>OX415237.1:7500000-8750000 GCA_948330725.1 Sherardia arvensis | reverse complement strand
AACGGCGGAGTGAAATGAAGCATGTTTCGATGAAAATGGAAAGGAAATGGCGATGAATCGTATTTCATGGGTGGACAATTATACTTCCTTTGAGCTCAATGAACATATAATTTGGTAAACGAATTTATACCGTCACAATATTTGTGTTAAAAAGCAGAGATGGTATACTGTTATTAAATTTATATAATTTCTATTTGTGCTGAACTAAAATAACTTAATGATGAGATTATATAACTTAAGAAATTGATGTGGTGGAAAGTTATATGAAGAAGTAGGAGCATTCAAAATTATTCGTAAGTTCTGATATTTTTTACGGCAGTATCGAAATTTGACAAAAAAATAGTGTTTTCTGATGCAAACAACGTTTTAGTAATAAATCATGCTATGCACGAGTCTTGCTAGTTTTTGGACTAATTCCTTTATCTTAAGGGCCATATTCGCGTTTTACTGTTATTTCCCAACACTTTCAATAATGTTTTTGACTATTCGGAGACCTTTTTGTTATTTGTTATATTTGGTCGCAACTAGAGTTGTTATTTAACAAATTCTGCTCTTTTTCAGAAGATGACTTTAATATTGAATTGAGATTTTTCCTACATGCATGTCAATTCTTCAGTTGTTTCGATGAATTTAACGAGAATTTGATTGGTAGTTTTTTATTTATCTCACACACGCTGCATCAAAAATTGAAGAGTACGTTAGTAGTCATATACTATGTGTTGATGCATGGTTTATTATGTCTTATGTCAAGTATTATAGTTAATTGGTAGTATGTACATTTCTTTTCAAACAATAATTTTTTTTAAAATTCGTACATATGTATATGCATGGCCTAAACCTAATTATCTATTCAATTTGAATAAAAAATATCCCGGGGCAAAATTAGAAATGGAGCAGGAAGACACCAACCCGGCCATATACGATATATATTCTTTTCGCATAAAATATTTAGAGGAAAAAATAAAAATAATAGAGAAATAGGATAGGACCCAGCACTGGAGCAAAGATGATGGGGATGAGGATTGATTTTGACAGAGTTTGTTTGTTTAAAATTGCCTCGAAACCTTCAAAATATATTCTTTACCTGCCCGCAGTTTAGTTGCCACGTTTTCGTCCCGACATTTGGAATTCTGTGTGGGGTCCCAACCCCGCCGACCGGCCCTCTCTCACCACATCGGACTGCCTCTACCTTCCCTTATCTTTGATTTTCCGGTCTAGGCCTAGGCGGCTCTCCCCTCTTATAAAATGACCATTTTTCATCACTCGTTTAGTCTTAAATTCAATTGCCAGTACTACTCCCACCTACTCCCTCCGGTTTTAATAGAATGGCCTAATTACCAATTTAGAAAGGTTTTAGTTAATGGCTTAGTTTCCTTTTTTAGCAATATTCCTTCATTCACAACCACACATTTTACTTTCCCAATAATCTATACAATCTCCACCATTCATTTTGCTCTCCTTTGTAATTGTGCCAATAAAACTAGGCCATTGTATAAAAGTCGGAGGGAGTACAATTTTATAAAAACTATAATTCTAAACTTTATATTCCCTCCGTCCCGGTCGAAATTATAAATGAAAGAAAATGAAAGTTGAATTTTAGATTGTGAGGTGTATGACTGTGATTGAAAAGTGGGTACAACAAATGGAGGAAAATGAAATATCATTGTTGTAAAATGAAAATATGCACTTTTGATTGAGACGGTTAAAAAAAGAAAGTGTACATGTTTCATTAGCACAGAGTGAGTATAACATACAACATTAATATATTTAATTCTTTTGATGTTTATGAATAGATCACTTCTTACTACATTTTTCAAAAATTGATGCATTCATTTTTATGGTAGCGTAAGTCCTTTCTATCTACACAATCCGTATATTTTCTTTATTTATTTGTTCACCTCAATCTACACACTTTCCTTTTATATAATAAAATTTACGTAATCTTTTTCATTCATTTTATTTGTTTTCTTCTCAAACTTATCGGAGGAAGTATATGATCAAACCCAATATCAATTTCAATAATAGTTTTCAAACATACCATTATCAGATTTTTTTAAACACTTTGACGGAATAATTATGTAACTAGTTTAAACTTTTAAGTTTTAACCTTTGCACCTTCTTCAATATTTACATGTAAATACTACACATACATTATTTGGTGTTTAGGGAGTGAGTGCCACTTTGTTTCTAAGTTTACTGAAATATTGGTGATTTGTTCCCCAACTAGTTAAAAGCAAAAGGTAATTGCTAAGATATTGGAAAAGAAGATTATTAAAAGGGTTTTTTCATCATACAAATACTACTTACAAATTATAACTTTTCAAGCTCTTTCACCTTTAATCCTTACACCTATAAGTCACAACATATATAAAAAAAATGCTAATTAACAAGATAATTTCTCTTCAGTGTTAAATTCAGTTAAGTAGACATTACCATCAAATATTAATAAGCATTTATTTTTTCCGAATTATTTAATGAGTCATTATTAAAGGACATCTTGAATATCGACTAAAAATTCAACTCAGCATGTCAAAAAACAGAAAATTTTGTCTATTAAGAAAAAAGTATGTTAAGGTAAGGGCTAAATAAAAAGTTGACATGTGGCCACTCTAATTTGGATAAACAAAGGTAACTGAGCTACCCGTTACATTTTTTTTTCTCTCCCCATACTTTTTCAATTTTCCTTTTTCTGACTCCCTCTTTTCCTTTTCCAAACCAATCTCTGAAATAACCAACTCCATTCCTCTCTGTCTTCCTGCTGCTCTTCATGCGCTGCTCCGGCGATGACGATTTCAACGCCTTGCTGGAGTTCAGGAAGGGGATTAAGTCGGACCCACTCGGCAAAATATTCTCCACCTGGGCCAGGTCACCAGATCCGTCTGCCAACAACTCTGCCTGTCCCTTTGCATTTCACGGCGTCTGCTGCGACCAGGGCTCCGTCGCCGCCATTCAGCTCGACGGCCTGCGACTCACCGGCGACCTCAAGTTCGTCACTCTCCTCCTGCTCAAGCACCTCCTCACTCTCAATCTCTCCGGAAACTTGTTCACCGGCCTCCTCGTGCCCTCCGTCGGAGCCTTTACTTCCTTGCAGCGTCTCGATCTCTCCGACAACCAGTTATACGGCCCAATCCCTGACAAATTTAACGACCTCTGGGGGCTCAATTTTCCCAACTTGTCGACCAATAAGTTCACCGGATAGTACCCAGGGACAGGGAGTATTTTCAACTTGAATCAGCTCAAAGTTCTTGACTTGCATGGGAATCTTCTCACTGGGGATGTTCTAGCGCTGCTCTCTGTGCTCAGGAATGTCGAATATGTCGATTTGAGTGGGAATTCATTTTATGTCATTCAGTAGATACTTGATGCATTTGTTTATCTTTGGCCTTGAAATTGTAACTACAGGCTGCAATATAGCAATAGAAAAAGGGTCATTTTTCCGTCGTGCTTTTCTTTTTCTGTCGCAGAGAACCAGGCGCGGAGAAGGTTTTCGTCGAAGGATGAAAATAAAGAGGGGTTTGGAAAAGAAAAAGGAGGGGGTCAGAAAAGGAAAAGAAAAGAATACGGGGAAAGAAAAAAATGAAACTAAACGGATGGCTCAGTTAACTTTGGCTATTTTCCTAAATTAAAGTGGCCACATGTCTGTTTTTTATTTGACACACACCTTAACATACATTTTTCTTAATAGACAATTTTCTGGTCAAAAAAGGGGACATCAGCGTACCCGTTTTTCTAATCTCTCGAAATGCTTCTTTTCCAAACCAAGTTAAGTATATTTGACAAAGTGATCATTTCTATTACATGTACAAGACGTACGCATTTTTCCAACAAATAAAAGTAAATCATATTCAATTAGTACATGACTTTTGTATTAACATCCAGGATGTATTCAGGGGTTGGGGCTGCATGCAGAGGCGGAGCGCAGTCTGCCTTCAAATTCGCCGAACAAACATGTGAATAGTAATTTCTGGTTAAATATCACTGTAGCACCACCGTCAGTTTACACTACCGTCAATTTTAATATAATTTTCTAGATTTGCTACTGATCACATGGCCTAAGGATCGAGTATCGACAACAGAAGTGTGGAATTCTCTACTTGCAATATTTCTTCGTACCGAGATAAATAACACTTAGCGATCTTGACCAAACTCGTGGTGTCGGACAGATAAGACGCTGAGTGTTAGCTAATCACCTAATACTTCATAAAAACTTTTTTTTTGTCTTTTACTTAATTCTCGTTGTTTGAAAAAGAAATTAAAAGTCATCGATCGCATATATATAGAAAAAATTCGCCTGTTTACGATGTTTTTTAGAAAAGAAGAAGAGAGGATTGTGTTGCATGTTATCACCGTGTATTCACTTTTTGAGTAATCCTCAGATTCGGCCTTGTGGTGGATTTAGTTGTTCGAGGATAATCAGCGATTAAGAAATTATTAGAGCGTTACAGTAATGCAAATGATCCACTAATTGCCTTGGCATGTGAAATCGATCCAAATTGGCTTTTGGATTCTAGTTGTTTAATCAAGTTGGGGGCTGATCAGTTTACTAATTTTTACTCTTTGTGGATCTCTTTAGCTAAACAACAAAAAGATCGCATTGTTGACGACAGGATTATCTTTGTCTGCCAATTAATTAATTGAATGTGTTGACGATAGATCTCGTTTTAGATCGAGTAATATTATTTTATTGAACACAAACTAGTTACTTTATTTCATAATTCTGAAGAATGTTCAGAATTATTTGATAAAAAAAATGGCAAAGACATTTAAATATTGAAAATTTAGAGCATTTATTTTTGCGAATGAAATAATGGAATGAGCTACATGATTGGCTCCTCATTTATCTAATATAAACTCAAAAGAATTTGCCTCAAGCAAATGTCGAATGCGTTGGAGAGTATCTCTGAACTTTATTGGAGGATAATCTCTCCATGCATTATGTTAATGAAACCAATATTGTGTAAACCAAGATCATAAATCGAGTAATATTATAATTATATCTGATTAATTTTGGCGTGACGATTGATATACGATTTTTTTCTTTGTAACTCAATTTTGACGGATTTTAGGACAACAAGTCAATATTTTCAAAGGTGTTATTATAAGTTTATTGGATTGAATTTCTAAATCCATGAGACCGTGAGAGTACAAACATTTTCAATATGGTTGATATGTATTATAATTACTTTCATAATAATAAACTAGTAAACCTTTCCATTGTATGATATTTGGCTGTTTTCAGCATAAAAATGAATTTTCAAAAAATAAATTATTAGAATAACTAATGGTCAATATTCTTCTATAAAAAGTGAATGAAGGATGTGAAAAAATTGAATCGAGATGGAGGGTATTGCTAGCTAGTGCTTAAATTTGAGCAGATACTTTGTTTGATCTTATGTACATAAAGTCGCTGCGGATTGGAAAAAAGAGCGCCACTTCCAAATTCATAGATTCTGATAGGTTTAAAATTGATTAATTAAGAAGCTACTAAAGTCATCAACGTTTTCTTGTTGTTGAAGTTATGGTAGACAAATTTCAAAGATTCCTTTCTTCTGTTTATTTGTATAGTTTCACACAACACAAACCATGCGACATCTAGACAAAGATTAGCCTTAAAATGTTACCTATCTATTTTATTAAATATAATAAATTTCGAAATAAAGATAAAACTGCAAAATAGTAAGCTTTGTTTTTCAGACACCCTACATCAATTGAAATGGTTAAAATAGTTGCGATGCAATGCAATGCAATGCATCGTAGTCCTTATTGAGATTATTCAAATTTGAGTTCGCATGTAAGAGTTATTGTCAAACTGTTTTACACCCTTCGATCCATTATTTCTTCAAATTTCATCGACATTTGTTCTATACCAGAGTCCTCCACCTTTAAAGAGTTCGACTTCTTTTCAAAATATATTTCACTACATCAATAATTTGTGTTATGCACATTATAAATATGGTACACACTCAGTGCGTGTATGATATAAGACTTATCGTTCTTGTGATTTTTATAATTGATTTCGTAATTTTAAATTAAAGGATTTGTATTATAGATGTTAGCCCTGTCGAATTGATTGCAGATAAGAAAGTGTAAATAGTATAAACTTTTTAAGAATTAAAGTTACAATCAATTACAATACAAATAATAAGGTGAGATGAAAATGAAATGAAAACGACATTAAAAATACACATTGTTGAACACTTAACCTATTGTTAACATGATAGTTAATAAAATGGGGAGTGACTCTTCTAGCATTTCTTGTGCCGATGTATACTTGTTGACTATCACTTTCCAAAGGGGTTCGATTGAATTCCACATTTGACAGAATGTCGGAACATGCTTGATCAAATCCCTAGTAAAACAAAAATGGATCGGATCCATGCAGGTAGAGATTGGATCACATACTACTCGAATACTCGTCTGATTACCTTGAAATGGCAAAACTGCTGTTCAAAAGCACGGGACACACTATTTTTCTAGCATTAAAACACTGAGCCTGATCAGCAAGCATGCCTGCCACAAGATCTCGCAGTTTACTGCCCAAGAACAACCTTCCCGTTTCCACATTGGTAAATTCAACACCAGATATGAACCAGATCTTCCACTCTGTGACTAATTCTGAGATCTTTTGTCCATTGTAATAAGATGATTGTCTATTATTCATATGTTTAATTGTGCACTATGTAGTGAATTCAGTTTGGTTCAAATATGTACAAGCGAATAATCATATCAATTCTAAATCAAACTAGTAAAATAAACTGAACCAATCATCTTCATCAGCTAACAACCTTTTATTGCAGTGTGATTTTGGATTAAGGCTATGCCAAGTTCAGTTGCTAACTAGCTGCTTGTTTGACCTGCTTGCTTAATTTTAAAATTTTATACATGATATAACTATGAAAAATAACAATGTTTCAGTGATAATAATTTAAATAACTTTTTTCAGTATTTAAATTTCAAAACATTTTATTTCTTAAAAAAAGTAAGTCGGATGATGTCAGCTGCTAATACTACTTAGCTGCTTGAAGATGTTTGAGCTACCTGAAGTTGCTATCTGCTAAAACTGATGTGATAAAACTGAATTGGATAGGGTCCAAGTGGAATAATTTTGCACTAGGGTAGATTTTGTGCAGAATATAGGACGTTATACGCAGCCTAATATCTTATTCCTTTAATCCAAAATGTGATATGAATGTATAAAAATATTCTCACTCATTAGATTTAATTAAAAAACTAAATAATATTCAAAAACAGTGTTATAATTTCAATTATATTTTACGCTAGGTTGAGTTAAAATTATACTGCGTATAGCAATCTAGAGAATATATTAATGAGAGAATTGTGGGGAAGGGGGCGGAGGGAGAGATTCTTTTCTTGACAGGGTAGGGTTGTTGTTGTTGCGTTCTTCTATAGTCTCGGCACGGTTTCCCATCTCTCTTTCTTCCCTTTCACTTTGAGTCAGTTTTGTGTGTTTATTTCTTTGACCCACATTTTATCCCCCACTACTTCGCTTTGACCAGTCAAACTCCTCCCCACACCATAATGTAGTATGTCACTCTTTTTTCTACAATCTCCTTTTACCATCACCCTACTAATCCCAAATTTTTATAGTTTTTTTATACATTCACGCTGACTAATCTAAATACAAATATCTTACATTTAACCTAATCTAATAATATTATATTTTACTGCTGCTATACGTCAAGTGATCCAGATCTTCACCATTTTTGATGTTTGATCGGAGTGAGGATGAAGATCACACTTACACCGTCTTTTCGTGTTCCTCTACTCTGAACATCGACTGATTGACCGATACAGTTCTTATCTCTTGATCGAGTATTCGCGGAGACTTTGACACAGAAAATTAGAGAAGAAATGATTTGAAATGACACGATTGAGGAGAAATAGTATGTAAAATTTTAATCTAAGAAGTTAAAATATAAAACCATGATAAACATGAAAATAAAATATTGAGTGTTGGTTGAAATGAGGGTAGTATAGGAATAAAGGGAAGACCATAGGATCCTGAAATAATCGAAGTGGAATCAATGATTGTATTTGTATGTTTATGATCTGTGCCCCGTTGGAGATTATTGTTACAATTATGATTATAATGATGAATACTTGGAATATTTGTTGGGAGAAAACATCGATTTTCCCACCACTACTCCAACAAAGTTGGCCCCCGAAATGGTTATGAACAAGATTTATATCTATAATATGATCCTATCCAAACTTATAGTACTAATATAGCTCTCACTGATTGGTTGATCATGGTTAAGTGGATTGCATGTGTGTATGTCTTAATAGATAAGAAATTGTTTGATTTCTATAATATGCGTGCTGATTTTGTCACCATCTAGTATGATTTGTATCTTCTTCATCAAGAATCTACATTGGCAAGATGAATGTAGATAATGGGTGCCCTTCATAAAGCTGTAAATTAAGTAAAATGACATCGACTGCGAAAATCATCAAAATTGTTTATTATTGATAAGATTTGTATGCATCAATTTATTTTGTTAAGTAGACATCAACACTACTTGATTCAAAATATGTTCTCAAATTGTTAAAATTTTGAAAAATATGATCATTTTACTAGATCGTATTCAAGATACAAGACATTTCATATTTATTTAAGAGTAAAATTGATCAAACTACTATTAATGTATAAAATTTTCCACCTATTCAATAATAAAAACTAATCACTTTATTCAACTAGTCCAACATTACTTTTACCGTCCGTATTTGTATTTAAAGTTTCTGATATACCCCTTATTTATGGAAATCACATTTACTTTTGAATAATGAGACTACTGAGGGTATTAATAAGATTTCATGAATAAATACAGACTGTATAAGTAAATATTGGACTGCTCATGTGATAGAAAAAGAGAATATTTTAGACTCCGGGTGTCCACTTCAATTTGGTTAGTTCTGAATTTAGTTTATTTAGATTATTTGTGATGAAATGAGATTATTAGGTTGAAGGGAGGTTTTTTATGCTCCATAAACTATGCATTATATTAATTAGACATAATGGAATTTTAAAAGTTAGAATATGGAGTTATTATTTTCAAAAACTGTGAATATCTTAAATTTAATTATTTTTGAAATAATTTACTAACCACAAAAAATGATTTACCTATAAGTAAATCAGTCTACAAGCTCAATAAAAAAGTAATAAGTATGTAGGTGAGGTAGGACCTTTTGTTAGCACTATGAATGATGGATGATTATCTCCGACCTCAGTGTTTTAATCTTGTTTAGTAAATTTGCCCTAATCATTCTTCCACTTACGAACGTTATAATATCAAGCTACACATGTATTAGTATAATAATTCCATGTCTTAAGTTCAAATCAATTGGACATTTGGACTAATTTATATTCTCTATTCCCTACATGACGAGGAGGCTAGGGTTTTTAGTTTATTTAATAACTACTCTCACTTGCCTATAAATGTCATATATGATGGATACGGCTTGCGATATTTCGTTTTTAAATCACAAGGGTCGTCGTTTGTTGCAGTGAGTTGAGAGGGGCGGACCAGATGAAAATGTTTGGGATGGTTAAATAAAATTAGAGGTTGTTGGAATTTAAATTACGTTGCACATTAATCTTTAGTTATAGTTATATAACATAAACATAAATTTTGAGAGTTGCGGGGAACGTCTCGTGTAACTCCTAGTTCCGCCATTGGTTGAGAGGTATGTAATCAACCAGTAATCTTATAAAAAGATTAGTGTTACTAACAATGTTCCATCAAAATTGACGATATTTTGAATTAGTAGAAGAATCACAAACATTCACACTCTCCATCACAAATCAAACTACATTATTACAACTTAAAACTGCTAAAGAATGTTGAAAACTGAAGTTTAAGTCTTGTACGGTTCAACTTTATAATAGTAGTTTTAGCAGATATCAGCTATCAGCAGTTGAACTAAAAAATGTTAGAAGTACTTAAATAAGATGAAATGAATAAGATTTGCATTATATGTAATATCCGCTAAAACCGACCTAAATGTCATCCCTAATTATGATGGACAGGTTGAAAAAGATTGATACGTGCATGTTCAATTTACTAATTGAAGATTTGAAATAGACAAATTTATCCTTTACTATTTCATATGATTCAGACCTGCACTAATGAATTCAGGAACATTACAAGTCAAAATCAGACCTGCATTCATAAATGTATAATTTTTCGATTGAAACTAAGACCACACGTTTATTCATTTTGGTCCTCACATATTCGCGATCTAAGTGAAAATCAAAGGTACAATACAAGTGCCATATGTCCGTACGCACACACATTGCTTGTTGATCGCGCAGAGTAGAGATCTGGAAACCGTATAAGCCAAAAAAACTACTACTAGGGTTTGGCTTGAAGAGAAAGTTTGTCCATTTGTCTTGCTTAGCTTGGACCATATATGGCTCTTCTGGAGAAAACAATAAGCACCATCCATGAGTGATCATACACATTATTCCTTACTTTGATCTGAATCTCTTCTGTGTGGACGTGTCGCCCATCAGGACCAGACTTTCTCTACAAATAATGTTTGAATTTAATGATGGAGACACAGGTACTGTTGCTGTTGCTGTGAATATATATCATAATCATGAGAAGCATTTGTAATCATAAAATTGTGAACAGTAATGAATGGAATTGGTGGCGGTCAGATTAGGTGCATACCCAATTTACTTATATATATCCGATTTTAATTTGAAGTACACTTATTTTTACTAATGCAGTTCCACTGATTTGAAATATGTAAGATAATACTGTCTTTTTTGAACATGCACAAGTAAATTGGATCCTGCCTAATATTAATAATGGCCAATCGACGGACTTCCTATGTGGCTCACTATAAAGCATAATATTCCCTCTCCATCTCCTTGCTTACCACACACCACTTTGAATCCCCAATGTGGAGTAACATATTAATCGTCACAATTGTTCAATCTTTGTCAAATGGATCGATTTGATCTTTTCAAAGAAGTTTCATTTAAGGTGGTAGATTCTAGTGAACTCTAAAGTTCCTATTTTGGAATTTCACTGCTCTAAGAAAGAGGAGTTTGCTATGCATGTAGGTATGAGTTTACTAAAATGACCTTAGTTAAATTCAAGGAACTCAAATTACAATTTATTTAGAAAAGTAAAACAATTTTCTGTAAGTATAAAGTGAGGCCATGTCCAGTTGAGCTACTTGAACCATCTGCTAACTGCTAGAACTGTTTAGAGTTATTTGACCAGTTGGACTTGTTTGGATTATTTTATTATTTATGGATGAATATGTTTATGTGGTTTAAATGTAATTAGACAAATTAAAATAAATAATATTTCATTGACAACAATTAAAATGACCTTTTGTATCTAAATTTTAAAACACTTTATTTCTTTTCAAAAATATACAAATCGGATGAAGTCAACTGGTGAAACTGCTAAAACTACTAAAATTGCGTGAGTTGTTTGAATCTGCTTGGAGCTGTTTGAGCTGTTTGGAGCGGTTAACTGGTAAAATTGATTGGATTAAACTGAACTGGACAAAGCGTAAGAGCAAGTCCAACAGTTTCTCCATTCACATTCTCTATAATAGAGAAGCAAACCTCATATTCCTTATATTTTTTTACCTCAACTCCAACAGTTTCTCCATTTTTCATTCCCTAAAATTTATTACTAACATTTAATAATACATATTTATCCAATTTTCTTCTATTTTTAAAGTTATATATTTAATAAGTTCAAATAATAATGAACAAACAAATAATAAATTTATAATAAAAGTTATAATAACATTTAATATTTGACGTTACTTACTCCATAATATAAAATTATAAAAATATATTTTATAAAAATAACACATTACGAATTACAATAGTATTATGAATAATTAGACTCATCTCTTTTTAATTATTTAATACAAGTTATTTTGTTTCAATCATTAAAATAAAATGTTTGCCAAAAGAAAATTTTAGTTTAGACGTTATGACTTATAAACAAACGTCAAAATAAATATATTTATGAACTTAAAATTTAGTAAATTTATATTGAAAAATAGATTATATTTGATTATTAAATATCAATAGATATGTACCTGTAAAAATAGTCATATGCGATCTTATTACAATCGTCTTTATGCATATTCTAAGAATAAGTATTTTTGATAAAATTTTATTGTAATTATTTTGAAATATTATCATTTAAAATTATTATTGAAGAGAAACAATTAATGATTGAAATAACAAAAAGTAATACAAGTAGCATTAAATTTTGCTTCTTCAAATCTTCTCCCTCATTCTCTAAATTTGGAGAAGCAAACCTTCTCTTTCTTCAATTTTCCTATTATGGAGAATGAGATGGAGAATCTGTTGGAGTTCAAAAAAGGATCAAATTCTCCATATTTGAGCAAATTTGCTATTATAGCAAAGTTGTTGGACTTGCTCTAAGATGAAAAAATAATAGAAAAGCCAAAAACGCCCGACTATTAATATTATTGAGCAAAGGCCCTGTCAAGTTCAGCTTCTTGCAAGCAGCCCCAAGCAGCTCAAACAGCTCAAGCAGCCCCAAGCAGTTTACTTCATCTAACTTGATTTTTTTTGAAAAGAAATAAAATGTTTTGAAATTTAGGTACTAAAGAGATTATTTTAATTATTGTTAATGAAATATTGTTCATTTGAACTTGTCTAATTACATTTAAACCACATACGAATATTCATCCATAAATAATAAAATAATTCAAGCAGCTCCATGCAGCTCCAAGCAGTTTTAGCAGCTATTAAGCAGATCCAAACACCTGAATTTGACAGGGCCAAAATCTTACAGGTGGACGTTATTTTCATCTCTAAACACAATAAACGGAATTTATGTATGGGTGGACACATGATTTGGTAAGGTGGGGAGCAAATTAAACAAGAAGATATGCATACGTAGAGCTTATGCAACAGTGAGATGTCATAATGGGATAACTACAGTGAATAGAAATGAGGGAGACTAGTCGAGAGACTGCAAATGAGGACCAAAAAACAGTGTGTTCTGCTCTCTCTGGTGTGGTTAGGAGAAGCTGTGTAGGCATGAAAATAAAGTGCACTATTCTGGCGTCCACATTTTGTCCCTCCCTTGTTTCATGATCATCACCCGTCTACATCATCACCCCCGAACTTCATTTTTGATCTATATGGAGACCGGAACGACTGTTGAACTCGAGCCCGTAAACACTCCATCCGTTTTAGTGAAAGATACAAGAGAGAATAATGAAATTAAATTAAAATTGTAATATGACTGAGAAGATTAAATTCGAGAAGAAAGTAGGTGAAATTAGTAAACAAAAAATAAAAGACCATTACTATAAAAGAAATGTATATAACTTTAATTGAAATAACAAAAATCTAAAAATTATACTAGTTCAATTGGGACGGAGAGTATGTAAAATGTATCAGTGCCTGTAAGCAATGAAATGTAACTTAGGTAATGTGCAGTTAATTTTATTCTTATCGCTTTCATTAACTTTTAGAATAATTTAAATTCGTCAGTTTTCATTTACCTTATCTTATTGTACTTCATAATTTTTCAAGATTGTTTATTTCAATTTACCAAATTTTGATTCAATGTAGTGCAGTTTAATTTCAACTGAATTAGATAGGTTGTCTTTACATTGAATACCACGCTGATATGGAAATGCCAAACCAAATTAAAATCTGTTGAAATGTAAAAAATAATAATCTACTACACTAAACTGAAAACTAAGACTTGCAATTTAGAACTCAACACAAAAGTTCAACTCAAACCAAATATAAAATTAGCAGGTCGAATGCGGATTGTAATTCATTTACGAAATTTCTATTTACAGATTTTATTTTAATAACGCACCCCATCCATCCTAAGATGAGTAATCTCCTCACCACCCACCATTGTATATGAGAGAACATTTGAGAAATGTTATATTGCTTCAAGCTTAAAAATTCAAAAATTGATTGTTATTATTATTTTTTTCAATAGCAACCGAAATTTTTATAAATCATTGAACACTAGTTACCGTATCATGGAAGCATTGGGGTATGTGGATGCGAGTTATCCTAGTTTTGAAATTTTTATTAATTTAGTTATATACTAATGTTAATTTTCAAAATAAATCACTTAATAAACTTAGAAAAAATATTAATATTAATCATGTAAGACCACGAGAAACGTAAGAAATACATCGTTACGGCCTTCTCGATATTCATAATATACTAGCTCTCAATTTATTTTATTCCCACAAGGCAGAATATCATTGCTGAAATGATTTACTTTATTAATTTTTAAATCTTGATTTTGTTTATTAAATGCTGAGTACTCCAACTACAACTATGATAATAAGATTAATAATAAAAAATTAAAAGATCACAGAAATGGTGTGAGTGGCGCCGAGTAGAATAAAACTTGATTAGATCAGCGCGAGGATAATAGAAAAATAATAAAATAAAGCAATAGTACGCGGAGGAGTAGTAGCAAAATATAACAGCTCCAGGGGGACCCGCAGGTGACACAGAACTATGCATTCCCACGCTAGTGGGTCCCGGGGAGGTCCAGAACTGTCCAAAATTGAGTCCGTTGATGACAGTAGTGGCAGTACCGGAATAAGAAGAACAGAAAATCAGTTTCAAACATTTTCTCTCTCATCCTCCCCAATTTTAAAAACTATGATATTTTCTCATTGTTTTTATAATAATTTTTTAAAATTATATGGATAAAAGAAGTGGAACATTTAATCATAGATGATATACTTGAATTGAACAGGTTAATAAATAGGAGAGGAGAAAATAATATAATTTTACTTGAAACAAATCACATAAAACTACTTAGTATATAAGATATGAAAAACGTGATCGTTTCAGATGAAAGTTATTAGATAAATCATAAGTTTTGATGAAACATGTGATGGTCATAAAAATCTCGAGATATCAATTATTTAAAAGAGTTGAATCATAACAATTTAGAAGAATACAAATGAATCAGAATGAAAAACGTGACTATCTTTGCAAGTTGAGTTGAAACATGACAAATATTGAAGAAGAAGAAAAGCAAGTTAAGTTAAGTTGAAAAATGTGACGATTTGAAAAGAAATGATTAAAATAGTTTAACTCTTATGTAACCGAAATGTGACAATTGAGTCATTCTATTTTTTCATAATTTAGCAATTCTAAGATCATTTAGTTTAGTTCAGTTTAACTCAGACGAGCCAGATTGTGGCATAAGCTATAGATTAAGGTTGTTAGATAAATTTAATTTTTAACACAATAAAATAGAAATTAGTACTAGATTAAGATGAAAAATAGTGTATAGTAGATGACAAATATTAAAACAAAATTAGTAGAAATATATGATTTTCTCTTTTTATGCGTGCTTACACACATCCCCGTACAAACAAAGTAATGATTACAGTCCTACTAAACCACAAAACCAAGAAAATTCCATCCACTTCCATCCCTCCCCTCCCTCCTCACCATCTCTCACACAGTCACACAGTGGGGCCCCACCATCCCACAGGAAAAACATTCCACCTTACCCCTTCCCCTCTCTATATATATACTGTGTCCCTCCTTTCTTCTTCAAGCCATCTTGTTCATCTTTCACTCTCAATCTCAAACATTCATACACAAATCTAACCTCCCCCTTGCCATTTCTGGCAAGTTTTCACCTGTTTTTGTACCGTTCTAGTGGTCAGATCTGGAGCTCATGGACTCTTCCAACTCTCAGCATCATCAGGTACATTTTCTGGGATTTCTTCTCATCTCTCTTCTGTTTTCTGCTTTTTTGGATCTTGATTGTGAATTATATGACAAGAATTGGAGTTAGTAGATATCTGTGCATGCAAATCTGGTGGTGTTTTTGCTCAAGGGTTTATGTTCTTGGTGATTTACTTTACTCCTTTGTTTGAATTAATGAATGAAATTGAAACACACATTCTGTCATTGATGGTCAGATTTTCGAGACTTGTTATGGTTTTAATGGATTTTGCTTTGTTCTTGATGAAGGTTTTGGTCAATTGATTTCATGGCCTTTTCCAATGAAACTGTGCCCCCCACTAAATCACTCTCAAAACCAGAGCTCAGCAGCTTTATTACATTAACAATGATTTAGTGAATAAACAAATGGTTCTTGATTGATGGCTATTGCTATAGCTGCTAGTAAATCAAATCTCTCTTTATTCTCAGAGAATATTTTGCTGAGATTGTGTAATAATTTTTTTGCAGTCTGAAATGTCATCTCAGACTCTAGAGAGCATGCTTGTCTGCACTAAGGCTCAGCAGGACAAGAAGCCCCGGCCGCCGGAGCAGGCTCTCAAGTGCCCTAGGTGTGACTCCACCAACACTAAATTCTGCTACTACAACAACTACAGCCTCACTCAGCCGAGATACTTCTGCAAGTCATGCCGGCGTTACTGGACCAAAGGCGGCACCCTGAGGAACGTTCCGGTCGGCGGCGGCTGCCGGAAGAACCGCCGGTCGGCGTCTTCTTCGTCGTCCTCGACTTCCTCGAAGAAGGGGCAGGAACCGAACCCGTTTCAGCCTAACATGAACCCGATCTCCTCGCTCACCAGCATGCCTTATGACTCTGACATCAGCCTCGCGCTTGCTCGCCTCCAGAAGCAGCACTCCGTTAACGGCGGCGGCAACATGTTTGACCAGGATCATCAGCCCGTTGACCTCCACATGATGCAGCAGCAGCAGCAGAACCCTAGCTTCTTCGACGCGCTGCGAGGAGGGTTTGTGGAGAGCAACCAGAACTCCGGGTATCAGAACCAGCTCTACTATGGCAACAGCAGCGGCAACGTCGGGCTCAACCTCGGGCATGATCAGGAGATGACGTCAGCAATGGTGGGATACGAGCAGGAGATGAACGTGAAGCAGGAAATGAGCAATGCTGCTGGGCGGGGTGCTGAGAACTTAGGCGGCGACGTCAGCAGCAGGGTGCTCTGGGGGTTTCCATGGCAGGTGAATGCAGGTGACGTCAGCAATGGCGGCGTTGGCGGTGGCGGCCATGGAGGAGGAGGAGGTTATGATCATTCCGGGAGGCAGCAGATGATGAGCAGCAGCTGGAACAATGGATTCGGGGCTTCTAACTGGCAAGGCCTTCTCAATAGTGCTCCTCTGATGTAGAGATGATCGGAAAATCAAAAGGTTTTAGCAGGAAATTGTGGGGGTTAAGGAAAGGAAAAGGAAATAGTAGTAATTCCTGTAGTAGTGGTTTTTGTTCTGGTAATTAGATTAAGAAAACCTTAATTTTATTTCAAGGGTTTTGTGTTTGGGATTCGTCATCAATGTTCTATTTGCTCTTTTGGGGTTGTAGAAATATTGGTAGTTCCTTGTTTTTTAATTATTATATATTTTATGGAAAATGACATGAATTTGGTTTTAACCTAGCTAGACTTCTCAGATTTGTTTGTGAACTAATCACTCCATATATGGCAAACTCTCAAATAATTTAAAGTTTTGAGATGTGTTAATTCTGATTGACACCATTAAGAAATGCAATATCAGTTGCTTTCATCTATTCAGTGTAACTTTTTCATCTGTTCAATCCGGTTCATTTTTGGTGGTAAATTCTTTTATTATAAATTGCACCTATCTCCTATCTGAATTTGTACAAAAATTCTAATGAAAGGCAAATAAAAATAATTATTGTATCTTATACTTTCTTGTCATAATATTTAGTTTATTAATATTAAACTTTCATATCTTAGACTATGTCCAGTTCAACTTATTACATCATATCACAACACTGGTTAGCACAGTACAATACTGATCAGCACATCACAATATTGTTCAGCTCACCACGTTTAAGCTTCCATGAACACTATTTTTATATTTTGTAAAAATAATATTAACAATTAAGTAAAATCATGATTTCTTAGGTAATAAATATTTACAAAGTCTTGGGTGAGACCGTCTCATCATAAACTTATGGTAGGACCAATGAGTTCTCATATGTTTACGGTGATAATTTGCGTTTTTGTAATCTTTGTTGGTTGTTCTAACACAATTAATTCACCAATAATATTTGAATAAACTAAAAAACTTAGGAAATTGATGAATGTACAACAAAATTGAACTAATGACCGAAACACTTTAACTAACTACATATACATATTTACAACATTTAAATAATTTTTTTTGTTAATATAGTTAATAAAAAGTATCATATTAAGAGTCTAATAAAACAAACACATAAACTTAACTTATAGAAAGGTGAAATAAAAAGTAGTCCTACCATAAACTTATGGTGAGACCGTCCTAGTCAAGACTTTCTCATAAATATTATGTTTTTTTTTTCAACTCAAATGAACAATATTCAACATTTTCAGCCCGATTCAGCATAAGATCAACACGTCACAACACTGATCAGTACATCACAGCACTGATCAGCACAACTCATCTCTCATGAACACAACACAACACTGATCAGCACAACTCAGTACCAAATAAGTTGAACTGGATAGTGCATCAATATGTATAGTTAAAGATATTAACAGTAAAACATGTAGTTAGGCGATCGAAATTGGTATGGAGAGACTATACGTAGTTTAGTTTCCCCTCTTATCCTTCCGGCCAAACTTTATCCCAACTCTAATCAATTTGAAATGTTTTCGTATAAAGTGGCAATCAAATTAAAAACCGTCGAGCATAATTTTACCAAGAATATTCTTTAGTTTGAAATCTGGCTCAAGACTTACATGTCTGAACTAGTACACACGACTAAGACTACCGGATTTGCTTTAGCAACGGAGGTGGAGGTGGTTAGGACAGGAAAACAATGACTATTAAAACGAGTACTAATAATGTTTTAAGGTACAAAGATCTTGTGATTATTAAAATGGAGCAGTAATAGTATAATAATTAGGTCATAAAAGAATGGGTGATTCTATTTACACCACCCCAATTGCTAAATACACCTACTTGGCCCACTTTTGTCTAAATTAATGTGTATCACTTACTCAACTTATAAAGTTGATATTTATTACTTGTTAAATTCTTGACATAATTGGCAAGGGTTTTTGGGTGAACCCTCTCTTCATTTAATATGGTATCTTCTTATTTATATTTATTTTAAAAAAGCCATAATACACATTTTCAGAAATATTTTAACTAGAATAGAAATAAATAATATCTAAATTACTATTCAATTATTTAAAATATTGATTTATATCGGAATAAAATATAAGAAAAATATTTATTTTCACCCCAATATTAACCTGACCATCTTATTTTATAATTTAACTTTCATATCGCTGATATTTCCAATAAATTTGAACACAAATTTCTATTTTACGTCAAAACAAACCAATCTAATCATATTTCAAAATATTGACCTAATTATTCTATAATTTTTGATATTGAATGTGAGTTGGAGTTGGTTGGGTGATACTAACCATTTTTTTGTAAATTTTTTATCAATATAATGTTAATATATATTTTTATTAATTTTCTATATTAACGTGATTTAAAATCTGGTATCAAATAAATTTTTTTAAAAAATATCCAAGAATACATAATTTACCTGATATAACAACAATTTACCTAATACCATCATACCCTAATCAAATACAATAAGTATGACACATTTTACTATACACGTAATAAATATGGTAGGTGTAAATAACATTTTATTCTATCTACACCATGTGGTCCACCAACTTTTTATGATATCGGGGTTATTTTCACCAATAGGGTGGTGTAAATAGAAACGCCCTGAAAGAATTCACCAGTTCCCAGGATTTGGATTTGTGAGTGAGGCTGAGGCATGAACACCGATTTCGGGGAAGATTTTGCATCTCACCAAAACAAAGACCAAATCCAGGTCCAGATTCGGGCGTATAAAATAATCTCAGCACTCAGCAGTATTATTTGAACTAATACCGCAAATAGTTGTTTAATTCTGACATTCACACACACACACGGTGACTAGGTGTTGGTGCATGGCATTGGCAGCGACCACCATACCCCATTTACCGAATCAGCTTGTGGTTGTCACTGTTGATCTTGCTGACAAGTGTGATTTGGTAAGGTAGTTGCTTCATGAGGGCTTTATCAATTTAATTTTTAGATTTTTTAAATGTTGCTATACACGGTCCGCCTTTTATTTTATGTTAAAACGTCTATATTAAAATTGTGAAGTTATAGTTTAAATGTCAACGTTTGCGTGATTAGATATGTGAGTTTGAGTTTTATTTTATGATCTGAGCTTTTTAATTTACAAGTTATTGTTCTTAGGATGTGATCCTTCTGTGTTAAACCTGTGAGTTTTAGGTTCAGAATGATTTGGTTTGCATGTCTAGATCGGTCTGTCGGTTTCCAGTTTATATTTGGACCTTTTGATATAAAACTTGTTTGTTCTACCCGTGTGAAACTTTTCTGTTAAAATGTGAGGTTATAGTGCAAAATGGTTTGGTTTGCATGCTTAGATCCGTGTGTTTGGATTTAAATTTGTAATCAGTACCTTTTAATTTAACATTGTTTGTTTTGATAGTGACAACATGTTTCAGGCCATTTCATGGTAGTTTTATGTTAAAATAGAGGTCTAGCCTGCTGAACCTTATTTATAAAACAAAGTTTGTTGGCTATAAGAGCAGCTCCGTTAACACAAAATGATCAACTAAAAGTCATCAAGTTCGACTGCAAATAGTGAAATAGATTTTGGCGATCAAAAAAAGTTAAAACTAAAGGCCGTCGAGGAAGAATCAAGTCAGGATAGATTAGCCAAAGAAACAGGCTTAGACACACCAAAAGTCCAATTATTTTAAATTGATAGATTTTTCGATGATACTGCTTGGCTTTGAAACTTTGATGTTATAAGTAAAATCTTTGGGATCTTATTGTGAATGTTTGTGTATGATGCTACTTTTATATGAATAACTTCTACACCGAATTTTCAATGTTTTTTTGGATAAGTTTATAGTTTTGCATTTCATATTCAAACCCTTGGATTATAAGCTGAAACAATGGGATTTTAAAATGAAATACTAGAGATTTTTTTTAATTTAAACCGTCGATGACGGGTTTTGAGGGTATTCTCCCTTTTCCATTACGAACAATATCAGTTGTCCAAATAGGCTTACGATTTGTTGAGATTAGGAGAAGTGTCTAAGGATATAACTAGCTAATTCTTCTCCGCACTCACGGTGGTAATACCATAATAGAATGCCGGTAATAGCATGTCATGACTCTATGGTAAAGATAATAACAAAAAAGGGATGATTCTAAAGATCCTAAGGACCAACACTCGAAAGCATTGAAATTATCTGAAATTATATAATACCTATAACTTTCAATGCTTGAACTATCACCGATAATTCAAAGCAGTCTACAAATCTATTCCTTGGTCTAAACACAGATTCGCTGATAGTATGTTGTCAAAACAACTACAACTTGGATTTCTCCTCTACGGTGTTCAGAGAAATATATCGGCAGCCCAAAGGATTTTCTCGATGTCCAGTTATTCCGGATCAGAAGGAAAACAAACAAATAGGCATAGATACTCCATAAATCAATCCAGATAATTTTGCAAAAGGCCTAATTCAAGCACATCTCAGAAATCTAAGAAATCTATTAGACAGAAAAAATTAAAAATAAAAAGAAGGAGGATGCAGATCAGAGAACAGGGGACCTGAATCGGCGGGGCTTGGCGGCTGACGACTTCGGTGCGCCTGGGGCGCATTAAGGTCTGCGCGTGCTCTGCTTGGAAGCCAACTGGTGCACATCAGGTTGGAAACTCGGGCGCGTGCATCAGACGTGGGCGGCGCGTGGTGAAACCGGCGGCGCGTGGTGGCACATTTAATGCCGGCCACCCGCTGGCTTCTAGATTGGGGCCTCCTTATTCCTCTCCTAACTTTTCCGGTACTCGAATCGACGAACTCTTGGCCAGTTTACTAGATCTGAATGGGTTTGCTCGGATCGGCCTTTCTAAAATGCCCGTCTTTGAATTGAAGAATGGAGATTTGATATAAAACATCTGAAAATAGTGAAATTTTGGAGTTATGAGGTGAAAGAAACAAATTTTAAAATAAAATCCCGAGAAGAGTTGACTGTAAACACAATACATCTATCTTCTACCTTAAAAAGTTTGAAGTTATAAGTCAAAACAACAGATTTTTATCATGAAACCCATTAAAAGAGTAATCATACACATATCCTCAAATTTTCTTAGTAAAAAATTGTACAAATTTTGATCTAAGTAATGTACAATCTATGAAATAGATGTTTTCATAGGAAAAATCTATGCTATCATCTAAAACACTTTGGTTTAAAGAAAAACCCCAAGTTAGGATACGAGTAAAAATTGTACAAGATATAATGTACATAAGTAAAATTATTCGACACTTGAACGTTGATATTATAACATTAAACGTATGGATTTTAACATAGATTTTGAAACGAAGAAACTTGATATGTGCTAGGAAATATAAACTCTCAACTCAAATTTTAAAGTACAAAAGGAGCAGAATGCAAATCTCTGAACTCAAAATCTAAAATCTTCTTGATCAACGTGTAAATCGTTCTAGAAGCTTGACAGAGACAATTCTCAAATCTTTCCGGAACATCTCAAATGCTTCTTTAGAAGGCTAGCAAAAACAAACACAAGACAAATGTTTTAAGTTACAATATGGAAATTTCAATAGTAAAAATGAACATTTCAACCTTTAATCCAATGGTTTTGAAATATAGAAAAAAAATGAATCGAAACCACATTATAGGGAAAAAACAAAACATCACGGGATTCATAACACAAATCGGTAAAAAATCACAGAAGACAATCGCAATCATATGCTAAATACAAAAAGATCAATCATAGAAGACATAAAAACCACAACCACGTGGTTCACAAACAACACATGATCAATTGATTTACAAACAACACTTAACCAATCAATGTGCAAGCAACACATAAACAATAGATGCACAAATGGATGCAAATAATCAATCGGTCTGCAGAAATGCCAAGTTTTGCATGCTTTTTTCTATTTAGTTGGGTTTTAGCGTATAATTTGGATCTTTTGGTTGAAACCATGTTTGTTCTTCCCGTGTGAAGGTTCTGTGGTTAACGTGTTGCATGGTTTGATCTATTTGTTCAGGTTTTCGTTTATAATATGGACCTTTTGGTTTTAAATATGTATGATTTGCTTCTATCAATTTTTTGTGGTTAAATTTTGGAGTTTAGGTTCAAAATAGAATTCTATGAAACCATGTTTAGGTTCTATAAAATCTAATGTTTCAGTTTAATGTAATATTATCTCAACTGGATAAGGGCTAAACTATATTGATCTAACCTAATTAAAGCTCAAGCTTAAAATATAAAGTTGGAGGAATCTCCGTTCTCTTCCATGACGTGAATATGCTTATGCCACTTGATCAACGTTACCGTGATTTGTGGAATAGACTCATCAACATTGTCTTAGAAGAGCTGGACAACTTGCTACAGATGGATCCAGAGGATTGGCCTAGGTGGAGAGATTCATAGATAACACGGTTAGTTATGAAGTGTATTCTTCCCTAGATCAGCTAAATAATCTTTTTAACGGTTTGATGATCATCCTCGATGAGTTCGAGAATGTTCCTGAAGCGTGCTTTTACTATTACCGGTGCAATGGAGTGCCTCATGTGATAGTTCCTCAAGGGGGACTGCAATTGTCAGCTGCTTAACAACTTTAAGATGTGGCTCATTATATTGGAAATGCTTCTGAAGTAAGGAGAAGGACATTGAATCATAACATTGCAGCTTTTGCAGAGATGGTAAAAGTTGGGTTATCTGATGTGGAAGGCCTATAACTACCAAAGAATGTTGCCTCGCTGATGAATAGGTTGGCTTATAATAAGATCGTGGTCTGACCTTTTCAAACAGATTTGGAGATTAGTTTAGCCTTGTCAAGCATCAATGCCGAACCTAATCAAAACAATGATCATCATGGGGAAGTCTACGTCCATATGGATTTTGAAGAAGAAGGCCTTGGATGTAGAGGACATCCATTACCAAAAAAAGAGCTAGCCAATATGATGACAACGTGGGGAACGTGAGGATGATGTTGTATCGGCTGAGAATTCTAAATTCAGATCTGGAACAATCCATGTTTGCAAGATACGTCATTAGTGGCAACACAAACTATTGCTCGGCGGTGGTTGAGAGTTATTCAAGATTTTTGGAGAGGTTTGCCAAGAAGATTATCACCTTACTCGGACAACTAGGGGCAGCCGGTTGTATCGATTAAAGTGTAGTTCCCTATTACTACTTAAATAAAATCATGGTCATCTTGTTTAGACCATTTAAATTTGAGTGGTCAGACTGTTTAGACCTTTAATGATTGAATGCTCAGATTGTTTAGACCTTTGTTGATTGTGCTTTTGCGTAAAAACAAGTTGGAGAATGAAAGGCACTCACCTCGTTGCCTGACCAAAAAATGGAGAATCAAGCGACTTTGAGTGAGAAGACCCCCCTGTTGCCGGAATCGAACAGATCTAAGTTTCTGAAGCTGCTGGATGAGGATATTGTTGTGAGGCTGAGGAAAGCGAGAGAAGAAGTTGATGCGGCTGTGCTTAAGGTAGTTGAAGAATGTTCGGGCAAAGTAACTTCCAATCATCTGAGTGACCTTCACACCAAGTCAACTGAGTGTCTGAATCAGCTGGATAAGGATGTTGCTGAGAGGCTGAGGAAAATGAGTGAAACAGTTGACGCGGATGTGCTTAAGGCAATCGAAAAACATTCGGGCGAAGTATTTTTCAATCATCTGAGTAACCTCACACCAAGTCAACTAAGATTATCAAAGAAATGCAAGAGTCCCTGGAGACAAAGGACCAAGAGAGGTTATGCAAGCTGCAAGAGACCATTATTGATATCTCCAAACTCATTCAGCCCTTGGTGCAGCCAGTGAAGGAGGAGCAGCTAGAGGAAGAGGTTCCATGGTATACAACTCTTATTTGTGAGAGGCCTGCGAGGACTATCCTCCCTTCGAGGCTCTACAAAATATTGCTAGAGTGTTCATTTCATTGCCCACGTTAGCGTTCTTGTCGGAGTGCGACAAGTTCACTGTTGCAGTGATGAGTAGTGTGGCGCTATTTGGCTTCTCGTTTGCGCTAGTGTGTACGTGTTGGTGGCCTATGTCGCGAGCGAGGAGTTTTAAACCATCGGTTGGATACACTGGTCTCCTGATACTGCTCATGTTTTACATCTACGGATACCCCACGCCATTTTCTACCCCACCGTCTCCACCCCTCTCTGCCTTCTCTGCCTATTGAGAGTCTCTATGCCTTCTCTACTCTATATGGATGATCTAGCCTAATTCTAGCAGTAGATTGACTTTGTTATCCATAAGTTGAATTATCGTCTAGTAACTAATTGTTAATTGATGTGTTTGACTTGTCAAAAAAAAGTTTGAGGATGAAAAATAATCCTCATGTTTCTTACATAATGGAAATCTCATATTTATCATTTTTATTTTTGCATGTTTAACTATAGATTGAAACAATATGTGTATAATAATAAGAGTTTTGGCCTAAATAACCTTATTTTTGAAATTAAATCCCAAAGTAACATTCTTTCGAAAGTAATTCCCAGAGTAATACTCCTATTTATATGGTGGGGTTATTTTATAAATTACAAGAACCCTTTGACTAAATTTAAATAGCATTATACCTATAAATATTTATATATTTTAATTAGACCCACTTATTTATAGTTCATCTAGTATTACGAATTTTAAAAACATAAATAAATTAAGAAAAGAGGAAATGCATTTTACATATAATTTAACAGAAAGTTTGAGGTATTAAAAATTTGTTTGGGTGTTAATAACGTACAGCCGAGCCGGCCACACCAAACCGTCCAAACAGTATATAATTTAACATCAAAAGAAAAAGACAAAAGGCACAATAAAAACATAAAATCTTTAATTTCAAAATATAAGTCACAAACTCAAATAAAATACAATCAAAAGAATACATGGGCAAGATTTTCTGTTATTAATTTCATTGCTTTCAAACGGAATAAAAGTGTTTAATTTATATTGATCATGCCTCTGATGAATCCGAATTAGTTAACGTTGCATGCCTCCATGAGAGACCGGAGCTCCCATTGCCATACCACGCTGGTTTTGCATATTTCCTTGCCGTCCTATCCAAGGCATGCAGATTTGCATCATTAACAAAAAAAAAAAATACACAAACTCTTAAAATGTGAGGTATAATTTACCTCCCAGTAAATCGAATTGATCGGTTTCATGATTTTAGTTGAGATCGATTGAAAATTTGATGAGGTTAGTACTTTATAATATGAATCTCGTCATATTATCAAACAGTTTCAATATATATAATGAAAATATTAGTATGCTTCATCGACGAAGATCGGTTTTTCGGATTAACACTTTTAACGAGACGAAAAATCAATTCAAAAACTAGCTAGATGGATTTACCAGCATACATATCGAATCCGCGCTACTCGAGCTCACCATATTCTTGACACAAAGAACAAGTCTCACAGCAAAAATAAACGAGGCAATTTGCACAGGGCTGTTCATTCAAATTGAACTGTTTCCTCATTTTTATACTAGGAATTATAAATTGGTGGGTCTAATTGTGGAATATACAAATATTTATGGGTATAATGCTATTTAAATTTAGTCTAAAAGTTATTGTATTCTATAAAATAATCCCAGCATATAAATAGGAGTATCAATTTGGGAATTAATTTCGAAAGAGTGTTATTTTGAGATTTAGTTTCAAGAATAAGGTTAGTTAGGAAAAAACCTCTAATAATATCACTGTGTAATATGGTTTTTGAATTTTTAGTGACATGTATTTTCTAAATATAAAAATTTAAGACTTGTAATGTATTGATGATAATGTATATCTTTGAACATTTTTGTTTTAAAATTTTAAACCATAATGAAATATTTTTGCTCACCACACCCGGAATATCTTTGAACATTATTATGGTCATCAAAGGTGCTAGTATTTGTGAAGTCGATAAATATTTGTATGATAAAGAGTCGTGAATATTCTGAAACCTAAACTCAAAAATATAAATGATTAGGAAATGTAATTTAAAACAATACTCGTCGAATTGCTTGGGGCATATAAGTTTCAGTTTGATATCTTTTTGTGTTACATATAAGTCTCAGTTTTAATAATGGAATAGTACACGAATGGCAGTGCCCGTAGAAATAGGTTGCGTCAGTTTGGACTGTGAGTTCAGATTATTTTGCCTGAACCTGAATTGGGAGTAGTAGTAGTTGAACTGAAAGTAATTTAGTTAAAGTAAAATTATTCTAGTTGAACTTGGTGATACTAGGCCCAGGCCCAAATACTCGGCAGTAGTATGGACTCGGCCCGCTACGAGGAAAAGCTAGTTTGGCAGTATCCGGGTTCGTACAACTCGGATAGGGACATATACACTAGAAGACACTCGGAGCATTGACCACAGGGAGAGCATGGGTTACTGTATAAATAGTGCTCCTCAGCACTATTCCAAGTAAGTATCTTCTCATTATACTAGTGATTACCCCTTTTCTCTCCCGGGATCCATCTTTCATCATCGCGCCGGAGGGTATACCCTCAGGTACCTCCCGGGGATCTGTCTTGCAGGGATAGGTATTGGATCAGGGACAAGGGGACCATCCGGACCGATCAGGCGGGCAGCATCAAGTTGGCACGCCCAGTGGGACACGATCTTTGTTCACAAAACACACTAAGATGCCACCCCGAGGTCGGCCGCCACGAAGAGGCAGGGGAGGATCTTCTCCTGTATCCACTCGGTCTGGAGGAAGAAGGGCCGAGATAGCCGAGGAGGATCTTACCCTGCGCCAGATGAGGGACCGAACACACAAAGGAAAGGCTCCGGCGCATCCGGAAGCCTCGGAGGACGAGGAAGAATCGGAGGAAAGGAGGGAGCAGGAGATGACGCAGGATGAGCGTGACAGGATGGAGTCTGCTGCGACGCAGGAAGAGGAGTACCGTCGTTGGTTGGCGGCAAAACAAGGACTGGGTCCGGGAACGCAACCGACCGGGGAGGGACAGTCAAACCCTCCGACGACCGGAGCCCAAGTACCTCCGGTCCAACCAGGGTCGGGACCCCATCCGACCCCGTCGGTACCGGGACCAGGACTCTCTACGGGGCCTTCATCCGGTCCAAACCCTCAGGGAGCCGGTTTACCACCTCTGGCTGCGGAGGTAGTCAGCCGGGGACCTCCTGTTGTTCCAGGACAGGAGAACCCTCATCCTCCGGTGGTGGTTATAGATGTGGAAAAGCATGCGGAAAGTACAGGCCAACAAACCGGTGCTGGGCCCGGGTATGGTCAACAAGGGGGCCACCTCGGGTATGGAGCGCCAGGATACGGGATGTCGCAAGCCGGATATCAGGGATATCAGGGGTACCCCCGACACCTGGAGGATATCACGCTCAACCTGCTGGAGTCCCGGGGGGCTGGGCTCCCGGGATCCAAGGCCCGGTTTGGGTACAGAATCAAGTATCGATGACTATCTATATGCCATGGCCCAACCAGCCCCGGTCGCAGGGACTTATGGGATGTATCCGGTGGTGGTGGACAGGCCTACGGGGGCTCCGAACTCGGTGGAGGAGAGATTGGACAGGTTGATAGGCAGGAATGGAGGTAGGCCTACCTCCCCATGGATAGGTTACATAAGTACTTTCCCCTGGCCGGTGGGAATGAGGGTCCCAGAAGGTGTGCCGACCTACAATGGGGAAACGGATCCGGAGGAGTTTGTCAGGACATACCATAATGTCATGGGTATGCGTGACATCTGAGAGGAGCTTATGTGCAAGTTAGTGAGTTCATATTTGAGGGGTAGTTGCCTGTCGTGGTTAGAGTCCCAGTCTCCGGAAAGCTTCAGGAATTATTATGATTTCTTAAGGGCTTTGATGCACAAATATGAAACCAAACGGAAGAAGTACCTACCGTTGGCCGAGGTAGCCCACAGCCGATAGGCGGCGAAGGAGGATGTCCGAGGATTCCACAGGAGGTATATGGACGATTCTATGAAGGTGGTGGATAGGGAGGCTCAGGTGAAGGCCCTAATTGCAGGATTTATTGCAGGGTTGAGGGATGAGGTGTTATGGGCGAAGCTTATGGAGAATATCCCGACCACTTTTCATCAGTTGGATCTTGAGGTGGAGATGTACTGCTCGCTGTTGGAAGGGAGCAAGAAGAGGAAGGAGGAAGGGTATTTTAAAGATAGAGGGATTGGAAAGGGTGATAAGACTCGGGTCACCGATCCTGGCAGGAGGGATGGAGCTCCAGTACCGGCTAAGCCGATGGTTGACCCTCCTCGGGCTGAAACGTTTACTCCTCTGACTAAGACCCGGTCGAAGATCCTGACCATTCGCAGGAACCTATTCCAGGACCCGGCCCCCATACTGGGAAACCCGACGCCAGCTAACGCGACCAAATATTGTGCGTTACATAAGTCCAACGGACACACGACGGAAGGTTGCTAGAGCTTGAGGGTGGAGATTGAAAAGCTGATTGAGATGCAGCGTCCTGTCGCTGGATAGCAGGCCGGAGCTGGGAGGAAGAGAAATTGGAGGAATAGGCCGCGGAATGATAACCAGCAAGGGGCCTCCGCACCGGCCGTCCAACCAGGAACATCAGCCCTGGTCATGGCCCCGGAGCCGGTCAATCAGGCTCCTCACCGGATGATAAACATCATACATAGAGAAGTATGTGATGGGCCCCAGTCCCATGCAGCGGCCAAAGCCCGGAGTGGGTATGTCTTTAACAGTGACAGTGGTGGATGATCTTGACAGGAGCAAGAAGACCTTTGTCCGATGCAATTTTGCGGTCATAGACGCCCCGTCCCCTTATAATATCATCATCGGCCGTCCGTGGATGGCTCAAGCCAGGGCCATATGCTCGACGTACCATTTGACCATGAAGTTCCCAACCGAGCAGGGTGTGGCAACGGTCCGAGGGAGCCAGTCTACAGCCCGAAATTGCATGCTCACAGCCCTTCAGGATGCCAGGAAGGCCCTGGTTTGTGCAGTACAGGGAGAATTAGGACCAGGAGATGTAGAAGACATGCAGGTCGGGGGCAGAGGCACGATCAAGGTCGGGAAGAAGATGCCAGTCGATATAAAGGGGCAGTAACGATCCCTGCTTTCGAAATATGAAGATGTTTTCGCATGTGAAGAGAGAGACTTCACAGGCGTGCCTCCGGAGTTAGCTCTCCACAAGCTGAATGTGTATCCGGAGTTGAAGCCCATCCGGCAGAAGAAGAGGGCCCTGGCAGGAGATAGGGCCGAGGTGGTGAAGCAGGAAGTGCTGAAGTTGCTGGAGGCCGGAGTAGTGGAAGAAACCATATACCCAGAATGGCTAGCTAACCCGGTGCTAGTGAAGAAGCATAATGGATCCTGGAGGATGTGTATCGACTTCACTGATCTGAACAAGTGTTGCCCGAAGGACAGTTACCCCTTCCCTCGGTCGACCGGTCAGTAGAAGCCATCACCGGGTATGAGGCCCTCGCTTTCTTTGATGCATACCGGGGGCATCATCAGATCCAGATGTCAGGAGAGGATAAGCCGAAGACAGCCTTCATCACGGAATTTGGGACCTATTGTTACAGGCGGATGCCATTCGGTCTGAAAATGCAGGGGCGACGTACCAGCGCATGGCAGACGCTATCTTTCGGGATCAGCTGGGAAGGAGCATGGAACTATACGTCGACGACATGGTGGTGAAGAGCAGAAGCTACCCGGGTTTCTTAGAAGACCTGGAGGAGATGTTCGGTATTTTGAGGAGAGTTAATCTGAAGTTGAACCCGGAGAAAAGTGTGGTAGGAGTAAGCGCCGGGAAGTTCCTCGGCTACATGGTATCTAGCCGGGGAATCGACGTCAATCCGGAGAAGGTGGAGGCAATAAGCCGGATGCAGTCGCCAAGGAATGTTAAGGAAGTGCAGAAGCTGATGGGCTCCCTAGCAGCCTTGAGTCGCTTCCTGTCAAAAGGCGCGGAGAGGCAACTCCCTTTTTTTAACATCCTGAGAAAAGCAAAGAAGTTTGAGTGGACCGAGGAGTGCGAGCGAGCATTCGGAGATCTAAAGGAACATTTGAGCCGACTCCCAACCCTCGGAAGGGGAAGATTTGCTTTTGTATTTGTCCTCGTCAGTATCGGCGGTGAGTGCGGTGTTGGTCCGAGAAGAGGACGGGAAGCTGTGTCCTGTCTATTTTGTCAGCCGGGCATTGCAAGGCCTGGAGACCCGGTATACAAGCCTGGAACAACTTGTATTGGCGCTGGTTTATGCCTCAAAACATTTGCGCCCGTATTTCCAGGCTCATCGGATCGTAGTCCTGACCAACCACCCCCTGAAGCAGGTGATGCTTAAGCCCGAGGCGTCGGGGCGTTTGATGAAGTGGGCCATAGAGTTGGGAGAGCATGAGATAACCTACCAGCCGAGAATAACCATTAAGGGCCAGGCGATGGCAGACTTCTTGACAGAGATGGTTGGGCCGGACGTCCCTGCCAAGGATCCATCAAGCCCGAAGTGGACATTGCATGTGGACGGGTCAGCCCATGCAGGAGGCAGTGGAGCCGGGGTTCTGCTGACATCCCCAGAAGGAGAGGAGTATCACAATGCGTTGCATTTTGACTTCAAGACTACAAACAATGAGGCAGAGTATGAGGCGCTGTTGGCAGGACTTAAGCTTGCCCGAGAATTGATGATAGGATCGATCCAGGCCTTCAGTGACTCGCAGATTGTAGTGCAACAGGTGAACGGGGAATATGAAGCAAAGGAGCGAAGTTTGCAGAGTAACCTGGAGCTGGTCCAGCCCGTGATTCGGCAGTTCGACAGTTTCAGTCTGGAGCAGGTGAATGAAAAGGCCGATGCTTTGAGAAAGTTGGCATCTTCGAAGTTGAGGCCAGGTCAAAAAGCACCTCTCAGAAGGGAGACACTGGAGAGGAGGAGTTACGAGCAGAGTGATGAAATCCTGACAGTAGAAGCAGTACAGGAAGACTCCTGGATGGTCCCGATCCGGGTGTATCTTCTGACGGGGGAGGTCCTGACCGACCGAGTGGTAGCCAGGAAAATCCGGGTCAAAGCGCCGAAGTATACATTACAGGAGGGCATCCTGTATAAAAGAGGTTATCTCAAGCCGCTGTTGAAGTGTGTGGAACGGCAGGAAGGCAAGTACCTGGTCAGGGAAGCACATGAAGGACCAAATGGTAGCCATCAGGGGGCGAGAACAGTGGCTAGAAAATCCTAAGGATGGGGTACTACTGGCCTACCATGTTTGAAGATTCGCAGGACAGGGTTCGCTCGTGCCTTCAATGGCAAAAGTTCGCGCCGCTAGTGCACATACCCAGAGAGGAGATGATGGGGATAACGGGGGCCTGGCCCTTTAGCAGATGGGGACTGGACCTTGTCGGACCCTTCCCTACAGCTCCCGGCAGCCTGAAGTACCTGATTGTGGCTATTGACTACTTTACCAAGTGGGTCGAAACCGAACCTTTGACGAACATCCGGGGGGCTACCTGTGTGAAGTTCTGCTGGAGGAACATAGTCTGTCGGTTCGGGGTGCCGAGAACTATAGTAACCGACAATGGAGCACAGTTTGAAAATGATCCTTTCAAGTCCTGGTGCGCGAAGTATGGGATCAGCCAGAAGCTCACGTCAGTGTATCATCCACAGGCTAACGGTCAGGTGGAAGTGACGAACCGGATAATCATGAGTGGAATTAAGGCCCGGCTCCAGGGGGCAAAAGGAAATTGGGTACATGAACTCCCGAGCGTTTTATGGGCTCATCGGACTACGGAAAGCTCGGCGACCGGAGAGTCCCCCTACAGTTTGACATATGGGTCGGAGGCAATGATCCCGGCTGAGATCGGCGTTCCCAGTCTCCGTACAGCCGAGCCCGTGGCCGAGGACAAGAATGAGGAAAAGTGCAGGACGAACCTTGACCTGCTGGAAGAAAGGAGGGAGAAGGCGGCCTTGCATGAGGCTAAAATCAAGGAAAAGGTGAAGAAGTATCACGACAGGAGAGTGAGAAAGGATCAGTTCAAAGTAGGAGACCTAGTGATGAGGCGAAACGATAAGAGTCGCCAGGAGCAGGAGGGCAAGCTGGCACCCAATTGGGAAGGACCGTACCGGGTGACAGAAGCCCACCCGGGCGGGAGTTATGTGCTAGAGGATTCAGCGGGGAAGGGAGTCCCCCGAAGGTGGAACATAGCAAACCTCATACGGTTCTATGAGTAGTCTCTGGCACTAGATACCTAGATAGAATAGCCTCTGGTACTTGATACCTAGGTAGAATAGCCTCTGGCACTAGATGCCTAGGTAGGATATGCCCCGGGCGTCAGATGCCGGGATAGGAGCCTTGAGGTCGGATGACCGAGGGGCAGGTAGAAGGACCCCCTGGTGCTGGACGCCTAGGGAATTTTTGTAACATGGGCATGCCTTTTGGTCGATTTCAATGAAAAGAATGAATGCGAGTATTATGAGTTTGAAATTGAAGGATAGTTGTTATAAAATGAAAATTATTATACATGACTTAGACTTGAACAAAACGAAATGTGTTATACGACAAGAAGTTCTATTAAATCTAAGGGCCCCTGAAGTAGAGGCCTCGCCGGGAGGAATCCCCCGGGTCTCATGCCTGCTTCTTCGGACAGCCTGCTCCAACATGTGCTGCTCCTCGTCCTGATCCCGAGAGATGTCCGGGTTGTCGCTTCGATCACTCTCCGGCTCAATTGCCGGCTCGGGTGTAAGGACAGAAACCCTGCTAGAAGCACCTGGACCCCCTATTCGGACCGGAGGTTGCCTTGTTCGTTGCATGGTCGAATTACTCCCGATTTCAGCGGCCTTCTACTTCCCCTTTCGGTCATTGCGAGCCGAGCGTGAACCAGCAACAGAGGGGCCAGGTCTCTGGCCAATGGTTGAAGTACCCCCCTGAGTAGGGTACCGGGCGCGTAACCTGGCAGCAACCGCCTGAAGTCTAGCTAAGCGCCGTTCAGAAGCTTCAAGGTCCAGAAGTTCAGGAGCATGTTAGTAACGCTTGTAGGCTAGATCGACATCTTCTAGCGGAGGTATCTGGGATATAGAGGGGGGAACTACGATCCGATTTAGAATATTTTTCCTCCAGTCCATAGTCGCTTGATCGGCTGCTGCCCAGACGCCAGATCTCCTCTCGGAACTTTCCATCCAGGCGATAAAATCATCAACTGCTCGGGGAATGTCGGTCAGCAGGGTAATATCGAACGCCCCCTGGCGCAGCCCCAACAGATGATAGGATAGATGAACCAGTAATAGTTGCTGTTGCAGGATCCGGTTCCTAGGTGGCCAGCTTCTCGTTTTCTACCTCGAGCTGGGTGGCATGTTTTCGGAGCTCGGTTTGATTCTGCATCCGCATGCACTTATTATAGTATAGCTGAACATCATGCCACACCTCATCCAACTCTTTTTGAATCCGGATTTGGAAGTTACGGTGTTGAGCCTCCTGCTCAGACAGGACTTGGTCGAACTCGAGAACTTGGTCGATGCTCTCAAAGGCGAGCCTATAGCACTTGGGCAGGGATCCAAAGTCTTCCTGAATTTGGAGCAGGAAGGTAATCAGGCAGTCGGTATCAGGAAAGTCAGAATTAAAAGGACCGAGTCCTCCCTCGGACAGAAGATCAGTTAAGCTTGGACAGCTGGTTCCAGCTCGTACCGGGGAGGGGACCGGGGGGTTAAGGGCCCGAGACAGTTCCTGGATACGGTAGAAGAAAGTTAGGATGAAAATCTAACAGGAAATATAACAAAAGAACAGGAAACAAAACAGGAGTAATAAAGAAAAAGAGTAACAAAAGCTCTTTATTGATGAAATTGAGGTCTGGGTAACAGAATACAAAAAGATGGAAACAAAAAAGAAAGGAAAATCTAACTAACATGCTGGGGGGCTCTTTCTCTTTGATCGTCCCCGCCACCACTGCTGTCTCCATCCGAGTCATCTCCGGAACCGTCAAAGACTAAAGCAGGAGAACGGGGTACATCAGCAGTCCAGGGGTCTCGGGGCTAACCTTCGGGAAGGAAGAGGTCTCGGCCTCCAGATCCTTCGTGTTGAACAGGCCTCGGTAGTACCTGTACATGGTGCAATACTGGGTAAATTTCTCATCCTCGGGCAAGTCCGATCCGGAGACAGGAGCAGGAGGAAGAGGACACGGCAGCCGAACCACATCAGTCGACCAGCTTTGGACTTTTTCGGTCGACATCTGGTTCTCTCGAGAGCCTCCCGTAACTTGGGAGATAGGCCTTTCATCCCATCCTTCTGAAGCGTGTTCACCAAATGCAGCTGCTGGTCCTCGATGTTCGGATTGAACCATTGCTTCTTGAATGAAGCTCTGATCGTGGGAGGAAACCAACCCCGGACCTGCATATATGTGTTGTGGCACTGATGGGCACTGGCGACAAGGTTGAGGTCGGTCAGACGAAGCGATAGTGTCTGGCTCGCCAGGACTTTGTCAACAACAGCCTCGGCGAACTCCAGACGCTCCTTGTAGCTCGCCCCTCGAGCAGCTTCTAGCTCTTTCTCAAGACCGCTCACCTTCACTCGAAGTTGAGCCGACGTTTCCTTCTCGGTCTGAAGTTCTTCCTCCTTCTCGGCCCGAAGCTCTTCTTCTTTTCCCTCCAAGTGACGACCGAGAAAGGAGGAGAGTGCGGCTTGGAAGTCAGGAGAGTTGGCAAACTTGGAACTAAGGAGCCGAACCTACAGGAAGATATGTTAAAAAAACCCAAAGTAAAAACAGAGCAAAAATTGGAAAGTACATGCGGGTTGGAAGTTGAGACAGAAGGGGTGTCGGCGCGGAAAGAAGGTGGAGTCTGGGACTCGCTGATCCGAAGCTTCTTCCCGCCCTGCTCGCAATTCTCTCCTTTCCGCTTGGCCAGGTAAAAAGGAGGCGGGGGAGGGATTTTAGGGGCGGATATGGTGGTGTATCTAGAAGCCGGGGATCTCCCATCCCGGGTCGGAGACCACATAGGCATGCCACGTCCGAGCGACAACCCTAGACGATTAGTGTCCGAAGTTGGTGTCGAAGTGACGGGAGGCTGGAGTGGGTTGAAAGGATTGTTGGCATTGGTAGGATTCTGAATGGTCTCCTGCTGGGTCACTACTTCAGGGATAAACCCCTCCTGACCCTTCTACACAACCTCGGGCTTAGAGGTGACGTCTTCAATCATTATGGGACCGAGATTGGGAGTCCCCGAAGCAAAAAAGGATTCTGAACGGTCTCCCTGGTCTCGTTCTTATCTTGCTGACCCTCCTGCTGAGGGTTAGGGTTGGACAGCGGACTCTGAACGGTCTTCTCCGTCTTGTTCTTGTCCTGTTGACCCTCCTGTTGGGGTCAGTTTCGACCGGGGGGTTCTGATCAACCATGTCCTGATGATGCACCTGCCCCTGCGGGCCAGTCTTTTTCTTCGTATCCCCTTTGGTTGCCTCAGACTCAGCCCCGATCCCGGCCCCGATCCCGGCCGTAGAGACCCTTCTTCTTGTTGTCCACGGTGGGAGCTGAAAGGGGGAAGATAGTCAGCCAGAGTTTAAGTTAATAAAAAACAATTATTGAAGTAAGAAAAAGATCGAGGTCTACCTAAGACCGGCCAGATAACAACCCAGCGGCTTTCCCGGAAAGCATTGACCGGGTATATAGCCCAGGGGAAGAGGTAGAGAGAATTGCCGGCCAGCCAATACTGGTCCAGGTTAAGAGAATCGGAGGACAGGGCGGTGTGGTTGGCCAGTTGCGAGTTAGGAAGGAAAGCTTCTCGGACATCGACTACAACACTGTTATTCCAGCCAGGGACCTTGCATAGCTTGGGATTCACCTTCACATAGCCCTTCGCTTGCCAGTTCTTGGCCGAGTCTTTCTTGCCAAGAATGAAGTCCTGAACACCAGGACGCGCTTGAACGGTGTATATCATCTCCTTACCCGGGCACCAGATGAGCATGTAGAAGGACCTCCAAAGATTGAAAGAAGGGTCAATCCAGCACTAGAGGCTCCTGACCAGAAAACCCATCATCACAGCGACGACGTTCGGGTGCATCTGACACGGCGAGATCTTGTAAAACTCCAAGAACCGGGAGTATAACGGGGGGAAGGGAAGGCTTAACCCCCACATAAAATGGATCCGGGGGATGCAGCGCACGGATGTCACAGACTCCTCGGCTGAAACAGAGGCCATCTGAGCGTCCAAGGGTACAGGAACTCCCTTGCCGCTGAGACACTTAGCGGTCCAGATGTCGGCTCGAAGGGAAGGGGACGGGCGGTGTCTATTTCCCTCTGGGCCCGATTCTTGGAGCACTGGAACTTTGGGGCAGAGGGAGATACATTGCTGCAGAGGTGAATCGGCTTGTAGGACGCCGACGAGCCAACAAAAGTTGAACCAGAGGGAACAGTAGTGCTCTTAAGGGAGTAGGTGACAGCAAAGTCGGACGGGGTACTGTTGGCCGCCATAGCGATAAGGAGGAGAGAGAATATGGAGATTTGAGAAAGAGGAATTGCAGAATAATTTTGAAAGTCGAGAGCGATTAGTGAAAGCGATGGACAGAAGGGTCTATTTATAGAAGACGAGAAAAAAGAGGTGAAAAGTAGCAATTAAATGGGCTCGGGAAGCGAGAAAATAATCATGACAATTATTAATTGCCCTCGAAAAAGGCGCGCCCGTCCCATCATTGTTGGGCAGGGTAGGAATACAGAAAGCCAATCCTTCCGCCCTCGGATCAGGAGAGGTCTCACCCTCGGCCGGAAGAACTAGCTTCCGGGGGGCTAGTGGTGATACTAGGCCCAGGCCTAAATACTCGGCAGTAGTATGGGCTCGGCCCGCTACGAGGAAATGCTAGTTTGGCAGTATCCGGGTTCGTACAACTCGGATAGGGACAGATACACTAGAGGACACTCGGAGCATGGACCACAGGGAGAGCATGGGTTACTGTATAAATAGTGCTTCTCAACACTATTCCAAGTAAGTATCTTCTCATTATTCTAGTGATTACCCCTTTTCTCTCCTGGGATCCATCTTTCATCATCACGCCGGAGGGTATACCCTCGGGTACCTCCCGGGGCTCTATCTTGCAGGGCTAGGTATTGGATCAGGGACAAGGGGACCATCCGGACCGACCAGGCTGGCATCATCAGAACTAAATTTATCAAAAAAGCAGTAGAATGCGCCCAAGAGTTTTTGTGGTTGTATGGTCATTTTTGACATTTTACTACCTTTTCTTTCAAGATGATGACATTTCAAAGCTTATTTCCGTGTTTGTTTCTACTTCAATTATTTTCTCTTTCCTGCCCATGCCCCTGCCCAACTGCCCAAAATTTCCATGCTTCTAAACTCAAAATTTGGTCGTCCTCAAAGTTAAATTAGACTTTTCATGTCTGTTTTTCTTGTCGTTTTCTTGATTTCTGTCAACGTGGATTGTACAAAGTCATCTTCAATTCTTGTCTATGCCCCTGCCCGAAATAGTAACTCAGATCATAGCTTTCTCGCCATTATATGGTCTAATTCGAGATGGCACCGCGGGAAAGAAAAGAAAGGGGTGCGGAGAGGGTTCAGTTGTGACGAAGGGTGAATGGGATCCACGGCAAGTCTGAGGAGTTGACCGGCGGCGGGAAGAAAAAGAACGGAAATTGGGAGAAACAGAAGAAGAATGGATCCAATATTGTAGACAAAAGCCAGAGGTATGATGGGTATCTGGGGGAGGGAATTACTCCTATTTTCATGCTGTTTAACTCAACATCTATTGTCCTCACTTTGATTTTGTGACTGGATATCTTACTCAACATCGATTAACTGAGAAGATATGCACCTCATTGTTAGCAGAAGATGAAGAGCTTTGTGCTTCCATGTTGTTTGATTAACCGGCTTGATGTATGCCGGACACCAACACTTCGACGATGAACCAGGCTCTCGAACTGATCTGCAAGACAAAGGCCCCAGGTGTCCCGGGGATTGACACTCCGACGCTCAAGTCAGTATATTTGTTTAAGGCGTAAAGTATAAAGTATGAGATTAGATGGAGAGATCTACCAAACCTTTAGGGTATTTATATGGCTACAATCCGTAGATCACCAAGATATGTATTTATGGTATGAATACAACTCTTATGGGAATAGTGGTTATATTACCATGTATAATAGAAGTGTATTTCAGACATGGTTATGTTACCATGTTTAGGATAGTTGTATTACCATCTTTAAGAAGATGTATATTCCTTGTATAACATTCATAATATACGCATTCCTTATAAGGATTAGGATTGATGGACCTGTGGATCCACCCTCCGCGTACCTCGAGCCCACGACCCTTCTCTGGCCCTGGTCCGAGTACGAATGAAGTCCGAATACGAACCATGGACTTATCAGTAGCCCCAAGATAGATCTTCAGAATATAGAGCACTCCATCTCGAAGGTTGAAGGAGAGACTTGCTTCTCGAGGGAAGACCAATAACTCGAGGGAGACTAACTCGGGGTGTCCTTTCGGGCTTACCCTTCTGAATATCTAGCTTCAAGTTCTTTCGTATTCCATCAAATATATGAACGGCTGAGATTAGCTTCCTTTAAAATCCAGATAGTAAATACACGTGGCGTGTCTTCATTGGAAAGCAGAGACGGTATGTCCCCCATCTCTCCAATTACTTGCCTTGGAAACAGAATCGAGGTAATTGCTTGTCTTCAATGCTTGTCTGAGCTTGGATTAAATTTCCCAAATCATTCACATTGTCTTCTCTCATTCGAAAATTCTTTCTTTCCAAGTTCAGAAGACGCGTTTGCTTGTGTCTGTTTTTTCCTTTTATCTTTGTGTGCGTATTTTCCCCCATACTCTCTGTAATCATGAGTAATAGTAGTAGAACAATTTCCTTCCCCCATCATGATGAGGGAGAGTATGTAGAAGCTCAGGCTGAGGAGAGTAGCTCCCTTGAACTCCATAGGGCTGAGGTAGCAAGTGGGAAAAAAATGTAGTTTTGAAGAAGAAAGCCTCTGAGGAAGAGAAGAGGTTGAGGGCTATGGCCAGGAGGGCTCAGATAGAGAGGAATAGCCCCATGGTAGTGCATGCATCCGGAGGTTTAGTATCCATGGATGGCGAAAGTAGTAGTAGAAATTCGTTGAAGGAGGATAAAGCATGCGCTGATGCTGCTATCTTCGTAGAAGGTTGTCCATTCTCAATTCCTTCTGCTGCTGACCTCATGTACTTTGGAGAAGACAAGTCTGCAGCTGAATTAGTAACTCCGACCCGAGGGGTCATATACGGGAGGTTTCTGCAGCATGGGTTAGCCTTCCCTTTTCCCCCACTGTTGGATGATTTTCTTCAGCATTATAGAGTGCATCCAGGGCAGTTATATGCCAATGTGATAGTAATCATTATGGCCTTAATAACTTGGTGTGCTCGTAAAGGTTACCGTCCCAGTCTCCCCTTGTTGCGGACCATGTACAAGGTTTCCGTTGTTAAACAAAATGTGACCTTGACCTCTCGGGATACCTCTTTAGGTAAGCTTTTTTTGCTTCCCATGAACAGCGGGAAGTGGGATAAGGTAAAACTAACCTTCGATCGAACCAAGTATGAAGTTCCTGATTGGAATGAAGAGGTCCAAAATGAGATCTGTCATGAAGTGGAGTCGTCCCGCAAACTGCTGAATATAGCTGGGGAGTTGGTGAATGATAAGATCAAACTTAGAGAGGGTAAGTTTGTATCTGGAGATCATCAAATGGGTTGGCGATGGCCGATAGAAACTTATGATTGGTTGAATCAACTATCCGGCCGTACTCTTCAAAATTGCAGCTTCTTGAAGTTGACACATTTTGATCAGCCAGAAGGTGTTGAGATGGATTGGTATGAAACCCTTCTGTCTATGGAGCAGGATCCAGTTGGTGCAGCTAAGGCGTTGCAGGCCTATAGGGAATTAGAAGAAAGAACTGTCCGAGATGAGATATCCGAGAAAGAAGTAAATAAGGAAATTTCGGGTTTGATGAAAGATGCTCGACGTGGGCGTTGGTTCAAAAGGCTGGTTCAAGGGCCTAAGAAGACTCAATCCCAGCGTAAGGTGATTGAGGAGGCAGACTGCCTATTTGTTCCTGTGGCTTTAGATCCATCGGATGAGGAAGAGGATGAGAGTTCTGCCTTAGTCTGAGGTCCGAGAAAAGAGGTGTCTCGGACTTCTGGTGCCTTCCCAACCATGGTTGATAATCTTGATGAAGTCATGATGATAACCCCTATAGTAGATTCAGATGCGTTGCAAGAGGGTATTTCTTCTTGTTTACTTTATTCTCGTCCACAATGTGTCAATCGCTTCTTATGCTGACTTCATTTCTTTTATATGTAGTGAGTGCTTCCAAGATTAACAAGGCAGCAAATTTGTTGGCCCAGATAGCTGAATCGATAGGGCTGTCAAACAGTAATGAGAAGAAGAGGGATCTCGAGGCTTCAGGGTGCTCTTCGGACAAGTCTCCAAAGAAGCCAAGGCTCGAATGCGGACCATTGGAGGAGTTCGAGAAATATGTGTCTCCTCTTCCTTCCGAGGTTCTGGTCGAGGTGGTACCAGGCTGTCCCGAGATTAGCCAGGTATGATTCGGCTTAGCTTTCAATAAGATTACCTTTGTAGTTAGCTAACTGTCTTTATCTTCTTTTACAGTCTGTGAGTCAGATAAAGTATATGTACAACTCCATTCGGACACTGTACAACCATTCTCAAGGGCAGGCATCTGAGCTCGAGCTGATGAAGGAGGAGATGTCCAAGAGGTCTAAGGAACCTTCAGATATGCTGAAGCACCTCCAGAATGAGATGGCTCAGGATAAGGCCAAGATAAAGGCCTTGGAAGAGGAGAACCAAGCCTTGAAGAAGGCAAAAAGGCTGTCTGATGGTTCCTTCTGAGATCTAAAAAGGAACATGGCTTTGGTGGAAGCGGAGAGAGACCGGTATGCTGATCCTATTAGCCAGAGGCGGCTAGTTCGGTTGATAATAGATTTCTGCCTCAACTGTCCAGAGATGAAGGCTCATCGCCAGGAGTATGGTGAATTCTACCATAAAACTGGGCCCTCGAAGATGTGGATTCTTCTGAAGTGGTTTCTCAATGAAGAGATTCAAGGATGTCTTGCCCTTGCCTACACTTGGCCGGAAGTACCGGAGAATTTGAAGGAGTTTTGGGCGAAATTTTGCCAGATTGGAGGGTTTGAGACCAGTCTCCTGACTAGCTTGGAATCCTTGAAGAAAGCCTTAACTCTTGAGCAGTTCCAGGACAAGCTGTCCAGTTTGTATCCTGAGCTATCATTCTTGGTGGAGAAGCCGCCTTCTGAAACTTCAACTGAGGACCCGAAGACTTCCGATGGGCAGGAGAAGATTGTAACTCCTTAGAGCCTTGTCTTTTACTTCAAGATTTTTCTTCTTTTCGCCAGATTTTGGCGTTTCATGTATTCTGAACATGTGCTTTGCCTTGTGAATTGATTGGTCTTTATCTTCCTTTATGTCCAGTGTTGTTCTGCCGCTTGTGCTGATATGCAGGGTAAGTATGAAGCTGTCCTTCAGAAGAGCAAGAAACTGGAGGATGATCTGGATGAATCCAAGGGTTGTTTCAACATCGTGCGGGAAGAATGTGAGAGTTTTCGCGGTGGGCTCAAAGAGGCTTTGAAGCGGAGAGCTGAGTGATCTTCAGAAGAGATATAAAGATCTAGAAGATGCTCACAACAAGGTCTTGGCCACCAATAAGGAGTATGACCAAAAATGGAGGAAAGTCATGAGTGACTTAATGAAGGTCAAGGGTGAGAGTCACGAGAAAGATCTTCGTATTTCTACCCTCCGTGATGAAAATATCACTGTGAATTACAAGATTGCCTCCAGGATAGATGAGTTGAGGATGTGCCAGGCCGAGCTTAACGCTTGCAGGTTCCAAATAAAGGAACTAGAAGCTCAAGGTGTGTTTGTCATACCTTCAGGATCTTCAATGAGGGAGATAGGTGGACCCTCTAGCGTCCCATATTCAGGACCTTTGATAAGGCCTCATGTCCAAGGGGGTGTATCTCGAGGGATCCCATGTGGAAGGGGCAGAGAGGTGACTCCTACTCCTAGAGCTTGTGGCTCTATTGACTCTCCTGCTCTACCTGTAATTATAGGAAATAGAAGTGGATCCCCTACGTCCTCTCAGTTGATGAGGATACCAGTAGAAAGTAATTGGGCCGTGGCCTCCATAGTTGTCGAGGTTGTGCCTCTACTTCTTCTCGCGGTCGGGGTTGTACCCCTGTATTTAAAGACCTTCACGAGGTGTAAGAAGTTTCATGTGTAATAACACTTTTTGATTTTGCCTTTATAAAGGTCTTTATATTGCAATCCTTGAAAAGATTGACTTTTTAGGCTTATGAATAGCCTTAATAAATAGTGATGTGTACCTTAATAGGAGTATCACGAGGAGAGTCGAGTTCCAAACTTTGTGAGTTTGCATGACCCATATCATGTTGGTCTTTGACCATATACTTTTTATAAGTATATTATATTATTTTGGCCTAAGATGATTGTAGTTCAGACACGTAGTCTAAACAGCTCATATTAGATAAGCATCAATCATACACTTATAAGCGTATAGATCTTTAGGCAGCAGTCTTTACTTATGCTTTGTGAGGCATAGTTTCTCTTTGTATTTAGAGAGTATGGACTGCTTCAAAATAAAATAGGAGATATATATCGAAAAGAAATTGCATTCTTCGAACTTGAGAGTTCGGTAAAACTATAAAAGACAACCCCGAGTTTGAGAGCTCGGGTATAAAAATGTAAAAAGATGAAAAGAAAAAGAGCTTGGCCCGTAGGCCTTATTGAAGTAGTTTCTCCTTATATGGAGAAGGTCTACTTGGTTTTAGCTCCGAGGTACCTGCGTAGGAAGGACGCCATAATGACAGGGTCCAAGTGCTCTCCTTCGCGTGTTTGCAAGAGGCAGAATCCACCGGATTGTGTTGCGGAGATTTTGTATGGTCCTTTGGTCCTCGACTTCAGCGCTCCTCCTAGCTTGTTGGTGCACCACGGGCCAAATGGCATTTCCAGTTCCCCTACTTGGAAGGCTTGGTGGCGGCGTTTATGCCATAGTGTAGTCATCTCGTTATAGGCCTCTTCTTCAAAATGGAACACCATGGGTTGTTCGAGATCATGATCGGGGACCAGATCTCCTAGAATAGTGTTGACGGCCGAGATGTTGCTCACTTTTCTGGCATCACGGATGGCTGTGATCATGCAAGAACGTGCCACTCCTTGGTCTCCTTTGATTGAAGCTACTCTTTGTGGTGTTGGAAACTTTAGTATCAGATGGTAGGGAGACCATACAGCTTTAGCTTGGCACATTCAAGGTCTGCCAAGGATAATGTTGAAGGGTGTGACAGTGTCTACTACCACAAATGTGCATTATAAGGTTAGGCTCTTGGCTCCTTCTGCTACTGTGACAGGGAGTGTGATTTCCCCGAGAGGTATTCTGGATTTCTTGTGAACCCCGAGATCGGACCCGTCGGTTTAAGGTCATCTTTAGTAAATCCTAACTTGTGGAAGCAGTCTAGGAACATTACTTCTACCCCACTCCCATCATCCATGAAGACTCTTTTTACCAGAGTATCTTGTACGGTTGCTGAGATGATGAGGAGATCCGAGTGAGGCATCTTATTTGGCACGGCGTCCGCATCCGAGAAGGTAACGGTTTCCTCGGGGCGGAGCCTCTTGTTGACTGGCTCAGTGTGGGGTATAGCTCGCACACTATCCTTCAGCTTGGTCAAGGAAATTTTTTCTCCTGTGTAGTCATTGATGACTCGGTTGGCTCCATTAGGTGGTGGGGGAGGAGGATCTTGAGGATTGTTGCCTCCACCGCTGTAGTTGTTATTATTGTTGTTACGGGGGCCATCCTTCTTCTTCTGCCAGGGCTTTCCCCCATACCTCCTCTGGGTCCCCTGGTTATCGCTGGTTGTTGATGGTGCAATTTGTTGCACAATTCCCAGGCGAATCAACTTCTCAATTTCGTTCTTGAGTTGATAGCACTCCTCGGTATCATGCCCCCGATCTCGGTGATATTGGCAGAACTTTGGTGACCTTTGGCGCTCGGCTGATTCCTTCATCGCGGGCGGGTCCTTCAAAAGGTGCCTGTGAATGGATAGAATTCCAGCCTGAGATCTTGCCAAAGGAGTGTATGACTCGAAGGTAGGCTTTAGAGCGTTATCAGTCTTCTCGACCTTCGGTATCTTTGCCCTGTATTCTTTTCTGTCCATAAGGAATTCCGAGGGTCTTTTGCCCGTCACTGTATTTGTATTACTAGCGTACTTTTCCATGATGGCCTAGAGATGTTGAATGGTTGTTGGATTCTTTGTTGCCAGCTTCATCCTTAGAATGTCATCATCCACACTCATCCGGTACATATTTATCAGGAGACGTTCATCTCGATCATAGCATTCAGTAGTTAGATCCATGTATCCATGATAGTGTTTGATCACAGTCTCTCCTTCGAGGCGAGCCACATACCCCAGATCTCCGAGGGACTTGGTGAACTTCTTCTTCTGGAAGAAAAAGTGGAGAAGAAACTAGGCGAAATCCTAGTAATCAAATAAACTTTCTGGTTTCGTCTGGGTAAACCATGTCTGTGCTTTCCCTCGGAGGTAATTGGGGATGATCTTGCATATTTCCAATTCATGGAAGTTCATAGTTTCCAAAATCTTGAAAAGACCGAGATAAACTCTCTAGGATCGCTAGTGCCATCGTATGTAGGTAAGTGTTCTAGGACCTTCTTGTGGTTATCGAAGGGGAGATTCACAATATGCCGCGAGAAGGGAGAACGAGCAGCTTGTCCTCTAGGTCCGAGGATACGTGTGATTTCTTGGTCAACAGGATTCGATCCAGAAGGTGGTACTCCTGACGCAACAGGATTTGATTCAGAGGGTGGCACTCCTGACGCAACAGGATTCGGACCGAAGAGGGGCACTTCGGATACGACAGGATTCGGACCGAAGGAGTTTGAAACGGTTGAGTTTCCTGCCCCCACGGTAGAGCCTAGCGGTGGTTCAGAGGTGGAGCGTGTGCGAGATCCTCCGGGTCGACCACGTCCTCGTCCTCGTCCTCGTCCTCGTCCTTGGGTGGGTTGTTCTGCTTCTAGATTCTCCTCCGGATTTTGCCCTAGCACACGGGCGCTTCGTCTGGGTTTCTCGGCGTCAGACATTTTATTGGGGAAGTTGCTTCTTCAGGTGCGTTTAGACCAGATCGGAAACAAGGTTCGGCGACGTCGTCAATGAGTGTGAGAGGTCCCACCAGGCGTGCCAAATTGATGTATGCCGGACACCAACACTTCGACGACGAACCAGAGTGATGGATTTCTACGACCCGCGCTTGATCACGAACTCCGCTCTCAAACTGATCTGCAAGACAAAGGCCCCGGGTGTCCCGGGGATAGACACTCCGACGCTCAAGTCAGTATATTTGCTTAAGGCGTAAAGTATAAAGTATGAGATTAGATGGAGAGGTCTACCAAACCTTTAGGGTATTTATATGGCTACAATCCGTAGATCACCAAGATATGTATTTATGATATGAATACAACTCTTATGGGAATCGGGGTTATATTACCATGTATAATAGAAGTGTATTTCGGACATGGTTATGTTACCATGTTTAGCATAGTTGTATTACCATCTTTAAGAAGATGTATATTCCTTGTAGATCATTCATAATATACGCATTACTTATAAGGATTAGGATTGATGGACCTGTGGATCCACCCTCCGTGTACCTTGAGCCCACAACCGTTCTCGGGCCCTGGTCCGAGTATGAATGAGGTCAGAATATGAACCATGGACTTATCACGGCTTTTGCTGTGTATATATTTCAACTGAGATTTCTGACTGATGCAGCTGTAGCTGGGGTTCAGAAACTGCTCCCTGCCAATGCTGAAGGGAACTTTTCTTCAGTTTGCCCTGTCCTGATACACAAAGGTTCCCCTGAACTGGAGCAGGGATTTACATTACATCGACACACCTGATTTTATGTGTAACTATGCTTACTATAGTAAGTTCCATCATTAGATCTTTTTACTTGATATTCTGAGAATCCAATTATTTTGTTCTTACATCTCCCATTTTTAGTATGGCTGGAATATGTTCTTTGCTGATTTGATGTGGTAATTTTATTTTCTTGTTTCTGAAGGGACTGCCCTGACGCTACTAAAAAGCAACGCCCAGACAGATGTGTAACTGGTGCAATCTACAATTTTACAATGCAACTTAAAACATGCGTAAATGGTACAAGCTTCAGTAGTTCACTTAACTGCCTTCTTCACTGCTAACTTTTTTCGGATCATGATATAGCCGAGTAATGACTGAGCGTATTCTCCCTGTAATAGGCATCTTGACCGAGGCACTCATGTTCTTGGCCCATTCTGTTGGTGATGTCCATCTGATTAGCTACTTTTATTCTCCTGTACATGAATATTTATACTTTGTACTGAGAAATTATACCAGAATTTTCATGTTTTAAGCTAACAGTTCATGATTTTTACCCATTATGCCTTAAAGTGTTCAATTTTTATGAATGATCATGTGTTTAGATATGATCAGTGTTTGGAATGGTTCTGATATGATCCACGAATACTCGTCGTGGATAAGGAATCTGTTTTGTCATTTGTATATTGTTTGATTGTTGTCTCATCTCTTAGCCGGCTTTTGGTGTGCTTGCAGGTGGGGTTCAAAACTGCTTCCTGCCAGTGCTGAAGGGACTTCTGTTCAGTTTGCCCTTGGCTGATACACAAAGATTCTGCTACTACTGGAGCAGGACTTTACACTTCATCGACACGCCTGATAATAAGTGTGACTACAAATACTGCAGTAAGTTGCATCAGTAGATTTTTTTTACTTGATAGTCTTACCAGGATCCAGTTATTCGATTTTTACATTCTTAATACTTAGTTGTTCTTTTTCTTGTTTCTTAAGGGGACTGCCATGATGCAACTAAAATACAACGCCCAGACAGATGTTTAACTGGTGCAATCTACAATTATACAATGTAACTTAAAACAGGTGTGTGTAGATGGTACAAGTGACCCGGTATGTGCATTCCTCACTGCTAACCTTTTCTGGATCGTGTTAAAAGTGACCCGTTAGTCCGTTACAATACCCTATTTCGCGATAAAGTGATGGTAGGGTTAGTGGGAATCTGATTAGATGTATATAAAAAATAGGATTGTCAACAAATACATATTCAAAATTAGAGGTATATTTGAAAAAAATATTTTTAAATGCGAATCCAGTTCTGGATCAGAGAAGGTATAATAAGCCAAATGTATCCCAAGTTGCTGCTGTATTTGTTGACGGTAGGGATTCTAGAACAGAAGAAGATGATGAAAGGACAATACCAAATCAGATATACAGTCTGTCACAACACTATTTCACAATAAGCATTCCTACGGTTGTTATGATCCTTCGCAGTATCCATTGATCCTTATAATGATGGTTCTTAATGATGGCCTTCAAGGATTCAGAAAGCAGCTTGAAGAGTGGTTAAATTGGCTGGGTTCTGAAATTTACTTTTGGAAATTCGTATGCTCTATGGAGGCCAGTTGTTCAGGATTGAGGGGAGTGAGGCGCGACCACGCCAAGGCGTTGTCGTGGTTCTATGGAGCTTGTTGGTGAGATGTATGCAAGGGGCGGCGGAGTTGAGAGTAATTATACTAAAGCACTCGAGTGGCTTCGAAGCAGCAGCTTTATTCGGCTTACAATGGGTTTCTCTATGTTAAGGGTTATGGGGTGGAGAAGAGGAACTATACTAAGGTACATATAATGCACAGTGAATGCATACAATCAAGTAGACATTATGAACTTGATAGCATGATATAAATTGTGATTGTTTCAAAAAATAATAATTTGTGATTGTTTTGATGATCTTTTATTTGTCTGCATAATTTTGGCACCTTGTAATGGTTTTCGTAGTTTCTGTTCAGTTGTTCACAAAGAACATAGACACTGAAGTTGCAGATCAAGAATGCTGAAAATGCAGCTCAAGAAATGCACAAGATACGGCTCAGGAAAAGCTGAAAATGCAGATCAAATGCAGCATAAGAAATGCTGAAAGTGCAGCTTGAAAAATACATAAAGGGCAACACAAATGCAGCTCAAGATACTCAAAAAAATTGATGACCATCCATAAACGATTACTGCAGATCAGAACCAAACAAAATTCAGCAGCAAATTTGGAAGCAGAACTGATCCTTGAGAGAATCATTGCTTTGTCACCATATAGAAAAGGAGATCAATGGGTTTACATGGCTACTATTATCCCCTCTTCATTCAAGTTCATTCAAGTCTGGCTCTCGCACTGATAGTTGTGAATGGACTCTGTCAAGTTCATTCAAGTCTGGTTCATTCAAGACATTTAATTTTGAAGAAGGCAAAGAAGCTTCATGTTGTCTTGATCACACCTTAGTTTCAATGATAGCATGGTATGAGACAGCAAATGTTTCTTGCAGTTTGTGTTTGGACAACTGCAACAAAAGCCAAACAACTTTGAGTTGATCTCATGCTTAAGTATGTAGATACCAAGTTAAATACAAAGTGAAGTCAAAGAACTTTGATATTTGAGAGAAAGAAAGAAAAAATTCAATATATTTACTTAAATCAAATTAAATTAATAAAATACAACATTTCCATTAGGGTTATAATGTCAGTATACCACATTTATTATTTTAGTATATAGGTACTTTGATTCAACTATGTATGTTGCTACGTATTAATTGTTATAGATTAAAAAAATTACATATAAAACGTTCTAAACTCCCAATTTTCTTAATTTTTCAGAAATGTTTGTGTAAGTTTTACTTTATACAGAGTACTTTTTAATTTGAACTATATATTTTGTTACTTAAAATTTTAAAATTTTCAAATGAAATTTCTTGATTTTTTATATTAAAACATGTTTAATTATATGCTTATTTTAAATAATTAATGATGTAACACAAAAATGTATCATTTGAATTTAAATATGTAGTGGTAGTTCCATAGCATTTAAGAAAGTCGGTTTTTCAAGAAATTTTGCAATAAAATTAACTCATCCGGGCATTAATTCCACATTAACTAAATTGAACTTAACCAAAATTTATAGAATAATTAAATTAGGCTGAATTTATTAAAATTGAAGTGAACTTAAATAAATTGAATTGAATTAAGTTATATTACATTAAACTATCCTAATTTAATTCCAAATTAAGTGAGAAAATAGGGCAAAATTAAACAACCCTTTTCAACACACAAGCACAATAAACATCTTTTTTAAAAAAATTTAAAGAAAGAGGATTATTCATGGCTCCTCCCAACCGAAATAATCAAAGTGATACATCGTGAGTTCGAGACAATTTGTAAGATTACAGGGAAATTTAATTCTATAGCAATGCAGTACATTCCTTGTATCAAATAAACAAGCAGAGCCTTTAACTAAATAATGAGTCTATTTTGTGGGTGAGATCAGAGGTGAATCTGGCAAATATTGTTCTCTAACACTCTAATTTTGCAATCACTCGCTGGTTCATCTCATTAAACGTTATTTGCATCTTCCCTCGGAGTTAGTAAGAGATTTACTAGCTCACTTTCACAGCATCAAAGCATTATAAAAGTTCAATCTAACAGTCACAAGTTGTCTAGACAATAATTAGTCTGTGAGCACTTCCCAATCCATCTCATTAAACATTATTTGCATCTCCCCTCGGAAGCAGTAAGAGATGTCTCGGGTTGCTTTCACAGATTAGTTATGCCTAGACAGCCTGTTCTGTCTACAAATCTGATGTACGAACCTGCCAAGAGTAAGTAACCAACATACTCTGACTCGGATTTCTCCTTGCGCACAAACACAGACTATTACGGAATCGCCAGAAGTAAGTATTTAAGCTACTCTGACTCGGATTTCTCCTTTGCCGCATACCGCTAAGAATCAGATTTGAAGCTAATCACAGTTTAACCTATTCTAGAAAAACTAATGATAGCAGATAAAAACTCCAAAACAATATTATATCAAACCCCAAATAAGCGCGTACCCATTATTTAGCCAAATACTAATGGACTTAGAGCAAAATGGACTTGCTAACCCAATTCAATACTGCATCTTTGATGTGTAGAACGTCACAGGCAACTCAACACAATTCTGGTACCTTAACCAATCCAATTTCTCAACCTTTCCTTACACTCGCGAAAATATTTGAACATTAAACCATTGCAATTGCAAATCTGTTGACCCTCTTGCCGCTCAGCTCCGATTCAAACCCGTGATTTCAGGCCAACAACCTCCTCTTTCCGCCAATATCCACAAGCCCCAACTATATTCCTATACATGTTCATCAAATTCCATAGTTGCAGCAACTGCACAGTTTTCGGTTTCATACTAACCCATAAATATCAGCTACAGTTCCAAATCTTCTCAGTTTGGTCCTTTCATCCTATCAAGTTGCCTATTTTTCACCACAAATCTCAAAGCTACACTAATGAATTGTTTTAACATGCTCAAGTCATACCTCAACCCTTCTCCTCAATCTAGTGGTGCCAACTCCAATCCTGTCTGAAGATCTGTCCGTGACCCAGTCAGCAGACCCCGACCCGGCCCGGCCTGCAACCACGACCCAACCCGGCCCGCAACCACGACCCAACCCGACCCGCAGCCACGACCCGCCCGGTCTGCCCCTGACCCGATCGACCGGTCCGGTGCTCGTGATGCTGGATCTCGTCGGAGGCGCGAATTCGGTGCTGGTTCGGTGCTCGCGTGATCTGCTCGTGCTCGTGCATCACTTCAGGCAGCGGCGTATTGACTGTCCGGCAGCGGCGTGCGGCCCAGGGCGGAGATCGGCCCTCCACGGCAGACGATCGTTTCCGGCGAGCCCCATCTGATTTCCGGCGACGGTTGGATATTTATTGGTTAGGGGGAGGGGAGGTCACCTCCGGCCCGGCGAGAGGCGCCGGCCGGAGCCTCCCCACGGCGAATCTGGGCGAAGAAAGGGGGGCGGGTAGAGCAGAGTTTCGAAAAAGGACCTTCTTCTAGACTTTCCGCACAATAAACATCTATTTTTAATAAATTATATTACTTAATTTTCAATTCAAAACAGCAAAAAAAAAAAAGAATAGCACATAAATACATTTTAATTTACAGTAATTAAACATAGTACACTAAAATTAGAATGCCAGCACCACGCAGAGCGTGGTGTTCCTCACCTAGTTCTCATCAAAAAATATAAGTAAAAAAGCACCACTAGGAGCATCTATGACAAACTGTTCCTGCCACAAAATTAAACAGGTCGGTCGGGGTAGGATTAATAGGTACATGCATAGAATGTTCCTGAAACGGTCAAGAATGATGTTTATATGTCCCTATATCAACTAAACAACCTTTGAACGGTCTGATGATCATACTTGATGAGTTCGAGAATGTTCCTGAAGCGTGCTTTTACTATTACCGGTGCATTGTAGTGTCTTATGTGAAAGTTCCTCAAGGGGGAATGCAATTGTTAGCTGCTCAACAATTTCAAGATGTGACTCATTATATTGGAAATGCTTCTGAAGTGAGGAGAAGGACATTGAATCGTAACGTTGCAGCTTTTGCAGAGATGGTGAAAGTTGTCTAATCTGATGTGGAAGGCCTAGAACTGCCAAAGAATGTTGCTTCGCTAATGAATAGGTTGGCTTATAATAAGATCGTGGCCCGACCTTTACAAACAGATTTGAAGATTAGTTTAGCCTTGTCAAGCATCATGGCCGAATCTAATCAAACAATGATCATTTTGGAGAAGTCCATGTCCATATGGATTTTGAAGAAGAAGGCCTTGGATGTGGAGGACATCCACTACCAAACAAGAGCTAGCCAATATGATGACAATGTGGGGAACGTAAGAATGATGTTGTTTTGGTTGAGATTTCTAAAATCAGATTTGGAACAATTATTTTGCAAGGCAAGTCATTAGTGGCAACACGAACTATTGTTTGGCGGTGGTTATTGGGAGTTATTTGAGGGCTTTGGAGAGGTTTTCTAAGAAGGTAATCACTTTACTCAAACAACTAGGGACAGCCGGTGGTATCGCTTAAAGTGTGTAGCTGGTGGTATCGCTTGAAGTGTGGTTCCATATTACTACTTCAATAAAAACATGGTCATCTTGTTTAGACCTTTTAAGTTTGGATGATCAAACTGTTTAGACCTTTAATTTTTGAAAGCTCAGATTGTTTACACTTTTATGGATTATGCTTTTGTGAAAAGAAAAAAAGTTGGGGGAATGAAAAAGAATCCTCCTTACGTTTCATATTCAACATTTTTATTTTTGCATGTATTACTATGCATTTGAAATAATATATGTATAATAATATCAAGTGTAATATAGTTTTGGGATTCTCTGTAACATGTATTTTCTAAATATTAAAATTTAAGAGTTGTAATGTATTGATGCTAATGTATATCTTGAACATTTTTATTTTAAAATTTTAAATCATGGCAAAATATTTAGGCTCACCACAACCTGAATATATTTGAACATTATTATGGTCATCAAAGGTGCTATTATTTGTGAAGTCTATAAATATTTGTATGATAAAGAGTCATGAATATCCTGAAACCTAAACTCAAAAATATAAATGCTTAGGAAATGTATTTTAAAACATTACTCGTCAAATTGTTTGGGGCATGCTTAGACAGTCCATATTTTACTTATTGCAGTCCAAAATATAAAATATGTTTTCAATTATGCATCATATCGGATATATCACACATACGCATCATATCGGATATATCACACATACGCATCATATCGGATATATCACACATACGCATCATATCGGATATATCACACATACACATCATATGTTACTTCAATTGCATACAATTGCAAATCACTTATCTATCAAAATTACATATAATTATATGATAAAAATACGGGCAGCATCTAGCAGGCCAACAATTTTTTTTCAACACCAAAAAATTGTGAATTACATACAAAACTCTTTTTTTTCTCTAGGAAAATAATTGTTGATTAAATATGTTTAGTTTCCAGACACCACATTAATTGCAGTTTGATTAATTTTACTATTGAATAAGTGTGATATTGTTTTTTGGTAGGATCAGTTAAATCTTGTGTCCACAATATTTGAACTAATTTTTCAAGTCGATGTTTTTTTCTTATCTACTTGTGAATGTTTTGTTTTTTTCTTTTTTGGGTTTCACATATTGTGTTTTCCATTCGTGATTTCTTCTTTCAAGTTATTAATTTTGAGAATATCACTAGTGGAAATTGGCAGAAGCGCAGCGCAGAAGCACTGCGGGGAAAGAAAACTTATTTTTCCCGCCATGCTTCTGGTTTCCGATTTCGTAAACTATCCGAAACCGGAGGTCAAAATCAGGTCAACCGCTGCTTGATGTGAAGGACGGCGGGAAGCAAAAACCCGCCGTGCATGATGACAAATGACGTTGGGAATGCACGGCGGGAACAATTTCCCGCCGTGCTGGCCAACGTTTCAGAGGTCGGAAACGGTCCTGAACTTTGGCCATGGCACTTGCAAAGCACGTGCCAGTATTTCTGGTTTTAAATACATGAGACCGGCTTGATTCCGAAATCGTAAATAGACCTGAGATTGTACTCAGAATTAATGGCATTATTTACGATATCGGATACTATCTGCATAAAGTTGAAAGCTTGTTTACGAACTCAGAAATAGGCCGGTTTGATGTCGTTTAAAGTCTAGTCTCTGCATTTTTATGTAGGGAGATAGTTTAGAAAATTTTGAAAAAGGAGAAATTCTTGTCTGTGTGCATTGATTGAAGTTTGCATCGATAAGGTATGTCATCTCATCTTTAAATCTTCCGTTGTTAAATTGTGGAATCGATGTTCTCGATTGTTTTGTTAAGAATGGCATGTGGAGTTTACATTGACATGCATGTCTTTGATGTATGAGAAGTTGAAAATGTTGTAATTCAATGAATGGGCTTTATTAATTAGTGATTTATATGGTTGATTAAGTTTGTATTTTTTTCAATTTAGGACTTTGTTTGTAGATTTGGCACGTTGCAATGGAACGGTCTAGAATTATACAAGAGAATATTAGGACATCGCGTGAATATTTGAATCTCGTGACATAGTTTGTGAATGCTGCCAGTGAGTATGCAAGAGTACAGAATGAGTCGCTAATTCGATGCCCTTGTAGAGATTGTAAGAATGATGTGCGTTTGAGTGTGCGTGATTTAAAGTCACACTTGATTGTGAGAGGATTTTCAAGAGCGTATACTAGGTGGACATTACATGGCGAGGCTCGTACTGTCGTCGCAGAAAACCAAGTTTTGATTGAAGAGGAGAGTGTTAATGGTGATATGGATCGTGATTTTGAATATGATGATTTGGCGGAAGATGTGGCCATGCATTTCAAAGGTAGACCTGAGGTGCTGGAGGGGATGTATGAAGATAAAAAGACTCTGATGTATGAGGGAGCTAGGCACACTGTTCTCAATTCTGCGCTGATGATGATAAATTTGAAAGCGAAACATGGTTTGACGGAGAAAGGAATGACGGACTTGTTGGAATTGTTCAAGGAGTTGCTTCCTAAAGATAATTTGTTGCCAAAAAGTTCCTATGCTGCGAAGAAAATTACTTGTCCAATGGGATTGGAATTGGAAAAAATTCACGCATGCCCTAATGATTGTATGTTATACAGGGGCGAAGATGCTGAAAAGGATACATGTCGCGTTTGCAACGAGTCTTGGTATACGAACGGTCCAGGTCAATAGGTGTTTGTGCAGAGACGACGCCTAGAACAAAGAAAATGAGCTAAAGTTGTGTGGTACCTCCCCATCATACCTAGGTTGAGGCATTTATTCGCTAATAAGGAAGATGCGAAAATTTTAACTTGGCATGCAGATAGGAATCAGCCCGATGACGATGTGATTCGCCATACCTCTGATGGTGATCAGTGGAAGCATATTGATGAGTTGTACCCTGAATTTGGTAATGAGCCGCATTACTTGCGGTTAGGTTTGTCGACTGATGGTATGAATCCCTTTGCAGATCTGAGCAGCACCCAGAGTTCTTGGCCCGTGATGGTTGTGATTTACAATTAACCACCTTGGTTAACTATGAAGCGTAAGTACGTTCTGCTATCACTTATGATTTCAGGTCCAAAACAACCAGGTAACGACATTGAAGTTTATCTTGCTCCCCTAATTGAAGATCTTAGGAACTTGTGGTATTTTGAGAACTGGACTTATGATGGATACCGGGAAGAGTGGTTTGACATGAGAGCGATGCTATTTTATACCATCAATGATTTCCCTGCATTAGGTAATTTGGCAGGTTACTCTGTTAAAGGGCATTTTGCTTGCCCGGTTTGTGAGATGGACACTAGTCACGTTCAACTTAAGCACGGGAGGAAAACAGTTTATTTAGGATACATGAGATTTTTAAATCACGAGCATGCCCTCCGCAAGTGTAAGTAGTGGTTTGATGGAGTTGTTGATGAGAGGGATGCACCGACGCCTGTGTCTGGTGAGAGTGTGTATGAATCTGTGAAGGACATTCCCAATGGTTTTGGAAAGAATAGGAAGAAGCCAGTAGTGAATGGTGTATGGAAAAAATCTTCAATTTTTTTCGAGTTGCCTTACTGGAAAGACTTGGAGGTTAGATGTTGTTTGGATGTTATGTACATAGAAAAGATTGTTTGCGAGAGTCTGATTGGCACATTACTAGACATCCCGGGGAAGAGTAAGGATGGCTTGAAAGCTAGGATGGATTTGGAGGCAATGGGTGTTAGACCGGGTTTGGTCCCAGTGAAAGAAAATGGCAAGACATTGCCGCCGGCCACTTACACCATGTCTGATTCAGAGAAGAAGAAATTTTGTCAAAGTCTGAAGGAAATTAAAGTACCTAGTACCTACTCGTCCAACACTAGTCGGTGTGTGAATGTTGATGAGGCGAAACTCGCGGGACTCAAATCACACGACTGCCACGTTTTGATGCAAGAATTGAATGTCATTGCTCTACGCACGTCCCTACCTCCACATGTTAGACGCTGCATAAGCCGATTGTGCATGTTCTTCAAGTCCATCTGCAGAAAGAATATTAGCCGGGGGAGACTAGATAAACTACAAGAAATGGTTGTCGAAGTTTTGTGTCGGATGGAGATGTTCTTCCCACCCTCATTTTTCGATATAATGGTGCATCTTATAGTTCATCTTGTGCGTGAGATCAAGTTTTGTGGTCCTGTGTTTTTGAGATGGATGTACCATTTCGAGTGCTACATGAAGATTTTCAAGCATTTTGTGAAGAACATATACAGGCCCGATGCCAGTATAGTTCAACGTTATGTAACTGAAGAGTCAATAGAATTCTGCACCGCGTACCTCGATGATGTCGAGACTGTTGGTGTCCCGAAGAACAGGCATGCGGACAGGATTGAAGGCCATGCATTTGGTAGTGGAAAATATGTCACGCCCACTACTGCTGAGTTGAAGGTTGCACATCTATATGTGCTTCGTAACCATAAGGCTGTGGTTCCCTATGTTGGCCTTCACGTGGATGAAATAAGGAGATTGATGCCGCTTCTAGAACCTGAATATGTCCATGAAGAGCACATGAGGACATTTGCTGAGTTGCTCAGGAAGAAGGTGGAAGTCGGAGATCATTCTGAGGAAGTTAAGTGGTTGTCTAGATTACCGATGGGTGCGGTTTTGTCATACAGGGGCTACGATGTGAATGGCTACACATTTAGTACGAAGACAGTTGATGCGCAGCGCATATCGCAGAACAGTGGTGTTTCTTTGATTGCTGATGAGTTAAAGCAGGGCTTGTATGAAGACAACCGGTTCTGTGGAACAATCACAGACATATGGGAGTTGAACTATGTGAGACTGAAGGTAGTTGTATTCAAGTGTGACTGGATTGATCCAGGCACGGGATTTGTTCCTGATCCATTAGGCCTAACCATTGTTGACCGGAGAAAAGTTGGTTACAAGTCGGATCCATTCATTCTAGCGACACAGGCCGACCAAGTGTTCTACGTGAAGGACCCTGCTTCTGTTCACCAGGAGATTGTACTGAACGGGAAGAGAGCATTTATTGGTGGACAGAGTGAAGAAGAATGCTTGAACGATGTGGATACCTTTAAAATAGCCTTTGATGGTGAAGACAATATAAACTTACATGAAACTGCAGCAAATCTTCGCCGTTACCGGTGCAGGTTGGATCATGAAGAAGGGCAGTGGTTTGATGAGTGGGGGATACCAAAGAAAAAACAACCCCCTAAGGCAAAGGGGTCGAAGAGTAAAAAGATGCGTGTTTCGTAAATGTAAAACACGTCGCTCTAGAGCATTTAATGTATATTACGTCTAATATTGTAATAGAATTTGTGCTCTTATGTTATTTATCCTTGTAGGGTTACTCCTTGTGTAATTATAATTGTGAAAACCCAATAAATTGGCGAGTATCACTTAAGTGACACATTTTCCGTACACTTTCCGAACTCGTAAAACACTCAACCCGGACAATTTAAGCTATCGGAAATGGTTTTGTAATCTAATAAATAAATCATATTTCCTGAAATATTATTTAGCTAGCTCCAGTGGGTTGCCCGGATGCCCTTCCGGCTCGTAAACATTTCTTCTTACGGATGATTTCCGAACTCGGAAAGGTCTCTTCATTTTTGGCCAAAAAATCCATGTTGTTACGGCTCATTTCCGAAATCGGAAGTGATTAGACCAAAATTTAATTTGTGCCTTTTTTAAATCCAGTGGATTACTCGGATGGGCTTCCGGCTCGTAAAGTGTTAAAAAGTCGGACCATGGATAGCAAAAGGTGTTCTGTACTGATTCCGACTTCGGAAACCAATCCTTGACTCTTAAAAAAAAGTTGAAAACCATGATTTTGTCTCTACAAGTGAAATACATTACGAATGAAATAACAAGTGAAAACAAGGGGTGTATTTAAATGAAAGCAATAATATTGTATTATCGAATGTCAAATGAAATGATGTTTGATGCTAGGAACAATCCAACTACTTAGAAGGTGATGTGCTTCATCACATCATTGTCATCTTTGTCTCCATCAGCCGGATCTTGGTGTCCATGTGCCTCATCTGCCTCGGCACCAGTATCCGGCCTCGATTGTGAGCCGCCCGCTTCACCACCACCCGTTCCCCGCATCATCGCCTCGCGCTCGGCTCTATGAATAGCGCGCTCCCGCTTTTCAACCAACCACGCTTCCTTGCTCACGTACAAGAAATCTGGGATTTTTGACTTCATTCTCTTGTAAAATTGTTTCCACCCCACATTCTCGTCGATTTCTGCCATAAAAATATTAAAGAATATTAATAACTAAGTAATAACTAAGTAAAAACTAACAACAAATTCAGAAAAACAAACAAATGTTAAAGAATATTACCTTGCTTCTCAACATTTTGCATCGTCTTGTTCTTTGTTTTGGGTGGCTTGTTCATCCAAGCTCCATCAAATACCACCATCCCTATACTGTCAAAATAATCTAGGTCTAACTTCTCTGATCTAATACCCGACGAAGAACTAAATGGGAAAGGTTTCTGGTACGACAACATGAAGCTTCCAGCCAGAAAAAATGTAATAAAACTACCATAGGGTAGATTATCCAGTGGCTTTTTCCCCTTCACCGCCATTTTCATATGCTCCAAGATGGTGAATCCAGGGTTTGTCAATTTTTTCTCTGCAAGATAGAAGAACTCCATGGCAGTGGTGGTGTTTGGCTCTGTGGAATAACATGCACTTGGCAGTATGGTCTTGTGCACGATCTCATACAAAACACGGCCCTCTAAAGCCATGAACTTTGTATTGAACTTGTTGGCTGCAGCTCCAGGGTTGGAGTTGTGGTGCCCAAAGTACTTCTAACTAAAGATACTTTATTCAGGTCGTGCATCTGATCAGGGTGATCTGGCATATGGCCCTTGTAATGGACATTGTAAGGGCCATCTTCTTTCTGAGGGTGGCATTCTTCAAGTTTCTGGTAAAGACAGCCTAAAACCTGGTTTATCAAATTCCAACTAACTTCTATTTTCATACCATTCACCCCTGTCGTGCAACTACCATCCTCCAACTCATGCAAATTACCATAAAACTGACATACCTCCTCAGAATAAGTCTCACTACTATTAAACACCAATTCAGTCAAATAGTGTTTACCTAGGGTTTCTACAACATTACCAAGCAACAAATCCTCCACATCATCACGATCAACATTATAACTATCAAGAATATTGCAGTGATCACGAATGTACTCATACCTCTCTTGGTTTTCCTTGGAGAAAAAGATCGAATCATCATAGTCGTCGTCTGATTCTTCATGGACTGGTGCAGCCTTGGTTTTTGACTTCTTGGGTGCCATGGGTTTTCGATGTCGGAACTGGTAATCTGGTAAAAATCCTAGCTTGATGGATTTGGATGGCTGATTGGTGACTATAGGTGGGCGTTGAAGGTGGAGATGGAGTTTTGATTGTTCTGATTTGGGACATAAGACTGCAGATAAGTTAATTTTTGTTTTATATGTCTCTCATTTCCGAAATCGTAAACCACCCACACTCTATTTTCGAGCACTTTACGGGTTCGGAAATCACACGGAATTAAATTCATATACCCCCATTCCTATTTCCGGTGTCGTGAAGCACTCGCAGTTGGACAAATGTTTCCCCAATACTATTTCCGAAATCGGAAATACAAAATTACTGTTATTTCGGCTAGTTTCCGAAGCCGTAAATGAGTCACATTTATCAACATTAATTTAGTAATTATACTTTTGATGCTAATTCAGTTTACAACATAATTAGATTAAATATAAGGTTGCTACACATCATGAATTTCATACAAATCGCAAGACAACCTCAATTAACCATAGTATGTAACGATCTGGAATTCAAACTATATTATGAACAGTCAAACTTAGTAGCAAGCTACTAGAAGCAGACTACCAACCAACTGAATTGTAAACGAATAAAAGAATTCAATAGAACAAAGTATTTCACTGACACATTATCGCAAACTCATAGAGGGTGAACCGGAATGAATGACGTCAGCTTATGGTTCTTCCATGGCCATCAGAGAGAAGAATTAACCAGTAACAGTTGCTAATGTTTTATGATTAGAAGATAAGATGTAGAGTATTTTTTAAGGATAGTTGCTAAGTAGAGTAACAGTTAAATGTAGAGTAACAGTTGCTGTAGAGTAACTGTAGAGTAACAGTTGCTAAGTTATTACTCGCAACGAATTTTTGCATACGTTTCAAAATTTGAAAGGAATTCTGGTTTATTAAAGGGATCTGTTGCAGTGAATTTCTATCTGACTATCTCTGGAATCGGAAAAGGTTGTTGTCACAGTGTCCCTCTCTTTACTGTTTGATCAGTATCTACGAGACAATATGACCAATCAAACTTAGCTTGCTACTAGTAACATAATTAATTTATTAATTCCAAATTTATTCATGTCTATAATTTCATATGTCCAACTAAAATGTACATTTTACGATTTCGGAAACAGTGTGCAGCGGGCGGTTTACGATTTCGGAAATGACCCTCATAATTCAGTTCCAGCCAGTGTCCGATTTCGTGAAATCCTAGTGACCAAAATTATGTAATTCTTTACGCTGTCGGAATAGCTATAGTTTTTTTTATTTGAATAGACTTGTTCCGAGAGATTTACGAAATCGTAAACCAAAAGAGATGATCTCCGGCCGGTTTCCGATTTCGGAAACCAGTTGCCTAGCCCTAAAAAACAAGATCAACTTGATAAAGATGAAAATGACAATTTAAAATTGAATTGAAGGGGAAAATTGATTTAAAAAGATTGTAATTAATTCATACAATTTTTAACACATGATCAAATTGCAATAGTCTTCAAAGGACACAATACCTTAAGTAAAATTTCAAACAATATTTCAACAACTCAAGAGATCTACAAATAAACCTAGCCATCAAATCCTGGAAAAAAACCATGCTGGGTGAAGTCGTGGTCTTGTGAAGTTGAGGGGCCACGGGGAGGTGAGGGGCCTTGTGAAGTTGAGGGGGCTTGTGAGCTCGACGCGGCATTAGAAGTAGAGGCGTTATGTGTGGCATCATGTGTGGCCTCTTCATCCTCACTCACTTGTGCAAGGTCGCCATAGTACACTTCTTCCTCATCCTCACTTAGAACGATCTGGAGACCCTTCTCTTGGATGTACGCTTCTTGATCAGCTTTGATCGCACCCAGTCTCTTCTTCGTTGTTTTCAGCTGGCTAGAAAAACAACAAAACAAGTGCGAGATCTTTTCAAAAAGCCCCTTCCGTTCACCTACAACTCAGACACTTAATTGGTTAGGGAAAAATCAAAATCAACTCATAAACAACTGTAGTGATTGAATTTAGTGGAACTCACCCACAGCAGTTTTAGAGCGGCAGCTTCCTCGCAAGCTTGTTTTCTCCTCGCCACCTTTGCCTGTGCACCAGGTTTCAGAGTCTTTTCCTTGAATCTGCCTGTATCGGTGTCAAACACCCAATTCTTCAGGTCGATCCACCTGTCATCATAGTAGGACTGCATAACCAGCCGATCCAAGAGAGGCACATTGGCTTTCCTACACAACGCGGTGATAAGCCCAACATACGGAAACCTTTTATCCAACAAATGAGCACACTTTCTCATGTACTCATAGATGGTATATCCAGAATTTATTGGGATGCCCTCCATCAGGTAGTAGAATACAAGCAGACGACCAGTGGTGGGATCGGTGGCATGCCCTCCAGTGGGCAGAACATTATAACAAACCCATTCAAAAACCAACCTCTGCTCTACGGTCAACACATCTATCTTATAATCAGTCTCTGCAGTCCCTTTGCCCAACGACTCATCTAACTTGAAGTACTTACGGCCCATTTCAGCCATGTCTAAAGGTTGTTTATTAGACTTTGTCGCCCACCTATTGAATGTGAAAACATTATAGAGACCCTATTTATTTTGAGGCCTCAAATGAGTAGAATCAACCCACGGGCACTCTAGCACTTCATTAATCGCAAACTCATCAACGGGCATTAACACACCATTCACCCTACTCGACATCCTAGTGGTTGTGCATCTACCTAGATTAGCATAAAACTGTCTAACCTCATCTTTGTAGGTAGGCTCGTCTAGCATGATTAGGTTATGCAAATAACTAGGCGAAAATAATTAATCGACTCATTAAAACCTAAATTACAAACAGAGTTGGATTTTAGCACCTTTGAGTCGCACATGCCACGCCTAATCCACTTGACATAGTTCTGCTCGGCCACTGAATTGTAAAATCGCTGGCTGTGACCTTCCCTTTGGCGCTCATCCCCACCTCGCTCATGACGATGCGCAAGCCCGAGCATTACCGGCCTTCTTAGCGGCTCCTCTTCCGCCTCATCCTCTTCCACATATCCCCCACGCTCTCCATGGGTACCCTCAGCCTCCTCCTCACTGCTAGTCTCCAACCCAGCCATCTAATCATATTCTGACTCGGTTTCAATTTCAAGTGGGGTGGGGGGCTTCTTCGATTTCTGCTTCTTTGGCTTAGGGTTGATGGTGGGGATGGTGATTGACTCTCAGGTGATGTTGGGGCACCCCTCTTAGCTTTGTGCTTCGGCCTGGCTGGAGGCATGATGGTGATGGTAGGGTTGAATGTGGCGGAATTGATTCAATGGGTTGGTGGGGTTTGTGATTTTGTGATTTGGGGCTTTTCTGAATCACAAAAACGCAGTTGACTATATATACCATCCAGAGTTTACGATTTCGTAAACCACCCGCAAACACATATTTTCTATTTCCGAAATCGGAAACGGGTCCGGAAATAAGTTGAATTGGGGAAAATTGCATTTAACCGGCCACGTTATGAGTTCGTAATTGATAATCTAAAAAATTAAAGGCTGATAATTATAATCTAGTGAAAAACCCGGCTATACTTCCGACTCGTAAACATTTCTCTTTCGGGTGATTTATGAAGTCGTAAATATAGTTCCCCATCCGAAAAACAACTTTACGACCCATTTACGATTTCGGAATTTATAAGCTGAAACAAATTAAATTCTGAGAAATAAAATCCAGTGACAAACCCGGCTACACTTCCGGCTCGTAAACATTTTTGTTTCGGGTGGTTTACGATTTCGTAAATATCGTGCCCCATCCGGAAAAGATGCTTACGACCAATTTACGATCTCGTAAAGGGAAGATTAAGATGACTTTAATCTGGTTGATTAAAAAAGTCAACCCGGTCCAATTCCGCCATCGTAAATATTTCGGACAAGTCAGGTTACGATTTCAGAAATCACTCTGTATTTAAAAAGAGTGACAGTTCCGATTTCGTAAACCATCCGTTTCGGCATCATATCAGACTAAAACCCACCACGTGGGTTCATTCATTCATTATCTTTCCAACCCATTTGTCTATTTCTCATTATTTCTCCTACACCACTCTTCCCTCTCAATATCTTATCAATTGTACAATATCACACTACCCAAATCCAAGAATCCAACTAAAGAACCTCACAAAAAGTTGAAATCCTACATTTATCCTACAAGTTCGACTATTTTGGGGATGTTTCATTCCAAAATAGAGGTACAATTGGTTACCTTTATTAACCCATATGTATTGCTTTGTCACGTGCGATGCAAACAAACATATGGGTTATGGGGTAACCAAATATTATCAAATCCAAACCCTAATCTAGTTGATTCATTAATTATCTATTTTGGGGTTAATTTATGTTATTGTCTTTTGCTTTGTTAGCTAAATCTTTATACTAATATCTTCTTTTTTTGTTAAATGCACCCTTGCTATTTTATTATCGGTGAAATTGAAATTTTTTAGCTGTTCTTATTTGTAGGTGAATTAGTGGACAAGTGCTTGTATTTGGTATTAGTGATTAATTTGTTAATCATGGCTCCTACATGTAAACAAAACAAAAAGAAAATTCCTACGAAGAAGAATGTCAAGTCATCCACAAAAGAGCAATTGGTTGTAGATACAAAAATTCCTAGAAACTTATGTCGAGAAATACAAAGGCGTTGGGACGCGGGTATTTCCACTCTAATGGAATTCAATAGGTTAGGAATAGTCATAGGGGTAGAGCGTAAATATTGGTCTAGTTGGGTTGGTAAAATCGCAAGAACAAGACATGATATTAAATGGTTCGATTGGACCAAAGTACCGATGGAGCGTAAATTAGAATTGTTGGAAGAATGCAAGGTATGATGTGGTTTTTTTAATCGCATTTTACTACATGTTTTACAATCGTGAGGGCATTATAATGTGGATTATACTATGTACAACTAATCATTTGTGTCATTATTTTAGGAACCGTTCACTATTATCGCCCGACATGGTGATGTTAGACCGTGTGACTTTGCAAAAGATCTCGAAGTGTGCACTTCAACATAGGTCTATGCTAAGGAATGAGTATATCTATGGAAATAAGAAGAACATCATGCCATGGACGGTGTATAAGGACATCCAACCCGAGAGTTGGGAAATCTTTAAAATCCATGCACAAGAGCTATTGGACGATGTAAGATTTTTTCTCTTCTTTTCAAATTATACTATAGTGTTCGATGTTGCTACTTATGTTGGTTGCTTTTAAAATAGGGCACTCATGAAAATATGGTAGAACTAGCGAAATCAAACAAAATGATTCATCACTATAGTCACTCGGGATATTATGGAGCGGAGGAGGACTTTATAGAGGATGTTATGGAGCGGGATATTATGAAGATGGTGTCAAACAAAAAATGGAAAAGGGTATGTCGGAAGAGGAAGCAAGAGAGACCACTACTAGGATGAATCCTGACCAAATTGAGAGGTGGGAGTCGTTCCTTAAATTGAGACAAAATCCTAGTGGCGTTTATGAAGGCGAAGAAACTCTTGAACTTGCCAAAAAAATTGTAAGTCAATTAGAAAATATGTTTGTATGATATGTAGTAGAGAAATGTTTTTTTATCTATCTAATCAAATTATTGTCATGGTTTCACCTACTTTAAAATTAGGCATTGGCTAAACAAGAGGAAGCCGATGGAAAATTCACCCCTACGGAAAGGTGTGACATATTGAACAAGGCGATGGGGGATGATCATCCCGGAACCGTTAGGGGGTATGGTTCTCATGTCCGACCTAAGGATGAGTTTGGTAAACATCCTTTAGCCTCGAATAATGCGCAAGATGCCAAGTACAAGAAGGTGCGGAAGGAAATTGATTCCATTGAAACAACCATGGAAAATGGTTTTAAGTGGTTTGCTCGCAAACATGGAATTATTTTACCCGCCAATTTCGAGGATTTAGGTGAAGATTGGGAACCTCCCTCTTCGGGGTCGCGCAACGAACCTCTACAAGATGACCTTTATGAGCCACTAAATGTGGCTAGTCCACCCTTTGTCACAACACCCTTGGACGCGGCAAGTGGGGGTGAGACTTCTACTCCCAAAAAGTTTAGTCTTCTTGTGCTTATGTGCCAAGTATTTGCTATTCTTTTCCAATTTTCTACAATTAGATGATTTTAATTTCCGACATATAATCTAGTGTAAAATTAATTGGTATTTTCTCTTACAATTTCAATATCTAGGTAGGTTGTCCATGCAATTTGTACATCGATGTGAGTACCACCCAACCCCCTAAATTAGTAGCCATTGGAAATTATGAGGAGGCCATTTAATAACACCATGGGAAAGACATTCCAATAGGCTTGGTTAAGGTGTCTATAACAAAAGAGATATGTGGTGATGCCCACGTCCCGATTCAAAAAGGCCCACCTAAACTAGTTTCCAAATCAAGGGAGAACTTCTCTTATGGTCTAGGAGATTAGTAAAAATTCCTAGTAAAGGCGATAAGGAACCACAAAATCCTTGCCCACCAACTAGAAATGAGAAATCTAAGGTGCCAACCAAAATTCAATCTCAAAAATCCAAAGGGCCAACCACAATTCCATCTCCTAAATCCAAGGTGCCAACCAAAATTCCATCTCCTAAATCCAAGGTGCCAACCACAACTCCATATACTAAATCCAAGGCGCCAACCACAATTCCATCTCCTTCACATCCATTTGAAGATAGCCAACCTTCATTGTCACTCCGCCAACTTTTTGACAAGTTGTCAAAGCATCCTGAACTTAGTACATATAACTTTTCTGCACCAGAATCTGTTTTTGGTGTTGAAAAATTAGTAGTACTATGCAAGCAAGACTTTGACGATATTTGGCGACCTCAAAGGCTACTGTCTACGACAATGTGTCTCGTTCAACTGTAAGTCTTCATTTTCCAAAATAAAAACTATTTTATATTCCAACTACAATTGACTAGGTAGTAACACTATCTCTACAATTTATTATAGACAATTGCATCATTTGGCACAAATTATGTCAATGGCATTTCTTGGCTTCATATGCCCCGACTCCGTACAAGTGGGGACCCACTCAAGAGAGGAGAGGCTAGCTTATTTGAAGGTTGTCTTAGGAAATCGAACGAAATACCTCTTCATTTGTCCATACCTTGAAAAGTAAGTAGCATTTATACATTTCTAAGTTTTTTGGTGTTTACCTATCATTGATGTTTCTATCAACGAATACTCATGTACAAATTTTCTTGAGGATTAGCGAACATTGGCGATTAGTGACGATAAACACGGCCTCCAGAGAAGTATATTGGATTGATCCGCTTAACATTGCTCCAAGCCAATCATTTAACGAGATTATCAAGGAAGCCGTGAATTTCGTAAATCTAAAATCATCCAAATTTAAGGTCTACCAAATTAAGGTAATCTATTCTTATTATTCATCATATTTTAACCTTCATATTTGAACCTTATTAGTACCTAAATTGTGTATCTTTTGTCAATATTAGTACAAGGTCCAAGATAATGATTGGGTATGCGGTTACTACACCATGATGTTTGCATGGAGGTTGGTTGCACGTGCAAGACTTTCAAACTTTAACATTCATAGTGTGAGCTTACTCTTCCATTCCTTATTTGATTTAATGTAACTTTTTGTAATTTATTACCAACATGCTCTACTTTTTCAAATCGCAGGTTTTCGACGATGATTATACCCCCTACACCTTGCAAGAGTTGAAGGCAGCAAGGGGTGCATTGGCAACCTTCCTGTTGGATGAGTGCGCTTCATGCATAGAGCACCCAGCAACAACGACAAAATTGTGATTCGTCATAACCGCATCATTTTTGATTGTGCACTAGATAGTGTTATGAACTTTACTAGGTGTATACATTTGCTATTGAGCATTTTTTGGCTCGTTAAAGCCAATATTCAAGGATTAGTTCCTTTATTCTTGGTATTATATCTTATTTCTATTAGACGCTCATCGATCGCGGAAAGAAAATTCAAAATTGTTAAAAAAAATTACACGCCCCGACACATTTACGATTTCGGAAACCAAAAGAAGAATTCTACAACTTTCTCCGGGTGCTTTCCGACGTCGTAACTAGTTTGGTTTTCTCTGCCCAAAAAAACAGTGGGAACCCCGGCACGTCGTCCGGCTCGTAAACAGACCACCACAATGGTCTGTTTACAACAACATTTACGAAGTCGGAAATGATCCGCTTCAGATCCATTTCCGCCATCGTAAACAACAAAACAACACCAATTCTGGCCTACATTTACGGGTTCGGAAACTTATTTAGAGAACGGTTAAAATTCATATTTACGAGCTCGGACATTGAACCGGAATATGATTTCCGGCCTTGTTTTTCGACTTCGTAAATTGGTACGCACAAAATTGTTTCCGACACCGTAAACTTTGTTCTTCAATCAATCTCCGATACAGGATCATTGAGTTCACGGCCAGTGATTCATCTTTACGATTTCGGGAAGGTGATTACAAATCCAAACCTAAATCTAAGTTTACGAGTTCGGAAAGTTTTATTTCCGGATGAGGCGAGGGATTTCTGAAATCGGAAATGTGTAGCACCGCGGGACAACCCCGCCGTGCTACCCCGTTTTCCCCGCCGTCCTTCCATGTTCCGTCCACTAGTGTATAGACCATGGATCAAGTTGTGTTGCAGTTGTAAAAAATTCTTGGTTGAAGTAGTAGGGATTGATAAATGAGAACATTTTCCATGCCAAACACTTTTAGTGGTTTTTGCGTTTATCAATTTAATTTTCCCCCTGAAATATCTAATCTGCATAAGCACTATTTATTTAGTCAAAATTAACTAATTTCAACATATCAATTAAACTGACATTATTAATAAAACATCATCCTATAATATATTGTTGGATTCGTTATTAAGTGTATTTTGAAATTTCATCTCACGTAATTAGTCCACATGAATAAAGGTATAATCGTTAAAAGTATTTTCACAAAATAACTAGTTAGATTATAGAAAAAATTGTTAGGTCAGTATGCAATTTCTTTACTATATAAATATGCATACATAAAAGTTGTTCACGTGATGGAGTCTCAGTTTTTTGTTCATTTTCCAGAGTGATACTATTATCCAACGGTCCTATTTCATTCTGTTAAAGATCTGCTAACACTTTTAATGTGGATTTGAATTTCAGAACCTCAATAATGTGAACTCATAAGTCGTATGGGCAAAATGAAAGGCTCACAGAAGAACCGGCAAAAGACCTTCATCACTCTTGACTCTCGTTTATGTATGATTGACTCTTGATTATTTAAGGGAATTAAGAAAACATGCAGCACACAAAACTACATCCATTTTGTTGATCATTTGAGGATGATGAAGATCTTAATCTTTTTGTCGTATCATCTTCTTCTAAACACAGTCACTAGTTCATCCACTTCTGCAACCGAATCAGAGGCTCTCTTGAAATGGAAGGCCAGTCTGCTTCCATCCTCCATTTCTTCTCTTGATTCTTGGTCTCTTTCCAATGCCAAAAATCTGTGCAACAACTGGACTGGCATTTCATGCACCACTTCTGCAAAAGTTTCCCACATCGCCATCTCAATGGAAGTCTTGATGACTTTGATTTTGCATCCTTCCCAAATCTCAGCATGCTAAATGTCAGTTGGAATAAGCTTACTGGGCATATCCCATCTGCCAATGCTAACCTCTCCAACCTCGTCTTCCTGGACCTGAGCACTAATTACTTGACGGGAAAGCTTCCATGGCAGATCGGGAATCTTCAAAAGCTCAGGCATTTGGACCTGAGCATTTGGACCTGGTCCACTTCCCGCAGGTTTGTTCAGTAACATGACTCATCTTGTAGACCTTCGTTTGTCAAACAATTCATTTGAAGGAAGCATCCCGACATCAATAGGCCTTTTGAAAAATCTTAGATGGCTTGGTCTTGACGAAAACCATCTGAATTCAAGTATTTCTTCTGAGCTAGGTCTGCTAACTGATCTCACCAACTTATGTTTGAGTTATAACTCATTTACTGGTCACTTGCCCTTGTCACTCACTAATTTGCGAAAGCTATCTGAGCTAGAATTGCATGATAATGGTTTTTCCGGCGAAATCTCGCCTTACTTCTTCGGCAACTGGACATTATCGGGACCTACGTTTGACCTATCAAACAATCATTTCAGTGGTAGAATTCCGGCAGAAATTGGACTATTGACCAACTTTTTATGGCTTGATATGTCCAATAACATGTTTTCAGGACCTATTCCACCCGAAATTGGAGACATGGATTTGGAATCCTTATACCTTGGCCAGAATCAGCTTTCGGGGCATATTCCACCCCAGATTGGAAATATGCAGGGTTTGTCGGACATGACCTTTCAGAAAACAACCTCACTGGTGCAATACCTACGACATTCGGTAACTTAAAAAGATTATGGGCCCTGGATCTTCGAGGCAATCAACTTTATGGTCCTATCTGGTAGCTGTAAATGTACACTTAACTGCATTTTTAAACCTTTTGTGTCCATAGTAAGTTGCACTCAAGACTGAGAGCCATCTGTTATTCATTTTCACTTGCTAAAAAACTGAGACTAATTTGCCCAGCATTTGAAGTTTGATCACAAAAAAAAAACTAACATTTCCAGAACAGAATACTCTTAAACTACAACACTTCAAGAAATGCCATCAATCTTACTATTAAACTCTGAAATATCATTATATCTAGTGTACGATACCTTTAAACTAAGTTGATGGCAGTACAAAACTGAGCATAGGATATATATAGTTATAGCGCTAAAAACTAAGAGGTTTTAAGACCTTGGCTTTTCCTTCTTTTCCTTGAAGAGAGCAAGGAGAGAGACGCCAGAAACCTTAACCACCTTGAACCTAACTCCGGGAATATCTCCCACAGCATGTCCCTTACGACCAAATCCTGCAATCAGAACCTCGTCCTACAACCCAAGAGGATACACAATCCATAAGCTCATCGTCTTAAATTGTGAATCAAAATCAAATTACTGGTTTACAGTAGTACTTACATTCTCCTCGATGTAGTTCAAACAACCATCGTTGGGCACAAAGGCAGCAATCTTCTTTCCATTCTTGATCAGCTGAACACGAGCACACTTTCTAATAGCTGAGTTAGGCTGCTTAGCTTCAATGCCACTGCAAAATGTAAAGCTTGTCAATTTCACTTTCAAGGGACATACAAAACAGGGAAGTAATAGAGACAGCAAAATGTATCTCACATTTTCTCAAGAACAATGCCCTTAGCATGGGATGAACCAGCAAATGGCTTCTTCCATTCGTTACCAAGATGGGATTTTTTGTAGGACTTATCAGCCCACCTCTGAACCCTTCTGTGGGACTTCAGCTTGCGACCAGCTCCCATACCACGTGTCTTACTACAAGAACACACATCAAAGCAGAATTAGATCCATGATTTCAGTCCCAAAAAGTAACATGTAATTAAATCACAACAATGTTTCATCTCTACTGATCTACAACTACATAGATTACAGAAGCCGAGAACAGTTTAGAGTGACGCTTAATATCAGTCCATTGGCATTCAAAGCAGCTCATTGCAAGGCTAATCTGCTTTGCCAAGATGGACTTTGTCCTACATTTACATCATCTTCAGTTTCATACCATTGACCCCTAAGAGGTGCAAACAACATTCTGTATTCTAAATAACATAAATAATGTCCCATCTCTACTGATCTGCAACCACACTAATAACAGAAGCCGAGAACAGTTTAGAGTGACACTTGATATCAGTCCATTAGCATTCAAAACAGGTCATTGCAAGGCTAATCTGCTTTGCCAAGATGGACTTTGTACTACTCTCCTACATCATCCACATTTTCACCAACTTTAAAAGCACCAAACCAAATCAAACAAAATATGCACATTAATGAAAATATCTAAATAACAAAGATTTAAACTTCAATGATGTTCCATCTCTACTGATCTGCAACTACATAGACTACAGAAGCCGAGAACAGTTTAGAGTGACACTTGATATCAGTCCATTAGCATTCAAAGCAGCTCATTGCAAGGCTAATCTGCTTTGCCAAGATGGACTTAGTCCTAACATATATATCATATTTTCTCACAAATTTAAGACGCCTCTTAACTAGTACATCTCCTCATTGTTATTACACATCAAAAGAACACAATGACTTAGTAGAAATGCACGAGGATCGGAGCGAATCCTACCCCATGTTGGCCGGAAGTTGTCGGCGACAGCGGCGGCGGAGCTGGAAGGTTGGAGTTCTGGCGGCTGCGGCGCTGCTATGGAGATGAAGAGAAACGGCTCGTTATTAAAGGTGTCGATTGGTTAGGGTTTTAATAAGTTGACAGTGATGAAAACCCTATACCCTCTCGTTAGTTTTTAGTATTAAACAAAGCCCATCTCCTAACTGGGCTGGGCCGCAGGCACAATTATGAAGTCTTCAAATATCTTTTAAGCTACATGTATAATTTATTGAACAAAGCTTTAAACTTATTTATTGTTAGATTAAAAAAAACTATATTTGGCCAAATTTATTAGAAGTAGTGTGAATATTAATACATTATTTTAATTTAAAACCACTCTAGGTGGTGTGAATATTAATACATTGAATAATAGAATTATTTTAATTAAATTAAAATAATTTGAGTGAGTCATCATTGCTTAAAAGTCATAGTAAATGCTCACAAAATAAAACGTTCATTCTAACAAAAACTTCTTAATTAATCATGCAAAAGTTAAACTCTACCAATTTTGACCATAAATAGTATTATTTTTTGTTTAGAAGACTCTATAATAATAATAATGTGAAAATATATATTATAATTATTAAAATTTTCAATTGTTGATTATTGAATAAGTGTGAGATTATTCAAACCTTAGTAACTTCTGAGCAAAACTCCTCATCTGAGAAGGAGTTTTGTCTGTTGGCAACTTAACGTGCTACTTTAGCGGAGTGACCTTAACAACTTGATCTTTATTAGTATAGTGACCTAGAAAAATGAAAGATGAGTGACCCGAATTCAAAATCATTAAAAGTATAGTGACATCATATAAAATCACCCTAATCAAAATGTATGGTTAGTAGTTGTTGAGACTCATTGGTCGTGTTTAATTTGACCGATTTTACGGACTCTTGTATTAATTGTTCATCCAAATTGTATGACTATAATGTATGGTAAATCAAGTGGTCTATGGCTAGAGACCTTGTCTCGCTAAGGGGAAGTCATGAGCTCAAATCCCCACATGCGCAATATTTCAAGAAACCATTTCTCTTATGACCCATTGAGTCAAGGTCTCCAGAAGTGCTCGATCAAGAGTGGAGAGTATCAAAATCGGTGTAAGTGGGATCTTCACCCCCACTCTAAGCAAGCATGGTGAGGACGGGGAGGTCATGAGTTCAAATCCCCACATGGGCAATATTTCAAGAAATCATTTCTCTTATGACCTATTGAGTCAAAGTCTCCAGGAGTACTCGATCAAGAGCGGGGAATATTAAAACGGTGTAAGTGGAATCTTCACCCCCACTCTAAGCAAGCATGGTGAGGACCGCATGGTGAGAATCTCGATCAAGAGCAGGGAGCATCAAACCCGGTGTAAGTGGGATCTTCACCCCACTCTAAGGAAGCATGGTGAGGACTGCGTGGTGAGAATTTTGGCCACTCGACGTACGGAATCATAGTGAATGTATCAAAAAAAGTAAGGTATGATAACTACTTGTTAGGACTTGGGAACCTTGAACTGTGACATTTAGATAGTCATTCAGCCGTTCGTATTAATTGTGTGACAATTGCTTGGTTATAATAATAAGAGCATCTGTAATGGTACTAATATTATACTTGCTTGTAATATTTGTAGAGTTGTAGCAGTAGTGAATTTTTTTATTTGTAACTTACCATTGTAGAATATTGTAGCTTGACACATAATTTGCTTAAAATATGATATGGCAACGCAAACTACACATTCATGTAGCTAACCATTGTGAATGTTCTAATATTAGATGATACTCGTGCTCATGCACAATATATTTTTTAAATTCATTTTTAATCACAAATTCTTATTGATGTCATACTAGTATAATTGGACCGCGCGTTGCGCGTTACATTTGAAATACTTTTGAGTATTATTTAAACACAAACCCTACTTGGGTAATGAATTTGATAGAATGAAGCGAGAAAATTGCAATGAAATAAGATTATTAAATTCATATTTTCAATAAACACTTTATACATTTTAGTTTAAAGTATACCTACTTATTTTTACGACATGAATTAGAAAATCTCAAGGGAAACAAAATTGTAATACTTGAATTTATTTTAATAATTAAATAAATGATAAATTGATTTTTTTTAAATGAAGTATGAGTCCAAAAATAATATCGTCTTACCACATGTTTTGATATGTTGTGCAATAAATAGCATAAAATAAATGATAAAAACCAAATGAAAGAAATATATTACATCAAATGGAATTTGACTAATATCTCCTACTTCTTAAAGTCATGTGGATTTTCATTAATTTTTTGTGTTTGCTTTTCACCTTTTAAAGTATTATAAAATGTGTTCAGTTACGTCAATTTATTTTAAGGCAATGCAGTAAAAAGAATGGGCATGAGACAATTAAAAAAAATAAAATACATATATCTCAATTATGGCTGAAAGGCAAATTTTGGGAATTATCAAACATGTGAATCTAAACGAAATGTCTCGCATGACAAAAGTATGAAATAGTAGTGTAATTTTGACATGTAATATTTATATATAATATAATAGTATCATAATTGAAAGTTGAAAAGATAATTAAGTGTATAGTTATTTGAATATTATTTTTGAGTAGTTACCTGAATATATTGAATTGTAGGTAATTGCGGTAGTGGAACCAAAAAATGTTAGATGCATGTATGTAATATATATATATATATATATATATATATATATATATATATATTAAATCGTAGGTATTAGATTAATAACTTGTATAGTTTAAGTAAGAAAGTGTTTATTTCAATCAATTTAAATTAAGGTAATGAGAAAGAAATCAATTGAATCTAATTTTGCCAAGAATATTATTGATCGATTACAATCTATTTTTTTTACTTTGATTGAATTCTATTCAGTTCAATTAAAATATATTTAATTAAATTAAAATTTATATAAATTATATTTATAAATACACAAATTATTATTTAGGTAAAAAAGAATAGAACGAAAAATTACTTTTCCAAAATCTAGAGTGAAAGTTGGCATTTGTACATTAGTATTCCACCGTGTGAGTATTTTGGGTAACATTCCAACATACATTTTGAGTGCCTTCACAACAACGTGTGAGTGTTATTATTATTATTTTTTTTGAAAAGACGTGTGAGTGTTATTATTAATTTTAAACAATAACACAAACTCGCATAACTGTTAGTTGATGAATTACTATAATTAATTAAGATTCTATCCATTTTTGCTACTGATAGAATTTTTTTTTCATTATTATTATTATGTTAAAATTAATCCATTACTATGATAAATGAAAATTTATTATATGTTAATTATAATTGGACAATTTTCTACACATCTTGAATAAAATTCTTTTAAAAAATAGTTTTATATAGTATATATACATACCTTATATTACCTTATATTTCCTAATGTATATACGGTACATGGTCCATATTTCCTTTTTAAAAATGAGCATAGCATTATTAAAATTCGTATATGTCACCGAAACAATGATAATTTAAATCCGTATATGCCATATTGAGCATGTTTGATAAGCATATGATATCGCATTAGAATTAAACTAAATTGGACGTGATATCTAATTTTACACACATATCTCAGTACTTACACGCCACATACAATTGATTATAACTCAAATCCTTTATTTTAGGCCATGCATGACTGCTGCATGGATCACCATAACTTCTGCCTGAATGTCGGAATCGCAATGAGTGGCTCGATTTTCCGGACAATGACACCCATTCTTTCCCTTGTGTCCCTAACATTATTCTACGATTAATCATCGGAATCGTAAGGCAAATGCAGCCGTACGTGAACCCCTGCTGCATGGCAATTATAAGAGCCGATATAGTCACGGGAAGATGCAACACGCCATAAGAAGGTAGATGTTTTAGGATTCCATGCAATTTAGAACTAAGAATACGCTTCCCCGATGATGTGAAGACTGTCGCTGATCCATATAGGTCACCTATTGAGCAGAATCACAAGAGAAGACCGGAGAACACATGGCATATTCCGGAATGCTGAAGAGACCACTGTCGAATTCCACGGTAGGTTCTTGATGTTGATTAAACCACCTTAATGTTACCCTGATGTTCACATCCGGTTAAGACACTGTTGCGACAGTGAAATTTTTGAATTTATGAGCTATAATCTGAGCCCTCCTTGTTGAACCACCGCGGCACCACCTTGAGCTGAATAACGAAGCCATCAACACAGCCAGGGTATGCATATTATCAAAAAAAAAATATGAGAAGAGTTTGTAATTATGATTTGTTCGGTAAAGAAGGATTATATAGAAGGAAATAACGAAATAATATTGAATACACTAATACCATATTAAAATAAATATACTAATACCATATTAAAATAAATATACTAATACTAAACAAATCAAATATATATAAATATGTGCAAAAGATAACTTGAGGTAAAGAGATAAGAAAAGCATAAATCATGGAATATTACAATAAAAAAATGGCTTATGGTATTATGGCAGCATGTAGTGTATACGAAATCGTTTCACATAATATTTAGCTGGAGAATAACTCTTCTACTTCAATCAACTATATTCTATTTAGGATATAAAAGGAAAACTATCGTAGTTACTGAAATACCAAAAATACTAAAAATAAAGGCATGGATAAACTATAAAGGCAAGAATACGTTTTCTATATTTATGAGAGTTACAAAGAATATATGAAGGTATCAAACAAAATATGTATTATAATAAACCAGATATATATTAAAGGAAAAGGATTATATATGTGAGCAAAAAAGAAGTTTGTACGGGAAAAAAATACTTAGAAATATGGAAGTAATCTACATGGTAGGCGCCGGTGGAAAATCACGGTGGTTTGGTGGTAACGTTGTGAATGTATTAATCAAAACTTTATTAATTTATATTTACATTTAATATTTTTATTAATTTATATTTACATTTAATATTTTTATTAATTTATATTTACCGGATCAATAACTTTTCTAGTTCCATTTAGAAAAAAAAACACAATCAATCAATCAACAATAATAACTCAAAGTATGATAGACCGAAATTACCACGCTTATTTCGATCATCATTCTAAGATGTGTGTGAGTAATATTTTCATACTTAATTAATTATGGATACTTGTGGTGGTGTCATTATTCTGTATTGATATAGAATATTTTCATGCATATTCCACATATCTGACATTCATGTTTTCCTTTCGCAGACGTGTTAATTATTAGCATGATGAAGAATGAAATAATAAAAATAAAAGAAAAAAAAAACGAATATATATAAATGGTAGGCGCCGGAATATGGTGAACTTGTGGTGGTTATGTGGTGGTTTTAGTCAAAACTACGCAGTTTAATCCATTTTAATATTTTTTATTAAATTATTTATTGAGCGGAGCAATAACTCTTCTAGTTCCCTTTAAGATAACATTATCATGTAAAAATTTGCTACATTAATTATAGCAAGCAGGGACCCGATCGAGATGCCTTCCTTCCCGAAAATATCTGGGCTGATCACAACGCCCTGACCGTCCGGCCCCTGAACTTGAACCTGTTGTGGCTCGAGGGTACTGCCATCTATCTTTTACCCAGGCCATTCATAACCAGTTATTTAGAAGAATTGTTGGGTAGTATATTGGTCCCTCCAAGGTATGCTCCTCCTCCTCCTCCTCTTCTTCTTCTTCTTTTCTTTTTTTAAAATGCTCTTTACTTTTGTCCATCTTACGTTTTTTTCCTATGAACTTTGCATCTCCTTTTGTGGCCGACCCCTCCATCCCTATCCCGGAGAAAAAGAAGACTGCGAAGGGTGGGGAAAATGGGGAATCTTCAACCACCAAGCCAAAGAAGAAGGAGAAGTTTTTGGCGAGAGCCACTCCTTCGGAGAAGTCGAACAAATCCTCCCCCCCCCCCTCGTCTTAGGGGTCTAAGAAGGCTGCTAGTCCCCCCCAATGGAGAAGTTGACCTCTACCCTCCTGCAGGATTCCATCTAGAAGACCCCTCGGGAGGAGATCTGGGCGGATTTGGACACTTCTACCCATAACAACCAGGAGATCCATCAATCTGAGACCCAACTGGACTTGGACATTACCAATCCTAACATCCCTCATCTCCGTTCTAGTTCAAATTCAACGTTCGTAACAACAACCCTTCTTCGGAGAATGTTCCACCCAGGCCACCAGCACCCATGCTGGCCAATTCCATCGGGCTCCCTTGAAGGGTGCCATCACTTTCTCAACCCCTCAATTTTCCGTTCCTCATCCCCTTTGTCCCAGAAGCACAAGTTCGGGGATCAGGACCTTTCAGATTAGCAGCGTCAGAGGAAGAAGCCCCTGCTCTTTCAACTCAGCAGTCCGAGGCGAACCCCCTTGGAGCCACTTCTGATGTGCCTCCCCTGACGAATCCATTTGCTCCTTTACCCGAGCTGGTAAACTCTTCTTACTTATTTTTTCCTACCTTCATTTATTTACTCTCACGTTTTTTTCTTACTATTTCCTGCTATCTGGGTACAAAATATTAGCTCAGAATTCTCCAGCTCTAGACTTTTGGTCCTTCCTGTCCTCCTTCCTCACCAAACAACTCAGTGGACTTCACAAAGAGCTCTGAACCAAGTGGGAGGCTCGGCCCAGCTTAAGAAAAAAATTAGTCGGGCGGAAGCCGAGCTAAAAGAGGTTCAGGCCTCCGCCGCCTCAGATCAAAGAGACTTTGCCCATGTTGTGATGGACAAGGTGTTGGCTAGTCATACGCTGGATCCAGGGCCGTGCCAACGTATTTTGAGGCCATGTGCGAGAATGTAATTCTAGGCCCTTTTATAATAAAAAATATAATAATGTTATTAATTGGTGAAGAATAATATATATATATATATATATATATTGGGTATTGGAACCTAACCAAGTGCAATACTAGAAGGTTCACCCCACACATGTTACATTTTATTAAAAATATAAAAATATTATAAAATAGAGGGGGACATAAACCAAAACCCTCAAAAATAATACATATATGGATGGATAGTGGAGCAACCCAAACTTCAATTAGGGTGTAAACTATGTGAATGATTCCAGAACCAGTACTCCACCAACCTCTTAAATTCACTGCAAGTCTACAAATACACAAATTAAAGTAATAAGCATACATATACGATATATTTTCTAAAGAAAAAAAATTCAGAAAAAACAACAAAAACCCTAATGATTGAAATCAACTGAAATCATACATTCATGTATTCTTTGAAAGGAAAAAACTTCATTGTTTTTCAATACGGATAAAAAACTATAGTTTTAACAAATATATTGTAAATACATGACTTCTCCCCAAGGATGTTTTAAAAAAATTGATGGTTCATCATTATTAATTCATAATCACAATCAAACAAAAAAAGAAACTTTGAAACAGTAAAAAAGTCGGAGATTTATGAAGAAAATTAAGAAATTAGGGTTTCGTATTTCTTACCCATTTAAAGAATCGAAGACACCCACCGTGGAACTGATTTACTTAAATTGAGGATAGAAAAGAATTTGAATTGAAATTTCGAATGCAGATAAATAGCAGGAGAGATTAACTAGCTGACCGGGAAGAGAATATAGAATAGAAAGAACTAAGAATAGTAAGAGAATGGTTTTATTTATGGAAAAGATAAATGATATTTACCATTTCAAATTCCAATCACTATTCACGTGGCCTTTTAAATGCTAATTGATTTGATTCAATGTGACATTTTAAATGCTAATTTGATTTGATTAAATTATTTAAATTTTAAAAGGTTCAAATTCAAAGAAGGAAATGCCCTTCAAGAAAATTAAAAGGCCCAATTCTAAAAAGAAAAAAGCTCTTCAAAAAAATATCTATAATCATTATACTTTTAAAAACAATAAAACATACACATATATAATAACTCTAAAATTTTTTTTCGGGACCTGTGCGGGAGCACGGCTCGCACTACACCTCTCCCGGCCCTGGCTGGATCGCTGTCTGATTAATTCAGTGCCACGACACTTATATGGAGGTCCGGTGATGGTTCCTTCCGTCCGTCTGGAGTCAGTTCAAGGCTTCCTGGTACAATCCTAACGCTGGCGCTCAGCATCTGCATGCCATGAACACTCTGCAGAAGGATGGCTTGGAGGGGTTTTCCCCTGTTCAGTGGCAGTCACTCAATGATGGTGTCCTGTCCACTGAAGAGGTCAAAGAGTGGTCCACAGATTTGGTCCGTCTGCCAGGACAACTTCCACCTCCTCCTACGTACGGGGGCTCTTTAATCCTCAGGAGATTCTGGCCGAAGCTCCACCTTCCCCTGACTTTGCCGATGACAAACCACAAGAGACCCCTACAAAAAGAACTACCCCAGAGCTCTCCCCATCTTTTCTTTGACGAAGAGAGCTCGGGCGAGGATGATGACGAAGATGAGTCCGAGGTTGAGAGCGGTCATGGTGGAGACGGACATAGAAAATATGTTAGTTGGATTTTTCCTTTCTTTTTCTGCCTTCGTATTTGTAATAACACTTCTCTTTACTATGTTTAGTTTTTATCTTCTAAAATAAATAGAGTGTTCATGTTCCTTCTCGATTACCTGCTTTTACTTTCCTTTCACTTATCACTTCTTCCTCTTTCCTAGGGTCAAGGGTCCGTGTTAGGTTTCTCCCTGCCCCTACCTCTGGCGGAGCAACCAATAAGTCGATGTCCGGACCTACTTGAGATCTTGGACAAGGAAGGCCTCGAACCGCTAGTTTTCGAGTTCCCTGACGACGAAGCCCTTTTTCATGTCTACATTAACTTCAGGAGGACTTCCGGTCACTCACTCATTGCCGCAAACTCGCCTTCTCAAATATCGAAAAGGTTATGAAATTTGATCAAGTATTCTGCGAGCAAGAGGCCCATCATAGTAACTTCTGGCTCCGGATTCAAAAGGAGTTGGATGAAGTGCGGTCCGACTGCCGATGCTACTTCTCAAAGCTTCAACGTTTGGAAAATAAAACCAAGCTTTGTCGCCGAATAAGTTTAGCTGAAAAGAAGAATCGGAGACTGGCCTTCTGGAATTGAGTTCTTCAGGAAAACCTTGTGACTCTCCAACTCTTATACCACCTACCAGGTCTCCAGACGAGGCAGGTGACTTCTTCTGTCCCACTGATATCCCGCTTTCGGTTAATGAAACCATTTCTAGGATGGAGAGTGATGGATGTCTAGGATTTGCGGGTGGTCTCAATCGAGCTCACGAACTGATCTGTAAAGCAGACCCTGAAGTGACCGAGGATAAACATTCTGATGCTTAACAAATGGAGGGGTTTCATGTATGCAAAAAAAAACCTCAGTATGTATCAAAGTTTATATATGTGGATTTTTTATTGGATAATTGAATTACAATACTTTATAATATTCTATACATTTCTTTAATGTTTGTGAAGAAAATCAAATGCATATGTAATATTTTTTTCTGAAAAATTTACTTCCAACGTAATTAAATTACACTTATTAAATCAAGTTTCATGGAGTTGCTTAACTAAATATGCGTTAATAAATATTTAATTTTACAAAGGGGACTATACATAAAACATTGAACTTCTTGTTCAATAATTTTTATTAACGATCAAAATTAAAAATAACAAGAGTATCAAACTTACTTCATATAAAAATACGCCACAAAGGCCCTTAGGCTGAAACTTTACACTTCCGCATGGACCGGATCAACCAAGCTTTGAAGAAACATATTCAGATTCCTGTCCAAAGATCCACCGTCCTTGATAGCTTCCCTGGCCGAATTCCTCCATTTCATCGCACTGTTTCTCAGCTCAGACGCCTTCTCACCGCCATCCATCACCACATCTACACACCTCACAATCTCACCACTCTCAACTCTGCCCTCTTCATTTGGTGTAACCCTAACTCCAGTCCTCCATACATCCTCAATAAGCTTTGCATTAGTCCCTTGATCGCTCCAACCAGGAAATGCAACAACCGGAATGCCATAAACTATGCTCTCCAGCGTCGAATTCCACCCACAATGAGTCACGAAACATCCCACCGAAGAATGCTCTAGAACCTCAAGCTGTGAGCACCATGGAACTATCATCCCTTTCTCCTCCAACTCCTCCATGCAGCTCAGTCTATCTTCTCTTGTCTCTTCATTTGCCCTTGTCACCCACAGAAAAGGCCTCCCTGTCTTCAACAGCGCGCTAGCAATCTCCTCCATTTGTTCCTTTGGCAGGGTCAACATGCTACCAAATGATACATAGATAACTGATCCAAAATCTTTCGAATCGAGCCACTCTTTACAATCAGTGACCTCTTGAAACAAAGCGCCACGGAATGAACCATCAATCGGAGTCAAGGGTCCAACAGAAATGATGTTATAGCTCCCAATGGCTTTGAGAAAATCATTCTCTAAGGCATCGAAGGTATTCACAAGCACATTTGGTTTGCCCTCACCATCTAGACCCTCCATTAATGCTCTGAACGCTGAAAGAAGAGCGCTGGACATGAGATCACCTGAATTAAGCATGAAAGAAGGAAGATCTCTGGTCTCCAGCAATGGAAGACCTGGAAACTGAATAGGCCATTTGGGATCATTCATATCCACATTTTTCTTCACCTCATCTTCATATCCATGGAAATAATGGTAGAAAATTCCCATAACCATGGCTGGCTGGATCCATAGAGTTGCAGATGGAAGGCGATACTCGCGGGCCAATGTAGCAGCCCACGGAAACCAGGGACTGTAGACCAGGCAGGTTACTGGGCAGCCATTTTCAGAACTGGAGTTTATGACGTTTCTAAGAGTAGTTGAGGCTGCTTTAACAAAAACTGACCAGTATTCTTTGGGATCTTTGTCTCTTCCACCGTGGATCTGATCATCGCAGCCGTCGGAAAAAGGCGCGAGATTGAGGCCTTTCAGGGAGGCTTCGGTCAGGTGGTTGAAGGCTGAAACGGTGGCGCTGAAGCTGACATTTATGCCTAATCGGGTGAGTCTTTTGGCGAATTCTAGGGCTGGATTGATGTGGCCTTTTGCTTGCAATGTTATTACGATGAAATGGTGATGCTTATTCATCTTCAGAGGACGGATTTCAGGATCTGGCTAACAATTAATGATCGCAACTAACCAAATAGTTGAATTTTCAGATCAATATTTGAATAATTAAATTGATGCATGGAGTAATGACGTTTGTGATGACGAACTTGAGTAGTGGTTGATCCAACTATGTATTGTTAATATAAACACGCCAGAAATCTTGATTTTTGTTGAGATCACCCGCTCGACCCCTTAATTTTGTTTACAGTGAATTCCATTCTAACGGAGCAAAGAGCGGTACACTTAGGGCATGTTTAATATGTTTGAACTGAATTAAATTGATCTGAAATAAATAATAGAGTGAAAGTATTGAAATGGACTGAAAAATATTCAAATAAATTGTACTTAACATGCCCTAAAGGTACCTTTCAAAAAATAACATGCCCTAAGGATATGTTTATGAGAGTTTTTTTTACGATTCACTTAAATATATTTTTTTCACCTTACTTTAGATAAATATATTTTAATTTATTTCAATTCATTTCAATTAAATTCAGCAAATTATATATTTTATTAAAAGTTGTTATATATATGCACCACATACAATAATATTTATAATTTATTTTAATTTAGTATTATATATTTAGTTCAATTTAATTTAGTTTAATTCAATATCAAAAAGCTAATGACAACCTCACCTTATTACATTTTTTACTGAATTTATAAAGTTAAGTTGATTGAATTATTAACGTTAATCCAACATATAGTCTTTGTTGATATGTTTTTGTACCTAACCGTAGTCTACTACCAGACTGAATAAGCGATTTGAAAGAAATAATTATTTGACTAAAGTGCAAAAACTAGACCAAACATTGGTCAAAATACACAATTTCTAAACCCAACATTTAAAGTGCTCAATTTCTAGTACCCTACATTCTAAAAACACTCAATTTCTAGACCTTAGTTAATTTCCTCCGTTAGTTCAGTTAGTTTGAGGGGTATTTTAGTAATATATATACTAAAAAGTCATACTTCCCATTTTTTCTTCGTATCTCCACAAAAAAAATAACTGGGTTGACCCGGGAAAAATCGGGTTTGACCCAAACCGACCCGAAACCCGGAAAGTCAAACACGGAAAGTGAAAAAAATATTGTCCGGAGTCCGACCCGTAATACTAAAAATCTGAATCCGGGTCAAAAAATCTGGGCCGGGCTGGATCAATTTTCTGGGTCGGCACAGTACCCCTACGTCGGGCGCTTGTGAGTTGCAGAGCGAAAGAGAAATTGATGATTTTCGTGCGGGGATACAAAAATAAAAAGTGAAGTATGATTTTTTAGAATATAAATTACTAAAATACCCCTCAAACTAACTGAACTAACGAAAGAATTTAACCAAGGTCTAGAAATTGGGTGTTTTTAGAATGTAGGGTACTAGAAATTGAGCACTTTGAATGTTGGGTCTAGAAATTGGATATTCTGACCAATGTTTGGTCAAATTTTTGCACTTTAATCTAATTTTATCAAAAAATAAGAATCCATACGAAATTAAGTTTAATTAAATTAAACAAAATTCTTTTTGCAAATTTTAAAAGAGCATGTTCATTTCTTGTAAACAACAGAAGGATTAATTACTGTAAATTAGTCAACTCTATAACGTACAAATATAAGCTATTGTTCATTATTTAGTCATCTTAATTTAAAAACTTGCAGCCCTCGAGAAGTTTGAGAAGATTATCTATTTGACAGAATCTTGGCAATTATGATCCTATCATAATTTTAAAATAGAACGTTTCATAATTTATATTTTTATTCAGATTAGGTCCTATCAAGTTCAGCTAAACTGAAATTCACTTAACTGAAATTCGTTGTAATTCGCTGAAATCTACTGAAGTTCGCAGAAGTCTGCTGAAATTCGCTGAAATCTGCTGAAATCTGCTGAAATATGCTGAAATTAACTACAAAAATGTTATTATTAATTTGAGTTCAATCATTCAACTTCAAATTAGATCAAATAATAAAGATTTCGCAATAACTAAAATGAACAGAATTTTCAATATAAATTTAAAATCGTCAAATTATATTTTCGGAGAAATGAATTAAAATAAATTATAATTTCTCTGAATTGGATTGAACGGGACTGAATCATTAACATATATTTTGTTTAAGTTTTAATTAAAGTATAATGCACTGAACTGAACTGAACTGAATTGAACTAAACTCAAAAACAATAAACTAAACTGAAAATATTCAGATAAGTTGTACTAAGCAGGACCTTATTGTTGAATTTGTTAATTTCGAGGTTAAAGTAGAACTATTAAAAGTAACTTTATTTGATAAATTAAAACAAAATATATTGAAGAAACATTTGTTCACAAGTAAATTCATTTGATGAATCAAAATAAAAGTATTTCATTGACATTTTTAAATTGTAGAAAATTTTATTTAAATTTGTTTTAGTGAAAACGGAGAATTTTTTTAGAGGTCGGCTGAAATTAGCTGAAATATGCTCAAGCCAGCTGAAATCTGCTGAAATTCGCTGAAACCAACTGAACTCCGCTGAAGTCTGCTGAAGTCCGGCCAGTTGAAGTCTGCTGAAGTCTGCTGAAATCCGCTGAAATCTGCTGAAGTCTGCTTAACTTAACTGAAATGTGCAGAACTTAATCTGAACTTGACATGGCCTTAGTTTATTTGTATGTTTCATCACTCTTTATTTATTTAAAAAACCATTTAAATGTTGTAAATATGACTATATCGTTACTTCAAGTGTTTCTGTCATTATTTAATTGTATTGAATTTTTCATTATTTATCTTTTAATTTATTCAAATATCATTATAAATGAAGTAATTGAGTTAAGCACATCAATAACTTAATTAATATATATGAAATCATTCATCCTACCATAAGTTTATGACAGGATTGTCTCAACCAAACCTTTGATCATCCATTCATTGCCAAATTTGATGGTTGTGAAAAAATATAATCAAGGAAGAACTAGAAATTAAATTTAAGAGGTTGTTTAGTTGGAAGATTTTAAAATTGCGCTTTTAAACTCCATAGTTGACAAAAAGTGTGGGAATTTATTATTTCTAGGTACTCCAACTTTTCACGCAATGGATGAATTTTCTTACATAGATCATCTCAAATGGTAGTGGACTAAGAAGTGTTTTTTTAGTTTAATATTTCTAGTTTTGATGAATCTAAAAGTAAGGAATAATCATCAATAATAACAAGATTCTTAAGTTATGCACATCATTAATTAATAACAACAAAAATAAATTTTCAAAATATTTCATATTAAATTAGATAGTATTTCTCGGCCCTATTGAAGATGTCCGAAATAATTAGAAATTCTTATGAATTTATTTTCCCAACCAAATACTTTCTAAGTCTATCGATCTTTCCCAGATCCTGATGACTACCATTGATATATTTGGCAAAAACTTAAGCAAGAATCTGAGATGAAGCTGGGAAAGAATATCAATGATAGTTCACAGAATCTGAGAAAGATCGATAAACGTAGAAACTATTTGGTTAGGAAAATGAATTCATGAGAATTTCTAATGAATAATGCTGCTGTCGTCGGGGTTGTTGCATGGGAGCAGGATGGTGTTTTTTCTCGTGCAATATCCTGACGCATTCCTAAATGTTCAAAATGCGGTTTTGGTTGATCCTTTGGCTTTAGAGGAGGCTCTCCTTCTGGCGAATGATTTGGGATGGTCAATGGTGAATTTTATTGGTGATTGCTTGCTTATAATGGATATGGTTCGAGGGGATGTGGAGCCTTATTTGGACTGCCTTGCGACAGTTCAAAGTTTACATGATTTTCTAAATGATGGCATCTCTAACGGCCTATATTGGGTTCCTAGAGATGCTAATTTTGTTGCTCATTCATTAGCTTCTTTAGCTAAGTCAGGTGTTTTAGATTATAATACCTAGGGGTGTTCATAACCGGGTACCCGCACTTCCGGGTATCCGCACATTCGGGTAGTAAAATATATGACCCGTATCCTGACCCGGAAATGTGGGTACCCGCACTTTCGGGTGCCCGGAAAGTTCGGGCCGGGTACCCTTTAGCCATTTTATTAAATTATTATATTTATATTTTGCACATATATAAGTATAAACAAAATTTAAAAATTCAACCACTACATTAAATTAAGTCTTAAATTTTTTATAACTACAAGAAATAATGTCTTTTTCGTTAACGATGCTCAAATTATGCGAATATAAACCAAAATTACTCATTACATCTCTTTCCTTTGTAATATGTACATGAAAAAAATGTGTTATCGAAAATATGTAAATTACTAAATAAGAGAATATACATTAACATTTTCCACGAGTATTCAACATAACAAACATATTTTTTATCATCTTATTATTTGTAATATAAATATTTAAACGAGTATTTCGGGTACCCGGAAACTCAATCTTTATGACCCGGATCCGAACCCTATAATAAACATAATTATCGGGCCGGGTACCCGGCCCGCTTATACTTATAATTACCCGGACATTAACATTCGAGTATCGGTCCGGGTAGTTCGGGTCGGGTAATTTTGAATACCCTAATACTTGGACATCTCCGTCACCATTTATGCCAAACGATTCCGTACGTTCTACAAGAATTTAAAATATAATGATTCTTTTACTTTAAAACAAAAACTCTAAGAAGAATCATACAACAACCTTATTAGTATTGGAAAAAAATGCACTGATCTTCCTACTTAATAAAAAAAGTGTTACTATACGCAATTTAATATTTTACTCTTATAGTCCAAAATACAGAGTGAAAATATGAAAATATTCTCAAATTATTTGATTTTGATAAACTAGTCAACTTACAGGGGCGATAATGTTATTTTATTGATATTTTGGACCACACTGAGTAAAACACTAAACTGTGTAACACTTCAGAAAAAAGAAAGTATAGATTGCAAAACCAGATGTGAATGGATCGCATCCACCGCTGATCGCCCAAGCCACAGAGCCCATCGACAAAGAAATAGAATCACTCTTCATCCCAAAACTATTACTCCTCAGTTAAAACCCAGAAAACTCAAAACGCGGAGCGCATACTGATTTTCACGGTCATTCAAGCATTTTGTCGAGCATATGGTAGGCAGGGGAAGCCTAGGATTATATGCCTCCGGCAATTCGATGAAGCTCGCTAGATTCACCTCCACTGTCATAAGTGAGTATCCATCTGGGCACCTTTACTTTGTGTTCTTGTTATACATTTATCTTGCTTTGAGCTTAACAACTTCTTAAATTGCATTTAATATGCCTTTTTCTAGGTTTGCTCATTTGTTCTTCATTCAAAACTAGGAGCAGAATGAGAAATATTAGTTATAGAAGTCCATTGTATCCAGAAACGCATCTAGAACTTATTCATCACTGCATTACTCGTCCCGCATTGCGTAGCTTGCGTATGGGCTCTACTGTCATTCAATACTAGCTTGTATAGCTTCAGATTCGCAGTCATGTTTGATCTCTCTTCCAAGTCTGGTTTGGAGGGGTGAAATATATGAGGAGATCAAGTGTTTAACTTCCCATAGTTTCTGACTTGAGTTTCTAACTAGTTTTTACTTGATATTAGTATGTACGTTGAACATGGGATTCGAACAAGTTTGTGTCATTCTATAACTCCCATTGAATGTCTCCGTTTTTCGCAAATTTGAACTCATTTTATGTTACCTTTTTGAACTATAATTATTCTTCATATTCATGCATTTTGAAACCTTTGAAGTCTGTTTTACATGAAGTTTGCGTGTTAGTGTTTCAACATTTAATATCTAAGAACTCACTTGGCAAATTCATCTTCTTGCAGTATTAGTTCTGTCCTAGTTAATTAGTTAGAAAAGGTCATATCAGCAAGAGTGCGATGAAAACCTCTTCTTTGTACGAGTATGGCTCAAGAGTTCAAGGTTGGGCTTTTCTGATGTTTGGATTCTTATCGTTTCTGCTGTTTATCCATACTGCTATCATCTCCAAGCTTCTTCATGTGTCTGATAATCCCATCTTGGCAGCTATTCAAAACGATAGGTAATTTCTCTGTTGCTGCTTTGTATTTAAGCATAAATAATGTGATAAAATGCATGGTTTTGAGTTTGGCCTGACTTTTGGTGTTGTTTTGATGCACAGATATTATTGCTTTCTGGTTCCTTTGTTACCTCTCATCCTTCTTGTGGCGATTTATTTCCACTGGCTCACCATGAAGCTTTATAAGCATGCTTAGTTTTCTGAAGATTAAGAGATTACTGTTTATTACCTGTAAATTGTGATGGTTCATGTTAATGTCTGAATCAAAACAGTTGGTCTGAACTCTCAGTCCCCGTCTCCTTTTGACCTTATTGTAATACATAATATGGTTATGGACACAATATACTAAAGCATCACAATGTGACTGTTATCATTTGAAAACTCTGCCTAATCTCAAGGAAACCTTGGTTCTCATGGAAGGCATGAAGAATCAGGTTGAATGCAAAGCTCCAGCGTGAGCACTTGTCGGCAGTGCACCTAGAAACTGCTAAAAAGACAGCCGAGTCCCTCGGATCAGATGCAAACGACACCATAACCCTGGAGCTAGAGCAGTCTAGAGCCCGTGTAACTCATTAAGAGGAGTTTTTGAGAGACCTGAAGGCTGATATGCAAAATGCAGACAATAAAAAGGAGATGAAGCAGAACTTTCGGAAAATGTAGACAATCTGAAATTAAGCGACTAAAATCAGCTCTAGAAGCTTCTGAAATGTGATACTATGCAGAGAAAGAGCGAGTTGCAGAGGGACTGACAAACGCTTGGGAGCTGGTTGAGCAAGTCAAGGATTCATCTCACGGCAGAGAAGGTACTGAAGAAGACAAAATCTGAAGTTGAGGAGCTAAAGTGTAACCTAATGGACAAAGAAAATGAACTGCAGGGTATCTGTGAAGAGAACGAGAACTTCATCACGCTCTCAGGCCGTGCTAACTTGGAGCTTGAAAAGGAGATTCAGAAAAGTGAAATCAAATCTAACAGACAAAGAAGCACAGCTGCACAACATCCTTGAAGAAAATGAAACACTGAAGATGAACATCAAGAAGAAGGAAGTTAAGATCAATGATGAGATGGCTGAAGAGCTTGAAGCAGCTAGATCAGCAGAGCAAGTGGCTCTGATGAAGGGAGAGTTTCAGAGCAGCTGGATGCAGCTCAGGCATCAAATGCAGAGATGGAAGCTGAGCTAAGGAAGATGAAAGTGCAGTGTGATCAGTGGAGGAAGGCTGCAGAAGCAGCTGCTGCCATGATTTCAAGGACAGGGAACAATGGCAAGTTCATGGACAACCGATACAGCCCTAGGTCGGGTGCAAGGAATCCATCGCCATATTTTCTGATGATCTGCTCAAGAAGATCGGTGTCCTGTGGAATAAGCCTCATAAATAGTTACATTTTTCTCTTATTATTAAACTGGTAGTCTTTGTGATGATTTGAAGCTGGGATTCTGATTTCTGGTTTGTTGCTTACTGCTAATATAACTCACACATTCGGTCTATTACTCTGATTACCTCCATTGTTATAATACAAAATGAATGTAGCATGACAGGAATTGATAATAATTTAGCATTTTTCTGGTCTTTTTCATGTTTTAAGCTGGTTTGCATTGCTTACTGTCCATAATGATCAGATCAATAACCTTTCATCATCATATAATGATCGGATCATAAGATAATATCAAAATAGAGGAAAACAAAACAGAATGAGGAAAACCAACCATCCTTTTCATTAATGATGATGCTGAAACAATAATTCTTTACATCAACCAACTACTACAATAGTATTTCTTTACATGAAAAAACTTTCTAAAATAGTATCTCTACTAAAGTTTCTTCTTCGGGATTGCTCAGATCAGCACACCGCATTTGTTGTCCCCAAATTCAGACAGTCCATCCTCTCTGTGAGTTGTGATACAGAGGAAACACGGGGCCTCTGCAAGATTTGGGATTTCGAAGTAGGAGGGGATTTCGAAGCAGCTTGCCCTTCTTCTTCTTTCTTCTCCACAATCACCAGCAAACTGTCGTAAATGCAGTTGTAATCGATCGGTTTGCGAATCTTGCCTGAAACTGGTCCGCCGAGCCTCTGAAAGACGCTGGTCTTTTGATTGGAAATCTTGCCGGAAACCGGTCCGCCGAGCCTCTGAAAGACACTGGTTTTTTGTTTGTGAATCTTGCCGGAAACCGGTCCGAGTCGGTCAAAAACATTGCCCTTTGAAACTGGGCCGAGCCTCTGAAACACGGTCGCCGCCTTCTTTTGGCCGCCGGGGACCGGACCCAGCCTCTGAAACACACTCTTACCCATGGATTTCAATGGGAAAGATGAACGATTTTTGATTCGCGAATCTAGGGAGACTGTGGAGAAATGGAGTGAGGCGAGAGAGATTGTGGAGATGATTTGTGGAGATGATCTGGGGAGGAGGCCGGTATTTATAGAAGGGAAAAAACAACAATCAACGAGTAAGCGACCGATTATCTCAGGAAATTTACGAATCTAACCCTATTATTTACTATGGCCCTTTGTTTTCAGGGCTAATTATGTCTTTTCTGTTGTAAAAATGAAGGTGAATTGGTAAAAATGAAATACTCTCAATAATGACACTACTAGGCATATTATGCAATGACACTACTTGGCACATTGTGTAATAACACCACTAGGCACATTAGGAGGGGGGAATTCTCCTATAAATAGAGGGAGAATGAGGAGAATGAAGTACACATTCTAAGAGCAAAGCTCTCCCTCCTCATCTCTCTTCCTCTCCATTTCCAAAGTTTTGATATTTGGGTAGATAGCTTCTCCACAAGAAGCAAAATTCCTTGTAATCCATTCCATAAATTTATTAGTGAAACCCCGGATTTTATTCGACCGTGGATGTAGGTCAATTGACTGAACCACGTAAATCTTTGTGTCATTACCTTTTAGTTTTATAACACGTTATCAGCACGATCACTCTCCATCTTCATCAAGATCAAGAGCCCGGGTATAGCAAACTCTACACTAAGACATTGTTGTTTGTTATTATTATTTCTTAAACACCACATTGCTATATACAGGAGGCTTGCCACCTTATAGCATTTGTGATGTGAATTTACATACTTTATACACAACACCATATTTCTATATACAGGAAGGCTCTGCCACCTTATAGAAATGTGATGTGATTTACTGCAATTAATTTCTTCATATAAAACATCATATTACTATACACAGGAGGCTTTGCCACCTTATAGTAAAATGATGTGATATTTAATTGCTTATCTGTGATTAAATATATGCCTTTGTATAACTATGCATTTTATTTAAAGATAATACATTTCATGATCTATTTTTATAACACATATAGAAAAATAAACAGATATATTTTTAACCATAATAAATTTATATATATATATATATATATAAAACCGGCTATATTTTCAGTGATGATATAACGGTCATAAACAGCTATAAACGGCTATATTTTCAGTGATGATATAACGGTCATAAACAGTTATAAACGGCTATATTTTTCTCTATAAATACGAGTTTATCAATAATACAAAAGCTACATTTTCTCTCCAACTTCATCTTTCCTACTCTCATATTTTGCCGAGAAAATGGTTATATTGTTTGCGCTTGCTCTTGTGATAATTTTTGTATTACATACTCTTGTTCACATCGTAGATTGTACACCAGAAGATTTTCGTCATAACTATATGGTGCTTGTAATTCTGTATTTTGTTTTGATGTTTGTAATTCTTATGGATCTTGTAATTTTGAGTTATCGACTCTAATAAAAATATTTTGTTTCTCCTTATTTAATTATCACCATGGCAAATCTCGTGAAGCTTGATTTTGCTCCTCTTGGAATCAGTGGGGATAATTACACCCCATGGACAGTGGATGTCGAATCACATTTGGAGTCGCTAGACCTTCTGGATACTCTCCAGCAAGGGAACAATTCGACCAATGTGCAGAAGGCGAAAGCCTTAATATTCATTCGTAGACATCTTGATGTGAGTCTAAAGAATGAAAACCTCACTGTCAAAGATCCACGCGAGCTGTGGAAAAATTTGAAAGACAGATATGACCACCAGAAGTGGTTATAACCTGTCCTACAAGCCTGCTAGCTTTAAAAAGCAGCAGCAAGAGAAGAGCCATGAATATGCCCATAAAAAGGGTAAAGATGTAAGCTCCTCAAAGGACTCTGGAACCTGTTGTTTCAGATGTGGGAAAAAAAGACACTGGTCAAGAGTCTGCCGCACTCCTGAACACATATGCAAACTCTACAAAGAGTCCCTGAAAGTGAAGGGAAAAGAGACTAATTACCTTGACCAGGATTCCACCCATCTTGAGGCATCTGACTTCACTGATGAATATGGTGATTTCTCTGAACAAACCGATGGTGGAAACTAAAAAAAGGATTTCTAAACCTTTTTGGAAATGAAGCTAGATGGTCCGATATTTACCTGTTTTTCTGAAATATGAATTTTCCCATTTGGAGTGTGTTTTGCATGTTTTTCCCTTCTGAAGTAATGAATTGATCATGTTTTCTCATCAAGGTTTGTTTTTCTTGTCTTAGTTAAACTTTGAATATGGATAAGGCTAATCCTGGAGTTAGCAAAAGGATTAAAATTGAAGATATTTGCATATTTGATAGTGGAACAACGCACACTATATTGAAAGATAAAAGTTTCTTCTCAAAAGTGAAACCAGTTAATACCATTGTGAATACAATCTCAGGTCCTGTAGATCTAATTGAAGGAATTGGCGAGGCAAATTTGGTATTACCAAATGGTACAAAGCTTACAATTAAGAATGCCTTATTTTCGCCAAAATCCAAAAGAAACCTGTTAAGTTTCAAAGATATATATTCTCATGGTTTTGATACTCAGTCTGAAACTGAAGGAAACATGAAATATATGTATCTCACAATGATGAAATCTGGAAAGAAATGTATGCTTGAGAAACTGCCAATGCTCCCAACGGGTTTGCATTACACACACATAAATGCAGTTGAATCAAATAATGTAATTATGAAGCCTTCAATGTTTACCATATGGCATGACAGACTGGGTCATCCTGGTACAACTATGATGCGAAGAATCATTGAAGGAACAAATGGACATCCATTGAAGGACCAGAAGATCCCTCGTGGAAATGCTTTCCATTGTAAAGCTTGTTCTCTTGGAAAATTAATCATAAGGCCTTCACCGGCAAAGGTTGAAACAGAATCACCCATGTTTCTTGAACGTATTCAAGGTGACATATGTGGACCGATTCATCCACCATGTGGACCATTTCGATACTTCATGGTATTGATAGATGCCTCCAGTAAATGGTCACATGTATCCCTGTTATAAACTCGTAATATGGCATTTGCAAAATTACTCGCCCAGTTAATTAAACTGCGAGCTCAATTCCCTGATCATGTAATCAAAAAGATCAGACTTGATAATGCCGGTAAATTCACATCCCAGACATTTAATGATTATTGTATGTCCATTGGGATTGATGTTGAACATCCTGTTGCACATGTGCATACACAGAATGGTTTGGCTGAATCATTGATTAAACGCCTCCAACTTATTGCTAGGCCATTAATAATGAGAACAATGCTTCCCTCTTCAGTATGGGGACATGCAATATTACATGCTGCGGCATTAATTCGCATCAGGCCGAGTGCATATCATAAATACTCCCCACACCAACTTGCACTCGGACAAGAACCAAATATATCTCACTTGAAGATTTTTGGTTGCGCTGTTTATGTGCCTATTGCACCACCCCAAAGAACAAAGATGGGGCCACAAAGAAGCCTTGGAATATATATAGACTTTGAAAGCGCGTCAATTATTAAATATCTTGAACCTCAAACTGGGAATGTTTGCACAGCTCGGTTTGCTGATTGCCAATTTGATGAGGAAAGATTCCCAGCATTAGGGGGAGAAAGAAAACAAATAGAGAAGGAAATTACCTGGTCTGTACCAACATTATTGCATCTTGATCCTTACACAAAAGAATGTGACGGAAAGGTTCAACGTATTTTGCATTTGCAAGAAATAGCAAATAGACTCCCTGATGCATTTACAGACATAAAAAGGGTAACTAAATCTTATATACCAGCTGAAAATGCTCCTGCCCAAAATTGTAGTCCCAAAAGGACAAGTTGAAAACAAAGGTATTCATGAAGCCACCACACGCCTGAAGCGTGGGAGACCTCCTGGTTCAAAGGATAAAAATCCTAGAAAGAGAAAAGGAGCGGAAAACCAAGATAACTCTAATATAGAGAATCGTATTCCTGAAGAAATACGCAGTGAAATGGAAGAACGTATTCCTGAAGAAATACACAATGAAGAAAATCGAGAAATTTCGATTAATTATGCCCAAACGGGCATAAGGTGGGACCGAAATGAGGAAATCGATGATGCATTTTCTTACAATTTGGCATGCGATGTCATAGAAGAAAATGGGGATCCTGAACCTCGGTCAGTCACCAAGTGTAAAAGGAGGCATGATTGGGCTGAATGGAAAAAGGCCATAGATGCCGAATTATACTCGCTAAACAAACGCGAAGTATTTGGGCCTATCATACTCACACCTGAAGATGTGAAACCTGTTGGATACAAATGGGTATTTGTACGAAAACGAAATGAGAAAATGAGATTGTAAGATACAAGGCTCGACTTGTTGCACAAGGTTTTTCTCAAAGACCGGGAATTGATTTTGAGGAAACATATTCCCCTGTCATGGATGGGATTACGTTCCGCTACCTGATTAGTCTAGCGGTCCATGAAAAACTTAATATGCATTTAATGGATGTTGTTACTGCATATTTATACGGATCACTTGATACCGATACATGAAAATCCCTGAAGGATTCAAAATGCCTGAAGCATCAAGTTCAAATCCCAGAGAAAGACATTCAATAAAATTACAAAGGTCTTTATATGGATTAAAGCAATCCGGACGCATGTGGTATAACCGACTAAGCGAATATTTGCTACAGAAAGAGTATGTCAATGACCCTCTTTGTCCATGTGTTTTCATTAAGAAAACAACATCCGGATGTGTAATTATTGCTGTCTATGTTGATGATTTGAATATCATCGGGACAAATAAGGAGATCTCAGAAGTAATCTCTTACTTAAAGAAAGAGTTTGAGATGAAAGATCTTGGGGAAACTAAGTATTGTCTCGGCTTGCAGATCGAGCATTTGCCAAGTGGGATACTTGTGCATCAATCAAATTATACGAAAAAAAATCTTAAAGAGATTCAACATGGATAAATCAAATCCATTGAGTACCCCAATGGTGGTAAGATCCCTTATTAAAGAAAAGGACCCATTTCGTCCATGCGAGGAATCTGAAAAGATTCTTGGTCCAGAAGTACCATATTTCAGTGCAATTGGAGCACTTATGTATCTCGCTAATTGTACTCGACCGGATATAGCATTTGCTGTAAATTTATTAGTGAGATTGAGTTCATCTAGGCACTGGAATGGTGTTAAACATGTGTTTCGTTACCTTCAAGGGACGATTGATTTAGGATTATTCTATTCTAACAATGCGAAACCAGATTTGATTGGTTATGCAGATGCTGGCTATAAGTCAGACCCTCATAAAGGAAGATCTCAAAATGGCTATGTATTTACATGTGGAGGAACCGCGATTTCCTGGCGTTCTCAGAAGCAATCGCTTGTCACAGTATCATCAAATCATGCTGAAGTTATTGCTTTACATGAAGCAAGCCGAGAATCTATATGGTTAAAGTCCATGACAGATCATATCAGAACCGCGAGTGGTCTTCTGAAGAAAAATGATCCCATCACAGTTTATGAGGATAATGCAGCATGTCTTAAGCAAATGAATGAAGGATATGTCAAGAGCGACAGAACAAAGCATATCCCTCCACAATTCTTTATATATACTCAGGAACTGAAAAGGGACAATATCATAGACCTCCAGTATGTGCGTTCCTGTGATAACTCAGCAGATCTCTTCACAAAGGCTCTTCCCACTTTGGTATTCAGAAAACATGTCCACAGCATCGGTATGCGAAGGCTCCAGAGTTTGTGAAGTAATGACAAGTTAAGGGGGAGTTGCACGAGGCAGCAACAACACATTATTGTGAGCATTCCAAGGGGGAGTGTTGTAAAAATGAAGGTGAATTGGTAAAAATGAAATGCTCTCAATAATGACACTACTAGGCATATTATGCAATGACACTACTAGGCATATTATGCAATGACACTACTTGGCACATTGTGTAATAACACTACTAGGCACATTAGGAGGGGGGAATTCTCCTATAAATAGAGGGAGAATGAGGAGAATGAAGTACACATTCTAAGAGCAAAACTCTCCCTCCTCATCTCTCTTCCTCTCCATTTCCAAAGCTTTGATATTTGGGTAGATAGCTTCTCCACAAGAAGCAAAATTCCTTGTAATCCATTCCATAAATTTATTAGTGAAACCCCGGATTTTATTCGACCGTGGATGTAGGTCAATTGACTGAACCACGTAAATCTTTGTGTCATTACCTTTTAGTTTTATAACATTTTCGAATTAATGTACCATCAGAAAATTAGGTCGGTCATAACTCATAACTTCTTTTCCCGAAACCATGTATGATTAGGGAAGTTTGAATGTCCAGCATTTCCTATAAATACGCACCTTTTCCTTTACCAAACTCACAATTCACAATACCAGAATACAGAAACACTAGTTCCTGCAGGCCCAGAAATGGCTGGTACTAAAGGATATAGTTCATTCTGGCGTTGGGAATATAAAGATGATGAGACCATCTTGAGGGAGATCAAGAACATGTATGAGAGGGACTACTACTCTATTCTGGGATTGCAGAGAAATTGCAGCTCTGGCGATGTGAAGAAGGCTTACATGAAGCTGAGCTTGAAGGTTCATCCCGACAAGAACCAATCCCCTGAAGCCGAGCGAGTTTTCAAGATGATCTCACAGGCTTATCAGTGCTTGAAAGCTGAGAAACTCGGCATCTCTAATGATACTCAGCCTCAGCGGTATCGTGGTTGGGAGAATATACCAACACCTTCAAACTTCACCACCGGCATGAAGAAGAAACCAGCTGCCAAAGATGTTCCAGAATTTAAGTGTTTCGGGTGTGGCCAAAACATCTATGGTGGTCTGAGCTGTCGATGTCGTCGTGGAGGTTCTGCAGTATATTGATTTTTGAGCACTGCTAATTTTGCATTCTTGCTGTTATAATTCTTGCTCAAGTAGATGATGGATGTAAAACTCCCTTTGTAATTGTCAATAATACATTTGCCTAAGTACATTTCTAAGATTTTGTTGAATGACAGTACTGCTTTTTAATCTTCTGTAATCATATTTTCTTTCAAAGTTCACTTTTTTCATAACATCTTGTTTAACACAACCAAAAATAACTACTCTGTTCTGATTGCTGTGATTTTCCTCATCGGATTAATAACCTTTGATCATATAAAGAGGTTGTAAAACATGTATAAGACAACAATTTAATAATGGAAAACATAACAAGAATGAGTCAAAAGCAACATCCCTTTTCATTAATGATGATAAAAAGAGGCTAAAGCCAACATTTCTGTACATGTTATACCTACATCATCTACAATAGTATTTCTTTACATCAAACATCTACAATAGTATTCCTTCGGGCTGACCATTGCTCAGCAAACCGCATATGTTGTGAGTGGTCCCTAAGTTATGACACTCCATCCTCCATGTGAGTTGGAATACAGAAGAAAGATATTTGACATTTCTGCAACATTTGGGGTTCCAAGCAGGGGGGCCTTCTTCTTGAGTTCTTTCTTCTCCACAGATACTGCCTTTTGGTCGTGAACTCAGTCCTAATCTCAGATTTCCCAGCTCGATCTTACTGCAGAATCCAGTTCACCTGAGTGCTGTTTCTGCTGAATCTTCTGAAGCGTCACTGGCTGAGCTCTTATGGTGGAATGCAGGTTCAAGAATGCTAGGAATCTGAACTACAAACTGCAAAAACGACAGTAGAGTGACACAGTCTAGAGCTCATGTGGAACTTATTAGAGGAGCTTGTGAGAGACCTGGAACCTAACAAAGAGAATTCAGACAAACGAAGGAGATGAATAGTCTGCTCTGAAATCAGCTCTAGAATGTTCTGAAATGCGATAAAATGTGGAGCAGGTGTGAATTGCAGAGGAGCTGACAAGCGAGTGCACATTTAGCACAATTAGTCCCAAAGCCGCTTGAAGTGGAAGCCAGCAGTGTAGATTCTAAGAAAAAAGTAAACGGTATAGCAATCTGAGAGGCCAATAATGCACACCATGTTAATACAAGTAGGCTCAAAACTGAAAATCAATGAAAATGAAATACAATACTGTCATCATGTCACTTTCTTATTTTAATACTACAAGATCAGCAATACATATTAACGTTCATCCCATAGTTCAAGTTGAAGTCCCGTGAATTAAGACAAGCTGCTCATGCAATATGTCATCTGTGAAACATACATGTTATTGTAAACTAGCATATATACCATATGTGGTGGTAGCATCCCATACCACGTGAACAGAAAACCATCACGCTGCCTAATGAAAGCATCGATTTTATCCAATTGAAGCAGTATATCACTCCTTAGGGTAATGCGGGTTCTCAATTAATTAAAAATATCTCAACCTTTCTCATGACCAAAAGTAAACAAGAGCATATGTATACAGATGACTCACAATAATTACCAATATGAGTTCATTTCTTCAGTCGCAACTTAGCCGCAGCCTTCCCGACAACTTCTGCAGTTGCTCCAAGCTGAAAAGGAGAGTAGGTTAGGCAAGCAAATTCACTAAAAAGCCCTCGTTTAGATTTTCAACATCGATTAAGAGCACAACTTTTTAGAAGCTGCTTATGCAGTTTGTCATCTTGTAAAAAAATCCATAATACTGTCTGTCATGACCCTCATTACTCATACCTCGACAGTGCAGGGAGGGTAGAGACTTCTTTAACTGCGCCTTCTATTTCGAGCTTCCTGAGTATGGATTCTCCCATCTCTGGCCCAATTGAAACTGCCACTTCAGCTTGCTCAATGTGATTCAAAAGCATTCTTTGGTTGGAGATCGTCTTTCCAGATGATCAGAGCATCTGAAGTCCTAGGAGAAGAAACATTTGAAAAGAAACTTGAACCAAGTGAAGCATCAAAAAAGACTTTTACATTTGATGTTCAACTCAAATATGAGCTACGACAGTGACCACTAATTCTGACCCCTAGGTTGTTTTGATTGAATCAGCATCTCACCCTATTATCAGGTCAACGCTTAAGATCTAATTTATGCATAGGTTGCTCAATACCCTGTGAATTAGTCCTGCTGAGCTAAAACTTGAAGTATCATAATTTACTAAAGTATCAACATGGTATGTCTTATCACTTTAACATGAATATTTTCTCTAAGATCTCTAACACTCTCAAGTTACCTAATGCACGATGAAAGGTTTTCTGAAATGGAGAAAATACCATTAGCATGTGGTTGTATTTCTGGTAGCTGGAGTTACTCCCAACCCAAACACAACATAATCTACTAAAATGATCCTCCACAATCCCTACAAAGAAAACTAAATATATAACACACTTCACAGTAAGTTCACGAGAGTTTTATAACACATAATACCAAAATTAACTCTTTAAATACGAACTTATCAACGTTCAATATGATTCCATTAAGGATAAGGGACTGGAGATTTATGTGCATGGAGCCACTCAGGCCATTATCATTAAGGAAGAGGGTCTTCTGATTTCCTAATAGCTCGATTTCAGGTGGGATATCATAAACAACAGATTCTGCAGCAAATCAAGATGAAAGAGGCTGGAGAGGTTACCTGTGCTTGGAGGTATGCTCGAATAGGACCAGAAAGCATCTATTACAAGCACTGAACCAGGAACGTCCCCTTGCCCTTAATGCTTTATATTTGCCTTCAAACAAGTAAGGTCAAGAATGAAACAATTGTTCCTGGCCATAAATCAGTGTCCTGTGCAAATTTCAATGCAGAAAACAAATAGATTTCACAGTAAAAAATCCAAAAATATAATAGATATGACCAGGCTAGAAATAGAAAAAATACAAAATCAACAAGGCAGCACTTTCTCTACCAACCTGAATCACATTTTAATAGGCATAAAATAAAATCAAAGATTTTAAAGAAGCAAGAGAATAGAATCAAAGAATTTATCATTAAACTGAAACTTGAGAGTTAGATTGTACATATGCTATTTATAACAAAAATTGGGTCCAATTCTATCAATTAAGGCTTCATTCAGATCCAAAGGTCAAGCACTTCAAGACGTCTTCAGTGCACTGGGAATTGAGTAGTGAATCAGTATCAGATGAAAAACACAAGTGCTCCATGAGGAACGCCCAGGCGTCTTGCTCCGACTCGTCTTCCGAATTAGAGCCACTAGAGTCTTCGTGCTCCGGCGAATTGAAGACCTCCTGCTTCGGCGAATCAAAGCCGATGAAGTTTTCGTGCTCCGGCGAATTGGAGCCGACACTCGACCCATCATCATCCCTTCGATCAAAATCCACCGGCGGAAGTAGAAGGGTTGTGAATTCTTCCCCGTTGATGGGAATATGGAAGAGCAGCAAGTCTCCATGGAGGGTTCATTTAATTCAATACCCCAGTTGATCTCTTCCCTTACGCTACTCTCACGGGGCTTCTTTACCAGGAATTCCTGCTCGCCGCCGACATCCTCGCGGCGGCGCTTCTTGTTGCCGCCGTCTGAGGCTGAGCCCGGGCTGGATAACGTAATGTTGAGATCGAAGGCGAAGCTCCGGTTGAGATCCATCTCAGACAGAAGAAATTGAAAATAGGAAATAAACGGATCTAAGTGGGATGGGAAGTGGTAAACTAGGGTTTAGAGCAAATTGGGGATCAGAGAATAAGAAATGGGGGATTTTTGATTCGCGAATTTAGAGCGACTGGGAAGAAATGGAGTGAGGCGAGAGAGAGATTGGGGAGATGATTTGTGAGAATTTTCTGGGAGGACGCTGGTATTTATAGAAGGGAAGGGACACACCGAGTTTGGGTTGGGAGGGTTTTCGGGAAAAATTTAATTAATTAATAATCTTGCCCTGATCATGTCAAAGGCGGTTATTTGTCTGCTTAACAACTAAGCGACTGATTATCACGGTAGGTTACGAATTTAACCCTGTTGCTTAATTAGGTATTCTAATTTAGAAGGTGTCTTTTGCTTTGATGGATAATCAGAAACCCAAACCATATTCGATTCGGAATATAGTTTCCAACTCATTTCCTATAAATATAAGTCCTTTCCTTTACCAATTCACACAATTCACAATTCCAAAATACATCAGAAGTGGCTTCATTCTGGCGTTGGGAATACAAAGATGATGAGACCATCTTGAGGGAGATCAAGAACACGTATGAGAAGGACTACTACTCCATTCTGGGATTGCAGCGAAATTGCAGCTCCGGTGATGTGAAGAAGGCTTACATGAAGCTGAGCTTGAAGGTTCATCCCGACAAGAACAAATCCCCGGAAGCCGAGCGAGTTTTCAAGATGATTTCAGAGGCTTATCAGCGCTTGAAAGCTGAAAAATTCGGCATCCCTAATAATACTCGGCCTCAGCGGTACCGTGGTTGGGAGAATATACCAACACCTTCAAACTTCACCACCGGCGTGAAGAAGAAACCAGCTGCCAAAGATGTTCCAGAATTTAAGTGTTTCGGGTGTGGCCAAAACATCTATGGTGGTCTGAGCTGTCGATGTCGTCGTGGAGGTTCTGCAGTATATTAATCTAGCGTTTTTGTTGTTATAGTTGTTGTTCAAGTGTATAGATGGATGTAAAATTCCTTTTGTAAGTGTCAATAAAAATTGAAGTTCCTTTTTAATACTTTGTTGAATGGCAGTAGCCAGTGCTACATTTTAGTCTTCTGCAATCATATTTTCTTTTCACATATATCAATCAAAGTTCCCTCTTTTCATAATATTTCGTTCAAGTAACATAAATACATAGGCAATGTACATAGGCAAAGTCGGTTTGCATTCTGATTAATGATTATTACTACCTTGCTGTGATTTTCCTCATCAGATTAATTCTTACTCGGATTGTATTGATAGAAAATGTGGTACATTCCATTGTGGGGGATCCCCCATTGTAGAACACAGGGCCTGATTCATGTACATCAACTATCAAATCAAATTCCTAACCAAACTTTGTTTTTGGACATCGCTTTATCTAGATTTTCTTAATTTGAATTGAATTCAGGTTAATTAATTTAGTGCGATGAAAATAAAATTTCATAGAATTTGTTACTTTACAGATGATTGTGAACAAATAGCTTATGGAATTATACATACCGTCCCGTTTGCATTAGCATCATCATTCATTTTTTCCTCTATGTGAGTCTGGTGCAATGGAAGATGTGTCAGATGGAACTCCTCGATGCTTGTTTTTATTGAATTCTGAAAAATAACAAGAGAAAAGGTAAGCATCACATGATAACCAAATTATACCTAAAAGAAGAGACTCTGCTGCAACCGCCACTATATATTAACAGTACAGAAATTTCGTGTTTGTAAATAAAATGATAGATGATAGGTCATTTTCGTGTTTCTTCACGCTAGCTTCCAAATAATTCACAGAATTTCCAGCTTCTTTAATAAATTGTGCTCCTATATTCATCATTTCAAATTAATAATGGAAAATAAAACAAGAATGAGTCAAAAGCAACATCCCTTTTCATTAATGATGAAATGATGATGATGATGAATAGAGGCTGAAACAACATTTCTTTACATGAACTACCAACATCAACTACAAAAGCATTTCTTTACATCAAGCATTTCTAAAATAGTACTCCTTCGGGCTGACCATTGCTCAGCAAACCGCATTTGTTGTGAGTGCGAGTGTCCCTAAGTTATGACACTTCATCTTTCGTGTGAGTTGGAATGCAGAAGAAAGACATGGCCTCAACATTTGGGATTTCAAAGCAGGGGGGCCTTCTTCTTTCTTCCCAACAGATACTGCCTTTTGGTAGAATGCAGGTTCAAGAATGCAAGAAATCTGAACTACAAACTGCAAAAATGACAGTAGAGTCTGACACAGTCTAGAGGAGCTTGTGAGAGACCCAAAACCTGATAAAGAAAATGCAGACAAACGAAGGAGATGAAGCACCATAGTCTGCTCTAAAATCACCTCTAGGAAGTTCAGAAATACGATAAAATGCAGAGCACGCGTGAGTTGCAGAGGAGCTGACAAGCGAGTGCACATTTAGCACAATTAGTCCCAAAGCCGCTTGAAGTGGAAGCCAGCAGTGTAGATTCTAAGAAAAAATTAAACGGTATAGCAATCTGAGAGGCCAATAATGCACACCGTGTTAATACAAGTAGCCTCAAAACTGAAAATCAATGAAATGAAATACAATATTGTGTATTTATATTTTATAATACTAAAGATCCAACAATATATATCAACGTTCATCCCATAGTACAAGTTGAAGTCCCGTGAATTAAGACAAGCTGCTCATGCAACTTGTCATCTGTGAAACATACATATTATTGTAAACTAGCCTAGTATGGGACTTACGGCATACTATATGTGGTGGTAGCATCGAAGACGCCCATACCACGTGAACAGAAAACCATCAGGCTGCCTAATGAAAGCATCTATTTCATCCGATTGAAACAGTATATCACTCCTGAAGGTAAAGCAGGTTCTCGAATCAATTAAAAATATCTCAATCTTTATAATGACCTAAAGTAAACAAGAGCATACATATACAGATGACTCACAATAATTACCAATATGAGTTCATTTGTTCAGTTGCAACTAAGCTGCAGCCTTCCCGAGAAGTTCTGCATTTGCTCCAAGCTGAAAAGGAGCGTTTGTTAAGCAAGCAAATTCACGTAAAAAACCCTCGTCTAAATTTTCTACGTACACTGCATTATCTTACTCTATCAACATTTGTTGCAAAAAAACTTACTGTGTAATGCATACCTAGCACCACAGAAAAGAATTTCCATTGTAAGAACACGTATCTTTATGAGCAACCGTGGAGTGGAAGTTATCCATCACTAAAATTCCTAAATGTACACGCAGCACATAAAAAAGATCAACATTGGCAGATTCAGAATGCCAAGCAGTCATTGTTTTGTTTCATTTAATGCTTTATGGTCGATCACAAAAATGGCCTGAAAATATATATTACCGCACAAGTAGCAACTTTCACAATCTTTCGAACCTTAAAGAACATTTGAGAAAACTAAAAAGTAAAAAAATGAAAGAGTAAAGAAACTTTCACGCCACACATTTAAAAACACGTAACTAAGCACATATACCACGACAAAATAGGTATCAGCTCCCATTAAAAGTAATATGAATGCATTATAATTTTTATGCTTACCACTGAATAGACATGTGCGAAAATAACAACAACAAACTGAATGGAGGCATAAACCCACACGAATCGAAAGTAAAGTATATCGATTCGCAGAAATACAGTGAACTTTTTAATAAATTGTTCTAAAATCATGAGAGTAACACACCCATTGTTGAAGAGAACAAGAGCACTAGAAAAAAAAAGTGAAATGGCTTTTGCTTCTGACCCATTTTCCCAACCTGGTACATGTACTATGATGATTGTTTCCAGGATTTGTCATAGCATGTTGATGATGACGAGAATAGGAGAATCCAGCCAAACCCACTCATCATTTAGCATCTATCAGTGGTTTGGATGAAAAAGAATACATGCAAAATGTGCATTAAATATGTATATGCCTGAAAGAAAAAAATGAAAATGGAAGTACTCATTAGCTTGCCTCTAACCATCCATTTCAATATCCCGGATTCTCCTATCTCACAATGGACTTCATTGAGCAACACCTTGTGACAACTAAGTTATTTAAAACTGAGTTGCTTTTGACAACTTACATTTGATTGTAAAGAAACATATTATAGACGTCCATAGAAGTGTAGATTTTAAAGATTTTTTTTTCAGAAGCTGCTCATGCATATTATTGTAAAAAATATAGAGTATCAGGCTAAAAAATAATCGATTTGGAATCTAACGCGTATGCAATATTAAGGTATAAGGACTGTAGCATAAATTATTACCAGAAGAACTTTGGGGAGTGGTGGCTCCTGATTATCAGGATCATGACAATACTCTTCTGGCTTCTGGGATGGTATAAGATAAGTTTCCTTTTCTTGATGGCAGCAACGATTGCATGAGCTAAAGCGACAAAAGGACCGACTTCTGGCTTGAGAGGACGATAAACCTTACTGCCTGCTACAAATATCACCAACAAGTGCCAACTCCCCAAGCCTACCGCATTAACTTTTACATCAGTTCAAATTTAGTAAAGAAAAGAAAAATATGGCTTTTATGTAAGCTCCTTCAAATTTTAATTTCAACGTGTACAGACTGTGCCTTCATTTCTTTGCTGTTCTAAGTTAACTTCATTAGCAGCCATGTAAATATCAATACTTCTTTTTCTAAAACTGGATGACATGACAGTACATAGCACAACAATGATGGTTCATCCTTGACTACAAGCAAACAACAAACATGTATTTCTATAACCAACAACAAGCACCGTCAATTCCCCTCGCCTCCACCATCCTCCATCGCCCAGAAATTCACCCATTGGGGATTTTCTTGATTCAGAGAGAGTGGAGTATGGAGATAGAAAGATTAGAAAGCAAGAGCGGAGTGGAGGAAATGATGGTGGTCCGTGGCCGGTGCCGGTGCCTATTTATAAAGGGAGACCGGAGACCAGATCAACTCAAAAGCCGGTAACTGCCAGCTGCCAGCAGTAAGCTACTGTATCATTATCTCAAAAACTTACGATTCTAACCCTCTCTTCTATCATCTGACTTCTTTATTCTGAACCCTAATTATGTCTTTTCGTCTTTACCACTTACTTAAACCGACTTTGGATTTCCTAATAACAACATAATTATTTTTCATGAATTCAAAAAGTTTACTACTACTTTTTTAGCATAATAATTCTAGTTTATTGATTTTGTGATTAAATTTAATTATTAAATTTAAGAAAATTGACCTTCTGTCAACTTTAAAATTAATCGAATTCTTATTAAGTTTTAATAAATATCGAATTAATTAAATTTCAACATAAAAAATCAAAGACAAATTATATATGATATTGTTTCCAATCATATTGAAACCAATGTATTATATGACCGGTCCTTACGTATGCACTCTTTAATCCGACCAACATGCAAAAATATTAATAAAGCATGTTGGATTTCTAATTTTGTAAAGACTACAATTTAGAATACAATGATTAAATGTATAATATTTGAGTCTCCCGAAATCCAATTATTTTAGCATTGTTACGGTCTGCAAAAATTATTGATTATAAAACTTACTGCATGGTCATGGATAAATAGGGCGAAAGAGGACAACTTTCTACTATGTGATCCCAACAAATAGGCTTGTATAAGCTCAACTTGAAGGTTGATCCCGACAAGAATAAATCTCCTGAATGATCACAAAGACTTCAGGGCTTAAAAGCTGAAAAACTTGACACGTCTAATACACAACCTCATCGGTTTCGTGGTTGGGATAATATTTTGACACCTTCGAAATTCGCCACATGCTTGTATTGAGTGTCTAAAAAATCAACCACCGATATTCCGAAATATTTAAGTGTTTCGTCTGTCAGAACTGTCGATGTCGTCGTGGAGTTTCTACAGCATTTTGATTTTTGAGCATTGCTAATCTTGTATTTTTTTAACTACTATAATTCTTCTTCAAGTGTAGATGGATGTAAAAAGAAACCATTTGTAATTTTCAATAATAATGGAGGTGCATTTTTAATATTTTGTTGAATGGCAGTAGTTTATATTAATCTTCTACAATTATATCTAATGTGCACATCAACATCATCCACACATATAACACTCAAAACTTACTCTTTTTTGTAACAATTCATGTAACCTAGAAAAATATACATGATATTATATTGAGTTGAATTAAATTTTTGGATAATGTACAAGACTTCTATTATGCCAACAGCACCAAAATGTCGATTTGAACTCAGTCCTCTGCATCTAGATGGGGAATTTCTGCTAGCTGCCGTCTAGATGTTTGAAGTAAAAAACTAAACATGTAAAAAAGTGTATTGTGTGAAATTTACAATATTTTAATGAACAACAATCCTAAACATATGATAACTGAAATCTTATTTTAATAGAGTATTTAATCGTCTTATATCAACTGGCATAGCTGATTATCATCTTCATGCAATCAATCATCCGACATTTTTCTCTGAAAGTTTTGTAAACTTTGGCATATTTAATTGTGCTAGTACTAGATTAATTCAGTTGAGGAGAAGTAGAATTATGTTAGGAAATCAATCACCTTTTGCACAGCGGTTCAAAATGACAATGAAGAACACAAAACACAGATTTAACGTGGTTCAACAATTAGCCACGTCCACAATGGAATAAACTGATTTATTAATAACAAGCACAGACAGATGCTGAGACATATCAGACAATGTTTTAGATCTCACACACAATTACAATTGACAACGATGTTATATATAAACACCACAATAATAAAATCCTAAACAGATGCGGAACATGACTACCCAATTTCTTCCCAAACAGAATTAGATTTACCATTACTAATAATCCAAAACAGACTAGGATTAAGATTCAATCAAATTCCCAACATTTTCCTAATTTCGAAAGAGGCAGGATTTATGTATCCGTGTTACAAAATAAAAAAAAAGAAGGAATTAGGATATATATATTTGGCCCAGTAGCCCAGTAAGCCTAAATTGAAGAGCCGCATTACATCGACGACCCAGCGCGGCGTCTGAATCCTGCTCTCGGAAACATTCCTCCGCCGCTTTTTCACGGAGGTCAGTTCCTAATCCGCTTCTTCACTGTATTTTCTTTCATTTTGCTTGCTTTTTTGTTTACTGTGTTGGGCCTTTTTACCTCTTCTCCTTCTGGGCGGCTTGACGGCTTGCAAGATTGGGCGATAGTCGGGTTGGGTTGGTTTGTGCTTGATTGCTACGTGCTGTTTTGGGCTGGGTTTCTTCTTGATTGCGATTGCTATGTGCTGTGGTTGAATATAGTTAATTATTAGATTTTTCCGTAATTTTTCAATTGCAATTGCTTCAGAGGTTTATCCTAGGGTTTATATGTGGTTAGACTGGACTGGTTTAGGATGGATTGGATTAGGATAGGTGGTTTATTATCTAAAGCAGCTTCTAAGCTTTGATGAATCAGTAAATTATTTCAGTTTGATGACATTGTGAATATGTCTGTTTTGCAGGCAAGTTAATGTCCAGTGACCAAGTATTGCCTATGGCAGCTCCTTCGGCTGGGCAGGATATGAGTCGAGCAGACGAGGAAGCAATGGATTTTGACTCATCTCTGGCGATTGTTCCTTCTACTGCTGTTAGCCTCTCAAATAGCGTAGCAGTGAACGGGTCCGATACGGCTCCTGCATCAGTTGCAACTCACACACAACCTATTGGCATTATCTACCCGCCTACAGATATCAGAAACATAGTTGACAAGACTTCACAATTCGTGGCAAAGAATGGTGCTGAGTTTGAAAAGAGGATCATTGCCAGTAATGCTAACAATGCAAAATTTAATTTCTTGACTCCTGCTGATCCTTACCATGCCTATTATCAGCATCGCTTGTCAGAAGCTCGTGCTCAGAATCAAACTACTTCTCAGCAGCCATCGGAGTCTGCTGCACTTGAGTCTGCATCTACTGCTACTGATGGGAAAGAAGCATCTGCTAAGCCTGATCCATCCGCTCCATTTAGGTCTGCTCCCAAAGTTCTTGAACCACCTGAGGCAGAGCAGTACACTGTGGTGCTTCCTGAAGGTATCACAGGGGAGGAGTTGGACATAATCAAACTCACTGCTCAGTTTGTCGCGAGGAATGGGAAATCATTTTTGACTGGCTTGACTAGCAGGGAGATGACTAATCCTCAGTTCCATTTTATGAAACCAACTCATAGTATGTTCGAGTTTTTCACCTCTCTTGCGGATGCTTATTCAAAAGTATTGATGCCTCCTAAGGGTTTGACAGATAAGCTCAGAAATAGTGTGAGTGATGTGACTACAGTTATCGAACGTTGTTTTCACAGGTTGGAGTGGGAACAGTCACAGGAGGAGGCTAGACAGAAAGCTGAAGATGAGATCGAGCAGGAAAGGAATCAGATGGCAATGATAGATTGGCATGATTTTGTTGTAGTTGAGACCATAGACTTTGCTGACGACGAGGATGAAGATTTGCCCCCTCCAATGACCCTGGATGAGGTGGTACGGAGGAGTAAGGTTTCAGGAGCAGAAGAAGAGACTGTGGAACCTGGGAAGGAAGACGATATGGAGATGGATGAAGAGGAGGTGCAGCTGGTGGAAGAGGGCATGAGAGCGGCTAGTCTTGAAGCAAATGGGTATCAACAAGATATTGCTATGGATGAACAGGAACAACCTATGAGAATTGTGAAGAATTGGAAGAGGCCTGAGGACAGATTACCTGCTGAAAGAGATCCAACTAAATCTGTCATTTCTCCAATTACTGGTGAGCTGATTTCCGTCAGTGAGATGTCTGAGCATATTAGGATCTCTCTAATTGATCCGAAGTACAAGGAGCAGAAAGAAAGGATGTTTGCAAAGATTAGAGACACAACTCTTGCACCTGATGATGAGATCACTAAAAATATTGTTGGACTTGCCCGGACTCGACCTGATATATTTGGTACCACTGAGGAGGAAGTCTCAAATGCCGTCAAAGCTGAGATTGAAAAGAAAAAGGACGATCAACCAAAGCAGGTTATTTGGGATGGGCATACTGGCAGTATTGGTCGAACAGCAAGCCAAGCCTTGTCTCAGACTGAAGATCCGAATGAAGCAAATATGGATAATAGAAATCTTCCAGGTCCTGCTGCCCTTCCTCCTCGGACTGGTATTCCATCACTTCGTCCACTCCCGCCTCCACCTCCTGCACTCAACTTGAATATCCCTAGACCTCCAAATACCGTTCAGTATTCTCTGCCAAACAGTACTGGGGTCCTTGCTCCACCTCCACCTAGGCCTCCAGTTATGAACGTGTTACCTCTGAGTAGACCTCCTCCTCCTCATCCGATGAACATGATGTCTGGGCAACATCTTATGCTAAATCGGCCTCCAATGCCTCCACCAGGACCACAATTTACGCCTTTGGGGGGTCCACGACCTTATGTACCCCTTCCAATGTCTCAGTCTGGTATGCCTATGGTCATGCAACCCCCTATGCCAAATGGAATGCCTCCACCCCCACCTGAGGAAGCTCCTCCTCCGCTTCCTGAAGAGCCAGAGCCAAAAAGGCAGAAACTTGATGATTCGGTGCTAATCCCTGAAGACCAATTCTTGGCTAAGTTTTTGGTATGTCGCTCTATCTATTTTATTTTGTTCTTTTTGTTTTTGCATTCTTTAATTACTTGAGATCAGATTTAACAACATTTGTGTTTGCACTTGGCTTCAATTTTAGGGACCTGCTCGTATCCTTGTCACCGTGCCCAATCTTGATGAAGGTAATTTGAAGGGGCAGGTACTGGAGATAAACATGCAATCCCTATCAGAAACGATAAGCAGCGTGAAAGAAAAAATTGCCGGAGAGATTCAACTTCCTGCAAACAAACAGAAGCTGAGTGGAAAGGCTGGTTTCCTGAAGGACAATTTGTCACTTGCATACTACAATGTAGCTCCTGGGGAGTCTCTGGCATTATCTCTTAGGGAGCGTGGTGGGAGAAAGAGATGAGCATCGTTTGCATGGTCCTAGCTTTGAAAGGTTATTATTAGATCTCATATATTATTATCTCAAGAAAGTTGTCACTGTTTACTTAAACATGGATTTGTTTTAATGCTACTTTGGAGATTACATTGTTTTTGTACTTTATAATTGCTTTATGATAAAGAACTGATTTGTGGTATTTACTAACAGATCCATTCCCCAACCCTTCTGGTGGTCGTAAAGGGAAGTTAAAACAATAGCAGTGAATTGAATTTGGAATGGTCTCTTTGGTTGCATGTTAATGAGCTTGCTTATTTTTGTTTGGTTGTATATCTGCAGCTTCACCCTTGACTAAGTTGTGCTCGTATGGTATTTCTATCTCAGAGGCTTGGATTTTCACCCTTGACTAAGTTGTGGTCGTATGGTATTTCTATCTCAGAGGCTTTGCAATGGGGATTTTGCATTTTGTCATCCCGTTACCATTCTCATTTGGCTTAAAAAAAATCTCTCTGAACGTTGGAACAATTTTGTTGGGTATTCTTTCTTTTGGGATGGGGATTTTGCATTTTGTCATCTCGTTACCATTCACATTTGCCTTAAAAAAAATCTCTGTTAACGTTGGAACAATTCTAACTAATCTTTCTAGGTGCTTTTCTGGGATGGTGCATAGTGGCATGAAATTTTGGATGAAATTTTGTATGAAATTTTATGGGTGAAATCATTGATGTACAAGAAATTTGTGTTTGCTCTTAAAGCTGCTGTTATCCTTTGAAGCTTTGAGAAAACAGTAATGCCATTTCTTCTGGCAACATCATAATACATTGTTTTTTATAAGAGTATTATTTTGTTTTGTTGTTGCTGTTGCATCTCGATTTTTGTCCTTAATGATTTATCAAGAAATGGCTTGGTAGAATTGTTGTATTACTCGAGAGAGTTGTCATCAGTGTTTAGGGATCCTGTAATTGACCGATATGTAATGGATGTATCCATTCTAAACTAGTGAGGAAAATCTAACCAATTGGTAGCACTGTAGAAAAATAACTACATATAAGCTACTGTAAGTGCTTATTGAGCTTGTCCAACATGACTAGAGAAGCAGGATGATGGGCATATTCCTCAGCACGAAAGAGGATATCTCTCAACAATACAACTCTCCCTTACAGATGAATACTGTAACTTGCATGAATCCATGGAGTAATAAACCACAGACACAGCCTTTAAATCTGTTAAACTAGATTCTGTTCTTCATCTCAGACTTAACTGCGAAAGCACTCATCTCCCAAATCAGTCACTTCATTCCATACCCATATCACGTCAGTCTAACGTCAAAACATGCGGCCATTCACTCATTCTCAGAAACATGCGGCCATTCACTCATTCTCAGGGATCGCATTCATTTGTTGGAGATGAGATGTGGTCTCTTTTGAGTGCACAACAACTATGTCAGCCTAATGAGTCTAGGATGAAAAACCTAATGACATCATGTACAACACTGTTATTGACTGCTTGTGTAAGGATAACATGATGGATGACATCTGGTGCAATTGCTTATTCGGCGGTTTTTGTAGTTTAGGGAAATGGAACGGTGGAGAATGTCAAAGTTACAAATGCAGAATAAATTGGGTTTCACAACTCTTTCAGCTCCTTCCAAGTGCATTTGAAAGTAAGTGGCCTGTCTTTTACTTCTCCTTTGTGTGTATACCCTTCCTCCAAGACTTGTTTCAATGAATTAATATTATCACGCGACTCTCGAAAAAAGATAAATACCATGCTGATTATAATGATATGTAAATTATGATACTGTCAAAATCTGAGCAAATTAGATTAGCAAGACTAATTCACTGCTGAGTTGATTGATAATGTGCTTCTTGAGCTCGAACCGATCCAGGAGAATTCAGAATGCAATCCAGTCTTGTACATTACTTGAATAGAGTAGTTATATTTGGTTGTGTTAAACGAAATGTTATGAAAAGGGTGAACTTTGATTGTTATCTGTGCAAAGAAAATATGACTGCAGAAGACTAAAATGTAGTACTGGCTACTGCCATCCAACAAAGTAATAGAAATGTACTTCCATTACAATTGACAATTACAAAGGGATTTTTACATCCATCTATACACTTGAACAACAACTGTAACAACAAAAGTGCTAGATTAGCAGTGGTCAGAGATCAATATACTGCAGAACCTCCACGACGACATCGATAGTTCAGACCACCATAAATGTTTTGACCACACCCGAAACACTTAAATTCTGGAACATCTTTGGCAGCTGGTTTCTTCTTCATGCCGGTGGTGAAGTTTGAAGGTGTTGGTATATTCTCCCAACCACGATACCGCTGAGGCTGAGTATCATTAGAGATGCCGAGTTTCTCAGCTTTCAAGCACTGAAAGCCTGTGAGATCATCTTGAAAACTCGCTCGGCTTCAGGGGATTGGTTCTTGTCGGGATGAACCTTCAAGCTCAGCTTCATGTAAGCCTTCTTCACATCGCCAGAGCTGCAATTTCTCTGCAATCCCAGAATAGAGTAGTAGTCCCTCTCATACATGTTCTTGATCTCCCTCAAGATGGTCTCATCATCTTTATATTCCCAACGCCAGAATGAACTATATCCTTTAGTACCAGCCATTTATGGGCCTGCAGGAACTAGTGTTTCTGTATTCTGGTATTGTGAATTGTGAGTTTGGTAAAGGAAAATGTGCGTATTTATAGGAAATGCTGGACATTCAAACTTCCCTAATCATACATGGTTTCGGGAAAAGAAGTTATGAGTTATGACCGACCTAATTTTCTGATGGTACATTAATTCGAAAAGACATAATTAGCCCTGAAAACAAAGGGCCATAGTAAATAATAGGGTTAGATTCGTAAATTCCTGAGATAATCGGTCGCTTACTCGTTAAGCAGAAAATGAACCGCTTTGCTTTGACTTGGTCTCGGGGGTCATGGCAATAACCCAAACCCTCCCAAAATCGGGATTGTTGTTTTTTCCCTTCTATAAATACCGGCCTCCTCCCCAGATCATTTCCACAAATCATCTCCACAATCTCTCTCGCCTCACTCCATTTCTCCACAGTCTCCCTAGATTCGCGAATCAAAAATCGTTCATCTTTCCCATTGAAATCCATGGGTAAGAGTGTGTTTCAGAGGCTGGGTCCGGTCCCCGGCGGCCAAAAGAAGGCGGCGACCGTGTTTCAGAGGCTCGGCCCAGTTTCAAAGGGCAATGTTTTTGACCGACTCGGACCGGTTTCCGGCAAGATTCACAAACAAAAAACCAGTGTCTTTCAGAGGCTCGGCGGACCGGTTTCCGGCAAGATTTCCAATCAAAAGACCAGCGTCTTTCAGAGGCTCGGCGGACCAGTTTCAGGCAAGATTCGCAAACCGATCGATTACAACTGCATTTACGACAGTTTGCTGGTGATTGTGGAGAAGAAAGAAGAAGAAGGGCAAGCTGCTTCGAAATCCCCTCCTACTTCGAAATCCCAAATCTTGCAGAGGCCCCGTGTTTCCTCTGTATCACAACTCACAGAGAGGATGGACTGTCTGAATTTGGGGACAACAAATGCGGTGTGCTGATCTGAGCAATCCCGAAGAAGAAACTTTAGTAGAGATACTATTTTAGAAAGTTTTTTCATGTAAAGAAATACTATTGTAGTAGTTGGTTGATGTAAAGAATTATTGTTTCAGCATCATCATTAATGAAAAGGATGGTTGGTTTTCCTCATTCTGTTTTGTTTTCCTCTATTTTGATATTATCTTATGATCCGATCATTATATGATGATGAAAGGTTATTGATCTGATCATTATGGACAGTAAGCAATGCAAACCAGCTTAAAACATGAAAAAGACCAGAAAAATGCTAAATTATTATCAATTCCTGTCATGCTACATTCATTTTGTATTATAACAATGGAGGTAATCAGAGTAATAGACCGAATGTGTGAGTTATATTAGCAGTAAGCAACAAACCAGAAATCAGAATCCCAGCTTCAAATCATCACAAAGACTACCAGTTTAATAATAAGAGAAAAATGTAACTATTTATGAGGCTTATTCCACAGGACACCGATCTTCTTGAGCAGATCATCAGAAAATATGGCGATGGATTCCTTGCACCCGACCTAGGGCTGTATCGGTTGTCCATGAACTTGCCATTGTTCCCTGTCCTTGAAATCATGGCAGCAGCTGCTTCTGCAGCCTTCCTCCACTGATCACACTGCACTTTCATCTTCCTTAGCTCAGCTTCCATCTCTGCATTTGATGCCTGAGCTGCATCCAGCTGCTCTGAAACTCTCCCTTCATCAGAGCCACTTGCTCTGCTGATCTAGCTGCTTCAAGCTCTTCAGCCATCTCATCATTGATCTTAACTTCCTTCTTCTTGATGTTCATCTTCAGTGTTTCATTTTCTTCAAGGATGTTGTGCAGCTGTGCTTCTTTGTCTGTTAGATTTGATTTCACTTTTCTGAATCTCCTTTTCAAGCTCCAAGTTAGCACGGCCTGAGAGCGTGATGAAGTTCTCGTTCTCTTCACAGATACCCTGCAGTTCATTTTCTTTGTCCATTAGGTTACACTTTAGCTCCTCAACTTCAGATTTTGTCTTCTTCAGTACCTTCTCTGCCGTGAGATGAATCCTTGACTTGCTCAACCAGCTCCCAAGCGTTTGTCAGTCCCTCTGCAACTCGCTCTTTCTCTGCATAGTATCACATTTCAGAAGCTTCTAGAGCTGATTTTAGTCGCTTAATTTCAGATTGTCTACATTTTCCGAAAGTTCTGCTTCATCTCCTTTTTATTGTCTGCATTTTGCATATCAGCCTTCAGGTCTCTCAAAAACTCCTCTTAATGAGTTACACGGGCTCTAGACTGCTCTAGCTCCAGGGTTATGGTGTCGTTTGCATCTGATCCGAGGGACTCGGCTGTCTTTTTAGCAGTTTCTAGGTGCACTGCCGACAAGTGCTCACGCTGGAGCTTCAGATTCTTTGCATTCAACATGATTCTTCATGGCTTCCATGAGAACCAGAGTTTCCTTGAGTTCTTCCTTCCAAGTCGTTGAGCTCGGCCTGTGATGCTTCAGCACACTCCTTCTGGGCAGCCTCAGATATTTCCAGCTGGATCTTCAATGAGCTGATCTCACTCACAGCAGAATCCAGTTCATCTGAGTTCTGTTTCTCAGTATCATTCTCCAATGCAGGCTCAGGAGTCAGGAGTATACTTCTCAGTATCTGTTTCTGTTCCACTAACTCTACCTGCCTCTTTGATTCGTCCGCATCTTCTTCCGTTTACTTCTTCTCAGCTTCTGAGGAAGACTTTCTTCAGATCATTCTCAAGTTACAAATACTACTTTGAAACCTTAATGAGAAATTGAATGCCTTTTCTATACTGTACATATATTGAAATGGATATCAGACTGAATTTCGAGTAAAAGCCATGACAAAAATTAGTATTTTATGGACCTTTAGCCGAGAGGCCCAAGATATCAAGTTAACCCATTAAAAACCTTCTTGAGTGAAGTTTATAACGATTCAAAACACCACAGCCGCAACTATGGCTTCTGAGAAAGAAGCAGCCCTGGCCGCAGCCGCAGCCGCGGTCCCAGACGACTCTCCGACCATCTTCGACAAGATCATCAGCAAGCAGATACCGGCGAACGTGGTGTTCGAGGATGACAAGGTTCTGGCTTTCCGTGACATCAGCCCTCAAGCGCCGACCCACATCATCATCATCCCCAAGCACAAGGACGGCCTCACCGGAATCTCCAAGGCCGAGGAAAGGCACGTCGACATTCTGGGACGCCTTCTCTACTCGGCGAAACTCGTCGCTAAGCAGGAAGGCCTCGAAGATGGCTACAGAGTTGTGATCAACGATGGCCCAGCTGGATGCCAGTCTGTTTATCACATTCATGTCCACCTTCTCGGAGGCCGCCAGATGAACTGGCCACCTGGTTAAGAATCTTAGATAACTGTTTTAAGGTTAACTGTAACCTCATCTAAGATCATGTACTCTCTCAAATAAGAGATGGATGTAATTCTAATCTCCTTGAATCAATGAATGCTATTGCTGTTTCAATTTAGATCAAGAATTGCATTTTTTTTTACCATTGAATGGTATCAAGACATCAAACACTTTCGAATCAAAAGAAATCAAAGAGGTATCATCTTTGTGGGATAGGTAAATAAAAAATGGACTTGGCACCTTAATTAATTAGTTTGGCATACACTGTGACATGATTGTGGACATACAGCAATGCCTTATTAGAGAGACTATAAAGACTGTGATCTAGAAGAATGGGAGTAATCTATTCGTTCCCAGTCTCACTAGTTAGCTAGTTAAGAGAGTATAGTTAAGTCAAACCTAGCGCTGAGGATCGCAGAGGGCTAATTGTTGATGACCTTCTTCGTGCAGTCATATGGCCCGATTGACATGTTTCTCTTCTTGACCTGGAATGCGCGAAATGTTCACAAATCAGTGCCAGATAGGTAATAGCATCAAACAAATCACAATCCTTCACATAGTCAGTATAATTTTCGAGCGGGAGTTACTTACAGGAGACCACGGACTGGGTTCAGGCAATGACTTGTCTGGTGGAGAATTTTGAACAGCACCACTCTTAATGGTCAATATTTCCTGTAACGATCACTTTTTTAGATGCACATTTTGAATAATTCTACAATGCCAGTTGTTAATTCACCTCTAATCCTATACAGGTTAGACATGCAAGAGGGAATAACAAACAAAAAGGCTTAAGAATTGATAAATGTAATGCCAGGTTAGGCATTACAATCCAATCCCAACAGATATTCCTATTTACCAGGCTGTAATTTTGAGCGGGTTCTATTGCTTAAGATTTGTCCAGAAAGGCTATTAATTATGGCTGTCCTATGATGCATCATGAAGCCTAAGTCAGCATGGAGTTGCATCACACTAGCAGTCATCCAATTAATACTCTCATCATATATCATACAGGTTTGCTAAATATTACATGATATTTGTAATTAAAGAGAATTCATTTGGTGAAAAAGGACGTAAATTACCTCTCCAGCAGCTTCAACAGCAGCCAACCATTCATCAGAGAATGGGACTGCATTCTTTGGAGGAATGATTGTAAGATTTCTTCCTATTAAAGCCTCCTTGGATTTTCCACTGCAGCTGAAAGACAAATTGTAAGACTACCAGGCATTTCAACATTGCTGAGAATAACTAAAAATTCTCAGAGAGGTAAATTGACCAAGTTATTAGTACAGCTTACATTGGACTGGTATCTTTTTCATCATTCTCCAGACATGTGATAAAATCACATTTTGTGTCCTGCACCAAGCAATCCCTGTTTTCACGGACTTCAGGCTGAGTTTCATAAGTTGAGGTACTAACCATGGGTCCAATTGAGTTGTACTTTGCGTCAGGAGATGTCGAATATCTTTGAGATAGTGAGCCTATATATCACCAAGAGAAAAGCCATTGATAAGTAACTTTTCATAATTTTACTAAACCTGTAACTCAACAGAAAAGGATCAAGTAAGAAAAAGATCAACTACTATACCTCCTAACTGGGCATCATGCATTAACTGACTTCCACCAGAAAGCGCATCAGTTGCAAAACATGGCAAAACTTCAGTGCAACTAGATCTTAGATCTTCAATACACAACACCTTATTACTTCCATTCTCGTCATCTATATTAGCTTCAGCTGGATTCAATGTGAGACTTGTACTGATTGGGCTAGAACATCTCACTTCACTGTCCCAGGATTTTCTTTTATGTCGTAAATTATGCCCCCCGCTTCCAGAGGCAAAACTCTTGCCATACTGTCCAATCTCAACTATTTCCTCATTCAAGAAATTCCACGGCAGCAACTTCATTTTATCATCAGGAACTTCTGCGCCAAATATGCTGTGGGTTGGCAACTCTGGTTGGCAGGGTTCTACTGTATGATTGGCGCCTTCTACATATTGATCACACATCACTGAAGTTCGGCTAGTGGTTAAATTAGGCTCAAAGCCCAAAGCTGGGAACCCTAAATTATCTTCAGTTCCCGAACAGTTACCCACATTACCTGATTTTACGGGAATGTTACCTGTTTCCGCAGACTCCAAAACTCCTGGTGACCTGCAGCGTTTTCCCCACTCGGTCGAGGAAGAAGCATGCAAGGGAGGTTCAGCTTCTACGCTACTTTGAAGACTACATCTTTGGTCTTCATGAACGTTGCTTTCTAATATTAAGCTGGCCTGCCTATTTTCTACTTGACCAGCAGATTTTGATTCATCACAAGTTCTGCAAGTTCTACTATCTACCATAACTGATGCTTCACAGGAGCGTGAAAGAACATCCAAAGAGCTAGGCTCCCCACTGAGATAAGCAACAGAACTGACATTTCTAGAGTCAGGCAGACCGCCTGGCTCTGGCAGATCTAGCCTGGCCACTTTGTTCATATGGAACTCTTCTACATTTATTCCATTGAACACATCGGACATAAGGGTATCAGAATCATGAATTTCACTTTTTACTCTTTTGTCTGAAAGGACCAGTGGAGATGTCTCAAATGTGTAGTTCTGGTTTTCCTCACAACATTCATCTTTCTCAATCAACAACCCGCCAGCACTAGGCAATCTGCCAACATTCTTGGAATCATATTCACCTTTCACAAAAGCAGCTGGGAGCTCCACTCGAGTAGCCGATACACAGCACAAATTTTCTGTTTCTAAAGATTGGAGCACACATTGCTCCCTAATATTACCACTTAAAGTCAAACCTGGGATCTGCAATATTGCTTCTTGGTCAACGGGATCAGCCTCATAGTCCCTAATAATTGAATCCTTTGATTGACTTGAAAACGGAAATTCAGATGAATAGCTGGAGTCATGCAATTCCATTTTACTATGTTCCTCAATTTTAAAAAGTTTGTCCCCAACCATTCCACTTTCAGAATTATGGGGATATTCTATCATCTTCTCATACTTTACCTCTTCCAAAATAGGAACAAATGCATCAGGTACTGCATATTTCTCAGCACTGGGAGCTTGCAAATCATCACCGAGACAAGGTGGTGGTTGATGAAGATCTGGCACACAACTTAAAGAGGTACTGCTACTTGACATTGCTGAACTTAGCACTTCACTATTGCTCATGGCTTCATTCTCAATGGCAATAGCATGCTCAGTGGATGGAGAATTGCTAGACTTCTCTTCTTTAGAGGGGATTTTAACCTTAGTTCTGGTTTCCGCTGCATCAGTATCACGCTGTTCAAAGTTTATTTGGGACAAAAGCTGTGAATCTTTTTCACCTGTAGATTCTTCACTAATTTTGTCACCAAGGATACATGGTACATTCGCTAGTAGCTTTTTACACTCATCCACAAAAACTCCTCCACCATCCTCGGAAGTGGTACTGATTTCATTTCTGGCTTGATGAGGGGCCTTTTGTTCACTACCAGTAATATGCATCACTTTCTTATCACTCTTGGGCACATAATGCTCCCTTTTGTCCAAGATCTCCCTCCACTTTTTCTCAACTTCAGCCACGTCATCTGATGACCTAGTTGATGTATTCGACTCTGAACTATTATTATATCTTAAAACTGAGACCAGGGAGTTAACACTTGACATATTGGAATTAACATGAGGAAGTTTTGCTGGAGTTCCCTTGTCACATAAACTTCCTACTCGGGGAAGAGAACCGGCATTTCTCCTTGAAAACTTATTAGAACTTGAAACTTTTGGCTGAAGAGAAGTACAATCAAGGTGTTAAGCTAATAAACATCACACGGATATTATATTGAAATCTTGTGAACTGAACTGGAGATTGAGTGTACCTGATCAAAATATCCTAACGACGGCGAAGGCATTCTGAGACCAGATGGTTTATTTGATTGAACTCTTGTTTGTTGCAGTGCCCTACCTGTTATAACGTTCTTTGAGGTAAGAGAATCAGTTGGTCGAGCATTTGTGTATTGATTTTCAGACATATGCTCTTTGGTAGGATGAAGGCTGTCTTCTCGAATCACCTTGAGGCCAGAATTTTCTACTTTGTTAACCTTCGGAGGGCGTAGGTGGGTTGATACTGGTAGGCTGAGTGGCGGATTAACCTGCAAAGGAGCATACCAAATAGAGAAGTTGAAAATTGCAGACTGACATGATGTTGGGGTCTGAAATGGCATACAGGCTATTATTAAGCAATAGCAAAATAAAATTAGGAGTCATTACTTTGTTCCTTTTCACATGCAATGCTGAGGAATTAATTGTTAAAGCATCAGAATCCTCAGTTTTTTTTTGGGGAGTATTAACACTTCTTTTGTAGCTCTTTGATTCCGAAATCCTCTGCTTATTAACAACTGCAAAAAATCAAGTATCAACATTATTACCTGGACAAGAACTAGGAAGCAACTAACATATGGCTAACTATATCATATTTGTTTCAGAAATCTTGCTGATGAGATTGATAGTACGATTACAGGAAGAATATTATAAAAAGAAGACAAGATTACCAGGTCTCAGAATCTGACTTTTCATCGGAGAAGCTGTCCCACTTACACTGCTCTTACTAGATGAAAGAAATGAAATATTTCTGGGTTTTGAAACAGGAACCTTGGGAATTCTTGAGTCCTCGGAAACAGGTTTGCAGGCATTAACATTAGCAGGTCTTTTCAGAGTACATTAGCGTCAAGGAACATTACATTTTCAAATATTGAGAATACAGAAGCAGCACATGAAATAATGAATGTATAAATTAATTTAAAGGATATGATGATGAAGGCAATGGACTTGGAGAGGCACCAGATATAAACCCAGCTCGCTTAGCCTGAGGAGTGACCTTATGAGAAGCCTGGAAGAATAGGCAAACTTTTGAAGAAACTTAATAAGTTACTACAGCACTAACATTTAATAGAGTCTTGGAAATGCTAAAACTGACCTTAGAAGTTGAAGACTTAGAAGAGCAAGCTGGTGAAGTGTGCTTCACTGGTAAATAACCAATTTCTCTACTTTCTTGAGAGGGCACAGAAGGGTTTACTCTGAACAAATGCTTCTCGAGTTCTTGTAGATTAGCAGAATCGCCAATAAATTCGTCACCTTCATCAATAGAATCCATGGCTTCTTCCTTAAGAGAAGATATTCCCTCTGTAGAAGAGCTTACATGTGTCCCACTAATCAATGATAACTCCTCGGGATCCAAAACTCCTAATACATGAAAAAGAATCAGATAAACCACTATGATATCACATACAAACTACAACACGCATAATTAATCACCTTCATCAGTGAAAAAAGCTCGGTTCCATGCTATACTTTTACGCAGATTATATCCTCCACCCTTTTTCTTTTTCTTCATTGACATAGGCTCCATTCTCAACTGCGGTCCTTCAATCTCGTTAGTTGTTGCTCATGCTCCTACCAATATGTACACACTGCACGGGATCCTCAAATCATTTTAGATCGCTTTGCAATCTAAGGGTACAGCTATATTCACCTCTCAAATTCATCCTCAATCACTTGGAAAAGACTAAAGCTAATCAAACACGCAGTAAGCTGAAGCTAAGACAACTACAAACAGAAAAAAAAAAACTTACATGCTATGAAACCCCAAAATGTGATTCGAAACTGATTCGGTTACCTCAGAGAAAGCAACAAAAAAATTTTCATAAGCTACCAGTATCCAATCAATGAGAACTGATGCCCACAGTAATGCCAATAACAACAATTTGAAGAACAACTAGAGATCCATATAAAGAAAAACCCAGCATTGCATACAAAATCAACATCATGCTAAGTCTAACGAGTGCCCTAGAAACCCAATTTCACAACCAACCGTGGCTTAAACCATTAAGCATACAACGAAGAAACCCTAGACGGAAAAGAAAGACCGACCTTTTGTAGTCCTCCGGCGGCCGGAGCTGATCGTTATCACGGGCTGGCGGTCGGCGGCGGAGACGGAGTCGATTAATTGGGGTGGAATCAGTTAGAGCTGGTAAGTTGGGGAGATGGTTTTCAAAAGATAAGAAGCGGGAAGTATGCTCGGAAATGCCGGCCTGGAGATCCAAAACCAAGAAACAAGGACCACGTGACCCGACTCTGACTTGGTAACGTACAGAACCCACTATTTACATTTATTTTATCTATTAATTAATATAATTAACTTGAACGTTTTCATAATCAAAAATATACACACAGTAGATCTCATATTTGAACTTAAATGGCAATCATCAAAAGGAAAAGGCTGGGTTTTGTTCTTTTCTCCCTTTAGTGAGGATCCTAAGCTAGATCAATAGATCACAGTACTACCAACTATAAAGTATTAAATTTAATGCCAATTTTATAAATCTAGGGATATAAAATGGACTAAACATGATCATTTCTCATCAAGGTTTGTATTATATCTTTTAGAGTAAGACGGGATTCGCATTATATCTTTTAGACGGCGGGATGAACATAGAACCATTACCTAATTTGAATCGTAGAATCATTAGAATAGGGACCCGGGATCGGGATTATATAACACTGTTCCCATTGCCTTTTCTCAAAACCTGGAATATGCCATTGCCATTTCTTGCATGTAGGCTAGAAGCCAAACAAGAGACTATAACACAGAAACCTCTTACACTCATTATTAGTTTGTATTAAAAGCAGAAAATGCAGCAAAAAACTCTAGCTGCTTCTGTACAGCATGCCTCTTTCCATCTATGGCAAGACGACGAAAGGCTTTTTTAGGAGCAGAGTTTACAAACCTTCATACAATTACTTATACAACCATAGCAACAAGTGAGAGGGGAAGGAAACTTAATATACACTGCCTGGAAATCTAAATGCTCTCGGCCAAGATTGCAACCATCTCTAGTTAATGATGCAATCCCCTTGATCCCCATCCCTATCAGTGTGAAGCTCCTCCTCGTTGATACCAAACAACTCTTCATCGCTATCAGATAAATCCATAGCAACATCGGGCACCAAATCTTCATCACTCTCAGTATCCTCTCTATCGGGTGTTCTCTCAATATAAGCCAGAGCTTGCCTTCTATGCACACGCAAAACATGCATAATAACTTCAGGAGTAAGTGTAACTCGTGAATGATCCTCCCGGCCTCGCCTGTTGGCATCCATTACCTAAGACACAATAAGGCACCACAGTTGAACAGAAAGCATTCGGTTGACAAATAATCAAAATGATTTAAATTTGAATTGTAAAAATTGTACCTTTTCAACATCATCAGGTAGGGGACTAATGTCTTTCGAAGTTGGGCTCCAAATCTTGATGGTCTTATCGATTCCTGAGGTAGCTATGACTGGAAGGTGGGGGTTGGGCTCCAGCTGATTAACAATGTCGCTATCACCCTTCATTACACGAACAAGCTTCGCACCCTTCTTTTTCCAGATATATATCCGACCACAATCAGATCCGCTCATGACATAATCATCGTTCGGACCAAAGAAGTTAACCCCTTTAACAGTTTTGCAGTTTCTGTGCCCGGAGTAAGCCTGTGGAATCTCCAAATTTTTAGATTCTACAGACAATGGAGAAGGACCTAGCCCCATGTTCTTGTGAAACAGATATATGAGCTCATCGTTGTAAGAAGCCAGCAACTCACTAGTGCCCGAGTAGGCCAAGGATGTGATGTGAACATCAAGTGACTCAATCAGGTGAGCAGGGCAAAATGTGTTGATGGGAATGTCTGCGTGGCTAGAGCTATCCAACTGATACCTCCGGATGTCATATACTCGTGCGTACACATCTGAGCCTCCAATTGCAAAAAAGTTTGGATTCCTGGGATCTATGACTATGCTGTTCAGCCTTGTCTTTCTCGTGAAGGTAGAGAGTGAATTGATTACAGAGCAATAGAAAAGTTTTGTGGCTGAATTACTCCGAAGGTCAAACTGCAAAATGAACAGAGAGTCCAACATATTATAACAGCATTAACAAAAAATATGAGAGTGGAAATAGAACTCAGTAACCTACATGTTGCACTAAACCGTCCTCCCCGCAGCTGTAAAAGATGTATGGGTTCCCAGGTTCAACAGCGAGCTTGTGTGCCCGACCTTGGTGCTTTCCAAGTATTTTTGTTTCTACCCGACCATTTTCTAGGATCTCCCCAAGCCTGACCTGAAAAAATGATAAATAATAATGGTAATGGTTATATGCAACAGATTGAACAAGTACACCAAGCTTTCCATGGAATCGCTCGATAATCAACTAAAGCTAAACATGCTGACAAATTTCCCATGCATAAAACATTACTTGCAATACAATAATTAGGAATATATATTTTGTATCCTTCATTTGTGCATTGGAATGGAAAGCAGAATAGGTATGTCAACGTTATAGCTACTCATGATGATAGATATGAAAAGCACGAGGAATGAAGCAACTTCCATATCAACAATTATTATTAAAAGACGGAGTATTACTATTATGTTATTCTTTTATAATCAGAAAAGGAAACAATTAATGACACCAAGCTTGTGCTAATATCTCTTCATGTTTGATAATGTAGACCCCCTTTTCTTCAGAAGGTGGAGGCGCCTGAAATTCCGGGGAGGGGGGATAGAAAAAAAATAAAAAGAGGAATGATGCATAAGGAAATATAAAATCCAAGCCACGTGCATCTTTTGGTCCATACACAAGATGAGGGAAAGTAAGTCCACCTTTCCATCCGCCGCAGAAGTAATTATCTTCCGATCATCGGTTAAGGGCATGAACCTAGCCTGGAACACGTTGTCTGCATGACCTGATGGATACGAAAGCTTCAACTTATTGGACGCCCACTCCCACAACTTGATTTGCTGGTCATCAGAGCCCGACACGAGGTAGTCACCGTTTGAACTGAATTCAATTGCGTTCACGCATCCTCCATGACCAACTAGCTTCCCATACAAATCAAGTTTCTCCACCAGAGTCTGTAGTTGAGAAGACACAGAACAACTGCCCTATTAGAGCCTCATCACACAACTCTAAAACCACAATGGAGTGATATATGATGGCTACAAATTTAAAGAATTAGGTAAAAATAATGGAAGCTTATACAATAAACATTCAGATACAGCGCAAACAGTTTGAAATATTCACACTTGGCTTCTTTCTCTCAAGTTTGATGCATAATTGACACTTTGCAAACTTTGATCGTTTTAAATTCCGTTGGCATCATCAAAGTGGGATCTTTTTAGGTTTTCCCTGAGTATAAGTTTAGTTCAACAAAACTAGAGATGAAAAAAAATGTGACACCAGTGTAAAAGCACCAAAATTAAGCATAAAGCAGCATCTATGATCATAAGGGAAACCTGAAATCAATACATTAAACAAACAAAAACATCCAAATAATCAAGGGTTATTAACATTCCATCATCAAATTCAGTAACTTGAACGAATTGGAGAAAAAAAAACGAAGAATTGAAACAAGGCCGCAGAAACTGGGAACCTGTGAGGAGGAGATTCGGCGGGAGAAAGTTCTGGGAGAAGACGACCCCATTTCTCTCTTGAAAAATTCAACAACCCCATTTCCTTTACCAGAAACCTGGGAAATTCCTTCCATTTTTCTGCAGAAATTTGTGAATCGTTTGTTGTCAGATCATATGAATGGCTTTGAGGTGAGGGAGTGGCCCGGTGAGAGGGATTAGACGGTGGCCGAATAACAATACGTACACTTCCTCTACTTTGTGGTCTAGTCACTTGTGAGTTGTGACCTGCTACAAAAATAGATTTTCTCGCAGGTTCTTTTCCTTTTTTAATTAGAAAATATATTCTCCAGTATGGAGTTCATTTTCTTCATAAAATTGCATTCTGATTTTAATTAAGTAACAAAAAATGAAGCTAACAAGAAATCTCCTCCGATATTTTTAGCATCAAAATTCTTTCAAAAAAATTCACTACACATTTTAACTTAAAAAGTACTCATACCTTTAAATTTGAACTACAATATATTACATTTCTATATAAATCTTCTTGCATTTATGCATCCAAACATGTGTTCTAAACACGCTTACCTACCTTGAATTAGTATTGAAATATAGTTTCATAATTATTGAGAGTTAAAATTTCACGAAATTTATTATTATAACTAGTTAAATATCATCGTGCGTTGCACGATATTTTTAATATTTTTTAATATAAATATTATGAATGAACTTATGAAGATGAGGATGAGGTGTGTTTAAAGAAATTTTTTTAAGATAATTAGGATTAACAAAATTATAGTGGCAAATTTCAAAAAATTATGAAATTATCAGGTTATTCATCAAAGATAATTATTAAAAAATATAATATATATTAAGATCAAAATGTAAGAAATTTATTTAATATTAAGTTAATAGATAAATATTTTAATAAGTACACTTTTTAAGGAAAAAATGTTGATGTGTGTAATTTTTAAATTGATCATACGTACTCATGCTAAAAAGAAACCAAAAAGTAATATATGAAAATTATAGGCGCCGGAATATGGTAATCTTGTAGTAATACAGAATATTTCCATGCATATTTCATATATCGCACATTCATGCTTTCCTTTCGCAGATGTGTTAATTAGCATGATGGACTGAAATTACCGTGTAAATTAGCGTGTAAATTAAGATTTTATAGATGGAATGAGTTATATTTAATTATAAAAATAGAAGGCGGAAGCTATTGTATCATCATTAAAATTATTAGATTTTAATTAAAAATCGTGGGATGGGGTTCTGGAGACCCGACAATGGTTACTCACTCGCCCAGCAGATTTGAATCTCTATAAATTTTTTATCTTTTTTGAATTAACATTGCCAAAATATGGATTAGGTCTGAAATTAAGTAGCCCTTTTCATACTTATGAATATGGGTTTTTTTAAAAAAAATAAAATGTTGTATATCATTTCAAGGTGCTAGAAAACGTCCAGCAACGTTTGACAAGAGAAATTCTGGGGTAGAATTCCACCCTATGTGATCGAAAGTTCGAAACTACAATTCTTAGCAAATCTAGCTACCAAGTGCGCATCCGTATTTTCTAGTCTCTGTATCCAATACGGCCAAACTATGCCTGATTGTAGAAATTCGATCCGATCTTATTTCTGCCACCAAATTATTGCAACTGATTGAGATATCCATATGAATATGTCGTTGATGATGAGTTGTATGAATATGGGGTTTTATCAAACTCTGTGTGTGTGAGTTACTGAGTTGTAGCATATGTCGTTGATGATGAGTTGTAACTATAAAAGTTATTAGATTTTAATTAAAAAATATTGGATTTTAATTATTATATTTTAATAAAATTAAAAGAAACAAAAAAAGAATATATAAAAATGGTAGACATCGGAATATGGTGAACTTGCGGTGGTTATGTGGCGGATTTGATCAAAACTACGTAGTTTCATCTTTTTAATACATTTTATTAATTTATTTATTGACCGGAGCAATAACTCTTCTAGTTCCCTCTAGGAAAAAATATAAAATTAGTAGAGTGTTGTGGGATTTTCTTTTATAAAAGAGTTCCCCACCGATGAAGAGAACATACAATGAATCGTTAGTTTTGATGCTCTCATCATATTTGCAGAATATTGGAATTCACTTGTGCGGGAGCTAGGATATATGTTGAAATCCCAATTTGTATAGTATCCATTTGAGCATTCCATCTACATAAATGTAGAGTTATAAACGGTTTTCAATCCGATCCCATATGTGTGAAGATTCACTTTGCTTTTATAGGAGGCAAACTTGCATGGAACCGAAATATGACTACTATTCTTTCATTCAAGTATCCAGACAATTTACAAAATTGGCATTGATGAGTCCATAGCTTCCCAACAATTTTCTACTCCTATAGTATAAAATAGATGCGCAACATTTTTTTGTATATTTGGCTAAGCCAAAAAAATTTAACACCATGGATATTCACAGTGTATACCTCCTTCTGCATGAACCCTGAGATAAGACACCCTATGTGGACAAAAGGTTACAAACTCTGTCAGCCACCACCACTTTTAAGCATAACTCTTCACACCATTTACGCCTATAGTTTCTGCCCCATGGTTTTACAATTTGGGGGGGTTAAATAACTGTAAAATTAGATACGCGCTCATCCTGACATCTTCTGGCTGTTCTTTGATCAGTGCAGGAAGAGCTACTCTTCTTTCTGGATCTACTTCTTTGCAAAAAAAAACTTTAGAAAGAGATGGGGAAATAGACATATTAGTCATCTTCTTCAGCCAAAGCAGCAAAAGAGAACGGGCTGAACTTGTAGCCATCACCCCCATAAAACTTGTTCTGAAACTCCACCCAGTGAAGCCGCAAAGCATGTAGAAATGCACTCAGAGTCTCCATCATCAGTAATATAAAGGCTGTAGCGAAAGCGAAAACTGCCAGTCCAATCAGTCTTATGATGATGTTGTCATACCTGCAACAAATTGAATATTAAAGTAGATATACTAAACTGATTACACGAAAAATAAAATCACATTTCACATGTTAATGGAAATATCACTTCTGTTTGCTAGGTATCCAAATTTGATATGTATACAAGGCTTAAGAGCTTACCCGAATGCAAGAAGCAGAACTTTTTCATAGAAAACAGTTGACAATTCGGAGTGTGCCAAACTGCAATGTTGTAAACAGAAAAAGTCATATAAATGCACATTACACAAAACAAAACTCAAAACCTGCAAAATGGTTAGGTAAAATGATGTACCTCAATGCCCAAAGACGAAGGTATGATGCAGTATTGGAAACTGCACCAAGTACAAACTCAATCGAGTGTATCATCTGATGCACAAATACTTCACTGAAATTAAACTCTTCATGATGGTGCTGGTGTCTTGCTGAGTCAGGCTCTTCATCAATGTGATGCATATCAGAGGTTCCAATTAAGCCATAGGTGCGACCTTGAAATCTCTGGGCAAAAGCAATACAGATTCAGAGATTATTAAAAATTAAGCCCAACTTTTACAGGCATCTATGCATCCTTCTCACTTCTCAAGAGTAAAAAAATAATGCCAACTAATTATCTTTACTGATGCGAAAAGTATACTAATGCTAAATATGTTGCAATGCATCGTTCTGCTGAAATTAAACCCTTTTACATTGCTGTCATGGGGAAGCATTAGATGATTAAAACAGATACAAGCTCCAGCGCAAATAAAACTTAGGGGTTCAGGTTCCATTGACTCACTTTTTGCATACAAGCTAAGGGTTTTTTTCTTCCTACTTTATTTATTGTCCCATTCCCATCTATTAGTGTCTTATAATAATCATTACAGACATGGTAGAATTGTAATATAAGCAGGTCTATATGGTCAACCCAAAATCAAGTCAACAAATTACTATGAACACAAAGTTAATTAACAGTGGACATAGTTAATTTGTTGAACAAAATTACAACATATATAGACAAGGAAGAGGAAGAACGATGAGTTCAATCTAAAAGCAGCATTTTCAATAAAGAGAACCATTTCGTGGTTTTGTCATTGAGCAGTGAATGCATTCATCCATACATAATTGGGATGCTTGTTGATAATGGGCATTTTAGGTAACTTTCGTCAACACATACCTCAGTATGAAGCCTCTTCAGAATGAAAGGTTTAGGAAACAGCATCCATGGTACAGCAACTACAGCACAGAGCAATAAGATTACCTGCAACATTTTGGTGTTGATTAAACAAAGCTGGACACAGATTAAATAATGTAGTATAAGAATGCAAGTGACCATGCCTGAAGTACACCCTGGCCCCAAAACAGTTGATTATCTCCAAGATCCTCAAAAGGGCTCAAGAACATGTAAATCATCACATGATAGAGATCAGCTTGAGAACCCGTGCACCATTTGATTAAGATCAAGAGAGAAAGATAACCAAAGAGGCAATTAAGGAAGATCATTTGTGGAATAAACTGGTACCTGAAAACAAAGAATATGGACTGTTACAATCATCTACCTATACAGGAAGAAAAGAAGAAGAAGAAGAAGAAGACTTACTTTATATCAATTGAATTGTTAAAAAATCTTGCATTGAAGTAACTTAGCATAATTCCAAGATTCATCTGAACAATGCCCAGCAAAATTGATAATTTCATCTTAAGAGAATTCAAGAAAGGTAGCTCTGTACGACTTCCTCTCCATACTGGATCCACACCAAATGGATATGTATCTCCAAATTTTATTAAACCTATTGTTCTGGAATCACTGTTGAGGCAGATAAAGAGCAGTAGTGAAAAGACATGATAATGGTATCAAATCATTCCTCTTGATAAGAGCTAGAAAAAACCAGATTAATTTTCAGTGTATTACAAGTTACAGCTAAAATTAGAGCATATACCTGCAGGAAGGATCTCGGCATGCATAAGCAGACTTCCCAAATATGTGAAAAGGGACTGAGAAAAATTCATTGTAGATCAATCCACAATATATTGAAAATAGGGCCATCAACAAGATAACATAGCGACCACCAAATAGCATCTCCATAAAGCTGTCCAGTTTCTGATAGGCAATAAAAGTAGATTACTAGCTTGAAATGATGGTTTCCTCTTGAGAACAAGAGAACGGTATATATGGTGAGCAAACAGTTTGAAAGAAATCTAAAGAGTTCAGCTATCACAAAATATTAAAATCCTGACATATCTATAACATGAAAATAACAACTAATTAATACTAATAGCTACATTACAGCTAGTTCTTTCATCACTGAGCGTCCAGTGCGGACTATTTTACTACCTAATCTGCTTAGGCATCATGAGTATGGGGTGCTTTTTGTTTTAAACCAATGGCTCTCTTTGCTCTTGCCAATTTATTTTTTAAAAAAATTTAATGCTTCAAAAAATCGCAAGACTCGACAAATATATGCATAAATTCAATGCTTAAAAAAATAGAACAGATATATAATTTATGTAATTTGTATCTGATCCACCATCATCATTCTCTTTAAAGCCTGGATATGGTTATACCTGTGAAGCAAACCTTTTTTCACGAGCTATGAGATATAAGGCTCCCACTAGCAAGCATATTCCATGCCCCCAGTCACCAAACATCACAGCAAAAAGAAAGGGAAATGTAATAACAGCATAGACAGCGGGATTAGCTTCCTGGTACTTGGCAATTCTGTACAAAGCATAATATCTTATCAATACTCTAATCAGAAAATGTATTTATGCATAACAGTGCACAGACCATTGTTTCGCTCCATTTGACATCAATGTGCACAGCTATAGGCACGGAGAAAGGCCAAAAGAAATGAAAAGAAGGATTCAAAAATGATTTGAAAATAAACGTAGAAAAGCATGATCTTAATCATTGACCAAACGGGCAAACAATAGTTCTTTTCATTTCAGGGCGAATGAAATTGTTCTTATAGAGTATGCGTCATACAAATGACTGATCTACAATGACATGCAGATGATAGAAAAGTAGAAATGAGTAAAATTCATTAAAACATACCAAACCACAATACTAACATGGCTTAACTTAGAGGCTGAGTAAAAGAAGGAATAACTTTTTTACACATATTATAGATTACCCATATGCGTCAACAATTTCTTGGAATGCATTTGTAAAAGGAGTTGTTCTGAAGTAGGTTGGAGGTGATTCCACAGCTTCCATCGTGTGGAATATAATGCCAACTTGTGAATTGCTATCAAAAGTAGCCTGTTGCAATGACTCTTGTATCTGTTACAAGAAAATATTTAGTCACAAAACTATTAAAAAAGTATTGAAAACAAAAAATCAAGTGATGTACACAAAAGTGAAAAGGAAATACATTCAAACACCTTTGATTGTGCAAATATTGGGCACCATCCTTCACCAACAAGACACTTCTTCGTAACATCGAAATTAAGCATATTGAGAGTATCATACACAGCTTTTTCCCTTCTAACCTAGAAAAAAAAAAATCAAACGAAGAACATTACTTTCTAGATTCAGAAAGTACCAGACATATCCATCTCTGACCCACAGATACCCTAAAAAGTAATGGTAATGAATACATCCTACCATGTTCATCCACTTTGCCAGGTTAAACCCAATTGAGGTTAAGGCCTTGTCACGGTGACGAATTCCAGCATCTAAGGTAGTTTCTAATTCAGATAGACGAGATGCCACCTGTATGGCAAATGTTAATTTAACAAGATGTACAATCAAGATACAAAGGATTAGGTGCAATTGAGAAGATTATAACAGTTGCCAGGTGATAGCAAGCAAAGCTATGGTCTCTCAAATTATTTGTCTTGGATAAGAAGAATGAAAGTACGCAAACAAAATTATGCCATTAAACAAACTATAATTAAACAGAATCTAGTCAAAGGAACACCTCTTGATTTATTTGCATTCTTCTAGTTATGTCTTCAGGGACAGGATAGCAGTTGGCCCCAAATGCGTCACATATTTTCAGTATTTTTGTCCTGGCCTGCTCACCTGAGAAGAATACCACAAATACAGTTTTCTCCACCTACAATTCAACAAGAAATAATTTAAACCATCGTACAAATGCACCTACAATATAATCAAGCAAGAAGGGTGGGAAGGAAGAAAAGAAGGATAGTGATTGTAAACCAATAGCCACCGTGACAGACATAATAGAATAAAAACTCAACAAAATAACAAATCTATCAATGTACATTCTACAGTGCATCTTGGTTGGTATTGCCAGAAGTAGTTTGTTATCTAGTGTCAAGATGCGAATAAAATAAACCAAACCTAGAATAGAATTAAGAGGATAACCATTTCATTTGTCAGAGGATCCATGATATGATCATCTGCAACTGCCTGATTGAACAGCATATTTCCTCTTGTAGCCCGAAATAGCATCCTTTCAAAGGTAAGGACCTTAGATTTGCTAATGATGCCACTGATGAATCGTACACCAGATTGAATGGAGGGACCAGCCTGATAATTGAAAAGATAAATGGTTCACAATAGGATCAGCACAACAGTGACTAAGAAAAATTAGGAAGCAGTAAAAATTAAACCAAAACTAAGTCACCTGTTCAAGCAGTGCAGTTTCATCATTATAGTCACTAGTTGAGAAAACACTCTCAACCAGTTCAGTTTCTCGTACAGTGCCATTGGTCTTAGTAGACACTAGAAAGTCACTTGCCTGAATTGCAATTTAATAAGCAAAGATGATTAGTAATATGCAAAAGAGATACAGATTGTGAAATCAGGGGTAGAAAGAAACAGGAATGCTTTCGTTTCCCAAATGAAGAAGTATAACTTCACCACAATTCATGTCGGGCAAAGTGCAATCAAAGATTAATTCCAGTACCTATCTAGTTTATTAATCAACATGATGATTAATAAATTTATGTCAAAAAGGCATAAGCAAGGAGCTTGAATCCCATACAATGTGAACTAAAGAAAATTTTACTTAATTCATCAACATCAATCATCTCGCCTGCTTAACTTGGTTTAGTTTTATATTTCAAGACACAAGCTACTCTGCTAGTTTCATGCCTTTTAATCATCTCTGTAAACTTCATAACGAGTGATAATCTACAAGAAAGAAGCATACCTTCAGCAGCACCATTTTGAACTCCAGCAATTCATTATATGATTGTTGCAGTTTATCACTGTTACCATTCATTTCAATAAGCTCGTGTTCATGCTCCCCTAATTGCACCTAAAGATGGCAAGCACATACACAAATTCATCATAAATAACAAATACAATAATAGCAGCCTTCTACAGTAAAATAAACTCCATTTAAGTTGACTAAAATAGCTAAATAGTTAGCAGAATAATGAACCTCCAATTCTTCAATATCAACATCTGGTTGAGAAGCAGGATGAGGAGAAGGCGTTAGTCCAGCTTTATGTATTTGATCTCTGATGAACCGAAGCTTTCTGGACATCTCTGCACATCTTTTCACCTGCAAAAGAATGAGAATCCCATTAGGGAAGGCTACACAGCTAGTATATATCACATATATCAAAACATATGAGACAAAAACACAATAAAAGACAGGCAAGTTCATATAGATGAAAGAGGAAGCTATCTATACAATATTGCAAAGAACTAAAAACAATAGATTTTTTGTATTTTCATATTTCTACACCAACAGAGCTTTTAGCATTCTATAATTGGCCACTCTAATAAGCGCAATATACACACGATTTCCTCGTGATACAGCATCATTTGAAGCACATCTAAGAGCACCAAAAAGACGTCAACCCAACAAAAAGTTTATTTGCTCAAAGAAAAAACGGGAGAGCACTTGAATTGAGCAGTGATTGACTATCATTCAGGTTCAGTCAAGAAATCAACAACACAATTTCGTAACAGCACTCATTTAGACACATAGATGTCAAAGGTAATACAGATAGAATATACACAGAATGTGTCTGCAATAACTCCTGTCATTACCTGATTAACAAATGTTCGCTGAAAGGGGCTTTTATCACCATTTAACTGCCAATGAAAAAGTGTTAAACTGTCAGTTATCAGCTAGTAACTATTTGCAATGCAACAAAAACATTCATACTAAGCAGAAAACTTATAACTCAGACAACAAACTAAATAATACAAAACTCTCCAGAAACTCCACACAAGACTCAAAAATTGAGACAAGATGCTTCATGACATCAACGAACAAAACAAAAAAACGCAGCACTAAAGTCAACTATTGTCATAGGGTGTGGATCGACAAGGTTTCTGCTCATCCATATAATCTCCACTAAATACAAGTTACATCTTCGGCAAAAAAGTAAGTCAAAGTAATTACTGACTTACAGTTTATGAAAACTTCTTAGGCAAATATTGAACAATTTAGGCCTAGATCAAATGCTTCGACTATCTCTTCACACTTAAAAACATGAATGACTTTAAACAGCTTACAAAATAATCTCCGCAATGTTCTTAACTAACCTAACGTGCTAATAATCAATCAATGCAGTTCATACAAAACTCAGATCAACGGGAACGAGCATAATCACCTCCGGTCACTATAAATTTCACATAACGCGCACAACTCTATCAGAAACAATATCGAAATCACGAAATTGAAGTGCAAAAGGAGATCGATCCATACGTCGCGGAATTGCAGAAGGCCGAGCTGACCGAGATAGGAGACGGCGCGGTGCGCAGACTCGACGGGGATGATAAGCTGCACGAACGTCATCTTCTCGGACCGCATCAGATCCATGGGCGGCAAATTCTTCAGGAACTCCATCTTCCATCAACCGCAGCAACGCGGTCCTTCGTCCTTGGTCCTTCCTTCTTATAGCAAACGTGATCTCAGATCTGTCAATTCAGTGGAAAAGGGAAGAGAGGGAGGAGAAATTCCTTCCTCGTGAGTGTACGTGCACTGAAAATGCGACGGTGATGGCCTAGTTGCAGTTTATTTTGCAACTGCCATTTCTTTCCTACGGAGATTCCGACTCCCTTTTCTTCTTTCTCAGCTTAAAAGCGTGGAAAATCACAAGCACTACTCCGTTGGTAAATTTCTATTCCCTGGTACTTATATTACTGGGAATAATATTATTATATTACTGTGGAAGCTTTCTAGATTATAGATTTATTTTTAGTTTTGTTATTTCCTTTAAATCCTTTCTTAGCCTGGTGAAATTAAAACTAATAATAATCTTATTAGTACTCCCTTAAATCCACCTAAATTACCTGACTTTTCAAAATTAAAAACTGAGTCGACTTTGACAGTAATATTTTTATTTGTCTGTGTTATGAAAAAATTATAAATACTAACGTGAAAGTATGTAAAGTAATGAATCTAAGAAATATGTATCTATACTGAATGGATAGTAGTTTAATATATATCAGGATCATTCTAATATTGGTAATATCAGACACCAATTAAATAACGACACATCATTTTTAACTAATTTATGATTGGGCCACGTGTTCAATCATTACCCAAACGAATTTAGGCATTCTAAATTAGAATTTTAGATATTTACCAAAAATATCTTAATCAATTAAAACATTACAATTATATGCGTGTCATTATATTATTGGTGCCTGATAAGGCGTATATCAGGATCATTCAGATGAATGTTATTCTCAATAGATATTATTATAAATTAATAGTCAAAGTCTAGATAAAAAAATATGTAGTCAAAGTCAACTCCGTTTAATTTGAAAGGTCAACTAAGTAAATTTTAATGGAATCAAAAAAATATCTTTTCATTTTATAACAATTGCTTCTTTTATATATTTTCTAAACTAATTATAAGGTTATTAATAATTATATAACAATTGCTTCTTTTATATATTTTCTAAACTAATTATAAGGTTATTAATATTTTCGCTACGTAGCAAAAATCACATGTATCAATCCATCTAAAATCAAATATGGAAAATCCATAAACATAACAGCATAATTCTTGTTTGAAACTTTTAATACACTTAAAATTCATAAAATTTATATGTTATTAAGAGAAACTTCACGTGCATTTTCTTATTCTATGACCTTAAGCACAAAGTTATATGTTAAGGATGAATCTTAATAATAACACAAAAAAGAATTGTATAACAAATTTAGATATCAAAAGACATTTTATTATAAAGAACAAAAAAGGTGTCTTTTTCTTAACTTTCTATTAATTCTATATATACTTCAAGAATACTAAGTATTGACAAATAATTTTTTTACAAAACTTTGTTTGTTACCCATTCCAACCCACCATGTTCTTCACACTTTGACTTTTACACTATTTATTATTGAAATTTGACCAAATATTTGAATAGTTACATAATCATTAATGATATCAAATATGATATACATAGTATTTTAATATTAATTTTTTATTTTTTAATAATACATGTAATAAAAGATATTATGTTATGAGTGAGAAGTATGGAAACTTTTTTACGAAGATTAGGCTGAAATAAATTAAGTAGCAAGGACTTTATACTACCATGTCAAATCCATGTGTTTGAATGAGACTTGATTACACACAATGTGTGTATTTAACTCGATCAAGATTCAAGTATAAACTATAAACTATTTTATAAAATCAAACTTATTGGCTAAGGAACAAAAATAAAAGGAGTGGAAAAAATCTTGAAGAAAGAGTTTGTACTTTTCCTATTCTTAATTTGGATGCAGGGGTTGACCGACAAGTTTGTTGGTGAGTCGGTGATTTGGATGCTGATGAAAGTTTGGAAGAACAAATAAGACCCCAGTGTAAATATTGAAAATACTGGGAAGACTTCTTCGAAGACAAGGTGGGGGACCACGTCCATGTGTTCGTTAAGACTTTCTTTTCTTTTTAAAAATTTGTTTTGTTCAATTAAGCAGGATTTTGATTGTGAATTAAGCCACAATAGTTCATTGGAAGTCGTAATTAAGTTTATAACGTTGGTGCTTGAGCATTACTGGCTAATCTACTCAAGGTTTGGTGCATCGGGTTATGTATGTTTTGTGTGATAAACTGTCATTTTTTACGATGCATGCAAAATACTATAGATGACGGGTTTACCTACCATTCGTATTTTATATTTTTACAATTCAAAATAAAAATACAATGATAGTCTTCTCATGCAATGTAATCCAAGTATTACACATCTTATTAGTAATCTGGTATTTCAGTATTAGTTAAATAATTTCATCAAACCCAATTGTCTGTATCAACCTGAATCCTAAGAATTTCCGTCCTTTTTTTCCCTCTTTTCTCTCCCGACACTTTCCCTCCCCACCTCTTCCCCCATTTTCAGATCTACCATCGGGGAGATTTCGGCTGGCATCTTTCGCCGGTTCAGAGGTGACATCCTCGCCCCTAACTCAATAAAAGACCTACCACCCCATCCCCTAACCCCAAAAACCTTGACCCTTTTTCAAACTCAGAGCCATTACGGTATTTTTCAAACTCCATCGCCGCGTCGGAGCCCTCCTACCGTTTGCCTCATTCCGCCTGAATCGTGTTACTTTTATTTTTCGTTTTTTTTTAATTCTTAGTTTTGGTTTATGTTTGGTTATAAGGATGAGTTTTGCATTGGATCTTTTTGCTCAAATATGAGACATGTATTCTGTCTGCCAAATTTTTGATTTTTCAACTGGTACTAGTTTGGTAGATCAAATTGGCTTTCGATCTGATGTTGTATATAGACATGAGAAATCCAAGTCGGTTTGTAGTATTTCTACTTACTTTCATTTAGATCAAATTTGTAGACCGTAGAGATTGGATTATCATTTGATTATCCACTCTGGTTCGTGTTAGCCACCATGCGGATGCCCTGATTCTCTGAAAGCAACCAGGAAGGTCTCTTACTGGTCCGAGGGGGTATCAACAATGTTTAAAGAGACTAACCTGGGAGCGATTAGAGTTTTGGGGATTGTTCGATATCACTCTTAGTGTGCAGTCAGCCAGTTCGATCCGGACTGTTCAAAATAGCCGCTGATGGCGATTGTTATCACACTACTACCATTCCTCTTGTATTTTTCTATTTTTAAGATAAAATTAAATATTCTATTACCGGCATTTAGTAATTTTCGTTTAAGATATAGAGAGGGTTTTTATGGAACCTCTTTGTAATCGCGCTAGTTACCTCATTCTTGAGAGTTTTTGTAAAAAATAAAAAGTTATCCGATATTTATATATTAACATTATAAATATTTAAAAAGAACGATGATGATCACTTAGATCAATATATACTTAATATAGTTTTAAAAAAAATGAAATACAACATTCTTAAAAAGTTTAGACAATTATTCTTATTAATTTCAAGACATTCACAAATTCACAAAATACAAAATAATGACTTAATGTTTTAATTTATAATTGCACTACCTGAGATAAAATCTTTTTGAAACCAAAATAATAGTTTTATTTGAGTACGCTTGAGACGGCCCAACCAACCTAGTTATTTTGAATATATTTATTGAATTTCAATCTAATTGGGAAGGGCATTGACACCTAGACCCGTTCTTTGACAGGTGCGATCAGTGTGATCGCACATTATTCAAAATTTGAGTGATTTCAAATTTTATATTTTTATATATTTCGTTATATTTGAAATATAATCGGAAAATAAATTTAGCTATTTAAAAGGAATTGAGGCAAAAATTGAACTAGAGAAAAATTGAGGACATATTTTTATATTATATAATATTTTATTATGACTGAGGTATAATTGCAAATGATTTACAAAAAATTAAAAAATTAATTAAATTTGAGAAGATTGAAGTATCACCAAATTATTTTTTGCACCATGACCTCAAAATTCAAAGAAACGACCCCGTTGACACCCTACAGCTTATTTGGCGATAAGGGTTCCGGATCACTGTCACTTTTCCCCATCCGCAAAAGAGGGAGACAGCAGTCCGGAGCTCCACCTCCTACGCCGCCGCCTCCTCCTGCACCGGCTCCACAATTTGATTGCCGACAACTCGAAAGCAAACTCCAGCTAAGGTAACATCCCTACCTTACATTTCACCTCGAATTATTGCTTTATTTCATTTAGGGATTTAAATTTTGGGTGATTTAAATCAGGGCTTTAGATTTTGGGCGATGTGTACCGAATTCAAATTTACATTTCTTTCAATTAGGGCATTTTATGTATATACCAAAATCAAATTTCGTTGTCGATTAGCATCACGAGCTTTTGAAGTATTTGACAAAATTTGGCTAATGGAAGTTGCATACTATTGCTGCATGATAATTATACTCTATAAGACTAGAACTATGAATGCTGAAACAATTTCGCACTATTATTGCTGAATTTAGGGTTCATGCAACTTTGTGTCATGTTTTTGGAATTCTAACTGTGATTTCCAGGTGGGATGGAGAAACAGAGTCCTGATGACAAGGTGCTGAGCTATGGCGACGTTGTGCTGCGTCGGTCAGATCTGGACATTCTCAGCGGTCCTCATTTTCTCAATGATCGAGTCATCGAGTTCTATTTCAGCTACCTGAGTGCGGGACTGAATGATGATTCGGTGCTGGTGGTGCCACCTTCAATTGCTCAGTGGATTAAGGAATGCAGTGGGAGTATCGAAGATTTCGTGAAGCCACTTGATTTTCCCAGCAAGAAACTCATCCTCTTCCCTGTGAATGACAACGCTGATGTGACTTGGGCTGAGGGTGGATCCCATTGGAGCCTGCTCGTGTTTTTCAGAAGTGCCAACGTGTTTATTCATCACGATAGCAGTGTAGGGAGCTTAAACAAGTTCCCCGCCACAAGGCTCTGCTCGGCTGTTATTCGGTATACATCAGAGAGTGCAGATTTTGTGGAGTGCCCCACCGCTCCGAAGCAGGTAAATGGGTATGATTGCGGTGTGTATGTTATTGCTGTAGCAAAAGTTATTTGTGAGTGGTTCAAGAAGGCTTCTGAAAAGAATGTGATAGAGGATACACTTTGGTTTGATGCTTTGGACCATATCACCCCATCTGCTGTTTCCCAGATGCGCACTGAAATTCTTGACCTCATAAAGAATCTAATGGTGAAGCAGTAAGACAGCTCCTTTTTACTTTGCTTTAAGTTTGTTCGAGTCTAGTTTGGTTCGTAATTACTAATTACTGCTCCTTTGCTAGCATACTGAAAGTACCGTCCGAGTTTCTTTATATCACTACTATAGAGGGAAGTGATGTAAAGATAGGATTATGCATCCTGTGTAAGCTTTTCAAAGTTAGTAATACATATCAAAAGCTCACTTGTTCTCATTTGCTGATCTGTGTTCATTGTGCTGTGATGCTGTCGTTTGCACTTTGTGCTGTTGATGTGATGTTTTATCATGTTTTATCATTGTCCTTGTTAACTTGGTGCATAATGAATCCTGATGCATTAAGGTTTAGTTCAAATAAGAAAGAATGAACAAAGATTGTGCAAATCATTATTCCCACATCGGCTGCTGACAGAAATTGAAGAGGGCAGCGGAAGTATAAATTAGGCTGAAGAGCTTTCAAAGTATACCTTTCTCGGCCTTTTGGCTAAGATCAAGTGTAGTATCTGTTCTTATCAGTTTAATATCTGATATGTGGCTCAACGAGTGTCGCCTTGACGTTTCACTACTGCCTTGGTCCGGCGCACCCCTCCAAACCACCACAGTTTAATAATTTCTTCATCAACCTAATGAGCAATGTTAAGAAAGCTTGAGTGTGATGAACAGACTCTTCAACAAAACAAAAGTGGCAGTAGATACAATTTAAGTAAAAAAACCAGATGAACTTTCGTGATCAATCCAGTGAAATTTAACATTAGTGTTTAGACGCAAGTTTACACCCACATGTATAAAAAAATTAGTTGTCGAAAATAGTTTTTTATAAATTTAAAGGAGAAAAACATTCATCCGGATGATCCTGATATAGTCCTTATCAGGCACCAATAAGATAATGACACGTGTACAATTGTAATGTTTTAATTGGTTAAGATATTTTTAGTAAAGTTCTAAAACCCTAATTTAGAATGTTTAAACCCGTCTGGGTAATGATTGAACACGTGGCCCAATCATAAATTAGTTAAAGATGATGTGTCGTTATTTAATTGGTGCCTGATATTGCCAATATCAGGATGATCCTGATATATATTAAACTGAAATTTAAAGTACTTGTTTCTATAAATTTGTTAAACATTTCTATTAACACTAACTAGCATGATGGACCGGGCGTTGCGCGGTGTATAAGAAATTTTTTGAATATTTTAAAGTGTACTTATTTCTAAACTAAAAATTAAATTTGCATGACTTTTTCAGATAGATCAAAACTATTCAATTTTTCTAAATAATCATTTTTTGTGTGAATAATACATTAGAATAGTGTATACCATATGTGTATAATTTAGTGTCGATATTGTTAATATAAACATTAATATGAATGCAACAAGATATCATGTCATCAAAATATGATGATATAATTTTTGAACCCTAAATATGTAATTTGTATAAACACCACTAAATATTATAAATTCCAAAAATTTCATTCCTCAAAACAATAATAAAAACAGCAAGTGATGAGATAATTTGTTGGGTTACATACATGAAATTTGTACAGAGTATAAATATATTAACCAAAGTATTAATATACATGAATCAAGAGCTTCTTGAGCTGATATCCTCCTCGCCGGGTCATAAATTGAAAGCCTGCTCAACAAATCAAACCCCGCATTGGTAATCACTGGCAGAACTTAAAATGTAACTTCAAGATAATAAGTAAGTACAACAAAAAAGATGCATCATAAATTAATTTAAAACCTTGTTTTTATTTTATTATTTCAATTTTATTTACTCAATTGAAAATAGTACTGTAAGTGCAAATATATTTTTTTAGTACAAAAAAACATTCTATATATGTCAAAATCTAAAATTTTATATATGTTAAAATTTTATTTTAATTTTTTACATGTCAAAAATATGTTGATATCACTCTCAAATAAATTACAAAATTCTCAAGTTCCAAACATTTAAACACATTCAAAAAAAAAAAAAAAGAATACAAATATTTGTGTGATGATAGCTAGAAAAATATAATATTTCGGTAAGATTTATAGAACTCACAAAGGAACAAACCCATGCATTTATTTATAAAAAATCGATTCATAGTGTAAACTCATGCATTTACAAACCTATACAGTGCCTAGAAGCTCTTAAAAGAGTTTAAGAAGACGGGCAAAAGAAGATTCTCATTTACAGATAAAATGATAAAAATAAAAACTATATATAGAGTTTACAGATAAATCCACACACAAAAAAGGAAAAGAAAAAAGTGAAGTTAAAAGTAAGTCATTATAGTGCAGAACTACAACAAGAAGACATTACACAACATCAAAATAAAGGCCTAGGACACAAATTCTTCTTCAACAAGACAAGATTATAAATAGATGAATTTTTCTTTTTCTGTTTCCAAAATTTACCTTTGTGAAAAGGCCTAGGACACAAATCACAGCACAAAAGTTCTCCCGTGCATTAGCAGATGGAACAAACGTCATCATTCAGTTCCGTCCTTTCATGTTTGGAGCATCGTTTTATTGCCAAAGCTATTTCATGAAAACCAATTTATGCAATCCCAAATCCCTGTTTGAGTAAGAAACAAAAAAGAGAGACCATAATTACAATATGGAAGATGGCAATCCATGTTTGATTTACACATTACAGACAAATAAACTCACTTCCGTGCCCTTTTTTACTCTTTAAAGGTTGAATCTAAACATCTCAAGAACAAGAATGGCACGAAAAATACAGATAACAAGTAATTTAAGTTTCTGCTCTACAAACAAATGAATCAAAACCCAACTCGCAAAAAAAAATGCTGTGATCAAAAGAAAACGTGCCATTAACAAGAATGCCATTAACAACTCGCAAAGGTACCCGATCATTTTGATCGCCGTGATGATGCCGTTGATTTCTTGAACAAGTGCTTGGACAAGGACCTTGCAAATCGGTGGTGAACTGCCCCTTCATCACTGAAAACCTGAAGATACACATCATCGTAGATGATGACCATCACATCAAGACCGAGAATCCTATCAAGCCATCAAGCTGATGGGTAAAATCAGACGACCTTTTCACAGATGGGTAAAATCAATAGCGAATAAATCTTAATGATACGGGTAAATTAAAATATAGGTCTACGGTTTATATAACATAAAAAATTATATTTTAGCATCGTATTAAAATATATTAATACCATAATTATGCTATTGTGATATATACGAATAATTTCCAAGATTTATATGAAGATTGCATATTTAAGAAATATTTATAACATGTTGTACAATATTAAATTATATTGATTAGATACCATAAATAATCATAATTAAAGGATGTAGATACCATAAATACATATTTAATTGGACATCATAAATCATCATCATAGTAATTATATATATCTCCGCCCTGTGATGATTATATTACGTACAACATTCCATGAAAAATATTTAAGAAACATTGTAGGCGTAGAAACCAAAACAGGAATTCTAAATATTATACTCACCGGAATATGGTGAACTTGCGGTGGTTATGTGGTGGATTTAGTCAAAACTACGTAGTTTTATCCTTTTTATTGCTTTTGTTTAATTATTTATTGACCGGAATAATAACTATTCTAGTTCCCTTTTAGGATAAAGTACTTATCAAATAATTTATCAAACAAATAATAGGGCTTTCGTTGTTCAGCAACTCATCCTCACATCTCACATGCGCTATGCTAGAATATCCATTTTTTACCGGTCCATGTAATTGACTTTTTATTCTTGAAGATTTGAAAGATATATTTTGTAACTGATACAATTTGAGAGATGGTTATAGTAGTAATTGATATTAGGAAAAATGCTGAGGACTGATTTTTCTCTTATTTATTATTATTTATTTACTTTTGGCATAGTCTTCCAATATTTTACGGGTTGGTGCATACGCAAATTATAAAGTATCACGGGGTATGTATCCCAGACCCCTCTGTGTAATATACATAATATACATTATTTATTCTAAATGCCCCTTCGCATGTTAACTATTAAGAACGTAAGCTCACGTCTCTGTATCCTATAACCGTATGTTCTCTCACGCACAACAACTGTACCGTTTTTTCCATATTCTGTTTACATAATCTTTCGAATCTATCGAATGAGATGATTGAATTATCTTATTTTATATAATACGGAACACGAATAAACAAAGGAAGCAATCGATGACAAGGTATATTTCTATCTCTTGTCCGACACAATCCACGTACGTATTAAATATATACGAATAACAGTTAATCACAGTAAAACAATTGTAGAGAAAGGCCCCGCTTGGGGAGTAGCTGTTAGCTATTAGCGGATTGTATGAGCTGTTAGTTGTTAGCGGATTGTATCAGCTGTTCTGACTAGCTGTTTTGACTAGCGTTTTGTTTACTGGTGTTTGGTAATTTATATGTAGCTGATAGCTGTTTTGTTATGTAAAATGACGGAAATGGACATCAATACAATTTATATGAAAATTTCTTATATTAGTCACATATACACTTATTTCATTACAATAATTAGTTATATAAAATGTTATTCATTAACTACAAAATCCATTTCATATCAAATTTTGATAATAAAGAATAATACTATTATATTATATGCAAGTGTAAAATTTAAATTTTATGTTTCTAAAGATATATTTCTCAAATAAATATATTAGCAATTGATATGTCATTTACTAAACTAATAAATATTTATAAAACATAACTTTATCCTGAACTTATATATATATCTTTTATATATATATATATATATATATACATATTGCATTATGAACTGACACATTTTACTGAAATTTTAGTAATTTAAATGAAAATATTATCCATTATACTACTATATAAATTAAAATGAATTAATGTATTTTATAATTTTTATTGTGATGGTAAATTTTTAAACACTATAAAAAACACACGTGTATGATTTACCATATTTCCGTGTGATAATAAATTTTAAAACATTACCGTATATGATCATTACCAAAAAATTATGATATAGAAATGCTCTACAACTCGTATAGGGATAAAACAGAACTTTACACCAAATTACCAAAAGCGTTCTAGATGAAACGCACCTCCAACGAGCGTTTCAAAAAGTAGCGTTTCATTCCAAAACGCTGAATATAAACGGCTATCCACCAAACACAGTAAGAAGCGTATTGACCAGTCAAACGTCTTTATTTAGACAAAAACGCTAAACGCTGTTGAAAACGCTCTTCAACAAACGGGGCCAAAGAGTTGGGGAGAAAAATTATTACTTGATTTTAAGTTGAAATGGAACTAAAATTCACCGTATTATTCCTCAAAATTTATCCCTTCCTGAATACATGACAAGATGCACATACAACTTATTTCAAATGTACGTTAAAATCATCTAAAATGCACAAGTCAACTTTTTTTAACATGTACACATGTTTAGTTTGGAGATGTACACACAATCTATTTGAAATGTACATTGAAGTAACCTTTAATGCACATTAATTACATTTATCATCATCTTGTTGTTCCTCTGTATCACTGCCTTTTCTTTTTCTGGATCCTTCTCCAACAACTATGGTGAGGCCAACCATGTCAAGTCTCTCCTCATCCATGTTGATTACCTGCTTTTTCTTCAACTTCAATTTTGGATTCTTTGAAGAAAAAACAATACTTAGTGCACATATAACACAACAAAAATGCACAGTCATGTATTTGGAAATGCGCAAACAACGTAATTTATAATACACACACAACCAAACCACAATGCACTTTAACCTTTCTCATGAAACATACTATTAAATTACCAACTCGGTAATTCACGATGCACATATTACTAATTATTCACAGCTCAAATCATTCAAAATTCACATGCACATTTAACTATGCTGAAATTCTCAACCATTATTAAACACCTCCCTTTTTAAGTTCCTTCCAAATTATCGTATTTTATGATGCTTGTTTAATAGATTTAACATCTACTTACACATAGTTAAATAGATCATTATCAAACAAATATGACATCATGAAATTGATGTTGCAACGCTAATTGGTATCACACATGTAACATTAATAGAATGCACATATAACATTAATAGAATGCAAAACATTCCTTTTATCAAACTGAACATTATTTAAACAACTAACACTTGTAGCCCTATTACAATGCACATGTAGTCTTATTACAATGCACATGCAGTCCTATTACAATGCATATTGGAACATATTATGCTGATCAATCATAAACCATAACAATCATAACTCAACATGCTTATTACACTTCATATTTTGCAACATGCAGATTATAAACTTACCGACTCATGAATTCACACTACATGACTCTAATTCACAATGCACATCTTGCATCACAATGCATAGAGAATTACTTCAAAATGAACATTATTTAAAGACCTAATCCTTTTACTAATTGATAATGCACTGGTAGCCTTATTACAATGCACAGATAGTTCTATCACAATGCACATTGAAAACTTTTATACTGAACAATCATAAATCATAACCATCATAACTCAACATACATAATACACTTAATATTTTCCAACATGCAGACTATAAATTTAACGACTCATGAATTCAAAATCCACACGACCCTAGTTCACAATGCACATTATGGAAAAACACAATATACAACAAATTATTTCAAAATGAACATTATTTAAACACCTACTACTTTTTCTAATTGATAATGCACTTGTACCCATATTACAATGCACTTGTAGTCTTATTACAATGTACATGTAATTCTATTACAATGCACAATTAAACATATGATCATACACAATTAAGTATTTTAAAATGCACCACCTTTAACTAAATTTAAAAATCTGCAAACAATCACTTACACCGGAATTGTGGTGACTGCATCTAAAAAGTTTTCATCATCATTTAGAACATTGACGTGTTTTTCCATCCTAATGTCGATTAACATAGGTCCACCAACCTAAATTATCAACATAACTGATGTTAAACAAATATAAAACTTTGACGTACATAAAAAACCCATATCAAGCTATACCCATTCAAAATGCAATCAGTTTTACCGTTACAAAATCCCCAATGAAATCAATTCTAATAAGAAACAAAAATTCACCTGCACAGTAATACATTATGTTCTGATTAGTTAGATAACCAATTCTAATAATAACCATGTAACATAGCATTAGTATATATACGAACATCAACGGAAGACTTACTGATCGCCTACACCAAGTGGAGAAGTTATGATCCACTACATCATCTTATACCGTAATTATTAGTAAGGTAGTCAATTCTAATAATAATAGTAATCGAATTGCATGTATCGTGATTATTAGTCAGATAACCAATCCTAATAATAACAGTAATCGAATCGAAACAGTAATCGAATCGAAACGGGCAAGTTTGAGATGATCTCCTATGAAGTTCATGATCGTGTGCCCAAATCGTGTGGCGTGTTTCAAATTTTATAGGGTTTATATAACTGCGCAAGCCATAATATACCACTTTTCTAATTTGCAATTAGAGCTCATTTTTAATTATATTTGCAATCAAGGGTATGGGTGTATGTATCCCCGTTATATGGTATAGGAATTGATGGACCAGGTTTTGTGTCGTATAAAGAAGGGATTGATCCCTAATTTTTGGTTTTTTTACTTTGATGGTGTAATTTTTTTCTGTTTTATTTTTTAAAAGTTTTTTTTTGTGTTGTTGAGAGTAGTTGTTTTTAGATTTTCTTTTACATGATTTTTTATGAGTTCGTAACTACTGCATATTTTGGATTGGGTGACTTGTGTGAATCGATTTGTTCGATGTGATCGTCTACATTTAGCAAGGTTAATTGTGGGGTTTGCTATATGCAGTTCCAATTTACTTCTGCAGGTCTAATAGAAGTGGGAAAATAACATAATTACCTTTCATTATTTTATTAATTTTTATAAATAAAATTTTAAAACCGTAACCTTAAATGTTTAAACCCGTCTATGCAATGATTGAATACGTATTCAATTCATAAATTACTGTTTTGTAAATTATAATACATATTTAAGAGGGACCTTATTGTCTTTTCATGTTTAATTTGGATTAGCAGAAGTAAATTGGACCTGCATATAGAAACACCCTTAATTAGGGGCATACATTTAATCAAACTTTCACATATCCTCGCAATTTATGTGTTTGAGTTTCTTTTCACATTTCATAAATCTATCTTGTAAAATATTTTGACTGATCATAAAAAGTTCTCCATTTATGTATTGCAGATTCCAATTTTCATAACACCTACAATATCAAATAAAAATGTATTCAAACATATATACCTTCTTTAACACTCAATCTCGCGCCTTTTTCTACTCTTGCTTTTCATATTTTTATTGTACTTACAATGTGTTAACAATAAAGTCTCATTCTCTCTCTCTTTTTTTTAAAAAAAATTCAAAAATCATTGATAGGGAAATTTTATTATACTTCCCCAAAACAAATAAAAAACATAAATGTAAAGTATATTAGGTCCATAATGTGGAGTTGATTTGCAAGCGCTTATTAGAGAGATTTCTAAAAATCTATCAATATTAACATTCTTTGTAGGTAAACTAGTAAATTGTACAAACAAAGGAATAATAAGAGATAGTCACAGCAAACAATACTATCACTAATCCCAAATGAACTAGCTAAACTCGAGGCCTACTAGGTCACCATCACCATTAGGGTATGAGATCACCCGATTTACTAGCCACACGGGCAAATCCAACCCAATCAGATACTTTTCCACTCCGTCGTTGATTTAATCTATTTCGGCGGTTCCGACTTCACCAACTTGCACCCCGCCGTTCACTCGACCAGATTACCAGGTTTAGGAGGTTTCAGATTCAAAGGAGACGATCTAGCACTTTGTAATTTTTTTGGCAGATAAGGGTAACACAAACATGAGACGCGCCGTGTACACTCCACATGTTCACCCTCGTGCAGTTGTGACTCCACGCTCCATCCTAGCGGCATCGCTGCCACGTTGTCCGTTCATAGCATTCCACTAGATTCTGACAGTCCTTAGCTACAGGTAGATTGCGAGATAAGAATTCTTATTTTTATTTAATAATTCATTTTATTATTTTTCAAAATTTTAAATAAGATTAATGGATACGTTCTTTATTTAGTCAGTTTTTGCTCAAATATTGGTCCAGTCTAATTGTATGCCAATCATGAATTATGAGTTCGTTTTCTTAATCAAAACCATGCTGGCTTCCGATCTGACTTAATTATGTGAAGACAAGAGAAACCCGATACTCTAATTTGATACTTACCTTAGGGTGTTTCATTTTGACAAATTTATGGATTACATAGGTTAGAGGCTTAGGTATCTAGTTTGTTACCGTTAGACAAAATATACATTTCTTGTGTGTGTATAACTAACTTAGGAAGTTTCTTACTTGTTTTGAGGTGAGAATTCGAATAACTTTTAATGAGACTGATCGAATGATATTCATATTTAGGGCATTAGTCCAATATGTAGTTAGCTTGTGTTTTAGCTAGCCAGACCCATCTTAGTTGTAAGTGATGTTATTATGACCGCTATATTGTGTCTTCTTCTTTATTACTAGAAAAGGGTTTTGGTGTATATATATTTTTAAAAGTATTAACAATTTTTTCTCATGACCCTACTTCAAGCGATACTCACAGAGCTGTATCCCTTGATATGGTAATGGGATTTGATGTCGAACACTAAGGGTGCTTATGTCAATTCTAGCCAAGTTCTATTTTGATTTTTAAATATACTTTGTATATATGTTCCATAGGATCATATTTGATTAATCAGGAAATAAGTTTTTTTTAAAAAAAAAATTACGGCGAAGATTGTTCAAGAATGTGCCGAACGGAGCCAAAGAAGTGGATACACCTACGCCCTCGAAGATGACACAGGTCACACTGCTACCAAAGACTGCATCTCATTTGGTGGCTAGATCTTTAGGAGTAGCCCACAACATTCTCTCTTCTCCATCGAATTCTCCCCCATGCTGCTGCAAATCGCGTCCTTCTTCTGCTCAGTGACGACGATAAAGAGCGGGGCGATACTTGTCTGAGCAACCAAAATCTGGGCGATCTCGGCTCGGAGGTGGGTAAGCCACGCGGTAGGGTTAACTGCGTAAATCACCACCGTATCTTTGCCATTAGCGAGCAAATCAGTGACTCGCTGCTTGATGATGCCTGCCATCGGGTGCGAATGTCAAGCAGTTGGCAATGGCGTAAAGTTTTGGGGTGGCGGGGTGTTTGGGCGTGAATTTCAGAAATGGACGGAGGAAATAAGTTGAACATAGCAATAAACACAAAGTTTGGTACATCCTTAGAATAAAATTAGTCATCAAAATCAAACCAAACAAACTAAACTTAAACCAAATTAATTCACCCTACTCACTTCTCTTTTGTGAGAATTTCAAACAAATTTATCATATTGAAATATAATTACGCCCCTAAAAGAAGGGATTATTAATATATTTCTCATATAGGATGATTCAATTGTAAAGGATTTTCGGGGATAATAGTTTTTAAAAGTATAGCGATAGTAAAATGTTCATGAATTAAAATACCATCTAGATTTGAAATTAAAATTATACATGTTGAAAATTTTGGGCCAGACCCAAAATTGGAGATCCAACGTGAAAGGTTTCGAACTCGCCTAAAAGTAATATGCGCCTGAAACAAATCCGACTCAAGTTACCCAGTAACCAGTTGACCTTGTTTGACTCAGGAGAAAACTCAAGATTTTGCCTAAACCGATCTAATACTTCTGAAAATTAACGTTGTGTGCCGCTCTTTATGAAGAGGCTCTAGCCTTTGGTTGATGCCACCACCCACATGTTTTTTGTTGATGTTGATCGAACAATCAAACGAAATTGAGATCTAAAATATTCTTTTAGATCTACGATTTCAGATGGGACTCGTTAGTTACATCTTCTCCCCGATTTTTACCTTCATATTACCAATGATCAAGAAGTAAAAAAGGGAGGAAGTGCAGGAGGCCACTGAAAAAAGAGCAGCGGCCGGCGCCAGCTTCCATTCCCAACTAAACTAAGAATGAAGCGGGTTTAATTATTTTGGTGAGTCTGGATAGAAAAGTTTTGCAATTATAAAACCATGAATAAAAGTATCATTTTTGACCTCCTCAAAAAAAGTGTCAATTCCATGGTCCCAAAAGTCTAAAATGTAAATTGTGTGGCCCATATGTAGTGTTCATGGCCCATTGTCACTTTCCGTTAAAATTCTAACTTACGTTAGGAATATTTTAACGAATTCGTTCTTTTACTATTTCTAAATAAGATTATTTGTTGATGATGTCCTCATGACATTGTTATATTCATCTCCAAAAACACTCCACCGTCTCTGTAATTGGCCATTGGCCAACACCAAATCCCGTCGTTAAATACATTGAGGGACCAGTTTTGCTTCCTATAGCAAAATGGACAACAACCCATTTTGAGAAAATGACATGGGTATAAAATTTTGGAATTAAAGGATTAAATTTCAAGTTTATTAACACTAATGTAGGATAGATGTTAGTAACTTTTGTTATTGAATATATGGTAGTACATTTTTAAGATTCATTGTGTGTTTTGTCTATTTCTTTTTCTCTAATTTGGATTTAATTTTGATTGAACACATGATATATATGTATGCATTTCTTAACGAACAATTGTAACACAATAAATCTATGAATCACATGTGAACCTGATAAACTTGTTATGAACATATATATGACCTCACCAGCTTTATATATAACTTGAATAAAAGAATAAAACCTCACCGTTTCAACATCCTCCTTCTGATTTCTGAACACCACATTTTTGCGGGATTTTTATAAGTTCCATAGCATGCAGAATTTAAGTGCTCTAACTTGATTATCTAGGGCCTTGTGCATCAAATCCCAGAACCAGGCAGAAAATGCAGTTTTCGTAACATCTTCAAACTGCAGTCCAAGGGTGGATGCCTTCCACATTCTCTTAGATATGGCATAGTACAAGAACAAATGTGCAGTGTCTTCATTGATATTCTGCGCACATCTTACACAGTAGTTGTCCTCCTTCATCTTTCTTTTTTATAGATTGTCTGCACTTGGTAGACTGTTATTTATAGCGCTCTAAATACAAACTAGTATCTTCATTGGAAGCTTGAGATGCCAAAACATATTCCAATTGCCTTAATATGGTGTGATGAAGAGGCAACATTTGTATGTTTAGGGTCTTGGCACCTGCATCCAGTTTTAACAGTGTATGATCCAGTTGTGTGATATGGCCAAATAATGATATCATTTCCTTCTCCAAATCTGGGAACATGGATCCTTAATATCTTCTGGACTTCCTTATCTGAAAATATGTCCTTTAACAACTGAACTTTTCACTGTTTATTAGCATCTTGAGACTTTCAATGTTGATAGCTGGTTTAGGCTTAAGAGGAGTTTCAGAGCTGGTCCATTTATCTAGTAACTTGATAAGGTTTCCATCACCTATTCTCCACTTCCATTTTGAGTTTAAAAAATCTCTACCCCATAACACTCCTTTCCATTTCCATGAAGCTGAGCTTTTTGCTTTAACCAAATGAAAAGGGGTGTGTTTGCAGTATTTCTGTTTAAGCACTTGAACTAGCAAAGATTGTTAATTTATTCTGAAGAAAATTCCAGAAATGTTTGGCAACTAATGCTTGATTTATCTGTTCAGTTGATCTCATGCCAAGACTTCCTTTTTCCTTAGACAGGCACATTTTTTCCCATGAAGCCCAGTATATGCCTTTTCCTTTTGAATCTCCCTTCCAGTTGAATCTTGCAACAACCCTGTCTATTTCATCCAGAATGGTTTTTGGAATTCTGAATATCCTCATGGGATATAGAGGTAGGAATGATAATACATGTTTGGCCATAGTTATTCTGTCAGCTAGACTTAATGACTCTTCGTTGTTGAATGGGAGTACATTTTTAAAGATTGGTTGTGTGTTTTCTTTCTTTCTCTAATTTGGATTTTATCTTGGATTGAATGCACCATGTGTATGCATCTCTTAACGAACAATTGTAACACTAAATCTACATATGAGTCATACATGAACCTGATAAACATTTTATGAACAGATATAAAATGAATAAACACAAGAGCAAAAGGAGATGGCAAGTACTAGATCCTAAGCATATCACGTAACTTATCTCAATTAGTTTGTGACTACAAAAATAGATACTGAACTCTAAAAATATTAAAAACTAGTGTCTAAGTTATCCCTTTTGGTGCATTAATCTTTAATTAATTATAAGAAAAATACTGTTATTATATTTCAACTGGACATGGTGTGCATATATAAACCTGGTTAATTATTGTGCATTAAGTGCACAGACAAAATATTGGTTAGGGGCGCGTACGTGCGTGCATTTGGCGGGCGAATTATTGAGCATTCAGAGAAGTTCTCAAATCATTTCCAAAATTTCTTAGTTAATAATTTCTCAGTTAAATCGTGGAGCTGGATTTGAATTTTATTGAAGCAGGCAATATATGGATTAAAAAGAGGATTGCATCAATCCAAAAACCACGTATCTGAACGAGGAGCACCAAAGACTACCATTTTCGCCCGAGTGTCTGTTGGATGGAGTTGTGACTGGACGTATAATCCACTATATTTAAAACTTCAAGGTCAGGAGTATCAATGTAATATTCGGTGTTTAGCGCAAAAAAAAAAATCAATTCTCTTAATTTTTCTCTAATTCAATGTTTTTCGATATTTTAAAAATTCAATATTTTTATCGATTATACTTCAGTTATAACGAAATAATTTGGAAACTTTTAAATTTGGGGCAGGTGCGATCGCACGTATTGCACGGCGCAAAGGAAGTCACTGCCCTAAACCCGAACTCGATGCGCATTAACAGCGAATTCATAAAAACAGATGTACAGATACTTAAGTAAACACTACAATCCCCCATGTTATCCCTTTTACTGGTCCTTTTAATTAAGAGGCATTCCAGAATAGGACAACCAGATGAAAGCTTAGGAATCGAATCATCTGATTCATAAATATATAACACCAATCAATTCCATATAGTCAAGCTTAGGAAGACATACCACGTTGAGGTTTAACTCCAAACGGCCCTTCAAGCTTCAGACCCCTAGGGTTTCCGGTAAATCGCTGATTCGATCGACTTGATTCGCATCGGAAGCAGAAGAAATCTTTTGCTGCTCTGGGGCTGAGTCCGCCATGTCTTCGGCTTGTTTCTTGATGTAAGAACCCTAAATTTATGTCGGAAAGTCTAGTACTCTCGAGTGCCTTGATCCATGCTCGTTTCCATTGAAGGGTATCCAAATTGGAGCGTCAGTGGAATAATTCAGGAAACCAGCTGGAAGCTGGTATAAGGGTCCTTCCAATCACGAAGAAGAAGTAGAAGAGTTTCACTGCATGCTCCTTCTAAATAGCTCAGTCAAGGTTTCGAGGCTCAGCTGCTGATTAGCTCCTCCTCCGGCACCCATTATTCTTCCTCCTCTTCTTCCTTGAGAGTAGGGCTTAATTATACACGACAAGATCTATTGAAAGTTTGATTTTTTTGAAATTAATTAACACTATACATTTAACATCCGCTATTATATTTTCAATTGAAATATTATTCATTTTTTTAAAAATAACCATGTTACGATAAGAATTCACAGTGCAATGTACATGCATTGTCAAGAGATGGAGTTAGAATATATTATGAACGTGGAATTATATAATATTGGATGACGTGCGGGCAAGTCATGCACGTGGAATCAATACATAATATAAAAATTTCTAGAATAGTACTTTTATAAATAATATAAAAAGTCGTGCACGTGGATTTTGAGATTTAATCAAAATACATAGATTTGAGTTTTAATCGTGTTCTTTTCCGATATACTTTTCATCTACACATTCCTATTATTTGATCCCCAGTTTTTAGAAATTACACAGTAATGGCGTAGTGGTGCTGCCATCGAATCCTATGACAAGGTAAAAGATCATTCGTTTGTCTAATTAATTCAGCAACTACGACTTCTATAGTGGTGATGTCATTGTACCCTATGATAAAGTACAAAATCATTCGTCTTTCTCATCGAAAATTTATTAGAAGTTACAACGTAAAAAATCCAATCTTTACCACTGTGAGGTTTTGAGAATTTGGAAATGGGAGACTCTCAAGGATGTAGAGCTAAGGTTTGTAGTTTATTTGGATGATTTAGAAGGTGAACCCGTGATCATTGGTAAACTTGTATATTATCTGACCACTGATGGTAAAGTGCTAGTTTTCAATTGCGAGGATATATAATTATGAATTTCTCTAATGCATGGTGTGGAATTTAAAACGAACTTGACTTCCGCATTCTGGTCGAGTACGATATTAGAAATTCATACGGTGGAACAAGCCCGCTGGATGGAAGCCCATTATGGGTAAGACCATGAGAGCGCAGATATACAAACGGGCATATAAGCCAAACTAAATCGAGCACACAAGTCACATAAAACTTCATCATAAAAATAATTGGCAATATGAAAATTAATCCACCAAACTTATATATTGAACTTATGAGGTATGGCTATAAGTTCAATATATGAGTTTGGTGGGTCACTCCTCATATTGCCAATTGGTTTTATGATGGAATCTCACTGGGGTTGTGTGTTGAACCTATCTAGGCCTTGTGCCCAGTTTGTGTACATGCCTCTCAGTTTACTGACTTGTTATCCTTGTCAGGGGATCTAATATAATAGAATATCTTGATTGATATTGATAATATCAAGATATTCTTGTATATATTTTTGCATGTATCTCAACCTATTTTAGAGTAGTCTAGATTAACTCTCTTTTGTAACTATAATTAATTATATACTTCACAGTATCAATCAAATAAAAAATTAGAGCTTTATTTTCCCAAAAAATCATAAACCCTTATTAGGTGTCCAAAACCCTAAACGCCTTTGCTAGGTGTACTGCAAACCCTAACCTAGCCGCCACAACCATTACGGTTTTTTGAGACAGAAACCCTAACGACAGTCCCTAGGTGCCGGTCGATTTTTAGCTCTAGCTCTTTCTTCGATTCAACTCAAACCCTGCCTCCAATCACTCATGTCGCTCCGATGGACGCGGGAAAATCACTCACCTACACCACCATGATCCACATGCTGTCGATCATGCTAAATTCTGGTAACTTCATGACTTGGCGTTCCCAAGTGCAGATGATATTCGACTCCGTTGGTTTTGGTGGGTATCTCGATGGTACTCTTCCCATGCCGACGGTCGCTGCTGCTCAGACATCGGATCTGGCGGCCGCTGCTAAGATTTCTGATCCCGCTGCTCAGACGCCGGATCCGACTGCTCTCACTCCAGCCGCGTGGACCTCACATGACAAAGTTCTCCAAGCCCTTCTCCGATTATCTCTCCTAGGATGCAATGCTCGAGACGATTGGCTGCAGCACTATTCAGCCAATGTGGGAAGCTCTGGCGGCGGCGTTCGACAAAAACTCCGACGCTCGTGAACTGTAGCTCTACGATGAGCTCCACCTGATCCGCCGCGGCTCCTTCTTCGTGACGGACTATCACCGTCATTTCAAGCTCATCCTCGATGGATTTGCTAACGCTGGCACCAGGATCGACAACAAAGATCGTGTGACGATCTTCCTTCATGGTCTCGTTCCGACTTATGCCAACTTTCTGACGGTGCAGATGTCGATCACGCCTCTGCCGCTCAATGTCGAAGTCGTCGCACACACCCGTAGCCATGAGATCCTTCTCAACCACACTAACTCTGACGTTGGCGTTGTTGTGATCCCTCTCCAGTTGCTTTCTCCGCCGCTGCCCAGTCGTATCAATACGGCACATTTGCACCAGCTCAAGCACGTACATCACACGCCACCACTGATGCTGCCCGCCTGGTCGGTCCGGATTGTCCCCTATTCCCTAATCCAATGACCTAGCCCTGCAAGACAGAGCCCCGGGAGGTAGCCGAGGGTAGACCCTCCGGCGCGATGATAAAAGATGGATCCCGGGAGACAAAAGGGGTAATCACTAGAATAATGAGAAGATACTTACCTGGAATAGTGCTGAGGAGCACTATTTATACAGTAACTCATGCTCTCCATGTGGTCCATGCTCTGGGTGTCTTCTAGTGTGCTTGTCCCTATCCGAGTTGTACGATCTCGGATGCTGCCAGACTAGCTTACCTCATGATGGGCCGAGCCCATGCTACTGCCGAATAGTTGGGCCTAGGCCTGGTATCACCACTAGCCCCCCGGAAGCCGGTTCTTTCGGTCGAGGGTGGGAACTCCCCTGATCCGAGGGTGGAAGGATTGGCTTTCTGTATTCCCTTCCCTGCCCGAAAATGATGGGACGGGCGCGCAATTATCGAGGACTATTAATAACTGTCATTATTATTTTCTCGCTTCCCGAGCCCATTTAATCGTTGCCTTTTCATTTCCTTTTTTCCGTCTTCTATAAATAGGCCACTCTATCAATTGCTTTCACCAATCGCTTTCAGATCTCAGAATTTATTCTGCAACTCTTATTCTCCAAATATCCATATTCTCTCTCTTCTTCAGTCGCCATGGCAACTAGCAATGCTCAGTCAGATGCCCAGGCCGAGGCTATCGTCACCACTCTCTTGAGAGCACTGCTCCCTCTGCCTCGAAATCTGTTGGCTCATCGGCGTCCTACAAGCCTATCTACCTTTGCAGCAATGTGTCTCCTTCTGCTCCGAAATTCAAACGCTCAAAGAACCAGGAGCAGAGAGAGATAGACACCGCCCGGGCCCCTTCACTTCAAGCCGATGTTTGGACCGCAAAGTGTCTCAGCGGTATGGGAGTCCTGGTACCTTTGGATGCCCAGATGGCCTCCGCCTCATCCGAAGAGTCCGTGCAGACCGTCAGGTGCATTCCCCGGATCCATTTTATGTGGGGGTTAAGCCTTCCCTCCCCCCGCTGTACTCCCGGTTCTTGGAGTACTACAAGATTTTGCCGGCCCAGATGCATTCGAATGTTGTTGCTGTGATGATGGGTTTTCTTGTAAGGAGGTTCCGCTGCGGGATTGACCCCTCCTTTAATATTTGGAGGTCCTTGTACATGCTTATCAGGTGTCCGGGCAAGGAGATGATATGCACTGTCCAGGCGCGCCCTGGTGTTCAGGACTTCATCCTTGGAAAGAAGGATTCGGCTAAGAACTGGCAGGCGAAGGGCTACGTCAAGGTCAATACCCAGCGATACGGGGTCCCCGACTGGAATGACAAGGTTACTGTTGACGTCCGGGAAGCTTTCATTCCTGACAAGCAATGGGCGAACCACACTGCCATGTCCGTCGAGTCTCTCAACCTGGACCAGTATTGGCTGGCCGGTAACTCCCTCTACCTCTTCCCCCGGGCGATATACCCGGCCAGCGGCTTTCGGGACAGCCGCTGGGTTGTTATCTGGCCGGTTCAAGGTAGGCCATTCGATTCCTTTTTCTTTCAATATTCCTGTTTTTTGTCTGCAAAAACTTTGCTTGATTTTCCTCTCTCCTTATAGTTCCCACCTTGGCCAACGATCCTGAGGTCCCGATCCCGAAGAAGAAGTCCAGGAAGGTCGCTACGGAGGGGGCCGGGGCCGAGTCTGAGGCGGCCAAAGTGAACAAGAGGAAAAACCCACTTAAGCAGACGGAGGAGACCGTTCAGAACAAGCTGGCGAATTCTGACTCGCAGCAGGAGCGTCAGCAGGATAAGAACAAGACGGAGAAGACCATTCAGAACTAGCTGGCGGACCTTAACTCGCAGCAGGGGCGTCAGCAGGATAAGAACAAGGCGGGGGAGACCCCTATCTCCACTACTCAGAACCCTCTTCTTCCTTTGGGGGCGGCTGGGGAGCCCGATCTCGGCCCCCTTTCTATAGAGGATATCACTTCTGAGCTCGAAGTCGTTCAAAAGGATCAGGAGGAGTTTATCCCCGAGGTAGTGGCTCAGCAGGAGACCGTTCGGGATCCTGCCGGTACCATGAATCCGCCCGAACCTTTCCGAAACCCTGTCACTTCGGTATCTAACCAGGATAATAGTCGTCTGGAGTTTCCATTCGGTCATGGTAAGCCTTTGTGGTCTCCGCCCAGGGATGGGAGGTCTCCGGCCTCTAGATACACCACCACATCTGCCCCTGCTATTCCTCCCCTTTGGTTTCCGGGTTTTTCCTGAGAATTCCGGGTTTTTCCTCTTGTTCACTTTGGCCGCCTCAGACTCGGCCCCGGCCCCCTCCGTAGCGACCTTCCTGGACTTCTTCTTCGGGATCGGGAAAAAGTGGAAAGGGATTCATGGTAGAGAGAATTTTTATGCGACAAAGTGGAAGGGAGAGAATTCCGAGAAGGGCGGGAAAAGACCTCGGACCAGCGAGTCCCAGACTCCACCTTTGTCCCGCGTCAGCACCCCTCCTGTCTCATCTTCCAACCAGCAGGTACTCTTACACCTTTTGTCTTGATACTATCTTTGAAAATATATATATATATATATATATATATATATATATATATATATTTTTTTTAACGTCTCTTCCTATAGGTTTGGATCCTCAGCTCCGAGTTCGCCAATTCCCCCGACTTCCAAGCCGCCCTCTCCACATTTCTCACTCGTCACTAGGAGGGAAAAGAAGAAGAACTTCGAGCCGAGAAGGAAGAAGAACTTTGAGCCGAGAAGGAAGAAGAACTTCGAGCCGAGAAGGAAGCATCGGCTCAACTTCGGGCGAGGGTGAGCGACCTGGAAAAGGAACTGGAGGCTGCCCGAGAGGTGAACTATAAAGAGCGTCTAGAGTTTGCCGAGGCTGTTGTTGACAAGGTCCTGGCGAGTCAGACCCTGTCGCTTTCTCTGACCGACCACAACCTCGCCGCCAGTGCCCACCAGTGTCACAATACATATATGCAGGTCCGGGGCTGGTTTCCTCCCACGATCAGAGCTTCATTCAAGAAGCAATGGTTCAACCCGAACGCCGAGGCCCAGCAGCTGCATCTGGTGGACACTCTCCAGAAGGGTGGGATGAAGGGCTTATCTCCCAAGTTATGGGAGGCTCTGCGAGAGAACCGCCTGTCGACCGAGGAAGTCCGAAGCTGGTCAACCGATGTGGTTCATCTGCCGGGTCCTCTTCCTTCTGGTCCGCTCTCCGGATCGGACTTACCCGAAGATGAGAACTTTACCTAGTACTGCACCATGTATGGGTACTACCGGGGCTTGTTCGGCTCGAAAGATCTGGAAGCTGAGAACTCTTCCTCGCCGAACATCGGCACTGAGACCCCCAGAACTGCTGAGATGCCCTCTTCTCCTGCCCTGTGATGGTTCCGGGGATGACTCGGAAGGTGACAACAGCGATGGCAGGGACAACCAAGGGAAGGGAGCCCCTCAGAATGTTAGTTAGATTTTTCTTTCTTTCTGCTTTCATCTTTCTGTATCTTGTTACCAGACTTCAATTTTATCAATAAAGAACTTCTTTTGTTATACTCGTCCTCTTCGTTGCTCCTGCTCCATTTCCCTCTTTTTTTTGGTTTGTAAATCTTCATCCTTACCTTGCCTTTGCCATGTCCAGGAGCTACCTCGGGCCCTTAACCCCCCGGTCCCTTCCCTGGTACAAGATGGAACCGGTTGCCCAAGCCTGAATGATCTTCTGTCCGAGGGAGGACTCGGTCCCCTTGTTTCTGAGTTTCCCGACGCTGACTGCCTGATCACCTGCCTGCTCCAAATCCAAGACGACTTTGGATCCTTTCCGAAGTGTTATAGACTGGCTTTCAAGAGCATTGACCGGGTTCTCGAATTCGACCAAGTCCTGTCAGAGCAGGAGGCTCAACACCACAACTTCCAGGTCCGGATCCAAAAAGAGTTGGACGAGGTGTGGCATGATGTTCGGCTATATTATAACAAGTGCATGTGGATGTAGAACCAAACCGAGCTCCGAAAACAAGCTACCAAACTTGAAATAGAGAACGAGAAGTTGGAAACTAGGAATCAGACCCTGCAGCAGCAGCTTGTACTGGTTCATCTCTCCTATCATCTGCTGGGACTTCGCCAGAGAGCGGTCGACATTCCTCTGCTGACCGACGTTCCTCGAGCGGTCGATGACCTTATCGCCTGGATAGAAAGTTCCGAAAGGACATCCGGCGTCTGGGCGGCGGCCTATCAGGCGGCTATGGTCTGGAGGAAAAACATTCTGAGCCGGAACGTACTTCCTCCATCTATGTCACAAATACCTCCCCTGGAAGACGTCGACCTGGCCTACGAGCGTTATGAACAAGCTCCTCAGCTCCTGGATCTGGAAGTTTCCGAACGGCGCCTGACCAGACTTCGGGCGGTTGCTGCTAGATTCCGCGCCCGATACCCCACTCGGGAGGGTACCTCAACCACTAAACGGCGACCCGACCCCTTCCCTGCTGCTGGTTCACGCTCGGCTCGCAATGACCGAAAGGGGAAGCAGAAGGCCGCCAAAACCGGGAGTACTTCAACCAGGCAACAAATTCCAAGACAAACTCCCGCCGAATAGAGGGTCCGGGCGCTTCTAGCAGGGTTCCTGTCCGTACACCCGAGCCGGCAGTTGAGTCGGAGAATGATCATAGTGATAACCCGGACGAACCTCAGAATCAGGACGAGGAACAACAGATGTTAGAGCAGGCTGTCCAATGAAGCAGGCATGAGACCAGGAGAATTCCTCCCGGTGAAGCCTCCACTTCTGGGCCCCCAAAATAGAATAGGGCTTCCTGTTGTGTAACATTTTTGTGTCGTTAAAGACTTTAATCTATGTATAAAATTTTTCATTTTATAACAACTATCGTTTAATTCCGAACGCATAATACTCACATTTCTTCTTTCATTAAAATCAAACAAAAGGCATGGCCCTGTTACAAAAATTCCCTAGGCGTCCAGCACCAGAGGGTCCTTCTACCTACTCTTCGGCCATCCGACCTCAGGGCTTCTCTCTCGGGCATCTGACGCCCGGAGCAATTCCTACCTAGGCATCTAGTACCAGAGGCTATCTTACCTAGGCACTAGTACCAGAGGCTACTCTATCTAGGCATCTAGTGCCAGAGACAATCCATAGAATCGTCTGAGATTTGCTATGTTCCATCTTCGGGGGATTCCCTTCCCCGTTGAATCTTCTAGCACGTAACTCCCGCCCAGGTGGGCTTCTGTCACCCGGTACGGTCCTTCCCAGTTGGGTGCCAGCTTACCCTCATGCTCCTGACGAATCTTGTCATTTCGCCTCATCACCTTGTCTCCTACCTTGAATAGCTCCTTCCTCACTCTCCTGTCGTGGTATTTCTTCACCTTTTCCTTAACTTTAACCTCATGCAGGGCCGCCTTCTCTCTCCTTTCCTCCAGCAAATCTAGGTTTGTCCTGCACTCTTTCTCATTCTTGTCCTCGGCCAGTGGTTCGGCTGTCGGAGACTGGGAACACCGATCTCAGCCGGAATTACCTCTTCCGAGCCATAGGTTAAGCTGTAGGGGGACTCTTCGGTCTCTGAGCTTTCTGTAGTCCGGTGAGCCCATAGAACGCTTGGGAGCTCGTGTACCCAATTTCCTTTTGCCCCCTGGAGCCGGGATTTAATCCCATTCACGATCGTTCGTTTAGTCACCTCCACCTGCCCATTAGCCTGCGGATGATATACTGACGTGAGCTTTTGACTTATCCCATACTTCGTGCACCAGGACTTGAAAGGATCGTTTTCGAACTGTGCGTCATTTTCAGTTACTATAACTCTCGGCACCCCGAACCAACAGACTATATTCCTCCAGCAGAACTTAACAGGTAGCCCCCCGGATGTTGGTCAAGGGTTCGGCTTCCACCCACTTGGTAATAGTCGCCACAATCAAGTACTTCAAGCTGCCAGGGGCAGTAGGAAGAGTCCGACCAGGTCCAGTCCCCATCTACTGAAAGGCCAGGCACCCGTTATCCCTATCATCTCCTCCCTGGGTATGTGCAAGTGGCGCAATATTTTAGCACTGTAGGCACGAGTGAACCCTGTCCTGCGAGTCCTCGAACATAGTTGGCCAGTAATACCCCATCCTTAGAATTTTTCTTGCCACTGTTCTTGCTCCCTGGTGACTTCCATTCGGGCCCTCATGTACTTCCCTGACCAGGTACTTACCCTCCTGCCGTTCCACACACTTCAACAGTGGTTGGAGATATCCCCTCTTATACAGGATGCCCTCCTGTAGTGTATACTTGGGCGCTTTGACCCGAACTTTCCTTGCAGCCACTCGGTTGGCTGGTACTTCCCCAGTCAAAAGGTATGCCCAGATCAGGGTCATCCAGGAGTCTTCTTGCACTGTTTTTACTGTCAAGATCTCATCACTCTGCTCGTAACTCCTCCTGTCGAGGGTCTCTCTTCGGAGAGGAGCTTTCTGCCCCGGTCTTAACTTAGAGGAAGCCAACTTGCTTAAAGCGTCCACTTTTTCATTCTGCTCCCTCGGCACCTGCTCCAGGCTGAACCTATCGAACAGCCGGATCATGGGCCGGACCAGTTCCAGGTACCTCTGCAAACTCCGCTCCTTGGCTTCATATTCCCCATTCACCTGCTGTACTACTATCTGCGAGTCGTTGAAGGCCTGGATCGACCCTATCTTCATTTCTTGGGCAAGCTTGAGTCCTGCCACCAAAGCCTCATATTCTGCCTCGTCGTTTGTAGTCTTGAAGTCAAAATGCAGGACATATTGATACTCCTCTCCTTCTGGGGATGTTACCAACACCCCGGCTCCACTGCCTCCTGCATGGGCTGATCCATCCACGTGCAGTGTCAACTTTGGATTCGGGTGATCTTCAGCCGGCTCGACCCGTACAACCATCTCTGTCAAGAATTCAGCCATCGCCTGACCCTTAATGGCCTTCCTCGGCTGATAGGTTATCTCATGCTATCTTAACTCTATGGCCCACTTCATCAAACGCCCTGAAGCCTCCGGCTTAAGCATCACTTGCTTTAGTGGGTGGTTGGTCAGGACCACAATCGGATGAGCCTGGAAATATGGGCGCAAACGTTTTGACGCATAAACCAGCGCTAATACCAACTGTTCCAGGCTTGTGTACCGTGTCTCCGGGCCCTGCAATGCCCGACTTACGAAATAGACGGGGCACTGCTTCCCGTCCTCCTCTCAGACCAGCACTGCACTGACGGCCGATACTGACGCGGACATGTACAAAAGAAACTCTTCCCCCTCCTTCGGCTTTGAGAGGGTTGGGAGCCGACTCAAGTGTTCCTTCAGATCTCCTTACACTCGCTCGCACTCCTCGGTCCACTCAAACTTCTTGGCTTTCCTCAGGATGTTAAAGAAAGGGAGTTGTCTCTCCGCGCCTTTTGACAAAAAACGGCTCAGAGCTGTTAGGGATCCCATCAGCTTCTGCACTTCTTTGACATTCCTCGGCGACTGCATCCGGCTTATGGCCTCCACCTTCTCCGGATTGACGTCGATTCCCCGGCTGGATACCATGTAACCGAGAAACTTCCCGGCGCTTACTCCTACCACGCTCTTCTCCGGGTTCAACTTCAGGTTAACTTTTTTCAAAATGCCGAACATCTCCTCCAGGTCTTCTAAGAAACCAGGGTAGCTTCTGCTCTTCACTACCATATCATCAATGTAGAGCTCCATGTTTCTTCCCAACTGGTCTCGAAAGAGAGCATCCGCCATGCGCTGATATGTCGCTCCTGCGTTTTTCAAACCGAAGGGCATCCTTCTGTAACAGTAGGTTCCGAACTCCGTGATAAAGGCTGTCTTCGGTTTGTCCTGCTCTGACATCTGGATCTGATGGTATCCGCGATACGCGTCAAAGAAAGCCAGGGCCTCATAACCAGTGATGGCTTCCACTAATCGGTTGGCCGAGGGAAGAGGGTAGCTTTCCTTCGGGCAACACTTATTCAAATCAGTGAAATCAACGCACATCCTCCAGGACCCATTCTGCTTCTTCACTAGCACCGGATTAGCTAACCGCTCCGGGTATATGAACTCTTCCACCACTCCAGCCTCCAGCAGCTTCAATACTTCCTTCCTGACCACCTCAGCCCTATCTCCTGCCAGGGCCCTTTTCTTCTGCCGGATGGGTTTCAAATCCGGGTATACGTTCAGCTTATGGAGAGCTAACTCTGGAGGCACCCCTGTGAAGTCTTTCTCTTCCCATGCGAACACATCTTCGTACTTGGACAACAAACCCCGCAACTGCTCCTTTATATCCACTGGAATCTTCTTCCCGACCTTGATTGTACCCCGGCGCCCGACCTGCATATCTTTCACGTCTCCCGGTCCTACCTCTCCCTGCACTGCACCGACCTGGGCCTTCCTGGCATCCTGAAGGGCCGTGAGCATGCAACTTCGGGCCGTAGACTGGCTCCCTCGGACTGTTGCCACACCCTGCTCTGTTGGGAAATTCATGGTCAAGTGGTAGGTCGAGCATATGGCCCTAGCCTGAGCCATCCACGAACGGCGAATGATGATGTTATAAAGGGACGGGGCGTCTATGACCGCAAAATTGACCGGACCGAGGTCTTCTTGCTTCTGTCAAGATCATCTACCACTGTCATTGTCAAAGACACGACTCCCAAGGGGTGCTGTGTTCGGCCGGTGAAACCTGACAACGGAGAGGTGGTCAGACGAAGGTTGTGGTGCCCAATCCCGGGCTGGTCGAAGCAGGACACAAACATGATTTCCACACTACTCCCGTCGTCAATGAACACTCTCTTGACCGTGAACCCTTCGATCTCAGCTGTGATCACCATCAGATCCGTATGGGGCGTCAGAATGGGCACCAGATCCTCGTCCAAGAAGGTGATGACTTCCGTGGGACGTAGTCTCTTCTCTTTATCTTCTCCAGTCGGTACATACCTACTCCGGGCTTTGGCCGCTGCATGCGACTTGGTCCCGTCACCTACCTCGCCATGTATGACATGTATCATGGAGGGAGGAGCCTGATTGACCAGCTCCGGGGCCATGACCAGGGCTGCCGTTCCGGGCTGGACAGCCGGTGCAGGTGCCCCTCGATGGTTATCATTCCGTGGCCTATTCCTCCAATTCTTCTTCCTCCCAGCTCCGGCCTGCTGCGCTGCAGCCGGACGCTGGTGCTCCTGCGTTACACAATCTCTCATCTGTCCCCTCTCAATCAACTTCTCAATCTCCACCCTCAAGCTCTGGCAACCCTCAGTTGTGTGTCCGTTGAACTTATGGAACACACAATACTTGGTCGCGTTTGCTGGTGTCGGGTTTCTCGGTATGGGGGTCGGGTTTTGAAACATGTTCCTGTGAATGGTCAGGATCTCCGAACGGGTCTTGGTCAGAGGGGTAAATGTTTCGGCCCGAGGGGGGTCAACCCTCGGCCTAGCCGGCACCTGAGCTGCATCCCTCCTGCCAGGATCTGCAGCCCGAGTCTTATCACCCTTTCCAATCCCTCTATCCTCGAAATACCCTTCCTCCTTCCTCTTCTTGCTCCCATCCAACAACGAGCAGTACATCTCCACCTCCAGATCCAACTGATGAAAAGTAGTTGGAATATTCTCCATAAGCTTTGTCCATAACACTTCGTCCCTCAGCCCTGCTATGAACCCTGCAATCAGGGCCTTCACCCGAGCCTCTTTATTAACTACCTTCATGGAATCGTCCATGTACCTCCTATGAAATCCCCTGACATCCTCCATCGTCGCCTGCCGGCTGTAAGCCACCTCAGCCAGGGGCAGGTACTTCTTTCGCTTAGCCTGGTACCTATGCATCAAATCCCTTGAGAAGTCATAATAATTCCTGAAGCTCTCCGGAGGCTGATATTCAAACCAAGACAAACAACTACCCCTCAGATACGAGCTCACTAGCTTTCACTGAAACTTCTCTCGGATGTCGCGCGTCCCCATAACATTATGATAGGTCCTGACAAACTCCTTCGGGTCCGTCTCTCCATTATAGGTCGGCACACCCTCCGGGACCCTCATTCCCACTGGCCAGGGGAATGTGCTGATGTAGCTATCCATGGCGAAGTGGGCCTACCTCAATTTCTGCCTATTAGCCTGTCTAACCTCTCTTCCACCGAGTTCGGCGCCCTAGGGGGCCTATCCACCACCACAGGATACATTCCATAGGTTCCTGCGGCCGGGACTGGTTGGGCCATGTCATATCCTGTCATCGGTACTTGGTTTTGCACCCACACTGGGCCCTGGATTCCTGGAGCCCAGCCCCCCGGGCCTCCAGCAGGTTGAGCGTAATATCTTCCGGGTGCTGGGGGGTACCCGTGGTACCCCAAGTACCCGTCTTGCGACATCCCATACCCTGGGGCTCCATAACCTGGGTACCCCATTCCTTGGCCATACCCAGGACCCGCACCAGCTTGCTGGCCCGTACTTCCTGCAGGCTGTTCCACATCTATAACCACTACTGGAGGACGAGGGTTCTCCTGTCCCAGACTGACAGGAAGTCCCCGACTGAATGGAAGTCCCCGACTGACTACATCCGCTGCCAAGGGAGGCAACCCAGTTCCCTGAGGGCCTAGCCCGGATGAGGGCCCAGCAGAAGATCCTGGCCCCGGTGCCATCGAGGTCGGCTGGGATCCTACCACTGGCTGAACCGGATGCACTTGGGCTTCTGTTGTCGGAGGGTTGGACGGTCCCTCCCCAGACGGTTGCGCCTCCGGACCTACTCCCCTCTTTGTCGCTAACCAGCGACGGTACTCCCCTTCCCGTGCCGCGACAAACTCCATCCTGTCTCGTTCGTCCTGGGTTATCTCTGGCTCCTCATCTCCTCCAGCACTTCCTCTTCCTCCGAGGCCTCCGGGTCCGGGTGCGCCAGAGTCTTTCCCTTGCGTGTTATGTCCCTCATCTGACGTAGAGTGAGATCCTCCTCAGCTGCTTCGGCCCTCCTTCCTCTAGACCGATTGGTTACAGGAGATGACCCTCCCCTGCCTCTTCGTGGCGGCCGACCTCGGGGTGGCATCTCAGTGCGTTTTGAGAACAAAGATCGTGTCCCACTAGGGGTGCCAACTTGATTCTGCCCGCCTGGTCGGTCCGGATTGTCCCCTGATCCCTGATCCAATGACCTAGCCCTGCAAGACAGAGCCCCGGGAGGTACCCGAGGGTAGACCCTTCGGCGTGATGATGAAAGATGGATCTCGGGAGACAAAAGGGGTAATCACTAGAATAATGAGAAGATACTTACCTGGAATTGTGCTGAGGAACACTATTTATACAGTAACTCATGCTCTCCATGTAGTCCATGCTCTGGGTGTCTTCTAGTGTGCTTGTCCCTATCCGAATTGTACGACCTCGGATGCTGCCATACTAGCTTACCTCATGATGGGCCGAGCCCATGCTACTGTCGAGTAGTTGGGCCTGGGCCTGGTATCACCAACCACAAGGCGCGTCAAACTCCACGGGCGGCCATGGCGGTCGTTCTGGCGGTTATGGTTAGCAACTAGTGGCAACAACTCTTTTGGAGGTTGTGGTGGTCGTCATCATGGTCACCGCAATCAAAGGAATTAGAATCTCAAATACTAACTCTGTCTTGAATTTGGCCACACATCTCCAAACTGCACCAACCCTAATCTGGAGTCTAGAGATGATCATAAGTCGGGTCTAGTTATATCCACATCCGACCCACGAAAATATGCTAGGGATCTAGACCCGACTCATTCTCGATGGTCCTAAAAAATTGAGATCCAAATTCATACCCGATGGGTTTACAGGGTCAAAGGGTATTAAATGGGTCCTTAATCAATACAGCAGTTTCGCTAATAAATGTGATATTATAGTAGAAATTTCAAAATGAAAGTCGAATATTTCATTACTTATCCTTAATAAATATTAATCATAAAGGGAACTAGAAGAGTTATTGCTCCGGTCAATAAATAAATTAAAGAGGATGAAATTACATAGTTTTGACTAAAGTCGCCACACAACCACCGCAAGTTCACCAAATTCTGGTGCCTACCATTTTTATATATTCCTTTTTTTGTTTCTTTTAATTTAAGAAACTCCCGCCTTCTATTTTTTCAAATACAACTCATTCCACCTATAAAATCCTAATTTACACGGTAATTTTAGTCCATCATGCTAATTAACACGTCTGTGAAAGGAAAACATGAATGTGAGATTTATGGAATATGCGTGGAAATATTCGATCTGTATTACTACAAGATCACCATAGATTATATAAATATATTAGATTATAAATATAGATTACAGTGTTTCTATATTAATTATGCATGGATCACTAGCATTTTTTCCTTAAAATGTATACTTATAAAAATATTTATCTATTAACTTAATATTAAATAAATTTCTTACATATTGATCTTAATATATATTATTTTATAATAATTACATTTGATGAATAACCTGACAATTAAGATATATATTGGCAATTTCATAATCATTTGAAATTTGCCACTATAATTTTGTTAAGAGAAAGTCTCTGGAGAGACCGTCTATATTATAGACCAAGGACTATATAGTAATGGTGTTGTAAAATAAAACAAGGAGGCCCTTAATTGCAATTTACTTAAAATAGTTACTATTCATGGGCACTATTCACTGTGACATACTATTCACTGATCCGTCACTATTCACTGATCCGTCACCATTCACTGGGCGACCTGCGTTATGATCTCTGTATTTGTTTCTACAAGAAAATGAGTATTTTAGCACATAAGGTCCACATTATAGTCCCAAACATGAACACGAACATCTAAACATGCTACTCTAACCATTTTCACACACCAAACCTCAAATCTGGCCATTCATGCCTCAAACAGACCGGAACATGGGGATTTTAACACATAATGTCCACATTATAGGCAGAAACATGAACATGAACATCTAAACATGCTACCCTAACCAATTTTCACACACCAAACCTCACATCTGGCCATTCATGCCTCAAACAGATCGGAACATGAGGATTTTGACACATAAGGTCACATTATAGGCAGACACATGAACATGAACATCTAAACATGCTACCCTAACCAATTTTCACACACCAAACCTCACATCTGGTCATTCATGCCTCAAACAGACCAGAACATGGGGATTTTGACACATAAGGTCCACATTATAGGCAGAAACATGAACATGAACATCTAAACATGCTACCCTAGCCAATTTTCACACACCAAACCTCAAATCTGGCCATTCATGCCTCAAACAGACCGGAACATGGGGATTTTGACACATAAGGTCCACATTATAGGCAGAAATATGAACATGAACATCTAAACATGCTACCCTAGCCAATTTTCACACACCAAACCTCAAATCTGGCCATTCATGCCTCAAACAGACCGGAACATGGGGATTTTAACACATAAGGTCCACATTATAGGCAGAAATATGAACTTGAACATCTAAACATGCTACCCTAGCCAATTTTCACACACCAAACCTCACATCTGGCCATTCATGCCTCAAACAGACCGCAACATGAGAATTTTAATACATAAGGTCCATATTATAGGCAGAAACATGAACATGAACATCTAAACATGCTACCATAGCCAATTTTTCACACACAAAACCTCACATCTGGCTATTCATGCCTCAAACCGATCAGAACATGGGGTTTTAAGCACATAAGGTCCACATTATAGTCCCAAACATGAACACAAACCTCTAAACATGCTACCCTAGCCAATTTTCACACACCAGACCTCAAATCTGGCCATTGACGTCTCAAACAGATCAGAACATGGGGTTTTAAGCAAGTAAGGTACACATTATAGTCTCAAACATGAACATGAACATCTAAACAAGCTACCTAGCCAATTTTCACACACCAAAAAGTTGGGGGAGAGGAATGGGGAGCTGCGGTTCTGGAGAAATCAAAAAGTTGGGAGAGAGAATGAAAATTTCTTATTTATATCAATCATATTTCACAAAATTGCAAAAAGACCCCCGCGTATTAAGTTTCTTTTCAACCAAGCCCTCGCACATTTTTTTTCCTTTTTCTTCAGTCCGTCTATAATCTGGACGGTCTCTTTTGAGAATTTCTATTTTGTTAATTATCTTAATGAGTTTTTCTTTAAACACACTTCATCCTCATCTTCATAAGTTTGTTCATAATATTTACATAAAAAAGATTAAATATATCGTGAAACGCACGATAATATTTAGTTAGTATAAAATAAAAATTTTCGTTCAAAATTCTAAATAGTTTAAGGAAATACGTATCCATGCATCTCAAAAAAATACAAAATGTATATATACTTTAAAATAAATTATCATATAATTCTTAACTTGTGTATCTCAGCCCGGTATAGAAAGTCAAATTAACTTTGATTCTTGATTAGCTAAAAATAAAATAAAACGTCACAAAAAATGTAGTTAGTAACCAAGTAAGATTTGTCATAGATACAATTTAGTGCTCTATACAAAGTAAGGTAAGGTTTGATTTTTGTACTAGTTAAGTAAAATTATTATTCATACAATATCAATTAAAATTTGACATTTGATTTATTATAATGAAATAATTACTATCAGTACAAAGTCAAGTAATAATTGACATACTTTTCAATTGTTTGATCTTCGTTCAATTAAAGTTGATTTAGTTGGTGTCTATTTTGAATCTAATAAGGTTTTACATTTGACAAGAAGAGTAAGAAGATAGTTTAAGTTTTTATGAGTTTCACTGAATGCTCTATTAATTGCTCCATAGCTCAGTCCGGGTACCCATTCTTCCTCATGTTCTTCTTCTTTCTTTCATCGCTGGATCGGAGTTAAGCGCCATGGAATTATTGGATCTTCTTTGATATTTTGAAAAATATCCTTCTTTACTTTTTTTTTTTTTTTTTTTAAATTTAAATGCCACACTAGGTGGAGTGATATATATTGGGCTCACCACACCCTTTAAGAAATATCCAAGTCATATAGTAAAATAGTTTGAGTATTACATAGGTATTACATATGTATAAGAGTGGAATTGTAATACATGTATAAAGCATATGATGATACTCATGTCAATTCAAGCAAGCAAGTTAGGCATCGCTATGCGAAAACCAATCTGCCGACAAGAGGACTCATGACTTGCCACTACTAGAATATCAAGCCATCTAAGGCAGTTCATCCTTCATTGGTTAAGGCAGAAAACAAATGCCTTCTCTGGTAGTGACTTGAATGAGAAAAATCATCTAAGGTGGTTCCTTTTCCGCCTTAGATGTTTTTGGGTTTAAGGCGTTTGTTTCCGCCTTGGATGTAGGCTTATACGCCTTGCTAAAAAAGCTTACGAACTCGCTAGCGTGAACGTCTGTATGATATGAATTGGCTCGTTGCGATACCGTAACTAGCAAACGCTAGTCCCAAACAAATGGTTGATTGTTATGTTACGACAGCAGCTTACGGATCGCCAGATGAAATACTAACGAGTTCGCTACATTGAAAAGTCTAGACAGGTTACGAGACTGGTTACGACTACCAGCGTGCGGATCGCTAATATTGGTTACGACCTCGTAGGTGAACCTAGTTTGTCATATATTTATCTGTTGACGAGACTGGTTACGACAAATAGGGGCGAATCGCTCGGTCATAAGTAGCGAACTCGTTACAAGCCAAGTTAAACCAAACGAGCCAGGTTACGACAGCCACTAGCTACTCGCAGGTAACACCGTAGCGAGGTCGCAACCGAACAATTGTTTTTCATAAAAATTGTGAAAATGATATTATAAAAATATCATAAAAGTAGTTGGTTCGAGAGAGTTAACGATTTCGTAAGACAATCGCTTATGTGTGTAGTGACGATGTCGCTACAAAACTCGCTAAAGTTAAACGACGTCGTTTTTGCTCTGGGTGAGCGAGAAAAAAAATTTACGTTACGAGTAAGCTAGACATTCGCCTGGCATTGGCGTGTATTGTTACGAGCTCGACAGAGATTAGATTGGAGAGGCAGAGAAGAACGAGCGATTGGGTAGCGAGGGCGCAAAAACTAAGCTCAGAAATATAATTCGGGCGATTGAAGTAGCGATAGTACAAGATGATCGCAACTATTTTAATGTTACGGGCGAGAGAAGTAACGATCTCGCAGGCAATTCGTAAGTGTCACAAAATTATAGGATTTGAGCCATTTCCACCCATTTCCATTAAAATTGGGTTTCATTTTAATTGTCTAAGCTGTCAATTGCAAGATGCATGGTATCTAAGCACAAAACATGAACATGAAACACTATCAAGCCACATTTTATAAACTTATGGAAGTAATGGAACTCAAAAGTAAATATATGCATCCATTTGACAAAAAAAGAAACTAGCTTTTATTGGGAATGTGAGGCCTAGAGATGTACCGAGATCTAATAAGGACCAAGTGTCTAGCCAATGCATCTCTACCATCCTCCAACTCCTTCTTGGTGTACGGTGCATGATTTTCCTCGATAATCTAAGAATATGAAATGTTTTTTTAATGCTATTGAATGCAACGTAGATAGTAATAGGTACAATAAGTAGGTTATAAGAATGCTTACGCGATGTAATTCCAAATTATCTTGAACAAGGCCAGCTACACACTCGCTTGCGTACAACATCATATAGTAACCGCACTCCCAATTTGACAATTGCTTTCGGTGCTGAAAGCGAAGAAGTATAACAAATGATTTGAAATGAAATCATAGTGGAAATAAATGAGCATTGGATTTGTACTGTCACCTGAATCTGTATAAGGTTGACCTCTTGGTCGGATTTTTTGGCTTGGTTCAATGCTATTTGGAGTTTGGATGGTTTAGGGTCTTTGCTACTACGTTTGATACCAAACGCCTCTATTTGAGTAACATAACCACCAATTCCCTTAGCTCTTCCCGGATGCTCGGCCTTCCCAAGTTCCCTACGTAGCACATCGTGTTTACCGACAGGGATTAACAAGCCTTCTTCAACTTCACACTCGACCTCGTCCTAAAAAGGTAGTATAGTAAATGAAAAGTTATTATCGTAATCAATTGTTGTGTTTGATTGTTTGATTGTAGATACTAAAATGGAACATGGTATGGCGTAGTAGGTTAAGCGTACCACTCAATTAGCCACCCTTTTTGCCTCATCACTTGAGAAAGTCCCGTCTTTTTTAATTCTACCCAAGACGAATAATTGTTGTCTACTATATGTTGTAGGGTCTTCGGCAATGACTAGTTTGTTCGCCACTTCCGCGTCCATGCCCCCATCCACTAGCTTGTTAGGAATAAAGCACTAACCGAAACAAAAATATTTGGCTAATTCGCATGACACTATTATTGCAAGATGTAGTAAGTAAACTAACCTTTGCGTCATTTTCTAACCATCGTTTCTTGAATGCCTCCCAAGTAAGGGTAACAATGTGATTGTAACGCGTACTTGGATCTTCCCCAAACCTCGTGCCCTTCAGTTTGATATAATCCTTGGCAAGGGTATATTTGTGTTCTCGATGAGCTTTTGATGCGATTTGAAGAGCCTTCTTTTTCACTTGATCATAGGATGTTGCCTCGATAATAAAGGGGCGCTACAAATGTGATCATAAAAATAGTCACACTCACAATTTTCAATTGAAATTAAAAATAACAAGTACCACACTAACCTTGCATTCCTTCCATATATCATTTTTTATTTTGACCATCGCGCGACATCATCGTCGGGTGAAATAGCAACACCAATGTCATTAAACTTGACATGTGTTAGTATTTTGTTATCGATCCTAATCTCTAATTCGCGACAATGTGTGAGGAGTTGAGCTTCTTTCGATGCGCGAGTCACTTCTCGTTGTCTTCTAACCTCACTTGAACCGCCAACAACATTTTCCCCCCCACTTGAGTCGGAGTTAATGGAACTTGAAGGGCTCTCCATTAAGCTTCCTTTGTATATTGAAATTTGTTAATGACTAACACAATACTAATAAATCAAAGTTGTACTTTGTAGTAAAAACATTATATTTCATAATCCAAAAATTTAGGGCTAAGCAAGCTATGGAGAATTTTAAAAAAAAATCTTGATTTTCGTTCAGGACATGCTTCTGACATGATATTTAGTAATAACATGATAAATGGAGGCACCATGTACAAGAAAATAAAATTTTTAGCAAATAAGAATGAAAAAAATCGTACCTTTGGTATATGACGAAGTTGTGTCGGTAGAATTGATTATTTTGGTTGGGGATGGTCTACCTTGTTTGTCCCTCTCCTACCCATAACAAAGGATGTTACCAAATTGAACAAGAACAAATAAATATTGACATTAATTGAAAAAACCAAACCCTAAAAATGTTGTTGAGAATTTATTGCAAAACTTACCAATCTTTTGCATGCAATTAGTGGCTAGTTCCACTTTGTTTTGACACAATTGATGTGAGAAGATGTATGGGATGGGTAATGGAGATTTGATGTGAAGAAAGTTGAGGAGATTTGAGAAGATGTGCAAAAGTTTGGACTTTTGGAGATGAAACCCGTAAGAAGTGAGGATAAGATGCCAAAAGTGTTGTGTTTTTCTGTTCTATAACGTGTTTACTTTATTCTAGCTTACCTTGTTGCGAAATCGGCACTCTCTCGTTACACCTGACGTGGATATTTACGAAGTCGTTACGTGCTCATGTGATTTCCTTTTATGCTCTACTTAATCCTTCTAGCGACATCGTAACTGAAAAGCTGACATAAAGTATGTTACTAGGATGTTGCGACATCGCTACAAATGAACCCACGAACCCTACTTAAGATTTTATTTTGTTTTTATTAATGCACTCATAGATTTTTAAATCACGATCTAAACGAAATGATGGTATAAGACACTAATCATTCTATTTTAAGAATAATTTTCATTTGTTCCGTCGTATGCTCATGTAGAACGGGATAGGGATTTGGTCACTTAATCTGCAATTACATAATTTGAAAGAGTTTTAAGAAACATAGTCTTTAATTGTAAGACAATAAGAAACTCTACACATCATGTGTACGCTTGAAAACGCTATCCATCGCTTACCTTTAGAGACAACAACATAGTGGAGCTTCACACATGAACTACATATATATATATGCGCAGTTCAAGTGCATTTCATTAGAGATATTTAGTTTATTACAACTCATTTATGTGATTACAAGCACGATTATTGAATTAAACAAAGTTTAATGCACACGTTCACTCACCAATTGTCATCACTAATCATACTACCGAGTATCGCTTAATAACATTGCATGCTGATGTACTAAGATGTACTCTGCTTGACATAATGTGATGTTCGATATTTTCCAAATTGAGTATTATACTGTTTGGATATAAAATGTACATATTTAAGAATATGATATTGCGTTTAAAAATTTAAACCGAATTATTGATGTTTTACATAGAGTTATGTCATACTGCTTATGTACAAAGATGTACTCTACCTGAGTGAATATCATGATGGATATTTAACAAATAGAGTATTGTACTGCATCTATATAAAATATATATATGTTAGAATGTAAAAATTGCTAATAAAAAATTAAAAAGTTTTATTTTTTAGTTACAATCTTATTAGCTTGTGTAGTAGCGAATTCGCTAGTATACACGTTACCACAGTTAAACCCTAAACCCTAAACCCACAAACCCGCAAACCCAGAAAACCAGTTGGCGACGGGGTTGCGATAGCGCTAGTTAGTAGTTCAAATAAAAAAAAGACTTTTTGGGTTACGACCTCGCTCTAATTAGAATGATTCTTCTGTAGCGAGTTCGCTACTTGAACGCTTGCCTGGCGAGGCTTTTTAAGACTCGCTACTAGATACTCAGGTTTGAGCTAGTTATTAACGACTTCGCAACATAGAGATGCGTGTGAACTAGCGATATCGCAACATATAGAAGCGTATCGGCTAGCGATATCGCAAGTACTATTACTATAAATAAAAAAAAGGGGATCGGGCTAAAATTAATTAGCCCCAAATTGAAAAACCCTTCTCCGGCGACGAAACTGTAAGTTCTCCGACAAAATGCGGCCAAAGACCAGAGGAGCTGTGCGAGGACGGGGTGGTAGAGGCTCAGACAGTGGACGGGGAAGTGGTCAGGCGGTGGGAAGTAAACGGCGTCGGACTGAGGAGCCTGCGGTTCAGGCAGAGATTCCAGTCGCCCCGCCGCTACGTCCAGTCGCCCCGCCGCCGCCGGAAGTTCCAGAAGTCCCTGCCGCCGCTGCTGCTGCCGGAAATGATGGTGGGGAAGGGCCCAACAGTTCCAGTGAGGAGGAGGACACTCCTGAGTTCTTCAACAACGCCGCAGAAGCCCTGGATTTGTCTATATTCGAGGCCCTCCCAAATGACATGATAAATCTAATCATGATTCGTGTTTACTTCGACTCGGTTCTTCGTGCGTACGCGACCGCAACAGCGACAGAATGGCATAAACAGTGGCTCACCGATGCTTCTGCACTAGGTCACACAGACTCGACCTATGTTTTGGCCCTATTTGCAATATGTTGCTGGGGTGACATTCAGAGAGGCATGAATGTCATCACCTCCCTGAAGAGAACCGATAAGAAAGGCCTCCGGGAAGCTCGAGTACGCGTCATCAGAGCCGGTTTGGGTAACGCTTGGGGTTGGGCGCACTACTACAGGTTCCTCGGAGATGGAGTAGTCACGCCCAGGCCCATTTGCTGCGTGGAACATGCTACCCTCAATCGCAGAGTGAGGTACGATCGCTGGGAGAGACTTGATCCAGCGGACATCTCATGTGATGCATGCACCTGCGATCAGGAATTGGTTCACGTCCTCGGTCCTCGTTTAGGCTAAATGTTCTAGTATTTTTGATTATGTTTTTTTTACCATTTTTGCCCAAATTTGGTATGAGTGTAATAACATTTTGTTTGCCATTTTGGCACATTTCATTATTTAATAAGTTTTTTTTGTGATACCTTGTCCTTTACATTTTTTGTAAGTTTATTAATTTTTATTAATAAGCGATTTCGTCACTGTCACGTTTCATGATGATTTATTAGTAACAGAACACCGAGCGAAATCGCAACTAACAAGCGCCTGTGTACGACGTCCTAACGATATCGCAACATGTCGTATTCAGTCAACAGAGCCTGGCTAGAGATTCTGTAGCGAGATCGTAACAACAAAGATTGACAAAAAAAAACTCAACATTGCCGTGGCATGAAGCGAGTTCGCTACATGGTAAGAACCCATCTAAAAAGGGTTTTTGGGTTTGGGTCTATATTGGGCGTATAAGTGTTGGGCCTTAGCCTGTGTAAGTATTGGGCCTTAGCCTATGTAAGTATTGGGCCTTAGCCTTGGTGTTTCATGTTCAGTTTGCACTGGTCGGCGACTTATCGAACCCTTGTGAAATGTAAGTGTATATAAACTGAAAAATCACCTTCTAATCAGCCGATGTGGTACAAATGGTGGCGATATTTGTTACGACTTCGCTAGCTGTGTAACTTATTGTAGCGAACTCGCTACGAGTCGTACTCATTAGACAGAGCCTAACTTGAGATTCCCTAGCGATTTCTTAACGACAAAGCTTGACACACCTGGCAAACAATTGTAGCGCTTGGAGAGTAGCGATATCGCTACAATATACGGACCCATCACGAAAAACATTTGAAATTCCATCAGTAATTATTTTGGTTGGGGATGCCAACTTGGTCAATGAAAAGGTGTGAATGCCATCAGTAAAAACCTTTGAAATTCCATGAGTAATGAATTATTTTGGGGGTTTGCATGGGGTGTCCATGGAAAGGTGAGAATGCCTTTACATTTTCCTTCCATTAATACCATAATGAATGCTTTTTGTCTAGGAACTCTGACAGATTTTTGAATAATAGAGCACCTCAACCCTTTAAATATCAACCCCTTCTCCATTTAGAACCTCATTAGACCCTTCATTCCCACATTCCCTTCTGCCTTCTCATATTCCTTGCCTTCTGCTTCCAATGGATGTGTCTCTATTCAGCGCCCTACCAGATGACATGATAAATCTGGTATTGATTCGTGCTGAGTTCGACTGGGATCTTCGTTGCTACGTGAGCGGAAGAGCGACCGAGTGGGCTCAACAGTGGCTCACCGAAGCTTCTGCAGTAGGTCACACACCGTCAACCTATGTGTTGGCTGTTTTTGCAATCTGTGAAGGTGACATTCAAAGAGGCATGAATGTCATTACAACCATGAAGAGAACCGACAAACAGGGCCTCCGTCTAGCTAGGCAACGCGTCAGAAGAGGTCTGAGTTACGCTTGGGGTTGGACACACTACCAAAGGTACTTCTCAGAAGCAGCAGTTAGGCCTAGGCGGATCTGCTGCATTCCGCATGCTGGCCTCAATGACTTTGTGAGGTACGATCCCTGGCTGCCCCTTGATCCGGCGGACATTACCTGTGATGCATGCACTTGCGATCAGGAACTGCTTAATGTACTCGGTGTACGAATCATCTACTAGTATTAGTTGTCTGTTCTTTACTATGTATTTTTGCATCACCAGTTTGTTTCGATTGTAATGAAGTTGTGTTTTCCATTTTGGCACATTTACATTTATTTTTTTCTTGTTTTGATATATTGTCCCTTACATTTTATTTATTCATCCTAAGAGCCCATATCGTATCAGCAAAATCATTCACTTTTTGTATAGTGCGTGGACATAGGGATATCGTCACTGTCACAATTCACATGATTTATTATGAACAGAACACCAAGCGACATCGCAACTAACTAGCACCTGTTTACGAGGTCCTTACGATCTCACAACAAGCCGTATTCAGTCAACAGAGAACACTACAAACGCAACAGCGATACCGTAACATCAAACGCAATATACTACCGTCCCAGTTACGACATCTCCCACATCCTCGCCTGCTAAAATTAGGGTTTAGCAAAGCTTACGAGATTGCAACGCTCAATCCTACAACTAACGAGATAACCTACAAAATCGCTACGAACACGTTTATATTACTACAAAGGTTACGAGATCGCAACAACCAATTCAATTTAAGGCGGATACATTTTTTCCGCCTTGGTCAAACATTTTTTAGCGTCAAAACCCATTTCCGCCTTTAACTGCCTCTTTCCGTCTTAAATGTAATTTTTTTTTGCTAGCTTGAAGAGGTAGCGAACTCGCTACATACCATCAAGGCGTAAAAAAACGCGCCAGGCTTAAACGCCTTAAATATGTGTCTTGCATCTACCCCTTTGTAGTAGTGTGCAAGCATGTTAGGGCTCGCTAAGCGACCCCAAATCTGCCGACAAGCACGGAGTATATCAAAGTTATAATGTTTAAGTTGTATTCCCTCTATCAGAATGCTTTCTTCTGCCATTATTTGATATTTGAGCTGTGACTGATTTGTATGTTGTCTGAATTCCATGTTGTCTGAATTCCATGCTGTTTGAGTTCCATGTTGTCACCATAGGTCTTGCGCCTGAAACAGAAAGATAGATATCAGCTAGTAAAGGTCCTTATCATCTAATATAAGAGAATTCCCTTATATCTAGATTTACCCAACCCTTAATTTCTCTAGGCATTGTGTTGTGTGTGAAATTGTAATTTTGCCTATGTTTACTTGCTAATCTTGCTAAGGAGTCAGCTACTGAATTTGTTTCTCTATAGATATGAGCGTAAGAGAGAGAAAACTCACTTTGAATCATCCAGATAGCTCTGATTATGTGCTCAATTTTCCAAGGTACTCTGAATTGTTTTCTGATGATTTTCAGAAGGACCATTGAGTTAATCTCCACTTCTAGGTCTGTGATCCCTTCACTGTATGCACTCTCTAGTCCTTTTATTAGAGCTATTGCCTCAGCCTCCAAGCTTGTTCTTGTCTGTATGTATATTCCTTTTGCTGCCACAACTCTGCCAAGTCTGTCCCTGATGACTACTCCTACCCCTGAAATGCCTGGATTGCCCAATGAAGAGTCATCTGTGTTGAGTTTGTACTGTCTTGTTGGAGCTGTCCAATTGATATGTTGAACTGTGTGTCTTCTGAAGTTGTTGGAGACTGGTGCTAATTGTAAATTATCTGAGTGTAATGCTGCCACTTCATAAGGTTTCCAGCTCAACCTATGAACTTTCAAAACACTTCGTAGAATGTTAAGTATCTGTTTGATCATAACCTGAAATATTGGTTTTCTATCATCAAAAATACATGCATTTCTTGTGCACCATTTGATCCAGGTAATAAAGACTGGTAACATTCTAACAATTTCCTATGCAAATCATTTTTGACTCTTATATTCCAGTAATAAAAGAATCTGTCCCAGAGATTTGTAAAATTTTCAGGTATCAAGTCTAGCATAATGTGAAAAAACTGCCAGATGTTACTAATTAGAGGACACTCATGAAAAATATGTTGAAGATTTTCAGCATCTTTTCCACAAAAACAGCAATTAAAAACATATATGATCTATTTTTCATGCAATATCTCCCCAATTGGCATTAATCTATTCAGTAATCTCCAATTAAAAACAGAAACCTTGTTTGGCACATATTTCAACCAAATATTTATATAAGATTGAACCAGTCCATTTTTTTCCTTAAAAGTTCATAAGTTGATGATATGGTGAAGTTTCCATGTGTTTCTAATTTCCAGATCATATAATCATCATACTCTTCAAATAAGGGAAAATCTTTAACTAATAGTTCAGTTATATCTGCTGGGAATCCATGAGCTAATATTCACTGACTTTATTTGTTTGGTCATAGAAAGACTGACTTATGGTAAGCTCAGAATATATCACATCTAAATTGGCATCCCACAGATCAAATTAATAGTCCAACATTCAACTAGTTAATTTCCCAAAAGGAGGAGTTACCTGACCCGACCTGTATCTGTGTGTTACTCTGAGCTAACTCATCCACTTCCTTGAATCTCTTCCATGTTCTTGAGTTCTTTTTTGACCCTGGTAAAGACCACATAAAAGAGGACCAAAGACTCTCTCCTTTTTGAAATTTCCACCATATTTTCATAGAAAAACTATCCACTAATGTGTGTAAATTTTTCACAGCTAGTCTATTTTCCAGATAAGGGTAGCAAAGATTTTCCCAAGCTCTCCATATTTTATTTTGACCATACTCTGTACTACCCAAAAAAAATCTAGCAAAAATTACATGTAATCTGTCCAGAACCCCTTTAGTTGGTTTTATGAGTGTCAGTATATGTAGGGGGATTGCAGATAAGACATGCTTAGCTAAAATTAGTCTTCCAACTTGATTTAACCATTTATTTTGCCATGTCACTAATTTTGCTACTATATTATCAAATAGGGGTTGAAAGTATGTGTGTTTTTTTCCCAAAAAATATAGGACAACCTAAATATTTAAATGGGAACACCTCTTTTGTAATACATGTGCTCTGTAAAACCATTCTGTGATATGACATAGGAGCTTTATTGGACAAATAGTATGTAGATTTTTCTATATTTATCTTTTGTCCAGTTACAGTCTCATATTTTAGCAAAAATACCATTAAAGCATCTAGACTGTGTTGATTAGCTCTCAGAAAAACCATTGCGTCATCAACAAAACTTAGATTTGTGATTTTAGTAGCTAAATGTGGCAGCTATAGTAATCTATTTTAGCAGTAGAGAATAGAAAACCATTTGTCCTTGTAAAAGTCTCAGTTAACAATATAAATAGGAAAGGAGATAGAGGATCGATCCCCTTGTTTTAATCCTCTTGAGGGTTTAAAAAATCCAAAAGGTTTTCCATTTACTAAAACTGAGAACTTTGTTGCATTTATATTGCCCATGATGATTTTAACTAAAATGATAATGAAAACCAATTTGTATCAGAAGTTTCTCTAAAAATTTCCAGGAAACCCTATCAAAAGCTTTCATCATATCCAATTTAAAGAACACATTAAAACCACCATTTTCATTATTCAAATATTCAGTAAGTTCATGTAGTAAAAGAACATTGTCTGCTAATTCCCTGCCCTGAACAAAGGCAGATTGCTCAGGGGAAATCAGAAAAGGCATAATGGGCTTTAGCCTTTCTGTTATCACTCTTGACAAGACCTTATTAATAAAATTAGATAGAGATATAGGCCTATAGTCTGCAAAGGTTGTATATACTTGTCTTTTAGGTATTAGAGTGATAAATGTTGCAGTTATAGCTCTAGGTATTGGGACACCTATTAAAAATTCATTTACTGCATTCACCATATCAACACCAATTATTTCCCAGCACTCTTTATAGAATTTACCTGTATATCCATCTGGTCCAGGTGCTGCATCTCCATCCATTTGAAATACTATCTGCTTCAGTTCATCCAATGTGATCATCTTCATAAGTTCCCTTATTTTGATCTTCTGTCATGATCTTTGGAATGTGCTCTAACATGTACTCAGTATCCCTGTCATCAATATTTAAATGCTCATCAGTCAACAAATTTTCATAAAATAATGCAGCCTCTTTACCAATATCTTGCTGATTAGTTATCCAAGCTTCTGATGAGTTTTTTTTTATCATTGCTATCCTCTGCCTGGCATGCTTAGATTTGACAGTTGCATGGAAAAATTTGGTGTTTGAATCACCTTCCTGCAACCATCTAATTCTAGCTTTTTGTTTCCAAAAAGTTTCCTCTCTAAGCAATGTCTGAGTGTATTCTGTCTGAGCTAAGTGTAGCTGTGTTCTGCTTGATCCAGTATTTTGTGACTGATGTTCCATCTCTTTCTTCATCAAGTTCTCCTCAGCCAACCTGACATTATCCTGTACATTGCCAAAAACACTTTTGTTCCAGTCTTTCAGTTTTAGTTTTAGCCTTCTTTGTTTGACTGAAAAACTTAATATTCCATAAATACCAGTACTCTCATTCCAGCTTTCTGTCACAGTGTTTAGAAAATCAGGGTGAGTAAACCAACAATGTTGGAATTTAAAAGATTTTGCACTACTTTGTAATCCCTGATTTTCCAGCTTAACTAATAATGGGGAATGGTCTGAACCTGATCTAGATTTAACTCCGATGTTAGTGTTTGGAAAAATATTTTGGAAATTTGCATTCATGAGCCCTCTATCTAGTCTTTCCCACACTGTACCTGTTGTTCCCATTCTAGTTCTCCTATTTCCTGTCCAAGTGTACAGATTTCCTGTAGAAGGTATTTCCACCAATGCATTGTCCTCAATAAAATCATTAAATTCTAACATTGCATCTAAATTTGGAGCTGACTGGCCTATATATTCATTGGTATATCTCATTACATTAAAATCTCCAATAAATATAGTTGCTTCATCAATTTATGCTGTTAAGCTCATTCCATAGGTCCCTTCTAGCTAATAAATTATGCCTAGCATATATAAAGCATGCAAACCAAGTTGTATTAACATTGTGATGTTTAATTTCATTCCTTATAAATTGATCATGCATTGAAATCATAGAAACAGAAAAATCATCATTTCAGAAAATTCAGATTTTATCCCTAGTTCCTGCTAAGTAATGATTATAACCTAAATCAAAGGAAATGGAAGCTATCTTACTACTTTGCATGAAAGGTTCTATAACTACAAAAAGTCCTATTTTATTTTTCCTTTTGATGTTCAGAACTCTAGCTTGAGTGACCTTATTTTTAATCCCTCTAACATTCCACACACATAAACTTATGTCTATCATTGATTAAACTATATATTTAGGGTCTATCTGAGATCTAGTGAACACAGTCTTTTGTGAACCTGTATAATCTTTCTTGGTCCTTTTCTTTTTTGTATTAGCAATCTGTGTACTATTCTCTATTCCAGATTCAGTAATTAAATTACTAAATTTATTTTGATCAATAGGCTCTAAAATAAAATCCCATCTTCCTTTGATTTTTTCTCATGTGACCATTGTAATCTAGGCATAGGGGATACTCTGGCTATCATATTCTGTTCTTCTAAAGTTAAAGGAGAGTTTTTTTCCCTCCCTTAACTATGTAGATTCTGAGACTGTATCATGTGTTTGATCTTTTCCATTTTCTTCTTTTTCCTCACCACTGTCCTGTGTATCTGCATCATTCTCATCAGAGTGGTTATTATTAAAAATCATCATTGCTGATTTACCCTTACTCAGTAAAGTTTATGCTTCTGTCTCTTGTATGTCACTTTGCTGATCAAGATTTTCATTTTGTTGATGTGTTGCCTCTTGTGCAATAACTCCTATTGCAGCTTTAGTTGAAGGGTTTATATCAGAAGGGTGGATATTTCTATCCAGAATGTGAACCTCTTTGTTGCTTTGTTGTTCCTTCTGAGTCACAAGCATAGGCTGTGATTGTTGTGTGTCTTGCTTTTTCTCCCTCCAAACTTGTCTTATACCTGCATCATAACCTCTCTTTTTCAAGGAGATATTCTCAACCACAGGGTTAGTAATAATATCAGTTGTTATGGTTTGTTTTTCCTTATTTGTTAAGCCTGATGAGGATGGATTAACATCTATGGGCTGGTTTTCAAGTGGTATTGGTCTCCAAGGTGCTATATTCCTTTGCTTTGGTTCAGCTTCACATGCATTATTTGGATGACCTCTCTTATAACAGTTTGAGCAATAAAAAGATAGACTTTCATACTCAATTTTTTGCCAGTAACCCATATTTCTAAAATTGAGCCATATTCTTTCAACCAAAGGTTTTGTTAGATCAATTTCAATGCATACCTTAGCTACATGTGGCCTAGTTTTATTCAAAGTAGCCTGATCTACCTTTACTAGAGTTCCTATCAGATTTCCAATTGACGGTAATGTGTGTTCATCAAAAAATTGCCTTTTAAGGCCATACAATGCTATCCATGCTGTGACTATGGGAGAATCTGTGTTTGGATCAAAATCTGGACTCCACTTTGTAATCCTGATCGAGTATGCTCCAAAGTTCCAAATCTTATGCATCCAACACCTGTAATAATCATCAACTAGATCAAAATGGATTAGTACTTGATGATTATCTAATAAATAGATTTCAAAATGGCCTTTGAAATCAGCCGTTTGAAAATCTTGACGGAGTTTCTCCAACCGAGGCCGCGAACTCGCAAACTTTCCGACCAGGGTTAATTTTAGGGGTTCTTCCAGTCGATCACATTCTTCATCAGAAAAATGCAATCCTGGTTCCCCCAAGTGATCAACCCTAGTTTTTGGATTAAAGGTAGCTCCAATCGGAGACGCAGCCCAATGGAATGATTGACTGTTTGCCACCGCCTGCGCATAGGTCACAGGCGGGGCTGTTGCGGTATTGGGAGGCTCCGCCATAGAGGCGGCGCCGGAAAAAGAGTGAAGGTTTGATAGAGATCGGAAATCGCCCAGAGGGTTTAAGCAGAGTCTAGAGTCTCCAGATCTCAAATCCTTCTTTACTTTTAATTTGGAATCGTTTGTTTATTTTATTATATATCCAACTTTTTATTTATATAATCAGGAATGGAATAAGAAATTATATATAAGGAGGGCCGAAATTGTTTAGTACAAAAACAATTTATTATTTTATCGTACTCATCATTTTTCATTCCATTTTTGTTTGAATATATTTAAGTGTAATTTGAAATATTGAGGGTTAGAATTATAAAAAGTGTAGTTTAAATAATATTTAATTTGGTAAAAGCTTCCATATATGTTAAAGATTACTAGCATGATTCGGCCGCATGTTGTGCGGTATGTTTGGAATACCTTAAAAAGATTTTAATTTGATAAAATGTGTAAATTTTAGCTATTTACGTTAAAAAATGGGGTTGCTATATGCAGTTCGATATTTTACTCTTGTAGTTCGAAATACGGTATGAATTTACGATATTGTCCTCACTTATTAGGTTCATTTAAAAAACTTAGCAAAATTCAGGTGGCGGTATTGTAGTTTCAATTGTACTTTGATTTACACTGAGTAAAGTACCGGTAATTTCAATGGTATTTTAGACTATGTTAAGTAAAATACTGGATCGTGTATAACACATTAGTAAAAATGTAAGGTGAGGCCTTATGATAAGATAATGATTTATCCTTAAAAATGGTAAGACAATGATTTATCCTTTATTTTTTAGCCCAAATTAGTAATAATGTCCATTTTTAAATACATTAATTTCGGTAAGTTTAGACATGTTGATTTTATTTTTCAATATATTAACTTTTACTTTTACTTCAGTTCGATTCAGTTCAGTTGAAATAAGTTCAGACAAATAGGACCTAAATATAATTTTATTACAAAAATAGAAAACATGATTTGTCCGTATAAATTTTCTAGTACAAAATATATATATCCATACTATTAATTAATATATTTATGTAAAACAAAATATTTATCGTAAGCATATTGTATCCATATATTAATGTATAAATGCAATATTTTATGTGTAGTAGAATACAAAGAAATTGTATGAAAATTGGAAAATAGGCCAATTCACGATTCTCAGTCCAAACACTCCAGAATTAACCACTTTTCAAGCTCTGAATTCTTGATCTAATATTGCATACTTAATTAATTAATTATGGATAATTGCGGCATTCATGTTAATTGTGTGACGTAATATTCATGTTTCCTTTCGTAGACATGTTAATTAGGTGGAATGAGTTGTATAAAAGCCGAAAGCTATTTAGTAAGCTATAAAAATATGCAATAATATATGCATACCATATATTATATATATTGAAAATACAATTATACTAACTGAATCATTGAAATTACGGATGATTGATATATGTGATTGATATATATATATATATATACGGTTAAGTTCGTAGATTAATTAAAAGAAACAAAATAAGAAATATATAAAAATGGTAGGCGCCGGAATATGGTGAACTTGCGGTGGTTATGTGGCGGTTTTAGTCAAAACTACGTTATTTCATCCTTTTTATTTCTTTTTATTAATTTATTTATTCATCGTAACAATAACTTTTCTAATTCCCTTTAGTATAATTTTAAATCTATACTTAATATGCATAAATATATATATGATAATTAAAAGTTAAAATTTATTATGCTACAAATAAGATCCATTATGTATCTAATACGTCAATGAAAGAAATTGGTCTTGGTCCATACAACACATCTGAAGAACGTCACAACTTTGATTCTCAATATAATTCGAACACAGATTCTGAATTAGAATGTTTAAACATACGATCTTAATTAAACATCTGTCTGCAAAATAGCTAATCTTCAAGTGATATACTTTTCAATCTCCTCATTTGGCATTTTATAGATCCAAATATAATTTTGGTGTACGATCAATCAGAAGACAAATATAGAATTGAGTTAACTCCCGCTCAATTTCAGAAATTCAAAATTCCATCTTCACCATCAAATAATCCAGAAAAGTAAAAAACGGAGTACAATCATCCAAATGTTCCAACGTAAATGAACATCAACATCAACATCAAAACATTCTCCTCCCGAGAATCTAATCTGATTATTTGAGATTTGCATGTGTATATTTCAGACAAATGATTTCATGTTTATGATTGATGATGATTATGATATATATGATTGCTGAAGATGATGACAGTGGATTTAATAATCGGATTGATGATTTGATATTCATGATTGATTATTAATTTTTTATGATTGATGATTTTTTATTGACGATTGATGTCAGTTTCGATGATTGGTGAATTTTTTGTTAATGATTATTTTATGATAATTTGATGATTCATGATTTATTATTGATGATGGATGATGGTGAGGATGAATAGGGAGATTAAGGCCAGGTTTGGTTCGTGAGGTTTTTGAAAAACTCAGACTATCAAAGTCCGATTTTGTGAAAACGTGTTTGGCTCGCGGTGGGTTTTGAAGATATTTTTATTTTATCAAAAGCTTCATTTTTCCCAAATAAAAACTGGTTTTTGTTGACTGTATAAGTCCAGACTTTGTGAAACTTTTTACACAAAACCATATATGATTTTGTCTGGTTTAGGCTCTCCCACACCAAAATCCACAGTCTCCGTCAGACGTTTTCCCTACCGCCGCAGACGACGTCCGGTCCAAGATCCGGCCGGTGCCACCTCCTTGCAGGCCCTCAGTCCGGCGAAGCCTCCCTGCACGCCTTCAATCAGGCGAAGCCTTTGTCCCCGGCGACGGGTCCTTGGCCGACGACTACCTCCCTGCCCGGCGTCAATTATTTCTGGCCGGTGACGCATCCCTCAGAGTCCACGCCTCCCCCGTAGACGCCTCCCTGCACGCAGACGACACCCGGTCGGTCTCCGGCGAACTTTGCTGCTTCAAGATATCTTGTTCTTAAAGTGCTCCGGAGATTCATGGCATCTACCTCAACAAATTCGAGCTCCGGTAGTCCGACGGAGGATTCCCGGCATCGGCGTTAAAACCTATGCGATTCCGCAATAAACTGCGACTCGCGGCAGTCGACGATATGTCCGATTCGCGACGGTCTGAAAACTTGCGGTGTCCCAAGTCGGCGTCTGCAAATCGCCGTTTTTTCGGTCCGGAGAAGAGAATGCCATTGAATTGGGGAAGATGAATTGGGGACGATGAGTCAGAGCTCCCTACATTTTTCTTGTGTATTGCAATTTAGCCCCTATAATTTAATGTTTATTTTACAAAATACCTGAATAAATAAGACCTCAATTTAATGTTGCCTTATTAAAACATAAACCCCAATAATAATGTTGGTACTTTGCATTAAACTTGTAGGTACTTCTTATTTAGCCTTAAAGTAGTTTTAAATAACTTGAAGAATTTATGATTAAATTTAAATAACTTTAAATATGATTTTCAAAAATTATTGGTACTACTTAGTAATTCTTAATAGTACTTCCAGTAAATAAACCTTGTGAGTACTTGACATAAATATTTTAAATAGTAAAAAAATTTATCCATATTATTTATATGTATATTACTAGTACTACAAATTAGACTTGAAAGTACTTCCAATATAGTTAGAAAGTGTTTCTCATACAGTTTAAAGATAGTTTAATTTAATTTAATTAAATCATATTTAAATAAATGGTACTACAAATTTGGTGATACCAGGTCCAGGCTCAATGATCCAGTAGTAATACGGGCTCGGCCCGCTACGAGGAAAGGTAGTTTGGCAGTATCCGGGTTCGTACAACTCGGATAGGGACAGATATGCTAGAAGACACTCGGAGCATGGACCACTCGGAGAGCATGGGTATTGTATAAATAGTGCTCCTCAGCACTATCCCAAGTAAGTATCTTCTCACTATTCAAGTGATTACCCCTTTTCTCTCCCGAGATCCATCTTTCATCATCACGCCGGAGGGTCTACCCTCGGGTACCTCCCGGGGTTCTGTCTTGCAGGACCAGATATTGGATCAGGGATCAGGGGCCTATCCGGACCGACCAGGCAGGCAGCATCAAGTTGGCACGCCCGGTGGGACGCGATCTTTGTTCACAAAAGCATTAAGATGCCGCCTAGAGGTCGGCCGCCACGAAGAGGTAGAGGAGGAAGAAGACCGGAAGTAGTAGAGGAGGACCTTACCTTGCGCCAAATGAGGGATCGAGCGCGCAAGGGGAAGGCTCCGATGCATTCGGATCCAGACGTCTCTGAAGGAGAGTCAGAGCCGGAAGGAGAAAGGGAACCGGAAATGACGGAGGACGACCGCGACAGAAGGGAGTTCGCCGCCACACAGGAGGAGGAGTACCGCCCTTGGCTGGCGGCAAAGCAAGGATCGGGATCGGGAACGAAACCGACTGAAGAACAGTCAAACCCTCCGGTTACTGAGGTCCGGGATCCCCCGGTTCAACCCGGGTCAGGATCTAACCCGACCCCGATGGGACCTCCTGCGGGGTTACCCCCGTTGGCCGCGGAGGTGGTCAGCCGAGGACCCCCTGCCGTCCACGGGCAGGAGAGTCTTCGACCTTCGGTTGTTATAGATTTGGAAAGGCAGGTTGGTAGTATAGGGCAACCAGCCGTTATGGTGCCAGGATATGGTCAAGGTGGGGGCTATCCCGGATATGGAGCTCCAGGATACGGGATGACTCAACACGGATATCAGGGGTACCCCCCGGCATCAGGAGGGTATTACGCCCAACCCCCCGGAGCCTCGGGGGGCTGGGCCCCCGGGATTCATGGACCGGTGTGGATGCAGAGCCAAGCACCGATGGCCGGATATGCCATGGCCCAGCCAGCCCCGGTTGCAGGAACCTATGGCACATACCCAGTGGTTGTAGACCGGGCCCCGGCGGCTCCAAACTCGGTAGAGGAGAGGTTGGATCGATTGATAGGAAGGAATGGAGGAAGGCCTACCTCCCCCTGGATAGGTTACATCAGCACTTTCCCCTGGCCGATGGGAATGAGAGTCCCGGAGGGGGTGCCGACCTACAGCGGGGAGACGGATCCGGAGGAATTTGTCAGGACGTACCATAATGTCATGGGAACACGTGACATCCGGGAGGAGCTTATGTGCAAGCTGGTGAGCTCGTATCTGAGGGGAAGCTGTTTGTCATGGTTTGAGGCACAAACCTCGGAAAGTTTTAGAAATTACTATGATTTTTCAAGGGCTTTGATGCACAGATATGAGACCAAAAGGAAGAAGTACCTCCCTTTGGCCGAGGTGGCTTATAGTCGGCAGTCGGCAAAGGAGGAAGTTCGGGGTTTCCACAGGAGGTACATGGACGATTCTATGAAGGTGATTGACAGAGACGCTCAAGTGAAAGCCCTAATAGCAGGATTCATTGCAGGGTTGAGAGATGAGGTGTTATGGGCAAAGCTCATGGAGAATATCCCGACCACTTTTCATCAGCTGGATCTTGAGGTGGAGATGTATTGTCGCTTCTCGAAGGGAGCAAAAAGAGGAAGGAGGAAGGGTACTTCGAGGACAAGGGGATTGGAAAAGGTGATAAGGCTCGGGTCGCTGATCCTGTCAGGAGGGAAGCGGGCCCGGCTCCAGTGAGGCCGAGGGTAGACCCCCCTCGGGCTGAAATGTTCACTCCCCTGACGAAAACCCGGTCGGAAATCCTAACAATTCATCGGAACCTGTTTCAAGACCCGGCCCCCATACCGGGAAATCCGACTCCAGCGAATGCAGCTAAATATTGTGCTTTCCACAAGTCTAATGGACACACAACAGATGGCTGCCGAAGCCTAAGGGTGGAGATTGAGAAGTTGATCGAGAGAGGGCAGTTAAGAGACTGTGTGAGCCAGGAGAACCAGCGTCCGGCGGCTGGGCAGCAGGCCGGAGCGGGGAGGAAGAGGAATTGGAGGAACAGGCCGCGGAACGATAACCAGCGAGGGGCTCCTGCACCGGCTGCCCAGCCGGGAGCAGCGGCTCTGGTCATGGCCCCGGAACCAGTCAACCAGGTCCCTCCCCGGATGATAAATGTTATACATGGAGAAGTAGGTGATGGGCCGCAGTCCCACGCAGCGGCCAAGGCCTGAAGTCGGTATGTGCCGGCTGGTGAGGACAGGGAGAAGAGACTGCGCCCCACCGAGGCCATCACCTTTTCGGATGAGGATCCGGTGGCCAGTCTAACGCCCCACACGGATCCGATGGTGATCACAGCGGAGGTAGAAGGATTCACGGTCAAGCGGGTGTTCATTGATGATGGAAGCAGTGTAGAAATCATGTTTGCTTCTTGCTTTGACCAGTTGGGAATAGGCCGCCACAACCTTCGCCCGAGCACCTCTCCCTTGTCAGGGTTCACCGGCCGCACAGAGCATCCCTTGGGGGTGGTGTCCTTAACAGTAACAGTGGTCGATGACCTGGATAGGAGCAAGAAGACATCGGTCCGGTGCAACTTCGCGGTTATAGACGCTCCGTCCCCATACAACATCATCATCGGACGGCCGTGGATGGCTTAAGCCAGGGCCATTTGCTCAACGTACCATTTGACCATGAAGTTCCCAACCAGTCAGGGGTGGCGACGGTTCGAGGAAGCCAGTCCACGGCCAGAAGTTGCATGCTCACAGCCCTCCAGGAGGCTAGAAAGGCCCTGGTTGGAGCAGTGCAGGGAGAAGTAGGTCCGGGAGATGTGGAGGACATGCAGGTCGGGAGCCGAGGCATGATCAAAGTCGGGAGAAAGATGCCAGTTGGTGTGAAGGAAGAGCTACGATCCCTGCTTTCGAAATATGAGGATGTGTTCGCATGGGAAGAGAGAAATTTCACAGGTGTACCCCCGGAATTAGCCCTCCACAAGCTGAATGTATATCCGGAGTTAAAGCCGATTCGACAGAAGAAGAGGGCTCTGGCAGGAGATAAGGCCGAGGTGGTGAGACAGGAGGTGTTGAAGTTGCTGGAGGCCGGGGTGGTGGAGGAAATCATATACCCAGAATGGCTAGCTAACCCGGTGCTAGTCAAAAAGCCAAATAGGTCCTGGAGAATGTGTATCGACTTCACCGATCTTAACAAGTGTTGCCCGAAAGACAGTTACCCCCTTCCCCCAGTCGACCGGTTAGTGGAGGCCATCACCGGGTACGAGGCTCTGGCCTTTTTCGATGCATACCGAGGTTATCATCAGATTCAAATGCTGGCAGAGGACAAGCCGAAGACAGCTTTTATCACAGAGTTCGGCACCTATTGTTATAGGCGGATGCCGTTCGACTTGAAGAACGCAGGGGCGACGTACCAGCGGATGGCAGACACGATATTTCAAAATCAGCTGGGTCGAAGCATGGAGCTATATGTTGATGACATGGTGGTAAAGAGCCGGAGCTATCCAGGTTTCTTAGAAGACTTGGAAGAGATGTTCGGCATTTTGGGAAAGGTCAACTTAAAGCTGAACCCCGAGAAGAGTGTGGTAGGGGTAGCGGCTGGGAAGTTCCTCGGCTATATGGTGTCTAGTCGGGGGATAGACGTCAATCCGGAGAAGGTGGAGGCAATAAGCCGGATGCAGTCGCCGAAGAATGTAAAGGAAGTGCAGAAGCTGATGGGCTCCCTGGCAGCCTTGAGCCGATTTTTGTCGAAAGGTGCTGAGAGACAACTTCCCTTCTTCAACATATTAAGGAAGGCGAAGAAGTTCGAATGGACGGAGGAGTGCGAGAAGGCGTTCGGGGATCTGAAGGAACATTTGAGCCGGCTCCCGACCCTCTCTAAGCCGAAGGAGGGGGAGGACTTGCTCTTATACTTGTCCGCGTTCGCATCGGCTGTCAGCGCGGTATTGGTCCGAGAGGATGACGGGAGGCAGTGTCCGGTATACTTTGTCAGCCGGGCATTACAGGGTCCGGAAACTCGGTACACAAGTTTGGAACAGCTGGTGTTGGCGCTGGTCTATGCCTCAAAACGATTGCGCCCGTATTTCCAGGCCCATCCAATTATTGTCCTGACCAACCACCCCCTGAAGCAGGTGATGCTCAAGCCAGAGGCGTCTGGACGTTTGATGAAGTGGGCCATAGAGTTGGGGGAACACGAGATAACATATCAGCCGAGAAAAGCCATTAAGGGCCAGGCAATGGCAGATTTCTTAACAGAGATGGTCGGGTCGGACACGGTCGCCGAGGAAGTGCCCGAGGTAAGCCCGGGATGGACATTGCATGTCGACGGGTCAGCACATGCAGCAGGCAGCGGAGCCTGGGTATTGTTGACATCCCCGGAAGGAGAGGAGTACCACTATGCGTTACACTTCGACTTTAAAACCACAAATAATGAGGCAGAATATGAGGCGTTGGTAGCAGGACTCAAACTGGCTCGGGAATTGAAGATAGGAAAGATCCGGGCCTTCAGCGACTCTCAGATTGTAGTTCAGCAGGTGAATGGGGAATACGAAGCAAAGGAGAGAAGTTTGCAGAGGTACTTGGAGCTGGTACAGCCCATGATCCGGCAGTTCGATAGTTTCAGCCTGGAGCAGGTGACGAGAGAACAGAATGAAAAGGCCGACGCGTTGAGCAAGTTGGCATCTTCGAAGTTGAAGCCAGGGCAGAAAACGCCTCTCAGAAGGGAGACATTGGAGAGGAGAAGTTACGAACAGGGTGATGAGATCCTGGCAGTGGAGGTGGTGCCAGAAGACTCTTGGATGGCTCCGATCCGAGCGTACCTTCTGACAGGAGAGGTCCCGGCCGACCGAGTGGTGGCTAGAAAAATCCGGGTCAAGGCGCCGAAGTATACACTCCAGGAAGGGGCACTGTACAAAAGAGGCTATCTCCAGCCATTGCTGAAATGTGTGGAACAGCAGGAGGGCAAGTACCTGGTCCGGGAAGTTCATGAGGCCCGAATGGTAGTCATCAAGGAGCCAGAACTGTGGCCCGGAAGATTTTACGGATGGGGTACTATTGACCTACCATGTTTGAAGACTCGCAGGAAAGGGTTCGGTCATGCCTTCAGTGCCAGAAGTTCGCACCACTAGTGCACATACCCAGGGAAGAGATGATGGGGATAACAGGTGCCTGACCTTTCAGCAGATGGGGATTGGATCTGGTCGGACCGTTTCCCACTGCCCCTGGCAGCTTGAAGTACCTGATTGTGGCCATAGATTACTTCACTAAGTGGGTTGAGGCAGAACCTTTAACCAATATCCGGGGGGCTACCTGCGTGAAGTTTTGTTGGAGGAACATTGTATGCAGGTTCGGAGTTCTGAGGGCTATAGTAACTGACAATGGAGCGCAGTTTGAAAATGATCCTTTCAAGTCTTGGTGTGTGAAATATGGGATAAGTCAGAAGCTGACGTCAGTTTATCATCCGCAAGGTAACGGCCAGGTGGAGGTGACGAACAGGACGATCGTAAGTGGGATCAAGGCCCGGCTACAGGGAGCAAAGGGTAACTGGGTGCACGAGCTCCCGAGTGTTTTGTGGGCTCATCGGACTACGGAAAGTTCGGCAACCGGAGAATCCCCCTACAGTCTGACGTATGGATCCGAGGCAGTAATCCCGGCTGAGATCGGCATCCCCAGTCTTCGGACAGCCGAGCCGGTCCCCGAAGAAAAGAACGAAGAGGAAATCAGAACAAATCTGGACCTGCTGGAAGAAAGAAGAGAGAGGGCGGCCCTGCACGAGGCTAAGGTGAAGGAGAAAGTTAAGAAGTATCATGACAGGAGAGTAAGGAAGGTGCAGTTCAAGGTAGGAGACAGAGTTATGAGAAGAAACGACAAGAGTCACCAGGAGCCGGAAGGCAAGCTGGCACCCAACTGGGAGGGACCGTACCGGGTGATAGAAGCCCACCCGGGCGGGAGTTATGTGCTGGAAGATCCAGCGGGGAAGGGAGTCCCCCGAAGGTGGAACATAGCAAACCTCAGGCGGTTCTATGGATAGTCTCTGGCACTTGTTGCCTAGATAGAATAGCCTCTGGCACTTGATGCCTAGGTAGAATGGCCTCTGGCACTAGATGCCTAGGTAGGGTAGATCCCCGGCAGCAGGAGCCCGGGATAGAAACCTAGAGGTCGGATGACCGAAGGGTAGGTAGGAAGTATCCTGAAAACAGAGACTTTTTGTAACAAGGGTGTATCCCTTTTGACCGATTTTAAAGAGAATGAATGCGCGCATTAGAATTTTAAAACTGAAAGAGATGTCATAAACTGAAAATTATTATACATGTCGGAAATAAAATGAAAGGTTACAACAGGACATGAAGTCCGATCCTATCTATGATCCTATCTACGGGCCCCCGACAAAGAGGCTTCGCTGGGAGGACCTCCCCGGGTCTCGCGTCGGCTCCGTTGGACAACCTGCTCCAGCATGCGTTGTTCCTCGTCTTGATCCCGGGGAAGATCTGGATTCTCGCTTCCATCACCCCCCGGCTCGGCGGTTGATCTTGAGGTAGGGATGGGAACTCCGGTACGACCACCTCGACCTCCTACTCGGACTGAAGGGTGGGGAGCGCCGGCACGACCACCTGGACCTTCGATTCGGACTGGAGGCTGGGGAACGCCGGCATGACCACCTCGGCCTCCTATTCGGACTGGAGGCTGCCCCGCTCGCGGCCTGGTTGAGTTACTCCCAGTTAGAGTAGCTTTTTGTTTCCCTTTGTCATTTCGAGCCGAATGAGAGCCCGAGGCAGAAGAGGGACCGGAAGGTTGATCAGGAGCCGGAGTACTCTCCGAAGGAGGAAACTGAGCGCGGAACCGGGCAGCAATGGTTCGGAATCTGGCTAAGCGTCGTTCGGAAGCCTCAAGATCTAGGAGCTCAGGAGTATGCTCGTAACGCTCATAAGCCAAATCAATATCTTCAAGAGGAGGTATCTGAGACACAGAGGGAGGGACTACGATCCGGTTCAGAATGTTCTTCCTCCAATCAATTGCGGCTTGATAGGCCGCTGCCCAGACGCCAGAGGTCCGTTCAGAGCTCTCCATCCAGGCAATAAGATCGTCAACTGCCCGGGGAATGTCGGTCAGCAAGGGAATGCTAACCGCCCCCTGACGCAGTCCGAGCAGATGGTATGATAGGTGAACTAATACAAGCTGCTGCTGGAGAGTCCGGTTCCTGGTTGCGAGCTTCTCGTTTTCCACTTCAAGTTTGGTCGCGTGTTTCCGAAGATCGGTTGTACTTTGCATTCTCATACACTTGCTGTAGTATAGCCGGAGGTCGTGCCATACCTCATCCAATTCCTTCTGGATCCGAAGTTAGAAATTGCGATGCTGGGCCTCCTGCTCCGATAGGACAAGGTCGAATTCGAGGACTTTGTCGATGCTCTCAAAAGCGAGTCGGTAGCACTTCGGCAGGGAACCGAAGTCCTCTTGAATCTGGAGCAGGCATGTGATCAAGCAATCGGCGTCGGAAAACTCTGAGATCAGGGGACCGAGCCCCCCCCTCGGATAGAAGGTCAGTCAGACTCGGACAACCGGGGGGCTGAGGACTCGGGAAGGATCCTGGTGGCAACAGGATGGAATCAGAACATATAAGAAAAAGCAAAAAATAAAGACAAGGCCAGTGTTGACAGAAATTGCAAAGAAAGTTTTTATTAATAGAGTGAGGGTCCGGGGTTGAAGATTCGGGAAGAAAATTACAAAACTGAAAACGAAAAAGGGAAAAATCTAACTAACATTCTCGGGGACTCCTCCGCCCCTGCCATCCCTGCCATCCCCGCCATCCCCGCCATCGCTGCTATCCGAATCCTCTTCAGAAAAAACCAGATCAGGAGAGGGAGGGGCCCTGGCAGCCCATGGGTCCTGCGGTTGGATCGGCGGAGGGGATGGGAGCTCTGCTTCGAGATCTTTCAGATCGAATAAGCCTCTGTAATGCCCGTACACAGTGCAGTACTGGGTGAAGTCTTCATCTTCGGGCAGGTCCGATCCGGAAACCGGAGCAGGTGGAAGGGGCCCTGGAAGCCGAACCACATCGGTTGACCAGCTCCGGACGTCCTCAGTTGACATCCATTTCTCCCGAAGAGCATCCCATAGCTTGGGGGAAAGACCCTTCATACCACCCTTCTGAAGAGTGTTCACCAGATGAATTTGTTGAGCCTCGGCATTCGGATTGAACCACCTCTTCTTGAATGAGGCCCTGACTGAAGGAGGGAACCAGCCCCGAACCTGCATGTATGTATTGTGGCATTGATGGGCGTTGGCGGCGAGATTCAGCTCGGTCAGACGGAGCGACAGGGTTTGGCTCGCCAGAACCTTGTCAACAATAGCTTCGGCGAACTCCAGACGCCCTTTGTAGTCTGCCCCCCGAGCGGCTTCTAGTTCCTCCTCCAGAACGCTCACCCTGGCGCGAAGTTGAGCCGACGTCTACCTCTCGGCCCGAAGTTCACTCTCCTTCTCGGCCCTTAGCTCTTCTTCCTTCCCCTCGAGGTGACGCCTGAGGAAGGAGGAAAGGGCAGCTTGAAAATCAAAAGAGTTGGCAAACTCAGAGCTAAGAAGTTGAACCTGTAGAGCGGCGGTTCAGCAAACAAAAAAAAAAGAGAAGGAAGAAAAGAAAGCAAAATAATAATAAAAACGGAGAGCAGAACAAACAGGCTACCTTCGGGTTGGAAGACGAAACAGGAGGAGTGTCGGCGCGGGAAGACGATGGGGTCCGGGAATCACCCGTCCGGGGTTTCTTGGTACCATGGTCTCTGTTATCCCCCTTACGCTTGGCAGGAACGAAGGAAGGGGGGGGGAGGAATCTCTGGGGCAGAGATGGTGGTATAACTAGCAACCGGGGACCTACCATCCCTGGTTGGGGATAACATAGATAGCCCCCGGCCGAGCGAGGACCCCGGAAAGGGCACAGGAGTAACAGGGAGCTTCGACAGGTCAGCAGTTGTGTTGTCGTCAGTAGGGTTCCGAGTGGACTCCTGCTGGGCCACTGCCGCGGTCACTGGCCCCTCCTGATTCCCTTTTCCGTCCTCGGGCTCAGAAGTGATGTCCACAATTAAAATAGGACCAAGGGGGGTAGAGTTTGGAACCGGGCCGTTTGTCTTGTTCTCATCCCCCGGGCGCTCTTGCCGAGAGGCCAGATCATCCTGCTGACTCTGAACGGTCTCCCATGTCTTCTCTTTGGCTTGCTGGCTAGAGTTAGCCAGTTGGATCTGTCGCTGGGGAAGGACCGGGATCCCCTTGTCCCGTGGCTTCTCCTGCTGGTGAGGCTGGACGGGCTTCTTCCGCTTGTCCGGTTTGACTACCTCGGAGTCAGCCCCAGCTCCAGTGGCGGTTGGTTTCTTGGTCCCTTTCTTCTTTGGAATGGGGACCTGAGGGTTGTCTTCCACGGTCGGAGCTACAAGGAGCAACAGTTAAACGAAGCCATTCAAAACGGGGAGTAAGAACAGCAAAATAAAAGAGGAAAGGAGCATACCTAGAACCGGCCAGGTAACCATCCAGCGGCTATCTCGGAAAGCGCCCTCCGGATATATCGCCCGGGGGAAGAGGTAGATGGAGTTACCGGCCAGCCAGTACTGGTCCAGATTTAAAGTCCCCGAGGACAGGGTAGTATGGTTGGCACGTTGAGTCTCAGGAAGGAATGCTTCCCGGACGTCCACAACAACTTCGGAGTTCCAGGCAGGAACCTCATATAGCGCCGGGTTGACGGTCACATAGCCTTTTTCCTGCCAGTTCTTGGCTGAATCCTTCTTGCCGAGAATGAAGCCTTGGACCCCGGGACGCGCCTAGACGGTGAATATCATCTCCTTGCCGGGGCACTTGATGAGCATATAAAAGGACTTCCACAGGTTAAAGGATGGGTCGATCCCACATCGAAGACTCCTTACGAGAAAGCCCATCATCACAGCAACAACGTTAGGGTGCATTTGGGCAGGGGAGATGTTGTAGACCTCCAGGAACCGAGCGTACAATGGAGGGAAGGGAAGGCTCAAACCCCACATAAAGTGGATCCGAGGAATGCACAGAACCGACTTCACAGACTCTTCGGCCGAGACAGCGGCCACCTGGGCAACTAAGGGTATCGGAACTCCCATACCGCTAAGGCATTTGGTAGTCCAGACATCAGCTTTTAGTAAGGGCTTCCGGGCATTGTCTATCTCCCTCTGCTCCCGGTTCTTGGAGCGCTTGAATATGGGACCAGATGGAGTCACATTGTGGCAGAGGTGGATCGGCTTATAAGATGCCGATGAGCCAACAGAAACCGCAACGGAGGAAGCGGTGGTGCTTTGCAGAGAGTAGGTGATGACGTCCTGACGCTGGGCATCGGACTGTGCGGTATTGCTCGCCATGGGGTTGAAGAAGAGAGAGAATATGAAGATTAGAAATTGGGAGTTAAAGAGGATTTTGAAATATGAAAGTAATAGGTGAAAGTGATCGATGAAGGGCCCTATTTATAGGGGGCGAGAAAAATATGAAAAACCAATGATTAAATGAAGTAGAGAAATGTGAAAATTGATAGTCGATAATAAAGTATCCTCGAAAAGGGTGCGCTCACCTCATCATTGTCGGGCCGGGAAGGAATACAGAAAGCCAGTCCTTCCGCCCTCGGATCAGGAAGGTCTTAGCCTCGGTTGAAAGAACCGGCTTTCGGGGGGCTAGTGGTGATACCAGGTCCAGGCCCAATTATCCAGTAGTAATATGGGCTCGGCCCGCTACGAGGAAAGGTAGTTTGGCAGTATCCGGGTTTGTACAACTCAGATAGGGACAGATACGCTAGAAGACACTCGGAGCATGGACCACTCGGAGAGCATGGGTATTGTATAAATAGTGCTCCTCAGCACTATCCCAAGTAAGTATCTTCTCACTATTCAAGTGATTACCCCTATTCTCTCCCGAGATCCATCTTTCATCATCACGCCGGAGGGTCTACCCTCGGGTACCTCCCGGGGTTCCGTCTTGCAGGATCAGATATTGGATCAGGGGCCTATCCGGACCGACCAGGCAGGCAGCATCAAAATTAAATTTAAATTTAATAGTAAATTAATTTTGAAAGTATATGTAAAACTTGCAGTCATATCACGTTCTTCGTATTCAATTGTTGTTGAACAAGATTTGTTTATTTCATAGCGCTAGTTTTGTATGTATTTGAATGTATTTAATGAATATACAACGCGCTTTTGAATGGTGATAAAGTCGTCAAAATTTAGCGCAAAAAAAGGGCGTGTTTTATTCAAATTGTCGTTACGATAAATATTTTAAAAATTAAATTAAGAAACAAAATCAAAATCCACACAAACCAAACAAGTTTTAAATTTTATAATTATAAAATTTAATCAAACCAAATATGGTTTTTGTTTTGGACTTGCAAAATCTTGACGAACCAAATAAGGTTTTTGTTTTGGACTTGCAAAATCCTTACGAACCAAACAAGGCTTTTGTTTCAGACTTACAAAATCCAAACCCAACCAAACAAGGTTTTTGGAAAACCAGACTCTCAAAATCCCAAACAAAATCCAAAACTCTCAAAATCCAGACTCTCAAAATCCTCTCCAACCAAACACACCCTAAATGTGTTAATACATTTATTTATTGCAAATTGGTCCCTGCATTTTATGAATATTTTCACTAATTGTAAAATGGTCCCTGTATGATAGATGAAGATGATGACGGTGAACTTGATGATTGATTATTTTTTCATGATTGGTAATTTTTTATTGATAATTGATGTCGATTTAATGTTCTGATGATTGATGATTTTCTATTGATGATGATTTTATGATAATTTGACGATTGATGATTTTCTATTGATGATGATTTTATGATGATTTAACGATTGATGATTTATTATTGATGATTGAATGGTTATTTTGATGATAGTGAGGATGAATAAGGAGATTAAATGTGTTATATATTGCTTATTGCAAAATGATCCCTGTATTTTATGAACATTTTCACTAATGGCACCGTATAAAAAGTATTTATATTCCAGCCCCAAAACTTATTTTGTCCATTATCCTAACACCCGTTGCCTTACCATAAGGCTGACTTAACATAGAGTTTCTCTAGTATTAGAGGATGGAAAACCATATTTAAGAAAGAGAAGTCAAAATTTAATGGGCCAAAATTACAAAATTAACCCAATACCAAAATCAGAGAAATTAGAGAAAAATTACGAAAATAGGTCTAACATAACAAGAAAGAATCATGTAGAACCAAGAAAAATTGTACAAAAAATTATAGTTTGAAAATACCATAACTAAAAACATCAAGCAAAAATTATGGGATGTTTTTTCAGGAAAACTATTCCTATATTACGAAACAAAATATAATTAGTATGGTGTGAGAAAGTATGGAGAAGAACAGGTACAAAAATTTCTTAGGGAATATGAATCCCGATGCATTAAGGTTTAGTTCAAATAAGTAAAAAAGGATAAAGATTGTGCAAATCAGTTTCCAACGTCAAGAGAGTGCACAAAACAAAACAAGTATAAATAAGGAAATTGATAGAGTTTCAAAGCATAACTTTCTCGATCTTTTGACTAAGATCAGGTGTAGTATCTGTTCTTATCAGTTTAATATCTGATATGTGGCTCAACAGTCACACGATATTAACTTTATCTTTTAAAGGGGAGAGGCCATCACGACAGTTTGCTATTGTGTCTATCGAACGTCGCTTTGGCGTTGCACTATTTCCTTGGCCCTGACACACCCCTCCTAATCTCAGTTTAAAGATTTCTTCATCAATCTAAACAATATGTTGTAGATGGTGTAAAAAAAATTAAGTGTAGGACTAGCTACAAAAATATGGCTGAAAAAATGGTTTAAAGGACTATCTATATTTTGGGTCTTTTGCAAAATGAATATAATGCAACCCGGTAATTCCTGTTAGGAGTTGGTGATATGGGCCATGGCCCATATGGTAAACCATGGAATTAGCAAGGCGAGCCCAGCCCAGAAATGGTCCCCCCGTGACATCACCAACGTTGGCGCGGATTGGGACAGGAAGGACATGATAATACCTCTTCCCCCAAGGATACACAAGGAGAGGACCACTCGGTTGAGCCCTTCCCTCTGACTACCACTATAAATAGAGGAGAGTCCAAAAGTGAAAATGTATGTTATATCAGATTTAAACATTCTCTACTTATTCATATTCTCTCTCCTCAGCAGATGCCCTATTTTCATCATCACGCCGGAGCGTCTACCCTTGAGAGATCCCGGGGGTTTTGTTTTGCAGGGCTTAGGGGAGAGACTGACAGCGGGTTAGGATTCCAGCTTACCCCGGACCCAACTCATCCTGGGGCTGGTAATCCCGGAGAAGACTGGTAGCATCAGGAGTGATTATGATACGAATTGTTTGAAATTGAAATTTAGTAATGAGACGTAAATTCACCCCCATATGATGTCTAAAATAGTTTTTTATTAAAAAAATTAAAAGAGTTTATATTTATCAACCAATTATTTTAACACTAACAAAGTACATATGAGCTAATGTATTAAATTAGTATGTTATAAATTTTTTTGATGAGCCTACAAATTAATTACTCGAAGGAGAAGAAAATTTATGTGACACCTGTCTGGTATGGAAATTAAGATGTGGCTATGACATTAGCGTACAACACTTTGTATGTGGCATGTGACTATAATAGTCGTTTAATTGTTTTTGTTGTGTTGGTTTGGGTAGTTGCTTGCGTCCATATCATTTAGTCGGGTTTGCCCCTCTTTGTAATTGGGTTGGTGACACTTTTTCAAATCGGGTTTGCACCCTTTGTAATGGAGTTGGTGGCACTATTTTTCTTGAATGAGAAGTTTGTCTTGTTTATAACTTCTGAGAAAATCCCTAATTTTTTCCATTTCTATTATTGGATTGTATCAAATACAAATTTTCGACGATCCACTATCATTCAGTTTTTTGTATCATATTTCATACTTTTTAATCCAGTAAAATCTTGCCATTCTTTCAAGGGACCAGCTTCAATCGATACTCACGGCGTGCCCCTTGATATGGTAATAAGACTTGATGTCAATATCTAAGCGTGCTTTGTAAATTCAAGCTAAATTCCTATGTATAATATACTTTATATATATGTTCTGTAAAATACGACTTGATTAATCAGGAATTGAAAATAAGAAAAGCACTTAGCAATAAGCACAATGTTTGATACATCATTTGGGTAAAATTGATATGAAGGATTAGACTTGACAATTAAGTTTGGTATTTAACCCTTTATTTCCAAAATTTTATACCCATTATATCAAAATGGGGTTTGTCCATTATGTTACAGGAAGCAAAAATGATCCCTCAATTTAGCAAGGGGATTTTATGTCGGACATAAATTCGCTAAAATACCCATAGCAGAAGTTAGATATTTTAATGGAAAATGATAAGAGTCCATAAATAATACATTTAGACTTTAATGGGCCACAAAATTTATATTTAAGACTATTTGGGCCATGGAATTGACACTGGGGGGGGGGGGGGGACTTTCTCTCCAACCTCACCAAACAATTAAACCCGCTTCATTCTTATATTAGTTGGGGAGGGTTTCTGCCGCCGCTGCTCTTTTTTCAGTTGCCTCATACACACACTCACACTGATGTGGCATGAACCTTACCTGCGGAAGTTGGATCAGCCGAAGAGTTTTCGCAGATTTTGATGTTTCTTGTTGCAGTCTCAGAATTCAACGAACAAGCACTGTTTTTTTATTGTAAACATCATTCTAATAAGAATTCATGTTATACATGAGCACTGCTTGTTTTTGTGCGAATTCCTTTGTCTTAAGGGTTAAAATCGTGTTTTATTATTTTTGGATACTTAAAATAATATTTTAAGTTAGGATACCTTTTTGTTATTTATTAAAATTAGTAGCAGCTAGAGTTTAGTATATAAACAGTTTTCTGGTTATTTTGTAAGAGGGTTTTTTTTGATGTTGAATGAAATTGAGGGGTTTTCCTCTGTATCTGTCATTTCTTCTGTTGTTTTGATGAATTCAACGAGGATTTGATTCAAAATTCGTTGTTTCTTCCACGCACGCTGCATCAGAGTGGTATCAGATTCCAAATCGATCCTAAGTTTTGTCGCCTTCTCCGACGAGAACCCGCAACGGGTCATGGGTGTGATGCTGAGAAAGGATGAAGTTGTTGCTCTGCGACGACAACTCGAACTGTTGACCCAGCGACTGGATGCTATTGTCTGTCAGAGAAAACCACATGTCATATTCAATGAGATTGTTGATGATGAGGTTGAAGATGAAATCTTTGCTGCTCCGATTTATCATAATCCTGTGTATGACGATGGTGATGATGACAACTTTGCTGCTCCAGTGTTTGATGTTCCCGTGTATGATGATGCGAATCTTTTCGATGAGGTAAAATTGGTGATGGATAAAGTGGATTTTCTCGAGCCTGTTGATGAAGTGGATGTTCTTAAGCTTGCTAATGGTAAGACATCTTCTCTTGGAATATCTCCATCTGCTGATTTTTAATTTGATCTCAATCCTTGCGGTCTCTTTATCAATGATGGTTATGAAGCTGATTCTTCTCCCATTTTTGATACCCCTATTTATGATACCTATGAGGAGGATGTGGTTGATGGTTATATTTATGATGATAATATTTGTGAGGAGGAAGTGGTTCATTGTGTTTACGATGAGGATATTTGTGAGGGGATAGTTCATGGGTATGTTTTTGAGGATAATATTTGTGAGAAAGAAGTTGATGAGGGGTATGCTTATGATGACGCTATTTACTCCTTCGTTCTTGATATTCTTGATCTGGGTGATTGTGAGGATGAGAATTATGTTGTTGGGGCTTCAAAATTTGACCTTTTTGTTGATGCTCACACAAAACATTTTCAGCTTGCTTGGTTTCATAATGGTACCGCTAATATTCTTGTTTCCAACGGTTTCTTGAGGAGATTTGAATTGACTCAATTCCGTGTACTGATACTTCGTTGTCCATGGAAATTTGATCATGAGTTTCTGTATGGTCATTCCAACATATATTCTTTCTTGTTTGGTGGAAAGTGGATTATTTTCTTGTCGGATAAACCTTATATGGGTGGAGTTTTTAGTGTTTGCCGTGGATTTTTTGCTGAGGACTGTGGTGGCCAGTTATCCAGTCTTGTCTGTTGCCACTACTTGAAGTTGATTCAAGAATTGCATAACGAGTGTCGTGTTGAGCGTGGTGATACTTTTCAGCCGCTTTCAAGGTCATATGTTTGGCCTTCTATGCCTATGGAATTTGTGCATCTACATCAGGGTCAGTTGCAGCTTCTTGCTAGCAGTCAGTACGATAAAGTCCATGTTGATTCAAACCTTCGTGTTGTGGAGTTCACGATTCTTCTTATGGTGATAGTACAACTTGAGATTCATGGACGAATCTTTTCTGTCCTGGAGAGAATGATGTGGCATGAACCTTACCTGCGGAAGTTGGATCAGCCGAAGAGTTTTCGCAGATTTTGATGTTTCTTGTTGCAGTCTCAGAATTCAACGAACAAGCACTGTTTTTATATTGTAAACATCATTCTAATAAGAATTCATGTTATACATGAGCACTGCTGGTTTTTGTGCGAATTCCTTTGTCTTAAGGGTTAAAATCGTGTTTTATTATTTTTGGATACTTAAAAATAATATTTTAAGTTAGGATACCTTTCTGTTATTTATTAAAATTAGCAGCAGCTAGAGTTTAGTATATAAACAGTTTTCTGGTTATTTTGTAAGAGGGTTTTTTTTGATGTTGAATGAAATTGAGGGGTTTTCCTCTGTATCTGTCATTTCTTCTGTTGTTTTGATGAATTTAACGAGGATTTGATTCAAAGTTCGTTGTTTCTTCCACGCACGCTGCATCACACACCTCTTTACTTCTCGATCAATCGCTATCCGTGGGCAAAAATCAGGGAGAAGATGTAACTGATGAGTCCCATCGAAAATTGAGGATCCAATACACTCAATTTCGTTTGATTGTTCGATCAACGCCCGAACATCGGAAAAAATACACGCAGGAGGTGGCATACAGCCAGAGCCTCTTCATACAGAGGAGTGACACAGCCTTAACTTTGGGAGAGTTAGATCGGTCTGAGTTTTTACTTGAGTCAAACATGTTTAACTAGATCACTGGGTAACTCAAGTCAGATATGTTTCAGGTGCATATAGTCGCAGGCGAGTTCGAAGCCTTTCATATTGGATCTCCAATTTCGGGTTAGGCCCAAACTTTTCAACAGGTTTAATTCCAACCCTATATGATAATTTTAATTCTTGAATATATTATTCTGCAATTTTAAAAACTAGGATCTCAATAATTATTTACAATTGAATCACCATATATGAAAAATTATTTGTGTTTCACGAAAATAAAATAAATTGATAATTTCCTTCCTCCGGGGATGTGATTTATGTTAATTTGGTAAATTTGTTTACAATTATCTTATAAGATTAGTGACTAGATTGAATTAAGTTGGTTTATATTTAGTTTGTTTGGTTTGATTTTGAGGACTATTTTTAGATGGGTAGACATGGTTCTTCAATTATTACTTAATTTAAAGGGTTATTTCTCACATTGTTTACTGCTTACTTTTTAACATTATTATTGTTTACTGCTTTTGAGAAAAGTAGTTGTGTTTTTATGAGAATAGGATAAATGTGTTGGTAGTTTTTTTACTGCAAGGATGTGGTTAATGTAAATAGGGTTAATTTGTTTACAATACTCTTACAAGCGAAGTGACTAGGGTGATTTCAGTTGGTTTAAGTTTAGCTTGTTTAGTTTAGTTTTGAGGTTTTGTTTTAGATGGATAGACATGGTTATTTAATTATGATTACTTAACTCAGAGGATTATTTCTCACACTGTTCCAGTAGTTTTCATTGTTATTGTTTACCGTTTATGATTTTCATTATTAAAATATGAGAGTAGTAGTTCTGGTTCCTGAAAATAGCATAAATATATTGATAAGTTTCTTACTACATGGACGTGGTTAATATCAATAGGGTAAATGTGTTCATCACAATTCTCTTGCAAGAGAAGTAATTAGAGTGAATGTAGTTGGTTTAAGTTTAGTTTGATGTTAGGATTAGCTTTAGATAGATAAACACTGTTCAATATGATTTTTTTCACCCTATGGAAAAGATAGTTTTGCCAATTGTGTAAAGTGGAGTTTTTCACCGCTTGCATCACTCAATATATTAGGGAGTTGAGAATAATTTTAGTTGTAAAGAATTAGTAGATTTACCCAGATAATCTGGGTTTAATTCTCACGTGTGGGATTTTATTTGACGGGGTTCACTTGAAAACTATTATAAGAATGATATAGTAGACATTTGACAACAGAGCCAAAAACATGCAACCAAATTCAGGCAACATAATGCAACATAAAACTGATGAAGGCCCTATATACCGGAGTTTATAAGCAGATTAATTTATTTCAGTTAAGTTAAGTTAAGTCCAGTAAAATATAATTTGATCTAATTCAGACAAATTTAAATATAATGACTCTATTTTTAAATACATTCATTTCAGTTCAATTCAGTTCATTTTAATTCAGATCAGTTTAGTTCAGGTCAGTTAGAAATAAGCTCACGCTAACATGCCCGAAGTCTTGCAATTCCCATGAACAAAATAATTTTTTTGGACTGAAATATATCCAAAATAATAATGAAACAATAAAAAGGACTAATCATATTATATCGTTCGTATTTCGTGCAAAAGTTGATTGTATGTGCATTGTTTGTGCAACGTATTTGGTGAGACGGTCAGGTCATAATTGTTTTATACCGAGATAATGGATGTCTTCGTTATTTTGTCATTTACGTGCTTGGTCGGAGATAATTAACAAAACATGACATATGTTTCAAATTGCTTGGAATATGACTTGTATTTTCTGTCCTATTTGATGAAATAGACGAATGCGTCTCTCAGATGCACGGTAATAGAGGTTCAGCATCTCAGATATGAAGTTCGGAGATTCCTCATCCTAGTTGATGTTTTTGGAGAACACAAGAAAACAAGAAAAGATAAAATATTTAACATTTTGCAATTAAAGATGATATAAACTTTAAGAAAATAACTGATGTTTTTACAGAAAAAAACTGCTCGCCTGGTGGAAGAGGACGGCGAGGTGGCGGTCCATGTCGAGGAGAAGGGGTGATTGATGTTTTTGCAGCTAGGGACTGATGGGAAGAAGGAGGGTTTTTATGCTGGTAAGCTCGTGGGGCACGTTATAATTCTTGGGATTTTTTTAATTAATTAACCTACGTGCACACTTCGTGCACAGAATTTCTTAGTTGAATTTGACTCGAATATTTAGAAGAAAGTATTTTATATGTTTTTTTTGCATTTTTTAGAGGTTAAAAGAAGAATATGAATTAAATGTTATAGTTATATGTAGAAATTTATTAAGAATAAATGTGTAATTCATAGTTATTTTCTTGAGTTGGTCTCTGGAGTGAATTTGTCGATATTATTGCTATAATATAGACCAATGTTTACATTAGAATATGGAAGGAAGGAGGTCTTTATTTGCAAAATTTCAAAAGTACTGTTCACGTGCACTGGTTAAGCGCACTGTTCACGCAAAGAATATGTACTCAAATCAGCTAATATTTCACATTAAAGGCTACAGTTTTCAAAGTAAAACAACCATATTTCATAAACAAACGTATTTTAGACTAAAATCATAATTTATCAAAGTTAAAGTATGGGATTTCATGAATGAACATACACAAAATTAAAAGGTCAAGTTTTTAAAGGTAAAACATGAGATTTCACAAAAAGTAAAAAGAGGCAGATTAAAAGATCAAATTTTCAAGTTAAACACAGTAAATTTCATAAAATTGAAGATGTGAATAGTCACTATAAAACTGAAAGATTCACTTTAAAAGCTACACTTTTCAGATTAAACAATCAAGTTTTCGTAAATATTAAAATGTACAGCTTGCAAACTAAAATCAATATACTTCAGACTAAATAACTAAGTTTCACAATCACCACAGTTTCCAGACTAAACAATCAAGTTTCACAATCAAGGTTTCACCATAGTTTTCAAACAATCAAGTTTCACAATCAAGGTTTCACCATAATTTTCAAACAATCAAGTTTCACCATAGCTTGCAGGCTAAATAATCAAGTTTCACACTCACCACAATTTTCAGTCTAAACAATCAAGTTTCCACAATTACCACAGTTTTCAAACTAAATAATCAAGTTTCCACAATCCCCACAGTTTTCAGACTAGACAATCAAGTTTCACTACAGTTTTTCAGATGTGAATAGTCACATTAAAACTGACAAAACTCACAATAAAAGTTACAGTTTTTCAGACTAAACAATCAAGTTTTCATAAATATTAAAATGTACAGTTTGCACATTAAAATCAACAACAACAACAACAACACATCAAACTGCAGTCCTACAATCAACAACAACAATACATCAATAACCGCCTCAAAGCCCCAAATCTTCAGAAAAAGTTCATGAAATCCAGATAAGACACTTACTGGTCGCCATGATGTTGTTCAATCAAGAGGGCGCAATGAAATTCGATTGAAACCTGATAATTATCAACCAACGAATTAAGATTCGACAGACGAAAAGGATAATCGCGATGCTCAAAGAACAAATTACTTGGTTGCTGCGGAGGCAACTCTGGCGATCCTGTTGACCTTGCCCACTCCTATGCTCATCAAATCGCGTCTGGTTTCTCTAGTTTCATTCATCCTTCAACCTTCCCTATTCTTCGTTCCTTTCTCAGGTTTCCAGCGCAATCGATTGGCCGGGAAAGTGCCGGAAGAACGCCGGAATAATCAGCGTCGATTGGGAATGGATTTATGAGCCCGGATTGGAGCTCCGATTTGGGGGAAAATTGTGAGGAAGGTTCTAAAAAAGAAAAGAAGAAAATAGCTATATATTTATGATGTATGTGTGGGGCAAGTTCGGCATTTGCAGAAAAAGAACCCGCTTAAAATTAATTTGCAAAAAGGGGGCTGCCCATTATTTGTATTGCAAAAAGGGGGCGTCTATAAATATAGACGGTCTATTACAAGACTAATTATATTTTCTTTCCCAAAAAAAGAAAGAGTAAAAGTAAGAAATTTTGATTGAGATGGACCAAATGGAAAGTAAGAAATTTTGATTTGAACGGATAAAGTATGATTGATGATTCATCAACCCCATTTGAATTCTCTTTTTTTTTCCGGTCCTTTTGGCCATTTGTTATTGCAAGCACTATTTATGTTCAACTTGTCCAATTTATGTTATCAATTTGTTAAATATACACTAATTTTCATCAATTACAGTCAAGTGTCAACTTACTATCTAATTGTCTTTGTCTATTTTACATTACCGAATCGTGAAAGATACGCTAAGTTTCATCGATCACAGTCAAGTGGTCAACATCCTGTATCTAATTATCTATGTCTAGTTAATGTCACTGAATCATGAAAGATACACTTATTATTCATCGATTATTATCAAATATCAACTTACTGTATATAGTCTACGTTACCGAATCATGAAAGATACACTAATTTTTCAATGACTACAGTAAAATATTCAACTTACTGTGTCTGTCTAGTTTACGTTCCCGATTCATAAAAGATACGCTAATTTTCAGCGATTACAGTCAAATATTCAAGTTACTATGTATACCCGATTTGTGAAAGATACGGTAATTTTTCAACGGTCATGGCCTCGTCCCTTCACTTTCACCACATTTCAGTTCAACATTTTAGTTTAGTTCTGTTCCTTATTGTCTCATACAATAAGCACCTTTCAACATAGTCCAGTTTAACACCTTTCAGTTCAGTTCAACAACTTTCAATTTGACTGAATTGGACAAGGCCTCAACTAAATATGTTTACATTAGCGCTTCGTGAAAGATTGGGAAATTTTTCAACAATCATGATCAAATATTCAACTTACTATGTCTACATTACTGATTCATGAAAGGCAAACTAAAATTTCAACAATCATAGTCAAGTATCGAATTTAGTATGTCTACATTACTGATTCATGAAAGATACGCTAATTTTCAACGATTATAGTCAAATAATCAACTTATGATGTCCACATTACTAGTTTTTGAATGATTAAAGTCAAATATTCAACTTGTCAAGTTTACATTACGGATTTGGGAAATATATGTCATCGCAAATTCGCAATGGTATCATACAATAATGAGTAATTTATTGATTTCATGATAATCACAAGTGTATAAAAATTATTTATTCACCACAACTGCCATATTTTTATGCCACCGACCACATTGAAAACGGACGTTATCCTCTTTTGCTATTTTCATCAATCAAAATAAATTTGATATTTAATGTAAATATATATGTTTATGCTATTGATTCATGAAAGTTTTGTTAAAAATGCACCATTTTCTGAATCAGATGATAAGAGTATGTCAAGAAAGAGTTCCCATCTGAAAAAAAGTGCGAGCTCATATGACATGATCAGAGGAAGTGTGACAGTTGACAGTTGGGAATTTGGGATATGAGTACATATTGTGAGGAACTCTTCATGTACACAGTTTTTATTGGCTTGAAGTCTTGTATATTTTATGTGTTTAATTATATCAATGTTGAAGAGAATACTTGATTATAAATCTCTACCTTACACGAATATCACCCGCTAGATATATTGACGCAATTAATTTTTAGAATATGATAAAATATTATTTTTAGTTATGTCTATTTGTTAACTGTGTATTTTAATTAGAGCCCTATTTATAGAGCCACATTCCCTATTTGCAGAGTTCAAATCCAACAAAAATATAAAATTGCTCTCAATATATAATATTACATTTTCTTTAATTTTTGATCCACTTATTCCACTTAATTTCATCTGGCATCAAAACCTTGGCAGCGCCACTAATCTTGCCCACTGGGGTGGCCGCCGCCGGAACGCCGCCACCGACCCGATTCGATTTATTTACCCGACCCGATCCGCCACCCGATCCGATCGGGTCGGCACTGGATCTCCGCCGACTCGGCGGCCGACACCGACGGAAGGTTGGCATGAGTAGTCAGCAAAAGGTTGCGGTGGATGAGAAATCCAGTGCCGGAGCCCCCAATTCTCGCCATAGAAGGACCTTTGCCGGAAAAAATCGCAGCTTTCATCCTCTCCAACTTGCCTCCGCCGCTGCAGAAACACCACTTCTCACGAAGCACGCCCATTGAAGCTAGCTAATTACCACCAAATCCCACCTCAAAAACTCCAGAAACGCCGTTCAAGGATAACGGGATTCTAGATCGAGGAAGAATTTAACTGAAAGCTCATTCTGGGCCAGCTCCAGAAGAAGAATGTAATGAATTCCAATGAAAGAACAATGAGCAGAAAGGGATGGATTTAAGGGACTTGGGACTTGGGAGGAAGGTCTGAGAAACACCAAATGCAAACAAAAAACTGCCTTAATTTGGCATTGAATGAAGGGCCCGTAGCAATGAGTAAAACAGGACGTAGAATGAATAAATCTAGTTTGCGAAATGGGATTCAAGAAACTGGATTCTGGTTTCTTTGTGACAGCTAGTAGTCATTATTACTAGTAAACACACCGTTATGGCGAGAATTGGAGGCTCCGGCACTGGATTTCTCATCCACCGCAACCTTTTGCTGACTACTCATGCCAACCTTCCGTCGATGTCGGCCGCCGAGTCGGCGGAGATCCAGTGCCGACCCGATCGGATCGGGTCGGTGGCGGCGGCCGGTGGGCAAGATTGATGGCGCTGCCAAGGTTTTGATGCCGAATGAAATTAAATGGAATAAGTGGGTCAAAATTAAAGAAAATGTACTATTATTTATAGAGTGTAATTTTATATTTTTGTTGGATTTGAGCTCTTCAAATAGGGAATGTGGTTTTGCAAATAGGGTTGTGTTATTTTTTATGTGCACGATACTATTTATGTATGTGCATCACGAGGGTTCATATAATTTATTATGCACGAACACATGATGTAAATTTAAATAGTTCAAAACACCCTTTTTCTTGCTCGTATATATCCTGAGAAATCACGCTTTAAAGTTAACTAATATAATTTTCGTAGCGATGCACGAAATTCTATTTAAAATTATAATATTTTTATGCATTAGTAATGTATGCGCACGAATTTTGAGGATTTGAATAATTATTAAATTTACGATTAAGTTATAATATATCTATATTATACAAGTGATCTAAAAGTATAATTTCGCGACATTAACATGGTCATAAGCTTTTGCTATAAAAGTTATTTGGTATTCAGAATCCCAACGTCAATGAACCCCTAATTTACTGAATCACAATATAATGCATGAATCAAGTGATTAATTAGCCCCAATTAAACTGTTTTGAGAAGAAGTCATCAATTACAAACCAATTTCATTCCTCCTGAAAAACTTAATCGAAATCGAATCTTGATCACCAAAAACAACAAGGTGCCTGAATTCAATCTAAAAAATATGAACACCAATCTTACCACCTCTTGGATTAATAATATTAATTATCATCAGATTCATCATTCTATTTGACAAAATTTTGCTAGGCACCATAATTCTCTTGCATACATACATAATATCCTTGCTATTCAAGAAAACAGGTAACATGAATGTCTCTTAAGGAATACAAAATTGGTAAAAGTCGATAGGTATCGGTACAAATGCAATTCAAATAAATATATTTACATATATTTTTCTTCGGTTCAGTACATTTCCTTAATATTTTTTAAATAAAGTTCTTTACAATTTTTTACGTTCAGTTCAATTCAAATATAATCAGTCAAGTTAAATTTTTTTAAAAATGTGATTTTATGCTATTCAAACTAGTGTAGTCATATTATTTTAATACATTTACTTTTACCTCATTTTAGTCCCGTTCAGATTAGATTAATTCGGTTAGTTTCAAATCAGTTTTAAAATTCATTGATGCTATTCAATCTAATATAGGCGTCTATTACTATTTTAGTACATTCACTTCTAAATGAACATACCTCGTTCGATCAAATTAATTACATTAAGTTCAAATCAGATCAATTAAGTTTTGATAAAGTATGAACAAATCATATTCAGCTTACTTTAGAAATACTGTTACTCTCTTTCATTTTAATTCAATTCAAAAAAGTTCAAATCAGATCAAATCAATTCAAAATTAGAACGGGAGAATGACTAAATTCAAATTCAGATATCAAAAGAAGTGTATAATTGGGATAATAAGTTCATTTCAATTTTGAACAAATGTAATTTGATCAATTTCAATTTAATTTAGTCATAGTATTATTGTCTTCAATACATTGAACTTTAGTTTAGTTTGATTAAATTTACTTATGAATAAATGTGATTTGATGGAATACAGTTGCATTCAGTCATACTGTTATTATTTCAATACATCTATACTATACTTTAAAAGAGGATGAATTAGAATTTTCTAAGAATTTTGAATTATTTTTAGGATTAATGAGGAATTGACACATCAGTATCTTATTTTCCCTTTTACAAATATTATTATTTACTTTTAGTTAGACTAATAATCCTACCTTCAACTTCCACTTAATGATCATGCATTAAATTTTTAAAAACGTTTATTTATAAAGAAGAAATGGTTGAAAGAATTAAAAGTGGTTTAATTCACCATATTAAACATCTATACTATATTTTAAAAGAGGATGAACTAGAATTTTTTAAGAATTTTGAATTATTTTTAGGATTAATGAGGAATTGACACATCAGCATCTTATTTCCCCTTTTACAAATATTATTATTTACTTTTAGTTAGACTAATAATTATACCTTTAATTTCCACTTAATGATCATGCATTAAATTTTAAAAAACGTTTATTTATAAAGAAGAAATGGTTGGAAGAATTGAAAGTGGCTTAATTCACCATATTAAACATCTATTTAAATAGTCATTATCTATGTAGTATAGTATAGTACTCTTCAAAACAAAAGAAAATTTGATGATGTGTCTTTTTACCATTTTTTAAATCTATAGTAATTTTTTTTAATTTTTTTTGAATCTATAGAACTCTTTAAAGTAAGATGATAAAAGTTGACGTGTCATTTTCTAAGTATTTTGAGTATTTTTTACAATCAACTACAATTTGATATGTGTCAACTCTCTTTGAATTTTTTAAAACTTTTTATTCCACTCCTTCTTAAAATTTCTCCACTGATAACGTGAAAAATTGATACATTATTTTTTTTAATAAACTGCTCCATAACAAATATGCTCTAATTACTCCAATTACTCCTTAATAAATATGCTCTTAATCGTTTTCTGCTCCTCTTTCCCAAAATTTCTCCAGAATAAAGTGAAACATCTATATATTAAATTTCATATACTCCAATTACTCCTTAATAAAGCTGCTACATTTATGTACTCATATGTTTTCACAGCATACCTTTCCAAATTCTCTACACCTTTTTCATTAGCCCTCTCTCCATAAATTATGTTCTCTAAATTCCGGTAAAACATCCCTCGGGTATGTATGTCTTGCTTAAATTAGTGTGTTTGTTGTTTAGTACGTGAATGATTTACAAAATACTGAAAAGATCTTTTTCTTCAAAGTATAGTATAGATGTTTCTGCATGAAGACGAAGGTGTATCAATATTATTGATAAGAAAATATCTTCAAAATGAGGACGGAGTCTCCTCTTTATTTCTTTTACGAGTTTTTATCATTTACTTTGCATGTTTAGTTGTTCCTTTTTCTCTTTTTCATTGTAATGATTTGTTCCATATTAGCTCTTGGTTTTTCTGTTTACAGTAGTTGTGGTTTTTTAAAGCTACGAACAAAATTTTGTTGTGTTTAAAATTAGTTAACATCTTAAAAGGTATGTTACATTTTTCTGGAATTCTTCTATCTTTTTGCTTCTCAGATTTCATATGTTTCCAATTTATGTTCTATGACACAGCTTTGCTGCCAAGTTAATCAACATTCTGTTACTAAGCATCAATTATTACAGATATTTTAACAAGTCATTTCAATTCAAATTGATTAAGCTTACCTCAATTTATTTTTTCAATTAAAAAAGATTAGATGATTTTTCTTTCACTATCACCATAAATCCCATAATTGTCTCTTTATTATATTTATCACGACAAATCACATAATTAATCATATTCATCACCATAAATAGCTATAATTGTCTTTCATCCAGTAAAATGTATTAATTATCAATTTTGTTTGTATTAACATTCTCACACTGTGAACATGTTGAACATTTAGATCTATATCGGAAGAATTCAATTAATTTAATATAATGACATGGTAGGTAATATATTTGGTATATTGGAGATATATCATTAGTGAGAAATTAAAACGTCATGCACATTCATATGTAATTTTTCATGAATTAAATTATTATTATTAATTAATATATGCATATGATATTTTATAATAAATATTCGTGCATCGGCACGAGCATTATACTAGTTAAACTTTATTTCATTCCATTTCTCTCCATTTTAGTTCAATTAGTGAGTTTCAATCATGAAAAAGAAATTACTTTCAGTTCACATACATGTATTTAAAATTTTTAAGTTCAATTAAATATATTTATAGTTTTTCGGTTCAATTCAGTTCAGTCCAACATATTTATCTATTTTTCAGTTTAGTTCAAGGGAGGGGTTCCATTCACTCTCTTATTTTCACTCAAAATTTTACTCAAAATCTAAACTTTTCAATCCAATCTAATCTCGTGGCTCACCTTTTTTCACTTTTTCTTCTACTCTTTTCATTTTTTAGCTCTATTATAAAATCACATTCACCTTTTTTTTTAATTCTCCTTTTAATTCAGCATTACAAGTCTGGACACACTTAATTCATACTATAGTATGTTTTTCCCCATACCTATTTAGCCATTAAGAAAACTGAATAATACTTTGCGTCTTGTTTATCAAACTGAAACAATAATTATGTTTCAAAAACTCTTTTCCTGTGTCATTTCTTCATCTCTCTTTCGTTTTCAGTTTTTTGTTCTTGCATCCCCAACTTACTTGAACTCCTCTTATTTGAAATCCAACCATTGCTTCACCCAAACCCTTCACTGATACCGACGCACATTTCCAAACCCTCCTCAGTAAACATTGGAGACGGAAAAAGCTTCGCCGAGAGGGGGTTTTCATAAGTAGAGATGTCAAATTCCCGCTCAAAATCAATGTTGCTTCGCTCATCTCCGAAGAGGTTTCTCATAATGCAGCCAAAACCCTAATGTGGCGGCGCCGGAGGTGTAAAACAATACGCTGGAATACCAAACTGCTCTACCACGTCCATCATCCCCGTCGTGAACATATCGACAATGAAACCCGCGATTATCGCTGATTTCTCTTTGACCAGGACGGTGACCAGATCAACAACTTGTGGTTTGCAGCATTCCCTGCAGGGCCGTGCCAACGTATTTTAAGGTCTTGTGCGAGAATGTATTTCTAGGCACCTTTATAATAAAAATATATAATAATACTATTAATTGATTAAGAATAATATATCTTGGGGATTGAAATCTACCCAAGTGCAATGCAACGACGCTCACCCCACGCCTGTTTTATTTTATTAAAATATTTAAAATATTACAAAATAGGGGATCATAAATCAAAACCCTCAAAAACATTACATATATGGATGGATAGTGGAGCAACCCAAACTTCAATTAGGGTGTAAACTATTTGAATGATTACAAAACCAGTACTCCACCAACCTCTTAAATTCGCTACAAGTCTACAAATACACAAATTAAAGTAATAAGCATACATGTACGATATATTCTGAAGAAAAAAGTCATTCAAATAAGAAATATTATCTGTTATGATCGGAGATCGGCCCAAGGATTGATTGGGAATTACAGCTAAAATGGAGCTGAATTAATCGAAAGAAAAACAAAAGAAATTCACAAAGTTCAGATTCAAGATGAAAAACCAAAAGTACTGAGCTAGCTAACTATATCAGCATCACTCCATGTGCCTGGCATGTGATCCCCTTGACCAGCTGCTGACTATCCGTTCAGAATAGAGAAAGACCATTTTTCCCCCATTATAATCTCAGAATTACAACAGACCCTCCCAGTCAAATGGAGCTTGTCCTCAAGCTCTAAGCAATGAACTCAGAAAACTGGTTGCATATGAATTGAGAATCTTCCCAAGAGGCCTCATCAGCATGGAGAACTTTCCACAGAATCAACCATTGTGTATACTGGACACCCCTTTGGGAGACAAGCCTGCGCTGAAGAACCTTCAAAGGTTGTAAAACTTCCAAATCCTCAGAACTGATGTTTGGTGTAGAGCTAGGTACACTTAAAGGATCACCAACAAAAACCTTCAGTAGAGATACATGAAAGACTGGGTGGACTCTGCAATTGACTGTGAATTTAAGCTTATAAGCCACAGATCCCACCTTTTGAGTAATTTGAAAAGGTCCATGATACTTAAGAGATAACTTGGAGTTGTCTGCTTGTCTCAGGGACGGTTTCTTGTACTTGCTGGCTTTGAGCAACACCCAATCTCCTACTTGGAAAACTCTTTCAGTCCTTTTTGCATCAACATATATTTTCATCCTCACCTGAGCCAATTTCAAATTTTCCTGAAGCTGCTAGTACACTGAGGCTCTCTGTTGCAAAAGATCTTGAGCAGCTGGGAAGAGTGAGTCAGTGAGAGCTCCAAAATGTAGAGAGATAGGTTTTACACCATACATAGCTTCATAAGGATTCATCTTCAAGCTGGTATGGTAGCTAGTATTGTACCACCATTCAGCAGCAGCTAGCTAGTCCTTCCAAAAGCTAGGATGTTCACTGCAAAAACACCTTAAATAGTTCCCTATCACTTGGTCAACCTTTTCTGTCTGACCATCTAATTCTGGATGATATGCAGTGCTGTAGTTCAACCTCACACCCAGTTTTCCAAATAACTCATTCCAGAAATGACTTGTGAAAATTTTATCTCTGTCAGAAACAATAGCATCTGGTAGACTATGTAATCTGTACACTTCATCAATGAAAAACTAAGCCACTTGCTTGGCAGTGGAATGATGGATCAATGGTTGAAAATGGCTATACTTAGAGAATCTGTCTACAACAACCAAGATAGTGTCATATTCTTTGGATTTAGGAAATTGCTCCACAAAATCCATAGATAGTTGTTCCAAGTGCTACTAGGAATAGGGAGAGCCTGTAAGAGCCCTGGAGGATGGCAATGCTCCCCTTTGTTTTTCTGGCAAGGAATACAGGCCTTAATATGGTTAATAAAATCTGCTCTCACTTCAGGCCATATAAAGACAGTTAAAACTCTCTTAATAGTGGCACTCTGCCCTAAAAGTCCACCTATGGCCGATGAATGCATAGCACTCAATATCTCTTGCCTTATGCCTCCCTGGTTGCCTATATATATATTTGAACCCTGTTTCAGGATCCCATTTACATAAGAGAAGTCACTAAGATCAGCTGCTCCTGACACAGCACCAACAATCAATTTCTGAGCCTGGTCATCCCCCACATAGCTGTCTTCAATTTGAGTCATCCAAGAAGGAACCAGAGTTGAAGAATGAATCATAGTACATGTCTGAGCAATTCCTCCTTCTGGCTCTAGTTGCAACTGAGTGTTCTTCTGGTTCAGTCTGGAAAGAGCATCTGCTGCTAAGTTGGTTTTACCACTCCTGTATTGTATCTCAAAGTCCAACTATAATCTGTTATGATCGGAGATCGGCCCAAGGATTGCTTGGGAATTACAGCTAAAACAGAGCTGAATTAATCGAAAGAAAACAAAAGAAATTCACAAAGTTCAGATTCAACATGAAAAACCAAAAGTACTGAGCTAGCTAACTATATCAGCATCACTCCATGTGCCTGGCATGTGATCCCCTTGACCAGCTGCTGACTATCCGTTCAGAATAGAGAAAGACCATTTTGCCCCCATTATAATCTCAGAAGTACAACATAATCATTGTATTTTTAAGATAATAAAAAATACACATATATAAAAGTCCCCCTAATTTTTTTTCCAGGCCCCTTAAAATTTCGGCCCATGTTTGGGAGCACAGCCCGCACTACATCAGGCCCGACCCTATTTCCATGAGCTTGCAAAGATAGATTAAGGGATCAGTGGTTTTCAGTCGGTTGTTGAAGCTCCGTGAACGGTATGTTTATGGTGGTTAATTAGGAGACGGCATGGAGTGAAAGTCGGCGCGTTGTAGATAACGAGGGGTGGCCACTAGAGCTGGAGTCGTATGGCGGAAGTAACAGCGGTGCCACCATCGATGGTGGAGGAAGCTGGTGCGACGGCATATTTATGGTGGTGAATTAGGAGCGGTTACGCATTATATAAACATTGCAGAGAAGAGATTACTGCAAAGGTTGATCTTTCATTAACTCAACACTCCGATTTATATACAAAAATGTCCTAATAGTAATACAAAAGGAATTCCCATGATACAGGGAAAACAAATATTCTATGACTAAAACAAAATATACTACAACTCATATACAATTAATAATAACCAATAATGATCAATCTAAATATTCTCTAATACCCTCCCGCAAGCTCATGTTCGGGCACGAACAAGAAGTTTGGAACGCAAGTCTTTGAATCTAGACGTCCCAACGGCTTTAGTAAACACATCAGCAACTTGATCAACTGAGCTAACATGTCGAACCACAAGGGAACCAACACAGACTTGTTCACGAACAAAGTGAAAATCTAGTTTGATGTGCTTCGAACGGTGATGAAGAACAAGATTAGCTGTGAGAAAAGTTGCACTCAGATTATCACAAAGAACTGTCGGAGGGCCAGAAAGAGCTATATTCATTTCCTTGAGAAGCTGTTGCAACCAGATTAATTCAGCAGCAGCAAACGCAATGGCACGATATTCGGCTTCAGTACTGGAGCAAGCAACAGTACCTTGTTTCTTGGATGCCCAACTCACCAAGTTGCCACCGTAATACAAGCAAAACCCATGCTGAGAACGACAATCATCTGGATCTGAAATCCATCCAGCATCAGTATAGCAAACAAGGCGAGAATCCGAAGCCGGGCGGAAATAAAGTCCAGCACTGATAGTGCCTTTGAGATAGCGAAGAATGCGTTTGACAGCAAGCCAGTGTTCAGTTGTTGGTTTGTGCATGAACTGACAGACACGGTTCACAGCATAAAAGATTTCAGGGCGAGTGATGGTAGCATACTGAAGAGCTCCAACAATGCTGCGGTAAAGATGCTGATCTGGATAAGGATCACCTGAAGTCTGGAGCCGCGAGCCAGGAGTAGCTGGAGAAGAAATTGGCTTAGCACCAGTCATGTTGCTACGATCCAAGAGATCCAAAATGTACTTCCTTTGAGACAGAAGTAAGCCTGAGGAAAAATGGTGCACTTCAATGCCAAGGAAAAAATTAAGATGACCAAGATCGTTCAGAGAGAAAACTGAGTTCAGGTAGAGAACGAACTCATCAATGAACTTGGAATGAGAACCAGTGATAATCAGGTCATCAACATAAACCAACACATAAATGACATGACCATCATGAGACTTGATGTAGAGGGAAGTATCTGAAACACACTGCTTGAAACCGTGTTGGAGCAGAGCATGACTGAGCTTCTGAAATCAAACTCGGGGAGCCTGTTTGAGACCATACAAAGACTTCTTTAACCTGCACACATAGTTCGGATGTGAAGAAGAAACAAACCCTGGCGGTTGTTGCATGAACACAGTTTCGTAAAGATCCCCATTCAGAAAAGCATTGTTGATGTCCACCTGACGAAGAGTCCAGCGTCGAGTGACAGCAATACTGAGTACAAGACGAATAGTAGTAGGTTTGATAACAGGACTAAATGTATCAAAGTAGTCTACACCTTCCTCTTGGTTGAATCCCTTAGCCACCAACCGTGCTTTGTAACGTTCCACAGTGCCATCAGTCTTTGTTTTAACCCTGAAAATCCACTTACAACCAACAACATTGGAAGTATAGGGCTTTGGAACTAAGTCCCAAGTCCCATTAGTCATTAAAGCATCATACTCTAACTGCATTGGCTGTTGCCAATGAGGATGTTTGACAGCTTGTTTAAAAGTTTTCGGTTCAGGGTGAGAAGAGTCACGATTAACAGGATATTTGGTGAAAATTAGAGCTTTAGGTTTAAGAGAATTGGTGGCTGCACGAGTGGTCATGGGATGTTTAGAAGTGTCTGATTGTCTGAAGTAAGAAGGGACACGTGGGGAAGGAATAATGGCCAAAGAGGAAGATGACTCAGAAATTGACTGGTCAAAGGCTGTTGACTGGTCCAAGGCTGTTGAATGGTCAAAGTCAGTTGAAGAGGACCCCGACAGCTCCGTTGGATGGGACTCGGCAGAGGACGCAGCAGGATCGGCGGTCAATGAGCCCGAAGACGAGGATTCCGATGACGAAGAAACTCCGGCGAACGAGGACCCCGGCGGTGACGGACCTCTGGCAGAAGAGGCTACAGCCGACGGGTCTCCGGCGAACGGCTCTCTGGCGAACGAAGCTACAGCCGACGGAACTCCGGCGGAGGGGTCTCCGGCCGATGGATCTACAGCAGACGAACGAAGTGGTGACCCGGTGGGCACAGACGCCAAAGGCAGGAAAGATGCGGTCGGGGAGCCGGTGGGTTCAGGCGACGCGGGCGGAGACACGGTTAGGAAGCCGCCGGACTTGGGGGACGACGATGTGGGTGACTTCAGATCGGCGGAGGATGACGGAGGGAAGCCAGAGAAGGACCGATCTCCAGTAGAACCAGAAGATGACGAGGAGATGGAGAAAGGATGGGCCCCAGCGGCGGCTGTTGGTGAGGTGGAGACATGGTGGGGTCCACTGACAGCTGTTGGGGAGGTGGAGACAGAGTGTGGGCCAGGCGGTGGGTGAGGGGACTGGGCCTGGACAGGACTCAGCAAAGACAGGTCATAATTTGGAGAAAATGAGTTTGGGGATTGGGCAATGTGCTCAGTATACGGGAACTGGGATTCATCAAACACAACATGGCGAGTTATGTAGGTCCTAGAAGACGGAGCATGAAAACAAAGATAACCTTTGTGTTTAGCACTATAGACCAAAAAAATGCAAGCAACGGAACGAAACTCAAGTTTGCTATTATTATATGGTCTCAAGTAGGGAAAACATAAACACCCAAAAAATTTTAAGAATTGATAATCAGGTTCCTATTTGTAAAGGCAAGAGTAGGGAGATTTAAAATCTAGAATAGGAGTGATGGTTCTGTTATTCAAGTAGATGGCAGTGTGAAAAGCTTGTTCCCAAAATTCTATAGGAAGATGGGAATGAGCTAACAGTGCCAAACCCTTTTCCACAACAATACGGTTCCTCCTTTCAGAAGCACCATTTTGTTCAGGTGTGTGAGGGGAAGAAATTCGATGTAAAATTCGTTGAGTTTGAAGAAAAGTTGAGACATTACGATACTCACCACCCCAGTCAGATTGAAAAGCCTTAATTTTGCAAAAAACTGAGTTTCGACCATAATTTTGAAAAGTTGAAAGGTAGAGAAAACCTGAGATTTAGTTTGGAGAAAATAAATCCACACAAATTTAGTGCAATCATCAATGAATAAAACAAAGTAGCGATTACCATTTAACGAAGGAACATAGGTAGGACCCCAAACATCTGAATATATTACATCAAAAGGTTCACTTAATGACACATGAGAAGAAGGTAAATGCAATCTATGACTCTTGCCTAATTGACAAGCACTACAAAGAGGTAAAGTTTTATTCGCAGAAACTGGTAGATTAAAAGCAGACAGCTGACGACGCAGAACAGACTCGTGAGGATGAGCAAACCGATGGTGCCAACAAGCAACAGAAGCACGTTCGCCAACAAAAACTCAGAGGATGGGGAATTCAGACAATACAGACCATTCTCAACGATTCCCTTGAGAAGTTTTTGACCCTGAGGATCCTTAACAAAACAATGATCCGCAGTTAATTCAACAGATACATTATTATCTCTACATAATTTTGAAACACTGATGAGATTTTTTGAAACCTTGGGTACAACTAAAACTTCATTAAGAGAAAGAGGTTTATTGGCAACATGCAACGAAGAAAGATTACGAGTACCGATATGAGTAATGGGAAGGGACTTACCATTGCCAACAACTAAGTTGTTAGTGCCAGTGTAGGGAGATTGAAGATTGAGAGCATCGAGGTCCGCTGTAACATGGTGAGAGGCTCCAGAATCCATCACCCAAGGATCAATGAGAGCCGATGGACTGGTGTACGCCACATGAGCCTGCTTGCGAGGTGCATTACGCTGCTTCTGACGTCCCGCTGATCGATGATTTGTAGGTGGATAGTCCACATCGTTGAAGCGGTTGTGGCTGTTCTTAGCAGAGTGATGGGGCTTGTCGCAGATTTGACAGACAGTGCACGGTGGATCACTTCCGGCGGCTGCCCCTTATGACTGCTGGGCAGAGACAATAGAGGCACGGCGGTGAGCAACGAGCGCCGAGGGAGCCACGGAAGCACACGAATCTAGAATTTGTTGTTCCTCTTGGAGAAGAAGGCCAAGGAGTTCATTGGAGGTGACTGAATCACGCATGCTGATCGCCGTCTTGAAAGCGGTGTACTCAGCTCCCAGGCCGAAGAGGACGTATGATACAAAGTCATCATCAGAGACGGCTGAGAGGCATTCCGCCAGTGAATCGGAGATGCCCCGTTTCTTCTCGACATACTCCATGATGGACATGGAGCCTTTGGGGAGAGACTGCAGCTGCTGTTTGAGGTGATTCTGGCGTGCTCGCGTTTGAGTCTGAAACATCTGGGAAAGCATGGTCCAGACATCAGCGGCAGAGGTGGCACGATCAACATGACCAAGTATCAGAATGGTGAGAGTGGTACGCAGCCAAAGGAGAACGAAATTGTCGTTTCATTTCCAAGGTTTGTATGCCGGATTAGGTGTCGGCGTGGTTGACTCTGAGTCTCCAGTCGGTGCAATGGTTTTGGCTGGAGTCTGGTCGGAGAGAAGGTGATCATCAAGCTCGAAGGCTTCAAGAGCCGAGCGCACAGTACCTTTCCACAGAGAGTAATTACTGTGGTCTAGGCGAATGGAAAGAGTGGGAAGCTGGAGGGTGGTGGTGGTTCCGCTAGCAGCCATGAGGAGATTCTGCGCTGAAACTGAAAACGCAAATGATTGCGATGAAGCGGAAGACGTAGACGAGGTAATCGGTAAGGACCGCTTGCTAAGCTGATATCGTATAAATATTGCAGAGAAGAGATTACTGCAAAGGTTGATCTTTCATTAACTCAAGACTCTTATTTATATATAAGGATGTCCTGATAGTAATCAAAAGGAATTCCCATAATACAGGGAAAACAAATATTCTATGACTAAAACAAAATATAGTACAACTCATATACAATTAATAATAACCAATAATGATCAATTTAAATATTTTATAATACATAAAACCATTGGCCGGCGGTGAGCGAATTTAAGAAATATTGACGCGGCGGTGGAAGGATCAGAAACAATAATAATGGTGCGCCCTCCCCGGATTTTGATGACGAAGACAGATGGTTGGTGACACTCCATACTAGTACTTGTATGGTTTGCCTCTGTTAAGAAAGCATTCAAGGCATGAACGCCCAACATCAGAAACCCTAATTTTTTTTGTGTTGAATTTATATGTTGAGGAGGTGCAGGGATGAGTTTTTTTTTTTTTTTTTTTTTTGATCATAGGTGCAGGGATGAGTTATGATGGCGATTGATTTCATTAATTAAGGATTAGGAAAGTAATGGTAAACTCAGAAAAGATTAATAAAAGAATTAATAAAATAAAAGAAAGGTCATAAATAGAGTTAGATCTTATGTTAATCCAATGGCTATAAAACTGATTAAAATCTTGAGTAAAAATAAGAGAGTGAATATGGAACCCCTCCCATAGTTCAATGTATTTAAAAAAAAAATTTCCACTTCAATTCAGTATATATATGTATTCAGCTCAATGTATTTTTATTTATTTTCAGTTCAGTTCACTATATTTATGCTTTTTTGATTTAGTTCAGTATAATTTTTATTTTTTCGATTCAGTTCACTTCAGTTAAGTAAGAATTATGATCAGGCAAACATGGCCTTAGAGTTTATGGTAATGAGTTAAATTTATTCACGGAATGCCATCATAAAGTAGGAGTATAGAAATTGATCTATATATATTAATATATTATACTTAATTGATATATGGAATAATTTCATGAAACGTTTTTTAAAAGGATTTGTATAGTACTGTATTATTCTCATTTGGTACATGTAATATTTAAATGATTAATTTATTTCAGTTAAGTTCATTAAATTTATTTCAGTTGGCTCGGGTCGGCTCGGTCGGCTCGGTCGGGTCGGATCGGCTCGGTCGGGTCGGCTTGGTCGGTTCGGGTCGGTTTTGGTCGGCTTGGTCGGGCCGGCCAGATTTGGACAAGTTATACTGGAACTGGCACAATTAGACTGAGAAGGTGGTTTTATTTCTTTTTTCATTTTTCCTTTATTTCCTTTAGTTTTGGTTTCTGATCTTAGATACAGGGTTTTTTGGGATTTATTTCTTTTCTTGATGATGAGTTTTATCACCTCTAAGGAGAAATCTATATGGCAATCTCTAGTTATAGTTCTAGATGGATCTTTTTTAGTTCTCATTGCTAGATGTAAGTCCGGTATGCTTATGGATTACTCTACTTTCCCTAAAACACAATCAGGAACTCCCTTTTACCGTGAGACGCCCGCAACGTGATTGAGGGGTACAGGTAGAGAGTCTTTATTTTAATAGAACCGGCTGTTTTTGCACTGTTAACTGAGGGGGTGAATTCTTTGGAGCCCTAGAATGTTGTACATTGGTGAAGAGTCTAGATTCAGGGGAGGAAGAAAATCTGTTTGTTTTTTAATAAGTTGCCCTGGTTTTAGTACTGATAGTCTAAGTCAGAGAAGATTTAGAATAGCTGAATGTTTAGAAATTTCTCTGATCTCATAAATCGCCTCCACTTGTGGAGATTCGCACTGGTTGCCTCCTTTTTGGAAATTATCTGTATTTTATTTCTGTCATTTTACGGTCTAGGGATGCCTAATAAAAGTTCCCTCCACTGATTTCTTAGTGGTTTACCTTAAAAAAAAAATTACATTTATTTCAGTTCAGTATAATATTCAGTAGATTATTTCTAACGCTAAAGCTTGTTACCTGTTTTTTTATGCATATTCTATGCTAATTAAGATAGAATGTGCGTTAAAAAATCATGTCTAAATTCAACAAATCCGGTTATTAACTATCACCATTTTCTTCTGGTTTTTCTCCATACCTTTGAAGGTTCAATACATCAACATCGAATACTACAAAGGCATTACAAACCTCAGCGTTTTGATCAACATCACTATATAATAAAGATTAAATTCAATGACAATGTAGAAAACTGAGAGTTTATATAATTGCCTTCATGGGTACAAATCGAGTTTCTTAAATCCATTCATGTAGATGCTATTGTTATGTTTCTGTGCAACTGTGTTTATATCATCAAAACCCAAATATCCACGTTTCATAATCCATTTAATTTTTTAAAACAAAATTAGAAAGAAAAACATTCAAAGGAAGGGAAAACGATTAACGATAACAGTTAATTCTTATATTTGAATCCCTTGAATCCAAGGGTTGAATTGGTTCCAAAACCAATTCGTCTCTTGCTATTTATTGGGTCTTGCTCCGACGTTCTCCCGTTCCACAGGTGACCGACCGAGTGCTTCTCAATCAGAAAGGGGGAAGAAAGGAGGATGAAATTCGACGGGAGAAAAGGGAAATAAATTCGACTGATATTTTGGGAGAGAAAGGGGAAAGAAAATCAAAAAGATGTATTATTTTATTAAAATTAGATTCCCTAAAATAGCAAAGCTGTTGGAGATAGAAAATAATATAGGGATGGTTTGATTTCATTCCCTATAGTGAAGTAAGATTTTGGGAAGCTGTTGGACTTGCCCTTAAAAATAAACTGCAACTTGAATCTTGGATTACCGGCGACGATGTTCTTCCGTCGAAAACCAACTTCACGTTGCTTCCTATTAGTGCCGCTCTTAGATATTTGGGGGCATTGGCGAAAAATTTAAAAAAGGATTCTCTTTTTAAAATTAATTAAAATGAAGGAATTTTTTAAAAGAATGGGGTCTCATTTTAATCAATTTTTAGAAAATATGGGGATTTTAAATATAATTTTTAAGAGAGACATACTAAATCTGAATTCTTTTTAAAAATGACCCTATTTTGGTCCATTTTTTTTAAATGATCCCTATTTCAACTGTTTTTTGGGGGTTTGAAGCGCAGGTTTCACTTGATTCACCTATTGGACCGGACCTTCTTCTTATCAATCTCCCCTTTTCTGGTACTCGATATAATATATTATAGAATAAGTGCAATTATAAATTTTTTTTAAACCAACTCTTCTTTTAACGGATCAAGTTTGTCTTTAAAACCTCGAGCTACCCAAACTCATGCCTTCTTGTATCTGTGGCCAATGTGCACTGCATGTTATTGTAAAGCGGACCATAATTTTAAATACTGCTGAAATACATAATAGTTTCAAGAGAGTGGTAGACCTTCATAATAGTTTCATTAATTAGGTTACTACAAAATCAACAAAAATAAACATTATTCTACAATAGAAGAACAAAAAAAGAGATCATAACTTAAACTAATTTAATGGTATATTTTCTAGATTTTGCATAGTGTCAATGCATGCACATCTGGTACAATAATATCGGCCTATCTATCACCCTAGTACCCGTTTAATTAAATCAACACTATCTGTCATGCATCAGATACATTATAGTATATTCTCAATATTTTAAATAGAGATTAGAGGACGTTCTTATGGATAAAATCAAACTATATCTTCTATGTATATGTGGTGGTAAAACCATATTAGAATGTCGTAAAAGTGTATAAGGGTCGTGGTATAGCAACTAGCACTTTCACCTAACTCTAGTGTGTCCCTATAATTAGTGACAAACTTCCCTATTTTAGTGTTTCAATATCAAAATTTGACTATGCATAATATGAAAGAACATATAGTATTGTAAACTATTATAATATCGGCCTTCTAAAAATAAATTTCTGATTTTACCTCTGAATATTATTTTATTGTTTAATTTTTTTGTAACAAGTTATTTCAAAATATCATAATCTAAATTCAGAACTATATTTAGTTGACAAAAACATCTATACATCAAAGTGTGACTTTGAAGTTTGTACTGTATCATAAATTATTATAACCTAGTGATTTTTCAGTTACAAAAAGTAAAATTTGAGAGTTAAATGGATCACAGTAACGAAGAAGACTTGAAACAACAGACACCCACTAACGAAGAAGATTTGAAACATTGGAACAAAATACGTGTAATGCTCTGAATTGTAAATTACAAAAGTGGAACAACTATACAATAAAAAATGGATTATTGCCAAAACGGCTAATGCATTTTTGAACGAAATATTTTCATGGAGAATAGTCATATTTACATACCTTTGTAAGATTATTACAATAAGGTGTTTATAAATAAAATAAAGATATTGAAATCTAATTGATGAGTAAAACTTAAAATTTTACATAACTTTCGTTTGTAATTGACGAATTCAAGTTGAAAATGTTAACAGGGACGGCCTTAGCCGAATAATTTTTTTAAATGGCCTATTAGAGACTCCGGAAGAAAAATAATTAAAATAATGATTTTTTTTAAAATTGGGTCCTTGTTTAGGCCCATTTCTAAAAAATACAGGGGTTTAAAGAACAAAAAATTTTAAAAAGTACACTACATCTGAATTTTTTTTCAAAAATGGCCCTATTTTAGCCAATTTTTTTTAAAAAAATGAGGCCCTATTTTAGCCCGTATTTTGGGAGATTGAAGCGCGGGTTTCACTTGCCTCATTGCCGGACCGGACCTGCATGTTAACGTCGCGATTGCAGTTAGATTTTTTAAAATAAAATATTATGTTCAAGATATCATATAAAAGGTCATTTTAAAAAAAAAAGTTCAATAGCATAATCATAGATATTGGTATAGTATAAGATATTGAACATATTTTAATTGATGAAAAATAGAAAACGAGGATAATGTTCGATTCAATGTGATTAATGACATAAAAATATTTTCATTGCAATAAAATAATAAATTACAAACTTTTATATACATTATGACTTTGTTGTGATAAATCAACAAAATTACTTCTGCCTTTTTTCTAATGTTGTTGCGATTTAAGAGTTTCACGAATTGGTAATATAAATTAAATAAATAATTGAATATTTGATCATAATTGATTACAAAATTTAAAATACATTGGATAATAATTATTTTTTTAAAATGGAGAAATTGTCATTGTGACTCAATTAGATATCTCTATAACTATAAAGCGGGGATGTCTTATGAATAGTTGGATGATCGTCGTATTTGTTTATTAATTTTTCACTCTTCTTCGTTTCTCATTTCGTTACACGCGTCCTCCAATCTTTACACGCGCGTTGTTGCCGATGTTAACAGCCGTGATCCAAACCATCCCTACAGCTTCTCTGGCGTTCAAGATTATTCTATCTTTCTCACGTATGGTGGTCGATTTGGGATTTTCTTCCCTGGTGTTCTTTTCTCAATTTCAACGAAATGCATAGATTGATGGTTTGATTAGCGAATCCACATCTAACACCGGTCGACGGTGGATCTCCGGGGGCTGACGCAGTCGGAGCTATATACACTATCCCGCTGCACCGCATCCGGGTTCGACCCGCTCTGGTGCGACAACGTCGTGATTCCTAGAATCGACCGGGCGGTGTTCAATGAATCTGCCGGTCCCCGTGAGCAGACTTATTCCCGGCTCCGACTTGCTCCCGCTGCCGCCGCCTACGGTTCTGGTTCGTCCCAGCTGCCTCTCCACCGCCGTACCCTTCGCCACGGCGGTGGCATGCCTTACCAGTTCCGCGACTCGGAGCCGGAGAGAGGCGAAAACCAACACATAGTTACCCTGTTAAAGGAACTGTATGGGATGGATAGCAGCATTCTCATCAACGACAGCTATGACGACCTGGTTCCCATCAAGGTCGAGTACTCCCCTTCCGAGCCTCTTATTGCGGAGCAGATTGGTAGCACGGTGCCGATAACCGTTGAGCCAGCACAGTTCGGCGATTAGTACCTGTTTTGGAGGATGCAGCGCTTCAATCTGGATTGAAAAGGAAGCGTGGTCGCCCGAGGAAAAATGAAGGTGCTTTTCCTGGCACCCCTGGCACTCTGGTGGAGAACAAGGTGGAGTTTGAGCCCGAGCCTAGCAGCCCTGTATACAACCAGGTTACTGCTTCTGAGAGCGTGGTGCAGCAGGGATCTGGTGCGCACTTGGATAGAAGTATTCTGAACAAAGATGGAGTGGAGCAATCCTAAATACGGAGAGCACACTATGACCTCCTCACATCCAAAAACGGGCCCCGGAATTCATACAAGGGCAAGAACTGCAAGCCCACCGGTTTTCACACTCGCAAAGGTTCCGTAAATTCTCTCCCTTTTTTCAACTTCTGCTCCGAATTACTACGTTGTTACTTAGTTTTCCTGAAAAATGCATATCATGGTGTTTTAAAATGTGCATCAATTTTTTCAGTTGAGGTGTATTGATGCTTAAGAATAGTGTTGATCGTAGGGAGAAGTATATGTGTGGCATTGCTAGGAATCTGGAGTTTAAGGCATTCGATTTGTTAGAGAAAAGATGGGTGTGCTTATAATGGCTGTGGAGATATTGCTTTTTAGTGAAATGTTGAATATGCATTTATAAGTCGGACTGTATTCCGAATTCCAGGACCATTCACATAATTAGGTCGCATGAAATTTAATCCATCAATTCTGAGTAATATAATAAAAGAAGTAATGCAATTGATTACGTGCAGTTCATTTTCAGTCCATTGGGGATCCTAATCATCAGACTGCTATGCTAGCTTATCTGAGGAAAATTCCGAGGAGCCGCGGAGCGAGATTTGTAGGTTGGAAGGGAAGGTTTCGAGGCTCAACACGGTTTTGGATCAGCAACAGAAAAGCTGTGAAGCTTCTGATGCTGAGGTACTTCAAGAAACCTTTGTTATCTGATATCATTGCCACTGACCTCTGTTTTAAAAAAAGTCCTAACTTTTGTTATGGGAATATCTGTGCAGATTCTTGCTTTAAAAGAAAAGTTAAGAGTGGAGGAGGCTCAAAAGAAGGAGGCTTTGAACCAGAGTGTTGTAATTCAGAGACGATTTGAATCTAAGTCTGAGGTTAGTTGTGATTGTTTTTTGCCCTGTCAAATGTAATAAGTTTGTGAAAACACACATGGATTAATGGTCAAGTTATTTTGTCACAGGAATTGGAACAATCGATGTTGGAATGCTTGAGGCTTCAGAGTAGAAATATGTCATTAGCAAAAGAACTTGCAGCACCTAAACTGTGAGTTTGCTGAACAGTCAAGTTAGAAGAGTTGAATTTTTTTTCTGAGTATTTCTGGATGCTTTGATTGACTTTGAGTGCTGTGATGCAGTGTATCTGATTTGAACTTGCACGGGGATGAGATAGTGAAGCTTGCTTGCTTTGGTAATGAGGTGAACAGCAAATAACAGTGGATGTTCTCAAGAAATCATTGGTGATCCGTAACAAATAAGTATTCGAATAAGCAAGATCTATATAGAATAGTATTGCACTTTGTATATTATTTTATATGATTTCCTATGTTTTTTTTCCTGATATAGTTGCTGTCATTTGAACTTTGATCAGATGCTACAAGGAATTGATGACCAAATGCAACTTCCCTGGAAGAGGTGAGGCTTACTCTATCGTTGAACTGAGGAAGGCTCAAGAGAAGATAAAGAAGCTGAAAGTAAGTTTCTTAATCCCAAACCAGTCAAATAAAGTATAATACAGTGTAAATTTTAAAACTAATATTCATAGCTTTCGGGAAAGAGCTCAACATCTGGAGTCCACTATAGAAGTAAGAGATAATGAAGTTTTGAGAACACTGAAATAATAATAACAAAATTTGGTGCAGTTCTCTAACCATACATGCAAGCTGCTCTCATTCTCACCTCCTATGTATAGTGTGAGATCATTTTTAATCATCCGGCTTAATTTATTTGTAATCATTATACGCATTTGATTCCCTTATCTAGATAGAAGAAGAGGAAATAGTGAAAAAGTGCTACCAAATGTTGATTAAATCTATTTCATTTATGGTCTTTATTATTTGAAGGTGTGGATACTTTATCAGAAAGGGGAGCTGGTTCAGTTACTGGATACAGAAATGGGAGACGATTTTGATGCTGATGAGGCTTCCCGGTACCTGAAAATCGGTCTTTTATGCACCCAGGATGATCACAAAAAGCGACTAACCATGTCTAACGTGGTAAAAATGCTGTTGGGTGAGATGAGTTTCGGGGATGATGAACAGTTAGTTGTATCTTCCAGTACAGAATCAGGCAGTTCTGGGAAGAACTCATCTGGAGTCGAAAACTCAACAATGTCATATCCCACCATGAGTTTTGCTTCCATATATGACAGAACTGCTTAGCCACTGAGCCAAAATTAGGCACATTGTTGATGATTTGTCTCAATACATATAGGAGTTTTTTTGTGGTTGAAGGTGAACTAAACCTACAGGCTGCCACAGTCTCTATATAGCCAGATATTGTTATAGATATACCCAAATAACTTCTCCAAAAAAAACCAAATACCTATAGCCCGCGCGTCGGGCGGGCTGGCAACACCTAGTATTTTAAAAAAACAATAAAATGTTCAAGATATCACACAGAAGGGCATTTTAAACAAAACTTTCATATGAGTCAGTAGCATAAACATATATATTAACATTAAAAATATCAAATTTATTTTAATTGATGAAAATAGCAAAAGAGAATAATGTTCGCTTCAATGGGGTCAATAGTGATGAATACAAAATTTTCATACACTTGTGTTTATCATGAAATTAATAAATTATTCATTCTTTTACTATATCATTGCGAATTTGCGATTTCATACCATACTTAGAGTCATATGTAACATATATTTCACAAGTCTGTAACGTAAACTAGACATATAAGTTGAATATATGACTTTAATCTTAAAAAATTAGTAATGTAGACATATAAGTTGAGTATTTGACTATAATCGTGGAAAATTAGTGTATCTTTCATGAATCAGTAATATAGACATAGTAAGTGTAATATTTGACTATGATTGTTGAAAGCTTAACGTATCTTTCATGAATCAGTAATGTAGACATAGTATTGGCTATGATTGTTGAAAAATTTGCGCATCTTTCACAAAGCGGTAATGTAGACATATTTAGTTGAATACTTGAGGCCTTGTCCACTTCAATTGAACTAAACTGTACTGAAAGTTGTTGAAATGAATGAAATAGATGTTGAATTAAATTGAACGGTTTTGAAATGTGCTTATTCTATGAGACAATAAGGAATGAAACTGATTGAAGTTGTTGAACTGAACTTAATCTGCTAAACTGAACTGAATTAAACTGAAGTGCAGGGACATGTCCATGACCGTTGAAAAATTCGTATCTTTCACAATCATAACGTACATAGTAACTTGAACATTTGTCTATAATCGTTGAAAAATTAGCATATCTTTTACGGATTTGTAACGTATTCATAGTAAGTTGAGTATTTGACTATAGTCATTGAAAACTGAGCGTATCATTCATGATTCGATAACGTAGACTATAAATAGTAAGTTGATATTTGCGTATCTTTCATGATTCGGTGACATAAGCAAGACATAGACAATTAGACATAGGAAGTTCAAAGCTTGACTATTATCGATGAAAATTAGCGTATCTTTTTACGATTCGGTAACGTAAACTAGACAAAGAAAATTAGATAGTAAGTTGAGCACTTGACTGTAATTGATGAAAATTAGTGTATATTTAACAAATTGATAACATCAATTGGACAAGTTGAATATTAAAATGAACTGAACAATGACAATGTTATTTTACCCATTGTGATTATTAAAATTTTGGAAATATAAGAATTTAAAGGCTAAATGAATCATCGATCATACTCCATTCGTCTCAACTAAAATTTCTTACTTTCGTTTTTGGTCAGTCTCAATCAAATTTAATATTTATATTCCTTCCTATTTTAGCAAAGAAAATAGCTATGAATTACACATATTCTCTAAATGAGTTTTTACATGTAACTATAACTTTAAGTCATATTATTCTTTTAACCTCTAAAAATTTAAAGATAATATATAAAATACTCTCCTAAATATCCTATTCAAAGTCAATTAATAAATATTGGGTAGGTAGTAGGAATTAGGTTAATTAATAAAAAAATCCCTGCAATTAAAGTGGGCCCCACCAGCTTCTAGCATAAAAACCCTTCCCATCATTCCCCACAAACCTCCCATAAAAACCCTCGTTCCATCAAAAATAATATAACATCAATCACCCCGACATGGACCGCCACCTCGCCGTTCTCTTCCACCAGGTGAGCGGTTATTTTCTGGAAAAAAAATCAGTTTTTTTCTTTTCTTAATCAGTTCTTAATATCATCTTTAATTAATCTGTTTTGTTTTCTTGTGTTTTGCAGGGAGTCCTTGATGATCAGTTTGTGCGGGTACAAGAGCTCCAGGATGAAGGATCTCCCAACTTCGTATCTGAGATGTTGGAGCTCCATTACAATCAATCTGAGAGACGCATCCGGAATCTCTGAGAATTGCTGTACGTACTCATTTCTGTATCTGGAATTCATTTAGTTCATGTCAATAAACTATGTCATTTTTGATGTAGCGACATCGTTTTTTAACATGAACACGGTGACTGGTTTTGATTAATTTTGGATTAAAAAACGCAGGATTGGTATGGGGCCTACGGACTACAAGAGAATGGAGATCCTTTTGAATCAACAAATGGGGAGCAATTCGAACATTGGAGCAAACAGAGTCAGAAATGTTTGTGTCGCCTTTCTGGCTGCTTCTGAGCGATACGATAGATTTGGGTACCCCCTCTTATGTCTTCATCTTGTTCCTCTCTTTTTACTCCTATGCATTCATACATTTTTAGTTTTTGTTTACGATTAATATTTACCACTTTTATTTTATTCATACATACCTTCCTTCATAAAAAAATATATTCTCCAAAACATGAATTTTTGGGACCATTGTTATGATTGATAAAACTGATTTTAGATGTTATATTTTTTTTATTACTATTTGGTGTTGATGAAACTTTATCTGACTTCTATTTGCACGTTAATATATTTGACTGCGCGCATCGAGATTTAGTTATGATTGCTCTCTAAAAAGTTTTCTGATGCATTTTATTTTGTATGGGTTTGATTGGTTTTTCAGATGTCTGAGAGCCTTGGATGTGCTGGAGCACGAATACTACTATTTCAAGAACAAGATGCATGAACTAATGCAGGTACTCTACATTAACAACACGTGCATATATATGTTCATAAGTCTTTTTGTAAGCTATAAACATTCATAGTCTGCACCTAAATGAATGCGTTTTGATGACTCCAGCTGGAACAACATGAAATGCTTACCACCACCGTAGTGCAACCACCGCAGCAGCAGCAGAATCAAACAAATTGAATAGAGCTGATCAACGTTGGGAAGTGGTGGGATTTGGGTATGAGGGAGAATCGCAATGCATTTATTAGTGTTAATTATCTGGAATTGGTTTACTTTTGGTTTGCATTTGGATTCATTTGTGTCGGTAGTACAAATATTGGCTCTGCGAAATCGTGAAATGGCAACTTTCTGTACTGATTTGTCGAAACAAGTTTTCAGCTTTTATTAATGGCCGGTTTGGCGCTTTAGTTGACTGTGTGCTATATGTTTTTCTTAACTTGGAAACTGGAATTTCTCTTTTTTCCAGTTTCTTTTTCGAAGTCATTTTCTCTTTTTTCCAGTTGTCTTGCGAGTTTCGACATATATTATAGAGTTGCTATTTATACCACATTAAAGGTGTAAATAATCTTTAATAATAGAGATTAAAGGTTGGTAGGCTATATAAGATGGTTGGTAGGATAATAAAAAGTTGGTAAGATATGATGGTATAAACAGAATAAATGATGAGATGTTGAGTGAGGTCACTATATAGTGACGAAGGAATATATTGGAATATGGAAGGAGGTTCTTATTTGCAATTTTGACAAAAATGCACTATTCACTCACGCGCACTGTTCACTCAGTCTAAAAAACAAGCATTTTATTCTAAAAACAACCCGTTAAGCGTGAAATACAAGCATGTTCTAAAAAACTACCTGTTTGGTCTAAAAAACAAGCATTCAAGGGTGAAATTCAAGCATGCTCTTTAAAACCATATTGTTTTTGCTTCAAAATACATGAACTCTAAAAAGCAACCTGTTAACTGTGAAATGCAAGCATTCTCTAAAAAACAACCTGTTAAGTGTGAAATGCAAGCATGTTCTATAAAACAACCTGTTTGGTCTAAAAAACAAGTATTCAAGTGTGAAATTCAAGCATCCTGAATGCAATTTGCATAAATTGCAGAAAAACCCCCCGTCCCAAACATCTTTGCATATAAACTCCATCACTATATAGTGACCGTCACTTCCAAGACTGATATATAAATGATATTTGTACTTATCTTTTAGTCAAATTTTAATATTTAATTATTAAAATTTAAGTTATATTTCAATTTATTTTTAATGTATAGTTAAACAAAATAGCTTTAATGTTTATATTAGTCTTGGAATAGACCGTCTATATTATAGCTATAATATAGACGACCTATTTCTGCAATTAAAATAGGAAAGGCGGCTCCTCTTTTTCAATTAATATTTACACGGGTCCTTTTTAGCAATATAGGGAAATTGCATCAGAGACCCTCCTCCATAAATATATATACCATATTTCTATTTTTATTTTACAAAATCTTCTGTCGTTCCCAATTTCACATCCCCAATCCCTCTTTCAATTTCTGCGCAATCCAGCGGCGATGTCAAAGCTCGTGATTCCGGCAATGTCGATGACTGAACCACCGGCGATAAGAGAGGGATCACGACGTTCCAATCGGCGGCGCAGCTGACCTGAATCGACGCTGGTGCTCTGGTTTAGAGCCGGCTCGATTGTCTCCGGCTGGTGGAAGATCTCCGTCGGCTGCCATTTCTTAAACGCCGCCGTCGCAATCGCCGCGTTCTGCTGCTTCTCCGACGAATTCTCCGGCAACTTCTCCGCCATCAAAGCTCGTGATTCCGGCGATGTCGGCGGCTAAACCAGCGACAATAAGAGAGGGATCGCGACGTTCCAATCGGCGGCGCGGATGACCTGAATCAACACCGGTGCTCTGGTTTAGAGCCGGCTCGATTGTCTCCGGCTGGTGGAAGAGGCCGATCGGAGGAGGTGAAGCGAGGTGATACTTTTTGTTCGCTGTGGTTTCCCCTTTTTTTGTTGTTTTTTTGTACTTTGTGACTGCTCTGCAAATTTCTTCCATGAATTTTATGTGTTTTACTATGAAAACTAGACTGTTTAATGTGATGTCTTCCTGTTTTTAAAATTTTATGTGTTTATCTTGGAAACTGGACTTTTTAATGTGGATTCTGTCTTGTTATGAAATTTATGTGTTTAGCTTGAAAACTAGACTGATTAATGTGGTTTCTGTCTGCATATGAAATTTTATGTGTTTAACTTGAAAACTAGGCTTCTTGATTTGTGTTGAAACTTGATTATTTATTGTGAAAACTGTGGTGTTTGTAAAACTTGATTTTTTAATGTGAAAACTGTGATTGTGAAAACTTGGTTATTAAGGTTGAAAACTACAGTGATTGTAGAAACTATATTTTTTAGGCTGAAAACTGTGGTGTTTCTAAAACTTGATTGTTTAGTTGAAAACTGTTTTTATTGTGAAAACTTGATTGTTTAGGTTGAAAACTTTGGTGTTTGCGAAATTTGATTATTTATTGTGAAAACTGTGATTTTTGTGAAACTTGATTGTTTAAGTTGAAAACTGTGATGATTGTGAATTTTTAGGCTGAAAACTTTGGTGAAACTTGACTATACTTAACACAACATTATTTAACCTAAACACCCTAGTTTTTATGTACCTAAAATCTGATGTTTATAATATGGAAACTTGTCTTTCTAACCTGAATTCTTTTGTGTTTACGAATGTTTAAAATACAAAACTTATATTAAATGATTTGAGTACATATTATTTGAGTACACCTGTCCCGGCGGATTTCCGGCGGTCACCTCTTCCTCTGGTCGGCTGGCACTTGTTCCTCCTCGGTTTTCACCTCTGGATGGCGGTTCGACCTGTTCCTCACCGTCCACTCGCTTCCTCTTGGATCCGGCACCGGCCTGGCCTCTCCCACTCCCCTGCGAACGGCCTGATCCTCTGGTTTTGGGCGGCATTGCTAGATCTCCGGCGAAATCGCAGAGGGCTAGTCTAGGGTTTCTAATTTGGGGCAAAAATAATTTTGCCCGACATTTAATTTTTTTATATACTTCACATGCTTGCGAATTCACCAGTTTACTCGCTTGGTTATTAAAATTAATTTCCAGTACTTGCGAATTCGCAACCCTGCTCGCTTATTTTTATATACTTCACATGCTTGCGAATTCGCCAGTTTACTCGCTTGGTTGTTAAAATTAATTTTACTACTTGCGAACTCGCAACCCTGCTCGCTTGAAGTTTTCCCACATCGCCAAATCAAGAGTCAGTTTTTCAGTATATATTGCTCAAGTTTTCTGAATGGTTCGATAAGTCGCCGACCCGCGCAAACTGAACATGAAACACACACATTGATATGCAGGCCAAGTAGGCCCAATCTATACTATATACAACACTATACTACCACCTACAGCCCATCAATGACTAAGGCCCAACCCCTAAATTATTTTGGTGGTTATACACACTAGCGAGTTCGCCACTTGCTCGCACATGGAGGGTCAGTAATTTGGGTTTAAATCTAGCGAGTTCGCAAGGTACTCGCCAGTTCATTTGTGGGCTTAGGGTTTAGGGTTTATACTACCAACCTTGACACTAAGGAAATCGCAAGCACTCAGGTTCATGTATAAATTTTCTATCTCAAATCATTTTTGTTAATTGTACATATTTTATATATATTTGTAACATAAACATTTATGAAATAGTTTATTGTTTACTTTAATTTAATATAATTTTGCCCATGAAACTTGAGTTGTGGAAGTGAACAACATATATGTTTGTAAAATCATTTCATCTTATGTCACAGGTGCGATTTAATAGCCAAAGTTACGTTCAAAAGTTGTCGAACTTGTTATGTTTTTACTTTAATTTTTGACTTCATTTGAACTAATCAGTCATTACTGTACATTTATTACATCCAACACTAATAGTACTTTGTTCTAAATTACATGTACGTGACGACTACTGGTTATGAACACTTACGCAGTATTTACCAACAAAATGTTAATGAGGATGATCTAATTCTTTTTTACATTACATGATTCGATGGTTACCATAATATATTCCCATTGATTATCAAGTTCATCAACCTAATTACATTAATGTTGTCACAACCAGCTAGTACCTGGCAAGCTATTACATAACTCCATTTGAATATACGATGAACATTTGGGACTTTAGAGTACGATATGCTTTTCAATAGTCATACATATATACACTTGCAATTAATAGAATGATTACTCCATGACATAGTCGCAAGTAATTAAATACCTTATTTCACACTTATATTCACATTATGTTGTCACAACCAGCTAGTACCTGGCAAGCTATTTCGTAACAACTTTTGAATATACGATGAACATTTGGAACTTCAGAGTACGATATGCTTTTCAATAGTCATACATATATACACCTACAAATAATAGATTGATAACTGCATGCCATAGTCGCAAGTAATTAAATACCTTATTTCACACTTATTTATAATGAAACTAATTTATTAACCTCCACTTCAATATTACGCTAAAGTGACCAACTTTATACCTTCTTACACGTGGTAATTAACTAGTGTATTATCAAACAAACTCGCAACGCCGAAATATATTTGATATACACCTTATTCCGCGTTAATTACCATAACGAAACTAATTAAATAACTTCAATGTCATTTTTACGTTCAAGTCACCACATTCATACATTCTTAGACGTGGTAATTAACAAGTGTATTATCAAACTGAATGGCAGATGATTGAGAAAATTACATCATGCATCCACAGTTGCGAGTTCGCAAGGGTCCAAATTTATGAACTGGACTTCTTGCGATTTCGCAAGTCACAATGGTGAAGGTATTGAATGCATGAGTTTCATTACTAGCGTCATTACATGGTGCTCGAAACCCAATGCGTATAACTAGCGAATTCGCAACAAGGCCCGCCTCTGGTCGTCAACAGCATAATTCCAAGCCAAGAAGACCACAAACTTGGCATCTTATCACTTTTCATGGTCGAATCTTTCTTCCAAATCTCTTCTCTTTTCACATATTCTCTACTCTTTCCACATCAATCTTCCATCAAATCTACACAAACCCTTCCATAAATTCAACTACATCTCAAGTGGGTCAATCCAAAGTGTACGCAATTTGCTAAGCTTTTCAATTACTTCTCCACTATTTGTTTCTCTACCCATATGCTTGCCATTATGATTTTGTACTTGTTGTTTTGGAATTTAGTAGCACGATTTATGTGGGTAGGAGAAGGACAAACAAGGTAGACCCATCCTCAACACTACAATCAATTCTACATCTACCTATTTGATAATTGCAAAGGTATGAGTTATTAGTTGATTACACTTATTTTGTGAGTTTTAAGGGTCATTAGGGTTTATATATTCGTTGGAGTGTTAAAGTTATGATTCATCATTAATTAATCACCACTAGGTCCATTTAAATTGTTACATTTTATTTGTTTTAGGTACTTGTGTCTAGGTAAACAAAATTATACTTAACTTGTGTGTAAATGCATATTCATGACCATGTTTGTAGGCATTCATTAATTGGGGAATGTGGACTATATAAATGTTTTGTCATTTCCACTAACAAATTGGTCTCTAAACGTAGGAAAGGACAATGAGTGAACCAACAAACTCGACTTCTTCCAACTCATCTAGTGGTGGAGAAAATGTTGTTCGCGATTCGCGACGACGTAAAACAAGGAAGCTTAGTCACGCTTCAAAGGAAGAACAAATGAGGACCCATTGTCGCGAGATAGAGACACGAATCGACAATAAAATTCTAACACATGTCAAATTTAATGACACCGGTGTAGCTATTGCGCCCTACGATGATGCCCAGAGATGGTCTAGTTGGTGTGGGAAAATAGGTAGGACTCATGTGCCGCTAGACACTACGGATTGGAGGCTTCTAGACCCCGCTATTAAAAGGGGTGTGTGGAAGGAATGCAAGGTGAAGTTCACTTTTTTATTTTTTTCATTTAGTAATACCTTATTAATAGGACTTACCATCTATACTATATCAATGTTAGCGACCCTTTGTGATCGAAACCAAATCGTACGATCAAGTGAAGAAGAAGGCATTACAAATTGCATCAAAGTCGCATCGCGAGCATAAATATACTCTTGCCAAGGAGTACATAAACCCAAAGGGCATAAGGTTTGGTCAACATCCTAAGGATAGTTACAATCACATTGTCCCACTCACTTGGGAGATATTCAAGGCACGATGGCTAGAAAATGATTTAAAGGTTAGTACTAACAATCAATTTGATTAATTTATATTTTTTCCTATACACCTTTAATTGTTCCCTAAATTAGTGTATCCTTACTAACCAATAAAATTCATGAAGGGTGTGGGTGATGATAACCGTAAAGCAGCTGCTGCTAATAATATGCCCTACACCGGTGGACGGTGTGGATATTTGGGTGTGGGGAAGAAGACATCTAAAAACAAATACGATAAAGAGGTTAAGGAACTAGTAGATGGTGGCACCCCCCTAGAAGAGGCTAAAAACCAAGTCACGGCCGAAGACCCAACACAATATACTCGAGAACAGTTATTCGTGCTTGGTAGAATTAAGGCCGACAGAAAATTCTCAAGCGACGAGGCAAAGAGAATTGCAGGACGAGTGGTACGTGTTATATAAGTTTACATACTTCTCAAAACCATTAATGTTACTAAAATTAAAATAGAACGTCATAGTGTATTTAAAATACGACAACCAATTTGTTTGATTATTATTGTGAGTAGGATGAGGTAGGGCTTGAAGTTGAATAGGGTTTATTCATCCCGGTGGGAAAACATGATGTCTTGCATAGAGCACTAGGTAAGGATGAACATCCTGGAAGAGCAAAGGGGATAGGTGGATATGCGACCCAAATTGAAGCTTTTGGGATCAAACGTAGTAGCAAAAATCCTAAACCCTCTAAACTCCAAGTAACCTTAAGCCAAGCTAAAAAATCCGAGCAAGATGTCAAAATTTTTAAAGCCATCTTAGCCAATGTTTGTGCTTTTGTGAATTATCCTATTCCCGATGATTTGTGTCTAACAAATCAAGGTAATGGACCATCATCTAGAGGCTCCCATCCATCCCCGCCCCAAGCTGAGGTTAACCAACCAAATCCTCCATTCGACCACATCGACATATGCACGCCATTGGCTCCTAGCCAACCTCAAGTTGATATACAACTTCCGCAAGTTGATATACAACTTCCCAAACCAACCACAAAGGTTAGGTTATCACCCTAGTCTAAGCCTTAAATTCAAATTAATTACGCTTAATCATCTACTTCTTTTTGAAAATACTATAATAACAAACTAATTTTTTTTTCTTGAATGTAGATTTCCCATTCTTGCAAGTTGTACGTTGTTAGAGGTAATAATTCTCAACCAATACACGTTGCTAATGGGAATTCCTATCCTCATATGACTTTGCATCACAAATCAAAAGTCCTTAAGGGTTTCGTAAGGGTATCCATAGTTGAGGTGTATGTAGAAGATGCCTTGTTGCCGGTGAATGAGGATGATGAATGCACAACAGTTGGTCAAGGTTTGGGATTTTTTTTCGTATGGCCCGCGTGGTTGGTTGTAGATGCTAATTCAACATGCATCCCCAAGAACACAAAGCAACCAACAGAGATGGCCGACCTTAATTTCCCAATCCCTAAGATTCCTCTCTCTAATGAGTGTGTGGGTTTCATGAAAGCTCTCCCGGGTTTTGTTCGCACACTATTTGACATGCTAGGTCATCATAACCGTGAATCTGTGTACTATTTTGTAGCCAATTCCAAGGTTTTTGGCGAGGCAAGGAAGTGGTTGTTCCTTGGGAAGATTTTGCCCTATTTTGGCACAAACAAACCCTTCCCGATACTATACTAATCCTACATCAAATGTAAATGTTATTGTTTAACCTAGTGGTATTTATGTGTTACTTTATTGTGTCCGTATTTATATACCTCTTCCGATACTTTATGCTCTAAGATTGTTGTAGGTTCATGCAATACGTCTCTTTGAGCGTGACCAAGACATTCATCGGTTTTTTGCACCCGACTTGCTTGCAACAAGCCCAACAAGGTAATCATGTGAGGCTTGCTTACCTTACAAAGTTGCTAAACGACAAGAGCAAAACCATTTTCATTGGGCCATACCTAGAGGGGTATGTATTTACTAATTGTTTGATTAGTAGATATTAGTTTCAACTGCACATAATCTACATAATTTATGTTATAGTCTGAGGTGCATGTTGTTTAATATATAGTTGTCATTGGAGTTTTGTTGCAATGATTCCATCATTGAAGCGTGTCTATTGGATTGATCCACTACATTTCGCTCCATCTACAAAATTCGCCGATCTATTGGAGATTGCTATGCATGCTGTGAATGACGACACACTCCTTAACTTTGAACTTATTCAAATTCAGGTTAAAATATCGACTCCTTTATTACGTATTTGCAGCTAAATACATTTACATACCATATGTTAAACTACTTCAATTTCAGCACCGCAAGCAATTGTCCAACTGGGAGTGTGGATACTACATGATGTTGTATGCCTACGAGTGCATTGAGACCCTTACAAGTGACAATTTGGAACTACATCGCGTGAGTACTCTTACAATATGAAAGTTTCAATTTATTACCTACAAATTACCTTAGTTTGTATTAATAAATGTATCTCATTCGTAGATACTCGAGGAAAATCAATCGGCATACACTAAAAAAGAGTTAGAGTTGGGGAGAGATAGATTTGCAAAGCACTTGGTCATCGTTAGAGCTCGATTCATATCTAGACCACACGTACCACGTAAGGATGCATGTAAAACCTAAGTCGTATTTCTACATTTGTTATACATGCAAAGGATTATAATTTATGAGTTCTTTGTGTTTGCCATTTAGTGGACTACATATATCTTGCAATTGACAGGTTTAGATATGCCAATGATACTATTTGTGCGGGAAATTTACCAAAAATCAAAAATTAATGTACTAGGCTTTTTTCCTGGCGAGCTCGTTACCTTTCTCGTTAAGCACCAAATCACTTTGCGAGTTACATGCGTTCTCGCAAGTAGTCAAGCTCAGGTGGCGGTTTCGCCACATAGCTCGCTAGGTTGAACTCTGTCTCACCAATATTATGTCTAACGCCATTGCAACTTGACTCATCAAGCCTAGCGAAATATACAAGCGAGCTCGCCACGAATCATCAGAAATCAAGCCCAATCACAGTTTACTAGCGTATTCGCAACTCTGTCGCTCGTTAGCCACTGCCTCTCCAGTCTCCGACCCTGCGAGCTCGCTAGTCTGCTCGTCAAGCCTGCCGAGCAAGTTAGCGAGCTCGCCAATAAACTACTAAAATCGCCTAATCTCAGATAATACGACATCGTTTAATCATGCCCGAGAGTACACTTACGATCTCGCTACAAAATAATAAGAGATGGCGTAGCGAGCTCGCTAGGACAGTTTTGGGCGAGCCTCAAACGACTCCGCTAGCACCCTCGTTCACTATCTAACATCTTGTCCAGGCAAACTAGCGGACTCGCAAGAATTTTACTTGCCATCGCTTGTTGGGGTCGCAACTAATCAAGTGACGCCCTAAACCCTAGACCATAAACCCTGTCTAATATGTAGTGTAGCGAACTCGTTACATTTTGTTTAGCGATTCGCCAACAGCCGTCGTAACAAGTCAGACTCAACCATAATTTCAGCCTTGCGTTAAATCTGGCGAGCTCGCCACTTGGTCAGTTAGGTTTTGATTTTAGTAGTTGTTGCGAGCTCGCAACACGTCATAAAGGTGGAAGTGACATACTTATAAGGCGGAAGATATGTCTTAAAACAGAAATATTTTAAGGCGGAAGAGGAACCGCCTTAAAGCTTTTTCAGGTTTTAAGGCAATACCAGAGAAGGCATTTGTGTTCTGCCTTGAAACGTGAAGGACCAACCGTCTTAAACGCTGCAAAATTGTAGTAGTGGTGAACAGTGCGCGTGAACAGTGTCGTGAATAGTGTAGTGAATAGTACTTTTCCCAGATTTTGCAAATAAGGACCTCCTTGCTTCCATATTGTAATTTAGTCCTTGGTGACCTCCTTGCTTCCATATTGTAATTTAGTCCTTGGTCTATATTATGCTATAATATAGACGGTCACTCCAGAGACCAATGTTTAATAGAACGATTTTTTCTTAATTGGATTTATAACACAATAAAACACACTTATAATTATTATCAAATATTATATCACAAGTTCTAAAATCATTTGAATTTATAAAAATTATATATCACCAAAATTAGTTTGTGTAATTCAACCAAAATCATATTAAAATATGTAAGTATTATTTAGACATCTAATAAAATAATATTAAATATTATAAAATCAATTATTTTGCAAATTTTATTTTTACTATGCCGGATGTCTAATTTTTATTTGTGTATTTTAACTTAAATACTATTTAATATTTTAGCTTACCTGCATTTAAGGAGTAGATATATATTATGAAAGTATAAATCATGTTAAATTATAATCTAAACCCTAAAATTCATAATCTAAATGTGTGAACATGTGAAACTATATAACAAAAGAAGGAATACATTCCTTTCAAAAAAAGAAGAAGAAGGAATACATTTATTTCAATAAAATGTTTACTTTAACATTTTATTAATCTCCATGATTTTCTTTTATTTTTGATCAAATTTATTTCATCTATAAATTAAAATGTTAAGGAATAAAAATGTTAAAAGAGAAAAGTTCAAGTTGACTTATAAAAAAATAATATTAGTAATCTAATTAATTATTGATCCACAATAATTTGATTGATTTGATTAATGTTAGATAATGTGGTTCAAATAATAAATAAGATGATGTAAATAGAATCACTATTATGATTCATTCATTTGACTAGATTGTCATTTTCTGCAAATTCTGGTAAATAGTCAGATTAATTATTGATACACATTAATTTGATTGATTCGATTAATGTGAGATAAGGTGGTTCAAATAATAAATAAGATGATGTAAATAGAATCACTATTACGATTCATTCATTTGACTAGATTGTCATTTTCTGTAAATTCTAGTAAATAGTCAGATAGTAAGACAAAAATACAGAGTCAAATGTCAAGTATTATTAATATTTATGGATTGATATTGTGGGCAAATTATATGGTATATACACTTACATTATACTCCTCTAGAAGTAACTTATACATTTTAATTTATAATATCATGCATTATCATAAAGTGTTTGTGATTTTTTTATATCAATAAAGTGTTGTGATTGTGTATTTTATAAAATGTAATAATATATCAATAAATTATCAAGCAACATATTGATATAAATATAAAATCACGTTTTTACAATTTTAGAAAGCTTAATTTCTTTTGTCATATTGTTGTTGTTAGATAGTATTATGGGCCTAGAGCCCAATGTGTATCAGCCTAGGGTTTAACTAGGGTTTCTACCCATGTACTGTCTATATAATTGTGAATATGAAACACACCTCTGTATTGAGGTTTCTCCCTCTAACATGGTATCAGTCGCCTTTACGATCCTAGAACCCTAAATTAGTTTTGAAATTGTCGTGGTATTGCCACGGTTTTGCTGTGATCGTTGCTTTACCGGCCAGCCCGTCGGTGTTGTCACGCGTTTGCTGTGTTAGCTGTTCGTTTGCGGTCCCGTCGAGTCATTGCTGTGTTAGCTGATAATTGGCCTGCCGCAGGAAAGAAGTCCGCTGAGAAGAAGCCGGCGGACAAGGAGGAAACCGCCTGCCGCCGTGCCGTGCCGTTCATCTGCTGCCGCCGTGCATCTGCTGACACAAAGAAGGCCCCTGCCGCCGTGCCGTTCATCTGCTGATCATTGAGAAGGCCCCGCTGTCGCTGAGAAGGCCCCGCCGTGCCGTTCCTCTCTCCCGTTTCCGATCTGTAGTTGATAATTTCCGATCCGTCAGCTCCTGCACGAGAAGTCAACGATGCGGCCAGATCCACGCGCCTCTGCAGCGCGTGTTGTCACGCGCCGGAACAAGCCCAGTCGCACCACTCGCGCGTGTTCGCACGCGCCCGACCAGGACCGTTCGCACCACTCGCGCGTGTTCGCACGCGCCAGGTTAGTGCGTCTACGCGGCCTGCTCTCCTTTCCTGCCTGTTTGCGTGCCTTGGTCCACCCTCTGATTTTGTTATTGCCCATTGCGTCTTCTTGGTATTTCTCGGAACTTTTGATGTTATTTTCTTTTCATCAAGTTGAAGCATTTTCGTACGGATTTGAGTAATTATTTTTGAAGAATTTATGAGATTTGAGCTGGAATATTTTATTTAAACCCAAGGGATTGGAGTTGGGAGAGTTTATATGAGCATCACCGGATTTGAGTAGTATTTGCATTTGGTATTTTTGTTTTTGGGATATATTGATTTGTGGTGTATGCACGTTGTGTTGAGGTTATTTCGGATTTTATGATGGTGAATTTGGCTTTATTATCACGGGCAGATCGCTCCAATAGTTGGATTGCAGATAAGGTGAATCATTTGAATAATTCTGATCGTAGTCATTTTTCGAGCCAATGGATTGTTGATTCTGGTGCTACAGCTCATATGACTGATAGTTCTCGTTGTCTTGGGAATGTAACTCCTTACTTTGGTCCACCTGTTTATGTTGGTAATGGTCAGCCTATACCGGCATCTCACATTGGGGAGTGTAATATCTCTGGTTTATCCATTCGCGATGTACTTGTGGTTCCTCAGATTACTAAGAGCTTGTTGTCTGTTAGTAAACTCACTCTTGACCTGCCAGTGAGTATCACATTTGTTGACGATGTCTTTTCTATCCAGCATAAACAGACAGGACAGATAGTTGGAAAAGGCCGTCATATTGCGGGTCTCTATTATTTGGATACTGGTGATTCTTGTTTTTTGAGTGAGCTGCGCTCTGGAAAGCTCCGGGCCCCGTTTGAGCTATGGCATTCTCGTCTTGGGCACGTGTCCTATGACACTGTTCAGTTGCTGAATAAGAAGGGTCACATTTCTGCCACTTCACCTTTACCTGCACCTGTTAGTTGCTCTCCTTGTCAGATGGTCAAGAGCAGTCGGTTACCGTTTCTGTTAGTGATAAGAGGGCAACGGGTTTGTTAGAGAAGGTGCATTGTGACTTATGGGGACCAGCTCCAGCATATGCTGCATCCGCACATGGTTTTTCATATTATGCTGTATTCATTGATGATTTTTCAAGATTCACATGGTTTTATCCATTACGGCATAATTCGGATTTTTACGACACCTTTCTTCGCTTTCAGAAATTTGTTGAGACCCAATTTTCTGCGAAGGTCAAGGTTTTTCAAAGTGATGGTGGTACGGAGTTCACTAATCATCGTTTGCAGGCTCACTTTGTTTCTTGTGGCATTCATCATCAGATGTCATGTCCTTATACACCTGCTCAAAATGGCCGAGCTGAGCGTAAACACCGTCAAATTACAGAGACCGGCCTTGCTATGTTATATCACTCTTCTGTGCCGCATTCTTACTGGGTGGAAGCATTCTCTTCGGCTGTTTACATAATCAATCGTCTCCCCAGCTCAGTTCTTGGTGGCAGATCACCCTTTGAGACTGTCTATGGGACTACTCCGGACTACACAGTCTTTCATCCTTTTGGTTGTCGTGTGTACCCGTGTTTGCGTGCGGTTGCTGAGAATAAGTTTGCACCTCGTTCTATACCATGTGTGTTTATTGGTTATAACCCCAGTTACAAGGGTTTTCAGTGCCTCGACCCTACTAGTGGACGTGTCTATTTCTCTCGCCATGTCCAGTTTGATGAAACATGTTTTCCCTATGTCTCAACTTCTAGGGAAAGACCTGTTTCGGATTTGGAAGTCTCATCATTTTTTGAGCCAACAGGTGCACCAGTCGACCGTTCGCCATTTGTACCAGCTGATCCTGTGTTGGCTACACCGGTCGAGATGCCGTCGCCTGCACCGTCATCTTCCGGGTCTTGCTCTATCTGTCCTTCAGATGATCATTCCTCATCTCCAGCTGTTCTGACTGCTCCTTCACCGAGGATGCCCGCTACTTTATCACCACCACCATCTCCGCCATCTCCATCAGGCTCTCGGACTTCTTCTGGATCTGATTCCGACTCTACCACTGATTCAGATTCTCCATCTCACCACAGACATCATATGGTTACCAGGAACCGGGATGGTACTCGTCGTGTGATATCTCGCCCAGACTTTGTTACTAATGGTTTTCTTGCTCAGGTTATGGACCATTCTGAGCCTCGGGATTATCGTGCAGCCCTTAAAGACCCGAAATGGGTTCGTGCTATGGATGAAGAAATGGATGCTCTTCGACATCAGAAAACTTGGGAGTTGGTACCTCGACCAACACATGCAAACATAGTTGGCTCCAAATGGGTATTTCGGCTGAAGTATCGAGCTGATGGTAGCATTGAACGCTACAAGGCTCGACTGGTTGCTCAGGGATATTCTCAGATTCCTGGTTTTGACTTTGACCACACTTTCAGTCCAGTGGTCAAAGCTGCAACGGTGCGTACAGTGATTGCCATTGCTACTTTGAGACAGTGGCCTCTACACCAGCTTGATGTCAAGAATGCTTTTCTCAATGGTGTTCTTGACACTCCGGTTTATATGGCTCAGCCTGTTGGCTATAAGGATCCATCTCGGCCTGACTATGTTTGTCGACTCCAGAAGGCCATTTATGGACTCAAACAAGCTCCTCGTGCCTGGTTTGATCGGTTCAGCTCTTATCTCCGACAACTTGGATTTCGGTGTAGTTCTTCTGACACGTCGTTGTTTGTCTTCTCACGAGGTTCTACTTTACTATACTTGTTGGTGTACGTGGATGATATCATTCTTACTGGTAACGATGCTGGAGCCATTCGCCAGTTCATCGCACGGACTGATCGAGAGTTTTCGATCAAGGATTTGGGGTACTTGAATTACTTTCTTGGCCTTGAGGTCTCTTCTACACCATCTGGCCTCTTTCTTGGACAGGCCAAGTATGCCAGAGATATTCTTAGTTGGGCGGGTATGACAGATGCTTCTCCGGTAACCACTCCATTCGTACCACTTTCGCAGCTTCACAGTAGCACTAGTGCACCGTTCAGCAATCCGACTCTCTACCGGTCTTTGGTTGGTGCACTTCAGTATTTGACCATTACTCGTCCTGATCTGTCATTTGCGGTGAATTCCGTTAGTCAATATCTCCAGGACCCTCGCGAGGATCACTTTGCTGCAGTTACCAGGATTCTACATTACGTGGTTGGCACGCCTCATCATGGTCTCACATTTCGCTCTGGAGGTTCGTCTACTCTTTGTGCTGATATTTGTGCTTACTCAGACGCTGATTGGGCTCGTTGTTTGGAAACTCGACGATCGACCTACGGCTATGCGGTGTTTTTAGGCGGTAATCTAGTATCTTGGAGTGCCAAGAAACAGCTTACAGTATCTCGTTCGAGTTCAGAGTCCGAGTACCGTGCACTTGCCAATACAGCGGCAGAGGTTGTCTGGCTTTGTCATCTTCTTCGAGACTTACAGTTTCCTCTTGAAGGGCCGCCATTGTTGTTATGTGACAACAACAGCGCCATTTTCTTAGCTGAGAATCCAGTGGCTCATAAGCGGGCCAAGCACATCGACATCGACTATCACTTTGTTCGGGAGTTAGTAGCTTCGGCTAAAGTCCGTGTTAGTCATGTTCCCACTTCGTTGCAGTTAGCGGACATCTTCACTAAGGGTCTTCCAAAGTCTTTGTTTGAGTTCTTTAGATCCAAGCTTTGCGTCTCGGTTAACCCGACGCTTAGCTTGAGGGGGGGTGTTAGATAGTATTATGGGCCTAGAGCCCAATGTGTATCAGCCTAGGGTTTAACTAGGGTTTCTACCCATGTACTGTCTATATAATTGTGAATATGAAACACACCTCTGTATTGAGGTTTCTCCCTCTAACAGTTGTTAAAGTTCAAGTTTGGAAGTGTGTTTGGGCACTAAAGATAAATAATAGAATTAGTTATGTCAAATCTGCTGATGGAGTGATAATTCACAGGAGCTGACAAAAAATGGACAGGACTTTCAGCCTACTTGCTTCTTGAGTCTAGGCCCTCTATGCCAAGTTTTTACAACTGATACAGACTGTTGATCCCCTGCACTGAAAATTCAAATAGATAGGGATCAACTTAGATACATTCATAGTAGTTTGGAATTTTTTGGGGTCGCTTTGAGTTTTGCTTAACAATTCTCTAATAGATCCTAAGAATTTTTCCATATCTACATTTTGTATAGGGCTCATAGGTCTAATTTTGCAAAGCATCACCAATGCTTTGGGGGTTTACTCCATGCACCTATGCTTGTTCTCGAGGCACAAGGTGTATCATTCTTTGTAATGTTCGATTTTTTGCGGTTTGGGATGCCCAATATAATATCTCCACTTTATAGTGGATTGCCAATAAAAAAAAAGAGTGATAATTCACAAGAATATATTAGGGTTTCAACTTTCAATACATTAGATGAACTTTAAAAAAAAGGTTCTTTCTCGTATTATATATGGTGGATTTCCTTTTAAACGCGTCAATTTATGAGAATAATTATAATTTGCAATTCAATTTTCGTAATTACTTCATAAATTATGTTGGATGTTACTATTTTTGCCTTTTGTGTTGCATGTGATTGTGGAATACATATGGGAGAGCAATTCTGGGTTCCTTTTGCCCTACAAGCGATCTTTAATTTATTTACTTGTAATTAATCAACGGTTTTATTTTAGTCAGATTAATTAAGACATGACAACCGTACGTCGTTCATTCGTAAAAATTTCAATATTTTATTTAAATTTACCCCGCATGGTGAAAATTGTTTGACACAACAAATTCCGAAATTCGGTGCAGTACTATACTGGGTGAGACCATTTTGTTGATTTGTTACCAGTAAATAAAGGTGAACAAGTTTCTGATGCTTACCAATAGAAGCGGCAGAGAAGAATTACTTAGAAACAATATAAGCAAAAGGCGTAATTTTGCAGATAGGTTTGCGAAAACGGCTAGATTCGAAGATAGGTTTTCTCTTTCATTACCCCGTTTTCTCTGGAAAACTGTCAAGCAGATCCTGCAAATAATTTCTCAACATGTATTCTCATCGAAATGCTGTGATACTGTCAAACAGATCCTGCAAGATAGGTTGTAAAATGCCTCCTTCCCTCTTCAATGTTGTCATCTTCATCACCTTCCTCCTCGTCTTCATTATCACTGAAGTCCACCTTTTCTTCTGGCACTTTTCTGTTGGCTTGTTTTACTTCTTCAGTCAATTTCAAGTTCTTCGGCAAGAGGTGTGATAGTTTAACCTTTCAAAACGAGAAGATACATCTGTTAGCTTTCACACAGATAAGCTGAGAAGAGGAGAAAGAAGAACAATGATGTTGTGCAGAAAACTTGATACTGCTTTTCTATTCATATCATCCTTTATATACACGAACTCTGAAAGAAAAAAGGAATACGAAATAATCTATTTCTACGGAAGAAGGAAACTAAATAATCTAATTTCTACGGAAGAAGGAAACTAAATAATCTAATTTCTACGGAAGAAGGAAACGTAATAATCTAATTCCTACAGAAAAAGGAAAGGAAAATATCTACTTCCTACGGATGCTAATTAGCATCTTTATTTTCTAGAAATAGCTGCAGAAAATAAACAAACAAGGAAAAGAAAGATGACTAGAATATGTCACAAATCACCCCCGTAATGTTGTCATCAGTTTATCTCTGCAACTCCGATTCTGCCCCTAAGTTCCTGAAAACGAACTCGTCCGAGAGGCTTTGTCAAGATATCAGCGAGCTGAGCTTCTGTGTTGATGTAGTCGATGTCAATATCGCCTGCTCCAGATAATCTCTAATCAAATGGTGACGTATATCAATGTGTTTACTTCGATCGTGAAACACAGGATTTCGGCTTAGATCGATTGCCGATTTGTTGTCCACCAATAACGTTGGTGCGTGTGGCTGTTGACCTTGCATTTCACCAAGCAATCTACTAAGCCAAACACCTTGGCAAGCGGCAGTGGCAACTGCAATATATTCTGACTCGCACGAAGAGAGTGCCACCACCCGTTGTTTCTGTGATTGCCAACTCACCGGAGATTGACCTAGAAAGAAAACTAGCCCCGTCGTGCTCTTCCTATCGTTGACGTCTCCGCCCAAATCAGCATCACCATAACCTGCCAAGAGTAAAGGTCCACCGCTTTTTCCATATGAAACTCCAAACTCTAGAGTTCCCGCCACATAGCGTAGAATATGCTTCACTACTGCCATATGCTCAACTCTTGGCTGCTCCATGAATCGGCTAACATAACCAACTGCAAAAGTAATGTCTGTCCGAGTATGAACTAAGTACCTGAGACTTCCCACCAAGCTGCGGTAGTCCGTGGCGTCCACCGGTCTCCCGTCTCCCGTCTTGCTCGTCCACCGGTCTCCCGTCTCCCGTCTTGCTTAGTTTGAGTCGTGCCTCCATTGGTGCCGCGCATGGATTGCACTCTTCCAGTCCGGCCTTTTGTAAAAGATTCTTTGCATAAGATGATTGGCAAAGAGTGACCAAACCCTTCCGTTGTTGAACTTGGATGCCGAGGTAGTAACTCAGTTCGCCGAGGTCGCTCATCTCAAATAGATTCGTCATCTCCTTCTTGAACTTCGTCAGTTCTTCGATTGAAGTTCCGGTGATGATCAAGTCATCAACGTAAACTCCAACTAGCAGTTGCTCCTTCTCGTTGCTCCGGCGATATACCGCGTGCTCGGCTTCACATCGTACAAACTCCAAGTCGCGAAGACTCTTGTCAAGTTTGGTATTCCAAGCCCTCGGAGCTTGACGTAGTCCGTAGAGAGCCTTCTTAAGCCGAAGAACCTTGTCTTCGTTGCCTTGAATTTCGAAACCCGGCGGTTGCTTGACATAAACCTCCTCAATCAGATCACCATTGAGGAATGTGGTCTTGACGTCCATGTGGTGGATTGGGCACCCGTGGTGTGCAGCGAGCGCGATCAGAACCCGCACCGTCTCCATTCGCGCAACTGGAGCGAACACTTCCTCGTAGTCCACCTCCTGCTGCTGCACGTAGCCCTTTGCCACTAACCGCGCTTTTCGTTTCACCATCTTCCCGTTCGCGTCCTTCTTGAGCTTGAAGACCCACTTAAGTCCGATGGCGCGGTGTCCCGGTGGTAGATCGGTGAGGCACCAAGTCTGGTTTGCCTCGATGCTTGCAAGTTCCTCCGTCATCGCCGTTCGCCATCCTTCGTCATTCTCGGCTTCAGCTAGGCTCGTTGGTTCGTCGATTGTGAGAAGACAAAACTCCTCATCCTCAACTTCAATCTTCTCGGTGGCGTTGAGAAGGTCCTCCATGGTTCGATACCGTCGTTGTGCCTCAACTCCGGAGGATGGTTCCGATGCGTTTGCCGAAGGTGACACAAATTCCACGTTTGGTGGTGGTGATGCACTTGGGGTTCGTGGACTTGACACCGAAACTTCACTCTTAGGCCTGCTTCTGGTGAAATTCTCATCGTCTGAACGAAGGATTTTCTGGGCTGGTTCGCTACCTACACCAAAAGAGACAAAACGGACGAAGTTGGAACCCTCACCATGCCTGTGGTTTTGTTGCTATGTCGATGTGGTCCAGTCCCATGCCGTGTCTTCATCAAAGACGATGTCGCGTGATACTTTCACCCGGTCTGTGGCAGGGTCGTAGACGCGGTAAGCCACAGTTCCAATTTCATACCCAAGTAGCACCATCGGCTTGCTCCGGTCCTTTAGTTTCTTCAGCCCTGGCTGCGTGGCCTTGACGTGGGCGATGCACCCAAACACCCGGAGATGGCTCACGCTCGGCCGGCGCCCGTGCCATGCTTCGTAGGGTGTCGTGCCGCTGACGCTCTTCGTGTTTCCCCGGTTCAGAAGGTAGACCGCCGTTGTCACTGCTTCTCCCCAGAATCTCATCGGCATGCCTTTGGCCTTCAAGAGGCAATGTGCCATGCTAACCACCGTTTGATTTCGTCGTTCGACCACGCCGTTTTACTGGGGCGAGTATGGCGCCGTTGTTTGTCGATGCACACCGTGGTCCGCAAAGTACTCGCCGAGTTCTTGAGACGTGAACTCACCTCCACGATCGGTCTGCAGTGTCTTCAACTTGCACCCGCTTTGTCGTTCGGCTGCTGCCACGGTCCTTTTGTTGGCCTCCGCCGCTTGATCCTTCGAGGTCAACAAGACTATCCACATATATCTACTAAGATCATCTACCATTAGTAGAAAGTATCGTTTACCTCCAGGAGTTTGTGGCTCAATGGGTCCACACAAATCGGCGTGCACGAGCCCAAGGCGTTAGGTCGCTCGGTTCTTGGCTTGGCTTGGGAACGAGTTGCGTTTCTGCTTCCCGGCCATGCAGGCGTCACACAGGCGTCATCGAGTAGCGGGAGTCCGTCCACCATCTTGTTCCTGGCCATGCGTCGAAGGACCTCGAAGTTCATGTGGCCGTATCTCGCGTGCCATCGCCACCCATCCTCGCACCCATGCACCGCAAGGCACACTGGTCGTGCCAAACTCAGATGAAGGAGGTAAAGGCGCCCTTGGCCTCTTGGCACCCGTGCGAGTAAGAGTCCGCCTTGATCCCGTAACGTGAGCCACCCGTGCTGGATTCTCGTGTCGTAGCCGTCCTCGTCCAGCTGGCCGAGTAAGATGATGCTGCTGTGGAGCCGTGGTATGTAATACACATCATCCAACTTTAGTTGCTCGCCGTTCCGGCACATAAAAAGGATCGTGCCAGTGCCTTCTATTTCCACAGAGGCGTCGTCTCCCAATTTGACCGAGCCTCGTACATCCGTGTCTAGCTCGGAGAAGAACTCCCATCTTCCGCACATATGGGCACTTGCACCGGAGTCGAGGAACCATGCCGTGTCACTCTGCCCGGACTCCTTCGTTGACCGTGCTTTAGATCGCGTCTCGTTGAGCAGGACGTGCTCCTTGGTGGCTGAGTTCCCGATCGTGAGTGAGTGAAGCCTTGTTACGAGGAGCGTCTGTTCGTCCACTTCAGCTTGCACGAGGTTGGCACGTCCCTTTCGTTCGTGCCGTGGCTCGGGGCAGTTCTTGGAGATGTGGCCGGCGTATTTGTTACAATTGTAACACTTCAAATTCGTCAAGTCTCTGTCACCGCTCACCGCCCGTTGGCTGCCGTCTCCCTTGTGGCTCGGTTTCTTCCCTTTCTGAAAACCTTTACCTTTGCCTTTGTTCCCGGAGTTAGAGCTCCGTCCTCGTGCGATCCACTCTTGCTCCGTGATCAAAACTTGGCCGTTGGAGTTGTTCGTGGTGTTGATGGAGCACCGATCTGCTGCTGACCTGAGCCTGCCGATGAGTTCCTCCATTGTCATGCTGTTCAGATCGAGCAACGTTTCGATCGAGCAAGCGATCTGGGCGTACTAGCTCGGCACCTCCCGCAAGAACTTTTGGACCACTTTGATCTCTTCTAGAGATTCACCTAAAGAACGAAGGTTATTGACGATACCTGTAATCCGCATGCCGAAAGCGTCGAGCGACTCCCCGTCCTGTGAAGGCGATTTGCTCGAACTCCTTGCGTAGACGTTGTGCCGTGGCCTCACCCCCTCGATCAACGCCGACTCGCATCATCCGGATTGCCTCCCAGGCTTCGTGTGCCGACGTTTTGACAGCTAGCGCCGGTACCATCTCCGGTGGCACCGCCCGAATCAAAGCCGAGAGGGCCGCCATGTCTTCCCGTTCGGACGGATCTTCAACGCCGGAAGTGGCCTCCCATAAACCTTGTGCTCGTAGGTTTATCTTCATCACGAGGCCCCATTCGATGTAGTTCATTGCCGTCAACGTGGGGTACACAATGTTGGCGCCAAGGTTGGTACGTTCTTGGATGACACGTTCGTGGATGACAATTTCGCCGTCGTTGCCGCGTCGTGGCCTGCTGCGTCCTCGTCCTCTCCGTGGTTCCGTTCGTGCCGGAGTTCTCGATGCGTCCGCCATAGGATCGTTGATACCACTTGTTAGCTTTCACAGAGATAAGCTGAGAAGAGGAGAGAGAAGATCAATGATGTTGTGCAGAAAACTGGATACTGCTTTTCTATTCATATCATCCTTTATATACACAAACTCTGAAAGAAAAAAGTAATACGAAATAATCTACTTCTACGGAAGAAGGAAACTAAATAATCTAATTTCTACGGAAGAAGGAAACGTAATCATCTAAATCCTACGGAAAAAGGAAAGGAAAATTCTACTTCCTACGAATGCTAATTAGCATCTTTATTTTCTAGAAATACCTGCCGAAAATAAACAAACAAGGAAAAGAAAAATAACTAGAATATCTCACAACATCTTTCGGAAATGGCTTTTGCACCAGGCTTGACCGAAACCTGACAGCAACGCGCAATCTCAAGCTATCAAGAACATGGCTTCCTGTGATACGATTGCATTCCACCAGACTTGGAGGTTTTCGTATTTCTTGTTTGATGTAGTCAGTCATCAGTATGTTGAAGCAGCTGCAATGATGTCAGGCATTTGCATCACCTTGCCTCACAATGAGAGTGGTACTCAGAAATAAGTACTTTGATATATTCGAGACTCAGAATCTTGGCGAGGATCATATTCTTTCCTGATCCGGATCCTACGAAATGGACCATTTCTGAAATAGTATGCTGCCCTGAAGAGAAGCCTCCTTAGAAAGTTTCCTCCTATCCAACTCCAGACGCCAATGAAAGGAATTGGTCATGTGGGTTAAAATAAAGGTAGAAAATTCTCTCTCCCCCTCTTTCCCTTGTTATTTCTGCACGCAGGATACCAGAATGAGCTCACCAGATTTCGTCAGAGAAGGAAGCTAATTAACTCTCGTCTGAATTTCTATGGGGATCAGGCCCCTCCTGGCCCTCTTAGGTGTAGGATCCTCCAACCATCTCATTAATACGAGATGATTCAAAATCAAATGTCATATTTTCAATTAAAATATATTCATTTTAAAATAATCATGCATCTTATATAATAAGAGTTTAGAATTCATCGTTGACTCGCTTAAAATTACTGGTTATATATCAAGGGCGAAGGTTCTTACTCTTTGAGTTTGATATGATTACAATATTAAAATAGTACTATTTATATATTAGAGACGCATATCTTATAATATATTAGACCAATTGTACGAAAATTTGAAAGCATGAATTTCATTTTCTGCTACGCACTATCAGAAAGTTGAGGCGATTTTTCACCGCTATTATTGAATTCCACTGAAAAAAGGGCATAAAAGCGTTGAAGGGAACGAGTTTCAGCGCTAAAAACTGTGCTGGTCAATGAATTTTGGAAGTTGACTGAGTGGATTTCACCGCTATTATTAAAGAGCGCTGAAATAGCCAGACGAGGGGACCAATGTTTCAACGCCTTTAAAACTTTCGCTGAAATAATTGGTGACATGGCATTTTGACTAAGTCCGCGTTAAATTTTGTGATAGACCCCACAGACGAGGGGACCAGTGTTTCAACGCCTTTAAAAATTTCGCTGAAATAATTGGTGACATGGCATTTTGACTAAAGTCCGCGTTAAATTTTGTGATAGACCCCACAGATATTTCACCGTTTTATTCATGTAGCGTTGAAATGTTTGCTGACTGTACCTGGGCTCATATTTTAGCCCATTAATTCTGGGTTGTTGGCATGTTATTGGGTTGGGCTCTTTGTATTTGTCTGACTAATTTAAAGTCCATTGATCTGGTGGCCAAAATGGCAGCAGCGAGTTGCTGCTTTCGACCTGAATGATAATAAATAAAATTTTAAATTTGTGACGTTGTGGGACCTGAATAATTTTGCTTCTCTGTTGCATCGAAACAATAATAAAAGCGCTGCTACATCTGCATTGAATGCACTCACCTACCACAGAGTGCAAAAAAAAACACAAAAAAGGAGTATACATATATATGCCTCGATCGAACAGAGAGAGGTTTTCAGCAGCATTGAAGCCAGAGAAGGGGGGTAGCTAAGATTGGTGGTTTTACAATGAATGAAGGTAATTCATATATACTCTTCGTATATATAGTAACAATTAACTGCTGCAATTGGTGTAAAATTTTTAAAAATATCAAAATTTAATTTTTAAACTAGTTTTTTATGATTATGATAATTTTACTTTGTATATGATATTTTGTTCGTATGATTAAAATATCACATGAACTGAAAGTTTGATTGGTGGGACCCAATTCATATAAAATTTATGGTATACATAGCAACATTTAACTGTTGCACTTGGTATAAAAATTTGAAAAATGTCATAAAACATTTAATTTTCAATTTAAACTAGTTTTTTATGAGATTATTTTATTATTATGCGATTGTTTCTTGATGTGATTAAAATAACAAAACTTTAGGCATTCAAAGCAACAATGCACTGTTACTTTAGGCATTCAAAGCAAGAACGCACTGTTGCTATTGGTTTAACAATTTGAAAAATGTCATTAATTATCAAATTTTGATTTTTAAACTTTATTTTTTAATGATTTATGTTAATTTATAATGTATATGACACTTTCTGTGTAAATTTACATTGGTGTTGGCTCCAAGAAAGGTACGTGTAGTGAGAACTGTAGTAGCAAGAACCTGAGAATCACTACTAAAACTATAACATGTAGTTAAGTATATATACTTTGGAGTCATATTTCAACCATAGCCGTGATCAATTTATTTCCATTACTGAATGAAATTAAGTATGTTTGAGTGTTTCTATGATATTACAACATAAAATCCATGAAATATCACTGATATGAATGTTTAGTTTTATAAATATGTGAACAAATGTCATGAAACATCAAGTTTTGACTTTTATACTAGTTTTTTTATGATTATGATAATTTTATTATCATACGATGGTTTCTTGGTGTGATTAAAATGACAATTAATTTGAAAGTTTGACTTGGTGGACCAAAGTCGATGAAAGGTACGTGTAGTGAGAATTTTAGTAGCAGGAACCTGAGAAACACTACTAAGACTATAACATGTAGATAAGTATATATACTTTGGAGTCGTATTTCAACCTTAGTCTTGATCAATTTATTTCTATTACTAAATGAAATTAAGTATACATGAGTGTTTTGAGACATTATAACATTAAGTTCTTGAAAAACATTAATATGAATGTGTTCAGTTGAGTAAAAATTTGAATATGTCATAAAACATCATATTTTGACTCTCAAACATGAATAATTTGATGATATGTTAATTTTACAATGCATAAGACACTTTTGGTGTGAATCTGCTTTGGTATTGACTCGATGAAAGGTACGTGTAGTGAGAATTCTAATAGCAAGAACATGAGAAGCACTACTAAGACTGTTGGTATATGCCTTGAATGCCGTATTAGCCGCTACCGTCAGCGAGTCGGGGGTCTGGGGGTTTCGCTAACTATAATTAGTTCAACTCTACAACTGCTTTTATGTACTCGCCAGATTTCAATCATTACTTTAATTTTCACACAATTTTTTATGTAGTGTAACTGAGTAAACAATATCTATTACATTATACAATAACTAATTTTAATTTAAAAAATAAAAGTTTGAAGATATATAGTGATAAAGAGTTATAATTTGTTTAATTGAAAATTAGTTATTAATATTCTTTATATTTTACATAATTATGTTGTGAACCTTTTGAGTAATTAAATATATTAAGCAATAATAAATTGTGTTTAATTTATATTAATAATGTATAATTTAATAATATGTGTATAAGTTACTATACAGTTACATAGATTATAAAATTAATTTACTTGTATTTGTGTAATAATAATAAACTAAGTATTAATTAGAAAAAAAATTACCATAAACATGTATTATTTTTAATTAATCTGAACCGTCAATCAACTTCTTCAAGTAAATCTCAGCCGTTAAAATTTCCTTGTATATATATAAGCAAAGGATAAGGCTGTGAATCGCTAAACCCTCATATATTCTTCAGATCTTTCCCTTTTTCACCACACGGTGCCGAGGAAGGCTCCTCCGATGAGGGCTCCCACCTGCAAGAGAAAGCTCTCCGATTTCTTCGATTCAGTGTCAACGACGGCGTTTGTGGTGGCGCAGTAAAACCCGCAGCGCATTGCGGACTCTCGTAAACTCGTCCACCGGAAAATCAGCCCACGCAATCCCGACGGAGAAGTCCATATCGCCGCCGTCGACGGAGACTTCTCCGATCCCCAGCCAGATGAACAGGATCTTGACCTGCACGCCGGTCAAACTTCCGGGCTTCTGGTAAGAAATCACACCGGTGATCTTATTCTTGTACTTCAACTGGTAGCTCTGGATTGTGAAGCTGCAGTCCTTGTCAGAATAGATGGCGAACATTCTCGTCATCGAACGAGGTGGTCAAGGCTCACCCGGCGGCGTGTGGTGAGATTCTCTCGATTTTCACGATGAAATTCGTCGACTTCTTGGGAAGAGTGAAGCCTAGACGGAGACCATTGTTTCCATGGCTGGCTGAGAACAAGAGATTTAGGGTTTATTGGTTAAGATGGATGCAAGCAATATTCTTAGCATATTCTGCTGGTCCGGAAGGCAAAGGTACTAAAGGAACCAATGGAAAATCCTTTTTTCTTTTGCTGATTTTAGGTGTTCGATTTAAGGTTTTATTGATATAAATATGTTTGATGATGGTAAATTTCAGGTTTTTGGGTAAAGGGTTTGGCTTGAGCTTCGTTTGTTTTTCTGATGTTCTCTTCTGAGGATCAAACACGGTAAAGTTTCTCAATCAGTTATCTAATGTGAGATTCTGAATTACCAGGTTTTTTTCAAAGCAAGAAGTTTAGGATGTGGTTTGTGAATCCGTAATGTGTTGCATATAATCTCTAGTTGGCCAGCTTTTGTGCCATATGGTCGTTTGTTGGTAATTAGGGCCATATGTGGGGATCGAACTAGAGGCTATTTGCTATTTTGAATTTAAAAAAGATTGTTTTGGTTGGTTTGGACTTTTGCTAGGTTTTCGTTGTTGGTAAGAGCTTATAGAAGGCTACTAAACTGTTTGCTGCATTTAAAATCGAATCTTACGAGAATGCTTATTGCTGTTATGACAGAGATGGTCCACAATTGTACATGGCTGAACCTTCTGGTGTTTCACATGTGAGTTTAAACCCTTATATTAGAGTTTGCTTGTTTTGTGCATAATGCAATTTAGTAGGAATAAGTAAAGATAAGCAGACCTAGCATACCTAGAATTATTGCAGCATGTTGAAAGAATGTATAAATAAAATAGAGGTCATGCTATACTTAGAGGTATGAGAAAAAGGGCATGTTATACTTAGCTATTTAGCTGTGTATGATTACTTGAGCAGTGCGGGAGACTGGGGAATGGGTAGTACACATGTGCTATAAACAAAGTGGTACATGTGTTAAAGCTAATCTTAACAGATTTATGAAATCAAATATGTGTTTGGTTTCTGTTTTGCCTTCTATTTCTTTGTTATTGGAAAGCAAAAACTTATGTTGATCTCTTGTGGAAATTATTGTAGAGGTACCTTGACACTTTAATTGGAAAAGGCAGGCAGGCTGCTAAAACGTAAGTATTATATTCTGTCAACTCTCAATTAATTGTTTAGTTGTTGTCTCCCCCCCCCCCCAATTCGAGTTAAAAATGTGAATCTTTTTGCATTCTCGATTGTTTGTATGCGGTTTTGAATATGTGCATGTGTTGTTTATGTGCTCTGTTTGCTGAATCTGCTGGAATCTTGGTTTAGTCAGTTGGAGTTTGAAGTTTGCTTGTCGTTTAGCTCGTTTAGTTTGATGTTCATCGCGTTTCATGTAGTTTTAGTTTCCCTCGAGTCTAAGTCTTCTTTGCATTTAGAAGCTCTAGCTCTGTTGGTGATTCATGCCTATTTTGATTCATAACTTATCAGCTGCAGTATGCTCTACTTTTTCGTGATTATAGATTGGAGTATGAGATTTGTTTCCTTTCTGGATGGTCTTTTCCTCTGATTTGGTTGAAATTTTGTTCAAGTCATGGAAATATTGTGCTCAGTTGGCAAATTTGTGCTTATTGTGCTCAGTTCATGGAGATGATTTGTGGTTCTGATTCATGTTTAATGGGTGTTTTGAAATAGGTCGACGTTTCCGCAAATCTTCAAGAAGAGTTTAGTTTAGTATAGGATGATAGGATTAGTGTAGTTTAGTTTAGTTTAGTTTAGTATAGTATAAGGATTAGTGTTATGACATTGGTGTAACATTCTTGATTATTAATATATTTTTTATTTTTAATTTATTTCTGTAATTTTTTATTTCATTGCCCATTTATTTATGTATATCAATAAAATAATTCAAAAATTGGGGATATTTGAAATTCAAAAATTTCAATTCCCTATTTTTTAATTTTTCAATATTTGAGCGTAACAACGCTTTTATGATCCGCTGAAAGAGTTTGGTCAATCTTGGTGGCTGCAGAATAAGTGGAATGCCGAGTCATCATTGCCAAGTCATCATTGCCAACGTGTACATAGCGGGTCCCTCTATATTACAATTAAATTACATAGTCATCATTAATTAAATTACAATTATACGTTAACAATATTAAAATTTTAAATGTAATACCTATATTATTGGATTAAAATTATTTGTATAAGTCAAGTTTTGATACATAGAGTTTTAATTCACACTACATAATTGAGTTATATAAATTATTTTCAATTATAAAATCAGCACGTGTAATTTTTACTTTTAAATAGTATACGAACTAAGGATCTATTTATAGTATACCTTATCTATTTTTTTTAAAGTTTAGTTTAGTATTTTAAATTCAGTTCATTTACTTTTATATATTTCAGTTCAGTTTAATTCAGTTTAGTTTTTATAAAATATGAACTGATGAAATTAAGCTAAAATTAGATGTACTATTAATTCTTGGGACAAGTAGCTCAACTCACATCTCTCTCCCTAGAAATTGATGCTCTGGCTTCTCTCAACACTGAATCGCACATTGAATACACCATTTATGCACCATTCAGTGATAATTTCTCTACACATGAAAGAATGCATCGTTGACTCTCTCTACACTAAATCACACACGCCCTTTATACAAGTTGGACATCCCAGCAAGTCAGCAACTATAGAGACTACCAAGTGGAGTATGGGAATATTCTTAGACACTGCAAGCACTTCAGAAAATTGGTCGTGAAGATGCTAATTGTATGATGCTTCATCACGTTAAGGAAAAACTAGAGAAAAAGAGAGTATTCCCAACCAGTGTCACCATAGGACACTGAAGGAGTGTCACTTCGTATGACACTTCTGAGCGATATTCCCAATCATGAATTGTATGACACTTCAGAAGTATTCCCAACATACGACATTGTTGTGATATCGCCAACAAAACAAATTCAAACAAATTTCAGTCTATTACTTCCAAACTCATTACCTATACAACCAACGAAAACCTGACGACGTCGCATATAATGTGAATTGAGAGAGAGATGAAACTATCACTTGCGAATTCGTAACATTTAAAACAAACAATAGTTAAACTGTCAATTTACGATATCGTAACTCATAAAAAACACGGCGTATTAGGGAACCGCTGTAAATCGGAATCTCATTTACGACACATCGGTCTACGGAGTTCGTCTTTTGCCGTCTACAAGGCGGACAGACCGCCGTAAACCCTATCAGTGTCCCCTAGTGAGCCCTATCCAACGGCCTTTTATATATTTTATTTCATCAATTTCCTGTATTTAAACGGACAATTGTCAGGTCCAAAAAATTGAAAGGCATAGACATAAAACTTAATTAATTAAAAAGAATATAACATTTTTTAGTAAAAAATTCCTCATTTCTCATTTCAAAACCAATTTCGTCGGTTCCCTTGATTTCGTATTTATGAATATACTTGATACTTTTAATAGGTGATGTGGAATCTAAATATTGCTGAGAAATACCAATTGTAAGGAACCCGAGTTATTTTTCAAATTCCTTGATTCTCAATGTTCTCCGTTGTCTCTCCATCTATATTGCGGATATCCATCTTCAATATAGCATTTAGATTGCCTAGTGTAAGAAGATTTGGATAGTATGCTTTACACGAGCCTCTTGCATTTTTCTTGCATGGAGTTTTATGGTTCAGCAAACCACACAATGCGTGAGTCATATTTTTGCAGACAATGTCATACAAATTTTTAGAATGGGAATCTCGGGCACAAACAATTTTGCCATATGCTTCTGGCCGTAACGACTTACATTGTGGATTAAATTATCAACACATGACAATGTGATAATTAAACTCTCTTTCTGGTACTTGATATAAATTATATAATAGAATAAGTGCATTTACAACCTTTTTTTAAAAACCAACTCATCTTTCAACTAATCAAGTTTGCCTTTAAAAACTCGAGCTACCAAAACTCATGCTTTCTTGTATCTCTGGCCAAAACGGATTGCATGTCACTGTCAAGTGGACCATAATTTTATACAATGCTGAAACACATCGGTGCTCTAGAGAGTGGTAGACCTTTGATAAGTCCATGACTTGTGTCCGTAGACTTTGTTCGGGCGTGTTTATGGGCCGAAAGTTTAGACTCGAAATACGTGGAAAGTGGGCTTAAAAGGGCCACCGACCTAGCCTAAATACGGCCTATATGTATTCCGAGTTGAATATATATTGAATATACTTCCTCTAATTATGGGAATACAACTGTTATTACCATAGGTATTACAATCCTACTTAAATTTATAAACCTTTTAATCTAAGGTTTAGGGTACTATAAATAAAGGATTGGAAAACCTCTCTATCTATCTTACACATAATACGCTCTTGTACTTATTGCTTCATAAAGATGTTACTGAATCAAGCATCGGAGTGTTTACCCCCGGCCACCCCAGGGTCTGTTCTGCAGATCAATTCGAGAGCTCGGTCGAGATCAACCACAAGTCCTAGACATCCATTAATTTGGCACGCCGAGTGGGACATGTGTGTCCTTTCTGATCAATCGAGTTCATGTCTGGCTCAAGTGAGAACCTTCGCAGGAGCCAGTGAATCCGTTTCCAAGCCTCAGCAGGAGGTAGGGACACCAACAATCCCTACCTTAGACCCCCTGTATGTAATTACAGAGCAAGCCGCACTACATCTGAGCCTCTTCGGACCTCTAGTGTAGACCCTTAGAATCCCGTCACTATGGCCAATACCTCAGGAGCCGGTCCCCCGAGAACCGATCCATCTCGGGCCTCTGCATGCCTTTCATCTACTATACCAACACCTCGAGTGGTCATGCAGCCAGTTGCGGAGGCTCAAGCAATTGAGATGAAGAAATTGATTCTCCAACGTGCTGTTAAGGATACAAATCAATCACCTCGAAGAAGAAGAGGGTCAGAAATCGAACAACGCGGGCCATGGTTCGAGAAGCGGGGGGGGGGGGGAGGGAATATGGTAATCCTCCAGATCCCCCACCTCCCTCACCAGTCGGAGTGAATATGGTAATGAATGACTTAGGAAAAGAGAAAGCTAAAAGCTAGTGTAGGAGTGAACCCTCATACGGAGCCAAAGAATAAGAGGTTTTGCCCCGATGAAACCATCATATTCTCAGAGGAAGATGCAGTTCACAATGAAGTCCCTCATTCAGATCCTCTGATTATTTCCGCTACCATCTATAGCACATTGGTCAAACATGTCTTTTTCGATGATGGAAGTGGTGTTGAAATCATGTTCTTTGGTTGTTTCGAAAAGTTAGGTCTACCTAAAAATGACCTTCAACCTACAAGATTGATTTCAGGATTCACCGGGAATCCCATAACTCGGCTAGGGGAAATCACACTGCATGTACCAGTTGCGGATGGCCATCACTGCCTAACCCTCAAATGTGCCTTTGTGGTGGTCAATTCTATCACAGCGTCAACATTATACTTGGATGTGCCGAGTTAAGGCAGTTTCATCCCCTTATCACCTTGTTATGAAATTTCCTACAAGTCAAGGAGTGGCTACAGTAAGAGAAGATTAAGGGATACCGAGGACATGCATGATTTCGGCTACCAAATGAATGTGCAAGGCGAGGCAAAGATGAACCTTCTATACAAGGAAATATTGACTACTCCGAGCCCAAGCCTATAAAACTAAAATAATGAGGAACTGTTGAAGTAGGAACTTTTTAACCACCGAGATAAAAACACAGCTCTATGCTTTACTTAATCAATATGTTGACATTTGTTTCTTAGGAAACCAACGACATAGTCAGGGTGCCGTCCCATTTGGTTGAACACCACTTGAACACAGGCCCGATGCAAAATCGCATCAAACAGAAGCGTCGCATCTTTGCCTTGGATCAGGTCCATGCTATCATAGAATAGATTGAAAAACAGCTCGAAGCAAATGTGATCGAAAAAGTTATCTACCCTAAAAGAATAGCTAATACGGTATTGGTCAAGAAACCTGATTGGAATTGGCTATTGACTTCACCAACCTAAATTATTGTTTCTCAAGAGATAGCTACCCTTTGCCCTCTATCGATCGTTTGGTTGAAGCTATTGCAGGCTATCAAGTGTTAGCTTTCTTCGATGCTCACCTAGGATATCATCAAATCCCCATGGTGGAGAAAGATAAAGAGAAAACCTCCTTTATCACAGACAAGTTATTCAAGTCACAGATCAGACGAAACATGGAAATATATGTCGACGATATGGTGGTGAAGAGCCACAATTATGAAATTTCCAAAGGGATTTGAAGGAAACCTTAGACACACTTAGGTCAGCTAATTTGAAGTTAAATGGCCCCATATGTACTATAGGAGTTGGAACGGGTAAGTTTCTCTGATGCATGGTATCTAACCGGAGAATCGAGGTGAACCCCGAGAAGATAGAAGGCATACAGAACATGCAATCCCCGAAAACAGTTAAAGAAATGCAAAAGCTAACCAGATTCCTTACCGCCCTAAGCCGCTTTATTTCGAAAGGGGTCGAGAAAGATTTACCTTTCTTAAACGTATTGAAGAAAGCTAACTAGTTTGAATGGTCCCATGAATATGAAGGGGTTTTCCAAGAGTCGGAGGGGCCTTTGATGCGTACGCCTATGTTGCTGAAGTCAGAGAAAGGGGAAGTGATAAGTCCATGGTTCGTATTCGGGCCTCATTCATACTCGGACCAGGGCCCGAGAATGGTCGTGGGCTCGAGATAGGCGGAGGATGGATCCACGGGTCCATCAATCCTAATCCTTATAAGGAATGCGTATATTGTGAATGTTCTGCAAGGAATATACATCCTCTCAAAGATGGTAATACAGCCATCCTAAACATGGTAACACAACCATGTCCGAAATATACTTCTAGTATACATGGTAATACAACTACTATTCCCATAAGAGTTGTATTCATACCATAAATACATATCTTGGTGATCTACGGATTGTAGCCATATAAATACCCTAAAGGTTTGGTAGACCTTTCCATCTAATCCCATACTTTACGCCTTACGCAAATATACTGACTTGAGCGTCATAGTGTCTATCCCCGGGACACCTGGGGCCTTTGTTTTGCAGATCAGTTCATGAGCCACGTTTGTCGTCGAAGTGTTGGTGTCCGGCATACATCAAATTGGCACGCCCAGTGGGACATCTCACACTCATTGACGACATCGCCGAACCTTGTCTCTGATCTGGTCTAGTGCATCTGAAGAAGCAACTTCCCCAACATCATGTCTGAAGCCGAGCAACCCAGACGAAATGTCTGAGTGCTAGGGCAAAATCCAGAAGAGAATCCAGAAGCAGAGCTACCCCCCAAAGGACGAGGACGAGGACGAGGATGCGGTCGACCCGGAGGATCTCGTACACGCTCCACCTCTGAACCACAGTCAGGCTCTACCGTGGGGGCAGGAAACTCCAACGTTCCAAACTCCTTCGGTCTGAATCCTGTCGTATCCGGAACACCCCTCTCCGGTCCAAGTCCTGTTGCGTCAGGAGTACCACCTTCTGGATCAAATCCTGTTGCATCAGGAGTGCCACCTTCTGGATCGAATCCTGTTGGATCTGAAGCACCGAACTTGGGACCAATAATTTCGATCCAGACTGACATGAACTACAGTGAACACGTCAACAATCGAGACGGCCTTGACCCAGAGAATAGGTTTGGATATAATGGACCTGATTCGATCTTTATCTCAGAAGAACAAGCATTAAGAGATCAGCAAATCCTCACAGAAAAACAACAGGAGGAGGAAAGAAAAAGACGTCTTAGGGAAACCTTGAGCCGGACTGTACGAAATAACCCGCCAGGTTCTGAGCCACCTTATATCAACCTTGACTCAGAAACTCCTCCAGTAACGATCCCTGAAGGTGTCCGAACGTTGATGAGGAACTTACAGGCCCAATATCCTGATTTCGTCGCATCTTTGATAAACTCAAGTCAACAACTCCATGCACAGACGCATGAAGCCCCCAACCGAGTATCTGTCTCAGGAGCCCAAACTACACCACTTGCTGATTCCACTCAACCAAGGAGACTCCTCAATAATTTATCTAAGGATCTGCCACCTTATAATGCGTAGACCAGTCTACCGCCACCTCCTAATGTATCTAATTACCAGGGCGAAGGCACAGGATTAAGTAGGGAGGAAGTGAGAAGGATGCGCATCACCAACATCGAAGAAGAACTCAAACGCGAGAAGAGGGAGCGAATGGCAAAATAGCGCCGATCGGCCTTTCACCCAAGATGGAGCCTACCCTACCCGAGGGAAATACGAGGTAGATCAAGAAATCACGCGTATTCTCGGACCTAGAGGACAAGCCACTCGTTCTCCCTTTTCGCGACATATTATAAACCTCCCCTTCGATAATAGCAAGAAGGTCCCAGAGTACCTACCCACATATGATGGAACCAGTGATCCTAGAGAATTTGTTTCGGTCTTCTTCAAGACTCTGGAAACCAGGAATTTTCATGAGCTGGAAATATGTAAAATTGTTCCCAGCTACCTCCGAGGGAAGGCACAAACATGGTTTACTCAGACAAAACCAGAAAGCTTATTTGATTACTGGGATTTTGCTGAGTTCCTTCTCCACGCTTTCTTCCAGAAGAAGAAGTTCACCAAATCCCTCGGAGATCTGGGATACGTGGCTCGCCTTGAAGGAGAAACTGTGATAGAGCACTATCACAGATACATGGATCTAGCTACCGAATGCTACGATCGAGATGAACGCCTCCTGATTAATATGTACCGGATGAGCGTGGATGATGACATTCTGAGGATGAAGCTGGCAACAAAAAATCCAACAACCATTTAACATCTCCAAGCCATCATGGAAAAGTATGCTAGCAAATCAAATGCCGTGACGGGCAAAAGACCCCCAAAATTCCTTATGGACTAAAAAGAATCAAGGGCGAAGATACCAAAGGTGTTAAGACTGATAACGCTCCAAAGTCTACCTTCGAGACATACACTCCTCTGGCGAGATCTCGGGCTGAAATTCTATCCATTCACAGGAACCTTTTGAAGGATCTGCCCGCCATGAAGGAATCAGCCGAACGTCAAAGGTCCCCGAAATACTGCCAATATCACCGAGATCGGGGGCATGACACGGAGGAGTGCTACCAGCTCAAGAATGAGATAGAGAAGCTAATTCATCAAGGAATCGTGCAACAAATCGCATCTTCAATAGCCGGCGATAACCAGGGTACCCAGAAGAGAAATGGGGGAAAACCTGGCAGAAGAAGAAGGATGACTACCGCAATAATAACAACAACAACCAGGGCGGCGGAGGCAACAACCCTCAAGATCCTCCTCCACCATCGCCAAACGAAACCAACCGAGTCATCAACGACATCAATGGCTATACTGGAGAAGCAATTTCCTTGACTAAGCTGAAGGATAGTGTGCGGGCCATACCACAACCGAGCCAAACAAGAGGCTTAACCCCGAAGAAACCATTACTTTCTCGGACGCGGATGCCGTACCAAATCAGATGCCCCACTCTGATCCTCTCATCCTCTCAGCAACCGTACAAGATACTCTGGTAAAAAGAGTCTTCATAGACGACGGGAGTGGAGTGGAAGTAATGTTCCAGGATTGCTTCCAGAAACTAGGATTTACCAAAGATGATCTCAAACCTACGGGTCCGATCTCGGAGTTCACAGGAAATCCAGTAATACCTCTCGGAGAAATCACACTCCCTGTCACAGTAGCAGAAGGAGCCAAGAGCCTAACCTTATACTACACATTTGTGGTAGTAGACACCGTCACACCTTTCAACATTATCCTTGGCAGACCTTGGATGTGCCAAGCTAAAGATGTATGGTCTCCCTACCACCTGATGCTGAAGTTTCCAACACCACAAGGAGTAGCTTCAATCAAAGGAGACCAAGGAGTGGCGCGTTCTTGCATTATCACGGCCATCCGTGATGCCAGAAAAGTGAGCAACATCTCGGCCGTCAACACTATTCTAGGAGATCTGGTCCCCGATCCTGATCTCGAACAACCCATGGTGTTCCATTTTGAAGAAGAGGCCTACAACGAGATGACTGCACTATGGCATAAACGCCGCCACCAATCCTTTCAAGTGGGGGAACTGTTAATGCCAGTTGGCCCGTGGTGCACAAATAAGCTAGGAGGAGCGCTGGAGCCAAGGACTAATGGGCCATACAAAATCTCCGCAGCACAGTCCGGTGGATTCTACCTCTTGCAAACGCGCGAAGGAGAGCACTTGGACCCTGTCATCATGGCGCCCTTCCTACGCAGGTACCTCGGAGCTAAAACCAAGTAGACCTTCTCCATATAAGGAGAAACTACTTCAATAAGGCCTACAGGCCAAGCTCTTTTTCTTTTCATCTTTTTACATTTTTATACCCGAGCTCCCAAACTCGGGGTTGTCTTTTATAATTTTACCGAACTCTCAAGTTCGAAGAATGCAATTTCTTTTCGATATACATCTTTTATGTTATTTTGAAGAAGTCCATACTCTCTGAATACAAAGAGAAACTATGCCTCGCAAAGCATAAGTAAAGACTGCTGCCTAAAGATCCATACGCTTATAAGTGTATGATTGATGCTTATCTAATATGAGCTGTTTAGACTACGTGTCTGAACTACAATCATCTTAGGCCAAAATAAAATAACATACTTATAAAAAGTATATGGTCAAAGACCAACATGATACGGGTCATGCAAACTCACAAAGTTTGGAACTCGACTCTCATTGTGATACTCCTATTAAGGTACACATCACTATTTATTAAGGCTATTCATAAGCCTAAAGGGTCAATCTTCTCAAGGATTGCAATATAAAAACCTTTATAAAGGCAAAATAAAAAAGTGTTATTACACTAAGAAACTTCTTACACCTCGTGAAGGTCTTTAAATATAGGGGTACGACCCCGACCGCGAGAAGAAGTGGAGGCACGACCTCGATTGACTCTTCTTACTTTGGAGGCCACGGCCCCAATTACTCTTTTCTGCCACCCTCATCAATTGAGATGGTATAGGGGACCCACTTCTATTTCCTACAGATCGAGCAGGAGAGTCAATTGAGCCACGAGCTCTAGGAGCAGGTATCACCTCTCTTCCCCTTCCTCGAGGGATCCCTTGAGATACACCCTCTTGGACATGAGACCTTATCAACGGTCCTGAATATGGGACATGAGAAGGTCCACCTATCTCCCTCCTTGAAGATCCTGAAGGTATGACAAACACACCTTGGGCTTCTAGTTCCTTTATTTGGAACCTGCAAGCATTCAGCTCGGCCTGACACATCCTCAACTCGTCTATCCTGGAGGCAATCTTATGATTTACGTTGATATTTTCATCTCGAAGGGTAGAAATACGAAGATCATTCTCATGACTTTCACCTTTGACCTTCATTAAGTCACTCTTGACTTTCCTCCATTCTTGGTCATACTCCTTATTGGTGGCCAGGACATTGTTGTGCGCATCTTCTAGATCCTTATACTTATTCTGAAGATCGCTCAACTGCTGATTCAGTTCAGCTCTCCGCTCCAAAGATAGCTTCAGCCCGCCACGAAGACTTTCACATTCTTCTCGCACGATGCTAAAACAGCTCTTGGAATCAGCCAAATCTTCCTCCAGTTTCTGGCTCTTCTGAAGGACAGCTTCATACTTGACCTGCAAATCAGCACATGCGGCAGAGCAACACTGGACATAAAGGAAGGTAAAATACCAATTAATTCCAGAAATAGAACATATGTTCGGAATACATGAAACACCAAAATCTGGAGAAAAGAGAAAAATGTTGAATAAAAGACAAGGCTTTAAGAAGTTACAATCTTTTTCTGCCCATCAACAGTCTTAGGGTCCTCAATTGAAGTCTCCACAGCCGGCTTCCCCGCCAGGAACGATAGCTCATGATACAAGTTACATAACTTGTCCTGGAACTCTTCAAGAGTTAATGCCTTCTTCAAGGATTCCAAACTAGTCAGTAGACTAGTCTCGAAACCCCCGATCTGGCTAAATTTCGCCCGAAAATCCTTCAAATTCTATGGCACTTCCGGCCAAGTGTAAGCAGGGCAAGACATCCTTGAATCTCTTCATTGAGAAATCCCTTCAGAGGAATCCACATCTTCGAGAGCTCAGATTTAGGGGTAGAACTCACCATACTCTTGGCGATGAGCCTCCATCTCTGGACAGTTGAGGCAGAAATCTATTATCAGCTGAACTAGCCGCCTCTGGCTAACTGGATTAGCGTACCGATCTCTCTCCGCTTCTACCAAAGCCATGTTCCTTTTCAGATCTAGGAAGGAACCACCAGACAACCTTTTTGCCTTCTTCAAGGCTTGGTTCTCCTCTTCCAAGGCCTTTATTTTGGCCTTATCATCCTGAAGGTGCTTCAGCATATCGGAAGTTTCCTTAGATCTCTTGGATATCTCCTCCTTCATCAGTTCAAGCTCAGATGCCTGCCCTTGAGAACGGTTATACAATGTCCGAATGGAGTTGTACATGTACTTCATTTGACTCACGGACTGTAAAAGAAGATAAAGATAGTTAGCTAACTACACAGCTAATTCTATTGAGAGCTAAGCCAAATCATTCCTGGCTAATCTCAGGATAGCCTGGTACCACCTCGACCAAAGCCTCGGAAGAAGGAGGTGAAACATATTTCTTGAACTCCTCCAATGGTCCGAGTTCGATCCTTGGCTTCTTGGAAGACTCGCCTGCAGAACTACCTGAGGCCTCGAGATTCCTCTTCTTCTCATTACTGTTCGACAGCCCCCTTGATTCAGCTATCTGAGCCAACAAATTTGCTGCCTTGTTCACCTTAGAAGCACCCACTGCATATAAAAGGGAGGAAGTCAGCGTAAGAAGCGATTAACACATTGTGGACAAGAATAAAATAAACAAGAAAAAATACCCTCTTGCAACGCATCCGAATCTACTGTAGGAGTTATCATCATAACCTCATCAAAATTATTAACCATGGTTGGGAGGACACTAGAAATCTGAGACACCTCCTTTCTCGGACATCGAACTAGGGCTAAACCCTCATCCTCTTCCTCATCCGATGGATCTAAAGCTACAGGAACAAATAGGCAATTTGCCTCCTCAATCACCTTAAGCTGGGATTGAGTCTTTTTGGGCCCTTGAACCAGCCTTTTGAACCGACGCCCACGTCGAGCATCCTTCATCAGACCCGAGATTTCCTTATCTACTTCTTTCTCGGATACCTCATTTCGGGTAGTTCTCTCTTCTAATGCCCTAGAGGCCTGCAACGCCTTGGCTGCACCAACCAGATCCTGCTCCATAGACAGAAGGGTTTCATACCAATCCATCTCAACACCTTCTGGCTGATCAAAATGTGTCAACTTCAAAAAATTGCAATTTTGAAGAGTCCTATCGGACAATTGGTTCAACCAATCATACGTCTCAATAGGCCACTGCCAGCCCATCTGATGATCTCCTGATACAAACTTACCCTCTCTAAGTTTGATCTTATCCCTCACCAACTCTCCAGCTATATCTAGCAGTTTACGGGAAGACTCCACTTCATGCCATATCTCATTTTTGACCCATTCGTTCCAATTAGGAACTTCATACTTGGTTCGTCCGAAGGTTAGTTTTACCTTATCCCACTTCCCGTAGTTAAGAGGAAGCACAAAAAGCCCTCCTAATGAGGTATCTCGGGAACTCAAGGTCACATTTGGTTTAACAACGGAAACCATGTACATGGTCCGCAACAAAGGGAGAGTAGGACGGTAACCCTTACTAGCACACAAAGTTATTAAGGCCATAATGATTACTATCACATTGGCATGTAACTGCCCTGGATGCACCTTATAATGCTGAAGAAAATCATTCAACAATGGGGGAAAAGGGAAGGCTAATCCATGCTGCAGAAATCTCCCATATATGACCCCTCGGGTCGGAGTTACTAACTCAACTGCAGACTTGTCTTCTCCAAAGTACATAAGATCAGCATCAGAAGGAATTGAAAAGGGACAACCTTCTGCGAAGATAGCAGCATCAGCGCATACTTTATCCTCCTTTAGTGACTTTTTACTACTACCTTCGTCATCCATGCATACTATACTTCCGGATGCATGCACTACCATGGGGCTATTCCCCTCTACCTGAGCCCTCCTGGCCATTACCCTCAACCTCTTCTCTTCCTCAGAGGCTTTCTTCTTCAAAATTACAGGTTTTTTCCCATTTGCTACCTCAGCTCTGCGGCGGTCATAGGAGCTATTCTCCTCAGCCTGAGCTTCTACATACTCTTCCTCATCATGATGGGAGCGGAATTTGTTTTACTACCATTTCTCATGATTGCAGAGAGTATGGGGGGAAATACACACAGAGATAAAAGGAAAAAACAGACACAAGCATATGTGCAGAGAAAGAAGATAGCACTTACTGATGATGGAAGCAGAAAGCAGAAATTTTTGGGGCTTCAGAAATTGATGAAATACTGATGCGACTTCTGAACTTGGAAAGAAGAAATTTTCGAATAAGAGAAGACAATAGGAATGATTTGGGAAATTTAATCCAAACTCAGACAAGCATTGAAGACGAGCAATTACCTTGATTCTGTGTCCAAGGCAAGTAATTGGAGAGACAGGGGACAGACCGTCTCTGCTTTCCAATGAATACACGCCACGTGTATCTACCATCTGGATTTCAAAAGAAGTTAATCTCAGCCGTCCATATATTTGATGGAATACGAAAGAACTTTAAGCTAGATATTCAGAAGGGTAAGTTCGGGAGGATAGTCCGAGCTTAACACCCCGAGTCAATCTCCCTCGAGTTATTGGTCTTCCCTCAAGAAGCAAACCTCTCCTTCAACCTTCGAGATGGAGTACTCTATATTCTGAAGATCTACCTTGGGGCTACTGATAAGTCCATGGTTCATATTCGGGCCTCATTCATACTCGGACCAGGGCCCGAGAAGGGTTGTGGGCTCGAGATACGCGGAGGATGGATCCACGGGTTCATCAATCCTAACGTATATTGTGAATGTTCTGCAAGGAATATACATCCTCTCAAAGATGGTAATACAGCCATCCTAAACATGGTAACACAACCATGTCCGAAATATACTTCTAGTATACATGGTAATACAACTACTATTCCCATAAGAGTTGTATTCATACCATAAATACATATCTTGGTGATCTACGGATTTTAGCCATATAAATACCCTAAAGGTTTGGTAGACCTCTCCATCTAATCTCATACTTTACGGCTTAAGCAAATATACTGATTTGAGCGTCAGAGTGTCTATCCCCGGGACACCCGGGGCCTTTGTTTTGCAGATCAGTTCGTGAGCCTGGTTCATCTTCGAAGTGTTGGTGTCCGGCATACATCAGGAAGTTCTATATATATATATATATATGTGTGTGTGTGTGTGTGTGTGTGTATTTTTATTGCGACTACAATAGATTTTTTTATATATAAATTATTTTCAAGGAATTATATAGGTCCTTTTTAACCAAACTTTGGTTCAATAGCATACACATAGATATTGGCATAAGATATTATATATATATATATATATATATATATTTAATTTGATGAAAATAGAAAGCGAGGATAATGTTCGCTTCAATGTGATTGATGACAGAAAAATATTGTCATTGCGATAAATAATAAATTACTAACTTTTATATACATTTTGACTTTGTATATTGTTGTGATAAATAAACAAAATCACTTTTGTTGTAAATTTTAAGGCAAGAACACAAGAATTTACGTGGTTTAGTCAAATGACCTACGTCCACGGTCGGAGAGATCTGAAATATACTAATGTATTTGGGGGATTACAATGCTATCTTTATAGTGCCTTTATGCTAACTTTCTAGCTATCACTTTTGTATACTAACAAAGGAAGAAAGAAGGGAGAATTCTATAGCTCAAATGTTGGCTTAGAATTGGTGTGTTCTTTCTCCCAAACATCACTTCTATTTATAGTGATTAAAGGTAACAAATTGTCAAATTACCTAGCCTCCAATTTCAACATTCTAGGGCTATGCATATAGCTCATATGATTTGTCTTTGCATTTTCACACTTTCACATTTTCACACGAGCATTTCATACTTCATTTTATAACACTCCCCCTTGGAATGCTCATACTCGTGTATTCGCCTGGCTCATAAATGTGTAGCTTCGATCCCCCTCATCTTGACACTGCCTTTTAAAATTTGTAGCCTTTGCATACCGATGTTATAAACATGTTTTCTGAATACTGAAGTGGAGAGAGACTTTGTGAAGAGATCAGCTGAGTTATCGCAAGAACGAACATACTGGAGATCTATAATATTGTTCCTTTTTATTTTTTGGGTAAATTCAAAGAACTGTGGAGGGATATGCTTTGTTTTGTCGCTCTTGACACATCCTTCATTCATTTGCTTAAGACATGCTGCATTATCTTCATAAACTGTGATGGGATCATCATTCATCAAAAGACCACTTGCGGTTCTGATATATGATCTGTCATGGATTTCAACCATACAGATTCTCGACTTGCTTCATGCAAAGCAATAACTTCAGCATGGTTTGACGATACCGTGACAAGCGATTGCTTCTGAGAACGCCAAGAAATTGCGGTTCCTCCACATGTAAACAAATAGCCATTTTGAGATCTCCCTTTATGAGGGTCTGACTTATAGCCAGCATCTGAATAACCAATCAAAGCTGGTTTCGCATTGTTAGAATAAAATAATCCTAAATCAATCGTTCCTTGAAGGTAACGAAACACATGTTTAACACCATTCCAATTCCTTTTAGTAGGAGATGAACTAAATCTCGCTAATAAATTTACAGCAAATGCTATATCTGGTCGAGTACAATTAGCGAGATACAGAAGAGCTCCAATTGCACTTAAATATGGTACTTCTGGACCAAAAATCTCTTCAGATTCCTCGCATGGACGAAATGGGTCCTTTTCTTCAATAAGGGATCTAATTACCACATTGGGGTACTCAATGGATTTGATTTATCCATGTTAAATCTCTTTAAGATTTTCCTTGTATAATTTGATTGATGCACAGGTATTCCACTTGGCAAATGCTTGATCTGCAGGCCGAGACAATACTTAGTTTCCCTGAGATCTCTCATCTCAAACTCTTTCTTTAAGTAAGAGATTACTTCCGAAATCTCCTTATTGGTCCCGATGATATTTAAACCATCAACATAGACAACAATAATTACACATCCGGATGTTGTTTTCTTAATGAAAACACATGGACAAAGAGGGTCATTGACATACTCTTTCTGTAGCAAATATTCGCTTAGTTGATTATACCACATGCGTCCGGATTACTTTAATCCATATAAAGACCTTTGTAATTTTATTAAATGTCTTCCTTGGATTTGAACTTGACGCTTCAGGCATCTTGAATCCTTCAGGTATTTTCATGTAAATATCGGTATCAAGTGATCCGTATAAATATACAGTAACAACATCCATTAAATGCATATTAAGTTTCTCATGGACAGCTAGACTAATCAGGTAGCGGAACGTAATTCCATCCATGACAGGGGAATATGTTTCCTCAAAATCAATTCCCGGTCTTTGAGAAAAACCTTTTGCAACAAGTCGAGCCTTGTATCTCACAATCTCATTTTTCTCATTCCGTTTTCGTACAAATACCCATTTGTATCCAACAGGTTTCACATCTTCAGGCGTGAGTACGATAGGCCCAAATACTTCGCTTTTATTAAGCGAGTATAATTCAACATCTATGGCCTTTTTCCATTCAGCCCAATCATGCCATTTTTTACACTCGTTGACTGGCCGAGGTTCAGGATCCCCATTTTCTTCTATGACATCGCATGCCAAATTGTAAAAAAATGCATCATCGATTTCCTCATTTTGGTTCCACCTTATACCCGTTTGGGCATAATTAACCGAAATTTCTCGATTTTCTTCATTGCGTGTTTCTTCAGGAACACGATCCTCCATTTTAGAGTTTTCTGGGTTTTCTACCCCTTTTCTCTTTCTTGGATTTTATCCTTTGAACCAGGAGGTCTTCCACGCTTCAGGCGTGTGGTGGCTTCATGAATAACTTTGTTTTCAACTTGTCCTTTTGGGACTACAATTTGGGAAGGAGCATTTTCAGCTGCTATATAAGATTTAGTTACCCTTTTTATGTCTGTAAATGCATCAGGGAGTCTATTTTCTATTTCTTGCAAATGCAAAATACGTTGAACCTTTCCGTCACATTGTTTTGTGTAAGGATCAAGATGCATATGTTGGTACAGACCAGGTAATTTCCTTTTCTATTTGTTTTCTTTCTCCCCCTAATGTTGGGAATCTTTCCTCATCAAATTGGCAATCAGCAAACCGAGCTGTGCAAACATTCCCAGTTTGAGGTTCGAGATATTTAATATTAGATGCGCTTTCAAAGCCTATATATATTCCAAGGCTTCTTTGTGGCCCCATCTTTGTTCTTTGGGGTGGTTCAATAGGCACAAAAACAGCACAACCAAAAATCTTCAAATGAGATATATTTGGTTCTTGTCCGAGAGCAAGTTGGTGTGGGGAGTATTTATGATATGCACTCGTAATATGTAATATTAATACCGTAATATGTAATATTGCATGTCCCCATACTGAAGAGGGAAGCATTGTTCTCATTATTAATGGTCTAGCAATAAATTGGAGGCGTTTAAACAATGATTCAGCCAAACCATTATGTGTATGCACATGTGCAAAAGGATGTTTAACATCAATCCCAATGGACATACAATAATCATTAAATGTCTGGGATGTGAATTCACCGGCATTATCAAATCTGATCTTTTTGATTACATGATCATGGAATTGAGCTGGCTGTTTAATTAACTGGGCGAGTAATTTTGCAAATGCCATATTACGAGTTGATAACAGGGATACATGTGACAATTTACTGGAGGCATCTATCAATACCATTGATGATGCCCGCCTGGTCGGTCCGGATTGTCCCTTGTGATAAGTCCATGGTTCGTATTCGGGCCTCATTCATACTCGGACCAGGGCCCGAGAAGGGTCATGGGATCGAGATACGCGGAGGGTGGATCCACAAGTCCATCAATCCTAATACTTATAAGGAATGCATATATTATGAATGTTCTGCAAGGAATATACATCTTCTCAAAGATGGTAATACAGCTATCTTAAACATGGTAACACAACCATGTCCGAAATATACTTCTATTACATATGGTAATACAACCTCAATTCCCATAAGAGTTATATTCATACCATAAATACATATCTTGGTGATCTACGGATTGTAGCCATATAAATACCCTAAAGGTTTGGTAGACCTCTTCATCTAATCTCATACTTTATACTTTACGCCTTAAGCAAATATACTGACTTGAGCGTCGGAGTGTCTATCCCCGGGACACCCGGGGCCTTTGTCTTGCAGATCAGTTCGTGAGCGGAGTTCGTGATCAAGTGCAGGTCGTAGACATCCATCAATTTGGCACGCCCGGTGGGACCCGCAGGCTGATCTTGATCTATACGACCTTCTAACTCATGGCTGATCCGGCTGAAAACCTTCGTGGAAGTACACGAATCCGTTTCTCGGCCCCGACAGGAGTAAGAAGCATCAACAACGACGAGACAAGCCACGCCAGCAACCAGGGAGCAAGAAGGAGCATCACATGGTGTGCATCGATCGGCACAAGAAGCTTCTCCCTGGGAGTGGGAGAGAAAAAGATCTCGCTCGGACGGAACTGTTACTTTTTCACCTGAAGATGCAGTTCCTAATCAAATTCCCCATTCAGATCCCCTAGTGATTACAGTTGACATAAACCATAACATGAAGTAGAAGTCATGTTTCTCAGTTGTTGTGAACAGCTGGGATTGGACAAAAATAATCTCACGCCCACAAGCCCTATCTCAGGATTTACTGGCAATCCTGTCGACCCTTTGGGAAAAATTATTCTACCGGTGTAAGTAAGAGACGGCTCTCGGAGTATAACCCTACATTGCACCTTTACAATCATCGATTCCAGGTCACCGTAAAACATAATCCTTGGAAGACCCTGGATGTACCAGGCACAGGCGATCTGGTCCCCTACCATTTGGTGATGAAGTTTCCCACCAATAAAGGAATTGCCACAGTCCGAGGTGATCAACAATTAGCTCGAATATGCACAATTCAAGCTATCCGAGAACCGGAAAAGGAGAATCTTGAACCAGCCAAGTACTCCGAGTCCGAGCCGATGCAGCTCGGAGAATCAGGAACCGTTGAGGTTGGAACTGTCCTACCCCCCGAGATAAAGACTAAACTACGAGATCTTCTCAACCAGTACATAGATGTCTTTTCTTGGGACACCAACGACTTGGTGAGAGTATCCCTAGCTTGGCGGAAAATTACTTGAATATCAATCCATCACAAAAACCCATTAAGCTAAAATGACGTATCTTTGCACTAGATCGAGTTGAAGCCATTGGGGAGGAGGTAGATAAGCTACTTAAAGCCCGTATAATCGAAGAAGTACAGTACCCGGAATGGATAGCTAACCCAGTAATGGTCAAGAAGCCAGATGGAAAGTGGAAATTGTGCATCGACTTCACCAACTTGAATGATTGTTGTCCTAAAGATAGTTATCCCTTACCCTCGATCGACCGGTTAGTTGAAGCGATTGCGGGATACCAAGTACTAGCTTCTTTGATGCTTTTAAAGGATATCATCAGATCCCCATGGCTGCGCAAGATAAAGAAAAAACCTCCTTTATAACCGACAGAGGAACTTTCTGCTACAAGATGATGCCTTTCGGATTGAAAAATGCCGGAGCTACTTACCAGCGACTAGTAGACAAATTATTCAAATCTCAGATAGGGCGCAACCTCGAGATTTATGTGGACGACATGGTAGTAAAGAGCCGCAGCTACGATGCTTTCTTTGAAGATTTAAAGGAAAGACACATTACGGACCTCCAACATGAAGCTGAATCCCGCTAAATGTACTATAGGCATGGGAGAGGGAAAATTCCTGGGGTATATGGTATCCAATCGAGGAATCGAAGTAAACCCTGAGAAGATAGAGGCTTTGCAGAACATGCAACCTCCAAAAACCGTCAAGGATGTGCAGAAGCTGACAGGGTCCCTTGCAGCCCTTAGCCGTTTCCTATCCAAAGGAGCAGAAAAACATCTACCCTTCTTTAATATTCTTAACAAGGCGAACCAATTTGAGTGGTCGCATGAATGCGGAGAAACTTTCTAAGAGCTTAAAAACCATCTTCGGCAACTTCCGACATTGTCAAAGCCAGATAAAGGAGAGACTCTTTACTTATATATATCTGCATCCCAGCTAGCCATCAGCGCTGTATTGGTCAAGGAAAAAGAGGGATCGCAACATCCCATGTATTATGTAAGTAAGGCCTTGCAAGGGCCAGAGACCAGATATACTCCCTTCTAGCGCTTGATATTAGCCCTCGTTCATGCTTCTCGGTGGTTAAGACCATACTTCCAAGTACATACAATAGTCCTCCTAACCAACTACCCGATCAGGCAAATCCTTCAGAATCCTGATGCTTCAGGACGAATGATGAAGTGGGCCATCGAGTTGGGAGAACATGACATACAATATAAACTTCGGACAGCCATCAAGGGCCAAGCCTTATCCAATTTCATAATTGAGTCTGTTGAACCAGTGGAGATCGACAAACCTAACCCAACTCCGGACTCCAGAAAATGGCAACTAGATGTGGATGGATCCTCCAACTCGGGGGGAAGCGGTGCTGGAGTATTACTCACCAGCCCCGAGGGAAAGGATCATCCTTACGTTCTCCATTTTAATTTTCGAGCCGCTAATAATGAAGCAGAATATGAAGCCCTCATTACGGGGCTAAAGCTAGCAAAGGACCTTGAGGTCGAGGACCTTGAAATCTTCAGTGACTCACAAATCATGGTTCAAGGTTAAAGGAGAATATGAAACTCAAGAGTACAGTCTCCAGAAATACCTTGAGATAGTAAGGCCTCTCCTAAATCAATTCCGACACTATGAGCTGAATCATATCCCCCGAGAAGGCAACCACAAGGCTGATGCACTTAGCAAACTTGCCTCCTCGGACCTCATTATAAGATCTTCTCAAGAATTGCTAATGGAAACCCTGGCAAAGAGAAGTTATGAAGAGAGTAGCATCACGGTTATTGACATCTCAGACACATGGTTGAACCCCTACATTGAATACCTTCAAACGGGTACCCTTCCCGAGGACAAGCACCTGGCACGGAAGGTCCGAGTTAAAGCTCCGAAATATATCATCCACAACAGTATCCTATACAAGAGAGGATACCTCCAACCCCTTCTTAAGTGTGCCGGGCCTTCTGACGCGGAACACTTAATACAGGAAACACACGAAGGAGTCTGCGGTAGCCACTAAGGTCCACGTACCGTCACCCGAAAGCTCCTACAGATGGGTTATTTCTGGCCTACAATGCTACAAGATGCCAAAAGATATATCAATTCTTGCCATCAGTGCCAGAAATTTCCAAGATGATCCACGTGCCACGGGAAAATATGATTACCATCCAAGAATCCTGGCCATTTGTTCGATGGGGCATAGATCTCGTCGGGCCTTTTCCTACGGCCCCTAGTAACTTCAAGTACCTCATTGTAGCCATCGATTATTTCTCAAAATGGGTAGAGGTTGAAGCCCTAACCAACATAACTGGCAAGACAGTTATCAACTTTTGCTGGAAGAATATCGTGTGTCGCTATGGCATCCCGAGATACATAGTGACCGACAATGGAGCACAATTTGCTAATGATCCCTTCAAGACATGGTGTACGAAGTATGGCATACACCAGAAGCTCACCTCAGTATATTATCCAGAAGCTAATGGCCAAGTAAAGGTTACGAACCGTACCTTGGTAAGGGGTATCAAGAAGCGCCTTGAAGGAGCTAAAGGAAACTGGATCAAAGAACTACCAAGCGTGATCTGGACCCATAGAACCACGCCAGCCACAGCAACAGGAGAGATTCCTTATAGCTTAGTCTATGGGTCCGAAGCGGTCATCCCTATGGAGATTGGGGCCCCCTCGGCCCGTACTTCTCAACCAGATGATGAAGATGGCATGGCCAACGAAGAAAATCTTCATCTTGACCTTGACCTCCTAGAGGAAAAGAGAGCAAATGCTACAATTCACGAGGCCAGGGTAAAATAAAGAGTCAAGCGCTACCATGATCGGAGAGTCCGCTTGGCCACTTTCGTTAAAGGGGACCTTGTCATGAGGTTAAATGAAAAAAGCAAGAAGGAAGTGGAAGGGAAGCTAGCCCCGAATTGGGAAGGTCCATATCGAATCCTAGAATCCCATCCAGGGGGAAGCTACCTCTTGGAAACCATGAAGGGGGAACCCATACCACGAAGATGGAATGTGATTAACTTACGAAAGTATCACGGAAGATAAAAACTCAAGGGAGAGCCTCACAAAGGCTCGAGATTTTCAAGAGCGTCCGAGAAGCCTCATCAAGGTCCGAGACAAATATGCTCTAACACAAACGGGTACTCAAACTCAAACCCACTATTTACTTTACTTCTACTCTTAAAGTTATAAACTCAGATTGAAGTCATGATATTTTTTATACCTATCCTTATAATCAGCAATCTTAAGTTCCTTTTATAAAAAGAGGATTGTTGTCTTAAGTATAACATTGATTGTTATTCAAAACTATATACCTTATAAGGTATATGATTGGTCAACTTATAAGTTGTTTGGATCCAGTATTCAAAAACAAATCGTTTTGAACAAAAGAGATAGGTTCGAGATAAAGTACTTCAAAAAAGTGCTTGATTGAGGTCTATAGACCAAAAGGGCAGACGTGCTCAAAAATCAATCATATCAACATAAAGAGGAGAAACCTCAAAAACAAAAGTTGAAGCTCATATCAAAGGTGTTATTACATCAGAATATGATACTTCTAAACAAGACCCTCAAAAGGGCACACATAGAGGAAAAACCTCGAACACAAATAGTTCATATCAAAGGTGTTATTACATCAAAATATGATACTTCTAAACAAGACCCTCAAAAGGTCACATAAGAGGCTAAACCTCGAACCTAAAAAGGACATATGAAAGGTGTTATTACATTAGAATATTATACTTTTAAATATACCCGATAGGGTTTCCTAGGAATTCACCAGAAGTGACATTAGAAAGATGGGCTATTGTCAACTTTTCTGCACGTTGTGACATTAAAGGCCTTGTCACAAGACACCCAATGTGGAAGCCAAACAATATTAAGCTCGCAGAGTGTTCATCATGGATAATTGCGAGAGCTTAACAACCAAGGCTGGCGCTCCTTTCCAGTAAATCATGAAGACCGAGGATGACTGAAAGATGCCAACAAGTAAGGTAGCAAACCTTCTGGAACTACTCAGTTGAAGGATTAAGCACCTCTTCAAGAGAAGGTAAGTCAGGATACTTGGCTCTAATAAGCCTCAATAAATCTCCTGATGTTACTACCTTCTCGGAGGAACCCAATGCATCCAAGAACTCGGCCCCAAGAATCCCGCGTTTAGCAGTCAGAGCAGAGAGCTTATCAGCAGCATCTGGATGAGAAAAGACTTCCTCAATCAACTTTGTCTCCTTCTCGGATTGTCATAGTTGCAAGACGCCTCCCAAAATCTTATGCAGTTCAGGGGAGTGGAATAAATCCCCATACTCCTCCATATGGCTCTGAAACTCGGGGCCACAAGCTATAAAGGCACTCCAAATTTTTAGAAGTCGTTTGGTCTCCTCTGAGTCTTTCTCCGCAGCTTGATTTCGCGCCAACTCCTCTGCAATATCCCGATAAGTCTCTAGCTCTTTATCCTAGAATTTCTTTGCCAACAGCATGTCCTCTTTCTCGGCCTCCAATTGTTTTATCCTGGCCTCCAGTTGAGCCACTGCTGATGGAGCCTTAACAGGAACAGTAGACGCTGCAGACTCAGTTGACAGAGTCAAAAGGGCGACCTCAATCTCCTCCTTCTTTGCCCTGAAGGCCCGGCACTTGAAATGTAATTCCATTACAGAATCAGACAAATGCCGGATCACATCATTAGCTCTAGGGCCCACCGTGGACAGGTCCGCCATCAACTGTAAAAGATGAGGACACATAAAAACCCGATATCTGAGAAACTCATATAGCAGAATGGAAGAGATATTTACCCCAGCAACGAAGGGATACTTTTTGGAAGACCTTCGAGAAGCCTGACCATCCTCTTCCTTTGGGCAATCCAGATAATACTTCAGTTTCTTCAGAGGAGTATCTTTGGATATCACCAGTTCAAGGTCAGATTTATCATTATCTGAAGACTCCCTAGCCTCAGATTCCACCTCCTCTGCCTCTTCATCTATGACCTGGAGATTGGCCTTCCCTTTCTTGATTTATTTCTTTGGAGGAGAGGCTATATACATAAGGAAGAGCGTGAATAATCTAGGTAAAAGAAATATATCAAAAAACTGCGATGATTTGAAACAGAAATTACCCGAAGAAGATTGACTGGAAGAAGATTCACCCTGACCTCGGAGTGATTTCCTAGAAGCTCGTTTCTTGCCCTTCTTCTTTTCTCCCTGGATTTTATCAGGGAGGGTCCAGTCTCGATCCTTTTTCAAGAAACTAGACGTGGACTTGGACCGCGGAACGTCTAGCAGATAAGAATAGGTGATAGCAGGCCACTGCCACACCGAGCCATGAGCCCCCCGCACAAAACCTCATTCCTGGAAGATAATCTTCTTCTTCAAGAGCTCCTCCACAATGCCATTCAGATGAACAGACATCTCAAAGACATCAAGAGGCACAGTGTCCTTCGGCTTCGGATTCCAATCAGGAACCTCATATCTTGTTCGATCAAAGGTTAACCGAATGTCCTCCCACTTGCCGTGAAGACCTTGCTCTTTCGAGGAGTTAGGGTAATGTGCTCGCGATCCTTGAAGCAGAATAGCTTGACCAAGCTCCTAAACAGATATAGGCTTGGCTCATAGTCCTTCCGGGAGCACCAGGAAATAAAAGCCACCATTGTTACCACCACATTGGAATGAATCTGGCAAGGGTGAAGCCGATGGTGTTGAAGAAACTGTGAAAACACAAGGGGAAAGGGAAAACTCAGGCCCTGTTGCAAGAACCTGCCATATCTTACCCCTCGAGTGGGGCTCACAAGATTTTTTACCGAAGTGGTCTTGTCCCCGAGCCTCAAATCAGCCTCGGTGGGGTATGACAACCTGCATGACTTCAAAAATTGCAGGGTATTTTCGTCGACCACCTTGGTGACATCTTTAACACATTCGGCGGCTGGAACCCGTTTATCAACATGGGGCTCCACGCTAGGGTCTACCTCTGACCCGGAAGCACCGTCATTTTCCACTACAGCTACCGCCTGCAGCAGCGTAGCAATGGTAACCTCCATCAGTTCCCCAGACTCAACCTCCAGGAATAAAGTGCGTAAGTCACGAGCCACGGGGATATTCTCTCCATTGCCAGAGGGAACGCTAGAATTTGCTAACGACATGGAAATACAGAGAATGGGGGGGAAAATGTTATAAGAAGATGATGAAAAAATACAAGAGTTTGGTTGAGAATTTTTGCAGAAATGATATTTGGATGAAGATTGATGATAAACACAAGGAAAATTACTTGGTTATATAACCAGTAATTAACACGCATTTAAGTGGAATAATTACCTCGACTCACGAAACGATGCAGGGAATTGGAAGATACAATGAATCAAGACCACGTGTCAATCCCCCAGAATTCAAGAAGGCAGATTCAGATCCAACCGTCCACGTGTACCGATGGAATACGAAGGAACTTGAAGCTAGATATTCAGAAGGGTAAGCCCGAGAAGAAAGTCCCCGAAGGACACCTCGAGCTTAACACCCCGAGTTATTCTTCCTCTAGTTATTGGTCTTCCCTAGAGAAGCAAGCCTCTCTTTCAACCTTTGAGATGGAGCACTCTATATTCTGAAGATCTACCCGGGGCTACTGATAAGTCCATGGTTCGTATTCGGGCCTCATTCATACTCGGACCAGGGCCCGAGAAGGGTCATGGGCTCGAGATACGCGGAGGGTGGATCCACAGGTCCATCAATCCTAATCCTTATAAGGAATGCGTATATTATGAATGTTCTGCAAGTAATATACATCTTCTCAAAGATGGTAATACGACTATCTTAAACATGGTAACACAACCATGTCCGAAATATACTTCTATTATATATGGTAATACAACCTCTATTCCCATAAGAGTTGTATTCATACCATAAATACATATCTTGGTGATCTACGAATTGTAGCCATATAAATACCCTAAAGGTTTGGCAGACGTCTCCATCTAATCTCATACTTTATACTTTACGCCTTAAGCAAATATAATGACTTGAGCGTCGAAGTGTCTATCCCCGGGACACCCGGGACCTTTGTCTTGCATATCAGTTCATGAGCGGAGTTCGTGATCAAGTGCGGGTCGTAGACATCCATCACCCTGATCCCTGATCCAATGACCTAGCCCTGCAAGACAGAGCCCCGGGTGGTACTCGAGGGTAGACCCTCCGGTTTGATGATGAAAGATGGATCCCGGGAGAGAAAAGGGGTATTCACTAGAATAATCAGAAGATACTTACCTGGAATAGTGCTGAAGAGCACTATTTATACAGTGATCCATGCTCTCCATGTGGTCCATCCTTTCTGTGGCCTCTAGTGTATCTGTCCCTATCCGAGTTGTACTATCCCGGATGCCTCCATATTAGCTTACCTCATCATGAGCCGAGCCCGAACTACTGCAGGGTAGTTGGGCCTGGGCCTGGTATCACCACCAGCCCCCCGGAAGCTGGTTCTTCCGGCCGAGGATGAGAACTCTCCAGATCCGAGGGCGGAAGGATTGGCTTTCTGAATTCCGTCTCTCGACCGACAATGATGGGACGTGGGCACGCGTTTCTCGAGGGTGATTAATAACTGTCATTATTGTTTTCTCGCTTCCTGAGCCCATTTAATCATTGTCTCTCTATCTCCTTTCCTTTTTTCTATGAATAGGTTCCTCCACCCATCGCTTTCAAGTTCCAAAATCATTCTTCTCCTTCTCAAAGTGATCTTTGTTGAGTATTCATATTCTCTCTCTTCTTCAATCGCCATGGCAACTAACAATGCTCAGTCCGATGCCCAAGCCGAGGCTATCGTCACCTACTTTCTTGAGAGCACTGCTTCCGAGGCTTTTGCCTCGCAATCTGTTGGCTCATCAGCGTTCTACAAGCCGATCTACCTTTGCAACAATGTGTCTCCTTCTGCTCCAAAAGTCAAACAATGTGACACCACCCGGGCCCCTTCACTTCAAGCCGACATCTGGACCGCGAAGTGTCTCAGCGGTATGGGGGTCCCGGTACCTTTGGACACTCAGATGGCCGCCGTCTCATCCGAAGAGTCCGTGAAGACCGTCCGGTGTATCCCCTGGATCCATTTTATGTGGGGGTTAAGTCTTCCCTTTTTCCCCGTTGTACTCCCGGTTCCTGGAGTACTACAAGATTTCACCGGTCCAGATGCATCCGAACGTTATCGCTGTGATGATGGGTTTTCTTGTAAGGATCTTGCGCTGCGGGATTGACCCCTCCTTCAATCTTTGGAGGTCTTTCTACATGCTTATCAAGTGCCCGAGGCCCAGCAGCTGCATCTGGTGGACACTCTCCAAAAGAGGGGATGAAGGGTTTATCTCCCAGGTTATGGGAGACCCTGCGAGAGAACCGCTTGTCGACCGAAGAAGTCTGAAGTTGGTCCACAGATGTAGTTCGGCTGCCGGGTCCTCTTCCTCCTTCTCCGCTCTCCGGATCGGACTTGCCCGAAGATGAGAACTTTACCCCGTACAGCACCATGTACGGGTACTATAAGGGTTTGTTCGACCCGAAGGATCTTGAAGCTGTAGACTCATCCTCCCCCAATCTCGGCGCTGATACCCCCGGAACTACTGATATGCCCCCTTCTCCTGCCCTAGTCTTTGATGGTTCCGGGGATGACTCGGAAGGTGACAGCAGCGATGATGGGGACGATCTAGGGAAGGGAGCCCCTCAGAATGTTAGTTAGATTTTTCTTTCTTTTCTGCTTTCATCTTTCTGTATCTTGTTACCCAGACTTCAATTTTATCAATAAAGAACTTCCTTTGTTACATTCGTCTTCTTCGCTGCTCCTGCTCCGTTTCTCTTTTTTTTGTAAATCTTCATCTTAACCTTGCCTTTGTCGTGTCCAGGAGCTACCTCGGGCCCTTAACCCCCCGGTTCCTTCCCCGGTGCAAGCTGGAACCGGTTGCCCAAGCCTGACTGACCTCCTGTCCGAGGGAGGACTCGATCCCCTCGTTTCTGAGTTTCCTGACGCCGATTGTCTGATCACTTGCCTACTCCAAATCAAAGAAGACTTTGGGTCCTTGTCGAAGTGTTATATACTGGCTTTCAAGAGCATTGACCGGGTTCTAGAGTTCGACAAAGTTCTGTCGGAGCAGGAGGCCCACCATCACAACTTCCAAGTCCGGATCCAAAAAGAGTTAGACGAGGTGTGGCATGTTGTCCGACTATATTATAACAAGTGCATGCGGATGCAGAACCAAACCGAGCTCTGAATACAAGCAACCTAACTCGAAATAGAGAATGAGAGGTTGGCAACCAGGAACCGGACTTTGTAGCAGCAGCTCGTATTAGTTCATCTCTCCTATCATCTGTTGGGACTTCGCCAGGGAGCGGTTGACATTCCTTTGCTGACCGACGTTCCTCGAGCGGTCGATGACCTTATCGCCTGGATGGAAAGTTCTGAAAGGACATCCGGCGTCTGGGCGGCTTCCTATCAGGCGGCTATGGACTGGAGGAAAAACATTCTGAGTCGGAACGTTCTTCCCCCATATATGTCACAAATACCTCTCCTGGAAGACGTCGACCTGGATTACGAGCGTTATGAACATGCTCCTCAACTCCTGGATCAGGAAGCTTCCGAGCGGCGCCTGGCCAGATTTCGGGCGGTTGCTGCTAGATTCCGCGCCCGATACCTCACTCGGGAGGGTACGTCAACGGCTAATCGGCGACCCGGCTCTCCGCCTCTTGCTGGTTCACGCTCGGCTCGAAATGACCGAAAGGGGAAGTAGAAGGCCGCCGAATCCGGGAGTACTTCAACCAGGCAAAGAGTTCCAAGGAAAACTCCCGTCCAAATCGGAGGTCCTGTCGCTACAAGCAGTGTTCCTGTCCGTACATCCGAGCCGGCAGTTGAGCCGGAGAGTGATCATAGTGATAACCCGGACGCCCCTCGGAATCAGGACAAGGAACAATGGATGTTAGAGCAGGCCGTCCGAAGAAGCAGACATGAGACCAGGAGAATTCCTCTCGGTGAAGCCTCCACTTCTGGGCCCCGAAATAGAATAGGGCTTCCTGCTGTGTAACATTTTTGTATCTTTAAAGACTTTAATCTGTGTATAAGAATTTTCATTGTATAGCAATTATCTTTTAATTCCTAACTCATCATACTCGTATTTTTTCTTTCCATTAAAATCAATCAAAAGGCATAACCTTGTTAAAAAACTTCCCTAGGCGTCCAGCACTAGAGGGTCCTTCTACCTACCCTTCGGTCATCCGACCTAAGGGCTTTTGTATCGGGCATCTAACGCCCGGAGCAATTCCTACCTAGGAATCTAGTGTCAGAGGCTATCCTACCTAGGCATCTAATGTCAAAGGCCACTCTATCTATGCATCTGGTGCCATAGACTATCCATAGAACCGCCTAAGGTTCACTATGTTCCACCTCCGGGGGATTCCCTTCCCCGATGAGTCTTCTAGCACATAACTCCCGCCCGGGTGGGCTTCTGTCACCCGGTACGGTCCTTCCCAGTTGGGTGCCAGCTTACCCTCCTGCTCCTGACGGCTCTTGTCATTTCGCCTCATCACCCTGTCCCTACCTTGAATAGCTCCTTCCTCACTCTCCTGTCGTGGTATTTCTTCACCTTTTCTTTAACTTTGGCCTCATGCAGGGCCGCCTGCTCCCTTCTCTCTTCCAGCAAGTCCAGGTTCGTTCTGCACTCTTCCTCGTTCTTGTCCTCGGCCACTGTCTCAGCTCTCCGGTGACTGGGGATACCAATCTCAGCCGGGATTACTACTTCCGAGCCATAGGTTAAGCTGTAGGGGGATTCTCCGGTCGCTGAGCTTTCTGTAGTCCGGTGAGCCCATAGAACGCTCGGAAGCTCGTGCACCCAATTTCCCTTTGCCCCTTGGAGCCGAGCTTTAATCGTGTTCACGATCGTCCGGTTAGTCACCTCCACCTGCCCGTTAGCCTGCGGGTGATACACTGACGTGAGCTTTTGACTTATCCCATACTTCACGCACCAGGACTTGAAAGGATCATTTTCAAACCGTGCACCATTATCGGTTACTATAGACCTCGGCACCCCGAACTGACAAACTATGTTCCTCCAGCAGAATTCACACAGTTAGCCCCCCGGATGTTCGTCAAGGGTTCGGCTTCCACCCACTTGGTAAAGTAGTCAATAGCCACAATCAAGTACTTCAAGCTACCAGGGGCAGTAGGGAAAGGTCCGACCAAGTCCAGTCCCCATCTACTGAAGGGCCAGGCACCCGTTATCCCTATTCCCTATCATCTCCTCCCTGGGTATGTGCACAAGTGGCACAAACTTTTGGCACTGTAGGCACTAGCGAACCTTGTCTTGCGAGTCCTGAGAATCTTTCTGGCCACTGTTCTTGCTCCCTAGTGACTACCATTCGGGCCTTCATGTACTTCCCTGACCAGGTACTTACGCTCCTGCCGTTCCACACACTTCAGCAGTGGCTGGAGACATCCTCTTTTATACAGGATGCCCTCCTGTAGTGTATACTTTGGTGCTTTGACCCGGATTTTCCTTGCTGCCACTCGGTCGACCGGGACCTCCCCTGTCAGAAGGTACACCCGGATCGGGGTCATCCAAGAGTCGTCCTGTACTGTCACTACTGTTAGGATCTCATCACTCTACTCGTAACTCCTCCTGTCAAGTGTCTCCCTTCTGAGGGGGGCCTTCTGACCCGGCCTTAACTTAGAGGACGCCAACTTGCTCGAAGCATCAGCCTTTTCATTCTACTCCCTTGGCACCTGCTTCAGACTGAAACTATCGAACTGCCGGATCATGGGCCAGACCAGTTCCAGGTATCTCTGTAAACTCCGCTCCTTGGCTTCATATTCCCCATTCACCTGCTGCACTACAATCTGCGAGTCGCTGAAGGCCTGGATCGACCCTATCTTCAGTTCTCGGGCAAGCTTGAGTCCTGCCACCAACGCCTAATATTCTGCCTCGTTGTTTGTAGTTTTGAAGTCAAAATGCAGGGATTAGTGATACTCCTCTCCTTCTGGGGATGTTAGCAACACCCCGGCTCTACTGCCCCCTGCATGGGCCGATCCATCCACGTGAAGTGCCCACTTTGGGTTCGGGGGATCCTCGGCCGGCACGACCCGTCCAACCATTTCTGTCAAGAAGTCAGCCATCGCCTGGCCCTTAGTGGCCTTCCTCGGCTGATAAGTTATCTCATGATCCCCAACTCTATAGCCCAATTCATCAAACGTCCTGATGCCTCGGGTTTAAGCATCACTTTCTTCAGAGGGTGGTTGGTCAGGACCAAAATCGGATGAGCCTGGAAATATGGGCGCAAATGTTTTGACGCATAAACCAGCCCTAATACCAACTGTTCCAAGCTCGTGTACCGCGTCTTCGGGCCCTGCAACGCCCGACTTACAAAATAGACGGGACACTGCTTTCTTTTTTCTTCCCGGACCAGCACCACACTGACAGCCGATGCTGACACGGATAGGTACAAAAGCAACTCTTCCCTCTCCTTCGGCTTTGAGAGGGTCGGGAGCCGACTCAAGTGTTCCTTTAGATCTCCGAACGCTAGCTCGCACTCCTCGGTCCACTCAAACTTCTTAGCCTTTCTCAGGATGTTAAAGAAATGGAATTGTCTATCCGCACCTTTTGACAAAAAACGGCCCAGGACTGTCAGGGAACCCATCAGCTTTTGCACTTCTTTGACATTCCTCGGCGTCTGCATCCGGCTTATGGCCTCCACCTCCTCCGGATTAACATCGGTTCCCCGGCTGGATACCATATAGCCGAGAAACTTCCCGGCGCTTACTCCTACCGCGCTCTTCTCCGGGTTCATCTTCAAGTTAACTTTTCTCAAGATACCGAACACTACTCTAGGTCTTCTAAGAAACCTGGGTAGCTTCTGCTCTTCACCACCATGTCATCGACGTAGAGCTCCATGTTCCTTCCCAGCTGGTCTCGAAAGAGAGCATCCAACATGCGCTGATATGTCGCTCATGCGTTTTTCAAACTGAAGGGCATCCTTCTGTAACAGTAGGTTCCGAACTCCGTGATAAAGGCTGTCTTCGGTTTGTCCTGCTCTGACATCTGGATCTGATGGTATCCGCGATACGCGTCAAAGAAAGCCAGGGCCTCATAACCAGTGATGGCTTCCACTAATCGGTCGACCGAGGGAAGAGGGTAGCTTTCCTTCGGGCAACACTTATTCAAATCAGTGAAATCAACGCACATCCTCCAGGACCCATTCTGCTTCTTCACTAGCACCTGATGGGCTTTAAATCCGGGTATACATTCAGCTTATGGAGAGCTAACTCGTGGGGCCCCCCTGTGAAGTCTTTTTCTTCCCATGCGAACACATCTTCGTACTCGGACAACAAACCCCGCAACTTCTCCTTTATATCCACTGGCATCTTCTTCCCGATCTTGATTGTACTCCGGCACCCGACCTGCATATCTTCCACGTCTCCAGGTCCTACCTCTCCCTGCACTGCGCCGACCGGGGCCTTCCTGGCATCCTGAAGGGCCGTGAGCATGCAACTTCGGGCCGTAGACTGGCTCCCTCGGACCGTTGCCACACCCTGCTCTGTTGGGAACTTCATGGTCAGGTGGTAGGTCGAGCTTATGGCCCTAGCATGAGCCATCCACGGATGGCCAATGATGATGTTGTAGGGGGAAGGGCGTCTATGACCGCAAAATTACACTGGACAGAGGTCTTCTTGCTTCTGTCAAGATCATCTACTACTGTCACTGTCAAAGATACAACTCCCATGAAGTGCTCTGTTCGGCCGGTGAAACCTGACAACGGAGAGGTGGTCAGACGAAGGTTGTGGCGCCCGATCCCCAGCAAGTCGAAGCAGGACACAAACATGATCTCCACAACACTCCCGTCATCGATGAACACCCTCTTGACCGTGAACCCTTCGATCTCAGTCGTGATCACCATCAGATCCGTATGGGGCGTCAGACTGGGCACCGGATGCTCATCCGAGAAGGTAATGACTTCTGTGGGACGTAGCCTCTTCTCTCTATCTTCTCCAGCTGGTACGTACCTACTCCGGGCTTTGGCCGCTGCATGCGACTGGGGCTCGTTGCCTACCTCGCCGTGTATAACATTTATCATGTGGGGAGGAGCCTGATTGACCGGCTCCGGGGCCATGACCAGGGCTGCCGTTCCGGGCTGGACAGCCAGTGCAGGGGCCTCTCGCTGGTTATCATTCCGTGGCCTATTCCTCCAATTCTTCTCCCTCCCAGCTCCGGCCTGCTGCCCTGCAGCCGGACGCTGGTGCTCCTGCGTCACACAATCTCTCAATTGTCCCCTCTCAATCAACTTCTCAATCTCCACCCTCAAGATCTGGAAACCCTCTGTTGTGTGTCCATTGGACTTGTGGAATGCACAATATTTGGTTGTGTTTGCTGGTGTCGGGTTTCCCGGTATGGGGGCCGGGTCTTGAAACAGGTTCCTGTGAATGGTCAGGATCTCCGACCGGGTCTTGGTCAAAGGGGTAAATGTTTCAGCTCGAGGGGGGTCAACCCTCGGCCTAGCCGGCACCTGAGCTGCATCCCTCCTGCCAGGATCTACAGCCCGAGTCTTATCACCCTTTCCAATCCCTCTATCCTCGTAATACCCTTCCTCCTTCCTCTTCTTTCTCCCATCCAACAACGAGCAGTACATTTCCACCTCCATATCCAACTGATGAAAAATAGTTGGAATATTCTCCATAAGCTTTGCCCAAACACTTCGTCCCTCAGCCCTGCTATGAACCCTGCAATCAGGGCCTTCACCTGAGCCTCTCTATCCACTACCTTCATGGAATCGTCCATGTATCTCCTGTGGAATCCCATCACATCCTCCTTCGCAGCCTGCCAGCTGTAAGCCACCTCAGCCAGGGGCAGGTACTTCTTTCGCTTAGCCTGGTATGCATCAAAGCCCTTAAGAAGTCATAATAATTCCTGAAGCTCTCTGGATGCTGAGATTCAAACCAAGACAAATAGCTACCCCTTAGATACGAGCTCACTAGCTTGCACTGAAACTCCTCTCGGATGTCGCGCGTCCCCATAACATTGTGATAGGTCCCGACAAACTCCTCCAGTTCCGTCTCTCCATTATAGGTCGGCACACCTTCCGGGATCCTCATTCCCACTGGCCAGGGGAAGGTGCTGATGTACCCTATCCATGGCAAAGTGGGCCTACCTCCATTTCTGCCTATTAGCCTGCCTAACCTCTCTTCCACCGAGTTCGGCGCCCCAAGAGGCCTATCCACCACTAACAAATACATCCCATAGGTTCCTGCAGCCGGGACTGGTTGGGCCATGGCATATCCCATCATCGGTACTTGGTTATGCACCCACACTGGGCCCTGGATTCCTCCTGCTTGAGCCCAGCCCCCCGAGCCTCCAGCTAGTTGAGCGTAATATCCTCCGAGTGCCGGGGGGTACCCGTGGTACCCTTGATACCCGGCTTGCGACATCCCATACCCTGGTGCTCCGTAACCTGGGTGCCCCACTCCTTGGCTATACCCGAGACCAACACCAGCTTGATGGCCCGTACTTCCCGCAAGCTGTTCCACGTCTATAACCACTACTGGAGGACGAGGGTTCTCCTGCCCCAGACTGACAGGAAATCCCCGGCTGAGTACATCTGCTGCCAGAGGAGGCAACCCAGTTCCCTGAGGGCCTAGCCCGGAAGAGGGCCCAGCAGAAGATCCTGGCCTCGGTGCCATCGGGGTCGGCTGGGATCCTTCCACTGGCTGAACCGGATGTACTAGGGCTTCGGTCGTCGGAGGGTAAGACGGTTCCTCCCCGGGCGGTTGCGCCTCCGGACCTACTCCCCTCTTTGCTGCTAACTAGCGACAATACTCCCCTTCCCGTGTCGTGACAAACTCCAACCTGTCTCGTTCGTCTTGGGTTATCTCCGGCTCCCTTCTCTCCTCCGGCACTTTTTATTCCTCCGAGGCTTCCGGGTCCGGGTGCGCCAGAGCCTTTCCCTTGCGTGTTCTGTCCCTTATCTGACGTAGGGTGAGATCCTCTTCGGCTGTTTCGGACCTCCTTCCTCCAGACTGAGTGGTTACAGGAGAGAATCCTCCCCTGCCTCTTCGTGGCGGCCGATCTCGGGGTGGCATCTCAGTGCGTTTTGAGAACAAAGATCGTGTCCCACTGGGCGTGCCAACTTGATGCTGCCCGTCTGGTCCGTCCGGATTGTCCCCTGATCCCTGATCCAATGACCTAGCCCTGCAAGACAGAGCCCCGGGTGGTACCCGAGGGTAGACCCTCCGGCGTGATGATGAAAGATGGATCCCGGGATAGAAAAGGGGTATTCACTAGAATAATCAGAAGATACTTACCTGGAATAGTGCCGAGGAGCATTATTTATACAGTGATCCATGCTCTCCATGTGGTCCATCCTTTTGCGGCCTCTAGTGTATTTGTCCCTATCCGAGTTGTACTATCCCGGATGCCTCCATATTAGCTTACCTCATCATGGGCCGAGCCCGAACTACTGCAGGGTAGTTGGGCCTGGGCCTGTATCACCAACCATGAAGTATTGAAATGGTCCACATGGTGGATGAATCGGTCCACGTATATCACCTTGAATACGTTCAAGAAACATGGTGATTCTGTTTCAACCTTTGCTGGTGAAGGCCTTATGATTAATTTTCCAAGAGAACAAGCTTTACAATGGAAAGCATTTCCATGAGGGATCTTCTGGTCCTTCAATGGATGTCCATTTGTTCCTTCAATGATTCTTCGCATCATAGTTGTACCAGGATGACCCAGCCTGTCATTCCATATGGTAAAAATTGAAGGCTTCATAATTACATTATTTGATTCAACTGCATTTATGTGTGTGTAATGCAAGCCACTTGGGAGCATTGGCAGTTTTTCAAGCATACATTTCTTTCCAGATTTCATCATTGTGAGATACATATATTTCATGTTTCCTTCAGTTTCAGACTGAGTATGAAAACCATGAGAATATATATCTTTGAAACTTAACAGGTTTCTTTTAGATTTTTGCGAAAATAAGGCATTCTTAATTGTAAGCTTTGTACCATTTGGTAATACCAAATTTGCCTCGCCAATCCTTTCAATCAGATCTACAGGACCTGATATTGTATTCACAATGGTATTAGTTGGTTTCACTTTTGAGAAGAAACTTTTATCTTTCAATATAGTGTGCGTTGTTCCACTATAAAGTATGCAAATATCTTCAATTTTAATCCTTTGGCTAGCTCCAGGATTAGCCTTATCCATATTCAAAGTTTAACTAAGACAAGAAAAACAAATCTTGATAAAAAAACATGATCAATTCATAACTTCAGAAGGAATAACATACAAAAACACACTTCAAATGGGAAAATACATATTTCAGAAAATAGGTAAATATTAAACCATCTAGCTTCATTCCCAAAAAGGTTTATGAAATCCTTTTTAGTTTCCACCATCGGTTTGTTCAGAGAAATCACCATATTCATCAGTGAAGTCAGATGCCTCAAGATGGGTGGAATCCTGGTCAAGGTAATTAGTCTCCTTTCCCTTCACTTTCAGGGACTCTTTGTAGAGTTTGCATATGTGTTCAAGAGTGCGGCAGACTCTTGAACAATGCCCCTTTTCCCCACATCTGAAACAACATGTTCCAGAGTCCTTTGAGAAGCTTACATCTTTGCCCTTTTTATGGGCATTTTCATGGCTCTTCTCTTGCCGCTGCTTTTTGAAATTAACAGACTTGTTGGACATGTTGTAACCACCTCTGCCTCGACCACGGCCACGACCACGACCTTTTCCACGACCACGGCCTCGACCCTGAAAGGAGTTATAACTTTCAGGTTCCTCAGAGGTAACAGTGTTTGCTTCAGGAAACGCTTTAGAGCCGGTCGGGTGGGCATCATGATTCTTCATCAACAACTCATTGTGCTTTTCAGCAACGAGGAGAGTGGTAACAAAATCAGAGTACTTCTCAAACTTTTGCATGCGATATTGCTGTTGCAAAGTAATACTTGATGCATGGAAAGTAGAAAGGGTTTTTTTCTATCATTTCCTCATCAGTTTTAGCCTGATCGCAATAGCTCAAGTGTCATATACATTTCTGAATTGTATTCTGTGACATTTGAATAGTCTTGGTACCTTAAGCATGCCCATTCAGCAATGTATGTAGGAAGCAATATGTACTTCTGATGGTCATATCTGTCCTTTAAATTCTTCCACAACTTGTGTGGATCTTTTACAGTGAGGTATTCATTCTTTAGACTCACATCAAGATGTCTACGAATTAATATTAAGGCTTTCGCTTCATTAACACTGGTCGAATCGTTCCCTTCCTAGAGAGTATCCAAAAGGTCTAGCGACTGCAAATGTGATTCGACATCAACTGTCCATGGGGTGTAATTATCCCCACTGATTTCAAGAGGAGCAAAATCAAGTTTCACGAGGTTTGCCATGGTGATAACTAAATAAATGAGAAAATGAAATAATTTATTAGAATCGATAACTCAAAATTACAAGATCCATAAGGATTACCAACATCAAAACAAAATACAGAATTACAAGTATCATATAATTATGCTTAAACTCTTCCGGCGTACTATTTACGGTATGAACAAGTGCATGTAGTACAAAAATTATCACAAGAGCAAGGGCAAACAGTATAACCATTTTCTCGGTAAAATTTGAGTGTAAGAAATACGAAGTTGGAGAGAAAATGTGATTTGGTATTGTTGGATGAAACTCGTATTTATAGAGAAAATAGAGCCGTTTATAGTCATTTTATAACCGCTATATTATCACTGAATATATAGCCGTTTCAGGCTGTTTATTACGGTTGAAAATAGAGCCGTTTCAGGCTGTTAATTATCTTTGAAAATATATCTACTATTAATGTAAATCATTTATTTAATTTTAATTAAATTACACAGATAGTCATATACATATATAATCACACATATACAAGTATTAAGTAATCACCACAGTGATACAAGTATTAAATACTTGTTAGATGTTAATCAAGAAATTTAATTTCAGTAAATCAAATCACATTTCTATAAGGTGGCAAAGCTCTCCTGTATATAGAAATACGGCGTTATGTAAAAATAATTTAATCACATCACAAATGCTATAAGGTGGCAAAGCTCTCCTGTATATTGCAATGTGGTGTTTATGTCATATTTAAAATATGGCATACTATACCAGTGTTCTTGAACTTACATGGTGAAGATGTAGAGTGATCGTGTTGATAACGTGTTGTTAAATTTAAGGCAAGAACACAAGAATTTACGTGGTTCAGTCAAATGACCTACGTCCACGGTCGGAGAGATCCGAAATATCACTAATGTATTTGGGGAATTACAATGCTATCTTTATAGTGCCTTTATGCTAACTTTCTAGCTATCACTTTTGTATGCTAACAAAGGGATAAAGAAGGGAGAATTCTATAGCTCAAATGTTGGTTAGAATTGGTGTGTTCTTTCTCCCAAGCATCACTTCTATTTATAGTGATGAAAGGTAACAAATTGTCAAATTACCTAGCCTCCAATTTCAACATTTTATGGCTATGCATATAACTCATATGACTTGACTTTGCATTTTCACACTTTCACTTTTCCACATTTTCACATGAGCATTTCATACTTCATTTTATAACAACTTTTTTTTTCTATGTTGTTGTTGCGATTTATAAGAGTTTCACGAATCGGTACTATAAATTAAACATATAGTTCAATATTTGATTATACATTGGATAATCAAAATATATTGGATAATAATGCTTTTCAAAAATGAAGAAATTATCCTTGTGACTCAATTAAATATATATTTTTTAAAAAAAATAAAAACTTTCAAGATATCATACAAAAGGACATTTTAACTAAACTTTCATGAGTCAATAGCATAAACATATTTATTAAATTTAATTTATCTTAATTGATGAAAATAGCAAAAGAGGATAATGTTCGATTCGACCAGACGGAGTCTGAAAACTTGCTCTGCTCTGGCGATAAAAACGATTCCGACCTAATCCCTAAATCTCACACTCATTTTCCGGCGCCGCCTCTATGCCGGAGCCACCAACCATGAACCCAGCCCCGCCTGTGGTGTCCTATGCACAGGCGGTGGCGAATAACACTGCCAAAGTGAATAGGAACTCGATCCCGATCGGAGCAGCCTTCAATCCAAAACCGAGAGTCGACCATCTCGGGGAACCAGGCCTTCACTTTTCCGATGAGGAATGTGATCGTCTGGAAGAGCCTCTGAAACATACCCTAGTTGGGAGGTTTCTACGGGCCAGACCCAGATTGGAAAAGCTCTGGAAGGATTTTCAAACGGCTGGCTTCGTGGGTAAATCGGAGATCTATTTGCTAGACAATAAGCAGGTACTAATACATTTTGATTTTGCAGAGGATTATTACAGGTGCTGGATGCACAAGGTTTGGAGCTTTGGATCGTACTCAATCCGGATTACGAAATGGAGCCCCGATTTCGACCCGAATGCTGATTCCCCAATTGTACCGGTATGGGTAGCTTTATATGGATTAAAAAGACAGTTTTTTGATGAACATGTCATTATGTCTATTGGAAATCTGATAGGACTGCCAGTTAAAATAGATCAGGCTACTTTGAATAAAACCCGACCACATGTAGCTAAAGTCTGTGTAGAACTGGATGTTACAAAACCTTTAATTGACAAAATTTGGCTTAGCTTTCGAAATATGGGTTATTGGCAGAAGATTGAATATGAAAGCCTTCCTTTTTATTGCCAAAAATGTTCAAAATTAGGTCACCACAGTGATATGTGCCAGTCTGAAAATAGGCCTAGAGTTAATAATCCATGGAAGCCTACTTTGATTGAGAATTATGAGACAAATGCTTCATCTTCTGGATTAGCCAACAAGGGAAAAAATGAAACACCAATTGATATTTCTAATGAAACTTTGGTTTAGAATATCTCCTTGGAAAAGAGAGGTTTTGTGGATGCAGGTACAGGCACTCTGGTTTGGAGAGAAAAAAAGAATCCAACAATATTAGAAAACCAACTGAGAACAGAAAGGAAAGCAGATCACAACAAATCCCAAAATCGATCAGACTGAACACCACAAGGTAATGACAGAAAAATCTCTTACTGTTGTCGTACAAGATTATAAAACAGATGATAATAATCTGTTAGAGAAGGATGCCAGTGATTCAAACACTGGCTCCTTAGAATTTAATGATCCAATTAATCTTACCTCAGGTGAAGAACCAGCTACAAAGATTCCTGACACACAACAAAACCAAGGAAACGCGGGAGCAAAGATACCTGAAGAAAGGCAGAGTATCAACTTTACAACTGAAAACAGCTCAGATGGAAATCAGATAATAGAAAACTAAGGCTCAAACTTGGTGAAGCAAGGAATTGATGCTAAGAAAACAAGTCTGATGGTAAGTACAGGTATGAATACAACTTTATCTACTGAGGAACTAGCCATGATAAACAGTATGCCTGCTTTACCTAACTTGCAATGGTCACAAGAAAAAAGAGCTAAAGACATAGAAGGTGATTTCTTGTTAGAACCATTATATCAAGATAAAAAAAGATTTGATAAATTGCTTTCATCTACCCTATCTGATATAAACTACCAGCCTGACCAAACTGTCAAGAAAAAACGAGTTAAAAAAGATTACACTGGATCACAAAAGACAGTTACCACTAGATCTGAAATTGACCATAATACACTAGTTTAATTATGTCAAGTTTTAATTTATGTGTTTGGAATGCTAGAGGAATTAGGAACTTTAGAACACAAGCTAGGATACTAAGTATAAAAAGGAAAAATAAAATTGGATTATTTGTAATATTAGAACCTTTTCTGGATAGTACTCAAATCTCATCTGTTGCATTCACTCTAGGTTATAATAATTATCATGCACATCCTAGAAATAAAATCTGGATTTTATGGAATGATGAGTACAATATTACAATTACTGATACTCATGATCAATATATAAAGACAGATATAAGACATACATCCTTAGATACTATGTGGCATGCATGTTTTATTTATGCTAGGCATAATACAGTTATTAGGAGAGAGTTATGGGCTGAATTGCAAGTGTATAGTAATCTTCCAACTGTATTTGTAGGGGACTTTAATACTGTGAGATTTGCTAATGAATATATAGGTCAGTCTACACCAAACCTAGATTCAATGTTGGAATTTAATGAGTTTATAAATGAAAACAATTCAACTGAAATTCCAACATCGGGCAATTTGTTTACTTGGACTGGAAATAGAAGAATGAGATCAGGGAATATATGTACTGTTTGGGAAAGATTAGATAGAGGCCTAATATCACAATCTTTTAAAAATCTTTTTCCAAATAGCAGTATTAAAGTCAAGTCCAGACTGAACTCAGATCACTCTCCTCTAATACTCAGACTAAAAAATCATGGCATACAAAATATACCCAAGTCTTTTAAATTCCAAAACTGCTGGATATCTCATGATAATTTTTTAGATGTGGTAAAGAGTAATTGGAGAGAGGATACAGGATTATATGGAATGATGAATTTTTCTGTGAAGCTTAGAAGACTAAAAACTAGACTCATAATTTGGAACAAAGAGGATTTTGGAAATATCCAAGATAATGTGAAAATTGCTGAGGATAAGGTCATACAGAAAGAATGAATCATCAAATAGTTAATTCAGGAACCAGTAGAACTGAATTACACCAAGCCCAGGCTGAATTAACCATTGCACTATTAAGAGAAAGACTTTTTGGAAACAAAAGTCTATATTAAAATGGTTAGCTGAGGGAGATTTAAATACAAAATTTTTCCACTCCACTGTTAAGGCCAAACATGCTAAACAAAAAATAGCTTTGATTAAAAATTCAAATGATGACTGGATTACTAATCCAGATACTATTGGATCAGAAGCTGTTCATTTTTACCAAGGCCTTTTGACTAATGATATTTTTAGTGCTGATGAGAATATCACAGATGAGCTACTGCAGCACATACCAGAGCTGATAATTGAGGAGATGAATAAGGACATAATGAAGCAGGTGGACTCACAGGAGCTGAAAAAAATAGTATTCTCGATGGATGGAAATTCAGCTCCAGGACCTGATGGATTTTCAGGTACTTTCTATAAACATTGCTGGGAAATAGTTGAAAGGGACCTAATTGATGCAGTAAATGAGTTCTTGATAGGTGTACCAATCCCTAGAGCTATAACTGCTACTTTTATTACACTTATACCAAAAAGACAAGTAAACACCATATTTTCTGATTTTCGACCTATCAGTCTGTGTAACTTCCTCAATAAAATTTTTTCTAGAGTCTATACTGATAGAATGAAGCCCATAATGCCATTATTGATCTCCCCTGAACAATCTGCATTTGTGCAGGGAAGAGAATTGGCTGATAATATACTCCTCATGCATGAATTAACTGATTATCTACATAATAAAACATGGGGATTTAATATATTCTTGAAACTTGACAGGTTGAAAGCTTTTGATAGAGTCTCATGGAGTTTTTTAACTAAATTACTTCTAAAACTGGGCTTCAACACACACTTAGTATCAAATATTATGGGCAACATAAAAGCAGCAACATTCTCAGTTTTAGTTAATGGAAAACCCTATGGTTTTTTTAAGGCATCTAGAGGTATAAAACAGGGAGACCCATTGTCTCCATATCTGTTTATTATCCTAACAGAAGCTTTTACAAGATCACTGGGTTTTCTGTTTCAATGTGCTAAAATTGATTACTATAAACTGCCACATTTAGCTAAGAAAATAACAAGTCTGAGCTTTGCTGATGATACCATGGTTTTCTTAAAAGCTAATAAGAACAGTCTAGAAAACCTAATGGAGTTCTTAAATAAATATGAAAGAGTGTCTGGACAGAAGATAAATATTGAAAAATCCTCATATTTTATGTCCAATAAAGCTCCACAGGCCTATCATAGAATTGTTTCAGATACTACTGGCATACCTATAGGTGTTTTTCCTTTTAAATACCTAGGGTGTCCAATTTATACAGGAAGAAAGAAACAATCCTATTTTAAGCCAATTTTTGGCACTATTTTATCTAAATTATTTGCTTGGCAAAATAAATGGTTAAATCAAGCTGGGAGACTTATATTAGCTAAACATGTGTTGTCTGCTATACCATTGCATGTGCTTACTGTTTTAAAACCAACCAATGGGGTTTTGGATAGGCTACATATACTATTTGCAAAAAAAAATTGGGGAAGTTCTGAGCATGGTCAAAATAAAATATGGAGGTCATGGATAAATATGTGTTACCCAGTACTAGAAAATGGTCTTGGTCTGAGGAATTTGCATGTCTTAGTTGATGCCTTCTCACTGAAAATTTGGTGGAAACTGCAGAAAGGAGGATCTTTATGGTCTTCTTTTATGTGGTCTCTACCAGAGAGTAAAATGAAGTCTAAAACATGGCAAAGATACAAACAGATTGATGAGATTGCACAGGAAAATACTATCATTCAGATTGGTGCAGGTGATATTTCTTTTTGGGAAGCCAAATGGCTACAGGTTGGTAGGCTAATAACATTCTGGAATGATGATCTTGAACTTGTTCATCCAGAATTGACTGTAAAATATTTTTTCTTCAGTCAACAGCAATTGATTACTGATATGGTATATGGTTTTCCCCAACACATTATTGACATTTTAGCAAAAGATTTTGTTATATATGAAGATTATAAGGACAAAATCATTTGGAAGCTTGAAACTGATGGTGAATTCACTATTTCTTCTGCATATGAACTTCTCAGACCAAAAAGATTGATTATCAATTCTTACAAATATATGTGGTGGAAGTATGTGCCTAAAAAAATATCAGTTTTCAACTGGAAACTGCTCAATAGATTGCTGCCAATTTCTGACATATTACAGGAGCAACATATATGTGTTATATCTATGTGTTGTTTTTGTAAAAATGAATCTGATGAGTTAGAACATGTGTTTCATGACTGCCCTATTATACAAGGTTTATGGATACACTTTCATAATATGCTAGACCTAGTTCCAGAAAATTTCAATAATCTATGGGATAGGTGCATGTATTACTGGACCATAAACATGAAATATGAACTTCACAGGGTAATTGTTAGATCTTTGCCTTTTGTTATTAACTGGGTGATATGGTGCAGTAGAACAGCTTATTATTTTGACAATATAGTCCCAAGTGCACAGAGAATGAAACAGAAGGCTCTTTATCTGTTACAAAGTATCATCAGAATCAACAAGCTGAGATGGGTCAGATCAGAAGCAACCAATTTACATCATGAGCTACTCCAGCTAGCACCAGTGGCTCCTATGGTGTGTAAACAGTTTCAGTTGGTAAAATGGAGGCTTCCTTCAGCTCACTACAAACTGAATACTGATGGATCATCACTAGGGAACCCTGGTCATGCTTGAGCAGGAATGGTGATCAGATCAGTGACAGGGCAAGTAATTAAAGCAAGGTCAATTTATTTGCAACATAAATCCAGCCTAGAAGTAGAAACCCTGGCCCTACTAGGAGGGATTCAGATGGCATATCATGAAGGTATGGAACATTTACAGGTGGAGGTTGACTCTCTGATATTACTGAAGATCATCAGAAGAGAGTTCAGAATTCCATGGAGAATTGAGCCTTATATCAGAGCCATATTTTCCTTAACAAGTGAGTTCTCTTCTTTATCCTTATCGCACATATACAGAGAAGCTAATTCAGTAGCAGATGCATTAGCAAATTTAGCAAGTAAAGAGAGAATGAATTCAATTTTTTCAAATGAAAACTTGCCAAATAATATTAAGGGGCTAGTCATTTTGGACAGTAGAGAGGTGCCTTACATAAGAGTATGATTTCAGTATCTACTGATATTTTCTTTGTACTTATTGCAGGCGCCAGGCCTGACCAGGACAAGATGAAAAGATCCAACAAAAATGCAGAAAGAACAAAGATCATGAGCAGCTGCACCAGAAAGACTTGAAGCAAGAATGCTGTTAATTTTTAACATGCTTATTGTATGATTGTATGATTATTCAGGCTCAATAACATAGATAAATAAATTATTGATCCCCGTGCTTGTCAGCAAATTTGGGCTTCGCATAGCGATCCCTAACATGCTTGCAAGTAGTGAGTCCTCCCATCGGCAGAATTGAGCTTCACATAGCGATCTCTAAATTTCTTGTGGGAGTAGACATGGGAATAGATAATTTATTTAACATATCTCTTTTGATACATTAATTTGTAACAATATTGTTTCAGATTTTTTCCCTACGGGGTTTTTTTATAGGCTTGGTGAACCTAATAAATTTCACCCCACTTCATGTGGTTCAAACGAAAAAAAAATAAAAAAAGGATAATGTTCGATTCAGTAGCGATGAACATCATTTTTTTATACACTTGTGATTATCATGGAATTAATCAATTACTCATTCTTTTACGATACATTGCAAATTTGTGATTTCAGGCCATACTTAGAGTCATATGTAACCTATATTTCACAAATCGTTGAAACGTTAACTAGACATATAAGTTGAATATTCGACTTTAATCTTTCAAAAATTAGTAATGTAGACATAATAAGTTGAGTATCTGACTATAATGGTTGAAAATTAGCATCTTTCATGAATTAGTAATGTAGACATAATAAGTTGAACATTTAACTATGATTGTTGAATAATTTGCACATCTTTCACAAAGTGGTAATTTAGAAATATTTAGTTGAATATACTCAAGGCCTTTTCCACTTCAGTTGAACTGAAATGAAAGTTGATGAACTAAACTGACGGTGTTGATAGGTGCTTCTTCTATGAGGCGAATAGAACTGAATTGAATATGTTAAACTGAACTGAATCTGATTATAAAGGTTGAAAATTAGCATCTTTCATGAATCAGTAATGTAGACATAATAATTAAATACTTGAATATGATTGTTGAAAATTTAGCATATTTTTCATGAATCAATAATGTACACATAGTAAGTTGAACATTTGACTATGATTGTTGAATAATTTGAGCATCTTTCACAAAGCGGTAATGTAGACATATTTAGTTGAATACTTGAGGCCTTGTCCACTTCAGTTGAACTGAACTGAACCAAAAGTTGTTGAACTTAACTGGAAGGTGCTGAACTAAACTGAATGTTGTTGAAAGGTGCTTATTCAATGAGACAATAAGGAATGGAACTGAATTGAGAAGTTGTTGAATTGAACTGAACTAAACTGAAAGTGCAGGGACAGGGCCATGACGGTTGAAACATTGTCGTATCTTTCTTAAATCAGTAACATATGCATAGTAACTTGAACATTTGTCCATAATCGTTGAAAAATTAGTGTATCTTTTACGATTTGGTAGCGTATATATAGTAAGTTGAATATTTGACTATAGTTATTGAAAACTGAGCGTATCATTCATGATTCGGTAACGTAGACTATAAATAGTAAGTTGATATTTGATCATAATCGTTGGAAAATTAGCGTATCTTTCATGATTCGGTGACATAAGCCAGACATAAATAATTAGACATAGGAAGTTGAAAACTTGACTATAATCGATGAAAATTAGCGTATCTTTTCAGAATTCGGTAACGTAACCTAGACATAGACAATTAAATAGTAAGTTGAACACTTAGTTATAATCGATGAAAATTAGCGTATATTAACAAATTGATGATATAAATTGGACAAGTTGAATATATGACTGTATAGATAAATTATAAATATAACTGAATAATAAAAATTTTATTTTATCCATTGTGATTATTAAAATTTTGGAAATAAAACTAGAAATAAAGGTTGTTACATGAAAAAAAAAATCCCAGGAAGTATGCTTGTAATAACAAATGGCCGAAAGGACCTAAAAAAACAGAATTCAAATGGGGTTAAATGGATCATCAATTATACTACTTTCATCTCAATTAAAATCTTTTACTTTCGTTTTTGGTCTGTCTCAATCAAAATTTCTTACTTCTATTCCTTCCCTTTTTTGCAAAGAAAATAACTATGAATTACACATTTACATTTAATGAGTCTTTACATATAACTATGACATTAAGTCATATTCTTCTTTTACGCTCTAAAAGAATTAGATATAACATATAAAATACTCTCTTAAATATCCTATCCAAAGTCAACTAATAAATATTGGGTAGGTAGGACGAATTGGGTTAATTAATAAAAAATCCCAGCAATTGTAGCGGCCCCACATACTTCCTAGTATAAGAGCCCTCCTTCCCAACATCAATCACCCTTGTTGCCTGCCATCAGTCCTCGATATGAACCGCCTCGCCTTTCTCTTCCACCAGGCGAGTAGTTCTTGATGAGCATGATCTTTTAATCCTTTAATCTTGATGAGTACTGGTATTTTAATGTTTTTTTTTGTTTTCTTGTGATTTGCAGGGAGTCCTTGATGAGCAGTTTGTGCAGGTACTGGAGCTCCAGGATGAAGGATCTCCCAACTTCGTATCTGAAATGTTGGAGCTCCATTACAGTGCATCTGAGAGACGAATCTGGAATCTCCGAGAAATGTTGTACGTACTCATTTCTGTATCTGGAATTCATTTAGTTCATGTTATAAAACTAGGTCATTTTTGATGTAGCGACGTCGTTTTTTAACACGAACACGGTGACTGGTTTTGATTAATTTTGGATTAAAAAAATGCAGGATTGGTATGGAGCCTACGAACTACAAGAGAATGGGGATCCTTTTGAATCAACAGATGGGGAGCAGTTCTACAATTGGAGCAAACAGAGTTAGAAATGTTTGTATCGCCTTTCTGGCTGCTTCTGAGCGATACGATACACTGGGGTACCCCCTCTCTTCAGTCTTCATCTTGTTCCTCTCTTCTTTCCTTTTTAACAATTAATGTTTACCACTTTTGTTTTATTTTTTAATTTTATTCATACATACATACCTTCCTTCATAAGGAAATATAACTCCAGAACATGAATTTTTGGGACCATTTTTACTATTGATAAAGTTTTGGTTGTTCTCTTTTTTTATTATTACTTGGTACGTGTTGGTATAATTTTATCTGACTGCTATATATCTAGCTTTTGTTTTGTTTTTTCTCTAAAAAGTTTTCTAATGGTTTTGATTGGTTTTTCAGATGTCTGAGAGCCTTGGATGTGCTGGAGCACGAATACTGCTATTTCAAAAACAAGATGCATGAACTATTCCAGGTTCTATACATTAACAACACATGTTCATAAATCTTTTTGTAAGCTAAAACATTCATAGTCTGCAGCTAATTGAATGAATGTGTATTGATAATTTCAGCCGGAACAACAGAGATTGCTTGCCATCACCGCAGTACAACCACCGCAGCAGCAGCAGAATCAAGGAAATTGAATAGATCTGATTAACGTTGGGAAGTTGTGGGATTTGTTGTTGAGGGAGAATCGCAATGCATTAATTAGTATTATCTGGAAGTGGTTTACTTTTGGTTTGGTTTTGGATTGATTTGTCTGTAGTTCAAATTTTGGCTCTGCGAAATCGTGAGATGGCAAGTTATGTACTGATTTGTCGAAACAAGTTTTCAGCTTTTATTAATGGCCGGTTTGGCGCTTCAGTTTACTGTGTTTTGTATGTTTTTCTGAGCTTGGAAACTGGAGCGCACCCATTTTCGCTTTTTTCCAGTTGTCTTGCGAGTTTCAACATATATTACTGTGTTTCTATTTATACTAGTAACACCATAACCTTTAATATTAGAATTAAAGGTTGGCAGGCTATAATGGTTGGTAGGATGATAAAAAGTTGATAGGGTATGATGATATAAATAGAAAAATGCTATTTGTACCTATTTGTTTTGTCAATTTTTAATATTTAATTATTAAAATTTTAAGTTATGTTTCAATTTATTTTTAGTGTATAGTTAAACAAAATAGCTTTTATGTTTAATAGAACAGTTTTTTTCTTAAATTTGATTTATAAAAAATTACAATACACTTATAAATATTATCAAATAGTATATCACAAGTTCTAAAATCATTTGAATTTATAAAAATTACATATCACCAAAATTGGTTTGTGTAATTCAACTAAAATCATGTAAAAATATGTATGTATTGTTTAGACATCTAATAAAATCATATCAAATATTTTATTATTAATTATTTTGCAAATTTTATGCTTACTATGCCTGATGTCTAATTTTTATATGTGTACTTTAACTTAAATACTATTTAATATTTTAGTTTACCTGATTTAAGGAGTAGATATTTATTATGAATAGTATAAATAACGTTATGTTATAATCTAAACCCTAAAATTCATAATCTAAATGTGTGAACATGATGTGAAACTATATAACAAAAGAAGGAATACATTTATTTTAATAAAGTTTTTACTTTAGTATTTTATTGTACTCCATAATTATATTTTATTTTTGATCAAATATATTTCATCTATAAATTAAAATGTTAAGGAATAAAAATATTAAAAAAGAAAAGTCCAAGTTGACTTTTAAAAAATAATAAAATTAATCTAATTAATTGTTGATACACATTAATTTGATTGATTTGATTAACGTGAGATAAGGTGGTTCAAATAATAAATAAGATGATGTAAATAGAATTACTATTACAATTCATTCATTTGACTAGATTGTCATCTTCTGCAAATTCTGGTAAGTAGTCAGATAGTAAGACAAAAATATAGGGGCAAATGTCAAGTATTATTAATATTTATGGATTGATATTGTGGGCAAATTATATGGTACACTTGCATGCAATACACTTCTAGAAGTAACTTATAACATTTTAATTTATAATATTATGCATTATCATACAGTGTTTGTGATTGTGTATTTTATGAAAATGTAATAATATATCAAAATAAATTATCAAACAACATTGATATAAATATAAAGTCATGTTTTTACAATTTTAGAAAGCTTAATTTCTTTTTTCGTATTGTTGTTAAAGTTTAAGTTTGGAAGAGTACGTACATGCATCAAATACAGCGTGTTTGAGCACTTTAAATATAAATACGGACTGCGAAATTAATATTGGACTGCACCGAAATGTATTGAATCGGATTTTTGGAATAATTTTATTCAATATGTAGTCACTCGGGCTGAAGACGGAAATGGATGGGATTCAAATCTTAGTGAAAATGTTTGACATTTCCGTCTAACAATGTTAGACGGAAATGTTTGACTTGTTGAAGACTGTACATTCATGGAAGGCTCGATCGATCAGCGTTGGAATCAGTCTACCCCGAATGGCGAAAATTGTTTGACATAACAAATTCTGGGTACGTAAATAAAGGACGTTATATGTAGTGCTCAACAAATGCTTTCCAAAAGAAGCCGCAGAGAAGAATTACTTGAAAAGAATATAAGCAAAATGCGTAATTTTGCAGATAGGTATGCGAAAACGGATAGGTCATTACCCCATTTTCTCCGGATGCAGCAGTAGATGGAAAACTGTCGAACAGATCCTGCAAATAATTTCTCAACGTCTTCTTGGTTTGTATAGGAATATGCTTCAGGAGAAAGGCTCCTTCCCTGGAGTCCAATCTACATCCAGATCCTCTTCAATGTTGTCATCTTCATCACCTTCCTCCTCGTCTTTATTGTCATTGAAGTCCGTCTCCTTTTCTTCTGGCACTTTTCTGTTGGCTTGTCCTACTTCTTCAGTCACATTCAAGTTCTTCGGTAAGAGGTGTGACAATTTAACCTTTCAAAACGAGCAGATACATCTTTCGGAAATGGCTTTTGCACCAGCCCTGACCGAAACCTGACATCAACGCCAATCTCAAGCTATCAAGAACATGGGATCATGTGATACAATTGCGCATTCCACCAGACTTGGAGAGGTTTTTCGTATTTCTTGTTTGATGTAGTCAGTCATCAGCAAGTTCAAGCAACTGCAATGATTTCTGGCATTTGCATCACCATGCCTCACAATGATAGTGGTACACAGAAATAAGTTCTTTGATATATTCGAGGCTATATAATATCAATAAGTTCTTTGATATATCAATAAGTTCTTTGATATCTTGGTGAGGGTATATAATATTCTCTCCTGATCCAAACCTACGAAAATGGACCATTCTGAAATAGTATGCTGCCCTGAAGAGAAGCCTCCTTAGCAAGTTTCCACCGATCGAACTCCAGACGTCAATAAAGGTAGAATCAGGTGGTCCTGCGGCAGAGAAGGAAGCCAACTAGCTCGTCTGAATTTCATTGGGGATCAGGATCCTCCAACCATCTCATCAATACTGTTAGCTTTCACACAGATAAGCTGAGAAGAGGAAAAAGAAGAACAATGATGTTGTGCAGAAAACTGGATACTGCTTTTCTATTAATATCATCTTTTATATACACAAACTCTGAAAGAAAAAAGGAATACGAAATAATCTACTTCTACGGAAGAAGGAAACTAAATAATCTAATTTCTACGTAAGAAGGAAACGTAATAATCTAATTCCTACGGAAAAAGGAAAGGAAAATATCTACTTCCTACGGATGCTAATTAACATCTTTATTTTCTAGAAATAGATGCAGAAAATAAACAAACAAGGAAAAAAAAGATGACTAGAATATCTCACAAATCACCCCCATAATCTTGTCATCACTTTATCTCTGCAACTCCGATTCTGCCCCTAAGTTCTTGAAAACGAACTCGTCCGAGAGGATTTGTCAGGATATCAGCAGGCTGAGCTTCTGTGTTGATGTAGTCGATGTCAATATCGCCCTGCTCTAGATAATCTCTAATCAAATGGTAATGTATATCAATGTGTTTACTTCGATCGTGAAACACAGGATTTCGGCTAAGATCGATTGCCGATTTGTTGTCCACCAGTAACGTTGGTGCTTGTGGCTGTTCACCTTGCATTTCACCAAGCAATCTACTAAGCCAAACACCTTGGCAAGCGGCAGTGGCAGCTGCAATATACTCGGACTCGCACGAAGAGAGTGCCACCACCCGTTGTTTCTGTGATTGCCAACTCACCGGAGATTGACCTAGGAAGAAAACTAGCCCCGTCGTGCTCTTCCTATCGTTGACGTCTCCGCCCAAATCAGCATCACTATAACCTGCCAAGAGTAAAGGTCCAGCACTTTTTCCATATTAAACTCCAAACTCTAGAGTTCCCGCCACATAGCGTAGAATATGCTTCACTGCTGCCATATGCTCAACTCTTGGCTGCTCCATGAATCGGCTAACATAACCAACTGCAAAAGTAATGTCTGGACGAGTATGAACTAAGTACCTGAGGCTTCCCACCAAGCTGCGGTAGTCCGTGGCGTCCACCGGTCTCCCGTCTCCCGTCTTGCTTAGTTTGAGCCGTGCCTCCATTGGTGCCGCGCATGGATTGCACTCTTCCAGTCCGGCCTTTTGTAAAAGCTTCTTTGCATAAGATGATTGGTAAAGAGTGACCAAACCCTTCCGTTGTTGCACTTGGATGCCGAGGTAGTAACTCAGTTCGTCGAGGTCGCTCATCTCAAATAGATTCGTCATCTCCTTCTTGAACTTCGTCAGTTCTTCGATTGAAGTTCCGGTGATGATCAAGTCATCAACATAAACTCCAACTAGCAGTTGCTCCTTCCCGTTGCTCCGGCGATACACCGCGTGCTCGGCTTCACATCGTACAAACTCCAAGTCGCGAAGACTCTTGTCAAGTTTGGCATTCCAAGCCCTCGGAGCTTGACGTAGTCCGTAGAGAGCCTTCTTAAGCCGAAAAACCTTTCTCCATCGTTGCCTTGAATTTCGAAACCCGGCGGTTGCTTGACATAAACCTCCTCAATCAGATCACCGTTAAGGAACGCGGTCTTGACGTCCATGTGGTGGATTGGGCACCCGTGGTGTGCAGCGAGCGCGATCAGAACCCGCACCGTCTCCATTCGCGCAACTGGAGCGAACACTTCCTCGTAGTCCACCCCCTGCTGCTGCACGTAGCCCTTTGCCACTAACCGCGCCTTTCATTTCACCATCTCTCCGTTCGCGTCCTTCTTAAGCTTGAAGACCCACTTAAGTCCGATGGCACGGTGTCCCGGTGGTAGATCGGTGAGGCGCCAAGTCTGGTTTGCCTCGATGCTTGCAAGTTCCTCCGTCATCGCCGTTCGCCATCCTTCGTCCTTCTCGGCTTCAGCTAGGCTTGTTGGTTCGTCGACTGTGAGAAGACAAAGCTCCTCATCCTCAGCTTCAATCTTCTCGGTGGCGTTGAGAAGGTCCTCCATGGTTCGATACCGTCGTTGTGCCTCAACTCTGGAGGGTGGTTCCGATGCGTTTGCCGGAGGTGACACAAATTCTACGTTGGGAGGTGGTGATGCACTTGGGGTTCGTGGACTTGACACCGAATCTTCACTTCTAGGCCTGCTTCTGGTGAAATTCTCATCGTCTGAACGAAGGATTTTCTAGGCTGGTTCGCTACCTACACCAAAAGAGACAAAACGGTCGAAGTTGGAACCCTCACCATGCCCGTGGTTTTGTTGCTGTGTCGATGTGGTCCAGTCCCATGCTGTGTCTTCATCGAAGACGATGTCACGTGAGACTCTCACCCGGTCTGTGGCAGGGTCGTAGACGCGGTACGCCACAGTTCCAGTTTCATACCCAAGTAGCACCATCGGCTTGCTCCGGTCCTCCAGTTTCTTCAGCCCTGGCTGCGTGGCCTTGACATGGGCGACACACCCAAACACCCGGAGATGGCTCACGCTCGGCCGGCGCCCGTGCCATGCTTCGTAGGGTGTCTTGCCGCTGACGCTCTTCGTGATTCCCCGGTTCAGAAGGTAGACCGCCGTTGTCACTGCTTCTCCCCAGAATCTCATCGGCATGCCTTTGGCCTTCAAGAGGCAACGTGCCATGCTAACCACCGTTTGATTTCGTCGTTCGACCACGCCGTTTTGCTGGGGCGAGTATGGCGCCGTTGTTTGTCGATGCACACCGTGGTCGGCAAAGTACTCGCTGAGTTCTTGAGACGTGAACTCACCTCCACGATCGGTCCGCAGCGTCTTCAACTTGCACCCACTTTGTCGTTCGGCTGCTGCCACGGTCCTTTTGATGGCTTCCGCCGCTTGATCCTTCGAGGTCAACAAGACTATCCACATATATCTACTAAGATCATCTACCATTAGTAGAAAGTATCGTTTACCTCCAGGAGTTTGTGGCTCGATGGGTCCACACAGATCGGCGTGCACGAGCCCAAGGCGTTCGGTCGCTCGGTTCTTGGCTTGGCTTGGGAACGAGCTGCGTTTCTGCTTCCCGGCCAGGCAGGCGTCACACAAGCGCTCAACGTCATCGAGCAGCAGGAGTCCGTCCACCATCTTGTTCCTGGCCATGCGTCGAAGGGCCTCGAAGTTCATGTGGCCGTATCTCGCGTGCCATTGCCACCCATCCTCGCACCCATGCACCGCAAGGCACACTGGTCGTGCCAAACTCAGATGAAGGAGGTAAAGGCGCCCTTGGCCTCTTGGCACCCGTGCGAGTAAGAGTCCGCCTTGATCCCGTAACGTGAGCCACCCGTGCTGGATCCTCGTGTCGTAGCTGTCCTCATCCAGCTGGCCGAGTGAGATGATGCCGCTGTGGAGCCGTGGTATGTAATACACATCGTCCAACTTTAGGTGCTCGCCGTTCCGGCACGTAAAAACGATCGTACCAGTGCCTTTTATTTCCACGGAGGTGTCGTCTCCCAGTTTGACCGAGCCTCGTACATCCGTGTCTAGCTCGGAGAAGAACTCCCGTCTTCCGCACATGTGGGCACTCGCACCGGAGTCAAGGAACGATGCCGTGTCACTCTGCCCGGGCTCCTTCGTTGACCGTGCTTTAGATCGCGTCTCGTTGAGCAGGACGTGCTCCTTGGTGGCTGAGTTCCCGATCGTGAGTGAGTGAAGCCTTGCTACGAGGAGCGTCTGTTCGTCCACTTCAGCTTGCACGAGGTTGGCACGTCCCTTTCGTTCGCGCCGTGGCTCGGGGCAGTCCTTGGAGATGTGGCCAGCGTATTTGTTACAATTGTAACACTTCAAATTCGTCAAGTCTCTGTCACCGCTCACCGCCCGTTGGCTGCCGTCTCCCTTGTGGCTCGGTTTCTTCCCTTTCTGAAAACCCTTTCCTTTGCCTTTGTTCCTGGAGCTAGAGCTCGGTCCTCGTGCGATCCACTCTTGCACCGTGAGCAAAACTTGACCGTTGGAGTTGTTCGTGGTGTTGATGGAGCACCGATCTGCTGCTGACCTAAGCCTGCCGATGAGTTCCTCCACTGTCATGCCATTCAGATCGAGCAACGTTTCGATCGAGCAAGCGATTTGGGCATACTGGCTCGGCACCTCCCGCAAGAACTTTTGGACCACTTTGATCTCTTCTAGAGATTCACCTAAAGAACGAAGGTTATTGACGATACCTGTAATCCGCATGCCGAAGGCGTCGAGTGACTCCCCGTCCTTTAAGGCGATTTGCTCGAACTCCTTGCATAGATGTTGTGCCGTGGCCTCACGCACTCGATCCACGCCGACTCGCATCATCCGGATTGCCTTCCAAGCTTCGTGTGCCGACGTTTTGACAGCTAGCGCCGGTACCATCTCCGGTGGCACCGCCCGAATCAAAGCCGAGAGGGCCGCCATGTCTTCCCGTTCGGACGGTTCTCCAACGCCGGAAGTGGCCTCCCATAAACCTTGTGCTCGTAGGTTTATCTTCATCACGAGGGCCCATTCGATATAGTTCGTTGCCGTCAACGTGGGGTACACAATGTTGGCGCCAAGGTTGGTACGTTCTTGGATGACACGTTCGTGGATGACAACTTCGCCGCCGTTGCTGCGTCGTGGCCTGCTGCGTCCTCGTCCTCCCCGTGGTTCCGTTCGTGCCGGTGATCTCGATGCGTCGCCATAGGATCGTTGAACCTCTTGATACCACTTGTTAGCTTTCACACATATAAAATGAGAAGAGGAGAAAGAAGAACAATGATGTTGTGCAGAAAACTGGATACTGCTTTTCTATTCATATCATCCTTTATATACACAAACTCTGAAAGAAAAAAGGAATACGAAATAATCTATTTCTACGGAAGAAGGAAACTAAATAATCTAATTTCTACGTAAGAAGGAAACGTAATAATCTAATTCCTACGGAAAAAGGAAAGGAAAATATCTACTTCCTACGGATGCTAATTAGCATCTTTATTTTCTAGAAATAGCTGCAGAAAATAAACAAACAGGGAAAAAAAAGATGACTAGAATATCTCACAAATACGAGATGATTCAAAATCAAATACTCCTTGTGTCCCATCTAAATCTGCACATTTTTTTCATAAATGTTTCGGACCATATTTGACCATAAATTTCAATATGTTTATTAGTAATACTATTATCATACAATAAATTATTGGATTCACAATGCACTCTACAGGAAGAAAGTTTAAAGAATTTTGCTGTGACTTTGTTTTATTTCTTTTATTGATGTTCTTTGTGGAGAGTTTGTATTGGAAATCAGTATTAACCCAAATTTGAGTAAAAGTAGATTTGGTTACATAAACCTGGAAAATTTTATGATTATATATATATGGGAGGGGTTCCATTCATTGTTTTACTCAAGATCCTAACCCTTCCATTCAATCTTATCTAATGGTTGGAATTAAAAAGAGTTTTCTAATTCTCTATAATGATTAATTCTACTTTCTTTCGTTTTCTTTTCAATCTTCTTCTCCAAATTAGTTTTCCAATACAATACCCTCCGAAACCATTTTTCCAAGTCTTTCTTCATATCATGGCTTTCCAATACAATTTATGACTTCCTATCAAAATAGAAATTCCCCCCTATTACGATCGGGCCAATTTCATGATTTTAAATATCTCATAATATTTCCCTTTCCCTTATTACAGTCCCGCCAGCCAGGGGAGAAGACTTCACCATTCTTCAGGCGCTGTTTTCCATCGACATGTTCATCCTCTTCCTCGCTACGATTTGCGACGTTGGCGGAACCTAATCGCAATCGACAACCTCAGACAGATCGGGATATCTCTCGGGTATCCGAAGAAGACGATCCTCACATTCGTGTCTCTCGCAAGTATCTGGAATTATCTTGGAAGAGTGACCGCTGGATTTGGATCGGAGTTATATCTACAAGAGTACCAGTTTCCTCGTACACTCATGTTTCGGAGCACAGAGGCCGCTGTTGTTCTCCATCATCTCGGAGCTATTCGGATTAAAGTACAATTTTGGATCGATAGCGAGCTCGATTGGGTGGTACATCGTGATTGTGTAGTGGTGGGGCATTTATACGACATGGAGAGGAAAAAGCAGCTGAGAGCTTTAGGGCTAAAAAGGGTGGAGGGGATGAATTTGAACTGCAACGGCGTGGTGTGCTTCAATCATATCTGCTGAGAAAATCAATTGATTGAACAGAGTAGGATTGTTTTATACATGTAATATGGGCAGGCATCAATTCAAGCAAACGGGCGTCGCTCTCGGTGATCAACGGGGGTGTTAGACATGCATGTCCAAGCATACAACAACAAAGCATATGGGTGATGGAAAGGGGTATTCTTCTTCCAAGATTTTGTATTCCTCAATCTCCATTGAACTGGGTTTGCACGTTTTCTGAACTAAAAGATAAAATAGGGAAACGAAGAAAGTATGCAGAAGACGAAGGAGGTTAAAAGAGATAAAGGGAAAACTCTAATTTTGAAAAAAAGGTTATAAATGGAAAGAAAAGATATTTAATTATTGAAGAAATTAAAAAAGTCTATTTAATTCTAATTATTAGATTAGATCAGAGGCGATGGTTAGGATTTTAAGTAAATACTTGAGTAAAAATAAGAGAGTCAATGGAGTATACCACGGGGAGAAAGCTCATTATATGTATTTATTTGTGTTGGGTTTTCTCTTCAAAGTCCAAATAGAGTTTGTGTTACTTTAGGTTTAATTCTTGATGGGTTAAATGAGTTTAGACCCAAATAGATTAGGCCTAGGGTTTAAGGAGGGTTTAAGGGTGTTTTAGTATAAATAGACTTGTTTAGTGCTATTGTAGTAAGCCACCTCTTAAAGAGTTAGAGAGGAGAATCTTGTTTGGTGTTCTTCCTCTTTAACTATGGTGAAGAAAGGGATTGGTTAGATTGGTTTGTGATAAATAGAAGATAGGGTGAGCGAGAGAGACATAGTGTGTTGGTGTATAGAACATACTTTGTAAAAGTCTCTTCTATTTTCTAGTGAATTGGAATCGTGATTTTCTCCCGATTAGGGTTTCCACGTAAAATCGTTGTGTTGGTTGTTTTGTTTTGTTGATGGTTGATTGACAACTTGTTCATAGTTGTTGGTGATTGTTGTCGTGGGTTCAAGACGGGGTGTTTAATTTTCGACGTAGGATTCGAAGTTAAATCCCTAATTGATGGTGATGGGGGATTTTGATCTCAACGGTGTTACGGTTTGAGGTTAAAATCCTCAACAATTTGTTGCATGACAGACTTAGCTTGAAGGAGGTACAATAAAATGGGCCAGAACTCACTTATAGTCGTGAGGCTTCCATACGGACTGCTAGTAATTAATCTAGGACACCCTAAGAAAATTGTAGTTCAAATAAGGGTCTGTGTGTCCCATCTTATTACCCAGTCTCAAATTGTGTGTTCTAAACCTGTTTGGGTGTAGTAAATATGGTTACACTTGCTTTGTAATTCCAACTTTTTAAAGTCATTCGCGAGTGGTGGTGCAAACCAAGCAAACACTCAATTAATTAAGTTTAATATATCAATTAGAGAGCTTAATTGGGGTGTTACATATGATCCCTGATCTATGTTATATCTATAATATAAACGATCACCTAAGAGACCACCTTAGAATAAAGATGCATGTATAACATTTATAATATAAATTCATATGTGATTTTATTGTGGCTCATTTAATTTATCATATAATTACTTTTAAAATAAATCAAAAATTAAATCACAGATAATTATATGTGGCCTATTTGTCATCAGGCAATGACTACCATATATATGTGTCGAGGGTTTTGTGTTTCTCCATATATATTATTTTGTTTTTTAATTTTTTTAATTTTGAGGAATGTTTCTCCATCCATTTAATTTTCTTATTTTCCTGAGTAAAACAAATCGACGTCCTACAATTTACCTGAGTTGCAAACACTTCTAATAGAGTATGCAGGGTCAAGTCCCCAAGTATGTAACTGTATATTTTGAATTCGATGTTTCATAAGATTTTGACTGATGTACGTACGAAGATAAAAGAAAAGAACCTCGAATGAGAAAATAAAACTATATGTACGAGATTTTTAGAAAGAGAATTTTATAACTGAAATAATATTTTTGTCTTCTGATCTCATCAAACAAAAGGTTACAAAGTATGAATATAAATAGGGCTCCATAAAACTAACTATCCTAATTCAATGCAACTACTCTCAACGTTGGAGTCACACTAACTATTTTCCTAGTCTAAAGGAATGATGGAACTAAACTCTGAGTAGTTCTCTCTGAACTATTCTTTATTATCAAACTAAATTCTAATTAGTTTTCAAAAGAAAAAACTAAATTCTAATTAACTCAACGGTAAAACATGGTAAAAACATCAACTAGTTTTATTACTCCAACAGAGTACACATTATAAAAGTCTCATGCGTGTAATTTATCTCAATTAGTTTGTGATTTCAAAAACAGATACTGAACTGATAGAATATCACAATAATCTTGATATTATTGTGATTGATTAGTATATATTAGCATACCTTATTTGGTGTCTCTGTATTATGTAAAATATCAAGATTATTGTGATATTCTATCATGAACAGTAAAAATATAAAAACTAGTGCCCATGTTATCCCTTGGTGCATTAATCTTAAATTAATAAAAATACTGTTATTACATTTCAAATGGACATGGTGATGGTGTATATATATAAAACCTGGTTATCGTGCAGCGACAAAATATTGGTTATCACTAGTGGAAAACAGGTCAAATCAGGCATTAAATAGCGGCGGTAACGCGTAAAAAATGCCTAAACGCCATTCTACCATATTTACGAGTTCTCAAAGCCAATAGATTGGCGTTTTGAAATTTAAAAACGGCGGAAATATGAAAGTGCCATTCGATTGAGATTTCAGAATTCTGAAATGGACCAATAGTATGTGAGTTTGTAAAATGTACTTTTACCCGATTGACATTCAGAACGCTAAAATGGATCTATTAGGTTTATGTTATCTACTTCACAAAAGGGTAATTCATCTGCTGGATGTCCGATGTCGTTAACGGTCATATTTGTTGAAATTAATGTCGGCGACTTTAAAAAAAATGAAATTGAAATTGCTGCCCCCAGGATTGAGTTTACGACAGGGTGAGTCTGATAGATTAGTAATATATTCGAATTTAGAGTTCTAAAATGCGTCGGCAATTAAGTGGAAAAGAAACTATCGCACGAACGATTTCTTAAACTTAAAAGGTTGGGGTTATAAAATTAAGTGAATTTATAATAAAATGAATATCGAGGGACGGACATAACCGGTTCATATTAAGAATGTGGTTTGTTGATAGTTTGTCTACCTATTAGCTTTACGAATTCTCAAACCCGTCGGCAATTATATACATTAAAAAAATTGGATCAAACTTATTTTGTTAATTAAATAAACAATATTCAACTTGAGAGCACCGTTTGCCATTGCGAAGTAGATTTTAGGATAGTTTTTATTTTTGATAAATCTGTTTGTATTAAGATATCTCATTGTCGGTAGTAATGTGTGTACCTATTATAGATTCGACTTCTTAAACACACATATGAGTTTTTCGAAAGATGAAATTCAATAGTTTAGTTTTCTATCCTACGTTTCGATATCTACATTTTGAAAGGTTGGGAAGTTCATTGAAAAGTTAGAAGTCGCATTCACCGAATAGAAAGTAAACCCCCAAAATAGATTAGGCTTACTGGGTTTTATTGCCAATAGTTTAGTCATCTATCAAGTTTGGAGTTTCTTAAACCTAATAGAAACGTATTATAAATTTTGAAAATATCATAAAACATCAAATTTAGACTTTTAAACATGAAGTTTTTGATGATTATGTTAATTTTATTATGTATAATACACTTTTCATATAGATTTACTTGGAGATTAGCAAAATTAAAGGTACGTGTAGTGAGAATTTTAGTATCATGAACCTGAGAAGCAATACTAAGACTAAAACTTGTTACTTAAGTATATATACTTTAGAGACATATTTCACCCATAATTGTGATCAATTTATTTCAATTTCTAAATGAAATTAAGTTTATTAAAGTGTTAGTGATATATTTTAACATAATACAACTTTCATGTAAATTTACTTTGGTATTAGCTCAATGAAAGGTACTTGTAGTGATAGCATCAGTATCAAGAATCTGAGAAACTAATAACATCAGTATCGAGTTAGCACGGGGTCTCGCTGACCGGTCAGCGAGTCCGGGATCCAGGGGCGGAGCGCACCTTGGCCTTGGGGATCCGGGGGGCGGAGACGCCCCCGACCCAACGGTATGGGTTACCTCTTTTTTGGAATGTTGGTGATTTGGGTCGGAAGTGTGTTTTTCGGGCCCAGTACCTATGGTCTAGTGAAAGAACATCTGTACGACTCTTTCTGTTGCTTTAACCTATTCATCATGTTTCATGGACAACTTTTACTTGTTACTTAATTAGTTATATATACTTTGGAGACTAAACTCCCTTGACTTTTTTTTCCCATGAATAATAATAACTAATTTAAATCAATAAGTAAATTTTTAATTGAATTTTTATATACACTAACTAAGTTGATTCAACTAATTTAAGTCAAACTTATTTACGAACAATAAAAGCTAAATTAATATTAAAAGCCAATTGTTGTGCCACTTGTTATTCGAATTATACAATTAATATCATTTTTTAAAATAAAAAATTAATACCATTTTTTAAAATAAAAATTAATATAATATTGAAAACTAATAATTTATGTTTTATTTGAATTTTAAAAAAATATTTAGTCCCTCATACAAATTCTATTAAAATTGATAGATTAATATGAAATAAAAGAAATTGCATGTTGCCAAAAAAGCAATATTAAGAAGCTGTGGAAAATTAATTTTGATTTAACTAACATTCAACTGATTTCACTTGAATATGAACCGTTAAACAGAATTTCATGATTTAATCTCAACCGGTTATGTATGTGGCTATAAAAGAAAAATAAATCCTATTCTCAGACATTATCTTCTGTCCGACTCCCTGCTCCAAAATCCCAAATCAACCCAAAAATCCGATGACGAATATATAGTCTCCGTCTGGCAGAGGAGTGGTCTCGTCCTCCCACCGCCTCCTCTTCCTCATCCCGCTGCCGCCCTCGATCGCCTATCTCCTCGCCGGATCCTCCAACGACACCGCCCGGATCCTCCACCTCCTCCTCGCCGTCTCCCCCGCCTCCTCCTCGCCGTCTTCTCCGGAAGGCTCGTTGTCTGATCCGGATTACAGAGATGGCTCGTCGTCTGTCTTCTCCGGAAGGCTCGTCGTCTGATGCGGTTTACAGAGATGCCTCGTCGTCTGTCTCCTCTGCGCTCCATGGAGCTTAGATTATGCTCAGGGTTTCGAGTAATTGGGATTCGAGTAATTGGGACTGGCTCACCAATCTCTCGGTTGATGATTACCCCCCTGTCCCGCAAGATGGTAATAAAGTCTGATTCTTTACTATTTTTGCACTCCAGTTTAGATTGTTTTTATGTTTCTTATCTATAAGAAGTTGCTTTAGAATGGAGCTTAGCTGTTTGATTTTAAATTGTTAAGCTTGATGGTTATCTTAAGCTTGTGGAAATTGATTATCCCCTCCCTACTCAAGTTGTGAATTTTGAATTCTTACTGTTTTTGCACGACCTTCTGTTATCTTTACAAAGTTGATTTATTTGAGCAAAAATTTGGAGCTTAGTTGTTTCCGTTTGAAGAGTCGAGTGTGTGAAAATTGTAATGGTAATGTGGGGTGGTTACTTTATTTTCAGATCTTCTGCATATATTGTCGTATTTGCCAAGGGAGCTCAATTTCGTGAACCATACGAGCTATATTAGATGGATTGAGTAAGGATGTTGATTGTGCGTAAGACTTTTAAAGTGTTGGAAGTTGGTATATGGATTATTGAAACGTAGAGATGTTTTTTTTGTGGTTATTGTAGGTCACAGAAATTAAAACCAATCATAGTTGATCCTGGACTGTATCTGTCTGAGGATAACGAGGTGTTTTATGCCACTCAGAAGAGGGACTTCCCTGATTCATTCCATTTGTTTACTGGTGTGTTTTTAGCTTCAAGAATGCTATCAAATACAGGCCTGTTTTTGCTTAGAAGCTGAGATTGTGTTTATGTTGTGTTTCTGATCATTGTATCGAGTGATTTTGAAGTTAAATGCTTTCTGATCAGCACTGTTTTCTGCAACTAGGTTGTTTGTGAAAACTCAAGTATCTAAATCACACATCCAAAGGTATGTTCCATCTACTTTCATCAACTAAAGACTTGGCTGTCTGGTAAACTTTCCTAGGTGCAACAAATGACGGTGTAAAGGTGAAATTTATTGGAAGTGCTCTTGCTGTGATTTTCTACTCAAGAGGTAAATATTAATACTCTACTCTGTTTATGACGTGTGTAGTTTACACATATACTCAGTTTAGTTGATCCTCTTGTTGCATTAGATATTTGGAAACTGGAATGTCTTGATGTTGTCATCCTCCAAAAATATGTGAGCCTTTGGAGGATGAGGTATAGTGATTATATAAGACATACGAGTTCAGCCATGCAAGTAGAAGACAAGGATGCCAAAAGCAAGGCAGCAAATGAAGTCATCCAGAAATACAAGCAGGTCAGTCTGTATTCAGTATTCATGTGTATTTTATTTGAGTTGCCTCTTCATTTGAGAAATACACTAACTGCTGATGATTTCGTAGTTGCTCTATGGAGAAGCAGATTTTGAAGATATCAAAAGAGATGTCTAGGAGATCTATCAAGAGGCACTAGCAATCTATCTCTTAGCTTATGGCTACGCCAAGGAAACACAAGATGTGGGAAAATGCCGTTTTGCATGGCTGAGTGGCTGGTGAGAAGGGTAGTGCAGGCTGTTAATTTTTTTTGGATGTAGAAGTAGATTGAGGGCACAATTTTGATTGTGAGTGGATATCATATATTAATCTATCAGATTCAATACTTCGAATTCTAGTCAATCTATTTGAAATACTACGTCGCTACTGAGATTTGTTATATTTTAATAAAAGTAATCTATCCACTTTTCAGAATCTCTAATTCATTAGACCACTTCATCGATTACTAATTCGATATCGTATCTTGGTCGTTAGAGATGTATCAAATGCAAATAGATTGCCGTAAACTATTGAGTTTGAGAATTCGTATATGGTAAACTATTGTGTTTCCGACATCTTCACCAGGATTTCCGACCACTATTTTCCGGTAACGGGGAAACTATTCTATTCTACTTCCAGGTTCTCATGGGCAATAGTTTCGTCCAAACTAATGACATTAGATTTCTAAATCTATTATTTCAGAAGTCGTAAACCTAATATCCTAAAACTGGACAACTTGCGTTTACGCTTTCTGAATCCCCGATCTATTGTGTTTCAGATGTCGAAAATCATCTGCGGCGGAAGAAAAACGCCGCGAATAGGATATACGGCGTGGCTGGCTAAGGTTCGACAGCAAACCGAGTTGTGCAAACATTCCCAATTTGAGGTTCGAGATATTTAATATTAGATGCGCTTTCAAAGCCTATATATATTCCAAGGCTTCTTTGTGGCCCCATCTTTGTTCTTTGGGGTGGTTCAATAGGCACAAAAACAGCACAACCAAAAATCTTCAAATGAGATATATTTGGTTCTTGTCCGAGAGCAAGTTGGTGTGGGGAGTATTTATGATATGCACTCGGCCTGATGCGAATTAATACCGCAATATGTAATATTGCATGTCCCCATACTGAAGAGGGAAGCATTGTTCTCATTATTAATGGTCTAGCAATAAATTGGAGGCGTTTAAACAATGATTCAACCAAACCATTCTGTGTATGCACATGTGCAAAAGGATGTTCAACATCAATCCCAATGGACATACAATAATCATTAAATGTCTGGGATGTGAATTCACCGGCATTATCAAGTCTGATCTTTTTGATTACATGATCATGGAATTGAGCTGGCAGTTTAATTAACTGGGCGAGTAATTTTGCAAATGCCATATTACGAGTTGATAACAGGGATACATGTGACAATTTACTGGAGGCATCTTTCAATACCATTGATGATGCCCGCCTGGTCGGTCCGGATTGTCCCTTGTGATAAGTCCATGGTTCATATTCGGGCTTCATTTGTACTCGGACCAGGGCCCAAGAAGGGTCATGGGCTCGAGATACGCGGAGGGTGGATCCACAAGTCCATCAATCCTAATCCTTATAAGGAATGCGTATATTATGAATGTTCTGCAAAGAATATACATCTTCTCAAAGATTGTAATACAGCTATCTTAAACATTGTAACACAACCATGTCCGAAATATACTTCTATTATATATGGTAATACAACCTCTATTCCCATAAGATTTATATTCATACCATAAATACATATCTTGGTGATCTACGGATTGTAGCTATATAAATACCCTAAAGGTTTGGTAGACCTCTTCATCTAATCTCATACTTCATACTTTACGCCTTAAGCAAATATACTGACTTGAGCGTCAGAGTGTCTATCCCCGGGACACCCGGGGCCTTTGTCTTGCAGATCAGTTCGTGAGCGGAGTTCGTGATCAAGTGCGGGTCGTAGACATCCATCAATTTGGCACGCCAGGTGGGACCCGCAGGCTGATCTTGATCTATACGACCTTCTAACTCATGGCTGGTCCGGCTGAAAACCTTCGTGGAAGTACACGAATCCGTTTCTCGGACCCGACAGGAGTAAGAAGCATCAACAACGACGAGACAAGCCACGCCAGCAACTAGGGAGCAAGAAGGAGCATCACATGGTGTGCATCGATCGGCACAAGAAGCCTCTCCCTTGGAGTGGGAGAGAAAAAGATCTCGCTCGGACGAAACTGTTACTTTTTCACCTGAAAATGCATTTCCTAATCAAATTCCCCATTCAGATCCCCTAGTGATTACAGTTGACATAAACCATAACATGATCAGAAGAGTCCTGGTGGATGGAGGAAGTGAAGTAGAAGTCATGTTTCTCAGTTGTTGTGAACAGCTGGGATTGGACAAAAATAATCTCACGCCCACAAGCCTTATCTCAGGATTTACTGGCAATCCTGTCGACCCTTTGGGAAAAATTATTCTACCGGTGCAAGTAAGAGACGGCTCTCGGAGTATAACCCTACATTGCACCTTTACAATCATCGATTCCAGGTCACCGTACAACATAATCCTTGGAAGACCCTGGATGTACCAGGCACAGGCGATCTGGTCCCCTACCATTTGGTGATGAAGTTTCCCACCAATAAAGGAATTGCCACAGTCCGAGGTGATGAACAGTTAGCTCGAATATGCACAATTCAAGCTATCCGAGAACCGGAAAAGGAGAATCTTGAACCAGCCAAGTACTCCGAGTCCGAGCCGATGCAGCTCGGAGAATCAGGAACCGTTGAGGTTGGAACTCTCCTACCCCCCGAGATAAAGACTAAACTACGAGATCTTCTCAACCAGTACATAGATGTCTTTTCTTGGGACACCAACGACTTGGTGAGAGTATCCCCTAGCTTGGCGGAACATTACTTGAATATCAATCCTTCACAAAAATCCATTAAGCTATAATGACGTATCTTTGCACTAGATCGAGTTGAAACCATTGGGGAGGAGGTAGATAAGCTACTTAAACCCCGTATAATCGAAGAAGTACAGTACCCGGAATGGATAGCTAACCCAGTAATGGTCAAGAAGCCAGATGGAAAGTGGAAATTGTGCATCAACTTCACCAACTTAAATGATTGTTGTCCTAAAGATAGTTATCCCTTACCCTCGATCGACCGGTTAGTTGAAGCGATTGCGGGATACCAAGTACTAGCCTTCTTTGATGCTTTTAAAGGATATCATCAGATCCCCATGGCAGCGCAAGATAAAGAAAAAACCTCCTTTATAACCGACAGAGGAACTTTCTGCTACAAGATGATGCCTTTCGGATTGAAAAATGCCGGAGCTACTTACCAGCGACTAGTAGACAAATTATTCAAATCTCAGATAGGGCGCAACCTCGAGATTTATGTGGACGACATGGTAGTAAAGAGCCGCAGCTACGATGCTTTCTTTGAAGATTTAAAGGAAACTTTCGACACATTACGGACCTCAAACTTGAAGCTGAATCCCGCTAAATGTACCATAGGCGTGGGAGCGGGAAAATTCCTGGGGTATATGGTATTCAATCGAGGAATCGAAGTAAACCCTGAGAAGATAGAGGCTTTGCAGAACATGCAACCTCCAAAAATCATCAAGGATGTGCAGAAGCTGACAGGGTCCCTTGCAGCCCTTAGCCGTTTCCTATCCAAAGGAGAAGAAAAACATCTACCCTTCTTTAATATTCTTAAGAATGTGAACCAATTTGAGTGGTCGCATGAATGCTGAGAAAATTTCTAATAGCTTAAAAACCATCTTCGGCAACTTCCGACATTGTCAAAGCCAGATAAAGGAGAGACTCTTTACTTACATATATCTGCATCCCAGCTAGCCATCAGCGCTTTATTGGTCAAGGAAAAAGAGGGATCGCAACATCCCATGTATTATGTAAGTAAGGCCTTGCAAGGGCCAGAGACCAGATATACTCCCTTCGAGCGCTTGATATTAGCCCTCGTTCATGCTTCTCGGCGGTTAAGACCATACTTCCAAGTACATACAATAGTCCTCCTAACCAACTACCCGATCAGGCAAACCCTTCAGAAGCCTGATGCTTCAGGACGAATGATGAAGTGGGCCATCGAGTTGGGAGAACATGACATACAATATAAACCTCGGACGGCCATCAAGGGCCAAGCCTTATCCGATTTCATAATTGAGTCTGTTGAACCAGTGGAGATCGACAAACATAACCCAACTTCGGACTCCAGAAAATGGCAACTAGATGTGGATGGATCCTCCAACTCGGGGGGAAGCGGTGCTGGAGTATTACTCACCAGCCCCGAGGGAAAGGATCATCCTTACGTTCTCCATTTTAATTTTCGAGCCACTAATAATGAAGCAGAATATGAGGCCCTCATTACGGGGCTAAAGCTAGCAAAGGACCTTGAGGTCGAAGACCTTGAAATCTTCAGTGACTCACAAATCGTGGTTCAAGGTTAAAGGAGAATACGAAACTCGAGAGTACAGTCTCTAGAAATACCTTGAGATAGTAAGGCCTCTCCTAAATCAATTCCGACACTATGAGCTGAATCATATCCCCCGAGAAGGCAACCACAAGGCTGATGCACTTAGCAAACTTGCCTCCTCGGACCTCATTATAAGATCTTCTCAAGAATTGCTAATGGAAACCCTGGCAAAGAGAAGTTATGAAGAGAGTAGCATCACGGTTATTGACATCTCAGACACATGGTTGAACCCCTACATTGAATACCTTCAAACGGGTACCCTTCCCGAGGACAAGCACCTGGCACGGAAGGTCCGAGTTAAAGCTCCGAAATATATCATCCACAAAAGTATCCTATACAAGAGAGGATACCTCCAACCCCTGCTTAAGTGTGCCGGGCCTTCTAACGCGGAACACTTAATACAGGAAACACACGAAGGAGTCTGCGGTAGCCACTAAGGTCCACGTACCGTCACCCGAAAGCTCCTACAGATGGGTTATTTCTGGCCTACAATGCTACAAGATGCCAAAAGATATATCAATTCTTGCCATCAGTGCCAGAAATTTCCAAGATGATCCACGTGCCACGGGAAAATATGATTACCATCCAAGAATCCTGGCCATTTGTTCGATGGGGCATAGATCTCGTCGGGCCTTTTCCTACGGCCCCTGGTAACTTCAAGTACCTCATTGTGGCCATCGATTATTTCTCAAAATGGGTAGAGGTTGAAGCCCTAACCAACATAACTGGCAAGACAGTTATCAACTTTTGCTGGAAGAATATCGTGTGTCGCTATGGCATCCGGAGATACATAGTGACCGACAATGGAGCACAATTTGCTAATGATCCCTTCAAAACATGGTGTACGAAGTATGGCATACACCAGAAGCTCACCTCGGTATATTATCCAGAAGCTAATGGCCAAGTAGAGGTTACGAACCGTACCTTGGTAAGGGGTATCAAGAAGCGCCTTGAAGGAGCTAAAGGAAACTGGATCAAAGAACTACCAAGCGTGATCTGGACCCATAGAACCACGCCAGCCACAGCAACAGGAGAGATTCCTTATAGCTTAGTCTATGGGTCCGAAGCGGTCATCCCTATGGAGATTGGGGCCCCCTCGGCCCGTACTTCTCAACCAGATGATGAAGATGGCATGGCCAACGAAGAAAATCTTCATCTTGACCTTGACCTCCTAGAGGAAAAGAGAGCAAATGCTACAATTCACGAGGCCAGGGTAAAATAAAGAGTCAAGCGCTACCATGATCGGAGAGTCCGCTTGGCCACTTTCGTTAAAGGGGACCTTGTCATGAGGTTAAATGAAAAAAGCAAGAAGGAAGTGGAAGGGAAGCTAGCCCCGAATTGGGAAGGTCCATATCGAATCCTAGAATCCCATCCAGGGGGAAGCTACCTCTTGGAAACCATGAAGGGGGAACCCATACCACGAAGATGGAATGTGATTAACTTACGAAAGTATCACGGAAGATAAAAACTCAAGGGAGAGCCTCACAAAGGCTCGAGATTATCAAGAGCGTCCGAGAAGCCTCATCAAGGTCCGAGACAAATATGCTCTAGCACAAACGGGTACTCAAACTCAAACCCACTATTTACTTTACTTCTACTCTTAAAGTTATAAACTCAGATTGAAGTCGTGATATTTTTTATACCTATCCTTATAATCTGCAATCTTAAGTTCCTTTTATAAAAAGAGGATTGTTGTCTTAAGTATAACATTGATTGTTATTCAAAACTATATACCTTATAAGGTATATGATTGGTCAACTTATAAGTTGTTTGGATCCAATATTCAAAAACAAATCGTTTTGAACAAAAGAGATAGGTTCGAGATAAAGTACTTCAAAAAAGTGCTTGATTGAGGTCTATAGACCAAAAGGGCAGACGTGCTCAAAAATCAATCATATCAACATAAAGAGGAGAAACCTCAAAAACAAAAGTTGAAGCTCATATCAAAGGTGTTATTACATCAGAATATGATACTTCTAAACAAGACCCTCAAAAGGGCACACATAGAGGAAAAACCTCGAACACAAATAGTTCATATCAAAGGTGTTATTACATCAAAATATGATACTTCTAAACAAGACCCTCAAAAGGTCACATAAGAGGCTAAACCTCGAACCTAAAAAGGACATATGAAAGGTGTTATTACATTAGAATATTATACTTTTAAATATACCCGATAGGGTTTCCTAGGAATTCACCAGAAGTGACATTAGAAAGATGGGCTATTGTCAACTTTTCTGCACGTTGTGACATTAAAGGCCTTGTCACAAGACACCCAATGTGGAAGCCAAACAATATTAAGCTCGCAGAGTGTTCATCATGGATAATTGCGAGAGCTTAACAACCAAGGCTGGCGCTCCTTTCCAGTAAATCATGAAGACCGAGGATGACTGAAAGATGCCAACAAGTAAGGTAGCAAACCTGCTGGAACTACTCAGTTGAAGGATTAAGCACCTCTTCAAGAGAAGGTAAGTCAGGATACTTGGCTCTAATAAGCCTCAATAAATCTCCTGATGTTACTACCTTCTCGGAGGAACCCAATGCATCCAAGAACTCGGCCCCAAGAATCCCGCGTTTAGCAGTCAGAGCAGAGAGCTTATCAGCAGCATCTGGATGAGAAAAGACTTCCTCAATCAACTTTGTCTCCTTCTCGGATTGTCATAGTTGCAAGACGCCTCCCAAAATCTTATGCAGTTCAGGGGAGTGGAATAAATCCCCATACTCCTCCATATGGCTCTGAAACTCGGGGCCACAAGCTATAAAGGCACTCCAAAGTTTTAGAAGTCGTTTGGTCTCCTCTGAGTCTTTCTCCGCAGCTTGATTTCGCGCCAACTCCTCTGCAATATCCCGATAAGTCTCTAGCTCTTTATCCTGGATTTTCTTTGCCAACAGCATGTCCTCTTTCTCGGCCTCCAACCGTTTTATCCTGGCCTCCAGTTGAGCCACCACTGATGGAGCCTGAACAGGAAGAGTAGACGCTGCAGACTTGGTTGTCAGAGTCAAAAGGGCGACCTCAATCTCCTCCTTATTTGCCCTGAAGGCCCGGCACTTGACATGTAATTCCATACAGAATCAGACAAATGCCGGATCACATCATTAGCTCTAGGGCCCACCGTGGACAGGTCCGCCATCAACTGTAAAAGAGGATGACACATAAAAACCCGATATCTGAGAAACTCGTATAGCAGAATGGAAGAGATATTTACCCCATCAACGAAGGGATACTTTTTGGAAGACCTTCGAGAAGCCTGACCATCCTCTTCCTTTGGGCAATCCAGATAATACTTCAGTTTCTTTAGAGGAGTATCTTTGGATATCACCAGTTCAAGGTCCGATTTATCATTATCTGAAGACTCCCTAGCCTCAGATTCCACCACCTCTGCCTCTTCATCTATGACCTGGAGATTGGCCTTCCCTTTCTTGATCTTTTTCTTTGGAGGAGAGGCTATATACATGAGGAAGATCGTGAATACACTAGGTAAAAGAAATATATCAAAAACCTGCGATGATTTGAAACAGAAATTACCCGAAGAAGATTGACTGGAAGAAGATTCACCCTGACCTCAGAGTGATTTCCTAGAAGCTCGTTTCTTGCCCTTCTTCTTTTTTCCCTGGATTTTATCAGGGAGGGTCCAGTCTCGATCCTTTTTCAGGAAACTAGACGTGGACTTGGACCGCGGAACGTCTAGCAGATAAGAATAGGTGATAGCAGGCCACTGCCACACCGAGCCATGAGTCCCCCGCACAAAACCTCCTTCCTGGAAGACAATCTTCTTCTTCAAGAGATCCTCCGCAATGCCATTCAGATGAACAGGCATCTCAAAGACATCAAGAGGCATAGTGTCTTTCGGCTTCGGATTCCAATCAGGAACCTCATATCCTGTTCGATCAATGGTTAACCGAATGTCCTCCCACTTGCCGTGAAGACCTTGCTATTTCGAGGAGTAAGGGTAATGTGCTCACGATCCTTGAAGCAGAATAGCTTGAACAAGCTCCTAAACAGATATAGACTTGGCTCATAGTCCTTCCGGGAGCACCAGGAAATAAAAGCCACCATTGTTACCACCACATTGGAATGAATCTGGCAAGGGTGAAGCCGATGTTGTTGAAGAAACTGTGAAAACACATGGGGAAAGGGAAAACTCAGGCCCTGTTGCAAGAACCTGCCATATATTACCCCTCGAGTGGGGCTCACGAGATTTTTTACCGAAGTGGTCTCGTCCTCGAGCCTCAAATCAGCCTCGGTGGGGTATGACAACCTGCATGACTTCAAAAATTGCAGGGTATTTTCGTCGACCACCTTGGTACCATAAATACATATCTTGGTGATCTACGGATTGTAGCCATATAAATACCCTAAAGGTTTGGCAGACGTCTCCATCTAATCTCATACTTTATACTTTACGCCTTAAGCAAATATACTGACTTGAGCGTCGGAGTGTCTATCCCCGGGACACCCGAGGCCTTTGTCTTGCATATTAGTTCATGAGCGGAGTTCGTGATCAAGTGCGGGTCGTAGACATCCATCACCCTGATCCCTGATCCAATGACCTAGCCCTGCAAGACCCTCCGGCGTGATGATGAAAGATGGATCCCGGGAGAGAAAAGGGGTATTCACTATAATAATCAGAAGATACTTACCTGGAATAATGCTGAAGAGCACTATTTATACAGTGATCCATGCTCTCCATGTGGTCCATCCTTTCTGTGGCCTCTAGTGTATCTGTCCCTATCCGAGTTGTACTATCCCGGATGCCTCCATATTAGCTTACCTCATCATGGGCCGAGCCTGAACTACTGCAGGGTAGTTGGGCCTGGGCCTGGTATCACCACTAGCCCCTCGGAAGCTGGTTCTTCCGGCCGAGGATGAGAACTCTCCAGATTCGAGGGCGGAAGGATTGGCTTTTTGAATTCCGTCTCTTGACCAACAATGATGGGACGTGGGCACGCGTTTCTCGAGGGTGATTAATAATTGTCATTATTGTTTTCTCGGTTCCTGAGCCCATTTAATCATTGTCTCTCTATCTCCTTTCCTTTTTTCTATGAATAGGTTCCTCCACCCATCGCTTTCAAGTTCCAAAATCATTCTTCTCCTTCTCAAAGCGATCTTTGTTGAGTATTCATATTCTCTCTCTTCTTCAATCGCCATGGCAACTAATAATGCTCAGTCCGATGCCCAAGCCGAGGCTATCGTCATCTACTCTCTTGAGAGCACTGCTTCCAAGGCTTCTGCCTCGCAATCTGTTGGCTCATTGGCGTCTTACAAGCCGATCTACCTTTGCAGCAATGTGTCTCCTTCTGCTCCAAAAGTCAAACGCTCCAAGAACCGGGAACAGAGGGAGATAGACACCACCCGGGCCCCTTCACTTCAAGCCGACATCTGGACCGCGAAGTGTCTCAGCGGTATGGGGGTCCCGGTACCTTTGGACACTCAGATGGCCGCCGTCTCATCCGAAGAGTCCGTGAAGACCGTCCAGTGTATCCCCTGGATCCATTTTATGTGGGGGTTAAGTCTTCCCTTTTTCCCCGTTGTACTCCCGGTTCCTGGAGTACTACAAGATTTCACCGGTCCAAATGCATCCGAACGTTATCGCTGTGATGATGGGTTTTCTTGTAAGGAGCTTACGCTGCGGGATTGACCCCTCCTTCAATCTTTGGAGGTCTTTCTACATGCTTATCAAGTGCCCGGGCAAGGAGATGATATACACTGTCCAGGCGCGCCCTGGTGTTTAGGACTTCATCATTGGCAAGAAGGATTCGGCCAAGAACTGGTAGGCGAAGGGCTATGTCAAGGTCAATCCCGAGCAATACGGGGTCCCCGGCTGGAATGACAAGGTTATTGTTGACGTTGGGGAAGCTTTCCTTCCTGACAAGCATCGGGCTAACCACACTACCCTGTCTGCCGAGTCTCTTAACCTGTACCAGTATTGGCTGGCCGGTAACTCCCTCTACCTCTTCCCTTGGGTGATATACCTGGCCGACGCCTTTCTGGACAGCCGCTGGGTTGTTATCTGGCCGATTCTAGGTAGGCACTTCGATTTCTTTTCCTTTCAATATCCCTGTTTTTTATCAACAAAAACTCTGTTTGATTTTCCTCTCTCCCTACAGCTCCCACCTTAGCCAACGATCCTGAGGTCCCGGTCCCGAAAAAGAAGACCCGGAAGGTCGCTACGGAGGGGGCCGGGGCCAAGTCTGAGACGGCCAAAGTGACAAAGAAGAAGAAGCCTGTTCAGCTGGTCAATACCCCTTATTTCGAACCTACTTGAGCAGACAGAGGGGACCGTTCAGAACCAGCTGGCGAACCCTAACTCGCAGTAGGGGTATCAGCAGGATAAGAACAAGAAGAAGGAGACCGTTCAGAACCGGCTGGCAAATTCTAACTCGCAGCAGGGGCATCAACAGGATAAGAACAAGACGAAGGAGACCTCTACTTCCACTACTCAAAACGCTCTTCTTCCCATTGGGGCGACCGGGGCTCCCGATCTCGGCCCGATTTCTATAGAGGTCATCAATTCTGAGCCCGAAGTCGTTCAGAAGGACCAGGAGGATGCTATCCCCGAGATAGTGGTTCAGCAGGAGGCCGTTCGGGTTCCTGCCGATACCAAGAATCCGCCCGAACCCTTCTGAAACCCTGTCACTTCGGCACTAACCAGGATACTAGTCGTCCGGAGGTGTCATTCGGTCGTGGAATGTTTTTGTGGTCTCCACCCGGGGATGGGAGGTCTCCGGCCTCTAGATATACGACCATTTCTACCCCTGCAATTCCTCCCCCACCCCTCTTTTCGGCAACGAAGCGAAAGAGGGAGACGTCCGAGAAGGAAAGGAAGAAGCCGCGGACCACCGAGTCCCAGACTCCACCCCTGTCTAACACCAGTGCCCCTCCTCTCACTTCTTCGAGTCAGAAGGTATATATCTACAACCCTTTCCTGTTGATTTATAAGTTTTTAGTTTCCTCTCATTTTTTTCTTTTTTATTAAACACCTCTTCCTATAGGTTCGGATCCTCAGCTCCGAATTCGCCAATTCCCTCGACTTCCAAGCCGCCCTCTCCTCATTCCTTACTCGTCAATTGGAGGGAAAGGAAGAAGAACTTCGAGCTGAGAAGGAAGCATCGGCTCAACTTCGGGCGAAGGTGAGCAACCTAGAGAAGGAACTGGAGGCTTCCCGAGAGGCGAATTATAAAGAACGTCCGGAGTTCGCCGAGGCTGTTGTTGACAAGGTCCTGGTGAGTCAGACTCTGTCGCATCGTCTGACCGACCTCAACCTCGCCGCCAGTGCCCACCAGTGTCACAATACATATATGGAGGTCCGGGTTGGTTTCCTCCCCCAATCAAAGCTTCATTCAAGAAGCAATGGTTCAACCCTAACGCCGAGGCCCAGCAGCTGCATCTAGTGGACACTCTCCAAAAGGGGGGATGAAGGGTTTATCTCCCAAGTTATGAGAGACCCTGCGAGAGAACCGCCTGTCGACTGAAGAATTCTGAAGTTGGTCCACAGATGTAGTTCGGCTGCCGGGTCCTCTTCCTCCTTCTCCGCTCTCCGGATCGGACTTGCCCGAAGATGAGAACTTTACCCCGTACAGCACCATGTACGGGTACTATAGGGGTTTGTTCGACCCGAAGGATCTTGAAGCTGTAGACTCTTCCTCCCCCAATCTCGGCGCTGATACCCCCGGAACTGCTGATATGCCCCCTTCTCCTGCCCTAGTCTTTGATGGTTCCGGGGATGACTCGGAAGGTGACAGCAGCGATGATGGGGACGATCAAGGGAAGGGAGCCCCTCAGAATGTTAGTTAGATTTTTCTTTCTTTTCTGCTTTCATCTTTCTGTATCTTGTTACCCAGACTTCAATTTTATCAATAAAGAACTTCCTTTGTTACATTCGTCTTCTTCGTTGCTACTGCTCCGTTTCCCTTTTTTTATAAATCTTCATCTTAACCTTGCCTTTGTCGTGTCCAAGAGCTACCACGGGCCCTTAACCCCCCGGTTCCTTCCCCGGTGCAAACTGGAACCGGTTGCCCAAGCCTGACTGACCTCCTGTCCGAGGGAGGACTCGGTCCCCTCGTTTCTGAGTTTCCTGACGCTGATTGCCTGATCACTTGCCTACTCCAAATCCAAGAAGACTTTGGGTCCTTGTTGAAGTTTTATATACTGGCTTTCAAGAGCATTGACCGGGTTCTAGAGTTCGACAAAGTTCTGTCGGAGCAGGAGGCCCACCATCACAACTTCCAAGTCCGGATCCAAAAAGAGTTAGACGAGGTGTGGCATGATGTCCGACTATATTATAACAAGTGCATGCGGATGCAGAACCAAACCGAGCTCTGAATACAAGCAACCCAACTCGAAATAGAGAACGAGAGGTTTGCAACCAGGAACCGGACCTTGTAGCAGCAGCTCGTATTAGTTCATCTCTCCTATCATCTGTTGGGACTTCGCCAGGGAGTGGTTGACATTCCTTTGCTGACCGACGTTCCTCGAGCGGTCGATGACCTTATCGCCTGGATAGAAAGTTCTGAAAGGACATCCGGCGTCTGGGCGGCTTCTTATCAGGCGGCTATGGACTGGAGGAAAAACATTCTGAGCCGGAACATTCTTCCCCCATATATGTCACAAATACCTCTCCAGGAAGACGTCGACCTGGCTTACGAGCGCTATGAACATGCTCCACAACTCCTGGATCTGGAAGCTTCCGAGCGGCGCCTGGCCAGATTTCGGGCGGTTGCTGCTAGATTCCGCGCCCGATACCTCACTCGGGAGGGTACGTCAACGGCTAATCGGCGACCCGGCTCTCCGCCTCCTGCTGGTTCACGCTCGGCTCGAAATGACCGAAAGGGGAAGCAGAAGGCCGCCGAATCCGGGAGTACTTCAACCAGGCAAAGAGTTCCAAGGAAAACTCCCGTCCGAATCGGAGGTCCTGTCGCTACAAGCAGTGTTCCTGTCCGTACATCCGAGCCGGCAGTTGAGCCGGAGAGTGATCATAGTGATAACCCGGACGCCCCTCGGAATCAGGACGAGGAACAACGGATGTTAGAGCAGGCCGTCCGAAGAAGCAGACATGAGACCAAAAGAATTCCTCTCGGTGAAGCCTCCACTTCTGGGCCCCGAAATAGAATAGGGCTTCCTGCTGTGTAACATTTTTGTATCTTTAAAGACTTTAATCTGTGTATAAGAATTTTCATTTTATAGCAATTATCTTTTAATTCCTAACTCATCATACTCGTATTTTTTCTTTCCATTAAAATCGATCAAAAGGCATAACCTTATTACAAAAATTCCCTAGGCATCCAGCACCAGAGTGTCCTTCTACCTATCCTTCGGTCATCCGACCTAAGGGCTTTTCTCTCTGGCACCTGACGCCCGGAGCAATTCCTACCTAGGAATCTAGTGCTAGAGGCTATCCTACCTAGGCATCTAGTGTCAAAGGCCACTCTATCTATGCATCTGGTGCCATAGACCATCCATAGAACCGCCTAAGGTTCGCTATGTTCAACCTCCGGGGGATTCCCTTCCCCGATGAGTCTTCTAGCACATAACTCCCGCCCGGGTGGGCTTCTGTCACCCGGTACGGTCCTTCCCAGTTGGGTGCCAGCTTACCCTCCTGCTCCTGACGACTCTTGTCATTTCGCCTCATCACCTTGTCCCTACCTTGAATAGCTCCTTCCTCACTCTCCTGTCGTGGTATTTCTTAACCTTTTCTTTAACATTGGCCTCATGCAGGGCTGCCTGCTCCCTTCTCTCTTCCAGCAAGTCCAGGTGTGTTCTGCACTCTTCCTCGTTCTTGTCCTCGGCCACTGTCTCAGCTGTCCGGAGACTGGGGATACCAATCTCAGCCGGGATTACTACTTCCGAGCCATAGGTTAAGCTGTAGGGGGATTCTCCGGTCGCTGAGCTTTCTGTAGTCCGGTGAGCCCATAGAACGCCCGGAAGCTCGTGCACCCAATTTCCCTTTACCCCTTGGATCCGGGCTTTAATCCTGTTCACGATCGTCCGGTTAGTCACCTCCACCTACCCGTTAGCCTGCGGGTGATACACTGACGTGAGCTTTTGACTTATCCCATACTTCACGCACCAGGACTTGAAAGGATCGTTTTCAAACCGTGCACCATTATCGTTACTATAGCCCTCGGCACCCTGAACTGAAAAACTATGTTCCTCCAGCAGAATTCACACAGTTAGCCCCCCGGATGTTCGTCAAGGGTTCGGCTTCCACCCACTTGGTAAAGTAGTCAATAGCCACAATCAAGTACTTCAAGCTACCACGGGCAGTAGGAAAAGGTCCGACCAAGTCCAGTCCCCATCTACTGAAGGACCAGGCACCCGTTATCCCTATTCCCTATCATCTCCTCCCCGGGTATGTGCACAAGTGGCGCAAACTTTTGGCACTGTAGGCACTAGCGAACCTTGTCCTGCGAGTCCTCAAACATAGTAGGCCAGTAATACCCAATCCTGAGAATCTTTCTGGCTACTGTTCTTGCTCCCTAGTGACTACCATTCGGGCCTTCATGTACTTCCCTGACCAGGTACTTACGCTCCTGCTGTTCAACACACTTCAGCAGTGGCTGGAGATATCCTCTTTTATACAGGATGCCCTCCTGTAGTGTATACTTTGGTGGTTTGACCCGGATTTTCCTTGCTGCCACTCGGTCGACCGGGACCTCCCTTGTCAAAAGGTAGACCCGGATCGGGGTCATCCAAGAGTCGTCCTGTACTGTCACTACTGTCAGGATCTCATCGCTCTACTCGTAACTCCTCCTGTCAAGTGTCTCCCTTCTGAGGGGGGCCTTCTGACCCGGCCTTAACTTAGAGGACGCCAACTTGCTCAAAGCATCAGCCTTTTCATTCTACTCCCTTGGCACCTGCTCCAGACTGAAACTATCGAACTGCCGGATCATGGGCCAGACCAGTTCCAGGTACCTCTGTAAACTCCGCTCCTTGGCTTCATATTCCCCATTCACCTGCTGCACTACAATCTGCGAGTCGCTGAAGGCCTGGATCGACCCTATCTTCAGTTCACGGGCAAGCTTGAGTCCTGCCACCAACGCCTCATATTCTGCCTCGTTGTTTATAGTTTTGAAGTCAAAATGCAGGGCATAGTGATACTCCTCTCCTTCTGGGGATGTTAGCAACACCCCGGCTCTACTGCCCCCTACATGGGCCGATCCATCCACGTGAAGTGCCCACTTCGGGTTCGGGGGATCCTCGGCCGGCACGACCCGTCCAACCATTTCTGTCAAGAAGTCAGCCATCGCCTGGCCCTTAGTGGCCTTCCTCGGCTGATAAGTTATCTCATGATCCCCCAACTCTATAGCCACTTCATCAAACGCCCTGATGCCTCGGGTTTAAGCATCACTTGCTTCAGAGGGTGGTTGGTCAGGACTACAATTGGATGAGCCTGGAAATATGGGCGCAAATGTTTTGACGCATAAACCAGCGCTAATACCAACTGTTCCAAGCTCGTGTACCGCGTCTTCGGGCCCTGCAACGCCCGACTTACAAAATAGACGGGACACTGCTTTCTTTCTTCCTCCCGGACCAGCACCGCACTGACGGCCGATGCTGACACGGATAGGTACAAAAGTAACTCTTCCCCCTCCTTCGGCTTTGAGAGGGTCGGGAGCCGACTCAAGTGTTCCTTCAGATCTCCGAACGCTAGCTCGCACTCCTCGGTCCACTCAAACTTCTTAGCCTTTCTCAGGATGTTAAAGAAAGGGAATTGTCTATTCGCTCCTTTTGACAAAAAACGGCCCAAGACTGTCAGGGAACCCATCAGCTTTTGCACTTCTTTGACATTCCTCGGCGACTGCATCCGGCTTATGGCCTCCACCTTCTCCGGATTAACATCGATTCCCCGGCTGGATACCATATAGCCGAGAAACTTCCCGGTGCTTACTCCTACCACGCTCTTCTCCGGGTTCATCTTCAGGTTAACTTTTCTCAAGATACCGAACATCTCCTCTAGGTCTTCTAAGAAACCTGGGTAGCTTCTGCTCTTCACCACCATGTCATCGACGTAGAGCTCCATGTTCCTTCCCAGCTTGTCTCGAAAGAGAGCATCCGCCATGCGCTGTTATGTCGCTCCTGCGTTTTTCAAACCGAAGGGCATCCTTCTGTAACAGTAGGTTCCGAACTCCGTGATAAAGGCTGTCTTCGGTTTGTCCTTCTCTGACATCTGGATCTGATGGTATCCGCGATACGCGTCAAAGAAAGCCAGGGCCTCATAACCAGTGATGGCTTCCACTAATCGGTCGGCCGAGGGAAGAGGGTAGCTTTCCTTCGGGCAACACTTATTCAAATCAGTGAAATCAACGCACATCCTCCAGGACCCATTCTGCTTCTTCACTAGCATCGGATGGGCTTTAAATCCAGGTATACATTCAGCTTATGGAGAGCTAACTCTGGGGGCCCCCCTGTGAAGTCTTTTTCTTCCCATGCGAACACATCTTCGTACTCGGACAACAAACCCCGCAACTTCTCCTTTATATCCACTGGCATCTTCTTCCCGATCTTGATTGTACCCCGGCACCCGACCTGCATATCTTCCACGTCTCCAGGTCCTATCTCTCCCTGCACTGCGCCGACCGGGGCCTTCCTGGCATCCTGAAGGGCCGTGAGCATGCAACTTCGGGCCGTAGACTGGCTCCCTCGGACCGTTGCCACACCCTACTCTGTTGGGAACTTCATGGTCAGGTGGTAGGTCGAGCTTATGGCCCTAGCCTGAGCCATCCACGGACGGCCAATGATGATGTTGTAGGGGGAAGGGGCGTCTATGACCGCAAAATTACATTGGACAGAGGTCTTCTTGCTTCTGTCAAGATCATCTACTACTATCACTGTCAAAGATACAACTCCCAAGGGGTGCTCTGTTCGGCCGGTGAAACCTGACAACGGAGAGGTGGTCGGACGAAGGTTTTGGCGCCCGATCCCCAGCAAGTCGAAGCAGGACACAAACATGATCTCCACACCACTCCCGTCATTGATGAACACCCTCTTGACCATGAACCCTTCGATCTCAGCCGTGATCACCATCAGATCTGTATGGGGCGTCAGACTGGGCACCGGATCCTCGTCCGAGAAGGTAATGACTTCTGTGGGTCGTAGCCTCTTCTCTCTATCTTCTCCAGCTGGTACGTACCTACTCCGGGCTTTGGCCACTGCATGCGACTGGGGCTCGTTGCCTACCTCGCCGTGTATAACATTTATCATGTGGGGATGAGCTTGATTGACCGGCTCCGGGGCCATGACCAGGGCTGCCGTTCCGGGCTGGACAGCCAGTGCAGGGGCCCCTCGCTGGTTATCATTCCGTGGCCTATTCCTCCAATTCTTCTTCCTCCCAGCTCCGGCCTGCTGCCCTGCAGCCGGACGCTGGTACTTCTGCGTCACACAATCTCTCAATTGTCCCCTCTCAATCAATTTCTCAATCTCCACCCTCAAGATTTGACAACCCTCTGTTGTGTGTCCATTGGACTTGTGAAATGTACAATATTTGGTCGTGTTTGCTGCTGTCGGGTTTTCCGGTATGGGGGCCGGGTCTTGAAACAGGTTCCTGTGAATGGACAGGATCTCCGACCGGGTCTTGGTCAAAGGGGTAAATGTTTCAGCTCGAGGGGGGTCAACCCTCGGCCTAGCCGGCACCTGAGCTGCATCCCTCCTGCCAGGATCTACAGCCCGAGTCTTATCACCCTTTCCAATCCCTCTATCCTCGTAATACCCTTCCTCCTTCCTCTTCTTGCTCCCATCCAACAACGAGCAGTACATTTCCACCTCCAGATCCAACTGATGAAAAGTAGTTGGAATATTCTACATAAGCTTTGCCCATAACACTTCGTCCCTCAGCCCTGCTATGAACCCTACAATCAGGGCCTTCACCAGAGCCTCTCTATCCACTACCTTCATGGAATCGTCCATGTATCTCCTGTGGAATCCCATCACATCCTCCTTCGCCGCCTGCCGGCTGTAAGCCACCTAAGCCAGGGGCAGGTACTTCTTTCGCTTAGCCTGGTACCTATGCATCCAAGCCCTTGAGAAGTCATAATAATTCCTGAAGCTCTCCAGAGGCTGAGATTCAAACCAAGAAAAATAGCTACCCCTCAGATACGAGCTCACTAGCTTGCACTGAAGCTCCTCTCGGATGTCGCGCGTTCTCATAACATTGTGATAGGTCCCGATAAACTCCTCCAGGTCCGTCTCTCCATTATAGGTCGGCACACCTTCCGGGATCCTTATTCCCACTGGCTAGGGGAAGGTGCTGATGTACCCTATCCATGGCAAAGTGGGCCTACCTCCATTTCTGCCTAACCTCTCTTCCACCGAGTTCGGCGCCCCAAGGGGCCTATCCACCACCAACAGATACATCCCATAGGTTCCTGCAGCCGGGACTGGTTGGGCCATGGCATATCCCATCATCGGTACTTGGTTTTGCACCCACACTGGGCCCTGGATTCCTCCTGCTGGAGCCCAGCCCCCCGAGCCTCCAGCTAGTTGAGCGTAATATCCTCCGGGTGCCGGGGGGTACCCGTGGTACACTTGATACCCGGCTTGCAACATCTCATACCCTGGTGCTCCGTAACCTGGGTGCCCCACTCCTTGGCTATACCCGGGACCAGCACCAGCTTGCTGGCCCGTACTTCCCGCAAGCTGTTCCACGTCTATAACCACTACTGGAGGACGAGGGTTCTCCTGCCCCAGACTGACAGGAAATTCCCGGCTGACTACATCTGCTGCCTGAGGAGGCAACCCAGTTCCCTGAGGGCCTAGCCCGGATGAGGGCCCAACAGAAGATCCTGGCCCCGGTGCCATCGGGGTTGGCTGGGATCTTTCCACTGGCTGAACCGGAGGTACTTGGGCTTCGGTCGTCGGTGGGTAAGACAGTTCCTCCCCGGACGGTTGCGCCTCCGGACCTACTCCCCTCTTTGCCGCTAACCAGCGACGATACTCCCCTTCCCGTGTCGTGACAAACTCCAACCTGTCTCGTTCGTCTTGGGTTATCTCCGACTCCCTTCTCTCCTCCGACACTTTTTATTCCTCCGAGGCTTCCGGGTCCGGGTGCGCCAGAGCCTTTCCCTTGCGTGTTATGTCCCTCATCTGACGTAGGGTGAGATCCTCTTCGGCTGTTTCAGACCTCCTTCCTCCAGACCGAGTGGTTACAGGAGAGAATCCTCCCCTGCCTCTTCGTGGCGGCCGATCTCGGGGTGGCATCTCAGTGCATTTTGAGAACAAAGATCGTGTCCCACTGGGCGTGCCAACTTGATGCTGCCCGTCTGATCGGGCCGGATTGTCCCCTGATCCCTGATCCAATGACCTAGCCCTGCAAGACAGAGCCCCGGGTGGTACCCGAGGGTAGACCCTCCGGTGTGATGATGAAAGATGGATCCCGGGAGAGAAAAGGGGTATTCACTAGAATAATCAGAAGATACTTACCTGGAATAGTGCCGAGGAGCATTATTTATACAGTGATCCATGCTCTCCATGTGGTCCATCCTTTTGCGGCCTCTAGTGTATCTGTCCCTATCCGAGTTGTACTATCCCGGATACCTCCATATTAGCTTACCTCATCATGGGCCGAGCCCGAACTACTGCAGGGTAGTTGGGCCTGGGCCTGTATCACCAACCATGAAGTATCGAAATGGTCCACATGGTGGATGAATCGGTCCACGTATATCACCTTGAATACGTTCAAGAAACATGGTGATTCTGTTTCAACCTTTGCTGGTGAAGGCCTTATGATTAATTTTCCAATAGAACAAGCTTTACAATGGAAAGCATTTTTCCATGAGGGATCTTCTGGTCCTTCAATGGATGTCCATTTGTTCCTTCAATGATTCTTCGCATCATAGTTGTACCAGGATGACCCAGCCTGTCATTCCATATGGTAAACATTGAAGGCTTCATAATTACATTATTTGATTCAACTGCATTTATGTGTGTGTAATGCAAGCCAGTTGGGAGCATTGGCAGTTTTTCAAGCATACATTTCTTTCCAGATTTCATCATTGTGAGATACATATATTTCATGTTTCCTTCAGTTTCAGACTGAGTATCAAAACCATGAGAATATATATCTTTGAAACTTAACAGGTTTCTTTTAGATTTTGGCGAAAATAAGGCATTCTTAATTGTAAACTTTGTACCATTTGGTAATACCAAATTTGCCTCGCCAATCCTTTCAATCAGATCTACAGGACCTGAGATTGTATTCACAATGGTATTAGTTGGTTTCACTTTTGAGAAGAAACTTTTATCTTTCAATATAGTGTGCGTTGTTCCACTATCAAGTATGCAAATATTTTCAATTTTAATCCTTTGGCTAACTCCAGGATTAGCCTTATCCATATTCAAAGTTTAACTAAGACAAGAAAAACAAATCTTGATAAAAAAACATGATCAATTCATTACTTCAGAAACAAAAACATACAAAACACTTCCGTATTTCAGAAAATAGGTAAATATCAGACCATCTAGCTTCATTCCCAAAAAGGTTTATGAAATCCTTTTTAGTTTCCACCATCGGTTTGTTCACAGAAATCACCATATTCATCAGTGAAGTCAGATGCCTCAAGATGGGTGGAATCCTGGTCAAGGTAATTAGTCTCCTTTCCCTTCACTTTCAGGGACTCTTTGTAGAGTTTGCATATGTGTTCAGGAGTGCGGCAGACTCTTGACCAGTGCCCCTTTTCCCCACATCTGAAACAACATGTTCCAGAGTCCTTTGAGAAGCTTACATCTTTGCCCTTTTTATGGGCATTTTCATGGCTCTTCTCTTGCCCGCTGCTTTTTGAAATTAGCAGACTTGTTGGACATTTTGTAACCACCTCTGCCTCGACCACGGCCACAACCACGACCTTTTCCACGACCACGGCCTCGACCCTGAAAGGAGTTATAACTTTCAGGTTCCTTAGAGGTAACAGTGTTTGCTTCAGGAAACGCTTTAGAGCCGGTCGGGTGGGCATCATGATTCTTCATCAACAACTCATTGTGCTTTTCAGCAACGAGGAGAGTGGTAACCAAATCAGAGTACTTCTCAAACTTTTGCATGCGATATTGCTGTTGCAAAGTAATACTTGATGCATGGAAAGTAGAAAGGGTTTTTTCTATCATTTCCTCATCAGTTTTAGCCTGATCGCAATAGCTCAAGTGTCATATACATTTCTGAATTGTATTCGGTGACATTTGAATAGTCTTGGTACCTTAAGCACGCCCATTCAGCAACATATGTAGAAAGCAATATGTACTTCTGATGGTCATATTTTTCCTTTAAATTCTTCCACAACTTGTGTGGATCTTTGACAGTGAGGTATTCATTCTTTAGACTCACATCAAGATATCTACAAATTAATATTAAGGATTTCGCTTTATTAACACTGGTCGAATCGTTCCCTTCCTAGAGAGTATCCAGAAGGTCTAGCGACTGCAAATGTGATTCGACATCAACTGTCCATTGGGTGTAACTATCCCCACTGATTTCAAGAGGAGCAAAATCAAGTTTCACGAGGTTTGCCATGGTGATAACTAAATAAATGAGAAAATGAAATAATTTATTAGAATCGATAACTCAAAATTACAAGATCCATAAGGATTACCAACATCAAAACAAAATACAGAATTACAAGTATCATATAATTATGCTTAAACTCTTCCGGCGTACTATTTACGGTATGAACAAGGGCATGTAGTTCAAAAATTATCACAAGAGCAAGGGCAAACAGTATAACCATTTTCTCGGTAAAATTTGAGAGTAAGAAATATGAAGTTGGAGAGAAAATGTGATTTGGTATTGTTGGATGAAACTCGTATTTATAGAGAAAATAGAGCCGTTTATAGTCATTTTATAACCGTTATATTATCACTGAATATATAGCCGTTTCAGGCTGTTTATTACGGTTGAAAATAGAGACGTTTCAGGCTGTTAATTATCTTTGAAAATATATCTACTATTAATGTAAATCATTTATGTAATTTTAATAAATTACACAGATAGTCATATACATATATAATCATACATATACAAGTATTAAGTAATCACCACAGTGATACAAGTATTAAATACTTGTTAGATGTTAATCAAGAAATTTAATTTCAGGAAATCACATCACATTTCTATAAGGTTGCAAAGCTCTCCTGTATATAGAAATACGGCGTTATGTAAAAGTAATTTAATCACATCCCAAATGCTATAAGGTGGCAAAGCTCTCCTGTATATTGCAATGTGGTGTTTATGTCATATTTAAAATATGGCATACTATACCAGTGTTCTTGAACTTACATGGTGAAGATGTAGAGTGATCGTGTTGATAACGTGTTGTAAAATTTAAGGCAAGAACACAAGAATTTACGTGGTTCAGTCAAATGACCTACGTCCACGGTCGGAGAGATCCGAAATATCACTAATGTATTTGGGGAATACAATGCTATCTTTATAGTGCCTTTATGCTAACTTTCTAGCTATCACTTTTGTATGCTAACAAAGGGATAAAGAAGGGAGAATTCTATAGCTCAAATGTTGGTTAGAATTGGTGTGTTCTTTCTCCCAAACATCACTTCTATTTATAGTGATGAAAGGTAACAAATTGTCAAATTACCTAGCCTCCAATTTCAACATTTTATGGCTATGCATATAACTCATATGACTTGACTTTTCATTTTCACACTTTCACTTTTCCACATTTTCACATGAGCATTTCATACTTCATTTTATAACAACTTTTTTTTTCTATGTTGTTGTTGCGATTTATAAGAGTTTCACGAATCGGTACTATAAATTAAACATATAGTTCAATATTTGATTATACATTGGATAATCAAAATATATTGGATAATAATGCTTTTCAAAAATGAAGAAATTATCCTTGTGACTCAGTTAAATATATATTTTTTTAAAAATAAAAACTTTCAAGATATCATACAAAAGGACATTTTAACTAAACTTTCATGAGTCAATAGAATAAACATATTTATTAAATTTAATTTATCTTAATTGATGAAAATAGCAAAAGAGGATAATGTTCGATTCAGTAGCGATGAACATCATTTTTTTATACACTTGTGATTATCATGGAATTAATCAATTACTCATTCTTTTACGATACATTGCAAATTTGTGATTTCAGGCCATACTTAGAGTCATATGTAACCTATATTTCACAAATCGTTGAAACATTAACTAGACATATAAGTTGAATATTCGACTTTAATCTTTCAAAAATTACTAATGTAGACATAATAAGTTGAGTATCTGACTATAATGGTTGAAAATTAGTATCTTTCATGAATTAGTAATGTAGACATAATAAGTTGAACATTTAACTATGATTGTTGAATAATTTGCACATCTTTCACAAAGTGGTAATTTAGAAATATTTAGTTGAATATACTCAAGGCCTTTTCCACTTCAGTTGAACTGAAATGAAAGTTGATGAACTAAACTGACGATGTTGATAGGTGCTTCTTCTATGAGGCGAATAGAACTGAATTGAATATGTTAAACTGAACTGAATCTGATTATAAAGGTTGAAAATTAGCATCTTTCATGAATCAGTAATGTAGACATAATAATTAAATACTTGAATATGATTGTTGAAAATTTAGCGTATTTTTCATGAATCAATAATGTACACATAGTAAGTTGAACATTTGACTATGGTTGTTGAATAATTTGAGCATCTTTCACAAAGCGGTAATGTAGACATATTTAGTTGAATACTTGAGGCCTTGTCCACTTCAGTTGAACTGAACTGAACCAAAAGTTGTTGAACTTAACTGGAAGGTGCTGAACTAAACTGAATGTTGTTGAAAGGTGCTTATTCAATGAGACAATAAGGAATGGAACTGAATTGAGAAGTTGTTGAATTGAACTGAACTAAACTGAAAGTGCAGGGACAGGGCCATGACGGTTGAAACATTGTCGTATCTTTCTTAAATCAGTAACATATGCATAGTAACTTGAACATTTGTCCATAATCGTTGAAAAATTAGTGTATCTTTTACGATTTGGTAGCGTATACATAGTAAGTTGAATATTTGACTATAGTTATTGAAAACTGAGCGTATCATTCATGATTCGGTAACGTAGACTATAAATAGTAAGTTGATATTTGATCATAATCGTTGGAAAATTAGCGTATCTTTCATGATTCGGTGACATAAGCCAGACATAAATAATTAGACATAGGAAGTTGAAAACTTGACTATAATCGATGAAAATTAGCGTATCTTTTCAGAATTCGGTAACGTAACCTAGACATAGACAATTAAATAGTAAGTTGAACACTTAGTTATAATCGATGAAAATTAGCGTATATTAACAAATTGATGATATAAATTGGACAAGTTGAATATATGACTGTATAGATAAATTATAAATATAACTGAATAATAAAAATTTTATTTTATCCATTGTGATTATTAAAATTTTGGAAATAAAACTAGAAATAAAGGTTGTTACATGAAAAAAAAAAATCCCAGGAAGTATGCTTGTAATAACAAATGGCCGAAAGGACCTAAACAAACAGAATTCAAATGGGGTTAAATGGATCATCAATTATACTACTTTCATCTCAAATAAAATTTTTTACTTTCGTTTTTGGTCTGTCTCAATCAAATTACTTCTATTACTTCCCTTTTTTGCAAAGAAAATATCTATGAATTACACATTTACTTTTAATGAGTCTTTACATATAACTATAACATTAAGTCATATTCTTCTTTTACGCTCTAAAAGAATTAGATATAACATATAAAATACTCTCTTAAATATCCTATCCAAAGTCAACTAATAAATATTGGGTAGGTAGGAGGAATTGGGTTAATTAATAAAAAATCCCAGCAATTGTAGCGGCCCCACATACTTCCAAGTATAAGAGCCCTCCTTCCCAACATCAATCACCCTTGGTGCCTGCCATCAGTCCTCGATATGAACCGCCTCGCCTTTCTCTTCCACCAGGCGAGTAGTTCTTGATGAGCATGATCTTTTAATCCTTTAATCTTGATGAGTACTGGTATTTTAATGTTTTTTTTTGTTTTCTTGTGATTTGCAGGGAGTCCTTGATGAGCAGTTTGTGCAGGTACTGGAGCTCCAGGATGAAGGATGTCCCAACTTCGTATCTGAAATGTTGGAGCTCCATTACAGTGCATCTGAGAGACGAATCTGGAATCTCCGAGAAATGTTGTACGTACTCATTTCTGTATCTGGAATTCATTTAGTTCATGTTAAAAAACTAGGTCGTTTTTGATGTAGCGACGTCGTTTTTTAACACGAACACGGTGACTGGTTTTGATTAATTTTGGATTAAAAAAATGCAGGATTGGTATGGAGCCTACGAACTACAAGAGAATGGGGATCCTTTTGAATCAACAGATGGGGAGCAGTTCTACAATTGGAGCAAACAGAGTTAGAAATGTTTGTATCGCCTTTCTGGCTGCTTCTGAGCGATACGATAGACTGGGGTACCCCCTCTCTTCAGTCTTCATCTTGTTCCTCTCTTCTTTCCTTTTTCACAATTAATGTTTACCACTTTTGTTTTATTTTTTAATTTTATTCATACATACATACCTTCCTTCATAAGGAAATATAACTCCAAAACATGAATTTTTGGGACCATTTTTACTATTGATAAAGTTTTGGTTGTTCTTTTTTTTTATTACTACTGTTGGTATAATTTTATCTGACTGCTATATATCTAGCTTTTGTTTTGTTTTTTCTCTAAAAATTTTTCTAATGGTTTTGATTGGTTTTTCAGATGTCTAAGAGCCTTGGATGTGCTGGAGCACGAATACTACTATTTCAAAAACAAGATGCATGAACTATTCCAGGTTCTATACATTAACAACACATGTTCATAAATCTTTTTGTAAGCTAAAACATTTATAGTCTGCAGCTAATTGAATGAATGTGTATTGATGATTTCAGCCGGAACAACAGAGATTACTTGCCACCACCGCAGTACAACCACCGCAGCAGCAGCAGAATCAAGGAAATTGAATAGATCTGATCAACGTTGGGAAGTTGTGGGATTTGTTGTTGAGGGAGAATCGCAATGCATTAATTAGTGTTATCTGGAAGTGGTTTACTTTTGGTTTGCTTTTGGATTGATTTGTCTGTTGTTCAAATTTTGGCTCTGCGAAATCATGAGATGGCAAGTTATGTACTGATTTGTCGAAACAAGTTTTCAGCTTTTATTAATGGCCGGTTTGGCGCTTCAGTTTACTGTGTTTTGTATGTTTTTCTGAGCTTGGAAACTGGAGCGCACCCATTTTCGCTTTTTTCCAGTTGTCTTGCGAGTTTCAACATATATTACTGTGTTTCTATTTATACCAGTAACACCATAACCTTTAATATTAGAATTAAAGGTTGGCAGGCTATAATGGTTGGTAGGATGATAAAAAGTTGATAGGGTATGATGATATAAATAGAAAAATGCTATTTGTACCAATTTTTTTTGTCAATTTTCAATATTTAATTATTAAAATTTTAAGTTATGTTTCAATTTATTTTTAGTGTATGGTTAAAAAAATAGCTTAGCTTTTATGTTTAATAGAACAGTTTTTTTCTTAAATTTGATTTATAAAAAATTATAACACACTTATAATTATTATCAAATAGTATATCACAAGTTCTAAAATCATTTGAATTTATAAAAATTACATATCACCAAAATTGGTTTGTGTAATTCAACCAAAATCATGTAAAAATATGTAAGTATTGTTTAGACATCTAATAAAACCATATTAAATATTTTATTATTAATTATTTTCCAAATTTTATGCTTACTATGCCTGATGTCTAATTTTTATATGTGTATTTTAACTTAAATACTATTTAATATTTTAGTTTACCTGATTTAAGGAGTAGATATTTATTATGAATAGTATAAATAACGTTATGTTATAATCTAAACCCTAAAATTCATAATCTAAATGTGTGAAAATGATGTGAAACTATATAACAAAAGAAGGAATACATTTATTTTAATAAAGTTTTTACTTTAACATTTTATTGTTCTCCATAATTTTCTTTTATTTTTGATCAAATATATTTCATCTATAAGGTTAAGGAATAAAAATATTAAAAAAGAAATTCCAAGTTGACTTTTAAAAAATAATAAAAATAATCTAATTAATTGTTGATACACATTAATTTGATTGATTTGATTAACGTGAGATAAGGTGGTTCAAATAATAAATAAGATGATGTAAATAGAATTACTATTACGATTCATTCATTTGACTAGATTGTCATCTTCTGCAAATTCTGGTAAATAGTCAGATAGTAAGACAAAAATACAGGGACAAATGTCAAGTATTATTAATATTTATGGATTGAAATTGTGGGCAAATTATATGGTACACTTGCATGCTATACTCTTCTAGAAGTAACTTATAACATTTTAATTTATAATATCATGCATTATCATACAGTGTTTGTGATTGTATATTTTATGAAAATGTAATGATATATCAAAATAAATTATCAAACAACATTGATATAAATATAAAGTCATGTTTTTACAATTTTAGAAAGCTTAATTTCTTTTGTCATATTGTTGTTAAAGTTTAAGTTCGGAAGAGTACGTACATGCATCAAATACAGCGTGTTTGAGCACTTTAAATATAAATACGGACTGTAAAAGTAATATTAGACTGCACCGAAATGTGTTGAATCGGGTTTTTGGAATAATTTTATTCAATAGGTAGTCATTCGGGCTGAAGACGGAAATGGATGGGATTCAAATCTTAGTGAAAATGTTTGACATTTCCGTCTAACAAAATGTTTGACGGAAATGTTTGACTTGTTGAAGACTGTACATTCATGGAAGGCTCGATCGATCAGCGTTGGAATCAGTCTACCCCGAATGGTGAAAATTGTTTGACATAACAAATTCTGGGTACGTAAATAAAGGACGTTATATGTAGTGCTCAACAAATGCTTTCCAAAAGAAGCCGCAGAGAAGAATTACTTGAAAAGAATATAAGCAAAATGCGTAATTTTGCAGATAGGTATGCGAAAACGGATAGGTCATTACCCCATTTTCTCCGGATGCAGCAGTAGATGGAAAACTGTCGAACAGATCCTGCAAATAATTTCTCAACGTCTTCTTGGTTTGTATAGGAATATGCTTCAGGAGAAAGGCTCCTTCCCTGGAGTCCAATCTACATCCAGATCCTCTTCAATGTTGTCATCTTCATCACCTTCCTCCTCGTCTTTATTGTCATTGAAGTCCGTCTCCTTTTCTTCTGGCACTTTTCTGTTGGCTTGTCCTACTTCTTCAGTCACATTCAAGTTCTTCGGTAAGAGGTGTGACAATTTAACCTTTCAAAACGAGCAGATACATCTTTCGGAAATGGCTTTTGCACCAGCCCTGACCGAAACCTGACATCAATGCCAATCTCAAGCTATCAAGAACATGGGATCATGTGATACAATTGCGCATTCCACCAGACTTGGAGGTTTTTCGTATTTCTTGTTTGATGTAGTCAGTCATCAGCAAGTTCAAGCAACTGCAATGATTTCTGGCATTTGCATCACCATGCCTCACAATGATAGTGGTACACAGAAATAAGTTCTTTGATATATTCGAGGCTATATAATATCAATAAGTTCTTTGATATATCAATAAGTTCTTTGATATCTTGGTGAGGGTATATAATATTCTCTCCTGATCCAAAACCTACGAAAATGGACCATTCTGAAATAGTATGCTGCCCTGATCAAGAGAAGCCTCCTTAGCAAGTTTCCACCGATCGAACTCCAGACGTCAATAAAGGTAGAATCAGGTGGTCCTGCGGCAGAGAAGGAAGCCAACTAGCTCGTCTGAATTTCATTGGGGATCAGGATCCTCCAACCATCTCATCAATACGAGATGATTCAAAATCAAATACTCCTTGTGTCCCATCTAAATCTGCACATTTTTTTCATAAATGTTTCGGACCATATTTGACCATAAATTTCAATAGTAATACTATTATCATACAATAAATTATTGGATTCACAATGCACTCTACAGGAAGAAAGTTTAAAGAATTTTGCTGTGACTTTGTTTTATTTCTTTTATTGATGTTCTTTGTGGAGAGTTTGTATTGGAAATCAGTATTAACCCAAATTTGAGTAAAAGTAGATTTGGTTACATAAACCTGGAAAATTTTATGATTATATATATATATATATATATAGTTGGGGTTCCATTCATTGTTTTACTCAAGATCCTAACCCTTCCATTCAATCTTATCTAATGGTTGGAATTAAAAAGAGTTTTCTAATTCTCTGTAATGATTAATTCTACTTTCTTTCGTTTTCTTTTCAATCTTCTTCTCCAAATTAGTTTTCCAATACAATACCATCCGAAACAATTTTTCCAAGTCTTCTTCATATCATGGCTTTCCAATACAATTTATGACTTCCTATCAAAATAGGAATTTCCCCCTATTATGATCGGGCCAATTTCATGATTTTAAATGTCTCATAATATTTCCCTTTCCCTTATTACAGTCCCGCCGGCCAGGGGAGAAGACTTCACCATTCTTCAGGCGCTGTTTTCCATCGACATGTTCATCCTCTTCCTCGCTACGATTTGCGACGTTGGCGGAACCTAACCGCAATCGACAACCTCAGACAGATCGGGATATCTCCCGGGTATCCGAAGAAGACGATCCTCACATTCGTGTCTCTCGCAAGTATCTGGAATTATCTTGGAAGAGTGACCGCTGGATTTGGATCGGAGTTATATCTACAAGAGTACCAGTTTCCTCGTACGCTCATGTTTCGGAGCACAGTGGCCGCTGTTCTCCATCATCTCGGAGCTATTCGGATTAAAGTACAATTTTGGATCGATAGCGAGCTCGATTGGGTGGTACATCGTGAATGTGATAGTGGTGGGGCATTTATACGACATGGAGAGGAAAAAGCAGCTGAGAGCTTTAGGGCTAAAAAGGGTGGAGGGGATGAATTTGAACTGCAACGGCGTTGAGTGCTTCAATCATATCTGCTGAGAAAATCAATTGATTGAACAGAGTAGGATTGTTTTATACATGTAATATGGGCAGGCATCAATTCAAGCAAACGGGCGTCGCTCTCGGTGATCAACGGGGGTGTTAGACATGCATGTCCAAGCATACAACAACAAAGCATATGGGTGATGGAAAGGGGTATTCTTCTTCCAAGATTTTGTATTCCCTAATCTCCATTGAACTGGTTTTGCACGTTTTCTGAACTAAAAGATAAAATAGGGAAACGAAGAAAGTATGCAGAAGACGAAGGAGGTTAAAAGAGATAAAGGGAAAACTCTAATTTTGAAAAAAAGGTTATAAATGGAAAGAAAAGATATTTAATTATTGAAGAAATTAAAAAAGTCTATTTAATTCTAATCATTAGATTAGATCAGAGGCGATGGTTAGGATTTTAAGTAAATACTTGAGTAAAAATAAGAGAGTCAATGGAGTATACCACTGGGAGAAAGCTCATTATATGTATTTATTTGTGTTGGGTTTTCTCTTCAAAATCCAAATAGAATTTGTGTTACTTTAGGTTTAATTCTTGATGGGTTAAATGAGTTTAGACCCAAATAGATTAGGCCTAGGGTTTAAGGAGGGTTTAAGGGTGTTTTAGTATAAATAGACTTGTTTAGTGCTATTGTAGTAAGCCACCTCTTAAAGAGTTAGAGAGGAGAAACTTGTTTGGTGTTCTTCCTCTTTAACTATGGTGAAGAAAGGGATTGGTTAGATTGGTTCGTGATAAATAGAAGATAGGGTGAGCGAGAGAGACATAGTGTGTTGGCGTATAGAACATACTTTGTAAAAGGCTCTTCTATTTTCTAGTCTTCTGGACTCTTCAATCTACACCTTTGGCATTTTGTGGAACCATAACATGTATTTTCATACAGATTTAAAACAAAGCTCCCCCTGCATGTAGAACTTCAAACTTCATTTATACTTGCATTACATAAATCAGAATCAGCATGCATAATCACTAAGCTCCCCCTATTCACCAGATATAGACAGAGAGATTTATATATACTTCATGACCACAGTGACCACATTAATGTTCCAAAATAAATGGACATATTATATAAAACAATCCAAAATAAATGGCCATCCATACCCATCAAAATATTCTCCCCCTTGGGAACAGAAAATGTGCCAAACTTAATCCAAAAGATAACACAAATATCCAGAATTTACCAAAAACCAATAAGGACAGAAGAGGAGACAGAATTAAACAAATCAACAGACTATCTCAGATAGCATCAGATCCACTGGTCTCATTATCTGTTTCTTCTATAGCTTCCAGCTCCTCCTGAAAGTCTAGCATCTTCTGTCTGTGATATCTGATCAGTCCTCTAAGCTCCCTCTTTCTGACAGTGGCAAAGTTCTCCTGAGCTGGTTCCTCTTCTGATTATTCCTCATCCGCTTCAGCTGCAGCAAGTAGATCATTTCTCTTTCGAAGAACAGTCCTGTTCACTTGTACATCATCACAAAAGGTGATCTGATCATCAAGTCCATCCACTAGACCAACATGATATAGCAATCCTGAAATGAGGGCAGGATAGGTGATATATTCATCAGATTTTTGATGCTGAGCCACTAACATAACCCTATCATAGATGAACCAACCAAGATTATAGGGTCTTCTTGTGCCAATGCAATACATCAGACAGGCCATTTCTTCAGTCACCAGAGACACATTGGTAGACATGGCCCATAAATTTGCAACCACCCTATACAAACAGAAATACTTCTAAGTGAGATAAGCTGCCTTGAGAGTCTTGTCTGCACCCCATTCTCCAAGTGTGCCACCAGATAACTCCAATGCCACCACATCATAATCCAGAGTAAAGTCTTCTGGATAAGCACCATTTGGACAGATGGAATCATGTCTCTCTGTCCCTAACACCGGATTGATTAAAGTAGCATCAAATCTGTAGAGCTTGCCTCTGATATAGACTTTTCTGTACCAAGCAGAATCTGGGGCACTGTTGGTTCCTCTCAGGTTGGCATAGAATTCCAGCACCAGAGAATGATTTGCCTTCACACAAAAATTGGCTGGTCCAAACATGTGGATCCTCTTCATGAAAGTCACAAACCCAGGATGTTTAAACTTCTCAGTTAGTCGCTTCTCCACATGCACCTTCTTGTTGATCAACCCTTCATACACAGTCATTACTCTCCTGGAGTAAAAAGTCTCATCCCAAGCCTTTGCTAGCAAAGGATTGTCATCTGGAAACACCAATGGCACCTCATCTGTAGCATCATCATCCTCCTCAGACTCAGATTCTGAGCTACTACTCTCTTGAACTTCTGCAGCAGGTTCTGCAGGCGGCACTTCTGGGAGTGATTCTTCCTCAAATTCCAGATTGAGCTCTGGAACTTCATCTCTCTTCCTCTTGCCAGGGAAGACTTGAATAACTGGAGGTAGTGACTTCTTCCTCAACTTCTCCATCTTCAGCTCTTGTAATTTCTCAAATTTTAAACTTAAAGGATGACTGTCCTCACTATCTGGTGCTGTCTCTGCCAATAGCTCAATCATGGCTCTGACATTCTCCAGAATCCTATCCACATTGATTGGTTGCTCAGCTTCAACAGGCTTCTCCTGCTCAACAGTTCCTGAACGGAACACTCCTTGTCCAGTCTTCACTTTTCCATCTGCTTGTCTTCTCTTCCCCTTCCTCTGATAAACCTTCTTAACCAGTTGTCCTGATTCATCCTTTTCTGAACACAAGGTCTGCTCAGATTCTTCATCAACCTCTGAGCTCTCATAGAAAAAATTCAGATCTGGTCCCACTTCAAACTCAACCCCTACCCTAACTGTAGGCATATTATCTTGAGCCACAGATTTTGGTGTGGCTCTGATGGGATTGGGGCTATCTTGTCTACCCATACCCAAATCTTCCATGGATTGAACAAAGGGAATGGAATCAATAGGGGAGTTGGATGGAAGATTTTTCCCATGGTTATTTAAACACAGAAGCAGGTTTAAACACAAACCAAAATTCACAGAACCCTCTAAAACTCCCAAATATCAGAATTCCTAAGTGCGGCAAGCACTCTAACTACTAAACTAGTACGAAAGACACAATCTTGAAGCAGTTTAGAGCTAAATACCTTGTGCATGCACTGATTGGGGTTTGAACACCAGTCGACCAAAAGCTCAGCCTTTTCTTGCTTATGGAATGTTGATCCGACAATGTGCTGCTCAGAACAGTTGACTGATGTGGTGAGACTCGATCAAAGCACCAGTTTGATGATGAAGTCTGATAAATCAACGGCGAGGGTTTTGTCGAATTGGGAACGTCGGAGCTACAGACTTTTGGTGAAAAGAGAAAAAGGATTTTCCTTCTTATATTTTATGATTTCAGAAATTCAAATCCAAACCCAATTTCGAAAAACAATCCGAAATTGCACATTAGTCCACCATTTTTCAGAAAATCACTGATTGTCCCTCATAAAATAAATATGAGTCCAAGATTCAATTTTAAACCCATACAGAAATTCCAGCCTACTGAAGTTGACCAATTCACACACTCATTCACAGTGTTTAAACATCCTCTATCATCAAGCTATCTTCTTTTTGTAATTTTTTTTAAAGGAAAAAAAACAAAAAACAGTAAACTAATTTACAACAATGAGAGGTAAGTAGAAATACCTCAAATTCGACAAACACCTAAGTGTTGCCTTAGTGTCTCATATGTTGCAGAGTCTAACGGCTTGGTGAAGATATCTGCAAACTGTTCAGCACTAGGAACAAATTCAATGCTAAGTTCCTTCTTTTCCACCAAGTCTCTGATGAAGTGGTGCTTGATGTCTATATGCTTTGTCTTCTTATGATCAACAGGATCATGGCAAAGATCAAACGCTACTTTATTATCACATTTAATGATGAGGACATCTTGCTTAAATCCATAGTCTTTCAGCATTTGCTTCATCCATAGTAGTTGCTGACAACAGCTTCCAGCTGCCAAGTACTCGGATTCAGTGGTAGATAATGAGATAGAATTCTGCTTCTTGCTGTACCATGACACCAGATTTCCTCCTACATAGAAACAACCTCCAGTGGTACTCTTCCTGTCTTCAGAATTCCCAGCCCAATCAGAATCACTGTAGCCAATAATCTCATCTTGACTTCCTCTAGAATACCAGAGACCATAATCGGCAGTTCCATGTACATATCTGATAAATCTCTTGACTGCTGAAAGATGACACTCTTTAGGATCAGATTGGAATCTTACACATAGTCCAACACTCAGACAGATGTCTGGTCTGCTTGTAGTAAAATACAGTAGACTCCCAATTATACTTCTATAGAGCTTGATATCTACCTTCACACCATACTTGTCATACGTCAGTTTCTCTGTTGATGCCATTGGAATTCGCATACTCTTAGAGTCATCCATCCCAAATCTTTTAACCAAGTTTAAAGTGTACTTGGTTTGATTGATGAAGATACCTTCCTTGTGCTGTTTGACTTGGAGCCCTAGAAAGTAGGACAGCTCACCGACCATACTTATTTCAAACTCACTTTTCATCATCTCTATAAAATTATCAACCAACTTTTGAGATGTTGACCCAAACACAATATCATCTACATAAATTTGAGCAAGCATAATATGTTTATCATGTTTAAACACAAAGAGCGTCCGGTCTACTCCCCCTCGTCGATAGCCTTTCTTGCAACTGGAGCAAAGGTTGCATCAAAGTCAACACCTTCAACTTGAGTGTATCCTTGGGCTACAAGTCTGGCTTTGTTTCTGGTGATATTGTCATCTCCATCAGACTTGTTCTTGAAAATCCACTTAGTGCCAATGACATTGATTACTGGAGGTCGTGGAACAAGATACCATACGTCGCTCCTATTGAACTGCTCCAGTTCCTCTTGCATGGCTGAAATCCAGTACTCATCATTCAATGCTTTCTTGTGATTCTTGGGCTCAATGGAGGAGAGAAAGCATTGTAATACATGCATCCCAGCTTTCATTTTGGCGTAGTCCTTCCGTTCTTTTTGCCTCAGGTTGTATGTGTTAGGTGGTGCCGAAGTATCAGGTGATACTGTGGTAACATTAGGAACTGTGATAACTTCAGATGATGTTGTAACATCAGACGATGTTGTAACATCAGACGATGTTGTAACATCCTCCAGTGTTGTAACATCAGGCAGAGATGAATCCGTCTCCGTGCTGATTAACATATCAGGTTCATTTTCAAGCAGAATTCCACTGCTGATATCCTTCAAATCTTTAACCACCACATTGTTGGACTCCATCATGACATTTGTACGATTATTGAACACCATGTATGCCCTGCTATTTGAAGAATAACCAAGGAAAATACCAACATCAGTTCTTTCGTCAAACTTACCTAGAGGTTCACGATCTCTGAGACTGTAGCATGCACTGCCGAATACCTGAAAATAAGATACGTTTGGCTTCCTTCCTTTCCACAGCTCATAGGCAGTTTTCTGAGTGAATGGTCGTAGATAAACTCGGTTTATGGTATAGCACGCAGTGTGAACTGCTTCAGCCCACCATTTCTTAGGAGTGTCCTTCTCTGCCATCATTGCTCTTGACTTGTTGATGAGGGTCCTGTTCTTTCGTTCAACAATACCATTTTGTTGTGGTATGATTGGGGCAGAAAACTCATGCTTGATTCCAAGTTTTATACAGAAGTCCATCATTGTAGAGTTAGCAAATTCCCTCCCATGATCACTTCTTAATCCAACCACTTTAAGTCCATCATGAGATCTTTCTGTGTTGACTTGAGTGATTAGCTTAATTATAACACTCACTGTATCTGATTTTTCTTTCAAGAATTCCACCCAAGTATACCTGGAGAAATCATCTACACACACAAAGATATATTTCTTTCCCGAAACATTAGTTGGACTGATTGGTCCGATTAAGTCCATATGAAGCAATTCAAGACCATAGGAAGTGGTAATCTCATGAAGTTTAGAATGTGGTGACCTGACCTGTTTACCTTCATGACATGGTGGACATGTCAATTCCTTTGTATAGGAAAGTAAGGGCACTCCTCTTATTGCTTCAAGTCTTGTTACTTTAGACAATGTTTTCAGATTTTCATGACCTAGCTTCTTGTGCCATAAAAGATTGTCGTCCACACTCACTTTGAGACAGCTTACAGATTCATCAAGAATTTAGCAGTTATCTGACGATCGAGTGCCAATAAGAACACCCCTCTCATCCTTTCTGACTGTACACACTTTATCATCAATCAAAACTGTTAATTTGTTATCACATAAATGGCTAATACTTAGCAAATTTGCCTTTAGCCCATCCACGAGAAGAACATCTTGGAATACTGGAAAGTTCTTGACTTGTAACTCCCCCTTTCCAGTGATTCTACATTTCTTCCCATCTCCAAACCTTACTGTTCCAGTCCAAGGAACAACATTGCTTAACAACTCAGGAGTACATGTCATATGTCTAGAACAGCCACTATCGAAGTACCAAGTATCTCTGGCATATGAGCTATAACAAGTGTGGACAACATACCAGAGGTTGATTTTAGGAACCCATACCTTTTTTGAATGTTGAGCCCTTTCTGGTTGCACCATGTTGTAACTTACTCCAGTGTTGTAACATGCTCCATTTGTTGGTGCTTGCATCAAATCTCTTAACAGACGAAAACAGCGCTTCTTGTAGTGTCCTGGTCATCGGCAATAATTGCATGTTGCCTCCCACCATGGTTGAAACATATTTCTCTGCTGGTGATAGTTAGGTTTATAACCTAGTCCAAACTTAGGAGCTTTAGGGAAATTGTTTGGAGTTCCAATAGATTGCTCTTTCCTGACTTGACTTGAATTAGGATGAGTCACCTTCTTGTCCATCTTTCCTTTAGTCTGGTTAGTCACTTCCATTCCATCGTATCCTAACCCATGTCGATCTCCAGCAATTTTCCCATGCCAAAAATATCTTCCAAGGCTGCTGTTCCTTTATTCAATTTGATGATGGTACCTTCAGCAACTTTTGCTCGAACAAGGGCTATCTTCAACTCTTCTCTCATTGCATCAATGGTGATCTGTTGTTGTTCGACTTCTTCATTCAAGCTGTGATTGTCTTTCTGTAAAACTTTATTCTGTTCAGTCACACTGATCCAGAGTTTGTGGAGCTTGTCATATGATTCATGAGCATCCTCAGAGTTCATGTTTAAAATCTCACTATCAGAAACGAATGTAGCACCAAATGCAACATAAATTTCTTCTTCAACTTCTTCGTCGCTTTGAATAGTAATTGCACCAAAGGCTACATGGTTGCTAACATGCTCTTCATCAGAATCTTCTCCATCACTCCAGGTGGCATTGTAGGCTTTCCTTTTCTTGCTAGATGATCCACTTGGACATTGAGATTGAATATGCCCGTACCCTTCACATTCTCGACATTGGATTTTACCAGCATGTTTAAACACAGGCTTGGGTTCTGTTTGATCATTGTTGCTTCTTTTGCTCATTAGTGAACTTTGCTCTCTTCCTTCACTTCTTCGATTTTGAGTTCTTCTCAGAACTTTGGCAAAGCTTCTTGATATAGGGGTGAGTTCGTCTTCGTCCATATCTTCGTTGTTGTTTCTGGTAGAGTGTTTAGACACAGCATTGTGTTTAGACACAGAGTTCTGTTCAGCTGCTTTTCGTTCAGTTGAATTGAATGCCAGATCATTCCGCCTTACTGTAGCTGACTCCTTCATTTCAAAAGCTTACAGTGCTCCCATCACCTCATCAATGGTCATTTCAGATGTATCGTGGAGTTCCTCCATTGCAATAGTCTTTCCTTTGAACCTTGGTGGTAGAGACCTTAATATCTTCTGCACAACATCATCTTCAACAAACGGTTTCCCCAACTGATGAGCTGAGTTAACCAGATCTCTGATCTTTGAATTATAGTCAGCAATGGTCTCATTATCATGCATAACCATAGTATCGAACGTTGTCTTTATTGTATGCATTTTTTGTCGTTTCATTTTTGCATCCCCTTCATAGCTGGCCTTTAATTTCTCCCATGCATCCTTAGCAGTGCAACACGTTGAAATCAAGCGAAAAGCTTCTTGATCAACACAAGAGTTGATGCAGTTGAGTGTTTTGCTGTTAAGTCGCTTGTCCTTCCTCTCTTGAGTGGTCAGTTCCTCTTTGTTTTTCAAAACACCTTCGGTTGCTCCTCTTGCAGGTGGCTGTCTGGCTGGTGTCCACTCGTTCTCGACCTAGTACCATGCTTCTTCATCTAGAGCATCAATGTAAAGCCTCATTCTTGCCTTCCAATAACCGTAGTTGTATTTATCCAGTATGGGTGCGCGTGTATATAATGAACCATCCTTCTCCTGGTTCGCCATGATCGATAGGGATCTCCACTGGCCTTGTTAAAGGCACAACTCAGTGGACTAGCTCTGATACCAAATGAAATTTACTATCGATCAGTTTCAAAACGTTCTTAACTGATAGTTATATTCTAGCAAGTATGTTTAAACATGTAGTTCAGTTTAAACACATAAAGTAAGAACACAAGAATTGGTTACGCAGTTCGGTGATGAACACCTACGTCTGCGGAGCCTTGCCCAGTCTGAATCATCCACTAAAATAATCAAGATCAGTTACAATGTTCCTCAAACAATTAACTATCTAGGACTTATCTTTTCCTTGTGGATTTGTGAGTTCCACTCACTGCCGGTCAACAACTCCTCGTTGCTGTCTTGACCACTTCTCCCGAAGTATTATGGCTTGCTGATTTCTGACTCTTGGCGATGGCTAAGGCCTATTGGACTCCTTCCAATATGCTGCTCCAACTATAAAGCTATTCTGATCTGCAGAATGCTTTCTCGTGAGATGGATCAATGTTGTCGCAGCTTCTCTGTATATTTATAGTCCAATGCTGTGCTTCCGTGTTGATCTTCTCGGTCCTTCAATCACGGCAAGGCTGATCTGCTCGTCCAGCTCATCACAGCTATACTTAATCTTCTAGCTATATTATACTTCTATAGCTATAGGATAAGAAATATATTCTTTCCTTATTTGAGACTAAACCTAACTAAGATACAACTCTATTATATATTCTCTAGCTAATCCAATCAGCATAAAATCAATTTTCACTTATCATCTTGATATTCTCGAATATCATCTTTGATTGCATAAGAGTTGTACTTCATCTTCAATACTCTTGCTCGGTTTCTAATTCTGTTTTAGCAAGTGTTTAAACATGATAACTTCTACAAAATAGCCAACTAAATTATGCTGAGTCTTCTGGACTCTTCAACAAATAGCCTCTCTATAGGACGTAGGCTCAGACAGAGAATGAATGGACACAAGAAAGGAAGTGAAAGGAGGAGAATATAGGGAATAAGAAAAATCAGGTTTCTGAGTAGACTTACGTGGACGACTGGACTGGCGAAGAGAAGGATGAACCGCAATCTCAGAAGATGATGGAACATGCATGGGAGGCAATGGAAGGAGGAGGAGAGACCAAAGGAGTGTCTGTGTCTAGTGCAGGATCACCCGTGTCTGGGGTAGGAGAACCTGTGTTTGGATCAAGAGTATCAGAATCTGGCAGCAGAGCAACATCGGTTGCAAACATCAAAGGAATCAATGCTAGTGAGATCTGACTGAGTCAACTGATGGGAAGTGGATGGAACAGAGTAAAATGGAATATGCCCCAAAAAGACAACATGACGAGAGACATATAATCTCTGACTGACTGGATCAAAACAACGATACCCCTTCTGACCACTACCATAACCCAAAAAGACACACACAGCCGATTTGGAAGACAACTTAGAGCGCTCAAAATGTGGTTTAAGAACAAAGCAAGTACAACCAAAAACTCGCAAGAAAGAATAATCAGGGGGACTACCATACAACCTCTCAAAAGGTGACAAACCTGAATTGTGAGAGGTGGGAATTCGATTAATCACATGGACAATCGTGAGAATGGCTTCCCCCCAAAAACATCCTAGGCACATCAGCTGACAACAAGAATGAGCGAGCTGTCTCAACCAGATGACGGTGTTTCCTTTCGGCAACACCGTTCTGCCGAGGGGTATCTGTACAAGAAGTCTGACAGATGGTTCCATCAGAAGAAAGAAGCTGGCAAAAAGCATTAGATGTGTATTCACCTCCCAAATCACACCTAAAACACTTAATGACAGAAGAATGTTGTGTCATAACAAGAGCTCTAAATTCACGATAAATATCCAGAAAGTCAGATCTATGTTTCATAAGGAAAGCCCAAATATAACGAGTAAAATCATCAAAAGGAAACATAATATCTAGAACCCCCTTTCGTAAGCACGGGAGAGGGATTTCGGTCCAGTTGCTCTAGTTATCAAATCGGTCCAGTTGCTCTAGTTATCAAATCGGTCCTGATGGAACATCAATATCATCCACTCTCCCAACTCAATCAAAAATTCCCTTTTTCGAAACCCTAGAAATCAGCCAAAGGCCGAGAAGCCTGCCGAGAAGACGGCGGTTGCGGGGAAAGCTCGCCGGAGACGCCGCCAGCATCCTTGAATAAACATAGAAAAATAGAGTTGTATTTGTAAAAATAGAAGCCGGAAACTATTTAGTATGCTATAAAAATATGCAATAGTATATGCATGCCATATATTATATATATTGAAAACACAATTATGCTAACTGAATCCTTGAAATTACGGATGATTGATATATGTGATTGATATATATACTGTTAAGTTCGTAGATTAATTAAAAGAAACAAAATAAGGAATATATAAAAATGGTGGGCGCCGGAATATGGTGAAGTTGGGGTGGTTATCTGGAGGCTTTAGTCAAAACTACGTAGTTTCACCCTTTTTAATTCTTTTTATTAATTTATTTATTGACCGGAGCAATAACTATTCTAGTTCCCTTTAGGATAATTGTGATATTCTATCACCCCCCTTCAAGCGAAGCGTCGGATGAGAAGCCACGCAAAGTTTGGATCGAAATAGTGTGAAGAGAGGACCAGGGAGACCTTTGGTGAATATGTCAGCAATCTGCAAGAAAGTAGGGACATGACTAACACGAACTCTGCCAGAAGCCACCAACTCTCGAACAAAGTGGTAGTCAATGTCAATATGCTTAGCCCGTTTGTGAGCAACGGGGTTTTGAACAAGGAAAATAGCACTACTGTTGTCACAAAACAGTAAGGGTGAAGACTTCAAGGGAACACGAAGCTCCTTGAGCAGATTGCACAACCAAACAAGCTCGGCCGCAGTGTTGGCCATAGCACGATACTCAGATTCGCAGCTGGATCGGGAAATAGTTGGCTATTTCTTAGCACTCCAAGAGACAAGATTACCACCAAGATAAATGGAATAACCATAGGTGGAACGTTGAGTTTCAACATAGCGAGCCCAATCAGCATCTGAGTACCCTAACACTGAAAGTGAGCTGGAAGAAGGCCGAAAGAAAAGTCCATGATGAAGAGTACCACGAACATATCGAAGAATACGAGTGATCGCCTGATAATGATCGTCACGAGGTGACTGAAGGAACTGGCTAACAGAATTGACTGCATGGGCTATATCAGGCCTAGTAATGGTCAAATATTGTAATGCTCCAACAAGCGAACGATATAGCTTGGGATTTGAAAACTCTGGACTAGAGGAAGTGAGGAGTTGTGTACCAGGAACAAAAGGCGTAGAGACAAGCGTTGTGTCAGTCATGCCAGCGCGCTGAAGAATCTCCATGGCATACTTAGCCTGGCCAAGAAACAACCCCGAAGAAGAGCGAGAGACCTCTAATCCTAGAAAATATTGAAGAGAGCCAAGATCCTTAATAGCAAACTCATGATCAGTGCGAGCGACAAACTTCTGAATGAGAAGAGGATCATTTCCAGTGAGAATGATGTCATCCACATAGACCAAAAGATACAACAACTTTGAGCCACGCATAAAGATGAACAGGGAAGTGTCAGACGAACGGCACCGAAAACCTAAACGAGTCCGATAAGAACTGAAATGTTCAAACCAGGCACGAGGAGCCTATTTAAGGCCATAGATGGCCTTCCGGAGACAGCATACATGATCTGGATGGCGAGGATCAGTGTATCCAGACGGTTGTTCCATGTAAACCGGGGAGTCAAGATGACCATTAATAAAGGCATTCTTAACATCAAGCTGATGAAGGAGCCAACCAAAAGTTGTGGAAAGATACAGAATGATCCATACGGTGGAAGCTTTGGCGACGGGGTTAAACGTGTGAGTGAAGTCAAAGCCAGGAACTTGAGAGTATTCCTGAGCAACCACACGAGCCTTATAACGATCAATAGTGTCATCCGGTCTATGCTTGAGTCGATAAACCCATTTGGAACCAACAATATTAACTCCGGAAGGACGAGGGACAAGATCCCAAGTACGTTGCTGACGCAGTGCATGCATCTCTTCATCCATAGCAGCCACCCAACGAGGATCCTTAAGAGTAGAACGAAAACCCCGAGGTTCAGTTTCAGCCAAATGTGCCGCAAGAAAACCATTGACAACTTAATCAGAGTAATCCTTAGCAGTGAGACTGCCTGTCTGAGAACGAGTTGTCATGCGATGGAGAGGCGGCGGTGGTGGTGGCGGGAGCGGTGGCGATGAAGAATGGGCTGGAGTTGGTTCTGGAGAAGGGTTGGATGACGATGACGCTCCAGAATCAGGCATACGTGGTGATCCAGACACAGGTGATGGTGGAGATGCCTCTACAGACTGATCTGGTGAAGGCTGATCAGGTGCTGTCAAAACCAGAGCATCATCATAATCTGAATCAAGAAATGTAGAGACATCCAAAGACTCAGGGGCCGTGGAGGATTGACGTTCCAATGATGGAAATGAAGTCTCATCGAAGCGAGCATGGCGTGTAAGAAACACTCTCTTAGTGGCCGGGTCCAAGCACCGAAAACCCTTGTATTGAGAGTTGTAACAAAGAAAGACGCAAGGTCTACTGCGAGGAGTCACCTTGTGCTGAGAGAACGGCCGAATATAGGGATACACCAGACATCCAAATGGATGAAAGTTGGAGTAGTCTGGATGACGACCATAACCCAGATAAAACGGCGAGACATTGTTCAGAACAGGCGTAGGAAGCCTATTTATGGTGTAGGCAGCAGTGGCAAATGCGGCATCCCAATAAGAGGCTGGCATCTGAGAGTGATGAAGCATAGACAATCCCATTTCTGTCACATGACGATACTTCCGTTCGGCTCTACCATTCTGTTCGGGAGTATACGGGCAGGAAATCTGATGAAAGATGCCCCTAGCTGCGAAGTGAGAGCGCAACCGTGCATTTTTAAACTCAGTACCCCCATCGCATTGAAATACCTTCATAGTGCGAGAGAACTTATTCTCCACAAAGTTCTGAAACTGCAGGAATATCTCAACAAAATCCGATTTTCTCTTCAGTTGATAATACCAAGTAAATCGCGAATTGTCATCGATAAAAATGGAATAATAAGAATAGCCACTGGCAGATAAGAATAGCCACTGTGCAAGCCCCCACAAATCACAATAAACTAAATCAGGTATAAACTGCGCTCGCTTCGGATTGTCCACGAAAGAAATTCTTTTTCCCTTAGCTTTTTCACACGCTGAGCAAAGAGAAGACTTGGGCGACAAAGAAGTGACCTTAACAAGATTCAGTTTATTCAATAAAGAAAGGACTGAATGAGAAGTATGACCCGGTCTAGCATGCCAAATATCAAAAAAAGCTGTATTTTTATTTGATCGAACGTAAGCAACAAAGGCAGCACCGCTCTGTTCAAGCACATAAAGACCATGATGACATCTACCCCGGCCTAAAATTTCCTTGTTTGACCGTTTTTGAATCACAAACGAAGACTCATCAAAAGAAACTACAGTCCTTTGTGAGCTTGCTGATCGAGAGCAAGTTTTTCGTAACATCGAGAACCACCAAAACATCCGATAATAATAAGTTACGAGAAAACTGATGACGACCAACATGTGTAATGGAAACATCACGACCATTCGCAAGAGAGACAGAACGGTTACCAGTATAAGGAGCAACACGATCAAGACCAGAAGATGCTGAGGTCATGTATTTAGTAGCACCAGAATCCATATACCAACTGGAAGTCTTGTCCTTCAAAGAAGCTGAAGACTGGAAAGCATCGGCCACATTCGCCGACATAGGCGGACTGGAGCAAGTCCGAGCGGTATGTCATCGCAAAATTGACACCTTGGGTTCCATCATTTCCGACGAGCAGAAAAAGTCAACGGCGGCGGAGGTTGCGGAGGTGCGTGTAACACACGCGCCGGGAGGCACTGTTTGCGGGTGGCGCGTGGAATTCACGAGCCCAGAGAGCTGGACGTTGTTGGACTGAAGCGTGATTCACACGCGCCAAGGCAGGTGAGTGAAGGAGGTAAGGCGAGTGCTCCACACACACCTGTTGAGGCAACTGCTGGACATCGGGCGCGTGTAACACACGCGCCGGAGGAAGGTCCCGCGCATGTTGTTCAAGCGCTAGTCGCGTCGGATGGCCTCCTGTCGGCGCATGATACACACGCGCTGGGAGAGTGGGAGTCCTAATTGTTGGCGCGTGTTTCACACGCGCCTGGGTTGAAACCGCCTGCGCTGGAGGCGGCGCGTGATTCACACGCGCCTGCGCTGAAGGCGGCGCATGATTCACACGCGCCTGGGCTGACTTTGGCCGATTCATAATTTTTTTAAAACTACCACGGGAGAGATCGTGGATAACGGGAACGTCGGCACACCAACTGAGTAGCGGAAAAGGCGGAAGAAACACCAAAACGAAAGCACCACAATCCAAAATTCGAAGAAGAACAGAAATTGATTGGGATTTATCCATCGAAATTGGATTTTTGACGGATTTATAGGTTATTTGATCGAATAGGCTGATACCATGAGAGAATTTAATTCACCGTAGTTGGTGTGTCTGTATTATGTCAAATATATAGGATTACAAGAGTACAAATACAATGTATCTAGACTAGTCTAAATATGGTACATAAATATATAAAAATCAATCACAATTATTCTCAAGATAATTGTGATATTCTATCACCAACCCTCGCATTTTGTAGGAAGTACAAAAGCTCGGCCTATTTCTCCATCCCGGATAGACAGAGTTACTACCTGCTTGACAATAGACACCTTATACAAGGTCCGCAACAGCAAGACTTGGCTTATAACCTCTCATAGCACACCAAGTCATCAAGGCCATTATGATAACTATCACATTGGCGTGTAATGAACCTCATAACATTCAAGGAAGTCACTCAACAATGGGGGAAAGGAAAAAGTTAGCCCATGCTGGAGGAACCTCTCATAAACAACACCTCGAGTCGGAGTAACCAATTCAAAGGCAGACTTATGCTGTATGCCGGACACCAACACTTCGACAACAAACCAGGCTCTCGAACTGATCTGCAAGACAAAGGCCCCGGGTGTCCCGGGGATAGACACTCCGACGCTCAAGTCAGTATATTTGCTTAAGGCGTAAAGTATAAAGTATGAGATTAGATGATGAGGTCTACCAAACCTTTAGGGTATTTATATGGCTACAATCCGTAGATCACCAAGATATGTATTTATGGCATGAATACAACTCTTATGGGAATAGTAGTTGTATTACCATGTATAGTAGAAGTATATTTCGGACATGGTTATGTTGCCATGTTTAGGATAGCTGTATTACCATCTTTGAGAAGATGTATATTCCTTGTAGAACATTCATAATATACGCATTCCTTATAAGGATTAGGATTGATGGACCTGTGGATCCACCTTCCGCGTATCTCGAGCCCACGACCCTTCTCGGACCCTGGTTCGAGTATGAATGAGGCCCGATTACGAACCATGGACTTATCAGTAGCCCCAAGGTAGAACTTCTATATATAGAGTGCTCTGTCCCGAAGGTTGAAGGAGAGGCTTGCTTCTCGAGGGAAGACCAATAACTCGGGGGAGATTGACTCGGGGTGTTAAGCTCGGGGTGTCCTTCGAGGACTTTCCTGTCGAGTTTTACCCTTCTGAATATCTAACTTCATGTTCTTTCGTATTCCATCAAATATATGGACGGCTGAGATTAGCTTCCTTTGAAATCCAGATGGTAAATACATGTGGCGTGCCTTCATTGGAAAATAGGGACAGTCTGTCCCCTGCCTCTCTAATTACTTGCATCTGAAACAGAATCGAGGCAATTGCTCGTCTTCAATGTTGTCTGGGTTTGGATTAAATCTCCTAAATCGTTCCCATTGTCTTCTCGTGTTCGAAAAATTTGTCTTTCCAAATTCAGAAGACGTATCAGCACTTCATCAATTTCTGAAGCCCCAAATTTATGCTTTCTGCTTCCATCCTCAGTAAGTATTATCTCCTTTCTCTGTTGTTTGTGTCTGTTTTTTCCTTTTCTCCTTGTGTGTATTTCCCTCCATACTGTCTATAATCATGAGTAATAGTAGTAAAAAAATTTCCTTCCCCCATCACGATGAGGGAGAGTATGTAGTAGCTCAGGCTGAGGAGAGTAGTTCCATGGTAGTGCATGCATCCGGAGGAAGAATATCCATGGATGGCGAAGGCAGTAGTAAAAAGTCGATGAAGGAGGATAAAGAACGCGCTGACGCTGCTATATTCGTAGAAGGTTGTCCCTTTTCGATTCCTTCTGATGCTGATCTTATGTACTTTGGAGAAGACAAGTGTGCAGTTGAATTAGTAACTCCGACCCGAGGGGTCATATATGGGAGATTTCTGCAGCATGGATTAGCCTTCCCTTTTCCCCCACTGTTAAATGATTTCCTTCAGTATTATAGGGTGCATCCAGGGCAATTACATGCCAATGTGATAGTAATCATTATGTCCTTAATAACTTGGTGTGTTCGTAAAGGTTACCATCCCAGTCTCCCTTTGTTGCGAACCATGTATAAGGTTTCCATTGTTAAACAAAATGTGACCTTGACCTCTCGGGATACCTCTCTAGGTAAGCTTTTTGTGCTGCCTGTGAACTGCGGGAAGTGGGATAAGGTAAAAATAACCTTCGATCGAACCAAGTATGAAGTTCCTAATTGGAACGAAGAGGTCAAAAATGAGATCTGGCATGAAGTGGAGTCCTCCCGTAAACTGCTAAATATAGCTGAGGATGGTGAGAGATAAGATCAAAATTAGAGAGGGTAAGTTTGTATCCGGAGATCATCAGATGGGTTGGCAGTGGCCTATAGAGACGTATGACTGGTTGAACAAAGTGTCCGGCCGAACTCTTCAAAAGTGCAGCTTCTTGAAGTTGACACATTTTGATCAGCTAAAAGTTGTTGAGATGGATTGGTATGAAACCCTTCTGTTTGTTGAGCAGGATCCAGTTGGTGCAGCCAAGGCGTTGCAGGCCTCTAGGGCATTAGAAGAGAGAACTGCTCGAGATGAGGTATCCGAGAAAGAAGTAGATAAGGAAATCTCGGGTATGATGAAAGATGCTCGACGTGGGCGTCGGTTCAAAAGGCTGGTTCAAGGACCCAAGAAGACTCAATCACAGCTTAAGGTGATTGAAGAGGCAAATTGCCTATTTGTTTCTGTAGCTTTAAATCCATCAGATGAGGAAGAGGATGAGGGTTCTGCCCTAATTCGATGTCCGAGAAAGGAAGTGTCTCGGACTTCTAGTGTCCTCCCAACCATGATTGATAATCTTGATGAAGTCATGATGATAACTCCTATAGTAGATTCAGATGCGTTGCAAGAGGGTATTTCTTCTGGGTTATGTATTATATTCTCGTCCACAATGCGCCAATTGCTTCTTACGCTAACTTCCTTCCTTGTATATGCAGTGGGTGCTTCTAAGGCAAACAGGGCAACAAATTTGTTGGCTCAGATAGCTGAATCGAGGGGGCCGTCGAACAGTAATGAGAAGAAGAGGGATATCGTGGCCTGAGAGATCTCTGTGAACAAGTCTTCAAAGAAGCCAAGGCTCGAACTCGGACCATTCGAGGAGTTCGAGAAATATGTGTCACCTCCTCCTTCCGTGGCTCTGGTCGAGATGGTACCAGGCTGTCCTGAGATTAGCCAGGTATGATCAGCTTAGCTCTTAATAGAATTAGCTTCGTAGTTAACTAACTTTTTTTATCTTCCTTCCCAGTTTGTGAGTCAAATGAAGTATATGTACGACTCCATTCGGGGACTGTACAACCGTTCTCAAGGGCAGGCGTCTGAGCTTGAACTGATGAAGGAGGAGATATCCAAGAGGTCTCGGGAACCTTCCGATATGGTGAAGCACCTCCAGAATGAGATGGCTCAGGATAAGGCCAAAATAAAGGCTTTGGAAGAGGAGAACGAAGCCTTGAAGAAGGCAAAAAGGCTGTCTGATGGTTCCTTCTTAGATCTGCAAAGGAACATGGCTTTGGTGGAAGCTGAGAGAGACCGGTATGCTGATCCAATTAGCCAGAGGCGGCTAGTTTGGTTAATAATAGATTTCTGCCTCAACTGTCCAGAGACGGAGGCTCGTCGCCAAGAGTATGGTGACTTTTACCATAAGTCTGAGCTCTCGGAGATGTGGACTTATTTGAAGGGATTCCTCAACGAAGAGGTTCAAGGATGTCTGGCCCTTGCCTACACTTGGCCGGAAGTACCGGAAGGTTTGAAGGAGTTTCAGGCGAAGTTTAGCCAGATTGAGGGGTTTGAGACTAGTCTACTAACTAGTTTGGAATCCTTGAAGAAGGCATTAACTCTTGAGGAGTTCCAGGACAAGCTGTGCAGTCTGTATCCTGAGCTGTCATTCCTGGTGGGGAAGCTGGCTGCGGAGGCTTCAATTGAGGATCCGAAGACTTTCGATGGGCAGGAGAAGATTGTAACTCCTTAGAGCCTTGTCTTTTACTCAAGATTTTTCTCTTTTAGCCAGATCTTGGTGTTTCATGTATTCTGAACATATGCTTTATTTCTGGAATTAATTGGTCTTTACCTTCCTTTATGTCCAGTGTTGCTCTGTCGCATGTGCTGATTTGCAGGTCAAGTATGAAGCTGTCCTTCAGAAGAGCAAGAAACTGGAGGAAGATTTGGGTGAATCCAAGGACTGCTTTAACATCGTGCGAAAAGAATGTGAAAGTCTTTGTGGCGGGCTGAAGGTATCTTTGGAGCGGAGAGCTGAACTGAATCAGCAGTTAAGCGATATTCAGAAGAGGTATAAGGATCTAGAAGATGCGTACAACAAGGTCTTGGCTGTCAATAAGGAGTATGACCAAGAATGGAGGAAAGTCAAGAGTGAATTAATGAAGGACAAGGGTGAGAGTCACGAGAAAGATCTTCGTATTTCTACCCTCCTTGATAAAAATATCACCGTGAATCATAAGATTGCCTCCAGGATAGATGAGTTGAGGATGTGCCAGGCCGAGCTGAACGCTTGCAGGTTCCAAATAAAAGAACTACAAGCTCAAGGTGTGTTTATCATACCTTCAGGATCTTCAAGGAGCGAGATAGGTGGACCTTCTTATGTCCCATATTCAGGACAGTTGATAAGGTCTCATGTCCAAGAGGGTATATCTCGAGGGATCCCATGTGGAAGGGGCAGAGAGGTGACACCTACTCCTAGGGCTCGTGGCTCAATTGACTCTCCTGCTCGACCTGTAATTATAGGAAATAGAAGGGAATCTCCTACGCCCTCCGAGTTGATGAGGGTGGCAGAAGAAAGTAATTGGGGCCGTGGCCTCCAAAGTGATCGAGGTCGTGACTCTACTTCTTCTCGCGGTCGGGGTCGTACCTGATGTATGAAGGACACCAACACTTCGACAACGAACCAGGCTCTCGAACTGATCTACAAGACAAAGGTCCCGGGTGTCCCTGGGATAGACACTCCGACGCTCAAGTCAGTATATTTGCTTAAGGCGTAAAGTATGAAGTATGAGATTAGATGGAGAGGTCTACCAAACCTTTAGGGTATTTATATGGCTACAATCCGTAGATCACCAAGATATGTATTTATGGTATGAATACAACTCTTATGAGAATAGAGGTTGTATTACCATGTATAATAGAAGTGTATTTCGGACATGGTTGTGTTACCATGTTTAGGATAGCTTTATTACCATCTTTGAGAAGATGTATATTCCTTATAGAACATTCATAATATACGCATTCCTTATAAGGATTAAGATTGATGGACCTGTGGATCCACCCTCGGCGTATCTCGAGCCTACAACCCTTCTCGGGCCCTGGTCCGAGTATGAATGAGGTCTGAATACGAACCATGAACTTATCAGTAGCCCCAAGGTAGATCTTCAGAATATAGAGTACTCCATCTCGAAGGTTGAAGGAGAGGCTTGCTTCTTGAGGGAAGACCAATAACTCGAGGGAGAATAACTCGGAGTGTTAAGCTCAGAGTATCCTTCTAGGACTGTTCTCTCGGGCTTACCCTTCTAAATATCTAGCTTCAAGTTCTTTCGTATTCCATCAGGACACGTGGGCGGTTGGATCTGGATCTGCCTTCTTGAATTCTGAGGGGGTTGACACGTGGTCTTGATTCATTGTACCTTCCAGCGGTGAGGAAGACCAACCTTCCAATTGCTTGTATCGTTTCACGAGTCGAGGTAATTACTCCACTTAAATGCATGATAATTACTGGCTATATAACCAAGCAATTTTTGCTTGTGTTTATCATCAATCTTCATCTCTGCGTTTCAAATTTCCAAAGAAATTTTCTTCAAATTTGTCTTCTTTTCCTCATATATTCTCTTCCCCCCATTCTCTATATTGCCATGTCTTCAACAAATTACAGCGTTCCCCCTAGCAATGTGGAGAATGTTGTTGGAAACAGAGCCCCAGCTAATCGTGACTTGAGCACCTTGTTCCTGGAAGTCGAGTCTGGGGTGCTGATGGAAGTTACCATTGCTTCACTGCTGCAGGTGGTAACTGTAATGGCAAATGATGGTGCCTCTGGGTCAGAGATGGACCCTAATGTGGAGCCCCAAGTTGATAAACGGGTTCTGGCCACCGATGATGTGAATGATGTCACCAAAGTGGTTGACGAAAGGACGCTAAGGTATCTGCGGTCCTGTAGGCTGTCATATCCTCTTGAGGCTAGCTTGAAGCTCGAGGATGGAGAAGTTCCCATTACAGATCTGGTGAGCCCAACTCGAGGGGTACTTTATGGGAGGTTTTTACAGCAAGGGATAAGTTTTCCCTTTCCCCCTTGATGAGATGTATTTATACATCTGAAATATATGATTTTATATGTTTATTTGCCCACTTGATTTGCTCGAAGGTGTGTTATTTTGCAGTAAATCATAGAAAACATGGAGGATGGTATTAAATGAAGATTTGCTAGAAAGAAAGCAATTTGATGTTGGTTTGAAGATGAAGGGGAGCTGTACACTATACTCTTTTTTTCCTACGGGATTTTAATGAGGTAGTGTGCTCCAACGGAGATAATAGATCGTCATATTCTATTATTCCGGCACCGAACAGGCGAGGAGCAAGAAGCAACGAGCTGAAAGCAAATCTTAGTACTGATTTCTCTACGGGCGGCTAAGTTGTGCTCCGCGGGTCGATCACTAATCAGCTATACGTTTTGAAGAAATCAGTATTAGGCTACATTTATTTTGGGCTAAATTAATATTAAGCCCAAAGCTGAGGAGCTCAAGAGTCCAAGGTGGATCAATAATTAAATAATAAAATATGCATGTGGCATATATGTTAGTCTGCACTTGTGTGCATTTGGTTTTGTTTTGGGAATTTTTGTCCCATTATAACTATAATAAGGTAAATTATTGCCACCTAGACTAATTAGTTTAGGGTTAATTATAAATCCCTTGTAATTCTCTCTTGGCCACATTCATTCATTCGTACGCAGAACTTTGTTTCTTTCTCGGCCGACACTTGGATGGACTAAAGCTAGAGTTTTGCAATTTCTTCGATTAGGTGATTTCTTTCCCTCATGTTTAATTCATATTATTGTGATTGTGTTCATCGTAATATGAGTAACTGATTCTTTAATTCGGCGAGAATAACGAAGCACTAGTCATGAGAATTCTGTGAGATCTAATTGTGCATGAAAATTAACTGCTGTGAATTTTAGTTTATTCTCTGTGCATCCTGCTATATCTGATTTGTTTGAGTCTGGTCAACTTAGATGAAATAGGATTACAGCCATATAGTATCACCAATCCGTAATTGTTGGAAAGGGATAATTAGTGAAAAGCTATCGTTTAGATAGTGAGAATAAACTGGTAGACAGGTTAATGCTTGCATTCTTGGTTAATTTGTCTAAACTGGGTTCCTTCAAACCTTCATGCTATCAAAACAACTTAGAACTGGCGTTACCAACTAGGATTGATTTGATAAGAGAAATAGTTAATACAAGCTTCTCTTGCTAGCTATCGATAAATTAAGTAGGAATTGGGGTATGTCCGTTGCATTCACGGTATCTTATAACTGGTTGGTTCGTAGTAGTTAATAAAATATTTGCATCAATGATCAGAACATATGACTAGTGTGGAATCATTTGAGCCGGATTTCTTTCACAAATTGATTTCTCTTTGCAATTTTCAATCATTCTATTTTCTTTCTTGGTTATTTATATATTATTCAGTAGTTAATTTCAATCTCTCAAGTTAAAAGTGTGGTAACTAAACACCAAAATCTGATCTTTAGGAGTATAAAAGTGTTAATCTGTTCTCTGTGGGTTCGACTCTACTTGCTACTATATTCTTTAATATTCTTAGCATTGTAGGAATATTTTGGTGGTAAACGACGGCCATCAAATTGGTGCCGCTGCCGGGGAACAGTGTTAATTATTTTTATTCCTTTTCCTATTGATCTCGGTTTCGTTTTTATGTGTGTATGACCAGGTCCTCTTGTACTACCATCGTTCCATACGATCCCGAACCAGAGAGAACATTTAAGAGGTTATTAAACTTGGCCAAATAGACACGAGTTGAAGCTTCGAACTCTTTCTCACCATCGGATTTCAAACAAGTGAAAGAAGAGCAGTCTGAAATGGCGGCGAATAAGGCAATTGGAGATTTGTACGAATATGATGATAGTGATCCCCCATCTCCTATTGTGGTGCCTGAAGGAGGAAACAACATGGAACTCAAATATCACCTGCTGAACGCCTTACCTAAATTCTATGGGAAGGCGCGGGAAGACCCGAATAATTTTCTCCATGAGTTCATACAAATATGCAAGGTTCAGAAGCGGCCTGCAGCGCGTACGGAGGAGAATTTCACGCTCGTGTGTTTCCCGTTTGCTCTTTCTGATGCAGCAAATGTATTGTTCCGATCTCTGGAGGCGGATTTGATTACATCATGGGCAGAATTGAAGAAAGAGTTCCTCCGACAATATTTCTCAGACGCGAGAATAGATAATATCAGGACTCAAACCAGGTCTATTTTTCAGCAGTATGATGAGACCATAAATGAGTACCATTCAAGATTTAGGAAGTTGGTGGATAGCTGTCCTAACCACAAGATTTCAGAAGGTGAATTGCTGAAGTGCTTCTATAATGGATTGAACCCCGAAGATAAAAAGTTGCTGGACTCTGCAGATACTCCATTTTTGAGGCGTTCGGTTGCCCAAGGTAAAGAATTGGTGAAGAATGTTCTTGAGACAGCAAAAAGATATGTTGATCTTCCATCACGTGCAACTAAGAAGGTTTCTGAAGCTAGAAGCATAGACTGGGAAGACGAGCTTGAGGAGAAAATGGAAAAGATGATGCCTTTTGTAAAAGAAAAAGTTTCGAAAGTCGAAAGCAGAACACTTTGCGGAACTTGCAAAAATCCAGGCCATTTTACAAGTGAATGTGCCTTGTCTCCAGAAGATCCCATTGCTCAAGCAAACGTTGTTGGAAATTATCAAGGTTGGAGAGATCACCCTAATTTCAGATGGGGTGGCAATAATAATCAAGTACAGCAGCAAGTGCATCAGCAAGCTCAGCCTACAAGTTATAATTATAAACAGACACCTCAACAAGGCAAATCGCTGGAGGACATGATGGGAGAGTTGATGGGAACTATAAATACTTTCACACAAGACCAGAAAGCTCAAATGGATGAGATGAGGAATATGACACACCGGAATATGGTGCAGTTAGAGAGTCATTCACATCAGATTTCTCAGTTAGCTAACACTGTGAACGAGCTTAAAGGTAATCAAGGCAAGCTGCCCTCTCAAGTTCAGCACAATCAGGGGAAGTCACCATCTCAGATTCATAATGTGAGCGCGATTTTTCTACGAAGTGGCAAGCAACTGGGTGAGCCTGAAAACGAGTCTGCAGAAGAGTCTGAAGTTAAACCTGCAGAAAATTCATCTACAATGCCCAAGGAGGATGAATTTCCAGCTAAACAAGCGGAGCCACATAAACCACTCAGCCTGTATGATCCTAACATTAAAATTCCTCCACCATTCCCTCGAAGGCTACTCGTAGAACCAAAACCAGTAGTGAAGGAGTCTACGGATTTCATGTCAATTTTCGGAAAGCTGGAAATCAATATTCCATTCCTGCAAGCAATAAAGCTTCCTTCACTAGCCAAGTTCTTGAAGGATTTCGTTGCTGGAAAATCTAAGGATTCAGGGAAGATGATTATGGGAGAGTCTATTTCTGCTGTGATAAAGAAGAAGTTACCTCCAAAGTGTAAAGATCCAGGTATGTTTTCTTTACCTTGTTCTATAGGAGGTAAAAAGATTAAAATTGCCATGTGTGATTTAGGAGCTTCTATGAATGTGATGCCATTGTCTATTTATAAATCTTTAAGAGGAGTGAGCATGGTAGATACTGATGTAAAATTGCAATTGGCTGATAAATCTTGTTTGAAACCTGAGGGAGTTTTAGAAAATGTGCTTGTGAGAGTGAATGAGTTTGTTTATCCAGCAGATTTCTATGTGGTTAATATGTATCAAGCTAGGGGTACAGCATAGGTTTTGTTAGGACGTCCCTTTTTACGAACTTCTAATGCAGCCATTAATGTTGGAAAAGGAACAATAACTCTAGATTATTATGGCGAAGAAACTGTTATAAAAATGGATGAAGGCATTGATATACCTATCGATGCTAAAAAGTTGTATGCCATAGATAAGTCTAACCCTCCTGTCCAAGAAAATCTTGAGACTAACTATTTGCAGGAAAAAATGAATATTCCAGAGCCATTTATTTCGAATGATGGCATGAGTTATGAAGGGCCTGCCAAAAGAGCTCTACAGAATGTTGATGAGCGAGAAGGGATCGGTTTGCACGGACAAGAGCTATGGTCCAGTCCAATCCCTCTGCAAGTTATATCCCCAGTCTTGCAACAAACTAATTATCAGTACTTTGGGGATGATAACAAAATTCCAGTTGAGATGGATTCTAAAGCACGATGGCCTACACAACAACAGATGCATATGCAATTCGCTAAGTGTGGGGAAGAGAATCAGTTTCACAACTTGGAGGTTTCTAGTTCTGAAGCGATTGATCAGTTCATGTGGTACAAGGACAGAGGAAGGCTGTTTCCTCAGCAAAATTTCAACTGATTGCTTCCTAACGTCTAGCCAAAGACGCTAAACAAAGGCGCTATTGGGAGGCAACCCAAAATTTTCATGTTTTTTTTTAACTTCGTTAAAATTTCAAAAAACAAAATCAGAAAAATCAAAAGAAAACAAAATATTTACTGTCAATATTTCATTTTAAATTTCTATTGATTCTGTTTTATATGATGTCTTGGCAGATTCAGTCATGCCAAGAATTCCAGTCATGCCAAGAAGTTAAATTCTGAGTCCTAAAAGGATTAGGGGAAAATTACAGAATGGAATAAAGAAGGGGACTAAAAGGCAGAAAAAGGAGAAAATTTCTGTGTACCTACACTGAATCGGCGGTGACTGTGGTGCTGTGAACGCAAAGAACCTTCAGTTTCTCTGTAAACTCCACCGCCGGCTTTTTGTTCATAATTACCGCCGGCCACCACCACATGGACCGCTGTGCTCCTACCTTTTCACCTCCCATCACCACCGGCCATCACAACCACCGCTGGAATCCCCAATCTGTTCAACCATCACTACCAGACCAACGGCGAGTTCCCCCAATTTTCCCCAATCTCAATCGGCAGCAACCATCGGGACTTCCTCTACATCGCCGGAGACATCAATCACCGCGGCCATCGCCATTACAGCTGCACAATCGACAACAGACCGGGCTGCCCATCAGCGCCGAGCAGCTTTCCAGCAGCGGCTTTTAGGACGAAACTTGTAACTCAGCAAAAATTAACACCACCACCATCTCACCTCAATGAGGACGTGCTTGATATTGACAGTGTTAATTTCCAGGGAGCTACTGTGATTTATGGTCGCCTGAATGTTTTCCGGAGAACCCCCGATCTCATTCACGATGCCTACAAGAAGTTAGCTTTCTCTCACTTTGACTTTTGATTGTTTATTGCTTGAATGTGTGAGACTTTCTTCTTTTGCTGTTTTGGTGTGATTATTGAGAAAATATGTGTTAATTATTTGCTTGGGACAAGCAAATTGCTTAGTGTGGGGAGGATATAATATAATTGATTATTGTGATTTTCTGGTATTATGCTATGATTGCTGAAATTGTGAAATTATTTTCAAAATAACTTTGATAAGAAAATACAATATTGGTTTGTTTTGGATGAAGAGGACATATTCTGTGAATTCAATTGAGCTGATTTCACTATGGATCGGGTCTGTGGTAAGATGGATGTTATTCCCTTCTGTGAAAGAGCTCATGTAGTTCTTGCATATATTCTAGGATGACGAACGTGCAATGAAATATTTTTCTAAACCTAGTTATATTGTGAGGAATTTGAGCCCAAGAAAGAGCAAAAACCAAGACAGAAACAAATAGGCACTAAATTTAATAGCTCTTTGTCTTTCTGAGTGATCATATGTTGGTATTCTTTCTTGGATTGTTTGTCATGATGCGATGCCGTTGAATGATGTTTGAGCATGAAAAATATAGCTAAATTAGGATTAACCACACAGCTTAAAGAGCCTACCTTTATATTATCCTTAGTTAACCCTTTGAAGCCTTGACTATTTTCTTTGAAAGCTCCACTATATATAAACCAAAACTTGTTCTTATCTCCGTTTCACCCTATTATGCATATTCTTGAATTTGTCTAAATTCATATATGATACAAATTTGATTACATGGCATTGTGAATTATTTGGAGGAAGTTTACCCATAAAAAAAGTTCTGAAATTCATTATGAAGATGGGTACTGTGTAGCTGAAAAAGACATTGTACTGAAATTTTATGTGTATGGTCTAGCTAGATTGATTGAGTTAATGAGATGTGAAAATAAATTGATTTAATGATCTCATTAATTCATTGTGATTGCTTTGTATTGCTCGAGAAAGGTGCTGAAAAAAATTCAGAAAAAAATCCAGAAAATAGCACCAAGTTTTGTGATGATTTGAGAACTATTTGGCTATTTCTTTAGCCTTGGATCGAAAGTTATGAAGCATGCCTACTCTATGTGAATGATGATTTTGTGATGGAATGTGCATATTATTTTTGTTACTATTTGAACCTAGAACCCATAGGATCATACCTTATTGCCTTCTCCCTAAGCCCACAATTATAAAGTCCTGAATTAATTTTTGCTCTTGTGTTTATTGATGCGGGGGAGATAGTGACACTTTAATCCTTTTGAATGGAATGCCGACTGTGATATGAGTGATTGTCCAAATTTTTGAGAGATATTTGAGTGACCTTTGTGAGGCTGAATTTTGTTGCATATTTTTTATTAGAATATAAGGATGAAGTGACTTCATAAGCGAAGGGGAATGGTTTGTGGTAAGACGGTTGGTTCCATGGTGAATGTTGCTTGGTTTAATTTTGTGGGAATGTTTTGTTTATCTATGATTTTTATAATGAAAGTGACTACATGCTTGAGGGCAATCATGATCTAAGTGTGGGGATATTTGATGAGATGTATTTATACATCTGAAATATATGATTTTACACGTTTATTTGCCCACTTGATGTGCTCGAAGGTGTGTTATTTTGCAGTAAATCATAGAAAACATGGAGGATGATATTAAATGAAGATTTGCTAGAAAGAGAGCAATTTGATGTTGTTTTGAAGATGAAGGGGAGCTATACACTATACTCTTTTTTTTCCTATGGGTTTTTAATGAGGTAGTGTGCTCCAACGGAGATAATAGATCGTCATATTCTATTATTCCGGCACCGAAGAGGCGAGGAGAAAGAAGCAACGAGTTGAAAGCAAATCTTAGTACTGATTTCTCCACGGGCGGCTAAGTTGTGCTCCACGAGTCGATCACTAATCAGCTATACATTTTGAAGAAATCAGTATTAGGCTACATTTATTTTGGGCTAAATTAATATTAAGCCCAAAGCTAAACAGCTCAAGAGTCCAAGGTGGATCAATAATTAAATAATAAAATATGCATGTGGCATATATGTTAGTCTGCACGTGTGTGCATTTGGTTTTGTTTTGGGAATTTTTGTCCCATTATAACTCTAATAAGGTAAATTATTGCCACCTAGACTAATTAGTTTAGGGTTAATTATAAATCCCTTGTAATTCTCTCTTGGCCACATTCATTCATTCGTACGCAGAACTTTGTTTCTTTCTCGGCCGAGACTTGGACGGAGTAAAGCTAATTTCAACTTAGATGAAATAGGATTACAGCCAATTAGTACCACCAATCCGTAATTGTTGGAAAGGGCTAATTAGTGTTAAGTTATCGTTTAGATAGTGAGAATAAACTGGTAGACAGGTTAATACTTGCGTTCTTGGTTAATTTGTCTAAACTGGGTTCCTTCAAGTCTTCATGCTATCAAAACAACTTAGAACTGGCGTTACCAACTAGGATTGATTTGATAAGAGAAATAATTAATACAAGCGTCTCTTGCTAGCTATCGATAAATTAAGTAGGAATTGGGGTATGTTCGTTGCATTCACGGTATCTTATAACTGGTTGGTTCGTAGTAGTTAATAAAATCGTTGCATCAATGATCAGAACATATGACTAGTGTGGAATTATTTGAGCCGGATTTCTTTCACAAATTGATTTCTCTTTGCAATTTTCAATCATTCTATTTTCTTTCTTAGTTATTTATATATTATTCAGTAGTTAATCCCAATCTCTCAAGTTAAAAGTGTGGTGACTAAACACCAAAATCTGATCTTTAGGAGTATAAAAGTGTTAATCTGTTCTTTGTGGGTTCGACTCTACTTGCTACTATATTCTTTAATATTTTTAGCATTGTAGGAATATTTTTGTGGTAAACGACGGCCATCAAATTGTTATTTCATGAATTCCTGCAGCATCATCAACTGCATCTGAGCCAAATACATTCCAATGTGGTAGTGTTGATCATGGCGGTGATTTCCCGGTGCGCTCGGAAGAACTACGATCCAAGCCTAGATTTATTCAGGAGTCTGTATACGTTATTCTCTTTTGAGACTTACGAGTACATTGCCATTACTCCGAGAAAGAGAAAACCCATCACATTTCCTGATAAAAGTGGTGTGTGGGAGGCAGGCCGTTTCACTTTTGACCGAAGCAAGTACGAGGTCCCTGATTTGCATCCCCATCCGAAGGACGCTATAGCTCGTGACAGAGGTTTCATCATCCCTAATCGCTTGAAGGGCATTATCGAGGAGCTCCTAAAGGAGGACATTACCCTTCAAAGAAAGGATTTTGTTCAGGGCTCACATGGCTCTGCGTGGCAGTGGCCTAGTATCACTTACTCGTACCTGTTGGATGTTCCTCGGTCGAAATCCACCTCCAGCTTTTTGAAACCTGATCGGAATTGGGCCCTCTCTGATAAAATCCAGGGAAGAAAGAAGAAGGCCAGGAAAGGGGGTCCGAGAAAGTCTCCTCGGAATCATGGTGAATCCTCTTCTAGTCGGTCTTCTTCAGGTAGCTCTTCAAGTCATATACTGTTGTCATATAATATGTTTTTCTTGTGTCATATGTTGAGGTTTATCTTTATTTATGTACAGCGTCTCCTCTGAAGAAAAAGATCAAGAAGGGGAAGGCCCATCTCCACGTCATAGATGAGGAAGCAGAGGAGTCCGAGGAGAGGGAAACTGAGGTTGGAAGGTCCTTCGATGATGGCGATGAATCTGACCTTGAGCTGGTGATCTCCGCAGATGCTTCTTTAAAGAAACTGAAGTACTATCTGAGCTGTCTAGAGGAAGAGGATGGTCAGGCTTCTCGGAGGTCTTGTAAGAAGTATCCCTTCGTCGCTGAGGTATTTATCTCTATTATCATACTGCGTAGATGTCTTGAATGCCAGGTTTTAATATTTCATTGATTTCATAGCTGATGGCGGATCTGTTGGAGCCTCGAGCCAATGATGTGATCCGTTACTTGTCTGATTCTGTGATGGAATTACATGTCAAGTGCCGGTCCTTCAAGGCAAAGAAGGAGGAGATGGAAGCTTCCCTCTTGACTATGGAAACTAAGTCTGTTGCTTCTAATCCACCCGTTCAGGCTCCATTGGATGTGACTCAACTAGAAGCCAGGGTGAAGCAGTTAGAGGCCGAGAATAAGGACCTGCTGTTAGCGAAGAAGTCTCAAGAGAAAGAGCTGGAGACTTATCGAGATATTACTGAGAAGCTGGCGCAAAACCAAACCGAGGAGAAGGATCCAGAGGAGCCTAAACGGCTTCTAAAGTTTTGGAGTGCCTTCATTACTTGTAGCCCCGAGTTTCAAAGCCATAGGGAGGTGTATGGGGATTTATTCCATTCCTCTGAACTGTATGGGATCTTGGGTGGCGTCTTGCATCTATGCAAATTCGAGAAGGAGGTGGAGATGATGAAGGAAATCTTCTCTCATCCTGATGCTGCTGATAAGCTCTCTGCTCTGACTGCAAAATGCTGGATCCCTGGGGCCGAGTTTTTGGATGCATTGGATCCCTCCGAGAACATGGTAACATCATGAGATTTACTAAGGCTTATTAGAGCTAAGTATCCTGAATTACCTTCTCTTGAAGAGGTGATTTCTAGTTCTTCCATTAATAAGGTGGATTAGTCTCAGCATCTCCTCGTCAGCTTCAAAATCTGAAATCCTTTGCACATGAACCTTGGTCTCATGATTTACTGGAAAGGAGCTCATGCCAAGCTGAGATACTCAGGTCTTCGCAGTTGTCCATGATGAACACTCTGCGTACTTGATGTTGTTGGGTTTCTTCCTCGGGCATATTTTGTCAGGGTCTTTAATGTCACAGTGTACAGAAAAGTTGACAATAGCCCATTTCTCCAGTGTCACTTCTAGTGAAGTCCTAGGAAACCCTATTGGGTATATTTAAAAGTACCATATTCTGATGTAATAACATCTTCGATATGTCCTGTTTAGGTTCGAGATTTAGCCTCTTATGTGCCCTTTTAAGGGTCTTGTTTAGAAGTATCATAATCTGATGTAATAACACCTTTGATATGAACTATTTGTGTTTGAGGTTTTTCCATTATGTGTGCCCTTTTGAGGGAATTTTTTAGAAGTATCATATTCTGATGTAATAACACCTTTGATATGAACTATTTGTGTTCGAGGTTTTTCCTCTATGTGTGCCATTTTGAGGGACTTTTTTAGAAGTATCATATTCTGATGTAATAACACCTTTGATATGAACTTCAACTTTTATTTTTGAGGTTTCTCCTCTTTATGTTGAGATGATTGATTCTCGAGCACGTCTGCCCTTTTGGTCTATAGACCTCAATCTAGCACTTTTTGAAGTACTTTATCTCGAACCTATCTCTTTTATTCAAAACGATTGGCATTCGAATATTGGATCCAAACAACTTATAAGTTGACCAATCATATACTTTATAAAGTATATTGTTTTGAGTAGCAATCAATGTTATGGTTAAGACAACAATCCTCTTTTTAAAGAAGGAATCTAAGATTGCTTGTTATAAGGATAGGTATAAAAATGACTTCAATCTAAGTTTATAACTTTAAGAATAGAAGCAAAGTAAATAGTGGGTTTAAGTTTGAGTACCCGTTTGTGCTAGAGCATGCTTGTCTCGGACCTTGATGAGGATTCTCGGACATTCTTGATAGTCTCGAACCTTTATAAGGCTCTCCTTTGTGAGGCCCTTCCATAGGCTCTCCTCGAAGCGCTTTTTGATGCCGCATACCAAGGCTCGGTTCGTAGCTTCTACTTGGCCGCTAGCTTTTGGATTATATACTGAGGCGAGCTGCTGGTGTATGCTATACTCCTTGTACCCTTTCTTGAAGGGATCATTAGCAAATTGTGCTCCATTATCGGTCACTATGTATCTCGGGATGCCATAGCGACACACTATATCTTTCCCATAAAGACTAATAATTTTTTTGCCAGTTATGTTGGTCAATGCTTCAGCTTCCTTCCATTTTGAGGAATACTCAATGGTCACAAAGAGGTATTTGAAGTTACTAATGGCCGTATGTAGAGGTCCGATGAGGTTTATGCCCCATCATATAAATGGCCAGGATTCTCGTATCATATGGCACGTGGACCCTATTAGCAGATCTTTGACACTGATGACAAGAATCGATATATCTTTTGGCGCCTTGTAGCATCATAGGCCAAAAATAACTCTTCTGTAGGAGCTTTCGAATAACGGTACATGGAACTTGATAACTACCGTAGACTCCTTCATGTGTTCCTTATACAAAGTGTTCAGCATCAGAAGACCCAACGTACTTAAACAAAGGTCGGAGATATCCTTTCTTGTATAAGATGCTGTCGTGGACGACATATTTCGGCGTTTTAACTCGGACCTTCCATGCCAGGTGCTTGTCCTCGGGAAGGGTACCCTTTTGAAGGTATTCAATGTAGGAGCTCATCCATGTGTTCGAGATGCCAGTAGCCATAACGCTATCTTCTTTACAATTTCTCTTCGCCAGGGTTTCCATTAGCGATTCTTCTTGGGGAATATGATTCAGCTCATAATGTCAGAGTTGATTTAGGAGAGGCTTAACCATCTCGAGGTATTTCTGAAGATTGTACTCTCGATTTTTGAATTCACCTTTGACCTGCTGAATTGCAATCTGTAGGTCATTTAAGACCTCAAGGTTTTTGACTTCCAGGTCTTTAGCCAATTTTAATCCAGTGATGATGGCTTTACATTCTGCTTCATTGTGGGTGGCTTGGAAATCGAAATGAGAAACATAAAGATGGTCCTTTTCCTCAGGGCTGGTTATTAAAATTTTTAGCACACTTCTTCCCCCGGAGTTGGAGGATCTCTTGACACATAACTGTCATCTTTCTCGGAGTAAAACACCATAGATTGTTCGAGATTAGGGTTGGGAACCAAATCTCCTTAGATGGTGTTTTTGGCCGAGATGTTACTCATTTTTCTGGTGTCATGTATAGCCGTAATCATACAGGAATGCGCCACTCCTTGGTCTCCTTTGATTGAAGCTACTCCATGTGGTGTTGAAAACTTCAGCATCAGATGGTAGGGAGACCATATGGCTTTAGCTTGGCACATCTAAGGTCTGCCAAGGATAATGTTGAAAGGTGTGACGGTGTTCACTACCACAAATGTGCGGTAGAGGGTCAGGCTCCTCATCCCATCTGCTACTGTGACCGGGAGTGTGATTTTTCCAAGAGGTGTTACGGGATTTCCGGTAAACCCCGAGATCGGACCCGTAGGTTTGAGGTATCCCTTGGTAAATCCTAACTTCTGGAAGCAATCCTGAAACATTACTTCTACCCCACTCCCGTTGTCTATGAAGACTCTTGTTACCAAAGAATATTGTATGGTTGCCGAGATGATGAGAGGATCAGAATGAAGAATCTGATTTGGTATGTCATCCTTGTCCGAGAAAGTAATAGCTTCTTCGGAATGGAGGCTCTTGTTGACCAGCTTGGTATGTGGTAGGGTCCGTACACCGTCCTTCAGCTTAGTTAGGGAAATTGCTTCTCCGGTATAGCCATTAATGTTGTTGATGATTCGGTTGGCTCCATTTGATGGTGGTGGGGGAGGATCTTGAGGATTGTTGTTTCCGCCACCCTGGTTGTTATTGTTGTGGGAGCTATCCTTCTTCTTCTTCTTCTTCCTCGGAGTGTTATTACCTACCATCATCCGGTACAGGTTTACTAAGAGGATTTCATCTTGATCATAATGTCTCGTGGCGAGGTTCATGTATCTATGATAATGCTCGATCACAGATTCTCCTTCTTGTTGTCTATCTTCAAGAATTTGTCGATCTCTTTGCGCTCTTCCTTCTGGAGAAAAGATCAAGTTGGGTCTACTATACCCCAACCTATTTTCCTGATTCAGGCCATCTGAATTGTTAACGTTCACGCTGCAATTCACGTCGTTTTGGGTGAAAACCCTTTGACCTGAGTTTGGTATTTCAGATCCAACAGGGTTTGTTTCAGGAGGTGGGGTTCTGGATGCAGCAGAATTGGAGCCGGATGCTGGTATCCTGGATACGATGGGATTTGATCCAGGAGGTGTTCTAAATATCCCGGGATTTGGACCAGAGATTGGTGGTGTTATCCCATCAGGATTTGGGTTGATGGACATCGGAACGTTGGAGTTTCCGGTACCCAGGTTAGAGTTTGGTGATGGCTCTGAGGTAAAGTGTGGCCGTGATCTTCTAGGTTGTCCGCGCCTCCGACCGCGTCCATGTCTTTGAGGGGGTTGCTCCGCTTCTGGATTCTCCGCTGGATTTTGCCCTAGCACACGAGCGCTTCGTCTGGGTTGCTCGGTGTCAGACATGTTGTCGGGGAAGTTGCTTCTTCAAGTGCGTTAGACCAGATCGGAAACAAGGTTCGGCGACGTCGTCAATGAGTGTGAGAGGTCCCACTGGGCCTGCCAAATTGATGTATGCAGGACACCAACACTTCGACGACGAACCAGTCTCTCAAACTGATCTGCAAGACAAAGGTCCTGGGTGTCCCGGGGATAGACACTCTGACGCTCAAGTCATTATATTTGCTTAAGGCGTAAAGTATAAAGTATGAGATTAGATGGAGAGGTCTACCAAACCTTTAAGGTATTTATAAGGCTACAATCTGTTGCCTGTTACAGCGTTTGTTTTGCTAGCATACTTCTCCATGATGGCCTGGAGATGTTGAATGGTTGTTGGATTCTTTGTTGCCAGCTTCATCCTCAGAGTGTCATCATCTACACTCATTCGATACATATTGATCAGGAGGCGTTCATCGTGATCATAGCATTCAGTAGCTAGATCCATGTATCTATGATAGTGTTCTATCACAGTGTCTCCTTCAAGGCGGGCCACATACCCCAGATCTCCGAGGGACTTGGTAAACTTCTTCTTCTGGAAGAAAGCATGGAGAAGGAACTCGGAGAAATCCCAGTAATCGAATAAACTTTCTGGTTTTGTCTGAGTAAACCATGTTTGTGCTTTCCCTCGGAGGTAACTGGGGACGATCTTGCATATTTCCAATTCGTGGAAATTCCTGGTTTCCAAAGTCTTAAAAAAGACCGAGAGAAATTCTCTAGGATCGCTAGTGCCATCGTATGTGGGTAAGTGCTCTGGGACCTTCTTGTGGTTATCGAAAGGGAGGTTCACAATATGCCGCGAGAAGGGAAAACGAGCAGATTGTCCTCTGGGTCCGAGGATACGTGTGATTTCTTGATCGAATTCGTATTTACCTCGGGTAGGGTAGGCTCCATCTTGGGTGTAAGGCCGACCAACGCTATTTTGCCATTCGCTTCGAGTTCGCTCTCTCTTCTCGCGTCTGAGTTCTTCTTCGATGTTGATGATGCGCATCCTTCACACTTCCTCCCTACTTAATCCTGTGCCTTCACCCCGGTAATTAGATGGATTCGGAAGTGGTGGCAGACTGCTCTGAGTATTATAAGGCGGTAGATCCTTAGATAAATCATTGAGGAGTCTCCGCTGTTGAGTAGAATCAGCAGGTGGTGTAGTTTGAGCTCCTGAGACAGATACTCGGTTGAGGGCTTCTGCATCTGTGCAGGGAGTTGTTGACTTGATTTTATCAAAGATGTAACGAAATCAGGATATTGAGCATGTAAGTTCCTCATCAGTGCTCGGGCATCTTCAGGGATCGTTCTCGGAGGGGTGTCTGAATCAAGGTTAATATAGGGTGGCTCAGAGCCCAATGGGGTATGGTGTATAGGTTGCCTCAGGGATTCCCTTAGACGTCTCTGCCTTTCTTCCTCCTGCTGTCTTTCTGCGAGGATTTGTCGATCTCTTTGTGCTTGTTCCTCTACGGTAAAGATCGAATCAGATCCGCTGCATCCAAGTCCGTTCTCTCGGTCGAGGCCGTCTAAGTTATTGACTTGTTTGCTGTAGTTCATGTCCGTCTGGATCGAGACTCTCTGTCCTGATTTTGGTGCTTCAGTTACAACAGGATTCGATCTAGAAGGTGGTACTCCTGATGCAGCAGGATTTAGACCGGAGAGGGGTGTTCCGGATACGACAAGATTCAGACCGAAGGAGTTTGGAATGTTGGAGTTTCCTGTCCCCACGGTATAGCCTGACGGTGGTTCAGAAGTGGAACGCGTACGAGATCCTCTGGGTCGACCGCGTCCTCATCCTCGTCCTTGGGGGGGGTTGCTCTGCTTCTGGATTCTCCTCCGGATTTTGCCCCAGTACTCGGGCGCTTCTTCTGGGTTGCTCGGCGACAGACATGTTGTCGGGAAGTTGCTTCTGCAGGTGCGCTAGACCAGATCGGAGACAAGGTTCGGCGATGTCGTCAATGAATGTGAGATCTCCCACCGGGCGTGCCAAATTAATGTATGCCGGACACCAACACTTCGACGACGAACCAGGCTCTCGAACTGATCTGCAAGACAAAGGCCCCGGGTGTCCCGGGGATAGACACTCCGACGCTCAAGTCAGTATATTTGCTTAAGGCGTAAAGTATAAAGTATGAGATTAGATGGAGAGGTCTACCAAACCTTTAGGGTATTTATATGGCTACAATCCGTATATCACCAAGATATGTATTTATGGTATGAATACAACTCTTATTGGAATAGTAGTTGTATTACCATGTATGATAGAAGTATATTTCGGACATGATCATGTTACCATGTTTAGGATAACTGTATTACCATCTTTGAGAAGATGTATATTCGTTGTAGAACATTCATAATAATACGCATTCCTTATAAGGATTAGGATTGATGGACCTGTGGATCCAACTTCCACGTATTTCGAGCCCACGACCCTTCTCGGGCCCTGGTTCGAGTGTGAATGAGGCTCGAATACGAACCATGGACTTATCAATTTATTTTCCCCATAGTACATGAGATCACTATCACTAGGGATGGAATATCGGCAGCCTTTTACAAATATAGCGGCATCAGCACGGGCTTTCTCATCCTCTACTGACCTCTTACTGCTACCTTCACCATGCACATATGGTCTATCTCTGGATGCATGCGCTACCATGGGCTACTCCTTTCCATCTGAATCTTTCTCTCCATGGCCATTAATCTCTTCCTTCATCAGAGGCTTTCTTCTTCAAAGTCACAAGCCTCTTCCCACTAGCTACCTCGGCTCTATGGTGGTCACGAGAGCTATTCTCCTCGGCCTGAACATACGCATACTCTCTCTCACCATGATGGGGGACGAAAATATTTTCACTACTACTACTCATGCTTACAGAGAGTATGGAGGGAAACGCGCAAGGGAAAAGGAGAAACAGACACAAGCAAATAACGGAGAAAGAAGATGACACTTACTGATGATTATGGAAGTAGTAATTTGTGGCTTCAGAAATTTGATAAAGCGCTGACACGTCTCCTGAACTCAGAAAGAAGAAATTTTGAATAAGGAAGACAATGAGAATGATTTGGAAGATTTAACCTAAACTCAGACGACATTAAGGTGAGTAATTACCTCGATTCTTGTTCAGATGCAAGCAATTGGAGAGTCGGGGGACATACCGCCTCTACTTTCCAATGAATATACGACACGTGTATTTCCCATTTGGATTTCAAAAAGAGTAAACTCAGGCGTCCACGTGTCTTGATGGAATACGAAAGAACTTGAAACTAGATATTCAGAAGGGTCAGCCCGAGAGGATGGTCCTAGAAGGACACCCCGAGCTTAATGCCCGAAGTTACTCTCCCTCGAGTTATTGGTCTTCCCTCGAGAAGCAAGCCTCTCCTTCAACCTTCGAGATGGAGCACTCCAGATTCTGAAGATCTACCTTGGGCTACTGATAAGTCCATGGTTCGTATTCCGGGCCTCATTCAGTCTCGGACTAGGGCCCGAGAAGGGTCATGGGCTCGAGGTACACAGAGGATGGATCCACGGGTCCATCAATCCTAATCCTTATAAGGAATGCGTATATTATGAATGTTCTATAAGGAATATACATCCTCCTAAACATGGTAATACAGTCCTGACCGAAATATACTTCTTCTGTACATGGTAATACAACTACCGTTACCATAAGAGTTGTATTCCTACCATATTTACATATCTTGATGATCTACGAATTGTAGCCATATAAATACCCAAAGGTTTGGTAGACCTCTCTATCTCATACTACATACTATACGCCTTACGCATCATAGTAACTTGAGCATCGGAGTGTCTACCCTCGGGACACCCGAGACTTTGTTTTGCAGATCCGTTCGTGAGCAGAGTTCGTCGTCTAGCGCCGGTGTCCGCCATACATCAGACATCTATCCAACGACTCAAATGTTGTATTTCAAACCAAATCTAACTCCCTTTGGACAAAACGCGGGTTAAATTCTTATCCTTGTTCGCTTGGGTGGATATTCAGACAGCTGGGCATCCAAATACAACCCAAATGCAACCCATTGTGGGTGCCCTAAAATGTCACATAGGAGTGGATTGAATGACCCCAATGAAAAACTTTGACCCATATATAGAAGTTGGCAACAAGTAAACGTATCAATCGATGTTCAATTTCAGCATAATATCGTGAAAACACTAGCTTTCTTTTTCGTCTTTCAAGAAACATGTGAACGACCGAGTTTGAGAAAGTAACAAGACAAAAAATGATGAGTAATAGAACAAGATGTCCAACTAAAGAAAAAAATAAGCAGTCAATTCAAGGGAACTGCGAGTAGACAAGAACAAACAGTGATCAATAATGACTAGTCACTATTCAAGTAATGCAAAACGTGCAAGGCAGTGACTGCAATGCGCAAGAGTGTGAAATGAATAACACAACTCAAGACGAGTAATAGTTGAATAAATCAAACAATGGTCCCTCCAAACGTGCAAGATCATGCTATGTGATGGATGTCCGGCTCACGAACTGATATGCAAGACAAAGCCTCGGGTGTCTTGAGGGTAGACACTCTGACGCTCAAGTTAGTATGTGCGTAAGACGTATTGTAGGAGTTATGAGATAGAGAGGTCTACCAAAGCTTTGGTATTTATAAGGCTACAATCCATAGATCGCCTAGATATGTAATTATGCGTGTTAATTACTGGTTATATAACCAAGTAATTTTTCCCTTGTGTTTATCAGCAACCTTCATCCAAGTATTGTTTTCAATCTCAGAAAAAATCTTCTTCTCCAAAAGTTCTTGTTCTTCTTCACATACTTTCTTCCCCTCATTTTCTATATTGCCATGTCGTCAACAAAATCCAATGTTCCCCCTGGCAATACAGAGAATGTTGTCCCGGTTGTTTATGAAACAGAGGTAATTGATGTTGAAGAAAGAGCCCCGACCACCAGTGATCCGGGGGACTTTGTTCCTAGAAGCGGATTCTGGGGAGTTGATGGAAGTAACCATCGCCACTCCACTGCAAGTTGTAACGGCGGTGGCTGGTGAAAGTGCGTCTGGGTCGGGTTTGGACCCGAAGGTGGAGCCCCAAGTTGATAAACGGGCATCAATAGCTGGTGATGCAAGTGGCGTCACTAAGGTGGTCAATGAAAAGACGATGCAATATCTGAAGTCATGCAGGCTGTCATGCCCCATCGAGGCTGATATGAGGCTCGAGGATGAGTCTATCCCAGTCCAAAATCTGGTGAGCTATGATAATTTGATAATTGATGATTTTCGATTGCTGATGATTTTATGATGATTTAACGATTGATGATTTATTATTGATGATTGATAATGGTCATTTTGATGATAGTGTGAGGATGAATAAGGACATTAAATATGTTATATATTACTTATTGCAAAATGGTCCATGTATTTTATGAACATTTTCACTAATGGCACCAAATAAAAAGTATTTATATTCCAGCCCCAAAACTTATTTTGCCCATTATCCTAACACCCATTGTCTTACCATAAGGCCGGCTTAACATATATTTTCTCTAGTAATAGAGGATGGAAAACCATATTTAAGAAAGAGATACCAAAATTTAATGGGCCAAAATTACAAAATTAACCCAATACCAAAATCAGAGAAATTAGAGAAAAATTACGAAAATAGGTCTAATATAACAAGAAAGAATCATGTAGAACCAAGAAAAATTGTACAAAAAATTATAGTTTTAAAATACCATAACTAAAACATCAAAAGCAAAAATTATGGTATGTTTTTCAGGAAAACTATTCCTATATTACGAAACAAATTATAATTAGTATGGTGTGAGAAAGTATGAAGAAGAACATCTACAAAAAGTTCTTGGGGAATATGAATCCCGATGCATTAAGGTTTAGTTCAAATAAGTAAAAAAGGATAAAGATTGTGCAAATCAGTTTCCAACGTCAAGAGAGTGCACAAAACAAAACAAGTATAAATAAGGAAATTGATAGAGTTTCAAAGCATAACTTTCTCGATCTTTTGACTAAGATCAGGTGTAGTATCTGTTCTTATCAGTTTAATATCTGATATGTGGCTCAACAGTCACACGATATTAACTTTATCTTTTAAAGGGGAGAGGCCATCACAGCAGTTTGCTATTGGGTCCATCGAACGTCGCTTTGGCGTTGCACTATTTCCTTGGCCCTGACACACCCCTCCTAATCTCAGTTTAAAGATTTCTTCATCAATCTAAACAATATGTTGTAGATGGTGTAAAAAAAATTAAGTGTAGGACTAGCTACAAAAATATGGCTGAAAAAATGGTTTAAAGGACTATCTATATTTTGGGTCTTTTGCAAAATGAATATAATGCAACCCGGTAATTCCTGTTAGGAGTTGGTGACATGGGCCACGGCCCTTATGGTGAACCATGGAATTAGCAAGGCGAGTGATGCTGCCTGCCTGGTTGGTCCGAGTAGTCCCCTAATCCCTGATCCGACAACCTGGCCCTGCAAGACAGAGCCCCGGGAGGTACCCGAGGGTAGACCCTCCGGTGTGATGATGAAAGATGGATCCGGGAGAGAAAAGGGGTAATCACTTGAATAATCAGAGAATACTTACTTGGAATAGTGCTGAGGAGCACTATTTATACAGTGATACATGCTCCTATCGTGGTCCATGCTTTCTATGTTGTTTAGCGTATCTGTCCCTGTCCGAGTTGAGCTGTCCCGGGTACTTCCATATTAGCTTACCTCATCATGGGCCAAGCCCGAACTGCCATGGGGTAGTTGGGCCTGGGCCTGATATCACCACTAGCCCCCCGGAAGCCGGTCCTTTCGGTCGAGGAAGGACGCTTCGCCTGTCCGAGGGCGAGAAGGGGTGGCTTCCTAAATTTTGTCCTGCCCGACAAGAGTGGCACGTGGCCACGATTCTCGAGCGCCATTTAATAACGTCTGCGCTCCTTTCTCGTTTTTCAAAAGCATTAATCATTGCTTTCTCGTTTTCCTATTTCGCTCCTCTATAAATAACCCCTCCGTTTTCGCATCAGTTTTATCCTTGTTTTCTCGCTTTCGAATTTCAAATACTCTCTTCGCTTTTAGATCTCGAATTTTCTTCCCCAATCCTCCTTCCTCCGTTAACTATGTCTTCAACTGCTGCAAACAACGATTCCGGCAACGATGCCCACAGTCAGTCTCCGACCGCCTATACTTTGGCCAGTACTTCCCACGAAAGCTCTCCTCCTCTTCCCGCGGGTTAGAGGCCGCCCTCTCCTCTTAAGCCAGTGTACTTGTCTCGGTCTGTGCACCCTTCCGGACCCAGGTTCAGAAGATCCAAGAACGCCGAGCAGAGGGTTCTGGACACTGCCCGGGCGCATTCCCTTTCAGCCGACGAGTGGACGAAAAAGTGCCTTAGTGGCATGGGCATACCATTACCAGTCGACGCCCAACTCGTGGCGGTCTCTTCGGACGAATCGATCAAGGACATCTTTTGCATCCCCCGGATTCATTTAATGTGGGGTCTGAGCCTACCCGTCCCCCGGCTGTACTCCAGGTTTATGGAGGTGTACAAGGTGTCCCCGGCCCAAGTTCATCCCAACGTGGTGGCGGTGATGATGGGATTCCTTGTACAATGCCAGAGGTTTGATGTGACTCCCTGCTTCAACCTCTGGAAATCTTTCTATCTCCTGATCCGGTGCCCTGGCAAGGAGGAGATATGCACTGTGCAGGCCCGGCCTGGAGTTCAGGACTTCATAGTAGGCAAGAAGGACTCCTGCAAGGGTTGGCAACAGAAGGTGTACACCAAGGTGAATCCGACGCTATATGCCGGTCCCAAATGGAACAAGCAAATAGTCGCGGATGTCCGGGAGGCCTTCCTGCCGGACAAGCACCGGGCGAACCATACCCTTCTGTCCACAAAGCCCCTGAATCTAGAGCAGTATTGGCTAGCGACCAATTCTATCTACCTCTTCCCGGATGAGATATATCCGGCTGATGTCTTCCAGGTTAGCCGATGGGCTATGACCTGGCCTCTGCAAGGTTCGGATTCAGTACTTTATACCATTTTTGTTTATTTTTGCTTTTTTGCAATCCTCTCTTATTCTTTGGTGCCACAGCTCCAACTGTTGCTCACGACCCTGCTGCCCCTATCCCGGAGAAGAAGAAAGCCAAGAAAGCCGGGACTGAAACGGCTGAATCCGCCAGTGGCAGGCCCCACGGTCCGAAACCAAAGACTCCTGTGGTTACCCCTCCTCCCAACAATGTCGAAATCCCTGTCCAAACTGTCGAACCGTCGCCATCTGTGAACAAGGAGGTCAACAGTCTGATCCCCGAGGTGGTGGAGATCGACTCTCCAGTGCACGAGGATGCCCCAGAGGTGACTCCTGCCATCATCCCCAATCCAAATCTCCATAACCTCCAACTGACCCCTGCCGGGTCTTGTCCTCTTGACCATTCCCTGCCCCTCTCGTGGACGACATATTTCGGCGTTTTAACTCAGACCTTCCATGCCAGGTGCTTGTCCTCGGGAAGGGTACCCGTTTGAAGGTATTCAATGTAGGAGCTCATCCATGTGTTCGAGATGCCAGTAGCCATAACGCTATCTTCTTTGCAATTTCTCTTCGCCAGGGTTTCCATTAGCGATTCTTCTTGGGGAATATGATTCAGCTCATAATGTCAGAGTTGATTTAGGAGAGGCTTAACCATCTCGAGGTATTTCTGAAGATTGTACTCTCAATTTTTGAATTCACCTTTGACCTGCTGAATTGCAATCTGTAGGTCATTGAAGACCTCAAGGTTTTTGACTTCCAGGTCTTTAGCCAATTTTAATCCGGTGATGATGGCTTTACATTCTTCTTCATTGTTGGTGGCTTGGAAATCGAAATGAGAAACATAAAGATGGTCCTTTTCCTCAGGGCTGGTTATTAAAATTTTTAGCACTTCTTCCCCCGGAGTTGGAGGATCTCTTGACACATAACTGTCATCTTTCTCGGAGTAAAACACCATAGATTGTTCGAGATCAGGGTTGGGAACCAAATCTCCTAAGATGGTGTTTTTGGCCGAGATGTTACTCATTTTTCTGGTGTCATGTATAGCCGTAATCATACAGGAATGCGCCACTCCTTGGTCTCCTTTGATTGAAGCTACTCCATGTGGTGTTGAAAACTTCAGCATCAGATGGTAGGGAGACCATATGGCTTTAGCTTGGCACATCTAAGGTCTGCCAAGGATAATGTTGAAAGGTGTGACGGTGTTCACTACCATAAATGTGCGGTAGAGGGTAAGGCTCCTCATCCCATCTGCTACTGTGACCGGGAGTGTGATTTTTCCAAGAGGTGTTACGGGATTTCCGGTAAACCCCGAGATCGGACCCGTAGGTTTGAGGTCTCCCTTGGTAAATCCTAACTTCTGGAAGCAATCCTGAAACATTACTTCTACCCCACTCCCGTTGTCTATGAAGACTCTTGTTACCAAAGAATATTGTATGGTTGCCGAGATGATGAGAGGATCAGAATGAAGAATCTGATTTGGTATGTCATCCTTGTCCGAGAAAGTAATAGCTTCTTCGGAATGTAGGCTCTTGTTGACCAGCTTGGTATGTGGTAGGGTCCGTACACCGTCCTTCAGCTTAGTTAGGGAAATTGCTTCTCCGGTATAGCCATTAATATTGTTGATGATTCGGTTGGCTCCATTTGATGGTGGTGGGGGAGGATCTTGAGGATTGTTGTTTCTGCCACCCTGGTTGTTATTGTTGTGGGAGCTATCCTTCTTCTTCTTCTTCTTCCTCGGAGTGTTATTACCTACCATCATCCGGTACAGGTTTACTAAGAGGATTTCATCTTGATCATAATGTCTCGTGGCGAGGTTCATGTATCTATGATAATGCTCGATCACAGATTCTCCTTCTTGTTGTCTATCTTCAAGAATTTGTCGATCTCTTTGCGCTCTTCCTTCTGGAGAAAAGATCAAGTTGGGTCTACTATACCCCAACCTATTTTCCTGATTCAGGCCATCTGAATTGTTAACGTTCACGCTGTAATTCACGTCGTTTTGGGTGAAAACCCTTTGACCTGAGTTTGGTATTTCAGATCCAACAGGGTTTGTTTCAGGAGGTGGGGTTCTGGATGCAGCAGAATTGGAGCCGGATGCTGGTATCCTGGATACGATGGGATTTGATCCAGGAGGTGTTCTAAATATCCCGGGATTTGGACCAGAGATTGGTGGTGTTATCCCATCAGGATTTGGGTTGATGGATATCGGAACGTTGGAGTTTCCGGTACCCAGGTTAGAGTTTGGTGATGGCTCTGAGGTAAAGTGTGGCCGTGATCTTCTAGGTTGTCCGCGCCTCCGACCGCGTCCATGTCCTTGAGGGGGTTGCTCCGCTTCTGGATTCTCCTCTGGATTTTGCCCTAGCACACGAGCGCTTCGTCTGGATTGCTCGGTGTCAGACATGTTGTCGGGGAAGTTGCTTCTTCAAGTGCGTTAGACCAGATCGGAAACAAGGTTCGGCGACGTCGTCAATGAGTGTGAGAGATCTCACTGGGCCTGCCAAATTGATGTATGCAGGACACCAACACTTCGACGACGAACCAGTCTCTCAAACTGATCTGCAAGACAAAGGTCCTGGGTGTCCCGGGGATAGACACTCTGACGCTCAAGTCATTATATTTGCTTAAGGCGTAAAGTATAAAGTATGAGATTAGATGGAGAGGTCTACCAAACCTTTAGGGTATTTATATGGCTACAATCTGTTGCCTGTTACAGCGTTTGTTTTGCTAGCATACTTCTCCATGATGGCCTGGAGATGTTGAATGGTTGTTGGATTCTTTGTTGCCAGCTTCATCCTCAGAGTGTCATCATCTACACTCATTCGATACATATTGATCAGGAGGCGTTCATCGTGATCATAGCATTCAGTAGCTAGATCCATGTATCTATGATAGTGTTCTATCACAGTGTCTCCTTCAAGGCGGGCCACATACCCCAGATCTCCGAGGGACTTGGTAAACTTCTTCTTCTGGAAGAAAGCATGGAGAAGGAACTCGGAGAAATCCCAGTAATCGAATAAACTTTCTGGTTTTGTCTGAGTAAACCATGTTTGTGCTTTCCCTCGGAGGTAACTGGGGACGATCTTGCATATTTCCAATTCGTGGAAATTCCTGGTTTCCAAAGTCTTAAAAAAGACCGAGAGAAATTCTCTAGGATCGCTAGTGCCATCGTATGTGGGTAAGTGCTCTGGGACCTTCTTATGGTTATCGAAAGGGAGGTTCACAATATGCCGCGAGAAGGGAGAACGAGCAGATTGTCCTCTGGGTCCGAGGATACGTGTGATTTCTTGATCGACTTCGTATTTAACTCGGGTAGGGTAGGCTCCATCTTGGGTGTAAGGCCGACCAGTGCTATGTTGCCATTCGCTTCGAGTTCGCTCTCTCTTCTCGCGTCTGAGTTCTTCTTCGATGTTGATTATGCACATCCTTCACACTTCCTCCCTACTTAATCCTGTGCCTTCACCCCGGTAATTAGATGGATTCGGAGGTGGTGGCAGACTGCTCTGAGTATTATAAGGCGGTAGATCCTTAGATAAATCATTGAGGAGTCTCCGCTGTTGAGTAGAATCAGCAGGTGGTGTAGTTTAAGCTCCTGAGACAGATACTCGGTTGAGGGCTTCTGCATCTGTGCAGGGAGTTGTTGACTTGATTTTATCAAAGATGTAACGAAATCAGGATATTGAGCATGTAAGTTCCTCATCAGTGCTCGGGCATCTTCAAGGATCGTTCTCGGAGGGGTGTCTGAATCAAAGTTAATATAGGGTGGCTCAGAGCCCAATGGGGTATGGTGTATAGGTTGCCTCAGGGATTCCCTTAGACGTCTCTGCCTTTCTTCCTCCTGCTGTCTTTCTACGAGGATTTGTCGATCTCTTTGTGCTTGTTCCTCTACGGTAAAGATCGAATCAGATCCGCTATATCCAAGTCCGTTCTCTCGGTCGAGGCCGTCTAAGTTATTGACTTGTTTGCTGTAGTTCATGTCCGTCTGGATCGAGACTCTCTGTCCTGATTTCGGTGCTTCAGATACAACAGGATTCGATCCAGAAGGTGGTACTCCTGATGCAGCAGGATTTGGACCGGAGAGGGTGTTCCGGATACGACAAGATTCAGACCGAAGGAGTTTGGAATGTTGGAGTTTCCTGTCCCCACGGTATAGCCTGACGGTGGTTCAGAAGTGGAACGCGTACGAGATCCTCTGGGTCGACCGCGTCCTCATCCTCGTCTTTGGGGGGGGGGGTTGCTCTGCTTCTGGATTCTCCTCCGGATTTTGCCCCAGTACTCGGGCGCTTCTTCTGGGTTGCTCGGCGACAGACATGTTGTCGGGAAGTTGCTTCTGCAGGTGCGCTAGACCAGATCGGAGACAAGGTTCGGCGATGTCGTCAATGAATGTGAGATCTCCCACCGGGCGTGCCAAATTAATGTATGCCGGACACCAACACTTCGACGACGAACCAGGCTCTCGAACTGATCTGCAAGACAAAGGCCCCGGGTGTCCCGGGGATAGACACTCCGACGCTCAAGTCAGTATATTTGCTTAAGGCGTAAAGTATAAAGTATGAGATTAGATGGAGAGGTCTACCAAACCTTTAGGGTATTTATATGGCTACAATCCGTATATCACCAAGATATGTATTTATGGTATGAATACAACTCTTATTGGAATAGTAGTTGTATTACCATGTATGATAGAAGTATATTTCGGACATGATCATGTTACCATGTTTAGGATAGCTGTATTACCATTTTTGAGAAGATGTATATTCGTTGTAGAACATTCATAATAATACGCATTCCTTATAAGGATTAGGATTGATGGACCTGTGGATCCAACTTCCACGTATTTTGAGCCCACGACCCTTCTCGGGCCCTGGTTCGAGTGTGAATGAGGCCCGAATACGAACCATGGACTTATCAATTTATTTTCCCCATAGTACATGAGATCACTATCACTAGGGATGGAATATCGGCAGCCTTTTACAAATATAGCGGCATCAGCACGGGCTTTCTCATCCTCTACTGACCTCTTACTGCTACCTTCACCATGCACATATGGTCTATCTCTGGATGCATGCGCTACCATGGGCTACTCCTTTCCATCTGAACCTTTCTCTCCATGGCCATTAATCTCTTCCTTCATCAGAGGCTTTCTTCTTCAAAGTCACAAGCCTCTTCCCACTAGCTACCTCGGCTCTATGGTGGTCACGAGAGCTATTCTCCTCGGCCTGAACATACGCATACTCTCTCTCACCATGATGGGGGACGAAAATCTTTTCACTACTACTACTCATGCTTACAGAGAGTATGGGGGGAAACGCGCAAGGGAAAAGGAGAAACAGACACAAGCAAATAACGGAGAAAGAAGATGACACTTACTGATGATTATGGAAGTAGTAATTTGTGGCTTCAGAAATTTGATAAAGCGCTGACACGTCTCCTGAACTCAGAAAGAAGAAATTTTGAATAAGGAAGACAATGAGAATGATTTGGAAGATTTAACCTAAACTCAGACGACATTAAGGTGAGTAATTACCTCGATTCTTGTTCAGATGCAAGCAATTGGAGAGTCGGGGGACATACCGCCTCTACTTTCCAATGAATATACGACACGTGTATTTCCCATTTGGATTTCAAAAAGAGTAAACTCAGGCGTCCACGTGTCTTGATGGAATACGAAAGAACTTGAAACTAGATATTCAGAAGGGTCAGCCCGAGAGGATGGTCCTAGAAGGACACCCCGAGCTTAATGCCCGAAGTTACTCTCCCTCGAGTTATTGGTCTTCCCTCGAGAAGCAAGCCTCTCCTTCAACCTTCGAGATGGAGCACTCCAGATTCTGAAGATCTACCTTGGGCTACTGATAAGTCCATGGTTCGTATTCCGGGCCTCATTCAGTCTCGGACTAGGGCCCGAGAAGGGTCATGGGCTCGAGGTACACAGAGGATGGATCCACGGGTCCATCAATCCTAATCCTTATAAGGAATGCGTATATTATGAATGTTCTATAAGGAATATACATCCTCCTAAACATGGTAATACAGTCCTGACCGAAATATACTTCTTCTGTACATGGTAATACAACTACCGTTACCATAAGAGCTGTATTCCTACCATATTTACATATCTTGATGATCTACGAATTGTAGCCATATAAATACCCAAAGGTTTGGTAGACCTCTCTATCTCATACTACATACTATACGCCTTACGCATCATAGTAACTTGAGCATCGGAGTGTCTACCCTCGGGACACCCGAGACTTTGTTTTGCAGATCCGTTCGTGAGCAGAGTTCGTCGTCTAGCGCCGGTGTCCGCCATACATCAGACATCTATCCAACGACTCAAATGTTGTATTTCAAACCAAATCTAACTCCCTTTGGACAAAACGCGGGTTAAATTCTTATCCTTGTTCGCTTGGGTGGATATTCAGACAGCTGGGCATCCAAATACAACCCAAATGCAACCCATTGTGGGTGCCCTAAAATGTCACATAGGAGTGGATTGAATGACCCCAATGAAAAACTTTGACCCATATATAGAAGTTGGCAACAAGTAAACGTATCAATCGATGTTCAATTTCAGCACAATATCGTGAAAACACTAGCTTTCTTTTTCGTCTTTCAAGAAACATGTGAACGACCGAGTTTGAGAAAGTAACAAGACAAAAAATGATGAGTAATAGAACAAGATGTCCAACTAAAGAAAAAAATAAGCAGTCAATTCAAGGGAACTGCGAGTAGACAAGAACAAACAGTGATCAATAATGACTAGTCACTATTCAAGTAATGCAAAACGTGCAAGGCAGTGACTGCAATGCGCAAGAGTGTGAAATGAATAACACAACTCAAGACGAGTAATAGTTGAATAAATCAAACAATGGTCCCTCCAAACGTGCAAGATCATGCTATGTGATGGATGTCCGGCTCACGAACTGATATGCAAGACAAAGCCTCGGGTGTCTTGAGGGTAGACACTCTGACGCTCAAGTTAGTATGTGCGTAAGACGTATTGTAGGAGTTATGAGATAGAGAGGTCTACCAAAGCTTTGGTATTTATAAGGCTACAATCCATAGATCGCCTAGATATGTAATTATGCATGTTAATTACTGGTTATATAACCAAGTAATTTTTCCCTTGTGTTTATCAGCAACCTTCATCCAAGTATTGTTTTCAATCTCAGAAAAAATCTTCTTCTCCAAAAGTTCTTGTTCTTCTTCACATACTTTCTTCCCCTCATTTTCTATATTGCCATGTCGTCAACAAAATCCAATGTTCCCCCTGGCAATACAGAGAATGCTGTCCCGGTTGTTTATGAAACAGAGGTAATTGATGTTGAAGAAAGAGCCCCGACCACCAGTGATCCGGGGGACTTTGTTCCTAGAAGCGGATTCTGGGGAGTTGATGGAAGTAACCATCACCACTCCACTGCAAGTTGTAACGGCGGTGGCTGGTGAAAGTGCGTCTGGGTCGGGTTTGGACCCGAAGGTGGAGCCCCAAGTTGATAAACGGGCATCAATAGCTGGTGATGCAAGTGGCGTCACTAAGGTGGTCAATGAAAAGACGATGCAATATCTGAAGTCATGCAGGCTGTCATGCCCCATCGAGGCTGATATGAGGCTCGAGGATGAGTCTATCCCAGTCCAAAATCTGGTGAGCTATGATAATTTGATAATTGATGATTTTCGATTGCTGATGATTTTATGATGATTTAACGATTGATGATTTATTATTGATGATTGATAATGGTCATTTTGATGATAGTGTGAGGATGAATAAGGACATTAAATATGTTATATATTACTTATTGCAAAATGGTCCATGTATTTTATGAACATTTTCACTAATGGCACCGAATAAAAAGTATTTATATTCCAGCCCCAAAACTTATTTTGCCCATTATCCTAACACCCATTGTCTTACCATAAGGCTGGCTTAACATATATTTTCTCTAGTAATAGAGGATGGAAAACCATATTTAAGAAAGAGATACCAAAATTTAATGGGCCAAAATTACAAAATTAACCCAATACCAAAATCAGAGAAATTAGAGAAAAATTACGAAAATAGGTCTAATATAACAAGAAAGAATCATGTAGAACCAAGAAAAATTGTACAAAAAATTATAGTTTTAAAATACCATAACTGAAACATCAAAAGCAAAAATTATGGTATGTTTTTCAGGAAAACTATTCCTATATTACGAAACAAATTATAATTAGTATGGTGTGAGAAAGTATGAAGAAGAACATCTACAAAAAGTTCTTGGGGAATATGAATCCCGATGCATTAAGGTTTAGTTCAAATAAGTAAAAAAGGATAAAGATTGTGCAAATCAGTTTCCAACGTCAAGAGAGTGCACAAAACAAAACAAGTATAAATAAGGAAATTGATAGAGTTTCAAAGCATAACTTTCTCGATCTTTTGACTAAGATCAGGTGTAGTATCTGTTCTTATCAGTTTAATATCTGATATGTGGCTCAACAGTCACACGATATTAACTTTATCTTTTAAAGGGGAGAGGCCATCACAGCAGTTTGCTATTGGGTCCATCGAACGTCGCTTTGGCGTTGCACTATTTCCTTGGCCCTGACACACCCCTCCTAATCTCAGTTTAAAGATTTCTTCATCAATCTAAACAATATGTTGTAGATGGTGTAAAAAAAATTAAGTGTAGGACTAGCTACAAAAATATGGCTGAAAAAATGGTTTAAAGGACTATCTATATTTTGGGTCTTTTGCAAAATGAATATAATGCAACCCGGTAATTCCTGTTAGGAGTTGGTGACATGGGCCACGGCCCTTATGGTGAACCATGGAATTAGCAAGGCGAGTGATGCTGCCTGCCTGGTTGGTCCGAGTAGTCCCCTAATCCCCGATCCGACAACCTGGCCCTGCAAGACAGAGCCCCGGGAGGTACCCGAGGGTAGACCCTCCGGTGTGATGATGAAAGATGGATCCGGGAGAGAAAAGGGGTAATCACTTGAATAATCAGAGAATACTTACTTGGAATAGTGCTGAGGAGCACTATTTATACAGTGATACATGCTCCTATCGTGGTCCATGCTTTCTATGTTGTTTAGCGTATCTGTCCCTGTCCGAGTTGAGCTGTCCCGAGTACTTCCATATTAGCTTACCTCATCATGGGCCAAGCCCGAACTGCCATGGGGTAGTTGGGCCTGGGCCTGATATCACCACTAGCCCCCCGGAAGCCGGTCCTTTCGGTCGAGGAAGGACGCTTCGCCTGTCCGAGGGCGAGAAGGGGTGGCTTCCTAAATTTTGTCCTGCCCGACAAGAGTGGCACGTGGCCACGATTCTCGAGCGCCATTTAATAACGTCTGCGCTCCTTTCTCGTTTTTCAAAAGCATTAATCATTGCTTTCTCGTTTTCCTATTTCGCTCCTCTATAAATAACCCCTCCGTTTTCGCATCAGTTTTATCCTTGTTTTCTCGCTTTCGAATTTCAAATACTCTCTTCGCTTTTAGATCTCGAATTTTCTTCCCCAATCCTCCTTCCTCCGTTAACTATGTCTTCAACTGCTGCAAACAACGATTCCGGCAACGATGCCCACAGTCAGTCTCCGACCGCCTATACTTTGGCCAGTACTTCCCACGAAAGCTCTCCTCCTCTCCCCGCGGGTCAGAGGCCGCCCTCTCCTCTTAAGCCGGTGTACTTGTCTCGGTCTGTGCACCCTTCCGGACCCAGGTTCAGAAGATCCAAGAACGCCGAGCAGAGGGTTCTGGACACTGCCCGGGCGCATTCCCTTTCAGCCGACGAGTGGACGAAAAAGTGCCTTAGTGGCATTGGCATACCATTACCAGTCGACGCCCAACTCGTGGCGGTCTCTTCGGACGAATCGATCAAGGACATCTTTTGCATCCCCCGGATTCATTTAATGTGGGGTCTGAGCCTACCCGTCCCCCGGCTGTACTCCAGGTTTATGGAGGTGTACAAGGTGTCCCCGGCCCAAGTTCATCCCAACGTGGTGGCGGTGATGATGGGATTCCTTGTACAATGCCAGAGGTTTGATGTGACTCCCTGCTTCAACCTCTGGAAATCTTTCTATCTCCTGATCCGGTGCCCTGGCAAGGAGGAGATATGCACTGTGCAGGCCCGGCCTGGAGTTCAGGACTTCATAGTAGGCAAGAAGGACTCCTGCAAGGGTTGGCAACAGAAGGGGTACACCAAGGTGAATCCGACGCTATATGCCGGTCCCAAATGGAACAAGCAAATAGCGCGGATGTCCGGGAGGCCTTCTTGCCGGACAAGCACCGGGCGAACCATACCCTTCTGTCCACAAAGCCCCTGAATCTAGAGCAGTATTGGCTAGCGACCAATTCTATCTACCTCTTCCCGGATGAGATATATCCGGCTGATGTCTTCCAGGTTAGCCGATGGGCTATGACCTGGCCTCTGCAAGGTTCGGATTCAGTACTTTATACCATTTTTGTTTATTTTTGCTTTTTTGCAATCCTCTCTTATTCTTTGGTGCCACAGCTCCCACTGTTGCTCAAGACCCTGCTGCCCCTATCCCGGAGAAGAAGAAAGCCAAGAAAGCCGGGACTGAAACGGCTGAATCCGCCAGTGGCAGGCCCCACGGTCCGAAACCAAAGACTCCTGTGGTTACCCCTCCTCCCAACAATGTCGAAATCCCTGTCCAAACTGTCGAACCGTTGCCATCTGTGAACAAGGAGGTCAACAGTCCGATCCCCGAGGTGGTGGAGATCGACTCTCCAGTGCACGAGGATGCCCCAGAGGTGACTCCTGCCATCATCCCCAATCCAAATCTCCATAACCTCCAACTGACCCCTGCCGGGTCTTGTCCTCTTGACCCTTCCCTGCCCCTCTCGGGAGCACAGACGGATTCTCACCGCGAGGGTGGGTCTTCCGGCCGCGGACGGTTTGTATTCCGTCCCGTGACTTCGGCCGACACAAGGTCTCCTGCTGCCAAGTATACCACCATTTCTGCCCCTGTCATTCCAATTCCTCCATCTTATCTAAACAAACGGAAGTCCGGGGAAGCCCTGAGCAAGGACGCCAAGAAGGCGCGGGGTGGCAAGTCTCTGTCCCTGACCTCGGAGCCGACCGCTGTCAGCAAACCCCCTGTTACCTCTTCTGATCAACAGGTAACTTTCTTTCCCGGTTTCCCCGCTCCTATCCATACTTATACTTATATTTATGTAAGAGAAATTTCTCCCTCGTAGGTCTAGCGGCTGAGCTCGGAATTTGCTAACTCTTCGGAGTTTCAAACCGTCCTGTCTTCCTTCCTCTCTCGTCAGTTGGAGAGGAAAGATGAGCAGATCCGGGCCGAGAGGGAAGAGTCGGCCAAACTTCAGGAGAAGATAAACCAGCTGGAGGGGGAGCTGGCCGCGGCCAAGGAATCCAGCTACCAGGATCAACTGAACTTTGCCGAGGCTGTTGTGGACAAAGTTCTGGCTAGCGGGACCTTATCTCGCCGTCTGACCGAGCTCAATCTAGCTGCCAGCTCCCACCAATGCCACAACACATACATGGAGATCCGAGGCTGGTTTCCTCCCCAGATCCGGGAGACCTTTAAGAAGCAGTGGTTTAATCCTAACTCCGAAGCTCAGCAGCTTCACTTGCTCACCGTGCTTCAGAAAGGAAGGGTGAGGGGCTTATCTCCAGCACTTTGGGAGGCTTTGCAGAAGAATCACATGTCCGCCGAGGATGTCCGGAGTTGGTCCTCGGATGTTGTCCGACTGCCCGGGACTCTGCCCCCGGCTCCCTCATCCGGATCTGACCTTCCCGAGGATGACAACTTTACCCCATACTGCACTATGTACGACCTCTACCGGGGCCTCTTTGATCCGAAGGACATCGAGGGTGGCGATTCTCCCTCTCCTGGGCCCGGTGCTGCTGATAACAATGTTGCCAATCCGCCCCCCTCCCCCGAGCTAGTGTTTGGATCCGAGGAAGAAGACAGCGACGATGGAGGGAAGGGCGACTCCAACAATGTTCGTTAGGATTTTTCTCTTTTCTATTTTATTTACTTCTTGTACCCCACTGTCCGGTTCTCCGGATTATCAATGAAAAGTTCTTCTTCCTACTTACTGTCCGTCTCTTTTTAGCTGTTTCCCTATCTCTTCTCTCTCCTTTGTATTTTAAACGTTTTAACTCTGGTTTCATCATGATTAGGGGCTACCTCTTAAACCTCCTTCCCCGGGTCAGACTCGGACTGGATGTCCGGGGCTAATGGATCTGTTATCCGAGGGTGGGCTCGGGTCGTTGATATCGGAGTTCCCTGATCCTGATTGCCTGCTCACCTGTCTTCTTCAGATCCAGGAGGACTTCGGGTCTCTGCCGAAATGCTACCGGATGGCCTTCGAGAATATCGGCCGAGTTCTGGAATTCGACCAAGTTATGACGGAGCGGGAGGCCCAACACCATAATTTCCAGGTCCGGATCCAAAAAGAACTGGACGAGGTGTGGCATGATGTCATCCTGTACTACAACAACTGCATGCGAATGCAGAGCACAACCGAGCTCCGTAGGCAAGTCACCACGCTGGAAACCGAGAATGAGAGACTGGCCACTAGGAATCGGACTCTGCAGCAGGAGCTGGTAATAGTTCATCTTTCATACCACCTGCTGGGCCTCCGCCAGGGAGAGGTCGACATACCCGTACTAACTGACGTTCATCGGGCCGTCGACGATCTCATCGCCTGGATGGAAAGTTCTGATCGGACATCGGGCAGCTGGGCATCTGCCTACCAGGCAGCTAAGGATTGGAGGAAGAACATATTAAGTCGAAAAATCCTTCCTGAGTCCTTGTCGCGCATTCCTCCTCCGGACGAAGTCGACTTGGCCTACGAAAGATATGAGCATGCTCCTCAACTTTTGGACTTGGAGGCTTCCGAGCGGCGCTTGGCGCGGCTCCGGACGGTCGCAGCCCGATTCCGTGCCCGATACCCTGGTCAAGGAAGGGCTTCCGATCCTGCTCAAGGGGCCGATCCTCCACCTCGCGGCGATTCGCGCCCGCCCCGGAGCGACAAGAAAGGCAAAAAGAAAGTCACCGGGACCGAGGATGTATCGGCCAGGCAGAGAGCTCCAAGGCAAACCTCTGTCCGAATCGGGGGTCCGGCTGCTACTAACAGGGTCCCTGCCCAAACTAGACAACGACCGCCTAACCCGGCGACAAGGACAGGTGGCACTCCTAATGATGGTTGGGACGTTCCTCACACTTCGGACGAAGAGCAGCGAATGCTGGAGATGGCTGTCCAGAGGAGTCGTCGCGAAACCAGGAGAATTCCTCCCGGCGAGGCGTCTTCCTCCCGGGCTCCAGAATAGGATAGTTCTCTATTGTATAACTCTTCTGAGCCTGTAGCGGCCCAGACCTGTAGACAGTTGTAATCTTTCAATTTCCTTTTATTTCGGACATGTATAATAATTTTCAGTTTATGTCACATCTTTCAATTTTAAAATTCCTATGCGCGCATTCATTCTTTCTTTTAAAATCGGACACAAGGGGGTAAGCCCCCCTTTTTCTTTACAAAAATCCCTGCTCCCAGGGTGTCCTCCTACCTACCCTTCGGTCATCCGACCTCTAGGTTCCTGTCCCGGGCTCCCGCCACCGGGACTCTATCCTACCTAGGCATCTAGTGCCAGAGGCTATTCTACCTAGACATCAAGTGCCAGAGGCTATTCTATCTAGGCAGTAAGTGCCAGAGACTATCCATAGAACCGCCTGAGGTTTGCTATGTTCCACCTTCGGGGGACTCCCTTCCCCGCTGAATCTTCCAGCACATAACTCCCGCCCGGGTGGGCTTCTATCACCCGGTACGGTCCTTCCCAGTTGGGTGCCAGCTTGCCCTCCGGCTCCTGGTGACTCTTGTCATTTCTTCTCATAACTCTGTCTCCTACCTTGAACTGCTCCTTCCTTACTCTCCTGTCGTGATACTTCTTAACTTTCTCCTTCACCTTAGCCTCGTGCAAGGCCGCCCTCTCTCTTCTTTCCTCCACCAGGTCCATATTTGTTCTGATTTCTTCTTCGTTCTTTTCTTCAGAGGCCGGCTCGGCTGTCCGAAGACTGGGGATGCCAATCTCAGCCGGGATTACCGCCTCGGATCCATACGTCAGACTGTAGGGGAATTCTCCGGTTGCCGAACTTTCCGTAGTCCGATGAGCCCACAAAACACTCGGGAGCTCATGCACCCAGTTACCCTTTGCTCCCTGTAGCCGGGCCTTGATCCCATTCACAATTGTCCGGTTCGTCACCTCCACCTGGCCGTTTGCTTGCAGATGATAAACTGACGTCAGCTTCTGGCTTATCCTATATTTCACACACCAGGACTTAAAAGGATCATTTTCAAACTGCGCTCCATTGTCGGTTACTATGGCCCTCGGAACTCCGAACCTGCATACAATGTTCCTCCAGCAAAACTTCACGCAGGTAGACCCCCGGATGTTAGTCAGGGGCTCGGCTTCCACCCACTTGGTGAAGTAATCGATAGCCACAATCAGGTACTTCAAGCTCCCGGGAGCGGTGCTTCCATATTAGCTTACCTCATCATGGGCCAACAGCCAGGTGAACCATGGAATTAGCAAGGCGAGCCCAGCCCAGAAGTTACACATCGTTAACTGTTGGAGAGTTAGATCGGTTTAAGCGGATCCTGAGTTTTCACCTGAGTCAAACAGGTTTAACTGGATCACTGGGTAACTCAAGTTAAATGTGTATCAGGCGCATATAGTCACAGGCGGGTTCGAAACCTTTCATATTGGATCTCCAATTTTTGGTCAGACCCAAACTTTTCAACAGGTTTAATTCCAGCCCTATATGATAATTTTAATTCCTGAACATGTTGTTGCTGCAGTTTTAAAAACTAGGATCTCAAGAATAATTTACAATTGAATCACCATATATATGAAATATTATTTGTGTTTCATGAAATAAAATAAATTGATAATTTCCTTCCTCCGGGATGTGATTTATGTCAATAAGGTAAATTTGTTTACAATTCTCTTATAAGATTAGTGACTAGAGTGAATTAAGTTGGTTTATGTTTAGTTTCTTTGGTTTGATTTTGAGGACTATTTTTAGATGGGTAGACATGGTTATTCAATTATTACTTAATTTAAAGGGTTATTTCTCACATTGCTTCCAGAGCTATAGTTTTTAATATTTTTGTTTACCGCTTTTGATTTTCATAATCACATATGAGAAAAGTAGTTGTGTTTTATGAGAATAGGATAAATGTATTGATAATTTTCTTACTACGAGGATTTGGTTAATGTTAATAGGGTTAATTTGTTTACAATACTCTTACAAGCGAAGGGATTAGGGTGATTTTAGTTGGTTTAATTAAGTTTAGCTTGTTTGGTTTGGTTTTGAGGTTTTGTTTTAGATGGATAGACACGGTTATTCAATTATGATTACTTAACTCAGAGGATTATTTCTCACATTGTTCCAGTAGTTTTCATTGTTACTGTTTACCGATTTATGATTTTCATTATTAACATATGAGAGTAGTAGTTATGTTTCCTGAAAATAGCATAAATATGTTGATAAGTCTCTTACTACATGGACGTGGTTAATATCAATAGGGTAAATGTGTTCATCACAATTCTCTTGCAAGAGAAGTAATTAGGGTGAATGTAGTTGGTTTAAGTTTAGTTTGATGTTAGGATTAGCATTAGATAGATAAACACTGTTCAATATGATTTTTTTCACCATATAGAAAAGGTAGTTTTACCAATTGTATAAAGTGGAGTTTTTCACCGCTTGCATCACTCAATATATTAGGGAGTTGAGAATAATTTTAGTTGTAAAGCATTAGTAGATTTACCCAGATAATCTGGGTTTAATTCTCACGTGAGGGGAAAGGGTGTGGGATTTTATTTGACGGGGCTCACTTGAAAACTATTATAAGAACTAGTATGGTGGACCGCGCGTTGCGCGGTATGTAAGAAGAAGGTTGAATATTTAAAATGTACTATTATGTTCTAAACTAAATATTAAAGAATAAGTATGTGAATTTTCAAATATATAAAAAATTATTCATATTTTTCAAAAATAAATATACCAAGTAAATTAAACAAAGAAGGTAAATTTGAAAAGAATTTAATTAAAATCCTAAAACCTTGTATATACATGGTGTGACTTGGAATTAAAACTATTTTGAAACGTGATCCTGATAATCAATCTCGTGAAAGATGAAAGAAAGTATTTCATAATCCTAATATATTTAAAGAGATTAATAGCTTGAAAACTAAAAAATGATGGAATGCGTTTTCAATTTTGTTATCATATTATTAGAAAATGATTCGCAATAAATATATTGGAAAAATAATGCATTAGATATTAAATGAAATAATAAGATGAGAATTTGGTCAGAGATTTTATTAATCCGAGTGATGGGTAAAATATTTATATTACAAAAATAGAACACGTGATCATTCAATATAAATTTACTTAGTAATACATATCAATACGTAGTACAAAATTTTAGCAATACATACATGTCATTGTGTATTGTAATTATATTCCTATATTTCTATGATTAGCTTCATATACGGCATGTTTAAAAGATAAGGAAAAATTAGATAATATTAGACATTCAAATAAAATATATTAATATCATAATAAACATCATGATTATGTACATATTATATACGCTCAATACATAAGTGGTATATGAATTTTGTGCAAACACCACCATATGATTTAATTAGTCTATTGTCTTATAAAATACCTATTATGTATATTGTTATCGAATCGTATATTTCAGATACACGGTTTAACTTTATCCCTTTAATAATTATAGCATATTTATTTTTGTTATGTTGGTCCTTAATCTTCGTAACCTTCATATCAACCTCGTACATCATGTTTTCCAGTTAAATTTTTGCTATTTCAACTTGCTCCTGGTTTGTGTAAAATAGAACAAATGTATTAAGTTAGGAATGATAACCTTTTATAAATTCTTATAATTAAATTACTTAGGATTTTTTGTATACCTTTGTTACTCCTCCAGTATGCCTGGTCGGCTGTTAGGCCTAATATTTCTGTTGCAATGTCTCCGAATGAAGTTGCTGAGATGTTACCGGTCTCGTCTTGCAATGAAACATCAAGGCGGAACTTGTTTTAAGAATTTTTCAAATAGATGCTAACATTTTTTCAATATTTCAATATAGTAGATGTAATTTTATTTAAGTAACTAATAGTAAATTTACCGTGGTGTAGGAACTTTTTTATGTTCATCACCGCAGATGTTGAAAAGGAACTTGTATCTATGCGATACTGTTGTTACGTAGTTGCATTTGTTGCATGTCATCTAGTAAAACTTTTGTGAAGCATCGCTAATTGTGATTTTGACGTTGGCAGAGACAACCTATTAAGTCAATTAATACATATATGATTAATAATTTACAATAAATTATATAATTAATAATGTATATAGTGTATCTCCAAGTTCAATGTAGAATCTAATTGGAGATATTTTTACTCCGCCATCCTTTATTAGGTTTTTCTCCTCTTCCTCGTCAGTGATGTACTTCTTGTTATTGTTGACCCTGCATGAATGACTCCCACAATATCAAACTATATCCACAAAATTACAAACTTTCAGAGGTTACAATTTCAAATAAGACATTGCTAATCATGCAAGAGTATACAAAATTAATTTAAAAAAAGAAAGAAGAAAAAAATTGTAGAAGACAAATTTATCCCTTCCTCATCTAAACTTTATTTTTTAATTTATTTATAAATTTGTCCTTTATAAATTTTGATACATTCCCTTATTTTTGTATATGTAGGTTATTTTGATACGTTCCTTTATTTTGTTTGTGTATATTTTAATGTAATTTTTACAATAGAGAAGAGCAAGTATGATTGTAGTAAAAGTAATATTTTAATATATTTATTTACCATAATTTTTTTCGCCTTTATATTACCACAAATTATTACAAATTACACGTGCAAATACAACTCATTCGAACCCCTATAATATGTCCACGATACTTATCGTATATTCTCTTTTTCTTTATACAAACAAAATATATTATTTCATGCAGTATAATATAATTATGGTATTAATATATTAGCCTTCAATTTTAAGGTTTTTGATTTCATTATTTATCATATATAAATGATTAACTGAATGTATTCATCATCATCATAACAATAAATATATATAACAAATTATAACTCAGTAAAGTATAAACAAATTGTATATTATAAAATTGAAAATGTAACCCATGTACTCAAAGTCCATACTGGAAAATAATATGAAATAAAAAATTACAACGCATAAATTGAAGACTAAACCACATGTCTATTTATATCAAATTCGAAATCACAAAACTATATGTCTCATAAAATTGTATCACAAATCGATGGAGTAAGATTTATACTCCTTCAAAACTTCTAATCAATTTTTAATCATCACTTAATCCAATTTCAGAATCATCACCGAATCAAATTTCAGAATCGCCTACAAAATAAAAGCAATAAATATAAGATTAATTAAATGTCAATAATTTCCATTAATATATATATATATATATATATATTAAAAACTTACCTATGACAATCGGATTGCACCGCATTGAACCTATAATAATCACAAGGCAAAAACTGAAAAAAAAAATATATATATATATATATATATATATGTATATACATAAATATTATTAAAAATATACATACCTTTTTCTGTAGGGGTCGCAAAAAAATTTTCACTCAAAAACGATCTTCATCATTATAAATTTAACTTTTTGGAGATCATTTAATTCGTAAAAGGTTCTCCATGAACTATCAACAAACATGTACTTTTGTCCATATAGTATGCATTCACGATCGAACAATATATCCTGGATGTAAAATATGTCACTCTACCACCTTTTTTCAAATTCGAAAGACCAAATGTCGAGAATATCACCGGCAATGCTGCATTCAAAGAACAAAGAACAAAATAGAAATCATTACGGATAATACATATTATTATTTATAAAATAATAAACAACATAAGAAGTCGATTATTATAACTCACAAATTTAATTTCATCACCATCAGCAACCTTCTTCAACATATCGGATGGTGACTTGAAAAAACATTGCAGGTAACCATAATCACCGATTCTTAAGGGTTTTATAAAAGTACATATTTGTTCGTAATTAAGTTTTAATCATTAACTTCCACAATCCATGATTTCAAACCTCTCAGATATCAATGGACTGCAAACCATCACATATCCATCGGTAAAATGTCTCAACTGAAATTACCAAATAATGAGGTAGTAGACCTTTGACAACAGAGCCAAAAACATGCAACCAAATTCAGGCAACATAATGCAACATAAAACTGATGAAGGCCCTATACACAGGAGTTTATAAGCAGATTAATTCATTTCAGTTAAGTTAAGTTAAATTTAGTAAAATATAATTTGATCTAATTCTGACAAATTTAAATATAATGACTCTATTTTTAAATTCATTCATTTCAGTTCAATTCAGTTCATTTAAGTTCAATTCATTTAAGTTCAATTCAGTTCAGTTTAATTCAGATCAGTTTAGTTCAGGTCAGTTAGAAATAAGCTCACGCTAACATGCCCGAAGTCTTGCAATTCCCATCAACAAAATAATTTTTTTGGACTGATATATATCAAAAATAATAATGAAACCATGAAAAGGACTAATCATATTATATCGTTCGTATTTCGTGCAAAAGTTGATTGTACGTGCATTTTTTGTGCAACTTATTTGGTGAGACGGTCACGTCATAATTGTTTTAGACGGAGATAATGGATGTCTTCGTTACTATGTCATTTACGTGCTTGGTTGGAGATAATTAACAAAGCATGACATATGTATCAAATTGCTTGGAAAATGACTTGTATTTTCTGTCCTATTTGATGAAATAGACGAATGCGTCTCTCAGATGCACGGTAATAGAAGTCAAGCATCTCAGATATGAAGTTGGGAGATTCCTCATCCTAGAACTGCTCGTTTTTGGAGAACACAAGAAAACAAAAAAAGATTAAATATTTAACATTTTGTAATTAAAGATGATATAAACATTAAGAAATGAACTGATATTGTTTTTGCAGAAAAAAGCTGCTCGCCTGGTGGAAGAGGACGGCGCGGTGGCGGTCCATGTCGAGGAGAAGGAGTGATTGATGTTTTTGCAGCTAGGGACTGATGGGAACAAGGAGGGTTTCTATGCTGGTAAGCTCGTGGGGCACGTTATAATTCTTGGGATTTTTTAAATTAATTAACCTACGTGCACACTTCGTGCACAAAATTTCTTAGTTGAATTTGACTCGAATATTTAGAAGAGAGTATTTTATATGTTTTTTTTTTCATTTTTTAGAGGTTAAAAGAAGAATATGAAATAAATGTTATAGTTATATGTAGAAATTTATTAAGAATAAATGTGTAATTCATAGTTATTTTCTTGAGTTGGTCTACTCTGGAGTGAATTTTTCTATATTATTGCTATAATATAGACCAAGGATTACGTTAGAATATGGAAGGAAGGAGGTCCTTATTTGTAAAATTTGAAAAGTACTGTTCACGTGCACTGGTTAAGCGCACTGTTCACCGAACTGTTCACGCAAAGAATATGTACTCAAATCAGCTAATATTTCACATTAAAGGCTACAGTTTTCAAAGTGAAACAACCATATTTCATAAACAAACGTATTTTAGACTAAAACCATAAATTTTCAAAGTTAAAGTATGAGATTTCATGAATGAACATACACAAAATTAAAAGGTCAATTTTTTAAAGGTAAAACATGAGATTTCACAAAAAGTAAAAAGAGACAGATTAAAAGATCAAGTTTTCAAGTTAAATACGGTAAATTTCATAAAATTGAAGATGTGAATAGTCACTTTAAAACTGAAAGAATTCACATTAAAAGCTACACTTTTCAGATTAAACAATCAAGTTTTCATAAATATTAAAATGTACAGCTTGCACACTAAAATCAATATATTTTAGGCAAACTAAAATCAATATATTTCAGACTAAATAACCAAGTTTCACAATCACCACAGTTTCCAGACTAAACAATCAAGTTTCACAATCAAGGTTTCACCATAGTTTTCAAACAATCAAGTTTCACAATCAAGGTTTCACCATAGTTTTCAAACAATCAAGTTTCACCATGGCTTGCAGGCTAAATAATCAAGTTTCACACTCACCACAATCTTCAGCCTAAACAATCAAGTTTCGACAATTACCAAAGTTTTCAAAATAAATAATCAAGTTTCCACAATCCCCACAGTTTTCAGACTAGACAATCAAGTTTCACCACAGTTTTTCAGATGTGAATAGTCACATTAAAACTGAAAGAATTCACATTAAAAGTTATAGTTTCTCAGACTAAACAATCAAGTTTTCATAAATATTAAAATGTACAGTTTGCACACTAAAATCAACCACAACAACAACACATCAAACTGCAGTCCTACAATCAACAACAACAATACATCAATAACCGCCTCAAAGCCCCAAATCTTCAGAAAAAGTTCATGAAATCCAGATAAGACACTTACTGGTCGCCATGATGTTGTTCAATCACGAGGGCGCAACGAAATTCGATTGAAACCAGATGATTATCAACCAACGAATTAAGATTCGATAGATAAAAAGGATAATCGCGATGCTCAAAGAATAAATTACTTGGTTGCTGCGGAGGCAGCTCTGGCGATCCTGTTGACCTTGCCCACTCATATGCTCATCAAATCGCGTCTATTTTCTCTGGTTTCATTCATCCTTCAACCTTTCCTATTCTTCGTTCCTTTCTCAGGTTTCCAGCGCAATCGATTGGCCGGGAAAGTGCCGGAAGAACGCCGGAATAATCAGCGCTGATTGGGAATGGATTTATGATCCCGGACTGGAGCTCCGATTTGGGAGAAAATTGTGTAGAAGGTGCTAAAAAAGAAAAGAAGAAAATAGCTATATATTTAGGTGTTTGCTATATGCAGGTCCAGTTTACTTCCGCAGGTCTAATGAAAGTGTGAAAATACCATAATTACCCTTCACTCGTTTATTCGTTTGTGCAAACATATTTCTAAAACCCCAACCTTGAATGCACAAAAAAGAAAAGAAGAACATAGCTATATATTTATGAGGTATGTGTGGGGCAAATACGGAATTTGCAGAAAAAGAACCCGCTTAAAATTAATTTGCAAAAAGGGGGCTTCCCATTATTTGTATTGCAAAAAGGGGGTGTCTATAAATATAGACGGTCTATTCCAAGATTAATTATATTTTCTTTGCCAAAAAAAGAAAGAGTAAAAGTAAGAAATTTTGATTGAGATGGACCAAAAAGGAAAGTAAAATTTTTGATTTGAACGGATAAAGTATGATTGATGATTCATTAACCCCATTTGAATCCTCTTCTTTTTTCTGTCCTTTTGGCCATTTGTTATTGCAAGAACTATTTATGTTCAACTTGTCCAATTTATGTTATCAATTTGTTAAATATACACTAATTTTCATCAATTACAGTCAAGTGTCAACTTACTATCTAATTGTCTTTGTCTATTTTACGTTACCGAATCGTGAAAGATACGCTAAGTTTCATCGATCACAGTCAAGTGGTCAACTTCCTATATCTAATTATCTATGTCTAGTTAATGTCACCGAATCACGAAAGATACACTTATTATTCACCGATTATGATCAAATATCAACTTACTGTATATAGTTTACGTTACCGAATCATGAAAGATACACTAAGTTTTCAATGACTACAGTAAAATATTCAACTTACTGTGTCTGTCTAGTTTACGTTCCCGATTCATAAAAGATGCGCTAATTTTCAGCGATTACAGTCAAATATACAAGTTACTATGTATACCTTACCGATTTGTGAAAGATACGGTAATATTTCAACGGTCATGGCCTCGTCCCTTCACTTTCACCACATTTTAGTTCAACAACTTCAGTTTAGTTCTGTTCCTTATTGTCTCATACAATAAGCACCTTTCAACACAGTCCAGTTTAACACCTTTCAGTTCAGTTCAACAATTTTCAATTTGACTGAATTGGACAAGGCCTCAACTAAATATGTTAACATTAGTGCTTCGTGAAAGATTCGGAAATGTTTTAACAATCATGGTCAAATATTCAACTTACTATGTCTACATTACTGATTCATGAAAGGCAAACTAAATTTTCAACAATCATAGTCAAGTATCGAACTTAGTATGTCTACATTACTGATTCGTGAAAGATACGCTAATTTTCAACGATTATAGTCAAACACTCAACTTATTATGTCCACATTACTAATTTTTGAATGATTAAAGTCAAATATTTAACTTGTCAAGTTTACGTTACGGATTTTGGAAATATATATTATCGCAAATTCGCAATGGTATCATACAAGAATGAGTAATTTATTGATTTCATGATAATCACAAGTGTATAAAAATTATTTATTCACCACAACAGCCATATTTTTATGCCACCGACCACATTGAAACGGGCCTTATCCTCTTTTGCTATTTTCATCAATCAAAATGAATTTGATATTTAATATAGATATATATATTTATGCTATTGATTCATGAAAGTTTTGTTAAAAATGCACATTTTTCTGAATCAGATGATAAGAAGATGTCAAGAAAGAGTTCCCATCTGAAAAAAAAAGTGCGAGCTCATATGACATGATAAGAGGAAGTATGATACCGGCGAACTAAGAGAGGCTAGTTCTTGTTGCTCGCGCCTGGTAACTGCTGCGTCGGACCAGGCCCCGGCGTTTTGCAGTTTAGATCGACATTTCTTCGTAGCCCATCACATCACCGTCGACGACATCAATAGATACCGCCGTTGAAGATTCATATTGTGTCGGATCCACTAAATGGAAGTTTTTCTCCACCAGATCGGGCCGATAATGAATCGATCTAGATCAGACACGCGGCTAGTGAACTGAATCCTCCATGTGCTCCATCGGCGACGCGTTTTGCCAACGCGCCTCTGCCTCTGCTGCACGATGTCACACGCGCCTCCGAGTATTATACCCAGAATGGGGATCACTGTAAGGAATGGGGTTTTTTCTTTTTTCTTTTATTTTGTTTTTCTTTTTTGGTTGGTTTTAGTAGGTAGTGCTAGATTAGTAGGTTAAGTTCATATGTTCTGTATTGGGTCTCTTTTGAACAGATACTAGTCGAGTTTGCTTGTCTGCCAGGCTTAGTTTTTTCAACGGGTACTTGTTTTGGTTAAACTTTGCTGGCTTTTGAACTGAGTCATATGAGAATAGGAGAAATCCAAGTCTAAGGTAGTTTGAATACTATCCTTTTGGCGTCCTCGGACTTAGTTTTGTAGACTGCTCAGGTTGATGAATCACAATTCAATAGTCTGGTTCAGTTAGATAGGCTTGCCAACACCCTTAGTTTGTGAGAATAAACTGGAAAGTCTCTTACTGGCCCCGAGGGGGGAATCCGAACAACTTCTCTAATGAGACTGACTGGGGAGTGACTACAGATTGAGGTTTGTTATGTCTGGTATTGTGGATAGCTCGTGTCCATCCAGCTTCGACCCGGGTTCATTGGGAGTGCTGTTATCCACGACTATATCTTTTTTAGTTTATGTGCTTTGCTTATTTTCTAGTCATAGGAATAGTTTGCAATTGTTGCATTCTTTCTCAATAGACTCAGATACAGTAGAAGCAACCGAGTAGCGGTAAACTTCACTGTAATCTTACTATCCGCCTCCACCTTGTGGAGTTATTGTACTTTTATTTTCTGCTCTGGTTTGGGGAAGCCTAATATACTATCCCTCCACCTTTGGTGGTTTATTTAAAAAAAAAAAGAAGATAAGAGGAAGTATGACAGTTGACAGTTGGGAATTTGGGATATGAGTACATATTGTGAGGAACTCTTCATGTACACAGTTTTTATTGGCTTGAAGTCTTGTATATTTTATGTGTTTAATTATATCAATGTTGAAGAGAATACTTGATTATAAATCTCTACCTTACACGAATATCACCCGCTAGAAATGTTGATAATTCAAAATACGCAATTAATTTTTAGAATATGATAAAATATTATTTTTAGTTATGTCTATTTGTTAACTGTGTATTTTAATTATTTTTTATATGCACGATACTATTTATGTTTGTGCATCACGAGGGTTCATATAATTTATTATGCAGGGTTCATATAATTTATTATGCACGAACATATAATGTAAATTTAAATACTTCAATACACCCTTTTTCTTGCTTGTATATATCCTGAGAAATCACACTTTAAAGTTAACTAATACAATCTTCGTGTCGATGCACGAAAGTCTATTTGAAATTATAATATTTTTATTCATTAGTAATGTATGCGCACAAATTTTGAGAATTTGAATAATTATTAAATTTACGACGATTAAGTTATAATATATCTATGCTATACAAGTGATCTAAAATTATAATTTCACAACATCAACATGGTCATAATATTTTGCTATAAAAGTTATATGATATTCAGAATCCCAACATCGATGAACCCCTAACTTACTGAATCACAATATAATGCATGAATCAAGTGATTAATTAGCCCCAAATAAACTGTTTTGAGAAGAAGTCATCAATTACAAACCAATTTCATTCCTCCTGAAAAACTTAATCCAAATCGAATCTTGATCACCAAAAACAACAAGGTGCCTGAATTCAATCTAAAAAATATGAACACCAATCTTACCACCTCTTGGATGAATAATATTAATTATCATTAGATTCATCATTCTATTTGACAAAATTCTGCTAGGCACCACAATTCTCTTGCATACATACATAATATCCTTGCTATTCAAGAAAAAAGGTAATATGAATGTCTCTTAAGGAGTACAAAATTGGTAAAAGTCGATAGGCACTGGTACAAATGCAATTCAAATAAATATATTTCATATATTTTTCTTCGGTTCAGTACATTTCCTTAACATTTTTTAAATAAAGTTCTTTACAATTTTTTACGTTCAGTTCAATTCAAATATAATTAGTCAAGTTAAATTTTTTTTAAAATGTGATTTTATGCTATTCAAACTAGTGTAGTTATACTATTTTAATACATTTACTTTTACCTCATTTTAGTCCCGTTCAGATTAGATCAATTCGGTTAGTTTCAAATCAGTTTTTAAAGTTAATTGATGCTATCACTACTACAATTTTGCAGCATTTAAGGCGGTTGGTCCTTCACGTTTCAAGGCAGAAGACAAATGCCTTCTCTAGTATTGCCTTAAAACCTAAAAAAGCTTTAAGGCGATTCCTCTTCCGCCTTAAAATTTTTCTGTTTTAAGGCGTATCATCCGCCTTAGAAGTATGTCACTTCCGCCTTTATCACGTGTTGCGAGCTCGCAACAACTACTAAAATCAAAACCTAACTGACCAAGTGGCGAGTTCGCCAGGTTTAACGCAAGGCTGAAATTATGTGTGAGTCTGACTGGTTACGACAACTGTTGGCGAATCGCTAAATAAAATGTAGCGAGTTCGCTACACTACATGTTAGACAGGGTTTATGGTCTAGGGTTTAGGGCGTCACTTGAGTAGTTGCGACCCCAACAAGCGATCACAAGTAAATTACTTGCGAGACCGCTAGTTAGCCTTTACAAGATGTTAGATAGTGAACGAGAGCACTGGCGGTCTCGTTTGAGGCTCGCCTAAAACTGTCCTAGCGAGCTCGCTACGCAATCTCTTATTATTTTGTAGCAAGTTCGCAAGTGTACTCTCATGCATGATTAGACGACATCGTATTATCTGAGATTAGGCGATTTTAGTAGTTTATTGGCGAGCTCGCTAACTTGCTCGGCAGGCTTGACGAGCAGACTGGCGAGATCGCTGGGTCGGAGACTGGAGAGGCAGTGGCTAACGAGCGACAGAGTTGCGAATACGCTAGTAAACTGTGATTGGGCTTGATTTCTGATGGTTTGTGGCGATATCGCTTGGATATTTCGCTAGGCTTGACGAGTCAAGTTGCGATGGCGTTAGACATAATATCGGTGAGACAGAGGTCAACCTAGCGAGCTACGTGGCGAAACCGCCACCTGAGCTTGACTAATTGCGAGAACGCATGTAACTCGCAAAAGTGATTTGGTGCTTAATGAGAAAGGTAACGAGATCGCCAGGAAAAAAGCCTAGTACATTAATTTTTGATTTTTGGTAAATTTCCCGCACAAATAGTATAAACGGCATATCTAAACCTGTCAATTGCAAGATATATGTAGTCCACTAAATGGCAAACACAAAGAACTCATAAATTATAATCTTTTGTATGTATAAAAAATGTAGAAATACGACTTAGGTTTTACATGCATCCTTACGTGGTACGTGTGGTCGAGATATGAATCTAGCTCTAACGATGACCAAGTGCTTTGCAAATCTATCTCTCCCCAACTCTAGCTCTTTTCTAGTGTATGCCGATTGATTTTTCTCGACTATCTACGAATGAGATACGTTTATTAATACAAACTAAGGTAATTTGTAGGTAATAAATAGAAACTTTCATATTGTAAGAGTACTCACGCGATGTAGTTCCAAATTGTCACTCGTAGGCATACAACATCATGTAGTATCCACACTCCCAGTTGAACAATTGCTTGCGGTGCTGAAATTGAAGTAGTTTAACATATGGTATATAAATCTATTTAGGTGCAAATACGTAAGAAAGGAGTCGACATTTTAACCTGAATTTGAATAAGTTCAAAGTTAAGGAGTGTGTCGTCATTGACAGCATGCATAGCAATCTCCAATAGATCGGCAAATTTTGTAGATGGAGCGAAATGTAGTGGATCAATCCAATAGACACGCTTCAATGATGGAATCATTGCAACAAAACTCCAATGACCACTACATATTAAACAACATGCACCTCAGACGATAACATAGATTATATGCAATTGAAACATTAATCTACTAATCAAACAATTAGTAAATACATACCCCTCTAGGTATGGCCCGATGAAAATTGTTTTGCTCTTGTTGCTTAGCAACTTTGTAAGGTAAGCAAGCCTCACATTATTACCTTGTTGGGCTTGTTGCAAGCAAGTCGGGTGCAAAAAACCAATGAATGTCTTGGTCACGCTCAAAGAGACGTATTGCATGAACCTACAACAATCTTAGAGCATAAAGTATCGGAAGAGGTATATAAATACGGACAAAATAAAGTAACACATAAATACCACTAGGTTAAACAATAACACTTACATTTGATGTAGGATTAGTATAGTATCGGGAAGGGTTTGTTTGTGCCAAAATAGGGAAAAATCTTCCCAAGGAACGACCACTTCCTTTGCCTCGCCAAAAACCTTGGAATTGGCTACAAAATAGTACACATATTCACGGCTATGATGACCTATCATGTCAAATAGTGTGCGAACAAAACCCGGTAGAGCTTTCATGAAACCCACATACTCATTAGAGAGAGGAATCTTAGGGATTGGGAAATTAAGGTTGGTAGTCTCTGTTGGTTGCTTTGTGTTCTTGGGGATGCATGTTGAATTAGCATCTACAACCAACCACGCTGGCCATACGAAAAAAAATCCCAAACCTTGACCAACTGTTGTGCATTCATCATCCTCAGTCACCAGCAACAAGGCATCTTCTACATACACCTCAACTATGGATACCCTTACGAACCCCTTAGGGACTTTTGATTTGTGATGCAAAGGCATATTAGGATAGGAATTCCCATTACAAACGTGTATTGGTTTAGAATTATTACCTCTAACAACGTACAACTTGCAAGAATGGGAAATCTACATTGAAGAAAAAAAATTAGTTTGTTATAATAGTATTTTCAAAAAGAAGTAGATGATTAAGTGTAATTAATTTGAATGTAAGGCTTAGACAAGGGTGATAACCTAACCTTTGTGGTTGGTTTGGGAAGTTGTATTCAACTTGCGGAAGTTGTATATCAACTTGAGGTTGGCTAGGAGCCAATGGCGTGCATATGTCGATGTGGTCGAATGGAGGATTTGGTTGGTCAACCTCAGCTTGGGGCGGGGATGGATGAGAGCCTCTAGATGATGGTACATTACCTTGATTTGTTAGACACAAATCATCGGGAATAGGATAATTCACAAAAGCACAAACATTGGCTAAGATGGCTTTCAAATTCTTGACATCTTGCTCGGATTTTTTAGCTTGGCTTAAGGCTACTTGGAGTTTAGAGGGTTTAGGATTTTTGCTACTACGTTTGATCCCAAAAGCTTCAATTTGGGTCGCATATCCACCTATCCCCTTTGCTCTTCCAGGATGTTCATCCTTACCTAGTGCTCTATGCAAGACATCATGTTTTCCCACCGGGATGAATAAACCATGTTCAACTTCAAGCCCTACCTCATCCTACTCACAATAATAATCAAACAAATTGGTTGTCGTATTTTAAATACACTATGACGTTCTATTTTAATTTTAGTAACATTAATGGTTTTGAGAAGTATGTAAACTTATATAACACGTACCACTCGTCCGGCAATTCTCTTTGCCTCGTCGCTTGAGAATTTTCCGTCGGCCTTAATTTACCAAGCACGAATAACTGTTCTCGAGTATATTGTGTTGGGTCTTCGGCCGTGACTTGGTTTTTTGCCTCTTCTAGGGGGGTGCCACCATCTACTAGTTCCTTAACCTCTTTATCGTATTTGTGTTTAGATGTCTTCTTCCCCACACCCAAATATCCACACCGTCCACCGGTGTAGGGCATATTATTAGCAGCAGCTGCTTTACGCTTATCATCACCCACACCCTTTATGAATTTTATTGGTTAGTAAGGATACACTAATTTAGGGAACAATTAAAGGTGTATAGGAAAAAATATAAATTAATCAAATTGATTGTTAGTACTAACCTATAAATCATTTTCTAGCCATCGTGCCTTGAATATCTCCCAAGTGAGTGGGACAATGTGATTGTAACGATCCTTAGGATGTTGACCAAACCTTATGCCCTTTGGGTTTATGTACTCCTTGGCAAGAGTATATTTATGCTCGCGATGCGACTTTGATGCAATTTGTAATGCCTTCTTCTTCACTTGATCGTACGATTTGGCTTCGATCACAAAGGGTCGCTAACATTGATATAGTATAGATGGTAAGTCCTATTAATAAGGTATTACTAAATGGAAAAAAATAAAAAAGTGAACTTCACCTTGCATTCCTTCCACACACCCCTTTTAATAGCGGGGTCTAGAAGCCTCCAATCCGTATTGTCTAGCGGCACATGAGTCCTACCTATTTTCCCACACCAACTAGACCATCTCTGGGCATCATTGTAGGGCGCAATAGCTACACCGATGTCATTAAATTTGACATGTGTTAGAATTTTATTGTCGATTCGTGTCTCTATCTCGCGACAATGGGTCCTCATTTGTTCTTCTTTTGAAGCGCGACTAAGCTTCTTTGTTTTACGTTGTCGCGAATCGCGAACAACATTTTCTCCACCACTAGATGAGATGGAAGAAGTCGAGTTTATTGGTTCACTCATTGTCCTTTCCTACGTTTAGAGACCAATTTGTTAGTGGAAATGACAAAACATGTATATAGTCCACATTCCCCAATTAATGAATGCCTACAAACATGGTCATGAATATGCATTTACACACAAGTTAAGCATAATTTAGGTTACCTAGACACAAGTACCTAAAACAAATAAAATGTACCAATTTAAATGGACCTAGTGGTGATTAATTAATGATGAATCATAACTTTAACACTCCAATGAATATATAAACCCTAATGACCCTTAAAACTCACAAAATAAATGTAATCAACTAAAAACCCATACCTTTGCAATTCTCAAATAAGTAGATGTAGAATTGATTGTAGTGTTGAGGATGGGTCTACCTTTTTTGTCCTTCTCCTACCCACACAAATCGTGCTACTAAATTCCAAAACAACAAGTACAAAATCATAATGGCAAGCATATGGGTAGAGAAACAAATAGTGGAGAAGTAATTGAAAAGCTTAGCAAATTGCTTACACTTTGGATTGACCCACTTGAGATGTAGTTGAATTTATGAAAGGGTTTTTGTAGATTTGATGGAATATTGATGTGGAAAGAGTAGAGAATATGTGAAAAGAGAAGAGATTTTGAAGAAAGATTCGACCATGAAAAGTGATAAGATGCCAAGTTTGTGGTCTTCTTGGCTTGGAATTATGCTGTTCACGACCAGAGGCGGGCCTTGTTTCGAGTTCGCTAGTTATACGCATCAGGTTTCGAGAACCATGCGATAACGCTAGTAATGAAACTCATGCATTCAATACCTTCCTCATTGTGACTTGCGAAATCGCAAGAGGTCCAGTTCATAAATTTTTACCCTTGCCAACTCGCAACTGTGGATGCATGATGTAATTTTCTCAATCATCTGCCACTCAGTTTGATAATACACTTGTTAATTACCACTTCTAAGAAGGTATGAAAGTGGTGACTTGAACGTAATAATGACATTGAATTTATTTAATTAGTTTCGTTATGGTAATAAGTGCGGAATAAGGTGTATATCAAATATATTTCGGCGTTGCGAGTTCATTTGATAATACACTAGTTAATTACCACGTGTAAGAAGGTATAAAGTTGGTGACTTTAGCGTAATATTGAAGTGGAGGTTAATAAATTAGTTTCATTAGAAATAAGTGTGGAATAAGGTATTTACTTGCGACTATGGCATGGAGTAATCAGTCTATTAATTGCAAGTGTATATATGTATGACTATTGAAAAGCATATCGTACTCTAAAGTCCCAAATGTTCATCTTATATTCAAATGGAGTTATGAAATAGCTTGCCAGGTACTAGCTGGTTGTGACAACATTAATGTGAATATAAGTGTGGAATAAAGTATTTACTTGCGACTATGGCATAGAGTAATCATTCTATTAATTGCAAGTGTATATATGCATGACTATTGAAAAGCATATCGTACTCTAAAGTCCCAAATGTTCATCGTATATTCAAATGGAGTTATGAAATAGCTTGCCAGGTACTAGCTGGCTGTTACAACATTAATGTAATTAGGTTGATGAACTTGATATTCAATGGGAATATATTATGGTAACCATCAAATCATGTAATGTAAAAAAGAATTAGATCATCCTCATTAACATTGTTGTTGGTAAATACTGCGTAAGTGTTCATAACCAGTAGTCGTCACGTACATGTAATTTAGAACAAAGTACTATTAGTGTTGGATGTAATAAATGTACAGTAATGACTGATTAGTTCAAATGAAGTCAAAAATTCGCCAATAACATATCAAGTTTGACAACTTTTGAACGTAACTTGGCTATTAAATCGCACCTGTGACAAAAGATGAAATGATTTTACAATCATATATGTTGTTCACTTTCACAAATCAAGTTTCATGGGCAAAATTATATTAAATTAAAGTAAACAATAAACTATTTAATAAATGTTTATGTTACAAATATATATAAAATATCTACAATTAACAAAAATGATTTGAGATAGAAAAGTTATACATGAAGAAGAGTGCTTGCGAGTTCGCTAGTGTCAAGGTTGGTAGTATAAACCCTAAACCCTAAGCCCACAAATGAACTGGCTAGTACCTTGCAAATTCACTAGGTTTGAAGGTTGTTAGAATAAACCCTGAACCCATGAAACCCTAAACCCAAAAAACTGACCCTCAACTTGCGAGCAAGTAGCGAACTCGCTAGTGTGTATAACCACCAAAACAATTTGGGGGTTGGGCCTTAGTCATTGATGGCTGTAGGTGGTAGTATAGTGTTGTATATAGTATAGATTGGGCCTACTTGGCCTGCATATCAAAGTGTGTGTTTCATGTTCAGTTTGCGCGGGTCGGCGACTTATCGAACCATTCAGAAAACTTGAGCAATATACACTGAACAATTGACACTTGATTTAGCGATGTGGGAAAACTGCAAGCGAGAAGGGTTGCGATATCGCTAGTAGTGAAAGTAATTTTAACTACCAAGCGAGTAAACTGGCGAATTCGCAAGCTGGTGAAGTATATAAAAAAAAATAAAGGTCGGGCAAACTTATTTTTGCCCCAAATTAGAAACCCTAGACTTGAACTCTGCGATTTCGCCGGAGATCTAGCAATGCCGCCCAATACCGTGGAATTGAAAGGGCACAAGCGAGTAAGAAGGCCAAGAAGACTGTACCGTCTCCACCACCATCTACTGAAGGATAGATTAGTGATTTCTGTTTTTTTGTATCTCATTTGATGTTAAGTTCACTTATACGTTGTGCGCAACAATTTGTTTCCTTCTGTTGAAGTTTGTTGTTGGATTTAAATCGAATTTATTTTTTTCACAAACTACTCTATACATCTGCCTCAATTATTCAACAGTATTTTAACAGTACTTTGTTGTCCACTGGAACAAATAATTATGAAATTTGAAGCTGAATATTGCAAAATGACACTAAGCGAGTAAGTTAACGAATTCGCAAGCTCTAAGCGAGTCAGCTAACGAAATCGCAAGCTTCCAAAGTCATGTCAATACTATAATTTTGAAAATTCAATGATGGAAACTGCGATATCTCAAGACCCTAGCTTGGTTCGGGCGAGCTCGCAGGTAGCTAGAACAGAGTGACAGAGCTTAGCAGGCGAAATTTGAAGCTCATCTCACGATCTCGCTGCGTGTAATGCTACCTTTTGAGTTTGTAACGACCCTCGTCTACCTCTGCGTGAAAATTTGCGATATCGCAACACGCCTGCACAGTTACCTCAATTTATCGTAATCATGTGAATCCAAACAATTTATAATAGGCAAAACGTACCATATATCGAATCAAAGTATTTTATTTTACACACCATACAAAATAGACAAACTACAAATGTATTGTATACGCTTATTAGACCTCTTCATCTTCTTCCTCCCCCTCTTCTTCATCTTCTTTTTCTTCGTCAGTTACTACGTTCTTTTTCTTCTTCTTATTATTATTCTTCTTCATAGTCGCCTTCTTATTCTTCTTTGATTGCTTCCTCTTCCTTTTAGTAGTTTTTCCTGCGGGGTTAATCCACATTCCTTCATCGTGGTCCATCCGACATATAATTCGGGCAACTATGTCATCATCGTCTTCCAGTGTCTCATAAATCGACAATGGAATGTACTCACTAAAAATGTTGCAGTCATCGTCAAACAAACCATCACCATAAACAAACATTTTCTTTCCATCTACCACGACCTCCCAGCAACAATCTACTGGATCTTTAACATAAAACACTTGATGAGCTTGTGCGGCCATTATGAAAGGATCTTCAGTTGAGCCTTGCACGTCTCTGTTCACTAGAATCATCCCCAACTCCTCCAGACGCGTACCTTCTGCTTGATCAACCCACTGGCATTTAAACAGTGCTATTTTTACGTGGACAAAATCAATTTCCCAGATGTCAGTGATTGTACCAAAAAAAGCATTTTCCCCATGCAAACCTCCCTCTCCAGGTACTGATACACCACTATTTTGTGTCGCCGATCTATCATCGCTCCACTTTGCACCAAATGTGTAACCATTTATATCATACCCACTAAACGACGTAACTGTGCCCAGTGGTCTCTTAGCCAACCATTTGACGACTTTTGGATGATCATCCCCATTTTGCACATGAATTTTCAACCAACTTGTGAAATCTTTACAATGTATATCAAAAGCCCGAGGTCCTGACAAACCGGGATGCGCGGCCATAATCTCTGCTAGGTGAACTTCGACATAAGGACTCACAGCAGAATGGTTGCGTAAGATATAAAGATGGGCTTTAGATATCTCATCTGAGGAAGGGCTGAACTTTGACCTATGCCGTAGTCCAACACCATCAGCTCTCCCATCATACCGAGCAATTGGTAGCCCTATTGTTGGTACATCCCGTAAGTAGTTAGTGCAGAATTCGATCACCTCTTCGGCCACGTACCGCTGTACAATACTTGCATATGGACGATATCGATTCTTGACAAAATGTTTGAAAATACTCATGTACCTCTCAAATGGTTACATCCATCTTAGGTACACGGGACCACACAACTTGACCTCCCTTACAAGATGGACTATCACATGAATCATGATGTCGAAAAATGAGGGGGGGAAATACATCTCAAGCCTACACAACACTTCTACCACCATGGTTTTCAACTCATCCAATTTACACCGACTAACCTTCTTGCGACATATCTCCTTAAAAAAAAGCATAGCCTAGCAACCGCCTTCCGAACGTGTGTAGACAAGTATCCACAGAGAGCGATGACATTCAAATCCTGCATCAAATTGTGACAATCGTGCGATTTCATTCCAACCAATTTCAATTCAGCAGTCGATACACAACTACTGATGTTTGAACCATAATTAGAAGGAACTTTCACTGACTTCAGAGTTGCACAAAAAATTTCCTTCTCTTCAGATGATAATGAATAACAAGCAGGTGGTAGGCACGTTTTACCTACTTCTTCTTGCACGGGGGCAAGGGATGTCCTAATGCCAAGATTCACTAAATCCTTCCTCGATTTCAATCCATCCTTACTTTTCTCGGGAGTATTCAACAACGTCCCCACCAAAGCCTCACATACATTGTTCTCTATATGCATCACATCCAGACAGTGCCGTTCATCCAAATGCTCCCAATAACGAAGTTTGAAGAATATAGAACACTTTTTCCAAATGGAAGGTTGTTTACTTTTCTTATGACCCTTGCCTAAAACATATTCTATTCCAGACACCTTGCCAAAAATTTCTGAACCAGAGAGTGGGACAGGGGCTACACGGTTTTCTTCCTCACCGTTAAACCACTTCTTAGCACGCCTCCATGGATGACTAGCAGACAAAAAACGTCGATGACCCAAATAAACAGGCTTTCCTCCATGCTTTAACTGACAATGACTAGTATTACTCTCACATAGTGGGCATGCAAAATGTCCTTTCACCGAGCACCCTCCGAGATTTCCAAGCGCCGGAAAATCATTAATGCTCCACATAGGCATTACTTTAAGTTTGAACTCAGCATCCCCACGACTACCATCGGGAATCACCATAGCTAACTCAAATAAAGATGATAACTCTTCAACAAGAGGTGCTAGATAAACATCAATTTTGTTGCCAGGTTGCTTAGGGCCTGAGATCATAGTGTTTAAAAACACATATTTTCGCTTCATCATCAACCAATAAGTGAGATTATAAATAACAAGCATAACAGGCCATGAACTATGGGTACTAGACATGTTACCAAAAGGGTTCATGCCATCCGTGGATAGTCCGAGTCTCACATGTCTAGGTTCATTAGCAAACTCAGGGTACCTATCATCCATCTTCTTCCACTGATCACCATCTGAAGCGTGAGAAATAATATCATCTCCCTCTCGAACTTGATCGGCATGCCATGTTAATAGTTTCGCATCACTTGCATTTGCAAACAAGCGCGCCAATCGTGGTCTAAGAGGCATGTACCACATTACCTTAGCAGGACTTTGCTTTGTCGATGTTGTCACTGTTTCCCCACATACCTCAACTCTACCTTATTTTTTCTTCCACCTTAACTCACCGCACACCTTGCAATTATCCCTCAAAGAATCATCTTCCCCTCTATACAACATACAATCATTCGGGCAAGCATGGATCTTGGTAAACTCCATTCCCATGGGGCATAAGATTTTCCTAGCAGTAATAACCCGATCTGGACACAAGTTGTCCTGAGGAAGCAACTCTCTAACTAACTCCAACAACTCAGTCATTCCTTTATCTGAAATCCCATGCCTAGCCTTAAGGTTCATCAACAACAATGTTGCACCCAACCTTGAATGGCTTGAGCCAACATATTACTTTGTCACTTTATCAGCATACATAGCCTCTAACATACTTTTTTTCCCTCCATAACAACATCGTTGCACATATCCGACAATTGATCGTTATACTTCAGCATTTCCTCCTCGTTTCCCTCATTCACCTCCATGTTCTCACTCCTATAATTGCCCTCACCATGCCATACCCATTCAGTGTACGATTTGTCAAATCCTCTACAGATTAAATGTTCACGCACAACAAGAATATCTTCGTTATAGCGTTATTCCTACAATCCCTACATGGACATCTAACACCACCTATGCTCCTCAGCTTACAATGTCGCAACCCAACTCTTAAGAATTCTTCAACCAAATCTAGATATTCCTTCGACAACTGAGCATTCTTATTCATAATGGTTTCACGATCCATAATGCACGACACGGCACAAACTCTAATCAACTTAGAAATCGTTGAACAAAAAAGCTAGCCCACAGTGGTATAGCACTCACAACCTACAATCAACATCAAACTATCACAAAATCATCACAACATAATCAAAGCAAACAACATTTTTTTAAGAACACAACAACAACAAACAAACAACCACATGGTAAGGCGGAAAATAGCTTACCCACCACCTAGCAAACGATCGGAATTCCAAAAAAAGGTTACCTAATCAATCTTATGGTAATCAAAGGGAAAAATGATAAATACAACCTTTCAAATGTCTAATTTGTTGTTTACAAATCCGCTAGGAGCTGCTATTTTATTATATAGTCTTCACTCTTGCGAACTCGCAAGTATTCACGTATACCTACTAAATTCACTAGCGAATTCGCTACACATATATCAACACTTAACTTATGGGTGGCGAACTCGTTTCATAAACAAATTTTTCCATGTTATTAGTGGCGAGTTCGCAACAACCTCAGCGAGCATGCATGCGATATCGTGACCAAAATGAGTTACTTAATTTGTCAGCTATGAGCTCGCTAGTTCCTAGCTTGCTAAAATAACCCTAAGCGTTCATTACATGCGAGCTCGTAACTATTACGACTGACCTAACTTACTTGTTGCGAATTCGCAACAACTAACGGTTTTTTAAGGCAGAAATGACATTTCCGCCTTAACTCTTCATTTTTTACGTCACATACGACTACCGCCTTTTAAACGGTCGTTTCCGCCTTTAAACGTGTTTTTAAAACCTAGCGTGTGTGACTTGAGAATTTGCAAGTAACTAGTAAGGCGGAAGATTTTTAACCCGCCCCAAACGCCTTAAACTTGTTCCTTAAATGAAGGTGATTGTAATTAGTGTATTCAACCTAATATAGGCGTCTATTACTATTTTAGTACATTCACTTCTAAATGAACATACCTCATTCGATCAAATTAATTATATTAAGTTAAAATCAGATCAATTAAGTTTTGATAAAGTATGAACAAATCATATTCAGCTTACTTTAGAAATACTATTACTCTCTTTCATTTTAATTCAATTCAAATAAGTTCAAATCAGATCAAATCAATTCAAAATTAGAACGGGAGAATGACTAAATTCAAATTCATATATCAAAAGAAGTGTATAATTGGGATAATAAGTTCATTTCAATTTTGAACAAATGTAATTTGATCAATTTCAATTTAATTTAGTCATAGTATTTATTGTCTTCAATACATTGAACTTTAGTTTAGTTTAATTAAATTTACTTATGAATAAATGTGATTTGATGGAATACAGTTGGATTCAGTCATACTGTTATTATGTCAATACATCTATACTATACTTTAAAAGAGGATGAATTAGAATTTTCTAAGAATTTTGAATTATTTTTAGGATTTTGTAATATTTAAAATATTACAAAATAGGGGGACATAAATCAAAACCCTCAAAAACATTACATATATGGATGGATAGTGGAGCAACCCAAACTTCAATTAGGGTGTAAATTATTTGAATGATTACAATACCAGTACTCCACCAACCTCTTAAATTCACTACAGGTCTACAAATACACAAATTAAAGTAATAAGCATACATGTACGATATATTCTGAAGCAAAAATAATTCAGAAAAAACCAACAAAAATTCTAATGATTGAGATCAACTGAAATTATACATTCATATATTCTTTGAAAGGAAAAAAGTTTCGTTGTTTTTCAAAATGGATAAAATTTATAGTTTTAACAAATATATTGTAAATACATGACTTCTCCCTAAGGAAAAAAAATTAAAATTGGTGGTTCATCATTATTAATTCATAATCACAATCAAACAAAAAAAAAGAAACTTTGTAACAGTAAAACAAATCGGAGATTTGTGCAGTCGAAATTCGTCATCTCCAATTCCGACGATTCCGGCGAATGTGTCACTCTATTCTTCATGGGAGTGTTGGGATGGGTGGGCTCAAAGGGGAGCTCTTTAATTTGCTATGGTAAATTTATGGGTCTAATTGAAATGTACTGAAATTTATGGGAGTAGTTTTAATTGAAGTTTAGTTCAACAATTTTTGTAATTTATAATATGGCTCATGCATGAATGTAGAAGTATTAGTTTTGGAATTATTTTTAAAAGAGTATTATTTTGGGAATTAGTTTCAGAAATAAGGTTAGTGTGGCAAAAAACTCGTTTTTTCCAATTGCAAGAGGCTTATCTCCAAAATACATAGGGGATCAACATTATATTTCCGGTGTAAATTTACGCCATCGGAAACATGATTCGTGAAACCAAACTAAACCCTAATCAGATTTACATAGGGTACGTTTCCCAAACTAAAGACTATTTTCCAAACTAATTTTCATTAGGATTTACATTAGTATTTATATACTACGTACAAGGGTGTAATAATAATTATCAAAACTATATAAATCATAAGGACATAACTGCAATATACAATAAATATAATAAACACAAAAAAAACCATAATCAGATTCTTCTTTTGTTGTCACAGGTAAACTCTTCCAGAATTGTTACATCGGTAAATCGGGAAACGCCGTTGTATTGGAGTTTTCGAGATCTGAATTCTGATATATGTGCTTCAGAAAAGAAGTTTTTAGCTCGAGTACATCAAGTTTCAAGATCCGAAGTCGGAATGAGTGACGGATTAAAGATTTCGACGGCGAAACCGTACAACCAAATGACCTCCGATGTCGGAAACACGATAACATCAGTGACGCGTTTGCATTGTTTCTACATCGTAATTCTTTCCGTCATTGAGTTTCGATTTCGACTTCTGGAAATTAGTTAACTAAATAACGATGCTTACAGAGTTTCGTTGTCGGAAAATCCAGTTTAAACAAAACATATCCAATAGTCTGTGTGCACCTTCACTATTTAGACTCACAATGTATATCTGTCATTTCGAAAACGAATATTCACATGTGAACCGTACGGTTTTGTGATTTCGAAATTGGTGAGTTGTTGAGTTTGTTGGTGCAGGAAGTTGCTTGTAAATAGAGTGCAACGTTGCATGCAATTAGAAGTATTATAGTTTTACTTATATTAGCTTTTAAAACGCATGCATGTAGAGAGGGAGAGAGACATATGTATGACCTCCACCCAGTACCCCGGGAACGCCGCCATGGAAACCACGACCGCACCACTGACTCCACCACCCCCGGACCGCCACTATCGAAACCACCACCGCAACACCACCACCCCAGACCGCTGCCATTGAAACCACCACCCAACCACTGACTCCACCCCCCGGACCGCCACCATTGAACCCACCAACGCACCAATGACTTCACCACCCCCGGACCGCCGCCGTCGACAGAACCACCGAATAGCAACGCCGCCAGCGCCACCAACAATGAACAATCGCCATGGCCGCGCCACCACCGCTGCTTCTACCTCATCCAAATCAAAATCAATGCTCCTCTACGGTGCAAACGGACCCGTACAAGACTGACAAGTTTATCCGGCTTGTTAGAGGCATAATGAATTACACAATTCCATGCTTTTCTGATTTGGACGACCATTCAAATTTGGAGATAAATGTGATTTTGACTCTTTTAATCGTCAAAAGAGGTGATGCAACTAGTAATGCTCTTCTAAAACCAACTAGATATTGACAGTAGTTAGATGCGAATAAAGCATCGAATTCTGTAATTTACTCGATCATTATCCAAACAATGATAAGAAGATCATTCAAATGGAATGTCATTGTGGTTTAAAGGTTTAACGAATTGCAGGAAGAGGTTATATACTGGTAATCTGCCCTAGCTACTAATTGTTTAGATCATCCTGCTTGCTAGGTTTTCTTAATATCGTCATAGCTCTATTGAAGATTATTGCCACCTTATTATTGTGGCTAAATCTGGATTAAACTTATCTGAAATAATAATAGAAGTCGTTTTCGAAAGCAACCCAAACAATGAAACCTATAAATCTAATTTTCAAAAATTAATAACGTGAAAAAAAAGGTATTTATACATGTTTAGAATTTATTACTATTATTATTATTATTATAAATGATAATAAAAATGTTCATAACTATATGTTCAACTCAACATGCGTGCTTAGGATAATTACGTGCACGCGCGAGATTATGCACCTGCACGCGCATATTATTATCATTATAGTAACTAAAAAATGTTCATAACTCACATGCGTGCTTAAGAATATTATGTGCACGCGCGATTATGTACATGTACGTGCGTGTAATTACTTACTCTCTCCAAACCATAATTTAGATTTTCTATATTCTTTGCGCGATGGTAAATCCCTTTGGTGATCATCATAGGGATTGAACCATTTTGAAATTACTGACGGATAAAAAATTACATAATTCTCCAACCTGCACAATGATCATGAATCTCAGGAGCATCAACTTGAATTTCTTATACTCAACCAGGAATGGCAGGAAAGGCAGATTTATTCTCCAGAGCTGCATATTGCCAGATTGAAGCGATGGATCCTCCGAAACAGGTACTGATAAGCCAATCGGCTCCACAGGGATTGGGAGCGGATGGAAGCTGAAGGAGTGCAGCGTGAGAGTGTATATAGCTCCGACTGTGTGAGTCCCCGGAGATCAACCGTCAGCAAGTACTCAGGGTAGATTCGCTCCGGCTTTAGGACGTCAGCTGGGGCCGCCGCGAAAGCCATGAAATGAAATGGCGTGACTACTTGTTTTACTATTATTAATCTTTATATTCAAACATTTTATTAATATTTATTTACATTAAAATGAATATTATGTTGATTAAAATTTAATGTTTGAACTTAAATAAATAATAATAATTTCATAACATTTAGAAAAAATGAATGTTATAAAAAATAATATAAAATAAATTATACATTGAATATTCACATGAATACATGCGTGCACGTACGCGTGCACACGGTAGACACCGTGCGAGCTACATAATAACCTTGATCTCCTAAAATTCTTTTTAAGAACTACCAAACGGTTTAATTAATTACTGATCAGACTCATAAATTAAGACGTGTAAATTTTGTATGTTAGGTAAAATATTACAAAATAGCATTTAAAATGAAAAGAACTGAAAAACACCTATAATTAGGTTGTTCTCTACTTTAAATAAAATAAGATGTTGACGCTTAAAAAAAATAAAATTTCAAATCAAATTAATCATAAACACTCATCATCTAAACCTTGTAGATGTAGCCGAGTTACTAATTCTCCGGCTAGGTTCTTAGGAGAGTGAATTAGACCAGCAGATATAGGTTGGATATTCCTCAATCTCCTTTAAAAACTCTTGTAGCCAAAATTAAAATACACAGTATCTCATATTAAATTATATGGTATATTCGTCCCTGATTATACATCTCGAAGAAGAAAAGGCCTACGCCTTCGGCTTTTCAGTAATATATAAGTAGGGATGAAAATATTTACATTTTTTAAAAATAATTCGGAAGATGTTGTTTAAACTTTTAAGTATCTACTCATCTTCATACACTCATCTCACTAGTTTTGGTTGTGAGATGAGTGTATGAAGATGAGTAGATAGGGTGAATGACACGTTGAATCTCTGGACTGGAAATTGATCCGGGCTGTTGAATAGCGAGTGGGTGAGCATTTTAAGGATCATATTGCGGGCGACCCCTAATGGTCTTTCGGGCTCGCCACCAGGGGGTTTTGGATCGCGAAGTTGATTACCGGAAGGTCGTGCTAGAGGTTGCGCCACGGCGGAGCATTGGGCGGCGGTGATGAGTGGGAAGAAAGAGAGGATTTTGGTCAGAACTCCCTCTGGAAGATCATCAATGGAGGTCTGAGAAGGTTCCATTAGTGGAGCTTTGTTTTTCTTGAGGCTTTTAGGTGGCTAGAAATAGATGATTTTTCCTGTTTTAGTTCAGTCTAAATTCATTGTCGACTCTGTGCGTGAGTGGGTCATACACTCATCTCGACTCTGTTTTATGAGTGTGTGAAGATGAGTCGACTCTGTGCGTGCATCTGGTTTTTGTGCGTGAGATAGACCAACATAAGTTTATGTGCTTGGTCTAAGAAATGGGTTGATCTAATTTACGCATTGTTATTTACTACTCTATAATTGGGCATTATGTGGTTCAGGTACATTAACGCTCAAGTTATATTTTTGTAATCTATTAAATGAAACCGATTTACTCATAATTTCTATCTAAGTGGAGAAAATTGTTAAATTTTATTAAATAAGAAAAATGTGTAAATTAAGATGGCACAACAAAATAAGATAAGATTGCAGTTTTGGATATGATGGATAAATCTATTTAAAGAACAAACATTGAATTATAAATTTGGAATAAAATTGAATTAACTAGAATTAAAAAAAAAGAATGTATAGTATAATATGGCTAAACTATCTTTAGTTTTATTTGATCTAAACCTAACAATATTAGAATAATAGCTGGAGAGCCGACCAACCCTAGCTAATTCTTTTTTTTTGAGGTACAAACCTAATTCTTAAGAATTGATTAAAACATGAAAATATGAAAGCGTCAGATATATTATTTGTAACCTCTTATGAAAATGTACAATGTTTATTGTCCTAAAAACAAAATTATATATTGTTCATGGCCTTTGGCCAACTTTCGATCGATCATGACTCTGTGAGGCAAAATTGACCTTGAAGTAAAGGTAAAATAGTCATTTCCTATAGAGTCACACCCATTCCACCTTTACCCGCACGGAGCATCACCTATGTCTTCCCGTCGGCCACCACTCTCCACCACCGGCCGCATCCGTGTAGATACAATCTCCCCAACACTGCCTAATCTCTACAAATCTCCAAAACCGCTTCAACCTATATTCCCAACCCCTCACAACTAATCACCGTTGAACCTAATCACCATCTATATATACCCCACACGGTTGACGGTGATATTCACCAACCTTCACCACCATAATTCAGAAACCACTAATCTCATATTCACTCTCCACCACCGTGAAAGTCTCTACCCGTAGGTGGTGAACCGTACTTTATTTTGTTAAGTTATTTCAAAACCATCTGAAAATTATTTGAGATTTGGATGTCGGATTCAAAAATGGTAGAGATATGTGTCAAGGAGCGGATGACGGAGAGGATTGGCGGCATGTCTCCGATCGGCGAAGATGCGGTGGTATCTGGTAAAATTGAGTCCCCTTATTTCCTCAAAATCATGACTTTCACAAGTTCAAATTTCTGGGACGTTCTTCAAAAGAATGGATTTTGAATATATCATTCTGCTTTTTTGAACATTTGACGGGTTTCTGGAAGTGAATTTAATAATTGATTTGATGATTGGCACCATATTTGTGGATTGGGTTCAAGAACTTGCGGAGGGATTTTGATTTGTAGAATGGAGCAGTTGCGGTGGACAAAAGGTAAAATTTCCATAGAAGAAGAGATGGGGCAAAAATAGAATTTAACCCTGGACTTTATGTAATGTTTGCTGGTGAAGTCATGACGGAGTTGGTCAGAGTCCATAAAGAATGAAAATTTTTATATCAGAGTCATAAACACTGCACTTTATTTTAAAGTGTCACAAACAATATATTTTGACAATTTTATGGGCCATATGAAACAGTTAGTAATAAAATATATGAATCATCCTAATCACAATAGTCTTCCTAATTAATAAGATTGTAACATGTACCAGTGCCGATCAAAAGATTTCAGGGGCCTTAAGCAAAAATAATAAGAGGCCTATATTTTGAGTTGATTGTAAAAATGAGGCCCATTTTTTAGTTATTCTCTGACTTATTATATGTAATTATTATTTTTCTATAGTCTAAATATATATTAAATACACAAAATTGTTATTCAAATGGGGCCTTTTTTTGCCCAAAATTTGGGGGCTGAAGCGGTGTAGTCACTTGCTTCACTGTTGGGCCGGGCCTGTTTTTAGCAAACGAAGAAAGTAGGGGCCCCCTGTTACCATCCCAGACTTTGGAAATGAATTAGCCTCCCAGCCAACCTTACCGGGGACCTTGGGTAGTAGGGGCCCCCTGTTACCAACCTCAGGGGTACATCCAATCTACAACCTATGTCGGGGGCCCATCCCCGAATCAGTTGTCCCTATATTTTAGGAATACAATCTCAAATCAATAACATCAACAATAATAGCAACAACAATAAATGGAAATTTTGGTCAACAAAATTCTTGGCAGACTACGGGGAAATGTCAAAGGTATCTCATTCAAAATAATCATAATCTTTTGATGCATCGACACCATTTGGCCCAAATCACCCTTGCCTTGTGACGAAATCCTTACTTCAAGCATTGGTTGAGATTAAAATTGGGTTTATGGTTATGAAAAGGGTTAAGGAAAAGGGTTTTGGGAATAATATTTCCAGGGATTAGACTGTTGTTTTCGTTCACGATTTGAGAGCTCAAGCTCATGTCCTTTCATCACCAAAGGTAGAGCCTCTGAATGGGAATGAACAAATTGCAAGCCTGTCGAAGAGGATCTCATGAATGAATAGCTGAGCCGCTATAATCATTTGTTTTAGAGGAAAATATATGAAAGCAGATCAATATATAGTCTTCACTATAGTCTTCCAATTTATCTTAAACTATATAAAATATCTTCCAACTAAAAGCGATGTATTCAAACTAAAAATATAGTTTTCAAACTAAAAATATTTTCTTCCAATAATTGTCAAACTTAAAATATTATTTTTTCAATTGCCTTCCTTATTGTATTCCAATCTGTTGTTCGGACAAAAACTTGTGACTTTACATGCCTAATTTAGCTTTTATTGTTGCAATTTTGAAAGTGGATAGCAATATATTCACTAGTGGATGGACTTAGGTTTCTAGGCGGTTCATTCGTACCATTCATGGCATTTTGGAAATGCCGTAATGGGTTGTGCCGTAAAATGGCACTTCTTCTGGGCGGTTAACAAAACGCCTTAAACATGCATGCTGCGCACGGCGGTTCAAAACGCCGTGTGCAGCGTTTAAAAAATGCCCTGTATACCTGTTACGAATTCGCCACCTCAGGTCGCCTGTGTCTGTAAATGTGAGTGTTACGATATCACCGCCAGTGATCGCCTGTTAAGGCGAACTCGCTTGTGTTGGTCGCTTGTTTCTAATAATACACAAGCGAAATCGTAACTAGACTCGCTAGGGTGAAGCAGGCGAGACCGCTGGCGTATTCGCCGGAATATATGGGAATATTAAATTTGAAAAAAGACTCAATGGTCATGGTGTTACGGTGTCGTGTATGATCTCGCTTGTGGTCGAAAAAGAAAAGCGAGTTCGCCTTCTGGAGGTGGCGAAACTATAAAGCGAACTCGCCACCTGAAAATGTAGCCAGACCAGATGGGCACAAGCGGAGTGGGATACGACACCGCCAGAAGAGGCGAATATTAGGCGACGTCGTGCACATATTTGTTGTAGGGAATGTGGTTGGCGAATTCGCCTTTTGAATTCGTCTATGGAGGCGAATATTGGAGGCGAAATCGTTTGAGGCACGCCAGGGGCAACAGAGTCTAGCAAGCGATTAGCCAGGCGACGTCGCTTTTGTGGGCGAATGTATAGGCGAAATCGTTTGAGGCACGCCAGGCGCAACAGAGTCTAGCAAGCGAGTAGCCAGGCGACGTCGCTTCTGTGGGCGAATGTATAGGCGAAGCCGTGTGTATGACCGCTTGTTATATTGTAGTAGAAGGCGTGCCAGGTAGCGATCTAGCTTCTGGATTCGACAAGAAGCGAATAAGGAAGCGAATTCGTTTGCGTGCAAGACAGAATTGTGTAATTATTTGTTAAAATTGACCCGTTTCTTTCGAAACATGAATCGGGATACCCGACTCAACATAAACCTGTCAAATTCAAATCCAACGCCCCTATACTAATGCTAAAGATGCATAACCTAAGCACTCAAGTGCGATACTAATGTCAAGCCCCTACCAAAAAGAGAGACAATACTTTTTCATGCCTTGGGGAGGTTAGGGACCTGTGGCCTTGCAATGGTAAACGCACGGTTGTGGACCAGATATTTAGCCATTTGGTCTCTTCCATCGTTAAGTTCTTGCAAGGAGAAAGGAGTGATATCATCCTTGAATACCTATGATTGAAAATAACGCATATTAGGAAATCTCGACGAATATAAATGAGATTAGACGCGTGTAGCGTACCTTTAGAAGATCTAGCATGTCTTTTTGAACACCATCCACCACCATCAAACCAAATATCATTGTGTAATAGCCACATTCATAGTTCGATGATTGCTTCCGAGACTACAAAAGTGTTTAAAACATAAAACATTACTATACTTATGGTACTTTAAACGCAAATGTTGATTTTTGAAAGGACGTGATAGCATGAGCACAACATCTTACCCGAATGTTTATAAGGTGGAAGTCGAGGAGTGTTTTGTCGTTCACTTGAAGAATTGCATTATCAAGGAGATCGGCGAATGTTCGTGATGGAGGGCGGTGGAGTGGGTCTATCCAATATACTTGCTTTAAAGCGGGTATTATTGCAACAAAGCTCCAATGATCACTACAAATCACATGAAAGCATAATGGTCATAAAAAAAGAATGCAGTAGAGCAAATACAATATATTTAGCATGAGTAATAGAGCAAATTGTAAGGTATACCTCTCGAGATATGGTCCGATCCATATTTTCTTTGATTTGTCGGAGAGAGTAGAATTCAAGTAATCAAGTCTTTGCCTATTGCTCTCCATACTAGCTTGCAAATGCATTGGATGCAAAAATCCAATGAAATGCTTGCTCCGGTGATAGGCATGGTGATGCAAGAACCTGTGAATGTAGTAGACAATCATGACGAGGATGTAATCATATATGGTTTGATAATTGAGTATTCTCATGAAACACATACAAATGGCTTACATTTGATTGAGGCAAAGAATGGTGGCGGGAAGTTCATTGAAATTCCAGAAATATTCAAAATCCTCCCATGGTACGTGGATGTCCTTTGTCATGGTAAAGCACCTTTCATTTCCGAGAAAGGCATAGCATGCATTCTTGTCGTGCGAGGATATCAAATCATAAAAGACTCGGACGAAGGGTGGAAGGGCTTTCATAAACTCCACGAGCATGGGGTCTAATGTTTGTCTAGCTATAGGCAAGGCATGCACGGGTATTTGTGGATTTTTTGGAGTTTGTGGTTTCCTACGGGGTATGGAGGTGGATTTTTCATCAAGCACCAACCATTTTGGCCATAGAACAAGGAAACCTTTAGCCTCCCCAACTCTCACCATCGGTGACTCCTTCACAGGTAGCATTTGTTGTTCTATCAAAACATCGGTAATGCGAACACTGAAAAATCCTGCGGGGATGTCAACACGATTGTGTTTCACCGCACTTGGGTCGCATGTGCCATTGGCAACATGGAGTGGTTTTGATTTGGTACCTTGCGAAACATATAGCTTGCAAGGGGGGTTCTATCATAAATGAAAGCACAAGAGAAATCATCATCCAACTATTTTTAGAAAGAGATTAGAAACCAACGATGTTCTAAATTAGCAAAATTTGTACTAACCTTATCAACTTGAATGGAATGCGCCGCATTCAACTTGATGGGTGATGAAGGTGGAGTAGGAGGCACTAGTTCCTCCTCCATTTCCACATTCTCACCTTCATCCTCCACAATTTGAGGTGCTGCTTGAGAACCCTTTGATGATGGTGGAAGATGTGGTTGTGTACCTCCTAACCTCTCGGTGCGGGGATAGTTGGTGTGTTGTGCTATGTCTTTCATCACCTCCCTCAAATCCTTCATTTCCGCCTTTGTCGCCGCCACCTCGCTCAAAGCTCGTTGTAGTTGTGATGGTTTAGGATTGCCCCAACCTTGCTTAATCCCAAAAACCTCTTCTTGTGTCGCGTAACCTCCAACACCTAATGCTCTTCCCGGGTGTTCCTTTTCTTCCCAAGAGCAAAAGCCTCATTCAAGACATCTTTCTTCCCACACGGGATAAAGTTACCCTCCTCCTTTTGGCGCTCAAGAAGTTCCTATTATCAAATGAAGTTGTACTAGGTGAAAGTGGTTGTGAAGAATATTTGAAAGCAACAACAAAAATAAATAAGACTACAATAGATAGTAAGATAATGTAAGATAGATAGACTAACCACCCTCTTTGCACATTTTTCGGCATCCTCCGAAGTGAACTTACCATCCGAGTCTCTAATTCGACCCAACACGAAGAGTTTTTGTCTAGTATAATCCTCGGCGTCCTTTTCCACTATGACATACCGAGCTTCCGCCTCGTCCATCCCCCCTAATACCAACTCCTTCACTAGTTCCTCCTTCTCCCTAAGCCCCTCCTTCTCACCTACACCCAAATACCCCGACCTACCACCGGTGTACGGCATTGTTATTGATTTCGCCGATGTGACCTTTTTCTCCCATTTCCCCTTTGCACAAGAAGATACCGTATCACATGTCATCATTAATGTAATAGATAAGAGGAGGTTATGTCACCGAAGTTATAGTTTGTGACTCACCGAAGTCTTATTTTCAAGCGATGCTTGCTTGAAGGCCTCCCACGCATCGGTTGTAATATGATTGTATCGGTCCCTTGGATCTTGACCTAGCCTCTTTCCCTTCTCATACAAGTAGTCTTTTCTTAGAGCATGCTTGTGCTCGCGAAAAGCTTTGGAGACGATGTTGAATGCCTTCTTTCTCACCACTTCCATGTCATTAGATTCTATTTCAAAAGGTCGCTACGCCAAAATATGTAGCATGTATTATGTCTATATATTATGAAGATGTATAATATTGAGTAGATAGATCATTGAAAGGTTAAATGTTACTTACTTGGCATTCTACCCAAACTTCCTCCTTCTTTTTTGATGGGACGGTTCTCCAATTATCCTCCGTTATCTCAATAAACGTTCTTCCAACTCGGCCACACCAACTTGACCATTTTGAACATCCTTAGCATTAAATCCTATGTGTGTTAGTTCTCCTCTTCTCATTCTTCTTTGTAGAACTCGACAATGTGAGCGGACTTGTAGGCCTTTCTTCGAGTTGCTACCTCGCTTCTTTGGTTGGGCACTTGAAGTGGTTGAAGTGGTCACCATTGCTATCTAAGGATGGATAGAAATAGAATCTTAACTAATTAGCACTATTATGACTAGGTAAAACAACAACAAAACCATGTTGAATGAGTTGTAGAAGTAAAATAACACAAGCATGACTAGTTAAAACAAGGAAAAAACGGATTTGTTGAATTGTATAACCAAAGTGAAACTAAGGTAGGCTAACATGTTAGAATGCCACATGAAAGTAACAAATGAAGGGAGCTATGGCTTCTAAATTTGATTTTAACATAGTCATGAAACACATATGTTATGGATAGGGACTAAGCATGGATAATGTCTACTCAAGCATGCCATTCAACCAATATATCTCAAAAAGTAACTAAATAACATGTGCTTTGAATAATACTTCAAATTTGAGTCTCATACCTTAATTGTAGAAGAAGATATTAGTTGTTTGTTGCTCTTAGACACACAAAGTAGCGAGATTTGTAATATTCAACCAAAGTTGAAGGAGATTTTGGGGTTTTTGGTGGGTTACAAGCTTTATAGGGTTTAGTTCTTCACACAAAATATATGTGCTAGATTTGAGGGTGAGTTTGTGGTTGGTTTTGATGAGATTTCACCAAGAAATGAGGCAAGAATGGATTTGGAATGCAAGGATTTGAGATGGAAGTTGAGGGGGGGATAAGGTGAGAGAGAAGGAGGGGTAGATGGGAATGAATGGTGAAAATGCTGAAGAGGTTAGCAAAATCCGGGATAAAAGATATATATAGTATGGTAAAGTTGGACAAAACATGCCTGAATAGTATATTTGGTCGGTTACTGTTTAGCCAGGTTACGATACCGCAACCTGCATCGGCTAGAGGCGAATACCCCTTGCGGTATCGCTAGCTAGCAAGTTGATGAACCCATAATAATTATTTTCTGAATATTTGCTACTTTGTTATGCAATTAATATTAACATTGTGTGTTTCATGAGATGATGTATATTAAAATTTAATATGAAAACTTATAAATGAAATCAGATTTTATCTGCACATAATATTACTTGAGTTGGTTGCAACGATGACGTCTGTTATGAAAGAGAATTGTTGTGACATGTTGTATATAGTCGTATGAAGAGGTATCTGAAATTGTTAACTGTAATCCATATCCATGGTTATTGTAAAGCATTTGGCATAAACTGTTTAGATACGTATATGATGGGACTACGGGTTAATACCATTAGTTCGATAACCAAATGTTACACTAGTGCAGACACGAGGAATAGGACTTTCTACATTAGCCACGTGTTGATCACCATCGAATATACATGTATTTGACAAGTTCAGACTGAAAGTGTAGACATTTAGTTCTTCTGTAATGCATGTGGTATTACTCATAGTCTGGATGATGTTATACATACAGGCAACGTCGTTACCCCGTTAAAGAGCCGACTTCGCGATCACACATCTCGGGAGCTAATGAACGAAAAGTATCCAGTTTTAGATGAGAACAGGGGTGGTAATTGAGTCAACACGCGAGTAATTCGAGATCGACTCGGTCAAAACTCGGACTAAACACGACTCGATCTAGCTCGACTTGAAAAACTCGTGCGTAACTCGGTAAGTATAATCAGTTGCAAGTTTATAATATTATTAGGTTATACTATATTAGTTCAATCATCTAATCTAGCTAGTTTTCTGTTACTACTCAATATTGAATAAACTAATTAATTGCATTGGTATTTACATTAATAATTTCTAAGGATGCTAATAATTTCAATATTGAACAGGTATTTAAACGCACATATATATAATTAGAAATTTTCATAGTATAGAAGTAGTAACATTTTTATTTAAAAAGAGAAAAAAACAATTCGAGTTCGAACTCGCAAGTAGTGTCGATACTCGATAAATAATAACGAGTTCGAGTTGAGTATGGTATTATTAACTCGCTAGTTGTCGAGTCGACTCGAACATGGTTAATATAGTTCTCGAGTCTAGACGAGTTACGCACTACTCGCTTGATTGAAGGTTGTCATTCCCAATCTCGATGATAAATGGGTTTGGTTTTTATCGTGTGGGTTGCCGGGCATGGGTTCAGGGTTTAGGGTTTAGGGTACAGCAGCGAACTCGCTACAACCTTCGCCTACAAACAAAATTGAGGCGAGTTCGCAAGTTGGTTGAAATTATAGGCGAACACACAGGCGAGTTCGTATCATAGTGAAATCCACGCGCGACGTTCCTGACACGATTTCGTAACCAATTTCGCCTACAGGCGAATGGGAGAGGCGAGTTCGCCAGCGTATTTTAATTTAAAAAAAAATACAAAAACAAGTTTTGCGGGTGGCGATTTCAGAACCCCCCAACTTCCACCCGCAAAACCCTAAACCCCCAAATCGGAAAATACCTGCAACAGCATGGGCCGGAGCAAATCAACCGGTAAAACCCTCACCTCACCAGCCCCCAAGCGCCGGAAGACCACCCCCACTGCTCAACCCGAAGCGGAGCCGGCCGGAATGCGTGAAGAGACCCTCGCCGACCTTCAACCTCGCCGGAGACGCGATCGCCCGGCCGGTGGATCTACAGGCGGCGGCGGCGGCGAACTCGCTTCTGGAACCTCCCATCACCGCCAACCCGCCACCCCTCCGTCGCCGCACCGCCACACCGCCACCAGTCAGTCGCCGCACCGCCGCACCGCCACCAGGAACCCGGCTGAAACTGGCGGCCATACTTCTGGAACCTCCCATCAGCGCCAACCCGCCACCAGTCCGTCGCCGCACCGCCGCACCGCCACCAGGAACCCGGCTGAAACTGGTGGGCCAGCCGAGAATCCGGCGACTGAGGAGGATGAGGAGACGTCTCTGTTTGTCAGCACAAAGGCCGAGACTAGGTACGAACAATTTTCTCGTCGCTTCTTGTTGAATGCTAGGGTTTTTGATGAAGATCGGATAGAGTCGTTAGGGTTTGGTAAAATTGTAGACTATTTTAAGGCGACGCATCTAGAAGGGATGTTGATGTCGAGAGAGCCGGTGCATAAGGATGAGTGTTTACAGTTTTATGCAAATATGACTTTTGCAAAGGACGCCGAAGAGGGGGAGACAATGGTTAGGGGAGTAAGGTTTAAGGTTGATAAGTATTTGATTAATGAGGTGATAGGTTGCCCGTATGTGTCGGTTGACCACTTAAGGCCGTTAGATCCAAACGGTCCTTACGAGTGTTACCACACCCAAAACTTCCCATCTTTGTCTAGTCTGAACCCCCTAGAACCCGTTGCTATGCGTAGAAAATACTTTAAGTCGCGTAGCAAGGTGGAAGGTACTCCGAAGAAGTACAATATTGGCGTTCTCACTCAGGAGCAGAGGTTGGTGTTCGAGTTGATGTGCTCGAATGTCATGACATCGGGTGGTCACCCTTGCGAGCCTACTATTGCCAATTTGATGTTGTTCTATTACATCATGGAGGGGTTGAAGATCAATCCAGGGTACGCGATTGTGAAGTACATGCTGAAGCGTGCCAAGGACAAATCTGATGAAACGATCCCATATGGCCAGCTTATCACGGCGATGATCAAGAAGAAGGGTATTAGACCGGTTAGTCGGCCAGAGCCACTTATGCACTACACCGAGAAAAGGTTGCGTAGCAAGGGATTGGCACTTGGCGCCGATGGGGTCATAAAGAAGAAGAAGGATGGTGCTTCGAGTTCAAGTGCGCGTGGTGTTTTGAGTCCGGGTAAGTCGATTCTACCCAAACTTGATATTTTATTAGATTTATTTGTTTGCGCCTATACAATATTCTAATGGATTTGATGTGTTTTGGCAGGACGGGAACTTCAGTGGCGTGAGCGAATGGTCGTGATGATGGGACAGCTTTCTGCGGAAATAGAACAGGTGAAGTTGGAACAAGCCAAGGAAACGGAGATGATATTGGAGTTTGGCAGGATGCTAGACTTGGAACCTGAGCTTAGCGACGAGGAAGGGATGCCAGACTTTTCCGTTCAGCCTTTGCCACCAATGGACGCGGATGACCCTGAAATTACATATAATTGTTCATGTGTTAAACGGGTGTCGATATAGTCTTTTATAGTGTTGCTAGTACTAAAATACTATTTATGTCAAGTCAGAAACGAATTCGCAACAAAATTCGCTTGTGGGATATAACAGAAGCGAGTTCGCTTCTAATCTCGCCTATTTCAACAGAGTCTAACAGACGACAAAAGAAGCGAACTCGCCAGTAACAGGCGAGATGGCTTACGGAACCGCCACCACCTAAATGCCAAGGCATAAAGTAAAACTACAAAAACGATGTAGTTTCAAGGTTGGCGAATAGAGATACGATATCGCCTCTAGTAACGCTTACAGGCGATTTGTACAAGAGAAGTCGTCTTTATTTACGCCTATGCTATGAGTGAAAAACGTTTCAAGCATACATGAATACTAATTCAGTCCATACCAAATGTATATGTTGAAAACTTAAGGTTTTTCCAATTACATACTAATGTTTACATATTCTTTGGTTGAATCCTCTTTCGCTTCGTTGGTTTTCCAGCATTGGTGATCCAAATGCCCTCCGTGTGATCGTTCCGCGCAAAATACCTTTTCAAACTCGCCTCGTCTTCAGTTAAGGTTTCGTTAGGCTCTAAATCCAGAAGGTCCCCGATATCTGTACCAAAGCTGCGATCCTCGTCATTGTCATTGTGAAGAAGCGCCTGCTTACCATTCACCGCAATCTCCCACCGGTTATCCTGTGGATCCGCCACATAAAACACTTGGTGCGCCTGAGACGCCATGATAAACGAATCACCTTCAGAGCCAAGAACACTGCGATTCACCAGGGTTGTGCCGTAATCCTCTTTCCGCACCCCGCCACATTCTTTCACCCACTCACACTTGAACACTGGAACTGTGGCACTGATAAAGTCAATCTCCCAGATGTCGGTGATCGTCCCGTAGTATGCTTCGCATCCATGAACTGCCTCACCCGGTACTACCACACCACTGTTTTGGTTAGTTGACCTCTCATCCGACCATTTGGTTCCAAAAGTATAACCGTTTATGTCGTACCCACCAAATGAGGAAACAGTGCCGAGGGGTCTTCTACATAACAGCTTGACAATATCAGGATGGTCCCCTTGCTGAATGTGAGCTTGCAGCCACCGAACGAAATTGGCACAATGCTTTTCCAGGATCCTCACATCACCGACAGTCCATGCATTTGACACTCTAATCTGATTTCATGTGTATGTCAACATAAGGGGTCACCGCCTCGTGATTTCTGAGGATATATAAATGGACAGCATCCATGTCGGCGGCGGTAGGACTAAACAAACTATGATGCTTGAGCCCATGCCCGTCCACTCTACCATCGTGCCTAGCATTTGGGATCCCCACTGTGGCAACATCTTTCATATAGTTGGTACAAAACTCAATAACCTCTTCCGCGACATAACGTTGAACTATACTAGCATCAGGCCTATATCTGTTCTTCACGAAATGCTTAAAAATCGACATGTACCGCTCAAATGGATACATCCATCTCAAGTAAACTGGGCCACATAATTTTACCTCCCTCACCAAATGGACAATCACGTGGATCATTATGTCAAAAAAGGCCGGGGGAAAGTACATCTCCATCCTACACAAAACTTCCACCACCATTTCCTGCAACTCATCCAGCTTCTGCCTGCTCACTCGCTTACGACATATGCACTTAAAAAAGTAACATAGCTTCGATATCGCCTTCCTCACGTGACGAGGCAATGATCCTCGTAGAGCGATAACATTCAGCTCCTGCATAAGATTATGACAGTCGTGTGACTTCAATCCCGCCAGCTTCAGTTCTTTGGTATTAACACAATTACGGATGTTCGAAGAGTAACCTGTTGGAACCTTAACAAACTTCAAAGCATTACAGTAACGCTTCTTCTCCTCGGTCGACATAGTGTAACAAGCTGGAGGTAAATAAGATTTACCTTCTTCCTCTACAGGGGCTAGAGACGATCGGATACCAAGCTGTACAAGATCTTTCCGCGCTTTTAAGCCATCCTTTGTCTTTCCAGGGGTATTCATCAGCGTACCTACAAGTGCTTCACATACGTTCTTCTCAATATGCATCACATCGAGACAGTGACGTACGTCCAAATGCTTCCTGTAATCTAGTTTGAAGAAGATCGAACACTTCTTCCAACTGCTATTCGACGCCTTCTTCTTCTTTCCCTTACCAAATTCATGATCCATCCCAGTAACCTTTTCTAGAACCTCCTCTCCAGTTAAAGGGATTGGGGAGGGATCATGCTCTTCTCTCCCGTTGAACCAATTCTTTGCTCGCCTCCAAGGATGTCCCGTCGGAAGAAATCTTCTGTGCCCGAGATACACCGGCTTACCACCGTGTTTCAATTGACAATAACTAGTCTTGCTCTCACATATGGGACATGCAAAGTGACCTTTCACTGAATAACCCCCCAAGTTACCTAATGCAGGAAAGTCATTTATACTCAACAACAACATTCCTTGCAGTTTAAACTCCTCATCACCTCGACTGCCATCAGGTATCCGAACACCAACATCGAATAATTTCTGCAAATCTTCGATCAAAGGCGCTAGGTACATGTCAATATCGTTACCCGGTTGCTTAGGACCAGATATCATCATGGACAATAATACATACTTACGTTTCATCATCAACCACGATGGCAGATTGTAAATCACAACCATAACTGGCCAAGAACTATGGGTGCTAGACATGTTACCAAAGGGGTTCATGCCATCAGTGGATAAGCCTAGCCTCACATTCCTGGGCTCAGCAGCAAATTCGGGGTACCGCTCATCCATTTTCTTCCACTGATCTCCATCTGAGGCATGTGAAATAATGTCATCGTCCTCCCTAGCCCTATCTGCATGCCATGTTAGCAACTTTGCATCCTCAGGATTTGCAAACAACCTCTTCAGTCGAGGAATCAGCGGAAGGTAATACACTACTTTAGCCGGCGTTTTACATCTAGACGGCGTCACACTCTCGCCGCATACCTCTACGGTCCCCACCTTTGACTTGTACCGAGGTTCATTGCAGACTCGGCATGTATCTCTATCCTTGTCATCTTCCCTGTACAACAAACAATCGTTAGGGCATGCATGAATCTTCTGCATCTCCATTCCCATAGGACATAATATCTTCTTAGCAGCATATACTCGATCAGGACACAAGTTGTCAGTGGGTAGCAACTCTTTCACCAACTCTAACAATTCAGTCATCCCCTTGTCAGATATTCCATGGCGCGCCTTTAAATTCATCAACAACAACGTAGAACCAAGAACGGAATGTTTGCAACCCTTGTACAATGGTGTCTCTTTATCATTATACATCGCCGCTAACATGCTCGGCTTTCCTACCCAATCCATTGCCACGTCTTCCGCCATTTCATCAAGACAACCATCATAACGCAATCCATCAGCCCCAAGCTTAACATCAAACTCTGCATCATTATGACTTGCACCTTCTCCATGCCAAACCCATGTTGTATATGTAGGATCAAAACCTCTACAAACCAAATGTTCGCGCACAACGTCTACATCCTCATAAATCGCGTTGTTAAGGCAATCTATGCAAGGACATCTTAGCCCACCCATTCTCTTTTCTACACAATCCTTCCAACCAACATCAATAAACTCTTGAATCAAATCCGTATAACCTTGTGAGAGACGCTGATTCTCCAACATGATTTCACTATGACCCATGCTTAACAAGATACTATCAACAACGGTTTTGCTACAATCACTCAAACATTCCACAAATTTAGCACCCTAAGAACTCTACAAATCCATATAAACAAGCACATACACTAATCAAAAACAGTTTGCCCATTCCACAACCAATCAACAAAAAAATCAAAACCTCATACCTTTGTGTTCTTGGGCAAAATCAAGGCCTAAAAATGTGAGCAAAACTTGAGACAAAACAAAAGGAGAGTTCTTTTATCTACTTCTTTTATTTTTATTCCCGCAAAAAATCAGCTTTTATACACCCAGCTACGACACTGTTACGAATTCGCCACCAAATTCGCCCGCTACATTTTAATACAGGCGAAATCGTAAACCGAAACGCCTCTGGTCATAACTATAGGCGAACTCGCTTCTTCAGTAACGCCTGCTGGCGTCAATACAAGGCGATTTCGCAACTACAACGCGTCTTAGCATGTATGGGCGAACAACTATTCTTATTTCAGGCGGGTAATACTGGCGAATTCGTCACTCTACTCGCCTAAAGGCGAACACGGTTCAGAGTTCGCCTAGTATTAACATTTTTAATACACTTTGGAAAACGCCTTGTTTTTAATTGTGAAACGCCTTGTTTTTTTTTTACCCTAGGCGAACGGCAGGTTACGAGTTCGTAACCCAGTTACTCGGCGGTTCCGCCAAAATCTGGCCAAAACACCGTGAAATGTGTGCCGAGAAACCTATGCTTGTGCACTAGTGACGTGGCAAATACTGATTTGATTTGATTCACGTGGCCTTTTAAATGCTGATTGATTTGATTTGGTTAAATATTTATATTTTAAAAGGCCCAAATTCAAAGAAGAAAAGACCCATCAAAAAAATTAAAAGGACTCTTGCATCAGAACAGCTCCCATCCCTAAGGCACTTGCATCTGTTTCAACTACAAAAGGAATAGAGAAGTTAGGCATCCTTAGTACTTGAGCCATTGTCATTACACTCTTCAATTTCAGAAAGGCTGTCCCAGCTGCATCACTCCATTGGAAGAAATTCTTCTTTAGTAGATCATGCAAAGGCCTGCAGATCACACCATAGCCCTCAATAAATCTTCTATGATAACCTGTCAAACCAAGAAATCCTCTTAGCTCTTTGATAGTTGTAGGTACTGACCACTTAAGTACACATTCAATCTTGAGAGGATCCATCCCCACCCCATGCCAGAAACTAGGTGTCCCAGATAATCCACTCTATTGGTAGCAAATACACACTTAGAAGCTTTAGCAAACAACTGATGGATTCTCATCACTTCCAAAACTTGTCTCAGGTGCTTCAGATGATCCACTTGAGTCTGGATGTAGATTAGTATATCATCAAAAAACACAAGGACACTCTTTCTGAGTAAGGGTTGAAACACATAATTCATCAGAGACTGGAAAGTAGATGGTGCATTAGTAAGGCCAAATGGCATCACTAGAAACTCAAAATGCCCTTGATGAGTTGAGAAAGTAGTTTTCTGCACCTTTTGTTCTCTTACCCTTATTTGATGGTAGCCATATCTTAGGTCAAATTTGCTGAAAATATTTGCATTATGAAGCTCATCAAGCAGTTCATCAATGACTGGAATGGAAATTTATCCTTTATTGTTAAATCATTGAGCTTCTTGTAATCAATGCACAACCTCCATGTACTATCTTTCTTCTTTACCAGCAAAACAGGAGAAGAATAGGGACCATTACTCACTTGCATGACTTTGTTATCCAGCAACCCTTTTACTTGGGATTCAATCTCAGATTTATGAAAATGAGGATATCTATAGGGTCTTGATTTGAAAGGGACTGCATCTGGCTTCAAATTGATATGATGATCTACTGTTTTGTGAGGAGGCAGTGCCTGAGTTTATTGAAAAACATCATCAAACTCTAGTAGCATCTCTTGTATCAGTGAATCTTCATTTCCTCCCCTTGGTGCTTCACAATTCCCTCTTGTCGGTGTTGCTGCTTCACAATCTCCACTTCCTGGTGCTATTGCAAAAACTTTTGCATCCATAGAGTCAAAGTACTCTCTCCTCATCAACTGATATTCCACTCTCATTCTATTCTCAATTCTCCTCTCTACTTTCAGAAATCCTCCTCCATGACTGGCTGGAAGAGCACATCTCCCAAGCCACACCAAATCCGTGTTGTGAAATCCCTCTGGTTGCCATTCCTCCACCATAGCCAACCAACTCCTCCTTCTCCTGAGTTGAGCCAACTCTTTTTCTTCATCTCCTCTCAACAAAGTAAAATGTGGGGTCATAGTATTTCCCTGTAAACACCACTGTGATCCTTTACTAGTAATCCATATCTCATCAGTGTTAAAGTCAAAAGAGATAGGATTTAACAAGGCCATCCAATCTGCCCCTAATATGATATCTGTTCCACCCAAGTTCATGACCTTGAAAGTGAAATTAAAAAGATGGTTTTGGATTCCCCATTTAACTTGTGGACATTTAGATACTCCCCCAACCAAACTGCCATTAGTAATAGAGACTTTGAAAGGCCTAGTCACCACCTCCTCCAGATATAGTCTTTTCACCACTCTAGGATCAATGAAACTGGTGAAGCTCCCAGTATCCATCAATTTTTTCACCTGCTCACCAGAAATGTCATCAACAATGGAAATGGTGCTAGCTTTGTCCTGTACACTGCCAATTACTTTCAGTTCAAAAACCTCTGGCTCCAACTCCAGTTGTTTAACCTCTTCACTCTCAGTATCAATAACCAACAAATCATGTCCTTCATCTCCTTCCAATTCAGCACTGGATATTACATGCACTTTTTTATACTTGCAAGTGTGACCTGGGAAATATTCATCCCCACACTTATAGCATAGTTGATTTTCTCTTATGAACTGTTGTTCCTGGGGAGAAATCCTCTTGAAACCTTCAGTTTTCTTGCTTCCCTCTCCAACTGTCCTATCTGACTCCACTTTCTTCCTCTGATCAAATCCTTTGTCTGCTCTCTGTCCTGTGTAACTGTGATGAACTCCACTTATTTTGTCTCTCTTGTACAATGACTCTAAGTGCTTCTCCTGCCAAATTGCTAATTCCACAACCTCATGCAAAAAAGTAGGTCTCCCAGACTTGACTAAAGGTTTCAGTTCACTCTTAAGGCCACTTAGAAAATTGTTCAAAAAATATTGCTCAGTCTGTTGGGGGTGTAACAGTAAAACCATAGATTTCATATCTTCGAATTCTTCAACTTATTCCAAGGCTCCTTTTCTCTGATAAAGTTTATTAAATTCTTCAATAATATCATTCCCTCCTTTTACTGAGAATCTTTTCAGAATGGCTGCTAGCAACTCACACCAACTCACAAAATTTCTATGATACGTCTTAGATTGATACCAAGTCTCCGCTTTACCTTCCATCAAAAGTACTGCCATATCCATTTTTTCCACTTCACTCAACTGATGGTAAGAAAAATATTTGTTACACTTTCTTAGCCACTCCCTAGGACCATCACCACAGAGCATGGAGGGTTCTATCTTTGGGTGTAATGAATGAGTTGGTTTAGGTCTAGGGCTTCTCTTATCTAATTCTCCAGTTCCAACTTCCTCTCCTACCTTGCTCCCTGGGGTGTTCACAAAAATGGGGTTTGGTTGCATTGGGACTTTCTGCCATCATACAACAGATCCTCACTAATTCTAAACCTCCCAGCTCCAATCCCTTCTCCCATAGAAATTCTACGGTTTCCAACAAAAAACTCATCCAAACCAACTGTTTCTTTCTCACAGTGCTTGGAATTTGGAGGAAAAAAAATCAGTGCGAAAGCTAGGGCTAACCTCCAATGGAAACTTAGAGAAAGGAGTGGTCTCCCGTTCAGGCCTGCTCGGACCCCCCGCTGTCAGTCACCGGTGCCTTGCCTTTGACCAAAGACATCACAGTTTCCTTGAATTGCCGATCTTCATCTGCCCAAGCTCGTTGTGCTTCCTGGAATTGGCGTTGGGAATCTGCCAATTCATTCAACTTCCGGTCCAGATCTGTAGTAGATCTGGAATTTTCCGACCTCATTTCTTCGTAAACCGTGCTTGCTCCAAACGGAATTCCGCTAGTGCAGATTCGAGCTGATGCCGCAGCTCCACTTTATCTTCTTCCAACCGCTGTCTGTCCGCGTCCAGTTGGCGCCTCATCTCTCCCGTTAAGACCTCGAGCTCGTTGAGGCGGCCGTCGATCGCCTCATTTCGCGGTTGTTTCGCCATGGCCGGACGTTCGCCGGCTTTGATACCACCTGTTATGATCGGAAATCGGCCCAAGGATTGCTTGGGAATTACAGCTAAAACGGAGCTGAATTAATCGAAAGAAAACAAAAGAAATTCACAAAGTTCAGATTCAAGATGAAAAACCAAAAGTACTGAGCTAGCTAACTATATCAGCATCACTCCATGTGCCTGGCATGTGATCCCCTTGACCAACAGCTATCCGTTCAGAATAGAGAAAGACCATTTTGCCCCCATAATAATCTCAGAAGTACAACATAATCATTGTATTTTGAAATAATAAAAAATACAAATATATAAAAGTACCCCTAAATTTTTTTTTCAGGCCCCTTAAAATTTCGGCCCATATTTGAGAGTACAGCCCGCACTGCATCAGACCCAACCCTATTTCCATGAGCTTGCAAAGATAGATTAAGGGATTAGTGGTTTTCAGTCGGTTGTTGAAGCTCCGTGAACGGTATGTTTATGGTGATTAATTAGGAGACGGCATGGAGTGGAAGTCGGCGCGTTGTAGATAACGATGGGTGGCCACTAGAGCTGGAGTCGTACGGCGGAAGTAACAGTGGTGCCGCCATCGATGGTGGCGGAAGCTGGTGCGACGGCATGTTTATGGTGGTGAATTAGGAGAGGTTACGCATTAAACCATTGGCCTGCGGTGAGCGAATTTAATTAAGAAATATTGACGCGGCGATGGAAGGATCAGACTGATGACGAAGACTGATGGTTGGTGACACTCCATACTAGTTCTTGTATGGTTTGCCTCTGTCAAGAAAGCATTCAAGGCATGAACGCCCAACATCAGAAACCCTAATTTTTTCTGTGTTGAATTTATATGTTGAGGAGGTGCAGAGATGAGTTTTTTTTTTTTTTTTTTTTTTCTGGTCATAGGTGCAGTGATGAGTTATGATGGCGATTGATTTCATTAATTAAGGATTAGGAAAGTAATGGTAAACTCAGAAAAGATTAATAAAAGAATTAATAAATAGAGTTAGATCTTATGTTGATCCAATGGCTATAAAACTGATTAAAATCTTGAGTAAAAATAAGAGAGTGAATGGAACCCCTCCCATAGTTCAATGTATTAAAAAACAAATTCACTTCAATTCAGTATATAAATGTATTCAGTTTAATGTATTTTTATTTCTTTTCGGTTCACTTCACTATATTTATGTTTTTTTGGTTTAGTTCAGTATGATTTTTATTTTTTCGGTTCAGTTCAGTTCAGTTAAGTAAGAATTATGATCAGATAAACATGGCCGTAGAGTTTATGGTAATGAGTTAAATTTATTCACGGTATATCATTATAAAGTAGGAGTATAGAAAATGATCTATATATTAATGTATTATACTTAATTGATATATGGAATAATTTCATGAAATGTTTTTTAAAAGGATTTGTATAGTACTGTATTATTCTTATTTGGTACATGGGATATTTACATGATTAATTTATTTCAGTTAAGTTCATTAAATTTATTTCAATTCAGTACAATTCAGTAGATTATTTCTAACGCTATTGCTTGTTACATGTTTTTTATGCATATTCTATGCTAATTAAGATTGAATGTGCGTTAAAAAAACATGTCTAAATTCAACAAATCCGGTTATTAACTATCACCATTTTTAATAGAATATCTTAATTTAATTTAAAGATATTCTTGTATTGTTGTAGAATATATTCATTCCTAGTTTAGAGTTACCTAGTTTAGGACTCTTGTATTAAATATTGTACACTCTCAGATCAATACAATCATTCTGAATTTCACATTCACATGGTATCAGTTTTGGTTATCGATCTCCAAAATTATTACCCAAAATAGTGTTAGTTGCACTAAATCCTAACCTACTAAACCCTAGCCGTCAAAGCTCTAGGTGCATTACTAAACCCTAGCCGCCGCCGCCGACAGCTAGGTGCTTCTTCTCCGATCAAAACCCTAGCTTCCCGCCGTGTCCAGGTGCCACCACAACAAATCCTTGGATTCTCGGCCGTTCTAGGTGCACTCCTCAAACCCTAGTCTTTGCTCTAGGTGTCACTCTTCCGTTGCTCTTCCCGTTTCTTCGATCAACTCATGGAATCCGGTAAGACCCTCTCCTACGCCACCATGATCCATATGTTGCCAATCAAACTTGGATCCGGAAACTTCATGGCTTGGCGGTCACAGGTTCAAACGCTCTTCGAGTCGACGGGACTTTTTGGTTATCTTGATGGATCCCTCGTCAAACCGCCTGTCGCTACTCCGGCCGAGTCAAGCTCCTCCACCGACGTGTCTGCCGCGGCCTTGAAGTCCCCCGTCGATCCGGTCGCGTCGTCGGACTCGGGCCTCACGCCGGAATCGTGGATCGCTCATGACAAGCTGGTTCAGGTTCTCCTCCGAGCCTCTCTCACCGATGACTCCATCATGGAGACCATCGGCTGCTCCTCTGCCGCCGCCATGTGGGAAGCTCTCCTAGCGGCGTATGACAGCGTTTCCGATGCTCGTGAAATCCAACTTCACGACGAGCTTCACTCGGGCCGCCGCGGCTCCTCCACTGTCATGGAATATCACCGCCGGTTCAAGCTCATCACCGATGGTCTTGCTGCCATCGGAACTCCGGTGGCCAACAGGGATAAAGTTCTCCACTTTCTTCGAGGTCTCGATGCCGGTTTCGACACGTTCGTCACCATCCAGTTTGCCTCGTCTCCTCTCCCGCTCTATGCCGAGATCGTCGTTAGGGATCGCAGCCATGAAATCTTGATGTCAACAGGTGGTTATGGTGCAGCTCCGGCGTCTGAATCGTCCCCCGTAGCTTTCACCGTTTCAGCCCAGCGCACCTTTTCAAACCCTAACCAGGCGCGTGGCTCGCACGTGCCGCCCTCTGGCGCGTCGACTGCCACGCGCAGCTGGTCTGGTGGCAACTCTTCTGGTGGTAGGTCTGGTGGTCAATCCTCTGGTGGTGGTCAGTCTTCAGGTGGCCGAAACCGTCGTGGTCACAAGAAGTGGAATCCCAAATGCCAGCTCTGTGAAGAATTTGGTCACATTGCCAAAACATGCACGAATCCCCAGCCTGAGTCCAATCTTGCTGATGCGTTTCAGTACAATGTGTCTCTTGACGACTCTTCGGACTGGTACCTAGACTCTGATGCAACCAATCACATGGCAACCACATCTTCTGGTCTGGACGACAGTGCTCCCTATAACGGTAATTGTTCTGTTGCTCTTGCTAATGGTAGACCTGTTAATATTACTCATGTTGGTCATCGTCGGTTTTCTCGTAATATTTATGTATCTGATGTGCTGGTAGTTCCGGATATTACGAAAAACCTTCTCTCCATTAGTAAACTGACCAGGGATTTGAAATCTGTGATCTCTTTTGATGAGAATATGTTTGTTATTCAGACAAAGGTCACAAAGGAAATCGTTGGCCGAGGTCGCTGTGAGAATGGTCTGTATGTGTTGGAGCAGGGTGGTGCTGCTTTTGTTGCTTATGTTCAAGCGAATAAACATAGGGCGTCTTTCGACATATGGCATGCTAGGCTGGGCCATACTTCCCTAGCTGTTATTTCATTATTAAATAAGTTGAACCTGGTTAAGGTGGTTTCTTTTTCGCCTAAACCCTCTTTATGCTCTTCATGTGAACGAGCTAAGAGTAAACTGCTTTCTTTTATGGATAATCCCAGACGGGCTGACTCTTTACTTGCTTTGGTACACTGTGATTTGTGGGGTCCTGCACCAGTTTTATCAGAAAGTGGTTTTTCATACTATGCTATCTTTGTTGATGATTTCTCTCGCTTTACTTGGTTTTATCCGTTGAAGAGGAAGTCAGATTTTTTTGAGACATTTGTGCGGTTTCAGAATTTGGTTGAGAATCAGTTTTCCTGCTCTATAAAAATATTTCAAAGTGATGGAGGCACTGAATTCACAAATTCGCGTCTGCGGGCTCATTTTTCAGACAAAGGAATTTTTCATCAGATTTCTTGTCCTGCTACACCTGAACAAAATGGTAGAGCCGAACGCAAACACAGGCACATTACGGAGATGGGACTTTCGATGCTCATGCACTCTCAGCTACCATCATCATACTGGGATGTTGCGTTTGCTACTGCAGTCTACACCATCAATCATCTTCCTACACCGGTGCTTCAATATGTCTCGCCCCACTTTCTGGTTTATGGTCGTCATCCTGATTACTCTAATTTCCACCCTTTTGGATGTAGAGTTTATCCTTATACCCGACCTTTTGCCCCTCATAAACTTGCTCCAAGAAGTGTACCTTGCATCTTTATTTGATACAGTGCTCAGTATAAGGGTTTCCGTTTTCTTGATCCGTCATCCAAGAAGGTCTATCTCACTCGTCATGCTCGATTTGATGAGACTCTTTTCCATCTGCTACAGATTTGACTCCTGCTGCTGATGTTGCTCCTAACACCTTGGATGTTTCGGTTTTTGTGGATTTGGATGATTCTGTCTCGGGTACAGTCTCTACTCCACCTCCCTTGGTAGACACGCCTTCACCTACTGCACCTCCAGTTTCGTCGCCTGCTTCCTCAGCCAGTTCCTCACCAGTTTCTGCTTCACCGCCCTTGTCTCCACCAGTTTCTCCTTCGCCTCCTCCTCCAATGATTTCTCTGAATCCGTCGCCTGCTCCTCCGTGACGCATGACTACTCGTTTGCAAACTGGTAGTCTTACAGCAAATCGTAGGTTTGGTGATAATGAGATGACTGGTCTTCTTGCTGCTTTGCTAGCTGAGACTGAGCCGCGTGGATTTCGCTCGGCTATGAAGGACCCTCGCTGGACTACTGCCATGGATGAAGAAATGCATGCTCTTCGCCAACAGCACACTTGGGATCTTGTTCCGCGTCCTGCTGATGCTAATGTTGTCGGTTCCAAGTGGGTTTATAGGATCAAGCATCGTCCTGATGGTTCTGTTGATAGATATAAGGCTCGTTTGGTGTCTCAAGGCTTTACTCAGCTTCCTAGTTTTGACTTCACTCATACTTTTAGTCCTGTTGTCAAAGCTTCCACTGTTCGCATCATCCTTGCTCTGGCTGTGACGTTTTCGTGGCCGCTTCATTAGTTGGATGTTAAAAATACGTTTCTAAATGGAGTTCTGGATGAACCGATCTACATGGAACAGCCAGCTGGTTACTCTGATTCTGTTCATCCGGATTCTGTCTGTCGTCTTCGGAAAGACATTTATGGACTCAAGCAAGCCACTCGGGCTTGGTTTCAGCGGTTTAGCTCCTTTCTTGTGCTTTTGGGGTTCAAGTGTTGCTTAACAGACACTTCCTTGTTTGTGTTCTCTCGTGGATCGACTGTACTCTATCTGTTGGTTTATGTTGACGACATAATCCTTACAGGCAATGATTCTGCTCTTATCCGCAAGTTTGTTGCTCGTGTTGATGCTGAGTTTGCTGTAAAGGATCTTGGTTCTCTTCACTACTTTCTGGGTATTGAGGTTGCTCGCTCTTCGGCCGGATTGTTTTTTGGGACAGGCTAAGTATGCTATGAAGGTCCTTCAGCGAGCTAGAATGATTGATGCTGTTTCTGTCTCTACCCCGTTTACTCCGGGTTCGCAGCTTGTCACCTCTTCTAGTCCTGTGTTTTTTAATCCCAAGCTCTATCGATCTCTCGTTGGTGCACTGCAGTACTTGACGATTACCCGTCCTGATTTGTCTTATGCGGTTAACTCGGTCAGTCAGTTTCTGCAGTCTCCTACTGATGATCACTTTCAGGCGGTTACTCGCATTTTGCGCTATGTTCGTGGGACACTTCATTATGGTCTGATGTTTCTTCCTTCGTCTGTTAGTCTTCCTGTTCTTGGCTACTCCGATGCTGATTGGGCTCGATGTCTTGAGACTCGCCGCTCCACCTATGGCTATGCTATTTTCCTTGGTGGCAATCTTGTTTCCTGGAGTGCTAAGAAGCAGCCTACTGTATCTCGTTCCGGCTGTGAGTCTGAATATCGTGCTATGGCGAACACTGCTGCTGAACTTGCTTGGCTGTGTCAGCTTCTCCGTGAACTTCGGGTTCCTCGGTCCTCCACTCCGCTTCTGCTTTGTGATAACAGTAGCGCGATCTTCTTGGCTCAAAATCTGATTGCTCATAAAAGAGCCAAACATATTGACATTGACTATCACTTTGTTCGTGAGCTTGTTTCATCTAAAAACCTTCGTGTTAGTCATGTCCCGTCTGCTCTTCAAGTGGCTGATGTTTTCACCAAAGGTCTATCTCGTCCGCTTTTTGAGTTGTTTCGTTCCAAGCTTTGCGTCTCCTCGAATCCGACGCTTCGCTTGAGGGGGGATAATAGAATATCTTAATTTAATTTAAATATATTCTTGTATTGTTGTAGAATATATTCATTCCTAGTTTAGAGTTACCTAGTTTATAACTCTTGTATTATATATTGTACACTCTCAGATCAATACAATCATTCTGAATTTCACATTCACAATTTTCTTCTGATTTTTCTCCATACCTTTGAAGGTTCAAATACATCAACATCGAATACTACAAAGGCATTACAAACCTCAGGGTTTTGATCAACATCACAATATAATAAAGATTGAATTCAATGACAATGTAGAAAACTAAGAGTTTATATAATTGCCTTCATGGGTACAAATAGAGTTTCTTAAATCCATTCATGTAGATGCTATTGTTATCTTTCTGTGCAACTGTGTTTATATCATCAAAACCCAAATATCCACGTTTCATAATCCATTTAATTTTTTAAAACAAAATTAGAAAGAAAAACATTCAAAGGAAGGGATAACGATTAATGAAAAATACTCATTTAAATAATAAAAACATCCAGTCTTTGATTAGCCCCGCATTTAAAGCAAGTCCAACAGATTCTCTATTATAGGGATTTTAGTGAAATTTAGGGAATTTGGATCTCCAAGAGCTTCCCTATCTCTGCTGCAGTTTGTAGCGAGAGAGAGTAAATCCCTATATTTGTAGAAAGAGAAAGAGGTTTTTAGGCAATGTGATTTAATAAAATATTCATCCACTTTTTTTTTTCTCGTCATCCTCTCTCAGTTCTGAAACCACCGGAACATCGCCATTCATTACCGCCGTCACCACCACCTCTGCGCAGTCATCACCGCCGGCCGCCAGTAAACCCACCACCTTCAATCAGATTTCCAGCCTCAAATCACCACCACCTCTGCCCAGTCTAAAACCACCAAAGCACCGCCATTTATTACCATCACCACCACCGCCTCTGCTATCACCGCCGGCCGCCAGTAAATCTACCACCTTCAATCAAATTTCCAGTCTAAAACCACCACCACCTCTGCCCAGTCTAAAACCACCAGAGCACCACCGCCCATTTAATTCCAATATTTGAATCCCTTGAATCCAACGGTTGAATTGGTTCCAAAACCAATTCGTCTCTTACTATTTATTGGGCCTTGCTCCGATGTTCTCCCGTTTCACAGGTGACCGACCGAGTGCTTCTCAATCAGAAAGGGGGAAGAAAGGGGGATGAAATTCGACGGGAGAAAAGGGGAATAAATTCGACTGATATTTTGGGAGAGAAAGGGGAAAGAAAATAAAAAAGATGTATTATTTCATTAAAATTAGATTCTCTAAATTAGCAAAGCTGTTGGAGATAGAAAATAATATAGGGATGGTTTGATTTCAATCCCTATAATGAAGCAAGTTTTTGGGAAGCTGTTGGACTTGCCCTTAGAAATCAACTGGAACTTAAATCTTGGAGTACCGGCGGCGATGTTCTTCTGTCGAAAACCAACTTCACGCTGCTTCCTATTAGTGCCGCTCTTAGATATTTGGGGGTAGCGAAAATTTTTAAAAATGGATTCTCTATTTAAACTTAATTAAAATGAAGATTTTTTTTAAAAGAATGGGGTCTCATTTTGATCGATTTTCAGAAAATATGGAGATTTAAAAAATAATTTTTAAGAGAGACATACTAAATCTGAATTCTTTTTAAAAATGGCCCTATTTTAGTCCATTTTTTTTAAAATTAGCCCTATTTCAACTCTTTTTGAGGGTTTGAAGCGTAGGTTTCACTTGATTCACCTATTGGACCGGACATTCTTCCTATCAATCTCCCCTTTTCTGGTACTCGATATAATATATTATAGAATAAGTGCATTTATAATTTTTTTTAAACCAACTCTTCTTTTAACGGATCAAGTTTGCCTTTAAAACCTCGAGCTGCCCAAACTCACGCCTTCTTGTATCTGTGGCCAATGTGCATTGCATGTTATTGTAAAGCGGACCATATTTTTGAACACTGCTGAAATACATAATAGTTTCAAGAGAGTGGTAGACCTTCATAATAGTTTCATTAATTAGGTTACTACAAAATCAACAAAACTAAACATTATTCTACAATAGAAGAACAAAAAAAGACATCATAACTTAAACTAATTTAATGGTGCATTTTCTAGATTTTGCATAGTGTCAATGCATGCACGTCTGGTACAATAATATCGGCCTATCTATCACCCTAGTATCCGTTTAATTAAATCAACACTATATCTTCTCAATATTTAGTGACAAACATTATAGTTACTACAAAATCAACAAAAATAAACATTATTCTCAATATAAATCAACATTATTGTATATTCTCAATATTTTAAGTAGAGATTAGAGGACGTTCTTATGGATAAATCAGACAATATCTTCTATGTATATGTGGTGGTAGAACAATATTAGAATGTCATAAAAGTGTATAAGGGTCGTGGTATAGCAACTAGCACTTTCACCTAGTTCTAGTGTGTCCCTATAATTAGTGACAAACTTCCCTATTTTAGTGTTTCAATATCAAAATTTGACTTTGCATAATATGAAAGAACATATAGTATTGTAAACGATAAAATCGAGCAAAATTCTATTATAATATCGACCTTCTAAAAATAAATTCCTGATTTTACCCCTAAATATTATTTTATTATTTAATTTTTTTGTAACAAGTTATTTCAAAATATCATAATCTAAATTCAGAACTATATATAGTTGACAAAAACATCTATACATCAATGTGTGACTTTGAAGTTTGTAATGTATCATCAATTTGTTAAAAAAATGGGGCCCCGTGTTAGCCCATATTTTGGGAGATTGAAGCGCGGGTTTCACTTGTCTCATTGCAGGACCGGGCCTGCATGTTAACGTCGCGATTGCAGTTAGATTTTTTTAAAATAAAATGTATGTTCAAGATATCATATAAAAGGTCATTTTTAACAAAAAAAAAGTTCAATAGCATAATCATAGATATTGGTATAGTATAAGATATTGAACATATTTTAATTGATGAAAAGTAAAAAACGAGGATAATGTTCGCTTCTATGTGATTAATGACATAAAAATATTTTCATTGCAATAAAATAATAAATTACAAACTTTTATATACATTATGACTTTGTTGCGATAAATCAACAAAATTACTTCGTCTTTCTTCTAATGTTGTTGCGATTTAAGAGTTTCACGAATCGGTAATATAAATTAAACAAATAATTGAATATTTGATCATAATTGATTACAAAATTTAAAATACATTGGATAATAATGATTTTGAAAAATGGAAAAATTGTCATTGTGACTCAATTAGATATTTTTTAAAAAAACAATAAAATGTTCAAGATATCATACAGAAGGACATTTTAAACAAAACTTTCATGAGTCAATAGCATACACATATATATTAACATTAAAAATATCAAATTTATTTTAATTGATGAAAATAGCAAAAGAGGATAATGTTCGCTTCAATGGGGTCAATAGTGATAAATACAAAAAATTTATACACTTGTGATTATCATGAAGTTAATAAATTACTCATTCTTTTACTATATCATTGCGAATTTGCGATTTCATACCATACTTAGAGTCATATGTAACATATATTTCACAAATTTGTAACGTAAACTAGACATATAAGTTGAATATATGACTTTAATCTTTAAAAAATTAGTAATGTAGACATAAAAGTTGAGTATTTGACTATAATCGTGGAAAATTAGTGTATCTTTCATGAATCAGTAATGTAGACATAGTAAGTGTAATATTTGACTATGATTGTTGAAAGCTTAACATATCTTTCATGAATCAGTAATGTAGACATAGTATTGGCTATGATTGTTGAAAAATTTGCGCATCTTTCACAAAGCGGTAATGTAGACATATTTAGTTAAATACTTGAGGCCTTGTCCACTTCAGTTGAACTAAACTGTACTGAAAGTTGTTGAAATGAATTGAAATTGATGTTGAATTTAATTGAACGGTGTTGAAATGTGCTTATTCTACGAGACAATAAGGAATGAAACTGATTGAAGTTATTGAACTGAACTGAATCTGCTAAACTGAACTGAATTAAACTGAAAGTGCAGGGACATGTCCATAACCGTTGAAAAATTATCGTATCTTTCACAATCATAACGTACATAGTAACTTGAACATTTGTCTATAGTCGTTGAAAACTTAGCATATCTTTTAAGGATTTGTAACGTATACATAGTAAGTTGAGTATTTGACTATAGTCATTGAAAACCGAGCGTATCATTCATGATTCGATAACGTAGACTATAAATAGTAAGTTGATATTTGCGTATCTTTCATGATTCGATGACATAAGCAAGACATAGACAATTAGACATAGGAAGTTCAAAGCTTGACTATAATCGATGAAAATTAGCGTATCTTTATACGATTCGGTAACGTAAACTAGACAAACACAATTAGATAGTAAGTTGAGCACTTGACTGTAATTGATGAAAATTAGTGTATATTTAACAAATTGATTACATAAATTGGACAAGTTGAATATGAAAATGAACTGAACAATGACAATGTTATTTTACCCATTGTGATTATTAAAATTTTGGAAATATAAGAATTTAAAGGCTAAATGAATCATCAATAATACTCTTTTCGACTCAACTAAAATTTCTTACTTTCTTTTTTGGTCCGTCTCAATCAAATTTATTATTTATATTCCTTCCTATTTTAGCAATAAAATAGCTATGAATTACACATACACTCTAAATTAGTTTTTACATGTAACTATAACTTTAAGTCATATTATTATTTTAGCCTCTAAAAATTTAAAGATAATATATAAAATACTCTCCTAAATATTCTATTCAAAGTCAATTAATAAATATTGGGTAGGTAGGAGGAATTAGGTTAATTAATATAAAAATTCCCTGCAATTAAAGTGGGCCCTGCCGGCTTCTAGCATAAAAACCCTTCCCATCAGTCCCCACAAACTTCCCATAAACACCATTGTTCCATCAAAAACAATAAAACATCAATCACCCCGACATGGACCGCCACCTCGCCGTTCTCTTCCACCAGGCAAGCGGTTTTTTGCTGGAAAAAAATCAGTTCTTTTCTTTTCTTAATCAGTTCTTAATATCATCTTTAATTAATCTATTTTGTTTTCTTGTGTTTTGCAGGGAATCCTTGATGATCAGTTTGTGCGGGTACAAGAGCTCCAGGATGAAGGATCTCCCAACTTTGTTTCTGAAATGCTGGAGCTACATTACACTCAATCTGAGAGACGCATCCGGAATCTCCGAGAATTGCTGTATGTACTCATTTCTGTATCTGGAATTCATTTAATTCATGTCAATAAACTATATCGTTTTTGATGTAGCGACGTCGTTTTTTAACATGAACACGGTGACTGGTTTTGATTAATTTTGGATTAAAAAATTGCAGGATTGGTATGGGGCCTACGGACTACAAGAGAATGGAGATCCTTTTGAATCAACAGATGGGGAGCAGTTCGAACATTGGAGCAAACAGAGTCAGAAATGTTTGTGTTGCCTTTCTGGCTGCTTCTGAGCGATACGATAGATTTGGGTACCCCCTCTCTTCTGTCTTCATCTTGTTCCTCTCTTTTTACTCCTATGCATTCATACATTTTTAGTTTTTGTTTACGATTAATATTTACCACTTTTATTCTATTTATACATACCTTCCTTCATAAGGAAATATATTCTCCAAAACATGAATTTTTGGGACCATTGTTATGATTGATAAAACTGATTTTAGATGTTATCCTTTTTTTATTACTACTTGGTGTTGATGAAACTTTATCTGACTTCTATTTGCACGTTAATATATCTGACTTCATCGAGATTTTGTTATGATTGCTCTCTAAAAAGTTTTCTGAAGCATTTTATTTTGTATGGGTTTGATTGGTTTTTCAGATGTCTGAGAGCCTTGGATGTGCTGGAGCACGAATACTACTATTTCAAGAACAAGATGCATGAACTAATGCAGGTACTATACATTAACAACACGTGCATATATATGTTCATAAGTCTTTTTGTAAGCTATAAACATTCATAGTCTTCACCTAAAATGAATGTGTTTTGATGATTCCAGCTGGAACAACAGGAAATGCTTGCCACCACCGCAGTGCAACCACCGCAGCAGCAGCATAATCAAAGAAATTGAATAGAGCTGATCAACGTTGGGAAGTGGTGGGATTTGGTTTTGAGGGAGAATCGCAATGCATTTATTAGTGTTATCTGGAATTTGTTTACTTTTGGTTTACATTTGGATTCGTTTGTGTCTGTAGTTCAAATATTGGCTCTGCGAAACCGTGAAATGGCAACTTTCTGTACTGATTTGTCGAAACAAGTTTTCAACTTTTATTAATGACCGGTTTGGCGCTTTAGTTGACTGTGTGTTGTACATTTTTCTTAACTTGGAAACTGGAATGCACCCATTTTCTCTTTTTCCAGTTTTTTTTTTCGAAATCATTTTCTCTTTTTTCCAGTTGTCTTGCGAGTTTCGACATATATTACAGAGTTTCTATTTACACCACATTAAAGGTGTAAATAATCTTTAATAATAGAGATTAAAGGTTGGTAGGCTATATAAGATGGTTGGTAAGATATGATGGTATAAACAGAATAAATAAAGAGTTGGTCTCTTGAGTGACGGTCACTATATAGTGACGAAGGACTATATTGGAATATGGAAGGAAGGAGGTTCTTATTTGCAATTTTGACAAAAATGCACTATTCACTCACGTGCAATGTTCACTCAGTCTAAAAAACAAGCATTTTAGTCTAAAAATAGACGTTAGCAAACGTATCCACACAATCTAAACTACAAGCATTTTATTCTAAATACAACCCGTTAAGTCTGAAATACAAGCATGTTCTAAAAAACTATCTGTTTGGTCTTAAAAACAAGCATTCAAGGGTGAAATTCAAACATGCTCTTTAAAACCATTTTTTTTTGCTTCAAAATACATGAACTCTAAAAAGTAACCCGTTAACTGTGAAATGCAAGCATTCTCGAAAAAAATAACCTGTTAAGTGTGGAATGCAAGCATGTTCTAAAAAACAACCTGTTTGGTCTAAAAAACAAGCATTCAAGTGTGAAATTCAAGCATCCTGAATGCAATTTGCATAAATTGCAGAAAAGCCCCGCGCGTGAATGCAATTTGCATAAATTGCATAAAAAACCCCGTCCCAAACATCTTTGCATATAAACCCCGTCACTATATAGTGACCGTCACTTCCAAGACTGATGTATAAATGATATTTATACTTATCTTTTAGTCAAATTTTTATATTTAATTATTAAAATTTAAGTTATATTTTAATTTATATTTAATGTATAGTTAAAAAAATAGCGTTAATGTATAATAGAACGATTTTTTCTTAAATTTCATTTATAACAAAATACAACATACTTATAATTATTATCAAATATTATATCACAAGTTCTAAAATCATTTGAATTTTATAAAAATTATGTATCACCAAAATTAGTTTGTGTAATTCAATCAAAATCATAAAATATGTAAGTATTGTTTAGACATCTAATAAAATAATATTAAATATAATAAAATTAATTATTTTGCAAATTTTATTTACTATGCCGGATGTCTAATTTTTATTTGTGTATTTTAACTTAAATATTATTTAATATTTTAGCTTACCTGCATTTAAGGAGTAGATATATATTATGAATAGTATTAATAATGTGAAATTATAATCTAAACCCTAAAATTCATAATCTAAATGTGTGAACATGTGAAACTATATAACAAAAGAAGGAATACATTTATTTTAATAAAATGTTTACTTTAACATTTTATTAATCTCCATGATTTTCTTTTATTTTTGATTAAATATATTTCATCTATAAATTAAAATGTTAAGGAATAAAAATGTTAAAAGAGAAAAGTTCAAGTTGACTTATAAAAAAAATAATACAAGTAATCTAATTAATTATTGATACACAATAATTTGGTTGATTTGATTAATGTGAGATAAGGTGGTTCAAATAATAAATAAGATGATGTAAATAGAATCACTATTACGATTCAATCATTTGACTAGATTGTTATTTTCTGCAAATTCTGGTAAATAGTCAGATTAATTATTGACACACATTAATTTGATTGATTTGATTAATGTGAGATAACGTGGTTCAAATAATAAATAAGATGATGTAAATAGAATCACTATTACGATTCATTCATTTGACTAGATTGTCATCTTCTGCAAATTCTGGTTAATAGTCAGATAGTAAGACATAAATGCAGAGTCAAATGTCAAGTATTATTAATATTTATGGATTGATATTGTGGGGAAATTATATGGTATATACACTTGCATTATACTCCTCTAGAAGTAACTTATACATTTTAATTTATAATATCCTGAATTATCATAAAGTGTTTGTGATTTTTTTTATATCAATAAAGTATTTGTGATATTTTATTTTATAAAATGTAATAATATATCAATAAATTATCAAGCAACATATTGATATAAATATAAAGTCACGTTTTTACAATTTTAGAAAGCTTAATTTCTTTTGTCATATTGTTGTTAAAGTTCAAGTTTGGAAGTGTGTTTAGGCACTAAAGATAAATAATATAATTTATAATTAGTTATGTCAAATCTGTTAATGGAGTGATAATTCACAAGAATATATTAGGGTTTCAACTTTCAATACATTAGATGAACTTAAAAAAGAAGGTTCTTTCTCGTATTATATATGGTGGATTTCCTTTTAAACGCGTCAATTTATGAGAATAAATATACAAAGTATTCAGATTTGCAACTCATTCGACTCTCTCTCTAGAAAGCAAACACTCTGCCTTCTCTCTACCTTTTAGTTTTTAAGCCGTTCATTATTAGCCGTTTACGGCAGTAACGGCCTTATCCGCGGTGGCGCTATGGCGGATCCACCGCCGGACTGCGCCGGACACCCCAAACCCATGTCGTTTCTTCATGCTCTCACCACCAAACCTCCACCCCTTTCATCATCTCTCCCCTCCAACCCACTAATCCAGCCAATTACAGAGTCCACACAGATAAAAATGTTGTTGATATGTTGACGAAGGCAATCCCTGGAGTTAAGGTTGAGCTTTGTGGTAAGCTCGCCGGGATGAGTTTCAAGTGATTGTCATGCACTTGTATCTTCCCCATGTTGGGCTGGAGGGGGAGATTGTTGGGAGAATGTTAGTCCAGCCCAAATCCGTATACTTTATGGAAAAAGAATTATCTCTTTTATATACTTGGAAAAGAATAAAGAAAATTATATAAAGAGGTTTAGGGTTTTCTTGTGTATACGTGAGACGAAATACAAGAATACAGAGAGAGGAAAAATAAGGGTTTTAGAGGAGTTGGAAAAATCCCGTTGTTTGTGAGCAGTTCTGTTTTGGAGATCTGATCGAGTGGCAAACGTAGTCCGATTTTGCTGAAATTTTGTCAGAGTGTTCGTGACTCTTGAGGCTTCATTCTGAACGGTTGGATCGTCAGTGTGCGCTCTGGTTTGGGAGTTATAGCAGCTCGAAGTACAACCTTATTATTTGGTGATATCTTGCACCTTTTATCCTCTTGTTCTTATTGATGATGCTTGTGGTGGGTTGTAACCCTTTGTAGACTGATTGGGGTTTATTTCCCTCATTTTATCATAATAAGAGAGAATAGGTGGACGCCTCCAGTCCCGTGGTTTTTACTCTTCACACCGAAGAGGTTTTCCACGTATAAATCGCTGTGTTCTTTGTCTTTTATTTTTCCGTTGGCTGGTTTTATATATCTTCATCGCTGGTAGCTTTTGTGATTGTGTTTAGAATATTGGTTGGTTGTTTTGTCGTGTCCTTGTTGTGGTGTTTTTTGAGTTTTATCTCTTCCGCTGCGCCCCAACAATTGGTATCTAGAGCTTTGGTTCACTTTGGCATAATCATGGATTCTGGTGGAAGTGGTTCTATGATTAAGTTGACATCAATCAACTATTCTATTTGGAGACCTATGATGGAAGATTTGTTGTATTGCAAGGACTTGTATGATCCGATTGCAGTGACTGTTGCTGCAGACAAAAGTAGTACATCCAAACCTACTAAACCGGAAAAATTGACTGATCCTGAATGGGTCAAGTTAAAGAGGAAACCATTGGGGACTGTTAGACAGTGGATTGATATCAGCATATTCAATCATGTCTCTCAAGAGTCTGACCCATATGTTTTGCGGAAGAAACTGGAAGGTCTTTATGAAAGGAAGACCGCTCATAATAAGGCTTCTTTGATCAAGAAACTTGTTAATTTGAAGTTGAAAGCTGGTAAGTCCGTGTCTGAGCATTTGAGTGACTTCCAGGATATTATTAACAAGTTGATTATTATGAAGTTAAATCTTGATCCTGAATTGCAAGCTTTATTTTTGTTGAGCTCTTTGCCTGATAGCTAGGAGACTTTGGTGGTGACGCTTAGTAACTCTGCTCCGAATGGTGTTCTTTCTGTGGATGTTATCAAGGATAGCATGTTTAATGACACTACTAGAATATCAAGCCATCTAAGGCAGTTCATCATTCACGTGTTAAGGCAAAAAACAAATGCCTTCCCTGGTAGTGACTTGAATGAGAAAATCATCTAAGGCGGTTCCTCTTCCGCCTTAGATGTTTTTGGGTTTAAGGTGTTTGTTTCCGCCTTGGATGTAGGCTTATACGCCTTGCTAAACGCTTACGAACTCGCTAGCGTGAACATCTGTATGATATGAATTGGCTCGTTGCGAAACCGTAACTAGCAAACGCTAGTCCCAAACAAATGGTTGATTGTTATGTTACGACAGCAGCTTACGGATCGCCAGATGAAATACTAACGACTTCGCTACATTGAAAAGCCTAGACAGGTTACGAGACTGGTTACGACTTCCAGCGTGAGGATCGCTAATATTGGTTACGATCTCGTAAGTGAACCTAGTTTGTCATATATTTATCTGCTGACGAGACTGGTTACGACAAATAGGGGCGAATCGCTCGGTCATAAGTAGCGAACTCGTTACAAGCCAAGTTAAACCAAACGAGCCAGGTTATGACAGCCACTAGCTACTCGTTGGTAACACCGTAGCGAGGTCGCAACCGAACAATTGTTTTTCATAAAAATTGGGAAAATGATATTATAAAAATATCATAAAAGTAGTTGGTTCGAGAGAGTTAACGATTTCGTAAGACAATCGCTTATGTGTGTAGTGACGATGTCGCTACAAAACTCGCTAAAATTAAATGACGTCGTTTTTGCTCTGGGTGAGCGAGAAAAAAAATTTACGTTACGAGTAAGCTAGACATTTGCCTGGCATTGGCGTGTATGGTTACGAGCTCGACAGAGATTAGATTGGAGAGGCAGAGAAGAACGAGCGATTGGGTAGCGAGGGCGCATAAACTAAGTTCAGAAATATAATTCAGGCGATTGAAGTAGCGATAGTACAAGATGATCGCAACTATTTTAATGTTACGGGCGAGAGAAGTAACGATCTCGCAGGCAATTCGTAAGTGTCACAAAATTATAGGATTTGAGCCATTTCCACCCATTTCCACTAAAATTGGGTTTCATTTTAATTGTCTAAGCTGTCAATTGCAAGATGCATGGTATATAAGCACAAAACATGAACATGAAACACTATCAAGCCACATTTTATAAACTTATGGACGTAATGGAACTCAAAAGTAAATATATGCATCCATTTGACAAAAAAAGAAACTAGCTTTTATTGGGAATGTGAGGCCTAGAGATGTACCGAGATCTAATAAGGACCAAGTGTCTAGCCAATGCATCTCTACCATCCTGCAACTCCTTCTTGGTGTACGGTTCATAATTTTCCTCGATAATCTAACAATATGAAATGTTTTTTTAATGCTATTGAATACAACGTAGATAGTAATAGGTACAATAAGTAAGTTATAAGAATGCTTACGCGATGTAATTCCAAATTATCTTGAACAAGGCCAGCTACACACTCGCTTGCGTACAACATCATATAGTAACCGCACTCCCAATTTGACAATTGCTTTCGGTGCTGAAAGCGAAGAAGTATAACAAATGATTTGAAATGAAATCATAGTGGAAATAAATGAGCATTGGATTTGTACTGTCACCTGAATCTGTATAAGGTTGACCTCTTGGTCGGATTTTTTGGCTTGGTTCAATGCTATTTGGAGTTTGGATGGTTTAGGGTCTTTGCTACTACATTTGATAGCAAACGCCTCTATTTGAGTAACATAACCACCAATTCCCTTAGCTCTTCCCGGATGCTCGGCCTTCCCAAGTGCCCTACGTAGCATATCGTGTTTACCGACAGGGATTAACAAGCCTTCTTCAACTTCACGCTCGACCTCGTCCTAAAAAGGTAGTATAGTAAATGAAAAGTTATTATCGTAATCAATTGTTGTGTTAGATTGTTTGATTGTAGATACTAAAATGGAACATGGTATGGCGTAGTAGGTTAAGCGTACCACTCGATTAGCCACCCTTTTTGCCTCATCACTTGAGAAAGTCCCGTCTTTTTTAATTCTACCCAAGACGAATAATTGTTGCTACTATATGTTGTAGGGTCTCCGGCAATGACTAGCTTGTTCGCCACTTCCGCGTCCATGCCCCCATCCACTAGCTTGTTAGGAATAAAGCACTAACCGAAACAAAAATATTTGGCTAATTCGCATGACACTATTATTGCAAGATGTAGTAAGTAAACTAACCTTTGCGTCATTTTCTAACCATCGTTTCTTGAATGCCTCCCAAGTAAGGGTTACAATGTGATTGTAACGCGTACTTGGATCTTCCCCAAACCTCGTGCCCTTCGGTTTGATATAATCCTTGGCAAGGGTATATTTGTGTTCTCGATGAGCTTTTGATACGATTTGAAGAGCCTACTTCTTCACTTGATCATAGGATGTTGCCTCGATAATAAAGGGGCGCTACAAATGTGATCATAAAAATAGTCACACTCACAATTTTCAATTGAAATTAAAAATAACAAGTACCACACTAACCTTGCATTCCTTCCATATATCCTTTTTGATGTCGATGCTTAGTAGCCTCCAATCTGTTGTGTCTAATGTTGTGCGTATCCTACCCGTCTTAGCACACCAACTCGACCATCGCGCGACATCATCGTCGGGTGAAATAGCAACACCAATGTCATTAAACTTGACATGTGTTAGTATTTTATTATCGATCCTAATCTCTAATTCGCGACAATGTGTGAGGAGTTGAGCTTCTTTCGATGCGCGAGTCACTTCTCGATGTCTTCTAACCTCACTTGAACCGCCAACAACATTTCCCCCCCCCACTTGAGTCGGAGTTAACGGAACTTGAAGGGCTCTCCATTAAGCTTCCTTTGTATAGTGAAATTTGTTAATGACTAACACAATACTAATAAATCAAAGTTGTACTTTGTAGTAAAAACATTATATTTCATAATCCTAAAATTTAGGGCTAAGCAAGCTATGGAGAAATTTTAAAAGAACATCTTGATTTTCGTTCAGGACATGCTTCTGACATGATATTTAGTAATAACCTGATAAATGGAGGCACCATGTACAAGAATATCAATTTTTTAGCAAATGAGAATGAAAAAAATCGTACCTTTGCTATATGACAAAGTTGTGTCGGTAGAATTGATTATTTTGGTTGGGGATGGTCTACCTTGTTTGTCCCTCTCCTACCCATAACAAAGGATGTTACCAAATTGAACTGATGCTACCAGCTTCCAGTCCCGGTCCGGATACCAGATGAGTCCCCGATCCGGATGAGGCTTTGTCCGTTCTCCGCGCGCTCTCACCAAAGACCTGCAAAACAACGCCCCGGAGTATCCCGAGGATAGCTACTCCGGCGTGATGATGAAAGAGGGGCCTTTGAATAGGAGAGAGAATAAGGATATATTGAGAGAGTTTTTATCTGATAGAACATACCTTTCTCCACAAATCCAAGGCTGTACTTATAGGTGTGAGTGGTCAGCCTCTAGCCCAGAGGCAGTGGTCCTGTCCTTTTGTCCTTACCCGGAGACAGGTCATATTCATGTCCCCTTTGTCCCCGGATAACGCCATTCTAGCTGACGTCATATGGGCCGGACTACTCTCTGGGCCGGAGCCTGGATATGGGCCAGAGCCCATATCACCACTAGCCCCCCGAGACATGGGATTCGTCCGGAAGTGCGATCCGGAGGAGGGATCCCGTGTCTCATCACGAACGTTTTTCTTTTCTCTATTGGATCCGCCCGGAGGCATGCGATCCGTTCCGGGAACTCAGTTCCTATCCAGATGCGTCTGGGCACGCGCTCGCCATTTGTACTTCTTGCGCGCGTGTCTTGGAGCGCAATAATGAGGCGTGCTGCTGTACATTAAATGTGTTGTCAATTCAAACAATTCTGTTTTCTTTTCAAGATAAATTCTTTTCCTTTTTTCCAGAGAGCAATCATGTCGCCTTGGGACTCGCTCCACTTTTCGTCAGCTTTGTGTCTATAAATAGTGAACACTATCAATCACTTTCGCCTTTCACTTTTTTCATTTCCTGTTTTCCTTTGCTATTTCTGTTCATCCTCATCCTTCAGTTTTTCTTTCCTCAAACACTCATTTTCTTTTATTCTTTCTTTTCCTTTGATCATAATGGCTGCTGATGGCGTCGACGTTACGATAGGGATTAACCCTGAGCCAGAAGTCGATGATCCGAAATCCGGAGAGAGTGTCAACATCGATGCAACTGTCAATGAGCTGGTTCGAGCTATGGTGGTCCCTTTTTCCGTCGACTCCCGTTTGACGCCGTTCACCGGGGACCATACGGCGGTTGCGGCCATTCCCCGAAGTCACTTTTTCTACGGGATCACTTTCCCCCTTCCCCAGCTGTTTTTGGACATCTTTGAACATTATCAGATTTCCCCTGCCCAGCTTCAGCCCAACTGCATTGCCGTCGTCCGGGCCTTCCTGCTAAACTGCTACCGGTGCGACATAACCCCGTCCCTTGACTTGTTCAGATCCTTTTACCATTTGGATGCCACCAAGGACGAGAAGGTCTTCACTTTCCAGAAACGGAAAGGAGTGAGGGATTGCAGCAAGGGTCGCAACGACTACTATGCGAACTGGCAGAAAAACTACTTCATCTTTAACTTGGATAAGTATCCGTGCCCCGTGTGGATTGGAAAGAGGGAGAAGGAAGATAAAGAGGTATTCCGTCCGGACGGTGTTGACGTGGCGGACATAAATAAACTGAGCCATAACCAAATTGATCTGAACAAGTTTTGGATCAACGGGAAGTATATTTTCCCATTGATGGCGTATGAGGAGGTCGTTTTCACCCAGTGCCGCTACTACTTCCCCCGGGACGATTCTCGTAAGTCCCTTTTCTTTTACTCTTTGCTTTATGTTTCTTGTCACTTATCCCCTTCCGTTTGTTTGCAGTGTATCCTGAGATCGAGGCGGGTGTAGATCCTCAGTCCGGATCTATCAAGAATAAGAACACAGGCGGAAATCCTCCGCCCGGGACTACAAAAACTGCAGACAATGAGAAGCTAACAACCGGTTCGGGGACCAGCATGAAAACCCCAGCTACTGAGGAGGCAGAACGAGACAAGGAGAAGAAGCGAAAGCGCCAGTTAGCGCTGCTCGCGGAAGAGAAGGCCAAGGCGGAGGCCTTGAAGAAAATCGCGGCTGCGTCCGTGAAGCAGCCCTCCGTTTCGGGCAACGGAGCTGGCAACCGGGCCGCTGCCATCACCCTTGAGGATCCTCCGTCCTCTGACTCGGATGACGACGTTCCGTTATCGAAGAAGCCGAAGAAGAAGATTCCATATTCTCTCCGGAAGACCGAGACGGGCCAGCACTCGTCTGCCAACCAGATTGGGAAGAGGACGGAAAATCCGAATTTTTCCGTAAACAAGGAGACTACTCCGGACAGTAGTTACACTACTGGCCGGGTCAGCTAGGTAAGATCTCGTCTGTTTGTTTACCTTTTATTTTAAAAGATAGTTGTCTGATTTAATTCCTCGTAGGACTTTGCGGCCTACCTCATCGCTGCTCCGGGCGTCTTCGAGGCCATAAACAAGGCGTACCACACCCAACACACACAGCTATCCCAGAAGATAAGTGGGCTGGAGCGGATTAGGGGTAACTTGACCCGTGAGCTTGCTGCTTCGGAGGCCCGGACAGCCGAAGCTGAGGCCCGGGCGGCCAGACCTGAGGCCCGGGTCCAGGAGCTAGAGGACCTTTCCTCTCCGGGTGCGCAGCAGGATTTGTGTGTTGCCTTCACGGATAAGGTGCTCCGGAGCGAGGCGTTCGAGAAGAATATGCAAAGTCTGTGCCTCGAATCCAACAAGCTCGCAGCCCATCAAGTCTATCGGAAGATGCGAGGCTGGGTTCCGGAGGTCCGGAGGGAGGCGTTCACCAAGTGCTATGATCATCCGGACGCCCAGGCCAAATACAACTACGATCTGGACCAATTTTACCGCGGAGGGGTCGAGAAGATGCAACCCTCCGTGTTGACGATGTTTGAGGCTCATCCGGAGGAAAGCCCGGCCTCGGTGTCAGCTGAGTTAGTCCACGCCTTCAACGAGGGCCTGGTTAATCTGCAAGTTGAGGTGCCTCCCGTCCCGGAAAGGACCAATCCGGAGTCTCCTGTCAAGGCCAAGTACCTGGAGGTGTTCCAGCTATATGGCTCGCCGGATGCCAATGAGGACGATGGTGGCGATGCCCGGCTCGGGGATGACGAGGAAGGAGATGGCGGTCAGGATGACAACAACCGCAGCGAGGACTCTGATGTAGAGCGCACTCCTTAGCTTTTAACTTTTTTTTGTAATAGCTTTTCATCCGGATAGGTCTGATCTTCTATTGTTTAGTGTAGGAAGGACAATAGCGAGGACTCGGATGGGGATGACAACCCTCCGGATGATGTAATCTTTCTCCCCTTTTATAAAACAAGTTTTTTCCTTCTTCCAATACTTGTGTTTATTTTCTTATATTCAATCTTGTATCTTTACTTGTCTACAACCCAGAGGTCCGAATCCGGTTCTCCGGACCGGTAACTCGCGTGACCATCGTTCACCAGCTAGCTCCCAATCTACGAGCCCTCTGTGCCCTAGGTGCGCGGAGTTGGAGGCGGAACTTTCCGGATGGACGATGGGTGGAGAACGGACTCGCGAGCTTCTCATCCGCTCCGGAATGGAGTCCCTAATGGAAGAGTTCCAGGACGTTCCATCTTTGGCCGCTTGCCTCCGGGAAATATCAGAGGAGTTTGGCACCCTCTCTCAGTGTCAGGATTTTGCTCGAGAACGGATCAGTGCAACAAATGATGCTGACGAGACAATCTCCATGCTACAAGCAGAGCATGAAGATTACAAAGCCAAACTGAAAACCGAGTTGGATTTAGTTTGGTCCCTACTCCCCTTCAATTCCGAGAAGTTGAAGTGGCTGGCCAGCCGGACGGATTTTCAACGAGATTACTTGAAGTTGGAGGAAGAAAATCAGATGCTTGCCGGCCGGGTGATGGTCCTCCGAGAGAACCTAATGACTCTTCAGCTTTCGTACCATTTAACTGGATTGCGTCTCGGACTCGTCACTCCGACCATATACCTCAACTTTCCCCGTGACGTAAGTGCGCAGATTGTCCGGATGTTCAAGCTGGGGTGGAACGACCGGCAGTCTCAATACCGTCCTGCTTTTAAGGAAGCCGTCGAATGGTGGAAACGGATGCACGCCGGTAGTTCTCTCCCCCCTTCACTGACCCTCATTCCGAGTCAGGTGGCGATAGACTTCACCTTTGAGAGATATACAGGCATCCAGGTATCAGTTGATTCGGAAGAGTCTGCCCGTCGCGTGGAGCGGCTCCGCCAAGATGCCTCAATCATCCGTCCCTTTATCATTAGGGAGTTGGCCGAATTGGCGAGGCGGCGTCAGGCTCGTCTCCGGGGACGCGGTCATGGCCGGGGGAGGAAGGGAATCGGAAGGGAGCTCAAGAACGCCCGTAGCGGAAACAGCTGGAGCCTTAACTGCGCCCTTAACAGAATGGAAAGGGGTAGAGGTGCCCAGCAGATGACAAGGGGAAGGGGAAGGGGGAGGGGTACTCAGCCAGCACGCCGTCCCCAGGTCCCCGTCCGGATTCGCTCTCCTTCACGGTATCCGAGCCAGAATCCGTTCCGTCCGTCTAGAGCTGGTCCTCCAGTCAAGGGCAAAGAGAAAGCCAAAGTCACAAAGGAGACCATGCAGTCCTCCGATTTTGACTCCGACGGAATCTTTGGCTCCGATCCGGATGGCGCCGGTCCATCGGAGCTTCCGCCCATTCCTCCTTTTCCGTATCGAGGACCGGTGGGTCAGAGCAGTGGTACCGAGGTCCATAGCCTCGACGACGACACTCCGGAGCGGATTCCTTCTACCCGGAACCAGGGTGGGGCTCGAGACCTAAGACCTCCATCTCCGGAGAATGGTGCTATGATACCTTCTCCGGAGCCTCCTACTCCGGAGCCCACCTCTCCTCCTATCGACTGGAACATAAATTGGCCCAAATAGATAGGTTTTATTTTTCTTTTGTATCTGCGTCCGTCCGGACGTAACAGATTGTACAATTGTATCTATTGTATTTGTATGTTAATCCATACGGATTTAATTTCTTTCGGTGCATCATTTATCCAAATGTGATTTCTTTTCTTGTTGAGATAGCTTATTCAAGCGTTTTTTCTTGTTGTTTGATCAAACCGTTTTGCCCTTTTGTTTTGCTTACCTCCATTAGTTTATTCAAACAATTCGGAGGATTTTATTCATTCGTCTTTGCTCACTCCGTCCGTTTGTTCAAACGATCTGGAGGATCTTAATTATGCAGAATTGAAAAATAGTACATAGTAAAATTCGACAAGTGTAAAATTTGACAATTCTTCATTCAAAAAAGCGGACTCCGGCTAGACATACCCTTTGTCTAAATGCGGCCGGAGCCAAGTACATAGTAAATAGGACGGAACGGAATCCTAGGCTCAACCCTAGCCAGAGGACCCGAAACTACATACTTTAAGCTAGAAAAGGAACTTTATCGGAAAGCATATTTACTCAGGATGCCCCGTAGAACCTTCGCAGGTTGGCAATGTTCCATCTTCTAGGGACTGCACGTCCGGACTGATCCGCCAGCTCATAGCTCCCACCCGGGTATGAAGCCGTGACTCGGTACGGGCCTTCCCAGTTTGGTGCCAGCTTGCCCGTGGCTTCTTTCAGACTTTTATCATTCCTCCTCATCACCCAATCTCCGGGGATGAATGATTCCTTCCTGACACGTTTGTCGTGATAGCGCTTCATCCGCTCCTTCACCCTGGCCTCGTGCAGCGCTGCTTGCTCTCGTTTTTCTTCCAAAAGGTCCAAGTCCAGCAGCCTGCTTGATCCGAGCGGAGAGCTCCGTCCGGCTTGGTCCTTGTCCCAAGTGAGGGTCCGGAGATTGGGGACTCCCACTTCAGCTGGTATGACTGCCTCCGCCCCGTATACCAAACTGTATGGTGACTGGCCCGTGGCGGATCCTTCAGTTGTCCTGTATGCCCAAAGAACACTTGGAAGCTCGTCGACCCAGTTTCCTCGTGCCCCCTGCAGACGAGTCTTCAGCCCGTTCACCACTGTCCGGTTCGTAACTTCCACTTGTCCGTTGGCCTGCGGGTGATAGACAGACGTGAGCCGCTGCGTAATTCCGTATTCTTTACACCAGGATCGAAACGGGTCATTTTCAAACTGGGCTCCGTTATCCGTGACGATGTACTTGGGGATTCCGTAACGGCAGATGATGTTCTTCCAACAAAACTTGACGCAAGTGCTGCCACGGATGTTTGTGAGGGGTTCAGCCTCCACCCATTTGCTGAAGTAGTCGATTGCTACTATCAGGTACTTGAACCCTCCCGGAGTGGAGGGAAAGGGTCCGACCAGATCGATGCCCCATCTATCAAAAGGCCATGAACCGGTGATCCCGACCCTTTCTTCTTGCGGAACGTGAATGAGCGGAGCAAACCTTTGGCACTGTACACAGGAGCAGACGTACTTCTGCGCCTCTTCAAACAGGGTGGGCCAGTAGTAGCCTATGCACATTATCTTTCTCACTATGGTTCGGGCTCCCTGGTGACTGCCGTTTTGTCCTTCATGCATCTCCTTCACAATCCGAGCTGCCTCGTCCGAGTCCACGCACCTTTGCCACGGTTGGAGATATCCTTGCCTGAGCAGGGTTCCGTCCACTATGGTGTAGTGCGGTGCTTTCTGTCGGATTTTCCGCGCCAATGCTTTATCCTCCGGAAGCTTTCCGTGCTGCAAATACTCAAAGAAGGGCGTCATCCATGACTCCATTGGGACCTCCACTGCTGCCACCTATGGAACGTCATAACTCCGGGCGGATAGGGTCTCCATCATCAAGTTGCTCTCTGCGTCCGGCTTGATCTCAGAGGAGGCGAGTTTGCTTAAGGCGTCCGCCTTACCGTTATCCTCGCGAGGGATCTGTGTTACGGTAATGCCATGGAACTTAGCTAATAACGGCTTAACCGCCTCAAGGTACTTCTGCAAGCTCCGTTCCTTCGCCTCATACTCTCCGCTCACTTGTTGTACCACTATCTGAGAATCACTGTATACTTCAACGTCCGTGACCCCTATCTCCAATGCCAGTCGGAGTCCGGCTAGAAGCGCTTCGTACTCTGCTTCGTTGTTTGTTGCTCGGAAACCAAACTGAATAGCATACCTGTACTCCGTTCCTTGTGGGCTGGTAAGCAGGACTCCTGCCCCGCCCCCATTTGCATGAGACGATCCGTCCACATGCAACTTCCATCTTTTGGAGGGTGGTTCCGACCCGGATGGATCTCCTGAAGGTTCGGTCATTTCTACCAAGAAATCCGCCAAGGCTTGCCCCTTGATAGCCTTCCGGGGATGATACTTGATCTCGTGCTCTCCAAGCTCGACTGCCCACTTCATCATCCGACCCGAGGCTTCCGGCTTCAACATGATCTGTCTCAACGGATGATTCGTTAGAACCGTGATCGGATGACCTTGGAAATATGGTCGGAGGTGCCGGGAGGCATGCACCAACGCCAGTATCAACTTTTCCAAAGCAGTATACCTCGTTTCCGGACCTTGGAGTGCCCTGCTCACAAAGTAAACCGGATGCTGTACCTTACCATCCTCCCGGACCAGAGCAGAGCTTATAGCATGTTCCGTCGCCGCTATGTATAGAAATAGCTCTTCTCTGGGCAGTGGCTTGGACAGGGTGGGGAGGCTTGCTTGGTGAGCTTTGAGGTCCGTGAACGCCTGGCCACACGCCTCCGTCCACTCGAACGGTTTAGCCCTGCGGAGTATGTTGAAAAACGGAAGCTGCTTCTCAGCCCCCCGAGCGAGAAATCGGCTTAGAGCGGCCAGCGACCCGGTCAACTTTTGCACGTCCTTCACCCCCTTCGGAGGAGGCATCTCCATAAGGGCCGATATCTTTTCCGGATTGACGTCGATTCCTCGAGCTGACACCATATTGCCAAGGAACTTCCCTGCTCCAACTCTGACGGTGCTCTTTCCGGGCTGAGCTTGAGGTTCGCCGTCCGGAGCACGTCGAACATCTCCCGGAGGTCGGACAAAAAATACTCGTACGTCCGGCTCTTGACCACCATATCATCAACATAGACCTCCAAATCCGCCCCATCTGGTTCCGGAAAAGCTTGTCCGCCATCCTTTGGTACGTCGCACCTGCGTTTTTCAATCCGAAAGGCATTTTCCTGTAACAAAAAGTACCAAAGTCAGTGATAAAAGATGTTTTGGGACGGTCATCCTTGGCCATCGTAATCTGGTGATACCCTCGGTGCGCATCAAAGAATGCCAACACTTGGTAACCAGTAATAGCCTCGACCAACTGATCGATGGAGGGGAGCGGATAGCTATCTTTCGGACAGCATTTGTTTAGGTCTGTGAAGTCAATACACATTCTCCAAGAGCCATCGTGCTTCTTCACCAGAACTGGGTTTGCTATCCACTCCGGGTAGGATATCTCCTCCACGATTCCGGCACTCAACAATCTACCCACCTCCGCCCGGATTTCCTCCATGCGTTCCAGGGCGAGGGGTCTCTTCTTCTGCCGTATCGGTTTCAGCTCCGGAAGACATTGAGCTTGTGGACTGCGATCTCTTCCGGAACGCCAGTCAAGTCCTCCGTCCCCCCAAGAAAACACATCCTCATATTCTGCCAACAGGCTTCGTAACTCCTTCTTAACATCATCCGGCATGTTCTTTCCCACACTGACTACCCCCTTCTGTCCGACCATCATATCCTCCACTTCGTAAGACGGTGCTTCTCATGGATGGCTCCTACCAAGTCTGCTTTGACTTTTCCCTTGTCTGAGGCGGACAGCTTGGGTTGGCCCTCTCCGGACCGGGCATCCTTGATGGCGGTCAACATACAACTCCGGGCGGTTTGCTGGTGCCCCCGGACGGATGCGATACCGTTTTCGGTGGGGAACTTCATAATCAAGTGGAAAGGCGAACAGATAGCCCGTGCCTGCGACAGCCGCGGTCTTCCAATGATCATGTTGTAAGGAGAAACTGCATCAATGACGGCAAAATTACACTCCACCGTGGCCCGCTTTGTTGGGTCCTGGAAATCCGTCAGGGTGACTTTCAGAGGGATGACTCCGAGCGGATGGACGGTCCGTCCGGTGAACCCTGAGAGGGGGGTTTGACACAGTTTTAAATTTTGTCGCCCAATTCCGAGCTGATCAAAGCATTTCGCGAACATGATCTCTACACTACTACCATCATCTACGAACACTCGTTTGATCAGCACTCCTTCGACATCTGCTATTACCACCATCGGATCCGAATGGGGAACCTGGGGGGGTACCGGATCCTCATCCGAAAAGGTGATAGTCTCACTTGACTTGAACCTCTTTTCTTGTATCTCACACGGAGGCACGTATCTTCTTTTGGCCTTGATCGCCGTCATAGAACAGAGTCCATCTCCGACAATTCCGTTTATCACATTGATCATCCGGGGCTGAGCCAGGGGTTGCGCTGGTGCGGCTTGTCTTGCTGCCGGGTTTGCCGGGTTAGCTTGGTTTCCCCCTCGGGGGCGATTGTTCCTCCAATTCCTTTTCCGACCCTGTCCGGCTGCGGCTGCCGGGGCTTGAGCCGGGCGTCCTTCTCCTGCCACGCAATCTCTTAACTGCCCTACTCCGATCAACCTTTCAATATCCGAACGGAGCGCCCTACATCCCTCCGTGGTATGTCCGTGTGACTTGTGAAACTCGCACCACTTGTCCGCATTTGCTGGCGCCGGTACGCCAACGATGGGTTGCGGATCCGTAAACAGACCTTGGTGAACCGCGAGGATCTCCGTACGGGTCTTTGAGAGAGGGGTGTAGGTCGGACGAGCAACGACCGCTGGTGCTGGTGCTGCTGCTGCCGGGGCGGGTACTCGTCTGGATTGATCCGCCCGGGCCGGATTTCGTGCAACGGTGGTTTGGGTCCCCGTCACTGTAAGATATCTTTGCTCGAAAAAGCCCACAGTTGTCATCCGGACTTGGTTGGCATCGTGCACCGTACAATGCATCTCTACCACCAACTGGAGGTGGTAGTATGATGTAGGCATATTCTTCATGAGCTCGATGTAGAAGGTGTTGTCCCTCAGTCCGTTGACAAAGTTGTGGATAATGGCCTTCTCCTGCAAGTGCCGGTCCACCACTTTCATCGTCGCAGCTATGTACCGGGTGTAGAATTCCCAAGTAGTCTCCGTTTCCAGCTGCCTCATTGCCAGGACAGTGGCAAGGTTCACAAATGTGTGTTTCATGGCGGAATAGCGCCGGACCAGAGCGATGGCGAAATCCCAAAAATGTCGGAGCGTACCGTTCGGCAGACCCTTGAACCATGTCAAGCAGTTGCCTCTTAGGTATGAAGGCACCATTTTACACTGCAACTCTTCCGGAATGTCCCTAGAAATCATGATACTTGCATAAGTATGAACAAACTCTTCCGGATCTCCTTCTCCGTTGTAGGTTGGAAGTCCGTCCGGAGCCTTGGTTCCGGTTGGCCTTTTGAAACTCAATACCTCCGGAACCCAAGGTGACTGTGGAGGCGGTTCAGACGGTCTTCAATGGAATCCGGACAGAAAGGTGTTTGAAAACCGAAACCTCCGGGGAATCCTCCTCCGGCAGGTGGCATTCCAAATGTCATCTGCTGCTGACCTCCGAGCCCTCCGGCAGGTTGCATCCCAAACATCATTTGCTGTTGGCCTCCGGGTGCACCCATCCCGTAACCTTGCTGGATACCGTATCCCTGCTCAGTTTGTGCTCCCCAGTAAGGTGGTGCGTTTGGATTCAAACCAGCGGTCTGCTGTTGATGTCCGCCCGGAAATGGGTTTGGGTTTGGCACTCTTGGTTGATCCGGAGGCGGCTTGTCCGCTTCAACTCGTTGAGCCGCCTTCCACTCTTGGAACTGTTGGTACTCCGTCATGTTTGTCCTCAGGATGTTGCCTCCAAGCCCGGAATCATGACGCTTACGCTCCTCCCTTCCGCCTTTCGCCCAACTCGGGGTCTGGCTGACCGGCTCTGAGCATCATCCTCCGTGCTATAACCTTCCGGAGACTCCTCTGGTTCATAATCTTCGGCTTCATCCGAGTCGGATCCCTCAGGATGACCCGGATCCGGCGTCCCTTCAAGGTTGTCAGTATCCCCTTCTGACGACGCCTGGTCCCCAAACTGATTCTGGTTCCGCGCCTCTCGTGCTGTTCGCAATCGCTCCCTGGTCTCGCGCTGTATGTCTGCCAGAGTTTGTTCGGGCACTTGCTTCTTTCCTTTCCCCTTCTCAGTTGCCAGGCGCTGTCGCCGACGCTCCTCAGCCACGGCCCTTGCCTCTGCTGCCGCCTGCTTGCCCTGAAGAATTCGTTCCTTTTCAGCCGCTATCTTTTGGGCTCTAACCGTAGCGGCTTTTTTAGTCTTTGGCCCTCCTCTCGCTTCCTCCTCTGTCGGGAGAGGGTTCTTTCTCGGTCGTCCGCGCGGCATGAACGTAACTTGTAACTTGAAATATTTAGGTCCCACTGGGTGTGCCAACTGATGCTACCAACTTCCAGTCCCGGTCCGGATACCAGATGAGTCCCCGATCCGGATGAGGCTTTGTCCGTGCTCCGCGCGCTCTCACCTAAAGACCTGCAAAACAACGCCCCGGAGTATCCCGAGGATAGCTACTCCGGCGTGATGATGAAAGAGGGGCCTTTGAATAGGAGAGAGAATAAGGATATATGTAGAGAGTTTTTATCTGATAGAACATACCTTTCTCCACAAATCCAAGGCTGTATTTATAGGTGTGAGTGGTCAGCCTCTAGCCCAGAGGCAGTGGTCCTGTCCTTTTGTCCTTACCCGGAGACAGGTCATATTCATGTCCCCTTTGTCCCCGGATAATGCCATTCTAGCTGACGTCATATGGGCCGGACTACTCTCTGGGCCGGAGCCTAGATATGGGCCAGAGCTCATATCACCATGAACAAGAACAAATAAATATTGACATTAATTGAAAAAACCAAACCCTAAAATGTGGTTGAGAATTTATTGCAAAACTTACCAATCTTTTGCATGCAATTAGTGGCTAGTTCCACTTTGTTTTGACACAATTGATGTGAGAAGATGTATGGGATGGGTAATGGAGATTTGATGTGAAGAAAGTTGAGGAGATTTGAGAAGATGTGCAAAAGTTTGGACTTTTGGAGATGAAACCCGTAAGAAGTGAGGATAAGATGCCAAAAGTGTAGTGTTTTTCTGTTCTATAACGTGTTTACTTTAATCTAGCTTACCTTGTTGCGAAATCGGAACTCTCTCGTTAATCCTGACGTGGATATTTACGAAGTCGTTACGTGTTCATGTGATTGCCTTTTATGCTCTACTTTATCCTTCTAGCGACATCGTAACTAAAAAGCTGACATAAAGTATGTTACTAGGATGTTGCGATCTCGCTACGAATGCTCGCTAGAACCCTACTTAAGATTTTTTTTTGTTTTTTTAATGCACTCATACATTTTTAAATCACGATTTAAACGAAATAATGGTATAAGACACTAATCATTCTATTTTAAGAATAATTTTCATTTGTTCCGTCGTATGCTCATGTAGAACGGGATAGGGATTTGGTCACTTAATCTGCAATTACATAATTTGAAAGAGTTTTAAGAAACTTAGTCTTTAATTGTAAGAAAATAAGAAACTCTACACATCATGTGTACGCTTGAAAACGCTATCCATAGCTTACCTTTAGACACAACAACATAGAAGAGCTTCACACATGAAATACATATATATATATATATATATATATGCGCAGTTCAAGTGCATTTCATTAGAGATACTTAGTTTATTACAACTCATTTATGTGATTACAAGCATGATTATTGAATTAAACAAAGTATCATGCACACGTTCACTCACCAACTGTCATCACTCATCATACTACCGAGTATCGCTTAATAACATTGCATGCTTATGTACTAAGATGTACTCTGCTTGACATAATGTGATGTTCGATATTTTCCAAATTGAGTATTATACTGTTTGGATATAAAATGTACATATTTAAGAATATGATATTGCGTTTAAAATTTTAAACCGAATTATTGATGTTTTACATAGAGTTATGTCATACTGCTTATGTACAAAGATGTACTCTACCTGAGTGAATATCATGATGTATATTTAACAAATAGATTATTGTACTGCATCTATATAAAATATATATATGTTAGAATATGAAAATTGCTAAAAAATTAAAAAGTTTTATTTTTTAGTTACAATCTAATTAGCTTGTGTAGTAGCGAAATCGCTAGTATACACGTTACCACAGTTAAACCCTGAACCCTAAACCCACAAACCCGCAAACCCACAAACCCACATAACCCAGAAAACCTGTTGGCGACGGGGTTGCGATAGCGCTTGTTAGTAGTTCAAATAAAAAAAGGCTTTTTGGGTTACGACCTCGCTACTAATTAGAATGATTCTTCTGTAGCGAGTTCGCTACTCGAACGCTTGCCTGGCGAGGCTTTTTAAAACTCGCTACTAGATACTCAGGCTTGAGCGAGATATTAACGACTTCGCAACATACAGATGCGTGTGAACTAGCGATCTCGCAACATATAGAAGCGTATCAGCTAGCGATATCGCAAGTACTATTACTATAAATAAAAAAAAGGGGATCGGGCTAAAATTAATTAGCCCCAAATTGAAAACTCTTCTGCCATTATCACCGGCGACGATTTGTAACTTCTCCGACAAAATGCGGCCAAAGACCAGAGGAGCGGTGCGAGGACGGGGTGGTAGAGCCTCAGACAGTGGACGGGGAAGTGGCCCGGCGACGGGAAACAAACGGCGTTGGACCGAGGAAGAGGTTCCAGTCGCCCCGCCTCCGCCGGAAGTTCCAGTCACCCCGCCTCCGTCGGAAGTCCCTGCCGCCGCCGCCGATGGTGGGGAAGGGCCCAGCAGTTCCAGTGAGGAGGAGGACACTCCTGAGTTCTTCAACGCCGCCGCCGAGGCTAGGTATGAGCGTTGTTCCTCTCGGAAACTTGTGAATAATAATGTGTTTGATAGTAGTGTGGTTCCTTCGCTGCAACTAGATTACGTGCTAGACCATTTTAGGGCAGCATCTAGATACATTGCTTATGTTGCCTGAGCCCGTTTACCATGAAGAGGTTCTCCAATTTTATGCGAACCTAGGTTTAGAGGAAGGGGTTGAGGAAATAACTACATTGGTGCGGGGTGTTAAGTTTACGGTCGATAAGTTTAGCATCAATGAAGTTCTGAAATGTCCTTATCTGACTCGTAACGAGCTGAGGCCTACCAAAAAGGATGGTCCGTACGAGGTACATTACGAACAGAGGTTTCCTTCTGTTAGCCCCAAGCAACCGTTGAAGGCCGGTGAGATGGGTCAGAAGTGGTTTAAAAGGACTTCTGATAGGCCAGGTACAGCTAGGTTTTACCCGATCCACAAGCTTACCGAGGAGCAGAGATTGGTTTTGAGCTAATCTGCGGTAATGTGGTCCCGTCCCTAGGGCATGCATGTGAGCCCGCAGTTTGCAGTCTCATGGTATTCTACTATATCATGGAGAAGCTTCCAATCAACCCCGGCTTCACAATTCGGACCCAAATGATGAAGATGGCCAGACACAAGAACGCCGCGCTTCCGTATGGCAATTTGATTGTAGCTCTGATCAGGAAAGCGGGTATTTTTCCAAGAGGCCGTCCCATGCCGCTCGGCAAATACGACAAGGAGTGGCTCAAGCACAAGAGGTTAGAGTTGAAGGCCGATGGGAAGTACGCGAGAAAGAAAGAAGCTGAAGAGGCAGCCAGAAGGGCAAGGGGTAGGATGGGAGTATCAGGTATGATTCTAGCTTGTTATTAACTGTAGTTGGTTCTAGTTGTTTAATTTGTTAATGTTTGGTTCTTATCAACCTTGATTTGTTTGTGTAGATGCTGTTTTTGATGCCCGTGGTAGGCTTGTGGTGTCTATGGGCCAGTTATTGAATGAGATTGAAATGGCCGATAAACGGGCATGTGCTAACAACGAACGGCACCTGATTTCCGCACCATATTTCCCAAGCAAAAAGACACCGCGGGTCCTAGCGAAGATTTGGCTACAGCCAGCGGGAAGGAGCCATCCGATGGGAAGCTTGTTGCTGATCATGTAAGTGATGCAGATGCGGATAGTGATGATGGTGATGATGGTGATCATCATGACACCGACTCTGATGCAGAAGATGACCCGGCGAGGTATGAGATGATTTGGAAAGAGAGGCTGATCGGAGAACCCGACGATGATGTTGAACCGGGCCAAGGCAAAGAAGAGAACACCTGCATCGATACTGAAGCTCAACCAGTTGGCCAGAACGAGCAAGACAAGCAACAAGAGGGAGAAGGCAGTTCGGAGGAGAAGGCCGAAGGCAGCGACAAGATGTGTGTTGATGACTTGCATGATATGTTAGTCGCAGGCCTCTGATTTCGTAGTTTAGTTTGGTTTAAACATTTACTTTTTTGAATATTAACTAGTTTTTGGGTTATGATCAATTGTGTACGCGTCACCAAAGATGCCGTTTTGGTTACATGAATGTGGTCAATAACTTCAACGGAAGAGCGACCGAGTGAGCTCGATAGTGGCTCACCGAAGCTTCTGCAGTAGGTCACACACCGTCGACCTATGTGTTGGCTGTTTTTGCAATCTGCGAAGGTGACATTCAAAGAGGCATGAATGTCATCACAACCATGAAGAGAACCGACAAACAGGGCCTCCGTCTAGCTAGGCAACGCGTCCGAAGAGGTCTGAGATACGCTTGGGGTTGGACACACTACCGCAGGTACTTCTCAGAAGCAACAGTTAGGCCTAGGCCAATCTGCTGCATTCCGCATGCTGGCCTCAATGACTTTGTGAGGTACGATCCCTGGCTGCCCCTTGATCCGGCGGACATCACCTGTGATGCATGCACTTGCGATCAGGAACTGCTTCATGTACTCGGTGTACGAATCATCTACTAGTATTAGTTGTTTGTTCTTTACTATGTATTTTTGCATCACCAGTTGGTTTCGATTGTAATGAAGTTGTGTTTTCCATTTTGGCACATTTACAATTAATTTTTTCTTATTTTGATATATTGTCCCTTACATTTTATTTATTCATCCTAAGAGCCCATATCGTATCAGCAAAATCATTCACTTTTTGTATAGTGCGTGGACATAGGGATATCGTCACTGTCACGTTTCATGATGATTTATTATGAATAGAACACCAAGCGACATCGCAACTAAGTAGCACCTGTTTACGAGGTCCTTACGATCTCGCAACAAGCCGTATTCAGTCAACAGAAGACGCTACAATTGAGAACCAACACGGGAACAATGAGACCTCCGAGAACACTACAATTGATCACCCTTCAATACCCACCTGTTTAGACCCTTTTAAAGTTTTTGTTTTTGGAGTTAGAACGGCCAGTTCAGCCTAAATCTGTGACCCATACAGACGCCGTTGTGATATCGCTAAAACGTCGCTAACACCTTTGGATAGCCTGCGAACTCGTAACATTTCAATTACCCTCACATGCACTGTACATTGAACAATGACAAATTTGACATGCACAAAAGCGATACCATAACATCAAACCCAATATACTACCGTCCCAGTTACGACATCTCCCACATCCTCGCCTGCTAAAATTAGGGTTTAGCAAAGCTTACGAGATCGCAACGCTCAAACCTACAACTAACGAGATAACCTATGAAATCGCTACAGACACGTTTATATTACTACAAAGGTTACGAGATCGCAACAACCAATTCAATTTAAGGCGGATACATTTTATCCGCTTTGGTCAAGCATTTTTTAACGTCAAAACCCATTTCCGCCTTTTCCTGCCTCTTTCCGTCTTAAATGTAATTTTTTTTTGCTAGCTTGAAGAGGTAGCGAACTCGCTACATACCATCAAGGCGTAAAAAAACGCGCCAGGCTTAAACGCCTTAAATATGTGTCTTGCATCTACCCCTTTGTAGTAGTGTGAAGAACTACGTAGAAGGGAGATGGGAGTTGATCAATCGCAGGCACTTGTTGTTGAAACTCATGGTCGTGGAAGAAGCAAGAGTAGAGGTCCGAAAGGGCGTGGCAAGTCAAAGAATAAGTCTAAGTCCCGAGATGGGAAAGAGCCATTTACTTGTCACTATTGCAGCAAGCCTGGTCACATAGCAAAGCATTGCTACAGGAGGAAGAAAGAGCAAGGGAAGAAGAACGCTTCATCTAATGATCGAGGTGATAAATCTACTGCAGCGGTTGTTTCTGATGATGATGATGAAGGTATATCTCTGGTTTGTTCTGCTGGAGAGTGTCATCATGTCGATGGTTCAGATAATGAATGGTTAATCGATTCAGGAGCTTCTTTTCACTGTGTATTCAAAGAGGAGTACTTTATGAACTACCAAGCTGGAAATTTTGGTAGTGTGAAAATGGGAAACAGAAGCACTGCAGGTGTTATTGGTAAAGGCGACATTCATGTGAGGACAAGTGTTGGTTGCTAGCTGATTTTGAAGAACGTGCGCCATGTACCTGATTTGCGCCTTAACCTGTTATCAGCTAGTACACTTGATCGTGAAGGATACCATCACTTCTTTGGAGATAGTAAGTGGAGGTTGTCTAAGGGCCCAATCATTACTGCTCGGGGTGATTTACGTTGCAGTCTCTACAAGACTTATTTGACTGTTTGTCATGATGAGCTGAATGTCGTTGAAGATAAGAGTTCTCCGAATTTATGGCATCGAAGGTTGGGACACATGAGTGATAAAGGGCTGAAACTTCTAGCAGGTAAATCTTATATTCCTGTGGATTCTAGTGTTTCTCTTAACCCTTGTGATCACTATTTAGCTGGAAAATAGCATAGAGTTTCTTTCTCTGGTAAATTTACTAAGAGAGAAGAAAAGTTGGAGTTGATTCACTCTGACGTATGTGGTCCTTTGGATGTTGAGTCACTTGGTGGATATCGTTATTTTGTGACTTTTATTGATGATGCTACTCGGAAGACTTGGGTATATATGATGAAAACCAAAGGAGAAGTGTTTGGAATTTTTATAAAATTTCATGCCATGGTTGAAAGGGAGATGGAGAAAAATCTCAAATGTCTTCGTTCCGATAATGGTGGAGAGTACACTTCTAATGAGTTTAGAAGTTATTGTATGGAGCACGGTATTAGGCATGAGAAGACGGTGCCTGGAACTCCGCAACACAATGGTACTGCTGAAAGAATGAATAGGACCATTGTTGAGAAGGTTAGATGCATGCTGAAAATGTCTAATCTTCCTAAGTCATTTTGGGCTGAGGCGGTTCAATGTGCTATTTATTTGATTAATCGATCTCCATCGATTCCTTTGGGTTATGAAATTCCCGAGAGAGCTTGGAAGGGGCGTGATCCTTCTTATAAGCATCTTAGAGTGTTTGGATGCAAGGCATATGCACATGTGCCTAAGGAGCAAAGATCGAAGCTTGATTCGAAGACCAATCCTTGTGTGTTTTTTGGATATGGTGATGAAGAGTACGGTTTTAGAATTTATGATCCCAAGAAGAAGACAGTTGTACGAAGTAGAGATTTGTTGTTTTTTTGAGCACGAAATTGGTGCTGATCTTCTGAGTACCAGGTACAACTCTAACTCAGATTTGTCATTTGATTACACTGATGTTTCTGCTACTTCTAGTCCTGTTAATCAGCCACCGACTGAGGATGTTGAAGACGTTCAGCATGAGGCTGATGCACCTGAAGGTGGTGACGAAGTTCCTCAGAATGAGGATGAAGGGATTCATGAGCAGGGGGAACAACCTACCCCTGAAGTACCGCAAGTGCAGCTTCGAAGGTCCAGTAGAGGACGTATTCCGAATACGAAATATTCACCTGATCAGTATATTCTTGTTACCGCGGATGAGGAGCCTGAGAATTTTCATGATGTTGTGTCTCATAAAGACAAGAAATTGTGGGTTGAGGCAATGAAAGATGAAATGGATTCCTTGAAGAAGAATGATACTTATGATCTGGTGAAAGCTCCTAAAGGAAAGAAAGTCTTGAGAAACCGATGGGTTTTTAAGCTTAAGAAAGATGGTGATAAGGTTGTGAAGTACAAGGCCAGGTTGGTGGTCAAAGGATGCAACCAGAAGAAAGGGGTCGATTATGGCGAGATCTTCTCACTGGTCGTCAAGATGACTTCGATTCGTATTGTGCTGGGTTTGGCTGCAAGACTTAACCTGGAGTTGGAGCAACTTGATGTGAAAATTGCATTCTTGCATGGCGATTTGCAAGAGGAAATTTATATGATGCAGCCTGAAGGTTTTGAAGTTAAGGGGAAGGAGAATCATGTTTGCAAGCTGAAGAAGAGTCTTTATGGGCTAAAGCAAGCACCTAGGCAGTGGTATCTGAAATTTGATTCGTTTATGAAGAGCACTGGCTACAAACGAACTCAAGCTGATCCTTGTGTCTATTTCAAAAAGTTCCCCGGAGGTAACTTCATTATTCTGCTTTTATATGTTGATGACATGTTGATTGTTGGTCAAGATAGCAGGATGATTAATGATTTGAAGAAAGCGTTGTCCAAGTCGTTTGATATGAAAGATTTGGGTCCAGCAAAGCAAATCTTAGGCATGGAGATTGTTCGCGATAGAAAAGCTGGAAAGTTGTGGTTATCACAGGAGAAGTATATTGAACGTGTGCTTGAAAGGTTCAATATGAAGAATGCTAAGCCTGTTAGTGCACCTTTGGCATCTTATTTCAGATTTAGTAAGAAAGACTGTCCTAAGACAGATGAGGAGAAAGAAAGTATGTCTTCTATTCCTTATTCATCTGCTGTTGGTTCTTTGATGTATGCTATGGTTTGTACTAGGCCAGACATTGCACATTCTTTTGGTGTGGTTAGTAGATACTTATCCAATCCGGGTAAGGTTCACTGGAATGCAGTGAAGTGGATTCTTAGATATTTGCGTGGTACTTCCAAGTTGAGCTTATGTTTTGGAAGTGGCAATGTTGTTCTTGAAGGTTATACTGATTCGGATATGGCTGGAGATATGGATGGAAGAAAGTCTACCTCAGGTTATTTGTTTACTTTTTCGGGGAGAGCCATCTCATGGCAGTCCAAGCTACAAAAATGTGTAGCGTTGTCAACAACTGAGGCAGAGTATATCGCAGCTGTTGAAGCAGGTAAAAAACTGTTATGGTTGAAGAGATTCCTTCAAGAGTTGGGTTTGAAGCAAGAGAATTATGTTGTGCTTTGTGATATTCAAAGTGCTATTGATTTGAGCAAGAATTCCATGTATCATACTCGTACCAAACACATTGATGTGAGATATCATTGGTTACGAGATGTTATTGAGGAGAAGCTTATGAAGCTGAAGAAAGTCCACACAGATAAGAATGTTGCTGATATGTTGATGAAGGCAATCCCTGGAGCTAAGGTTGAGCTTTGTGGTAAGCTCACCGGGATGAGTTTCAAGTGATTGTCATGCACTTGTATCTTCCCCATGTTGGGCTGGAGGGGGAGATTGTTGGGAGAATGTTAGTCCAGCCCAAATCCGTATACTTTATGGAAAAAGAATTATCTCTTTTATATACTTGGAAAAGAATAAACAAAAGTATATAAAGAGGTTTAGGGTTTTCTTGTGTATACGTGAGACGAAATACAAGAATACAGAGAGAGGAAAAATAAGGGTTTTAGAGGAGTTGGAAAAATCCCGTTTTTTGTGAGCAGTTCTGTTTTGGAGATCTAATCGAGTGGCAAACGTAGTCCGATTTTGCTGAAATTTTGTCAGCGTGTTCGTGACTCTTGAGGCTTCGTTCTGAACGGTTGGATCGTCAGTGTGTGCTCTGGTTTGGGAGTTATAGCATCTCGAAGTACAACCTTATTATTTGGTGATATCTTGCACCTTTTATCCTCTTGTTCTTATTGATGATGCTTGTGGTGGGTTGTAACCCTTTGTAGACTGATTGGGGTTTATTTCCCTCATTTTATCATAATAAGAGAGAATAGGTGGACGCCTCCAGCCCCGTGGTTTTTACTCTTCACACCGAAGAGGTTTTCCACGTATAAATCGCTGTGTTCTTTGTCTTTTATTTTTCCGTTGGCTGGTTTTATATATCTTCATCGCTGGTAGCTTTTGTGATTGCTTTTAGAATATTGGTTGGTTGTTTTGTCGTGTCCTTGTTGTGGTGTTTTTTGAGTTTTATCTCTTCCGCTGCGCCCCAACAGTTTAAAGGTAAAATTGCGTGCATTATTACGCCGGACGAAGTTGCCCAACTGTCATCACACTACAGTAACGCTCTGGTCGGAAAATTTCCGAGGCTGAAACCATCGATGGAATATCTATATGAAGCTTTCAAATCAGTAGGCTTCAACGGCAAATATCAACTCGGCTCCCTAGATTTCCGACACGTACTGATCCGTTTTGAAGATCCCGACAACTACCGGAGATGCTGGATGAAGCAAGCATGGTCTTTCAAAGGTCCGGTTATGAAAGTCTTCAAGTGGACTCCAAATTTTACACCGGAGTCAGAAACCTCTATCATTCCAATCTGGGTAACACTTCACAATATCCCTCTATTTTGGTACAATACTGCGATGCTGGAAACTATTGGTAATAGCATTGGCAAATTCATAAAAATGGATTTAGCCACTGCAACTCTGTCTAGGCCCTCAGCAGATAAAATGTGTGTTGAGATAGATTTATTGGCCAAAATCCACAATACAGTGACTCTAACTACTAGTATAAGTGGTGATGTTGCAGACTTTGAAATTGAATATGAGCAGATACCATTATACTGTAGGCACTGTAAGAAACTAGGCCATGAAGCTATAGAGTGTAGAATTCTGCACCCTGATCTAAAGCCAGCTCCATATAACCCCAGATTCAACAATCACCTTGGCTCCAAATCTAACCCTCCACCTCAAAGAAAACCACACACTCTTTACCAAAAACAAACTCCCACTCCTCAGACAACCTCCTCTTCTGGCACTACTTATGCAGATAAGCAAAAAAAATTAAAAAACCAAGCCCCTCAGATGGGAAGAGCCCAACCCCAACCAAAGGAAGCTGAACTGAGATATATGCAGAAGGTGCCTCCACCCCCACCCCCCATACAAATAGATGATGAACAGCCAATATCCCCTCAAAAGCTTAATGGAAAAATGAGTGACATCCTTGATACTACTTTAACTCCACTAGAAGCCAATCAGGACTGTTACATCACCTCTACATCTGGAGACAAAGTGACAATTGAAGAAACCCTCACTACAAATGTTTATCCACCTTCCCAACCTATTGAGTCCCCTACTTGCACTCAGACTGAAACTTTGTCAGACTCACATACTGCTCTCACAGTCACTTCAGAACCTGGTCATACTCCCCTTTCAAATCATCTCCCTGTCCAACCACCAACAGCACAATGGTCTACAGATTTCTTCCACTTATACAAGAGGATGATGAGCAAGAAAATGTGGATGAAAATAGGGAAGACAATCCTATCAGAGAGGTTAATCAGGTCTCCAACAGATTCTTACCCTTACTACAGGAAGGAGAGGATCAGGAACATACATCTGATGAAGAGTTCACAGATGCCCTGATGGACAAACAACAGGAAACTCAAGATGACACTCTCACTGCACCTACAATATCCAACACCTCAGCATCTGAGCAAATCCAAGGTACTGTCTCTACTTACTTTACTCAGGTAAATAAAGTCCTTACCAGGACCGCAACAAAAAGTATCCAACCACGTAAATATGATAAATAAAACCTTAGGTATTAATATCTTGGTTTGGAATGTCAGAGGTATGGAGACTTCAATTTTGAGGATTGAGAAACTACTAAGAATTCATAAACTGGACCTTATCTGTTTCATTGAGCCTCAGCACAAAAATCATGAAATTTTTGAATACTGCAAAAAATTTCATTTCACTCACTGCATGCACTCATCTCTATGTGGTATTTGGATCATGTGGAATGACAATTTAGTAATAAATCTAAGGCTTGATCATAACCAATTCTTACTAGTACAGATCAACAGCCAATTACTAAATCAGTCAATGGAGGCTGTTTTTATGCATGGTTTAAGATCTAGGAAAGGAAGAAAAGATTTATGGTCTGACCTGGTTAGTTTACAGCTTACTGAGTGTTTATACATAGGTGATTTCAATGCCATGACTACCATCTCTGAATATAAAGGACCCACTTCCCAAATTAGGTACTATACAGGATTTTAATGATTTTATTAATACAATGGCACTTCACACACTGAACACAGTAGGGAATTTCTTCATATAGGCAAATGGCAAAACCAAGGAAGGTGGAAAAAATCTAATTATTGAAAGACTGGATAGAGCTTTGTGCTCCCTCCAATGGCTATCAAAATTTCCACAATCCTCTGTCCTAGTCCTAAATAAATTATCTTCTGATCACTGTCCTCTTCTCTGTAGAATTGGATCTGATATTCCTTCTACTCCAAGACCATTTAGATTTGTCAACACCTGGTTCAAAAGAGACCATTTCAGGGATTTGATTAAATCTCACTGGAATGAACCTCTGGAGGGTAGAGGAATGTTTAAACTATTTATCAAGCTAAATAACCTCAAAGTATATTTGAAAAAATGGAACAGAGAGATTTTTGGCAACATTACTGATAATGTAGTTAAAGCATAAGAACAATTGAGACTCCAGGAATGTGCTTTTGAGTTTAATAGTTCAACCGATGAGCTAATTAAATTAAATAAGGCCAGATCCATTTTAGTTAGATCACTAAAAGAGGAGAAACATTTCTGGAAAAATAAGACGAAGGTAAAATGGCTTAATGATGGTGATGAAAATACAAAAATTTTCCAGCAATCTGTGAAGGAAAAAAGATGTAGACTTTCAATCACTAAAATTAAAAGTGCTTCTGGGAGGTGGCTTGATGACAGTACTGAGATAGAAAATGAAGCCATCATTTTCTTCCAAAACTTGTTATCTGATGAGCCTCACACTAGTGCACAACCACAGGTTACTCGGCACCTAATTTATGGTGTTTTTGAAAATTTTGGCGGAACCGCCGAGTATCTAGGTTACGAATTCGTAACCTGTCATTCGCCTAGGGTTCAAAAAAAAGGACGGCGTATTCATGTTTATATAAGGCGTTTTCCAAAAATGCCGTAAAGAGGACACACAGAAGCGATATCGTTACGTGATTCGCCCACAAGCGTTACCACTAGCGATATCGATTATGATTACAATTATATCTTGTGAGCTTTACATACACAGGCGTTACCACTAGCGATATCGTTTGTAACTAAAGAAGCGATATCGTTACGTGATTCGCCCACAAGCGTTACTACTAGCGATATCGCTTGTTATAAAAATATACAAATTTGTATAGGTGTGCAGCGTACGTAAAGGTGGACGTACGAAGCAGTATAGTGTAGAATAGGTTTACTGCAAGGTTAATTTTCTCATTGATTATTGACGTGTATAATAATACAAGGATAGTCTAACTATAATCCTATAATATCTCTAAAAATATTCTACGTATATTCTGTACAACTTAAAATATCTATACTAAGTCAGAGACGGTAAAAGAAGAAGTTTATGGTAAATAGGATTTACACTTTAATACTTGTGATTACAATTATATCATGTGAGCTTCACATATACAGACGTTACCACTAGCCATATCGTTTGAGGTTCACATACGAAAGAAGCGATATTGTTACGTGATTCGCCGGTTCGCCAAGCGTTACCACTAGCGATATCGCTTGTGATTACAATTATATCTTGTGAGCTTCATATACATAGGCGTTACCAGGAGTTTCATATATGAAAGAAGCGATATCGTTACGTGATTCGCCCACAAGTTTTACCACTAGCGATATCGCTTACCAGTTTAAAATACAATATTATATAACTTTTTTTTAAACTAATTATGAATATATTTGTTAAACGCATGACCAATTTTCATAGTAGTTGAGTTATAGGTGCAACATGTTTGCTTGTAAATAGCATAAACTTCCATCTAAGTAGTAGTTATTAGTTTGACTTTGCTATTAACAAGAAAACATAAATATCCTGATCACCCATCTTTTATGCTCAAAATAACCTCCACACATATCCAATCGTAATTTACTTTCGAATAAAACGTAACGAAAATGAGTATATATATAACTAGTCAAATGCTTACCTCAATTACTCGACTTTGTACCTGAGTATGACAATGATTACTTTACTTAGTGTAAACTATTACTAAGTATAACCAATCAAATGTCACACCTCGACGACTCTGTAACTGAATATAACCAATCAAATGTATGTTTTGATTACCCGACTTTGCTTTTTGTAAACTATAACTAAGTATAACCAATCACATGTCACACATTGATTACTTGACTTGGTGTAAAATATAATAAAATAGCGGACCTCAATTACCTGACTCTGTAAATGAGTAGGCATGTGTGACTTTGCGTAAACTATAACTACACTGATCGAGTATAGGCAATAAGATGTCACACATTGATTACTTCTGTAAACACTGACTAACTGAGTATACCAATTCAAAGTCAAAACTTATTTGAATATTATAAATACTAGTTAGATTAAGTATAAATGATCAAAAAAGATAACATTAATTGATTATCTATATACACAATTATAACTTGTCAAAAAAGATAACATGACTTGTTATATATAAATATTAACTAAATGAAGTATAACTGATCAAAGAAGATAACATGACTTGATAATCTATAAATACTAACTATTAAAGATTGTATAATACTACTTATAATCAATTGTTAAAGGTTAAAGTAAATTGAGCTTAATCTTCAAGTATGTATATTTATATATATTGAATAGTAAAAATGACCGTAAAAATATAATAATTATATCTATGTGGTGGTGCCGTCCCATGAAAATCAGCCTATTGAACTAAACACAAGACAGTGATGCGACGGTAGTAGTTCAAATATGGCAACTGTATATATATTTTTAAACTTCCATATTATTGTATCCCGTGCACATTATATGGAATGGCAATGGTACATACATTTTTAAGCTTCCATATTTGTATCTTGTGCACATTAAATGGAATGTCAATTATATATATATATTTTTTTAAGCTTTCATATTTTTGTACCCAGTCCACATTATATGGAATACATATTTTTCTAAACATGGAATTTTATTGCTGTGTTTTTATATGATTTTTCAATTTTAATTAATTAGTATCAAATCTTATTGATATTAAGTTTTCCCCAAATCAGTTTTCCCCAATATATATATATATATATATATATATATATATATATATATATATATATATATCCACGCGAGATAAAAGAGAAACAAAACTCTCCCAAATCAGTGTTCCCCAATATATATCCACGCGAGTGCCCGGTCACGAAATTGTCCGGCCGACGGTGATGATAGTCCGGCATTAGCGAGCAGTTGGTGAGCAGGCCGGCGTTGGCAAGCAGTCCGGCGTTGGCAAGCAGTCCGGCGAGGTCAAGCAGTCCGGCGACGTCAAACTGGATCGGTAGGAACTGCTGCGAGGATTGGGTAGCCGGCTCCAATTGTTGCTGGATTGGGCGGAGGCGGAACCTCACCGGATGACGGGGACGAGCTCCGATAATTGAATACACATCCTCCTCAATCTCGTCCTTGGACAGGGATATCTTAATCTTCCTCTTCTCCTCTGCCTCTCGGAGCCACCTCCGTCGTGCGGCACCACCGGAGCCGCCGCGGGACGGCGTCGCTGCTTCTTCGCAGCCTCCTTGCCCTGCGACGGAACCGCCTTGCTCTCCGCCGCCGGGAGAGGATCCTCCGCCGCTGGGATTGGGGTGTTTCGAGTCCAGCGGAGGTCCATTGGGATATTGTGCAACTTGTTCTTCTGGCTGCTCGACTGCGGTGCTGAAACCATTTGGTACAGAGGATGGTGAAAGTGGTGGCAGGGGAATAAAATAGGGCACGGTGGCTTTGGGTGTCGTGAAGTATTGTGTGTCTGTGTATATACGTGCTTGGGGAGGTTATGGTTATGGAGAGAATGATCGAGAGAGAGGTAATATATATTTACCTCACCGGAGCATATATATTTCAACGGCCTTCTCTTTCATCTGATTACAGGTTTCAATCTGATTACGGCCTTCTATTTTCCCTATGTCGATTTATTTAAATCTTGTCTGTGTTTTTAGAATTTATGGTTTTCGTGTGTGTGTGCTGAATTGATAAGATCGTATTTCAATTGTCGTCTGAATGTAGCTCTTGACCATGGACAGTGGAAGCACTTCGACCTTAAGGTGAAGGATGACAAGACTCTTCTCTTCGGAGAGAAGTCTGTCCGAGTCTTTGGATGCAGGTGAGGGACTGTTTTGCATGCTGTAATTTGTTTGATTAGGTGTTGTGTTTGCTGGAACAGTGTATGGAGAGATCAGTACTGATGGTGATTTTTTTGTGTGAATTGTTAGGAACCCCAAGGAGATACCATGGGATGAGGTTGGAGCTGACTTCTTTGTTGAGCCCACTGGTGTTTTCACCGACAAGGACAAGGCTGCTGCTCATATCAAGGTACATGATCTGTTCTTCATGTATGTATTGAGTAGATTTGATTGGAGCTGAGTTTATAGCTTATTGAATGTATCTTGATTTGTCCATGCTTACATGTATGATTCTGACTATATTATAATATTATTGAACATATTAGTATGATGCTAGTTAATCAATGATGTTGCTGCGTTGTATAGCTTTGTTTGTGTTATTTTGTTATATTCATACTACTTGTATATGCTGAAACTGTTTGTATATGTTAGTTAATTGTTGATATTGCTCTGAGTATCTTGTTTGAACTCTGTTTCATGACATCTTTTTCTTTTATGACTTATGCAATATATGTGCGGCATTTGTACTTTATCTGTGCAGAAATTGTTTAATATGTGTAGAAATTGTGCTTTCTCGTTGTGCATTGTGTGTAGTGTGTGTTTGAAAGAGAGAGAGGCAGCAAGAAAAGAGGCTTCTGGCAATGTAGGGGAGCACAAAAAAGATGAAGGAAACTTCGGCTGATCTTCCTGTCAAAGTGAAAAGTATGGACTCTAGTGAAGCAGCAAGGAGCAGCAAGCATAACAAGGAATATGATGTTAATGACGTTTTCCCCGAAGAAATAAGGATTGCTAGGTATATTGTTGATGTTACATCTAGAGCACTTGATATGATGAACAAATTTGGAGGATAATTTGTTCTCCGTGCATGATAACTTTCCAAGTTCTTGTACTCTTTTTTCTTAATATATGATCGATGAAGAGTTCTTTTAACATAATTTTCAAATAACTTTGATTTATAAGCTTAGTAGAGTGACATTTTATTGTTTATAGAGCTCTCCAATCCAAAATGGATTGGAGAGCTGTTTTTTTACACGAGCGAAGCACACTTACGAGTTCTCAACCAATTTCACCTTGGAGCAAAATTACATACGAGTTCTCAACCAGTTTCTCCTGGAGGCGAAACCACTTACGAGTTCTCAACCAGTTTCTCCTGCAGGCGAAACCAGTTGCGATATCACAGCTGGGCAACTGGTTTACGGCGTTTTAAGAACCGCCGTGTAAAAAAAGCACTTTGATTTACGGCACAACCCGTTACGGCACTTCGAAAATGCCTTAAATGGTACAACCGAACCGCCTAGTAACCTAGGCATGTGCACTAGTGTCATCCTGAGCATGAACTTTTTGCTTCCCATTTTCTCTCCAAAATCCCTAATTTGGTGACTAAGGAAGATAATGAGGAACTAATTAAGCCAGTTACCCTAGAAGAACTAAGGCAAATTGTTTTCAGTCTTAATAAATTAAGCAGTCCAGGACCAGATGGTTACACTGCTCAATTTTATATTAAGGCCTGGGACATTATTAGCCAAGATTTATTAGAGGCATCAAATGATTTCCTGTCTAGATCACATATACATAGGGGCATTTCCAGTACCTGGATCACTGTGATTCCTAAAAAAGAAACCCCTATTTCCTTTAGTGACTACAGACCAATAAGTCTTTCCAATGTTTCCAATAAAATTTTTTCAAAAGTACTGATGGAAAGACTTAAATCTTTGATGCCTAAATTAATTTCCCCACAGCAATCTGCTTTCCTTCAGAATAGGGACATTGCTGATAATGTCATCTATCTGAAAGAATTGTTCAAATTTCCGGATAAAAAAGTCAGAGATCCTAATTGCATTCTTAAATTAGATTTAGTGAAAGCTTTTGACAGGGTCAGCTGGTCTTTTTTAAAACAAATACTCCAAAAATTTGGTTTCAGTGGCAAGTTTATTCATTGTATACTCAAGAATCTATCTGATGCATGGTTCTCAGTCCTGATCAATGGCAGGCCAGTAGGATTTTTTAAAGCCACTAGGGGCATTAAACAGGGTGACCCCCTCTCCCCTTTCTGTTTAATCTTTTTTCTGAGGCATTTACCAAAAGCTTAGCTTTCATTTTTGAAACTTAGAAAACTCAGCTACTACAGCCTACCAACCCCATGCTATCAATACCTCCCATTTATCCTATGCTGATGACACTGTGATTTTTTTAAAAGCCTCCAGACTCAACTTAATTAGAATTAAGGCTTTTCTTGTCAAATTTGAGGACACCACAGGTCAGAAAATAAATTTTGAAAAAAGTGAGGTCTTCTTGGGGAAACATGCCACAGACAATAAACAGAGACAGGTCTTGAGTATACTTGGTATGGAAAAAGGTAGCTTGCTATTCAAATATTTAGGAGTACAGATTTTTTCTGGTAGAACACTCAATATCCATTTTCAGACCATTCTGGAATGCATAGATAATAGAGTTAAAAACTGGAAAAATATTTGGCTATCTGCTGGTGGTAAGCTGACTCTAATCAAATCATGTTTACAGTCTTTACCACAGCACATATGGTCAGTGATGGAGCCAACTAAACAAATCATAAAAAATATTGAGAGGAAATTCTCAATATTCTTTTGGGGCTCCACTGACAAAGGACCAAAGAAAACTTGGAGGAAATGGGATGCACTGTGCTATCCAGTTTCTCAGAAAGGTTTAGGTTTCAGGGCTCTTTCCACCACAATTACAGCTTTCTCATGTAAATTGTGGTGGAAATACCAATTAGGGAATGCACCATGGTCCCAATTTTTAGCATCCCTACCCGATACACACAGAAAGTCACAAAACTGGAAAAGAATATGTAAAGTTAACAGCTTTGCAGAAAATAATTCAAGGGTCATTATTGGCTCAGGCTCCTGCAATTTTTGGAGCTCAAATTGGACAGATCTTTGTCCAATCATTGACCACTGTGAACCTCCCTCAGCTGGACTTCTTCAAATCACAGTTGCAGAATTTATCCAAAATAAAAATACACTTTTGCCTTCTCTGCACCAGCACCTTCCCAACCATGTCTCCCATTTTCTCCAAAATTCTACCACCTCACCCCATAAAGAAGATCAACTGATCTGGAAGCCAAATGTCACAGGAGCCTTCACTATTAAATCCACATACCTTACACTGAGACCTGTCCTTCCACATAGGCCTGTTCTTAAAATTATCTGGTCTCCACAGCTACAAAAAAATATTTCAATTTTTATGTGGAGACTACTAAATGCCCTCCTGCCCTTTGATGATATCCTCTCTTTCTCAGGTTTTCAGTTTGCCTCAAAATGTTGTTTCTGCAACTCCCAAGACTCACTACACCATTTTTACAACACATGCCCTGTCACTATTGAAATGTGGAAGGTGATGCACTCTTTATGTTTCTCCAAATATTTATACTGTGATAATCTTTGGGACAGGCTAGCCACACTTTGGGCTTTTCAAGGACTATCACCCATCCACACCAGGCTGAACCACATTGCTCCTGCAATGGTGTGCTGGCTACTATGGAAAGCAAGGAACAAAAGACTTTTTGAAGATACCCCTCCTTCTCTGCAACAGCTATCCAAAGATCTTAAACAGGAATTGTATTAGGCATTTATCAGGCACCCCATGTCCTTCACTAGACAGGTGGATTATGAACGTGCACTGGTTGGGATTATTCCAACCCCACCCATCCCTCCTAAACCTAATATAATCCATGTCAGATGGAGCACTGATTTCCAAGGCCTTAAAATTAATTTTGATGCTTCCTGGCAACATGGCAAGGCTGGCATTGGTATGGTTTGCAGAAACAACCTAGGGACACTCATCCAAGCAAAGACTGACTTTTTAGAAGCCACTGACCCCCTCTATGCAGAACTGCTAGCCATCAAAGCTGGAATGGAGCTAGGAAGACTTTCTGGACACTCTGAAATAACAGTGGAATCTGACTGCTTACAGGCTGTGAATATGATACTCAATCCACTCAAGAGACACTGGAAGTTGGCTACTTTACTGGATTCCATCTCAACCACCCTCAGCTCCTGCCATTTTGTTCATACTCTCAGGGAAGGTAATCAACCAGCAGACTCCTAGGCTAGGTGGGCTGCAACTGCAAAATCAACAGAACATTTCAATGAAGCAACACTCCCTCCAACCACAAAGGGATTGTTGTACCTTGATGCAGCTCTGGTCCCTACTATAAGGATCCATAGAGGTCCTCTGTCTGATCCAGGTTGACTGTTTCTTAACAGTACTTAGATAGTTTACAAATTGTAAGGAAGAGCTTCTTCTTTTGTGTGCACTAATCTCAGTTTTCAGTTGGTGGTTGCCTTGTGTTTTGCTTGCAATTCACTAATAAATCACTTACTGAGTGCTGAGGTTTTGGTTAGTGTGCAGGGGTTTTACACCCTCACTTAGGAGCTTAGGCTAGATTTTAGCTACTCAATGCCATCTGGTTTGTAACTATGACATTCAGATGTAATTTTTACCACTTCTGTGGTTTTTCATGGCTTAGGGAGCCTTATATAATCCCTCCATCTTTTGATGGTTTAACAAAAAAAAAAATTATGAGAATAAATATAATTTGCAATTCAATTTTCGTAATTACTTCATAAATTATGTTGGATGTTACTTTTTTTTTGCCTTTTGTGTTGCATGTGATTTTGGAATGCATGGGAGAGCAATTCTGGGTTAGTTTTGCCCTACAAGCAATCTTTAATTTATCGGTTTTTCTAACGAGTGCACAACAAATAGATTCCATCATAATACGTGCTATTTGTTTATTTTTAATGCACGTCGAGTAAATGAGCCTATGTAATCAATATAATTCAATCAATTATTTAATCGAGGTAAAAACAGCAAACACGAGTAGATAATTACCACGTCTATTTATTTTCAGTTTAGTTTTTATAAAATATGAACTGATGAAATTAAGCTAAAATTAGATGTACTATTAATTCTTGGGACAAGTAGCTCAACTCACATCTCTCTCCCTAGAAATTGATGCTCTGACTTCTCTCTACACTGAATCGCACAATGACTACACCATTTATGCACCATTCAGTGATAATTTCTCTACACATGAAAGAATGCATCCTTGACTCTCTCTACACTAAATAACACACGCCCTTTATACAAGTTGGACATCCCAGCAAGTCAGCAACTATAGAGACTACCAAGTGGAGTATGGGAATATTATTAGACACTGCAAGCACTGCAGAAAGTTGGTGGTGAAGATGCTAATTGTATGATGCTTCATCATGAATTAAGGAAAAACTAGAGAAAAAAATGAGTATTCCCAACCAGCGTCACCATACGACACTGAAGGAGTGTCACTTCGTATGACACTTCATGAGCGATATTCCCAATCATGAATTGTATGACACTTCAGGAGTATTCCCAACATACGACCTTGTTGCAATATCGCCAACAAAACAAATTCAAACAAATTTCAGTCTATTACTTCGAGACTCATTACCTATATAACCAATGAAAACCTGACGACGTCGCATATAATGTGAATTGAGAGAGAGAGATGAAACTATCACTTGCGAATTCGTAACATTTAAAACAAACAATAGTTAAACTGTCAATTTACGATATCGTAACTCATAAAAAACACGGCGTATAAGGGAACCGCTGTAATTCGGAATCTCATTTACGACACATCTGTCTACGGAGTTCATCTTTTGCCGTCTACAAGGCGGACGGACCGCCGTAAACCCTATCACTATCCCCTAGTGAGCCCTACCCAACGGCCTTTTATATATTTTATTTCATCAATTTCCTGTATTTAAACGGACAATTGTCAGGTCCAAAAAATTGAAAGGCATAGACATAAAACTTAATTAATTAAAAACGAATAGAACATTTTTTAGTAAAAAATTCCTCATTTCTCATTTCAAAACCAATTTCGTCGGTCCCCTTGATTTCATATTTATGAATATACTTGATACTTTTACCAGGTGATGTGGAATTAAAATACTGCTAAGAAATACCAATTGTAAGGAACCCGAGTTATTTTTCAAATTTCTTGATTCTCAATGTTCTCCGTTGTCTCTCCATCTATAGTGCGGATATCCATCTTCAATATAGCATTTAGATTGAATGGTGTAGGAAGATTTGGATAGTATGCTTTACACGAACCTCTTGCATTTTTCTTGCATGGAGTTTTATGGTTCAGCATACCACACAATGCGTGAGTCATATTTTTGCAGACAATGTCATACAAATTTTTAGAATGGGAATCTCGGGCACAAACAATTTTGCCATATGCTTCTGGCCGTAACGACTTAAATTGTGGATTAAATTATCAACACATGACAAAGTGATAATTAAACTCTCTTCCTGGTACTTGATATAAATTATATTATAGAATAAGTGCATTTATAACTTTAAAAAAAAAACCAACTCATCTTTCAACTGATCAAGTTTGCCTTTAAAAACTTGAGCTACCAAAACTCATGCTTTCTTGTATCTCTGGCCAAAGCGGATTGCATGTCACTGTCAAGTGGACCATAATTTTATACAATGCTGAAACACATCGGTGCTCTAGAGAGTGGTAGACATTTGATAAGTCCATGACTTGTGTCCATGGACTTTGTTCGGGCGTGTTTCTGGGCCGAAAAGTTTAGACTCGATATACGTGGAAAGTGGGCTTAAAAGGGCCACCGACCTAGCCTAAATACGGCCTATGTGTATTCCGAGTTTAATATGTACTGAATATACTTCCTCTAATTATGGGAATACAATTGTTATTACCATAGGTATTACAATCATACTTAAATTAAAAAACCTGTTAATCTAAGGTTTAGGGTACTATAAATAAAGGACTGGAAAACCTCTCTATCTATCTTACACATAATACGCTCTTGTACTTATTGCTTTATAAAGATGTTACTGAATCAAGCATCAGAGTGTTTACCCCCGGCCACCCCGGGGTCTGTTTTGCAGATCAATTCGAGAGCTCGACCGAGATCAACCACAAGTCCTAGACATCCAATAATTTGACACGCCGAGTAGGACATGTGTGTCCTCTCTGATCAATCGAGTTCATGTCTAGCCCAAGTGAGAACCTTCGCAGTGAATCCGTTTCCAAGCCTCAGCAGGAGGCATCATGATTCTTCATCAACAACTCATTGTGCTTTTCAGCAACGAGGAGAGTGGTAACCAAATCAGAGTACTTCTCAAACTTTTGCCTGCGATATTGTTGTTGCAAAGTAATACTTGATGCATGGAAAGTAGAAAGGGTTTTTTCTATCATTTCCTCATCAGTTTTAGCCTAATCGCAACAGCTCAAGTGTCCTATACATTGCTGAATTGTATTCGGTGACATTTGAATAGTCTTGGTACCTTAAGCACGCCCATTCAGCAATGTATGTAGGAAGCAATATGTACTTCTGATGGTCAAATCTGTCCTTTAAGTTCTTCCACAACTTGTGTGGATCTTTGACAGTGAGGTATTCATTCTTTAGACTCACATCAAGATGTCTACGAATGAATATTAAGGCTTTCGCTTTATTAACACTGGTCGAATCGTTCCCTTCCTGGAGAGTATCCAGAAGGTCTAGCGACTGCAAATGTGATTCGACATCAACTGTCCATGGGGTGTAATTATCCCCACTGATTTCAAGAGGAGCAAAATCAAGATTCACGAGGTTTGCCATGGTGATAACTAAATAAAGGAGAAAATGAAATAATTTATTAGAATCGATAACTCAAAATTACAAGATCCATAAGGATTACCAACATCAAAACAAAATACAGAATTACAAGTATCATATAATTATGTTTAAACTCTTCCGGCGTACTATTTACGGTATGAACAAGGGCATGTAGTACAAAAATTATCACAAGAGCACGGGCAAACAATATAACCATTTTCTCGGTAAAATTTGAGAGTAAGAAAGATGAAGTTGGAGAGAAAATGTGATTTGGTATTGTTGGATGAAACCGTATTTATAGGGAAAATAGAGCCGTTTATAGTCATTTTATAACCGTTATATTATTACTTAAAATATAGTCGTTTCAGGCTGTTTATTACGGTTGAAAATAGAGCCGTTTCAGGCTGTTAATTATCTCTGAAAATATATCTATTATTAATGTAAATCATCTATGTAATTTTAATAAATTACACAGATAGTCATATACATATATAATCACAGATATACAAGTATTAAGTAATCACCACAGAGATACAAGTATTAAATACTTGTTAGATGTTAATCAAGAAATTTAATTTCATTAAATCACATCACATTTCTATAAGGTGGCAAAGCTCTCCTGTATATAGAAATATGGCGTTATGTATAAATAATTTAATCACATCACAAATGCTATAAGGCGGCAAAGCTTTCCTGTATATAGCAATGTGGTGTTTATGTCATATTTAAAATATGGCATACTATACCAGTGTTCTTGAACTTACATGGTGAAGATGTAGAGTGATCGTGTTGATAACGTGTTTTAAAATTTAAGGCAAGAACACAAGAATTTACGTGGTTCAGTCAAATGACCTACGTCCACGGTCGGAGTGATCCGAAATATCACTAATGTATTTGGGGGATTACAATGCTATCTTTATAGTGCCTTTATGCTAACTTTCTAGTTGTCACTTTTGTATGCTAACAAAGGGAGAAAGAAGGGAGAATTCTATTGCTCAAATGTTGGCTTAGAATTGGTGTGTTCTTTCTCCCAAACATCACTTCTATTTATAGTGAGGAAAGGTAACAAATTGTCAAATTACCTAGCCTCCAATTTCAACATTTTAGGGCTATGCATATAACTCATATGACTTGACTTTGCATTTTCACACTTTCACTTTTCCACATTTTCACATGAGCATTTCATAATTCATTTTATAACAACTTTTTATTTTTTCTATGTTGTTGTTGCGATTTAAGAATTTCCCGAATAGGTACTATAAATTAAACACATAGTTCAATATTTTATTATACATTCACTACTACAAAGGGAGTCATCAAAGACATATATTTAAGGCGTTTGACGGTCATGTTTAATTATCCGCCTTGCAACTAAGTTGCGAAATCGTAAGTAATTTTCGTTAGTTCCAAAAAAAAAATCAAGACGTTTACAAAGATATTTAAGGCGTTTGAATTTATGCAGTAAAAAGAATTTGGTTCCGAGTTCGGAAGTATGGTTCGCTCACTGATGAAAGATGGGTTCCGAATTCGCTTCTAGGCCAAAAAAAATAAATACATAAATACAATACTTGATTATCCAACACCCACAATCAACACTCAATGAGTTTTCCCCAAAAAGTAACCAAATCCATACCCAGAACTCTACCGATTTGATACCCCAATATCCTATATCATCGATTTTGGGATTTAAATTAGGAATCTGCAATCTTCCATCTAATGGGCAATGAGTTCTCTTTGGTGATTCGTTCCCTTCTGTTCGCGTTCATCGGTCTCTTCCTCGCGGTGGATCAGTTGCGGCGGCTTCAAGCGGTGGCGATCCATCCTTCCCAGGCTGTGGGCTGTTGTGCTCCGGCCGTCGTCTTGGAGATCCGGCCGACCAGGATGAGCAAAACGGACTCGCGGTTTCCGGCCCATGGATCGACTGAGCTGATATCAGTTCCGGCGTGCGAGCGGTGGGCGATGAGTTCTCTTTGGTGATTAGTTCCCTTCTGTTCGCGTTCTTCGGTCTCTTCAAAAGAAGTAAATTGGTGCTACTGCCCTCAATGAAAGAAGTAGCCGTTCTCACAGGTCTTTACACAACCACTTCACTGCCTTATTTTGACTTATTGCTCTCAGAAGTTTGCTTATATAATGCATATAATTGTAATTTGAATATTGCAGTGTCCTCACAGTCCATGTCTTTAGGACAGACTTGAAGACGAATTCTGTTTTGCGTGGTTGTCTGCATTTGATCGATCTTGCTGGTAGTGAAAGAGTAGATCGCTCGGAAGCGACTGGTGATAGGCTCAGGGAAGCACAACACATAAATAAGTCTTTATCCGCTCTGAGAGATGTGATTTTTGCTCTAGCACAAAAAAATTCACACGTCCCCATATCGGAATAGCAAACTAACTCAAGTTCTTCAAAGCTCTCTAGGTATGTTTATGAACAATTTACATTTTATAGTTCTTTTCTTTTCTGTATTGTCTGCTGATGAGTTCTATAATTATTTGTTTCCAATAGGTGGGCAAGCGAAGACGGTTATGTTTGTACAACTCAACCCTGATGTAGAATCGTATTCTGAGACTGTAAGCACATTGAAGTTTGCTGAAAGAGTTTCTGGTGTTGAACTCGGTGCTGCACGAAGTAATCGTGAGGGCAGGGGTGTCAGAGAGTTGATGGAACAGGTCTCTAAGAGTTTTTTCTGCTATATTGTTGCGTAACATACTTGTTTCTTCATTACATTTTACTTCAATGGTACAGGTGACCTCCCTTAAGGATCAATTAGCAAGTAAATTGATTAGTGTTTGTTTTAAAAGAACTAAATTTCCAACAAACAAGTCAGAAAAAAGGATTTTTTGGTTAATTATAGTTGAAAGTTATACATTCATTATAGGTTAATGTTATGATGTGCCAAGGCTATGACTGATGTATGCTTGATGATTTTTGCTGATTTTGGGGTTTCACGTATAAAAGGTTGTGATTTTATTGATTTCTCTTTGATTTTTGTTGGTTGAGTAGTTGGAGAGGTGAATTGTTTGAGAAAACAGAGCCAATTTGTTGTTTGAGCTATGGTGAAGGAGACTGAGTACTATGATATACTGGGAGTGGGTATAGATGCATCTGCTGCTGACATCAACAAGGCCTATTATCTCAAGGTGAGGCCTTTTTTGCTTGATTAATTTGGTGTTGTGTACGGATTAGGTTCCCTTTTAGCCTGATTGTTGTCACGTTTCTGTCCCAGGCAAGAGTCGTGCACCCCAACAAAAACCCGAATGATCCCAAGGCTGCTTATATATAGCTCTGCCTTTATATATATAGCTCTGCATTGTTTCAGGTATATATAGCTCTGCCTTTATCGTACAAATGAAAGCGCTTTTTTGTGTGACTAGTTGAGTGGTTAAGTTTATATATTATGATGTAAGTTGGAACTAATGGAACAAAATTCATGTGTGAAGGTGCTCGGTGAGGCATACCAGGTCTTGAGTGATGTAGAGAAACACGAAGCGTACGTAGAACATTGTTTTAGCTACAATTATGTTTTATATATAGAGAGGAACTTTAAATTTTGTAGAAGTATTGAGCTTTAAAGGAACAAAGTTTGATCCTTGGAATTTTAATGTTATGTAGTTTGTTTCGTTCACAATAATTGTTTGATCATTTGAATTAGTGAATGGTTAAAACAAAAGCGATGCTGTCATGTTTACGGAGCTTTCTGATCCAAATGGATCAGAGAGATCATTTTTTTTATCGAGGAGAGTGACGTTAAGACATCGCAAGCTGTCCAGCTTGCTAGGGTTTTTTTCTTCAAACGAGCTTCCTTGCGAACTCGCAAGTTACATTTAAGGCGGAAATAAACGCCTTAAAACTGAAAAATTTAAGGCGGAAGAGGAACCGCCTTAGATGATTTTTCTCATTTAAGACACACTCAGAGAAGGCATTTGTCTTCTGCCTTAAAACATGAAGGACCAACTGCCTTAAATGGCACAATTTTGTAGTAGTGATTGGATAATCAAAATACATTGGATAATAATGCTTTTAAAAAATGAAGAAATTATCCTTGTGACTCAATTAAATATATATTTTTTAAAAAATAAAAACTTTGAAGATATCATACAAAAGGACATTTTAACTAAACTTTCATGAGTCAATAGCATAAACATATTTATTAAATTGAATTTATCTTAATTGATGAAAATAGCAAAAGAGGATAATGTTCGATTCAGTAGCGATGAACATCATTTTTATACACTTGTGATTATCATGGAATTAATCAATTACTCATTCTTTTACGATACCATTGCAAATTTGTGATTTCAGGCCATACTTGAAGTCATATGTAACCTATATTTCACAAATCGTTGAAACGTAAACTAGACATATAAGTTGAATATTCGACTTTAATCTTTCAAAAAATCGTAATGTGTAGACATAATAAGTTGAGTATCTGACTATAATGGTTGAAAATTAGCATCTTTCATGAATTAGTAATGTAGACATAATAAGTTGAACATTTAACTATAATTGTTGAATAATTTGCACATCTTTCACAAAGTGGTAATTTAGAAATATTTAGTTGAATATACTTGAGGCCTTTTCCACTTCAGTTGAACTGAAATGAAAGTTGATGAACTAAACTGACGGTGTTGAAAGGTGCTTCTTCTACGAGACGAATAGAACTGAATTGAATATGTTAAACTGAATTCAATCTGATTATAAAGGTTGAATATTAGCATCTTTCATGAATCAGTAATGTAGACATAATAATTAAATACTTGAATATGATTGTTGAAATTTTAGCGTATTTTTCATGAATCCATAATGTACACATAATAAGTTGAACATTTGACTATGATTGTTGAATTATTTGCGCATCTTTCACAAAGCGGTAATGTAGACATATTTAGTTGAATACTTGAGGCCTTGTCCACTTCAGTTGAACTGAACTGAACTGAACTGAACCAAAAGTTGTTGAACTTAACTGGAAGGTGCTGAACTAAACTGAATGTTGTTGAAAGGTGCTTATTCAATGAGACAATAAGGAATGGAACTGAATTGAGAAATTGTTGAACTGAACTGAACTAAACTGAAAGTGCAGGGACAGGGCCATGACGGTTGAAACATTGTCGTATCTTTCTTAAATCAGTAACGTGTGCATAGTAACTTGAACATTTGACCATAATCGTTGAAAAATTAGTGTATCTTTTACGATTTTGTAACGTATACATAGTAAGTTGAAAATTTGACTATAGTTATTGAAAACTGAGCGTATCATTCATGATTCGGTAACGTAGACTATAAATAGTAAGTTGATATTTGATCATAATCGTTGGAAAATTAGCGTATCTTTCATGATTCGGTGACATAAGCCAGACATAAATAATTAGACATAGGAAGTTGAAAACTTGACTATATCGATGAAAATTAGCGTATCTTTTCAGAATTTGGTAACGTAACCTAGACATAGACAATTAAATAGTAAGTTGAACACTTAGTTATAATCGATGAAAATTATCGTATATTAACAAATTGATGATATAAATTGGACAAGTTGAATATATGACTGTATAGATAAATTATAAACATGAACTGAATAATAAAAATTTTATTTAATCCATTGTGATTATTAAAATTTTGGAAATAAAACTAGAAATAAAGGTTGTTACATGAAAAAAAAAATCCCAAGAAGTATGCTTGTAATAACAAATGGCCAAAAGGACCTAAAAAAACAGAATTCAAATGGGGTTAAATGGATCATCAATTATACTCCTTCCGTCTCAATTAAATTTTTTTACTTTCGTTTTTGGTCTCAATCAAAATTTCTTACTTCTATTCCTTCCCTTTTTTGCAAAGAAAATAACTATGAATTACACATTTACTTTTAATGAGTCTTTACATATAACTATAATGTTAAGTCATATTCTTCTTTTACGCTCTAGAAAAATTAGATATAACATATAAAATACTCACTTAAATATCATATCCAAAGTCAACTAATAAATAATGGGTAGGTAGGAGGAATTGAGTTAATTAATAAAAAATCCCAGCAATTGTAGCGGCCCCACATACTTCCAAGTATAAGAGCCCTCATTCCCAACATCAATCACCCTTGTTGCCTGCCATCAGTCCTCGATATGAACCGCCTCGCCTTTCTCTTCCACCAGGCAAGTAGTTCTTGATGAGCATGATCCTTTAATCTTTTTATCCTTTAATCTTGATGAGTAATAGTATTTTTAATGTTTTTTTTTGTTTTCTTGTGATTTGCAGGGAGTCCTTGATGAGCAGTTTGTGCAGGTACAAGAGCTCCAGGATGAAGGATCTCCCAACTTCGTATCTGAGATGTTGGAGCTCCATTACAGAGCATCTGAGAGACGCATCCGGAATCTCCGAGAAATGTTGTGCGTGCTCATTTCTGTATCTGGAATTCATTTAGTTCATGTTAAAAAACTAGGTCATTTTTGTTGTAGCGACGTCATTTTTTAACACGAACACGGTGACTGGTTTTGATTAATTTTGGATTAAAAAAATGCAGGATTGGTATGGAGCCTACGGACTACAAGAGAATGGGGATCTTCATCTTGTTCCTCTCTTATTTCCTTTTTCACAATTAATGTTTACCACTTTTGTTTTATTTTCTAATTTTATTCATACATACCTTCCTTCATAAGGATAACTTCAGAACATGAATTTTTGGGACCATTTTTACTATTGATAAAGTTTCGGTTGTTCTCTTTTTTTATTACTACTCGGTACGTGTTGGTATAATTTTATCTGACTGCTATATATCTATCTTTTGTTTTGTTTGTTCTCTGAAAAGTTTTCTAATGGTTTTGATTGGTTTTTCAGATGTTTGAGAGCCTTGGATGTGCTGGAGCACGAATACTGCTATTTCAAGAACAAGATGCATGAACTATTCCAGGTTCTATACATTAACAACACATGTTCATAAATCTTTTTGTAAGCTATAAACATTCATAGTCTGCAGCTAATTGAATGAATGTGTATTGATGATTTCAGCCGGAACAACAGAGAATGCTTGCCACCACCGCAGTACAACCACCGCAGCAGCAGCAGGATCAAGGAAATTGAATAAATCTAATCAACGTTGGGAAGTTGTGGGATTTGTTGTTGAGGGAGAATCGCAATGCATTAATTAGTGTTATCTGGAAGTGGATTACTTTTGGTTTTCTTTTGGATTGTTTGTGTCTGTAGTTCAAATTTTGGCTCTGCGAAACCGTGAGATGGCAAGTTATGTACTGATTTGTCGAAACAAGTTTTCAGCTTTTATTAATGGCCGGTTTGGCGCTTCAGTTTACTGTGTTTTGTATGTTTTTCTGAGCTTGGAAACTGGAACGCACCCATTTTCGCTTTTTTCCAGTTGTCTTGCGAGTTTCAACATATATTACTGTGTTTCTATTTACACCAGTAACACCATAACCTTTAATATTAGAATTAAAGGTTGGCAGGCTATAATGTTTGGTAGGATAATAAAACGTTGATAGGGTATGATGATATAAATAGAAAAAAATGCTATTTGTACCTATCTTTTTGTCAAATTTTAATATTTAATTATTATAATTTTAAGTTATGTTTCAATTTATTTTTAGTGTATAATTAAACAAAATAGCTTTAATGCTTAATAGAACGGTTCTTTACTTAAATTTGATTTATAAAAAATTACAACACACTTATAATTATTATCAAATAGTATATCACAAGTTCTAAAATCATTTGAATTTATAAAAATTATATATCACCAAAATTAGTTTGTGTAATTCAACCAAAATCATGTAACAATATGTAAGTATTGTTTAGACATCTAATAAAATCATATAAAATATTTTATTATTAATTATTTTGCAAATTTTATGCTTACTATGTCTGATGTCTAATTTTTATTTGTGTATTTTAACTTAAATACTATTTATTATTTTAGCCTACCTGGTTTAAGGAGTAGATATTTATTATGAATAGTATAAATAATGTTAAGTTATAATCTAAACCCTAAAATTCATAATCTAAATGTGTGAACATGATGTGAAACTATATAACAAAAGAAGGAATACATTTATTTTAATAAAGTTTTTACTTTAAAATTTTATTGTTCTCCATAATTTTCTTTTATTTTTGATCAAATATATTTCATCTATAAATAAAATGTTAAGGAATAAAAATATTAAAAGAGAAAAGTTCAAGTTGACTTAAAAAAAAAAAAAGTAATCTAATTAATTATTGATACACATTAATTTGATTGATTTGATTAACATGAGATAAGGTGGTTCAGATAATAAATAAGATAATGTAAATAGAATTATTATTATGATTCATTCATTTGACTAGATTGTCATCTTCTGCAAATTCTGGTAAATACTCAGATAGTAAGACAAAAATATAGGGGCAAATTTCAAATATTATTAATATTTATGGATTGATATTGTGGGCAAATTATATGGTACACTTGCATGCTATTCTCTTCTAGAAGTAACTTATAACATTTTGATTTATAATATCATGCATTATCCTACAGTGTTTGTGATTGTGTATTTTATGAAAATGTAATAATATATCAATAAATTATCAAGCAACATTGATATAAATATAAAGTCACGCTTTTACAATTTTAGAAAGCTTAATTTCTTTTGTCATATTGTTGTTAAAGTTTAAGTTTGGAAAAGTACGTACATGCATCAAATCAAGTGTTTGAGCACTTTAAACGTATATACAGACTGCGAAAGTATTGCATCTATCAATTTCCAAATGTGTTGAATCGGGTTTTTGGAATAATTTTATTCAATAGGTAGTCATTCGGGCTGAAGACGGAAATGGGTGGGATTCAAATCTTAGTGAAAGTCATGGAAGGGTCGATCGATCAGCGTTGGAATCAGTCTACCCCGGGGTGAAAATGGTTTGACATAACAAATTCTGGGTACGTAAATAAAGGTTATATGTAGTGCTCAACATGTTTCTGATGCTTTCCAAAAGAAGCCGCAGAGAAGAATTACTTGAAAAGATCCTGCAAATAATTTCAACGTGTTCTTGGTTTGTATAGGAATGTGCTTCAGGAGAAAGGCTCCTTCCCTGGAGTCCAGTCTACATCCAGATCCTCTTCAATGTTGTCATCTTCATCACTGAAATTTACTATCGATCAGTTTCAAAAAATTCTTAACTATTCTTTCTATTCTAGCGCATATGTTTAAACATAAGACAAAGTTTCAACACTGAAAGAAAGAACACACAAATTGTTTATGCAGTTCGGTGATAAACACCTACGTCTGCGGGGTTTTGCCCAGTCTGAAAATCATCCACTAAAATAACCAAGATCAGTTACAATGTTCTCCAAACAATTAACTATCTAGGACTTATCTTAATCGTGTGGATTCGTGAGATCCCCTCACTGCCAGTCAGCAACTCCTCGTTGCTGTCTTGACCACTTCCCCTGAAGTATTAAGGCTTGTTGATTCCAGACTGCTGGCGATGGCAAAGGCCTATTGAACTCCCTTCAATAAGCTGCTCCAACTTAAAACTATTCTGTTCGGCAGAATACTTTCTCGTAAGATGGATAATGTTGTCGCAGCTTTCTTCCCAATTTATAGTTCAAGGCTGTGCTTCCATGTTGATCTTCCCGATCCTTCAATCACGGCAAAACTAATCCTATCGTTCAGCAAATCACAACTCCATTTAGTTTTCTAGCTATATTCTACTTCTATAGCTAAAGGATAAGAAATATCTTCTTTCCTTATTTAAGACTAATCCTTTCTAAGATACAACTCTATTACATATTCTCAAGCTAATCCAATCAGCACAAAATCAATCTTCACTTATCATCTTGATTTCTCGAATATCATCCTTGATCACATAAGAGTTGTACTTTTCCTTCAATACTCTTGCTTAGTTTCTGATTCCGATTCAGCAAGTGTTTAAACATCAGCATGTTTAAACATGATAACTTCTACAAAATAGCCAATTATATTATGCTGAATCTTCTGGACTCTTCAATCTCCCCCTTTGGCATTTTGTGGAACCATAACACTTATTTTGATGCAGAGATAGTAACTAACTCCCCCTTTCATATAGATCTTCGTACTTTAATCATATGTGCATCAATAAATCAGAAACAACATATATAACCTCAAAACTCCTCCTATCAGCCAGACATAGATAGAGCTTATTCATACACATATCATAGCATAGCAGTGCTCCAAAATAAATGGACACATTAAAACATCCAAAATAAATGGCCACCCAAGCCATCAAAATATTCTCCCCCTTGGGAACATAAAACATGCCAAAGTATCAAATATCCAGAGAGAAAACATAAAAAAAATCTAGAATGTATCAAAATACTGAGGGCAAAAGAGTGAGAAAGATAAAACATTAGATCTCAGAATGCAGCAGAACCACTGGTCTCATCATCAGTCTCTTCAAGAGCTTCCAGCTCCTCTTGAAAGTCCAGCATCTTCTGTGTATGATACCTAATCAGTCCTCTAAGCTCCTTCTTTCTCACAATAGCATAATTCAGCTCAACTGGTTCATCTTCTGAGTCTGCCTCTTCTTCCACAGCCACTGCAGGTAGATCATTTCTTTTCCTAAAAATGGACTTGTTGACTTGTAAATCATTACAGAAAGTGATCTTATCATCTAGTCCATCAACTAAACCAACATGATATAGCAAGCCTGTAATGAGGGCAGGATAGGTGATGTACTCATCAGATTTCTGATGCTGAGCCACTAGCAGAACCCTATCATAGATAAACCATCCCAGATTGAAAGGTCTCCTGGTGCCAATGCAATACATTAGACATGCCATCTCCTCAGTCACAAGAGAAACATTGGTAGACATGGCCCATAGATTAGCAACAGCCCTGTACAGACAATAATACTTCTGAGAAAGATAAGCTGCCATGAGAGTCTTGTCTGCACCCCATTCTCCAAGTGTGCCCCCTGTCAGCTCCAGTGCTACCACATCATAATCCAAAGTAAAACCTTCTGGATAAGCACTATTTGGGCAGATGGAATCATGTCTCCCTGTTCCTAACACCTGATTGATCAATGGAGCATCAAATCTATAGAGCTTGCCTCTGAGATAGACTTTTCTGTACCAAGCAGAATCTGGAGCACTGTTTGTTCCTCTCAGGTTTGCATAAAATTCCAGCACCAGAGAATGATTGGCCTTCATGCAGAAGTTTGCTGGTCCAAACATGTGAATTCTCTTCATAAAAGCCACAAAACCAGGATGTTTAAACTTCTCAGTCAATCTCTTTTCCACATGCATCTTCCTGTTGATCAACCCTTCATACACAGTCATGACTCTCCTGGAATAAAAGATATCATCTCAAGCATTTTCCAGCAGGGGATTGTCATCTGGAAACACTAATGGCACCTTAGCTGCCTCATCACCCTCCTCAGGCTCAGATTCAGAGCTGCTACTCTCATGGTCTTCTGCAACTGGCTCAACTGTCTCATCATCCTCCTCAGGCTCAGATTCAGAGCTACTCCTTTCATGGACTTGTGCAACTGGGTCTACAGATGGTACTTCTGGTAGTGGGACTTCTTCAAAGTCCAGATTGAGCTCTGGAACTTCATCCCTCCTCTGCTCACTAGGGAAGACTTGAATAATTGGAGGAAGATATTTCTTCCTCAACTTCTCCCTCTTCAGCTCCTGCAATTTCTCAAATTTGACAGTTAAAGGATGGCTATCCTCACTGTCTGGTGCTGTCTCTGTCAGAGGCTCCATCATGATTCTGACATTCTCCAAAATCCTATCCACATCCACTGCCTGCTCAGCTTGACCAGGCTTCTCCTGTTCCACAGTTTCCTCTACTGCCTGCTCAACTTCAACAGGCTTCTCCTGTTCAACAGTGCTTGTACTTAACGCTCCTTGACCTCTCTTCCTCTTCCTCTGATAAACCTGCTTAACAACTGCCCTTTCTGAACCCATAGTCTGCTCAGATTAATCATCAATTTCTCAACTCTCATAGAAGAAGTTCAAGTCTGGTCCCCCTTCAAACTCAACCCCTACCCTAACTGTCGGATTACTCTCATGAGCCACAGATTCTGGTGTGGCTCTTGTGATATTCAGACCAAGCTGTTCAGCCAGACGTAAATCTTTCATAGTGGGGATGGAATCAATAGGCAAGTTGGATGGAAGATTGCCCATGGTGGTTTAGACACAAAAGTAGGTTGAAACACACACAACTACTTGCAGAAATCCCCAACTATAACAACTCCTAAGTGCGGCAAGCTCTCTAACTACTAAATCAGCCAGAAAGACTCAATCTTTAAGCAGTTTAGAGCGAAATACCTTTTGCATGCACTGATTTGTGTTCGAAACTCCAGTCGCCTAAAAGCTCAGATTTTTCTTGCTCTTGGACTCTCGATTTGACAATGTGTTGCTCAGACCAGATTGCGGTTGCGATGAGAGCCAATCGATGCACCAGTTTGATGATGAGCTTTGATCAATCGCCGGTGGAGGTTGTCTTGAAGAGGGAAAGACGGAGCTACAGTAATTAGGTGAAAAAGGGACATATTTTCCCTCTTATATTTAATATTTTCAGAATAAATTGGAAAATAATTCCACAATTGCACACTAGTCCCCAATTTTAATGAAGTCACTGATTATTCCCCATAAAATAAATATGTAGCCAAGATTATATCCTCAACCGGTATGGATATTTTAGCCCACTGATATCACTCTTTCAGCCCATTGACTAGTCAAGCCCAATAGTCTATCCTCTTCATTTCGGCTAACTCTTCAGAGTTTAAACACACTGACTTCTCAGTGTTTAAACATACTCGACACCAACTTCTTTTTTTGTATTTTTCTCCCCTTTTTTTTAAAAAAAAATAAAAGAACACAAAGCAATAAACACTAATATACAACAAATAAGAGGTGATCAGAGGTACCTCAAATTCGACAAACACCTAAGTGTTGTCTTAGTGTCTCAAATGTTGCAGAGTCCAGTGGTTTAGTGAAAATATCTGCATACTGTTCAGCACTAGGAACAAATTCAATGATCAGTTCCTTCTTTTCCACCAAATCTCTGATGAAGTGATGCTTGATATCTATGTGCTTTGTCTTCTTATGATCAACAGGATCATGGGAGAGATCAATGGCTCCCTTATTATCACATTTTATAATTAGGGCATCCTGCTGGAATCCATAGTCTTTTAACATCTACTTCATCCACAGTAGTTGCTGGCAACAGCTTCCAGCTGCTAAGGACTCAGATTCAGTGGTAGACAGTGAGATAGAATTCTGCTTCTTGCTGTACCATGACACTAGATTCCCTCCTACATAGAAACATCCTCCAGTAGTACTTTTCCTGTCTTCTGAATTTCCATCCCAATCAGAATCACTGTATCCAATAATCTCAGCTTGACTTCCTCTAGAGTACCAGAGACCATAATCAGCAGTCCCATGATTCTCTTGACTGCAGACAGATGACACTCCTTGGGATCAGACTGAAATCTTGCACATAGTCCAACACTCAAACAAATGTCTGGCCTACTTGCAGTGAGATATAATAAGCTCCCAATTATACTTCTATATAGCTTAATATATACCTTCACACCATACTTGGAATAGGTCAATTTCTCTTTAGATGCCATTGGAGTTCGCATATTCTTAGAATCATCCATCCCAAATCTTTTAACCAAGTTTAAAGTGTACTTGGTTTGATTAATGAAGATACCTTCCCTATGCTGTTTGACTTGAAGCCCCAAAAAGTATGTCAATTCGCCAACCATGCTCATTTCAAACTCACTCTTCATCATTTCCATAAAGTTATCAACCTGATTTTGAGATGTTGACCCAAAAACAATATCATCTACATAGATTTGAGCAGGCAGAATATGTTTTTCATGTTTAAACACAAAGAGCGTTCGGTCTACTCCCCCTCGCCGATAGCCTTTCTGCAAAAGAAATTGGGTGAGACGCTTATACCAAACCCTAGGAGCTTGCTTAAGACCATATAACGCCTTTTTTAGTCTGTACACGTGATCAGGCAAATACGGATCTTCAAAACCCTTGGGTTGTTCCACATATACTTCTTCCTTGACAATGCCATTTAGAAATGTACTCTTTACATCCATCTGAAACAACTTGAACTTCATAATACAGGACATAGCAAGCAAAAACCGAACAGATTCTAACCTTGCAACCGGAGCAAAGGTCGCATCAAAGTCGACACCTTCAACTTGAGTATATCCTTGAGCGACCAGTCTAGCCTTGTTTCTGGTGATATTACCATCTCCATCAGACTTGTTCTTGAAAATCCACTTGGTGCCAATGACATTGACACCGGGAGGTCGTGGAACAAGATACCATACATCACTCCTTGTGAACTGCTCCAATTCCTCTTGCATGGCATAAATCCAATACTCATCAGTCAATGCTTCCTTATGATTCTTGGGTTCTATAGAGGAGAGAAAACATTGCAGCACATGCATTCCAGCATTCATTTTGGCGTAGTCTTTCCGTTCCTTTTGCCTTAGATTATACGTGTTGGGTAGAGGATTGACAGATGTAGCTGGATCAGATGTTGTAGCTTCAGATACTGTGTTGCTGTCAGAAGCATCAGATGATGTTGTAACATCAGGCAATGTTATAACATCCGACAGTGTTGTAACATCAGATAGAGATGAATCAATATCTGAACTGATTGGCTGCTCAGGTTCATCTTCAAGTAGGATTCCGCTACTGATATCCTTCAGATCTTTAATGACCACATTGTTGGACTCCATCATGACATTTGTGCGATTATTGAAAACCCTGTATGCCCTGCTATTTGGAGAATAACCAAGAAAAATACCAACATCAGCTCGTTTATCAAACTTACCGAGAGGTTCACGATCTCTGAGAATGTAGCATGCACCCCAAATATATGGAAGTAAGAAACATTTGGCTTCCTCCCTTTCCAAAGTTCATAGGTTGTTTTCTGAGTGAAAGGTCGAAGGTAGAATCTGTTTATTGTATGACATGCAGTATGAACTGCCTCAGCCCACCATTTCTTAGGAGTATCATTTTCTGCCATCATAGCCCTTGACATGTTGATGATAGTCCTTTTCTTGCGTTCAACAATACCATTTTGCTGTGGTGTGATCGGAGCAGAAGACTCATGTTTGATTCCATGTTTTGCACTAAAATCCATCATAGTAGAGTTTGCAAACTCCCTTCCATGGTCACTCCTTACTCGAACCACTTGAAGACCGTCATGTGATCTTTCAGTATTAACTTGTGTAATGAGCTCAATAATTATTCCCACAGCATCAGATTTTTCTTTCAAGAACTTCACACAAGTAAACCTGGAAAAGTCATCTACACATACAAAGATATATTTCTTTCCCGAAAATATTAGCTGACTGATTGGCCCCATCAAATCCATATGCAGCAGTTCAAGACCATGGGAAGTAGTGATTTCATGAAGTTTAGAGTGTGGGGACCTAACCTGTTTACCTTCATGGCATGGTGGACAGTTCAACTCCTTTGTATAAGAGAGTAATGGTACTCCTCTTATTGCTTCAAGCTTTGTTACCTTAGCCAGAGTTTTCAGGTTTGCATGACCAAGCTTCTTGTGCCACAAAAGAGTATCGTCCACACTTACTTTGAGACAACTTACTGACTCATCCAGAATATAGCAGTTATCTGATGATCTAGTGCCAATAAGAACACCCCGTTCATCCTTCCTGACTATGCATACTTTATCATCAAATAGAACTGTTAGTTTGTTGTCACATAAGTGACTAATGCTGAGCAAGTTTGCCTTTAGTCCATCCACCAAAAGTACGTCTTGAAATACTGGAATGTTTTTGACTTGTAACTCCCCCTTTCCAGTTATTCTACATTTCTTCCCATCTCTAAATCTGACAGTTCCAGTCCATGGAACAATATTTCTCAACAACTCATGAGGAGTACCTGTCATATGTCTAGAACAACCACTATCGAAGTACCAGGAGTCTCTGGCATATGAGCTATAACATGTATGAACAGCATAGCAGTGATTGGTTTTTGGAACCCATACCTTTTTAGAGTACGGAGACTTTTCTGATTGTACCATGTTGTAATCTGCTCCAGTGTTGTAACTTGCTCCTGTGTTATAACCTGCTCCTGTGTTGTAACCTGCTCCATTTGTTGGTCCTTGCATCAGATCCCATAAAAGACGAAAGCAACGTCTCTTGTAGTGTCCTGAACGTCGGTAATAATTGCATCTTGCCTCCCACCATGGTTTAAACATGTTTTGCTGATGATAGATAGGTTTATAACCTATACCAAACTTTGGAATGTTGGTAGAGTTGCTTGAAGCTCTAACAGGTTGCTCTTTCCTTACTTGGCTTGAACTAGGTTGCATCACCTTCTTGTTCAACTTCCCTTTTGGCTGATCAGTCTTGTTGGTCACTTTCATTTCATCATATCCTAATCCATGTCGATTTCCAGCAGCTTTTCCCATACCAAGAATATCATCCAGAGCTGCTGTTCCTTTGTTCAGTTTGGTGATGGCTCCTTCAGCTACCTCTGCTCAAATGAGAGCTATCTTCAGTTCCTTTCTCATTGCCTCAATAGTTATCTGTTGTTGCTCAACTTCTTCATTCAGGCTATGATTGTCTTTCTGTAATTCTTTATTTTGTTCAGTCACACTGATCCAGAGTTTATGGAGTTTGTCGTAAGATTCATGAACCCCCTCAGAGTCTATGGTTGAACTCTCACTCTCCGAAACTACAACAGCACCAAACATAACATAGGTTTCTTCTTCACTTTCTTCATCACTTTGAACAGTGATTGTTCCAAATGCTACATGGTTGCTAACATGCTCTTCATCAGAATCTTCTGCATCACTAAATGTAGCATTGTAAACTTTCCCCTTTTTGTTAGCTGATCCACTTGGACACTGTGATTGAATATGCCCGTAACCTTCGCATTCTCGACATTGAATTTTTCCAACATGTTTAAACGCCGGCTTGAATTCTGCTTGATCATTATTTGCTCTTCTACTCATACTTGAACTTTGCTCCCTTCCTTCGTTTCTTCGATTTTGAGATTTCCTCAGAACTTGCTATATCATGTTTGGCTCCAGTTGAGGCTCTCTGTGAGACTCCTCAATGGTGTGGTTCATTTCAGGATCATCATTTTCTTGTTCCCGCAGAAGAATGGAAAAGGAGTTTGAAAGCTCCATAGGTTGGTAAGGGACCATAGCAAGGGGGTGGGATGAAGTATTTTCATTATTCATACTCAAGATGTGCTTGTGTGATTGTTGTTTGTGTTTGATTTTTTTTTTTAAACCATCAGCATCTAACTCATCAAGAGAGTAAAAGGATACGGTTTTTTTTACTCATTTGATGTTGTCTTTGTTGGAGATGACTGAGGGGTGGTATGGCACCATGATTGAGCAGGAGCCTGGCACTTCTGTCATTTGCTGCTTCTTTTGTTGATGCTATGCTTCTTTGTTCTTAAGGCCTGCTGAAAGACCAGAAGAACCTGCTTGCTGAGATGGTGTTTTGGCCTGCTCCTTCCATCTCTGTGCCCAGGATTTTCTCAACTCTGGATGTTGCATCCTGCAGATGCTATTAGAGTGACCTAATTTACTACAATGCTTGCAGTAGTGTGGGAGGTTTAGATACTCAATCTTGCAATCTTTGTAATCTTCTGGACAGCCAAGTTGGATGGAACTAGGCAGTTCTGAGGTGAGGTCAACTTCAATACAAAGTTTGAGAGTGGAGGGTCTGGTGATTTGCTGTGTGGCTGAGTCCACCTTTATGAATTTTCCGATTTGGTTCCCTACATCCTCTGACATAGTATTATTATGGTAATAGAGAGGGATGTCTCTTACCAACACCCAGACCGGAACGACTGGTGACTCGTGCTCCGGCGAGAAATTAGGCGTCCATTTCAAAATCTTCATGGCTGCGCCGACCAATGTCCAGAAGGATTTCAGCCAACATTTTTGGTAGTCAGAGTGCTCCTGAAATCTGATTAACACGTGCTTGTAATCAAGCGATCCCAGTTGGAATCTTCCGGTGAAGCCCATTGCCTGCAGAGCTGCCTGAATGTTGGCCATCATCGGTTTCGATCTCAGGAACTTTCCGATGAGGGCATTGCTGTAGTGGCTTGCCAGAACTTGGACTGATTTCTGGTCGTACATGCATGACTTCATGCCGTTGAAGTTGGTTATAGGTCTAATCTCTGGGTTAGAGGGGAGGGTATTGGAAAGCGGAGGGATTTGTGATGTCAAAATCTGGCTGAAACCTTTTCCGGCGGTGACACCGCCGTGTGGCTGCGGCGGCTCCGCCATGAAAGGGCCTTTAAGTGACCGTTATCGGGGGAATCTACACTGGTAACGGTTAGAAAGGGGAATAAATGGGCACGGAAAGCATTGAGGTTGGGGGCGCGTGGCTCTCAAACGAAGAGAGAGGGCAGAGCGTTTTTCTAATTATAGATAGTCCTAATTTTGAGGAATGTTTCTCCATCCGTTTAATTTTCTTATTTTCCTGGAGTAAAAAAAAATCGACGTCCTACAATTTACCTGAGTTGCAAACACTTCTAATAGAGTATGTAGGATCAAGTCCCCAAGTATGTAACTGTATATTTTGAATTCGATATTTCATAAGATTTTGACTGACTTACGCACGAAGATAAAAGAAAAGAACCACGGATGAGAAATAAAACTATACGTACGAGATTTTAGAAAGAGAATTTTATGACTGAAATAATCTTTCTGTCTTCTGATCTCATCAAACAAAAGGTTACAAAGTAAGAATATAAATAGGGTTTTACAAAACTAACTATTCTAATTCAATGCAACTACTCTCAACGTTGGAGTCACACTAACTATTTTCCTAGTCTAAAGGAATAATGGAACTAAACTCTGAGTAGTTCTCTCTGAACTATTCTTTATTATCAAACTAAATTCTAATTAGTTTTTTTAAAAAAAAATCTAAAAAAACCATGTTTTACCTTTGAGTTAATTAGAATTTTGTTTTTTTTTTGTTTTTTTTAGTTTTCAAAAAAAAAACTAAATTCTAATTTAACTCAACGGTAAAACATGATAAAAACATCAACTAGTTTTATTACTCCAACAGAGTACACATTATAAAAGTCTCATGCGTGTAATTTATCTCAATTAGTTTGTGGTTTCAAAAACAGATACTGAACTGACAGAATATCACAATAATCTTGATATTATTGTGGTGATTGATTAGTATATATTAGCATACCTTATTTGGTGTCTCTGTATTATGTAAAATATCATATTGTGATATTCTATCATGAACCGTAAAAATATAAAAACTAGTGCCCATGTTATCCCTTGGTGCATTTATCTTAAGTTAATAAAAATACTGTTATTACATTTCAAATGGACATGGTGATGGTGTGTATATATAAAACCTGGTTATCGTGCAGTAAGTGCAGGGACAAAATATTGGTTAGGGGCGTGCGTGCATATATGTGCATGCATTTGGTGGGTGAATTAATTAGAGACTAGGGTAATGAGCATTCAGAGAAGTTCTCAAATCAATTCAAAAGTTCCTAGTAATCATTTCTCAGTTAAATCAGGCAGTATGGATTAAGGAGATGTTTTGAGTTCTTATGAGTTTTGAGTATGTATATAGCATATATCTTTTCATCACAATGAAAAAGAGCTAACGAAAATGAAGAATTTTCTTGGTATTACTGGTAAATATGGTAAAAAAGAAGAAATGATCCTGTGGGACAGTCTACGGGGACAGAAGCTGACGCTAAATCCCCGTATAATACAATAAATCCTAATTCGATCCCAAGACCCAAACTAATGGTCGCATAGGGGACATAGTATACCAGGCTACCTTGCTCTTCTCTGATGCCCCCTAGAGGAATGAAATGCACTTGCTCTTCAACCGCTCCATCACTGTCACCGGGATGATGAAGTTCTGGATCCAAAATCCCGCAATGCCTTCTACAATGGATTTCACCAGTTCCAACTTGCCTCCATATGATAGAGTGTGTCCCTTCCATTTCGCAACTTCAGAGTCCACTTTATCTAGTAGCACATCGAATTGCGCCACTTTCAGCTTGCTAGAGTCAAGAGGTACACCAAGATATCGAACTGGGAAAGATGCCCAGGGAATGCCTGTAAATCTGAGGTCCTCCTTGATGCCAACTCCAAAGAACTTAGACTTTGTAGCATTAACAGTGAGGTCAGATGTCCTCGCAAAGTCATTCAGGGCCGTCATGAGTATATGCACTGAATCGGTATTCGCCTTAGAAAAGAGCATAAGATCATCCGCGAAGGCCAGGTGAGTGATCTTCAACACATCACATCGTGGGTGATAGGTGAAATAACGTGAGGATGCTCGGATTTTTAGAAGCCTGGAGAAGTACTCAATACAGATAACAAAGAGTAGGGGAGAAAGAGGATCCCCCTGGCGAATACCCCGCTTTCCATCGAAGTGGTCGCATAGTCTTCCATTAACTGCTACTGAGAACGAGGAGGTAGAAACACAAGTCATGATCCTACTAACCATAGTGTCTGTAAAGCCAAGTCCAAGAAGAACCTCCTGCAAAAACTCCCAAGAGACCGTGTCATAGGCCTTTGCCAGGTCAACCATGATCATACACCTGGGGGAAGTACGTGCCTTGCCATATCCTCTGACAAACTCCTGTGCAAGCATCACATTATCTGTCAGATTCCTGCCTTTAACAAAGGCCCCCAGACAAGGATCAATAATCCTAGGGAGATAGCGCTCCACTCTATTGGCTATAATCTTAGTAACGATCTTGTAGAGAACATTACAGCACGAGATGGGTCTGAAGTCCCCCACCTTCAAGTTATCCTTCTTCTTTGGGATTAGGACCACGGTGGTGTGATTAAGTCTCTTAAGCAGGCTACCCTCCTCAAAGAATTCCAAAACTGCATCTGTAATCTCTCCACCGATCGTATTCCACTGCTTCTTGAAGAAGGCCGCCGAGTACCCGTCTGGTCCTGGTGCTTTATTTTCGTCCATCGAAAAGGTAACTCACACTGTCTGCCATATTTCAACATCGCCACTATTGCAGATTGAGGAAAAACTTCAGTTTTTGCTCATCCTTTTTTCAGTTTCTAGTTAATCATTTCTCAGTTAAATCAGGCAATATGGATTAAGGAGATGTTTTGAGTTCTTATGAGTTTTGAGTATATATATATAGCATATATCTTTTCATCACAATGAAAAATAGCTAACGAAAATGAAGAATTTTCTTGGTATTACTGGAAATAAAGAGATGATCGAGTGGTTGTTGAAATATGGCAGACAGTGTGAGTTACCTTATATCTAATTTAGCTGTATATATTTATTCCTATCAAAAGCTGATTCACATATGTGATACTTTTTCTGGAAGTGCAGACATGTAAGAAAGCAATATAGAGCTTGTAATTACCAGTGAATCATATCTAGAATAAGTAGCTGTCAATATCTGTAGAGTTAAAATACATTATTATTCTATAGGTCAGCACGTGTTAAAATAAATTATCACTCAAACACATTATAGCGTCAAAATAAACTATCAAACTTGAACATAATTAGCTGTCAGTGCGTGTTAAAATAAATTACCATTCAAATTTATAATTAGCGTCAAAATGCATTATATATCAATCTAGCACGTAATTAGCACGTGTTAAATAAATTATCATTTAAACCTATAATAACGTCAAAATACACTATTAATCTAAAACCTAATGTGAATTTTATTTTTCGAGACCTATCAAACTAGCCTATTTGTCACTATCAATTACTTAATGTGGATTTTATTTTCAGGCTGGTTACGCAAAAAAAGGAGGAACAAGAAAGGAATGTAACTGTAGCGGTTAACAAACTAATTAAAAAACTAATTTCAAAGCTAGGGTTTGTTAGAAGCAATAGAGAAAGGGATTTGGGAGAACCCAATTATTGAATGATAAGAGAATGAATGACAAAGAGTTACATGAGGGTTTATAGAGAGACCATCAAAATGACTAAACTACCCTTCAACTATATGAATATATATACATTAACATCCCCCCTCAAACTCACGATGCTACAGCAAGAAGCATTGAGAGTTTGTCTGAAATGAAGCGGAAGCGAGTAGCTGAATGAGCCTTCGTAAAGAAGTAAGCAAGATGGAGAGATGATGGAAGAAATGGCAATGAGATCGTACCAATCTGCAAATGATGGCGAGTGAAGCTGCAATCAATCTCAATGTGTTTGGTTCGCTCATGAAACACTGCATTACGGGCAATGTAGATCGCACTCTGATTATCACAGTGTAATGGAGTGGGACCTGGAAGTTTGATTCCAAAGTCAAATAGTAACCAGCGAAACCAAACAATGTCAGCGGTGGTAGAAGTCATGGCACGATACTCAGCTTCTGTATAAGAGCGAGAAATGACATCCTGTTTCTTGGTCTTCCAAGAAATGAGATAGTCACCGAGAAAGATGCAAAATCCAGTAGTGGACTTGCGATCCTCAGGATCCCCAGCCCAATCAGCATCGGAATAAGCACGCAAATCCAATGATGCCGAAGAAGAGAATAGGAGACAACGAAACAGGGTATCTCGAAGATACCTGAGAATACGAAGAACAGCAGCCCAGTGAACTGAAGTAGGAGCAGTGACAAACTGACTGACAACATGAACAGCATGCGCAATATCTGGGCGAGTAACTGTGAGATAAACCAAGCTGCCAACGACTGTACGATATAGGGTGGCATCTGACAAAGGAATCCCATCTGTAGAAGAATAGAGAGCATGAGGCTCAAGAGGAGTGTCTACCGTCTTATTGTCTATAAGACGGGCACGCTCATAAAGATCGGCTATATACTTCGACTGAGATAGCAGATAGCCCTTAGGAGAAGAGACAACCTCAATACCCAAAAAATACCTGAGCACGCCCAAATCTTTCATAGCAAAGCAATGAGTCAAATCCTTCTTCAACAATTCAATCCCCTCATAGTCATCACTAGTAATAATCATGTCATCAACATACAAAGAGAGGAGAATCCGACCCTTACTTGTATGTTTGACAAACAAGGCAGAGTCATAAAGACTGGGACGAAAGCCAAGAGAATAAATCACAGTGGAGAATTTCTCAAACCAAACTCGAGGAGCTTGTTTGAGACCATACAGAGATATGCGAAGCCTACAGACATGCCCTGGCTCATGTGCTACACCGGTAGGAGGAGTCATATAGACCTCCTCATGAAGATCACCATACAAAAAGGCATTCTTAACATCCATCTGCCAAATCTTCCACTGGCGAACAGAGCCAACCGCAATCAGAGTACGAACAGTAGTCATCTTGGCAACAGGAGCAAAGGTCTCATCATAGTCCATCCCATACTCCTGTGAATAACCATTTGCAACAAGGCGAGTTTTGTATCGCACAACCGAACCATCAGACTTGGTCTTAATCTTATAGACCCAACGAGAACCAATGGTGTGCTTTCCTGAAGGCAAAGGTACCAAATCCCAAGTGTGAGTCTGATGCAAAGCTGCAAGTTCCTCAGCCATCGCAGTCTGCCAAAGGGGATCACAAATAGCCTCTCTATAGGACGTAGGCTCAGACAGAGAATGAATGGACACAAGAAAGGAAGTGAAAGGAGGAGAGTATAGGGAATAAGAAAAATCAGGTTTCTGAGTAGACTTACGTGGACGACTGGACTGGCGAAGAGGAGGATGAACCGCAATCTCAGAAGATGATGGAACATGCATGGGAGGCAATGGAGAAGGAGGAGGAGAGACCAAAGGAGTGTCCGTGTCTAGTGCAGGATCACCCGTGTCCGGGGTAGGAGAACCTGTGTCTGGACCAGGAGTGTCAGAATCTGGCAGCAGAGCAACATCGGTTGCAACATCAAAGGGATCAACGCTAGTGAGATCTGACTGAGTCAACTTATGGGAAGTGGATGGAACAGAGTAAAATGGAATATGCTCCAAAAACACAACATGACGAGAGACATACAATCTCTGACTGACTGGATCAAAACAACGATACCCCTTCTGACCACTACCATAACCCAAAAAGACACACACAACCGATTTGGAAGACAACTTAGAGTACTCAACATGTGGTTTAAGAACAAAGCAAGTACAACCAAAAACACGCAAGGAAGAATAATCAGGGGGACTACCATACAACCTCTCAAAAGGTGACAAACCTGAATTGTGAGAGGTGGGAACTCGATTAATCACATGGACAGCCGTGAGAATGGCTTCCGCCCTAAAAAATCCTGGGCACATCAGCTGATAACAAGAATGAGCGAGCTGTCTCAACCAGATGACGGTGTTTTCTTTCGGCAACACCGTTCTGCTGAGGGGTATCTGTACAAGAAGTCTGACAGATGGTTCCATCAGAAGAAAAAAGCTGGCAAAAAGCATTAGATGTGTATTCACCTCCCAAATCACACCTAAAAAAATTAATGACAGAAGAATGCTGTGTCATAACAAGAGCTCATAATTCAAGATAAATATCCAGAAAGTCAGATCTATATTTCATAAGAAAAACCCAAGTATAACGAGTAAAATCATCAATAAAGGAAACATAACATATAGAACCCCCTTTCGTAAGCACGGGAGAGGGTCCCCACACATCAGAATGCACACGATCTAAAGGAGCAAAAGATGATGAAACACTGTTCTGAAAAGGCAAAGCAGAGAAATTCGCAAGTTTACAACCACTACAATCATAAATGTCATGAGAGTTCAATGGTTCTAAAGCTCCCGTAGAGGTTAAGAACCTTAAACGGGGGGCTGAAACATGACCCAAACGAGAATACCACAAATAAAAAGGTGAGGACGAGCTACTCAAACGAAATGATGACAAATCCACACTAGAGGTGGCAAAAACATCTGATGCTCCGAACTCGTCCAACACATAGAGTCTCCTCTGCCTATGCCCTGTCCCAATCACCATCTGAGATCGACGATCCTGAATAAGACAATGGGAATCGGAAAACCAAACATTTAAACCAGAATCACACAATTGACCAATAGAGCATAAGTTAAGGGCAAGACTAGGTATATAGTAAACATGATCAAGAGAGATGGAAGATGTAACAACAGGACCAATACCCTCCAATGGCATAGAGGTGCCATCAGCAGTGATAATGGGAAGAGACAAGTGAGGAGATAGGGACTCAAATGACTCAAGAATATGAGACATGTGGTGAGAGGCACCCGAATCTATGATCCATATACCTGAAGCAGATGATGATGGCAAATCTGGGGAGGGAGAAGCAGACATGGCATGAGGCTGTGAGATGAGGAACTCCTGAACTTTCTCCATCAACTTAGAATCCAGGGTAAGCGCAGCAGCTAGCGCATTAGGAGGAGGACGAGGTGCCCAAGGAGCATGTGGCCGATAAGGAGGTCGTTGCTGCTGTGAATTCCTTGCCAACAATAGAGGAAAACTGCTCTTCCAATGACCTTTCTCATGGCAAAACCTACACGTATCAGAAGATGCATGTGCATGAGAAGCAGATCTGCCACTGAAAGGAGGCCTATAAGGGGCAGCCAAAACAGATGGCATAGGGAGAATAGGGGCCTCTCTTTCAGCCTTAGTAGTCTTGAGGCGAGTCTCCTCCGCAAGCAACTCACTGACCACAAAATCAACCAAAGGGAGGGGAGTACAATGGAGAATAGCCCCATGCAAGTCCTCAAACTCGCTACGAAGAGTCATCAGAAACTGGACCAAACGATGTGCTTCCCTCCAAGCAATATAGGGTGCAAAAGTTGTCAACTCAGGGGATTCAGTCAAGGCCAACTGATCCCACAACTTACACATGGCAGTATAGAAATTCTGAATGCTCAAATCATTCTGACGAAGTGCACGAATGTCCATCTCCAACTGATACTGTGCAGCAAAGTTAGACTGAGTATATAGAGCCTTTGCAAGTGATCCTAAACCTCCTTGGTCGTTTCATACTTAGTCAACTGAGCACCAATGGACTGATCAATCGAGTTGTGAATCCAAGTAACAATCTTAGCATTATCGGCCTCCCAAGTCTCAAACGATTTTTCATACCCCCCACAACCGAGAGTAGGTTTCACCTTCACACCATTAACATAACCCCACAAAGACTTACCATTCAGAAAAATTTTCATAACACTACTCCAATGCGAATAATTCTTACCATCCAACCGAACACTAATGGTTTGGAGAGAATCACCACCACCCGCCATGACTAACACAAAGCAAAACCCAACAAACAAAGGGCACAAATTTGTCCACTACAATGAACACGAAAGACACCAAAAGTACCAATCCGAAAATAACCACAAATCCGAAGCCAAACAATTCAAACCCACATACAATTCCAAAAACTCACAATCTCCAACTCAACAAATTCCCAAATTAACAAATCCTAACAAGCTTAACCCACAAGCACATCCAAATAACCACAAATCGATGAAATACTAGTACCCATACACCAATAACATCAACCCATACACCAATAGCATCAACAAAGCAAGGAAATCGGCCGAAATTACCTTCACGAAAACGGATCCGAGTGGGGTTTGGATTTCAATCGGTTTCCTACCTACAAAACCAAACTCTAGATACCATGTTAGAAGCAATAGAGAGAGGAATTTGGGAGAACCCAATTCTTGAATGATAAGAGAATGAATGACAAAGAGTTACATGAGGGTTTATAGAGAGACTATCAAAATGACTAAACTACCCTTTAACTATATGAATATATATATATTAACAGCGTTCACCGAAATACATGAGTAAAAATGCTTGCAATTTAAAATTCATCATCATCTAAGCAGTTTTCATAATACATTGTTCATATATTTGATGTTATATCCACTGCTATTGCATTGAGTACCCCACTTTCTCCGGATGCAGTAGATGGAAAATTGTCAAAGAGATGCTGCAAATAATTTCTCAACGTCATGGTTTGTATAGGAATATGCTTCAGGAGAAAGGCTCCTTCCCTGGAGTCCAATCTACATCCTGATCCTCTTCAATGTTGTCATCTTTATTACCTTCCTCCTCGTCTTCATTATCACTGAAGTCCATCTTTTTTCTTCTGGCACTTTTCTGTTGGTCTACTTCTTCAGTCACTTTCAAGTTCTTCGGTAAGAGGTGACCTTTTTTCAAAACGAGCAGATACATCTTTCAGAAATGGCTTTGCACCAGCCTTGACCAAAACCTGACAGCAACGCGCAATCTCAAGCTATCAAGAACATGGCTTCCTGTGATACGATTGCTTTCCACCAGACTTGGAGGTTTTCGTATTTCTTGTTTGATGTAGTCAGTCATCAGCAAGTTCAAGCAGCTGCAATGATGTCTGGCATTTGCATCACCATGCCTCACAATGATAGTGGTACACAGAAATAAGTTGTTTGATATACTTGAGACTCAGAATCTTGGCGAGTATTATATTCTTTCCTGATCCAGAACCTACGAAATGGACCATTTCTGAAACAGTATGCTGCCCTGAAGAGAAGCCTCGTAAGAAAGTTTCGTCCTATCCAACTCCAGACGCCAATGAAAGGAATTGGTCCTGTTTTCCTTAAGGTACGTATATATAAAAGTAAGTGGGCAGAAAATTCTCTCTCACCATCTTTCCCTTGTTTCTGCACGCAGGATATACCAGAATGAGCTCACCAGATTTCGTCAGAGAAGGAAGCTAATTAACTCTCGTCTGAATTTCTTTGGGGATCCAGCCCCTCCTGGCCCTCTTAGGTACAGGATCCTCCAACCATCTCATTAATATACGAGATGATTCAAAATCAAATATCGTATTTTCAATTAAAATATATTCATTTTAAAATAATCATCTTATATAATAACAGTTTAGAATGCATCGTTGATTCGCTTAAGATTACTGGCTATATATCAAGGGTGAAGGTTCTTACTGAAAGAGTGTAATTCACCATAGTTGGTGTGTCTGTATTATTATCAAATATATAGGATTACAAAAGTACAAATACAATGTATCTAGATTAGTCTAAATATGGTACATAAATATATACAAATCAATCACAATTATCCTCATGATAATTGTGATATTCTATCATCCCCTTCAAGCGAAGCGTCAGGTGAGAACCCACGCTAAGCTTGTATCGAAACAGCGTGAAGAGAGGACCAGGAAGACCTTTGGTAATTAAATATGTCAGCAATGTGGAAGGAAGTAGGGATATGACTAACACGAAACTTGCCGGAAGCCACATAAATATATACAAATCAATCACAATTATTCTTATGATAATTGTGATATTCTATCACTTACTCTGTGAGTTTGATATGATTATACTATACTCATAAAAGATGAACGGTGAATTATAAATAGAGGAAGACATGCGGGTGAGTTTGTCCATGCGCGCTTAATCTATTTTAAAAAAGCCAGAAGAGTACTGTGACCCGCAAAATAGTCACATAGAGTCGAGTAAATTTTATAAAATAGTCATCATTTAGGTATAAAATGGAAGCAAGGTAAACTATTTTATCTTAATAATTTTTTAAAAGTAAATCTAATCTTAATCAATTAATTACATGCACACGAAGCAGACACACGTATTCATTAAAAAATGTATTTGCACATTGATAATTTGAAATGTTATTAAATTACACGAACGAAGCACGCATAAAATAATTATTTAACGTGGATTTTATTTCAGTCTAATTACGCAACAAATGGAGAGAAATGAAAGGACTCTAGCTAGGCAGCTTGAGGGTATTCAATAGTCACCAATCACAATGTTACCATTGCTTTTTACGTATTAGAGACGCATAACTTATAATATATTAGACCTAAGTATGAAAATTTGAAAGCATGAATTTCATTTTCTGCTACATTTCTTAAATTACGGTTATACGATAACCCTAACACTACTACAATCACCTTCATTTAAGGCACAAGTTTCGGGCGTTTGGGGCGGGTTCAAAATCTTCCGCCTTACTACTTATTTGCGAATTCGCAAGTCACACTCTCTAGGTTTTAAAAGCACGTTTAAAGACGGAAACGACCGTTTAAAAGGCGGTAGTCGTATGTGACGTAAAAAATGAAGAGTTAAGGCGGAAATGTCATTTCCGCCTTAAAAAACCGTTAGTTGTTGCGAATTCGCAACAAGTAAGTTAGGTCAGGCATAATAGTTACGATATCGCATAAAATGAACGCTTAGGGTTATTTTAGCAAGTTAGGAACTAGCGATGTCATTAGCTGAGAAAGTAAGTAACTCATTTTGGTCACGACCTCGCATGCATTCTCGCTGAGGTTGTTGCGAACTCGCCACTAATAACATGGAAAAATTTGTTTATGAAACGAGTTCGCCACCCATAAGTTAAGTGTTGACATATGTGTAGCGAATTCGCTAGTGAAATGCGTAGGTATACGTGAATACTTGCGAGTTCGCAAGAGTGAAGACTGTATAATAAAACAGCAGCTCCTAGCGGATTTGTAAACAACAAATTAGACATTTGAAAGGTTGTATGTTTCATTTTTCCCTTTGATTACCATAAGATTGATTAGGTAACCTTTGCTAGGAATTCCGATCGTTTTCTAGGTTGTGGGTAGGCTATTTTCCGCCTAACCATTTGGTTGTTTGTTTGTTATTGTTGTGTTCTTAAAAAAATGTGGATGTTTGCTTTGGTTATGTTGTGATGATTTTGTGATAGTTTGATGTTAATTGTAGGTTGTGAGTGCTATACCACTGTGGGTTAGTTGTTTTGTTCAACGATTTCTAAGTTGATTAGAGTTTGTGCCCGTGTCGTGCATTATGGATCGTGAAACCATTATGAATAAGAATGCTTGGTTGTCGAAGGAATATCTAGATTTGGTTGAAGAATTCTTAAGAGTTGGGTTGCGACATTGTAAGCTGAGGAGCATAGGTGGTGTTAGATGTCCATGTAGGGATTGTAGGAATAACTCTATATACGAAGATATTCTTGTTGTGCGTGAACATTTAATCTGTAGAGGATTTGACAAATCGTACACTGAATGGGTATGGCATGGTGAGGGAAATTATGGGAGTGAGAACATGGAGGTGGATGAGGGAAACGAGAAGGAAATGCTGAAGTATAACGAACAATTGTCGGATATGTGCGACGATGTTGTTATGGAATTTGTGGAAAAAAAAGTATGCTAGAGGTTATGTATGCTGATAAAGCGACAAAGTTATATGTTGGCTCAAGCCGTTCAAGGTTGGGTGCAACATTGTTGTTGATGAACCTTAAGGCTAGGCATGGGATTTCAGATAAAGGAATGACTGAGTTGTTGGAGTTAGTTAGAGATTTGCTTCCTCAGGACAACTTGTGTCCAGATCGGGTTATTACTGCTAGGAAAATCTTACGCCCCATGGGAATGGAGTTTACCAAGATCCATGCTTGCCCGAATGATTGTATGTTGTATAGAGGGAAAGATGATTCTTTGAGGGATAATTGCAAGGTGTGCGGTGAGTCAAGGTGGAAAAAAAGGAAGGTAGAGTTGAGGTATGCGGGGAAACAGTGACAACATCGACAAAGCAAAGTCCTACTAAGGTAATGTGGTACATGCCTCTTAGAACATGATTGGCGCGCCTGTTTGCAAATGCAAGTGATGCGAAACTATTAACATGGCATGCCGATCGAGTTCGAGAGGGAGATGATATTATTTATCACACTTGAGATGGTGATCAGAGGAAGAAGATGGATGCTAGGTACCCTGAGTTTGCTAATGAACCTAGACATGTGAGACTCGGACAATCCACGGATGGGATGAACTCTTTTGGTAACATGTCTAGTACTCATAGTTCATGGCCTGTTATGCTTGTTATTTATAATCTCCCTTCTTGGTTGATGATGAAGCGAAAATATGTGTTTTTAAACACTATGATCTCAGGCCCTAAGCAACCTGGCAACGACATTGATGTTTATCTAGCACCTCTTGTTGAAGAGTTGTCATCTATATTTGAGTTAGGTATGGTGATTTCCGATGGTAGTCGTGGGGATGCTGAGTTCAAACTTAAAGCAATGCTTATGTGGAGCATTAATGATTTTCCTGCGCTTGGAAATCTCGGAGGGTGCTAGGTGAAAGGACATTTTGCATGCCCGCTATGTGAGAGTAATACTAGTCATTGTCAATTAAAGCATGGAGGAAAGCCTGTTTATTTGGGTCATCGACGTTTTTTGCCTGCTAGTCATCATCCGTGGAGGCGTGCTAAGAAGTGGTTTAACGGTGAGGAAGAAAACCGTGTAGCCCCTGTCCCACTCTCGGGTTCAGAAATTTTTGGCAAGGTGTCTGGAATAGAATATGTTTTAGGCAAGGGTCATAAGAAAAGTAAACAACCTTCCATTTGGAAAAAGTGTTCTATATTCTTCAAACTTCGTTACTGGGAGCATTTGGATGTACGACACTATCTGGATGTGATGCGTATAGAGAAGAATGTATGTGAGGCTTTGGTGGGGACGTTGTTGAATACTCCCGGGAAAAGTAAGGATGGATTGAAATCGAGGAAGGATTTAGTGAATCTTGGCATTAGGACATCCCTTGCCCCCGTGCAAGAAGAAGTAGGTAAAACGTACCTACCACATTCTTGTTATTCATTATCATCTGAAGAGAAGGAAATTTTTTGTGCAACTCTGAAGTCAGTGAAAGTTCCTTCTAATTATGGTTCAAACATCAGTAGTTGTGTATCGACTGCTGAATTGAAATTGGTTGGAATGAAATCGCACGATTGTCACAATTTGATGCAGGATTTGAATGTCATCGCTCTCCGTGGATGCTTGTCTACACACGTTCGGAAGGCAGTTGCTAGGCTATGCTTTTTTTAAGCAGATATGTCGCAAGAAGGTTAGTCGGTGTAAATTGGATGAGTTGCAAACCATGGTGGTAGAAGTGTTGTGTAGGCTTGAGATGTATTTCCCCCCCTCATTTTTCGACATCATGATTCATGTGATAGTCCATCTTATAAGGGAGGTCAAGTTGTGTAGTCCCGTGTACCTAAGATGGATGTAACCATTTGAGAGGTACATGAGTATTTTCAAACATTTTGTCAAGAATCGATATCGTCCAGATGCAAGTATTGTACAGCGGTACGTGGCCGAAGAAGTGATTGAATTCTGCACTAACTACTTACGGGATGTACCAACAATAGGTCTACCAATTGTTAGGCATGATGGGAGAGCTGATGGCGTTGGACTACGGCATAGGTCAAAGTTCAGCCCTTCCTTAAATGAGATATCTAAAGCCCATCTTTATATCCTACGCAACCATTCTGGTGTGAGTCCTTATGTTGATGTTCACCTAGCAGAGATTAGGGCCGCGCATCTCGGTTTGTCAGGACCTCGGGCTTTTGAAGTACATTGTAAAGATTTCACTAGTTGGTTGAAAATTCATGTGCAAAATGGGGATGAGCATCCAAAAGTGGTCAAATGGTTGGCTAAGAGAACACTGGGCACAATTACGTCGTTTAGTGGGTATGATATAAATGGTTACACATTTGGTACAAAGTGGAGCGATGATAGATCGGCGACACAAAATAGTGGTGTATCAGTACCTGGAGAGGGCGGTTTGCATGGGGAAAATGCTTTTTTTGGTACAATCACTGACATCTGGGAAATGGATTTTGTCCATGTAAAAATAGCACTGTTTAAATGCTAGTGGGTTGATCAAGCAGAAGGTATGCGTCTGGAGGAGTTAGGGATGATTCTAGTGAATAGAAACATGCAAGGCTCAACTGAAGATCCTTTCATAATGGCAGCACAAGCTCATCAAGTGTTTTATGTTAAAGATCCAGTAGATTGTTGCTGGGAGGTCGTGGTAGATGGAAAGAAACGTTTATGGTGATGGTTTGTTTGACGATGACTGCAACATTTCTAGTGAGAACATTCCATTGTCGATTTATGAGACATTGGAAGACGATGATGACATAGTTGCCCGAATTATATGTCGGATGGACCACGATGAAGGAATGTGGATTAACCCCGCATGAAAAACTACTAAAAGGAAGAGAAAGCAATCAAAGAAGAAGAAGGCGACTATGAAGAAGAAGAATAAGAAGAAGAGGAAGAAGAAGAAGAACGTAGTAACTGATGAAGAAGAAGATGATGAAGAAGAGGAGGAGGAAGAAGATGAAGAGGTCTAATAAGCGCATACAATACATTTGTAGTTTGTCTATTTTGTATCGTGTGTAAAATAAAATTCTTTGATTGGATATATGGTACGTTTTGTTTATTATAAATTGTTTGGATTCACATGATTATGATAAATTGAGGTAACTGTGCAGGCGTGTTGCGACATCGTAAATTTGCACGCAAAAGTAGACGAGGGTCCTTACGAACTCGCAAGCTAGCATTACATGCAGCGATATCGTCAAATGAGCTTCAAATTTCGCAAGCTAAGCTTTGTCACTCTGTTCTAGCTATATACGAGCTTTCCAGACACAAGCTAGGGTCTTGAGAGATCGCCAGTTTCCATGGTTGAATTTTCAAAATGCTAGTATTGACACGACTTTTGGAGCTTGCGATATCGTTAGCTCACTCGCTTAGTCTCATATTGCAAATTCAGCTTCAAATTTCATAATTATTTGTTCCACTGGACAACAAACTACTGTTAAAATAGTGTTGCATAATTGAGGCAGATGTATAGAGTAGTTTTTGAAGAAAATATATTCGATTTTAATCCAACAACAAACTTCAAGAGAAGGAAACAAATTGTTACTTACAAATTTCCCTCATAAGGTCGACAGTGTCCTCTAGGCCATTGTAGTATGCTTCCGGTTGGAGCTCTGTTCAAACATTGGAAGCAAATGTTACTTACATCAAGATCTTACATATAATAGCATATTTAAAAGCTAATAACACATATTTAGAATGCATAATGACTAAATTAGTGTACCTTCAACTTGATTTCTGACCTCTCCCTCGTCGAGCACCAAAGGCTTTTTGGTTGAATCTTCCGCCGCCTGCCAAGAACCATCCACCAGCTCATATTTACCTTTCCTCTTAAAGCATTCCATAGTGTAAAACATACACTCTTGAGCCTTTGCGGACAAATTCATCTTAGGGAAAGTGGTTGTAAGATACATGGTAATGAAGTTACCATATGAAAGCTTAGTCACAGGGCGTCGATTCTCAACTACACTTTGTTTCATATGCTCAAATATCACATAGCCCGGGTTCAACCTTAGCTCCTCCATCACACAATAAAACATCACAATTGTTGTGTAGTTAAGCTCGGTTATCCACCCGCCTTTCGGCACAACTGATCTAGCTACCATTTCGTACAAGATTCTTTGGTGACAAGTCAACTTCTCGAGTTTGTATTCCCTCGGCTTATCTAGGGGACCCTTAGGCTGGCCAAAGTAATTGAAAGCTAAGTTTTGTAGGTAAGCTTCGTCAAATACACCACTTTCAGGCCACTTTTCTCTACAATAAAAGTCTTCAGGGGCAGGGTTACTATAATCCTTTTCTACAGCACACGACACGCCTAAAGCCTTGTTAAAAAACTCTTCTCCTATCTCAAAATTCTTCTTCTTTACCCTAGTAAACCAACGGCCTGTTTCCTTCTCCTCCTCAATAAGCTGATGGAAATTTGCATAGAACTGACAAGTTTCTTCCTTATGAGAGGGGTAATTCAGTCCTAATAAATCATGCAAGTCATGATCTCTAAAGGTTTGTAGTACATTAGTCAAACCTAGTTGCTGAATCTGATCGAAATCTAACACATAGCAATCTAGCAGCGTTGCATGCTTCATTAGATCAGAATATGCATTAAAAGCAAGTAAACTTACAAACTTTTTCTTGTCATACGCAGTTGATGAAGTCAGCGCTTGATTGGTAGAAGACGAGCTACCTCTCTGCGACTGGAACCAAATGGATTTGGGGCTTGGTGCTTTGTTCTTGCCATGGATGATCTGAATCACTGGGAAATTTGGGCTAGGTTGGATTTGGGGGTTTTTCTTTGATTTGAATTTGGGGATCGCGTTTGGAAGAGGACTGAACAGGTTTTTTATTTTTATACTACAACACGCTAGCGAATTCGCCACCATACTCGTCTACACTCAAAACATTGTCGTTTTAATCTACTTTTTCAATAAAATTCAATACTCACTGTTTCCGAACTCACCACGTTAATCATATACTAGCGAGATTGCCAGTTACACGTCAACCTCAGCTCTGTTGGTTGAATATTAAGTGTAGCGAGCTCGCTACTAGTATCTCCAATTCCTAGCGAATTTGCCAGTTATACGTCAACCACAGCTCTGTTGGTTGGATATTAACTGTAGCGAATTCGCCACATTTCTCATCACACTAACGACTTCGCCAGATAAAAGCCTGCTTATTCCACATTAGCTTGTATCTGTCGAGTTCTCCTGTTTGTCAGAATGCTAGATATGAATGAAGTATTCTTGTGAAATCGTGAGTGTTTAGAGCTTCTTCGTCAGCTTACTAGCGACCTCGCAAGTGTAACTAATGTTAGGCTCTGTTGAAGATTTCAAGTTACTTACGATCTCGTCAGTGGTTGTCGAGAGTGTAGCGAGCTCGTAAGTGTAACTGATGTTTGGCTGTGTTGAAGATTACAAGTTACTTACGAGCTCGTCAGTGGTTGTCGAGAGTTTAGCGGTCTCACAAGTCTAACTGATGTTAGGCTCTGTTGAAGATTTCAAGTTACTTACGATCTCGTCAATATTTGTCGCCAGTGCTGGCGAACTCGCAACACACTAAACTAGGAACAAAACAAAACTTGTGCAAATTTTGATGCCATATTTCAACAAAAACAGATGCCAAACTAGGATCATCTCATTCATATATCTTCATCACATAATACCAGAACTGTTAGTACACAAATTGTACCTAAAATAAGGCCATAGCTTGGCCAATGTTTTATCACAAAAGAAAGAAAACTAAATCACAACCCGTTCACTAGAACGTCATGTAGTTCTTCACTAGTTATGTTCTGCGAAGCATCGGTGTTAGGTTGCGGTGTGGCAATGTGTTCAGTCCCTTCGACTTGATTGGTGGCACTTGGGCCAGCATCTTCTTGAGCTGTCGATTCCATCCCCAACGTCGCCTCCTCAGCTATTCTTGCCTCTTTCCTCTTCATCACAGCCTTCTCCGCTAGGTCCTCGCCATCTGACAGGTCATCCTCTTCCTCATCGTCATCGTCACTATCATCAACTTCATCATCCTTTTCTCGGGCCGCCACCTTTCCATCACACTCATCTGCGGCCTTGCTTTTCCCATTATCCTTGCTACCCCCTGGCGCGCTCACCTCATCACGCAGCTGCTGTAAAAAATCTATAATTTCTTCAGAATCGCTCAACTCAAAGTCGATGGCTCCGCTATCAAGAAGTCGATTGAGTGCGTCGTTGTTCGCCCATGAACGTTGCTGCGCTACTTCAATCTCATTGGCCAGCTTTCCAATTTTGACAATCAACCGACCATTAGCATCAAACACTGCGTCTGCAATTAATAAAACAAAGAATCAGTTATGAATGGACTTATGCAACTGTTTTTAACATGAGCGAAATATTTTATTACCTGATACACCACCTCTAGCTCTTCTCGCTGCCGCTTTAGCTTCCTTCTTCTTCCCGTACTTCCCATCTGCCTTCAATTCCATCCTTTTATTACGCAACCAATCCTTGTCGTAATAAACAATTTGCATTGGCCTACCCCTTGGGAAGATACCGGCAATTCTGATCAAGGCAGTCACCAAACACCCATACGGAATTGCGGCTTTCTTATGCCTTGCCATCTTCATCATGTGGCTAAGGATCGTGAAGCCGGGATTGATTTTCATCTTCTCCACGATATAGTAAAACAGCGTCAAAGAAGCAATAGATGGCTCACATGCATGGCCAAGAGTAGGCAGAACATTCCCACATATCATTTCAAAGACTAACCGATGGTCCTCGCTTAGTCTATACACTGGGTATGTCCTAGCTCTACCCGCTCTATTCGAGGTTCTTTTAAACCACTTTTGAGCCATCTCTACTACATTCAGTGGCTGTCTAGGGCTAGTGGCTGGAAATCGTTGTTCATAGTAAACCTCGTATGGGCCATCGGGTTTATGGACCATCATCTAGAGGCTCTCATCCATCCCCGCCCCAAGCTGAGGTTGACCAACCAAATCCTCCATTAGACCACATCGACATATGCACACCATTGGCTCCTAGCAAACCTCAAGTTGATATACAACTTCCCAAACCAACCACAAAGGTTAGGTTATTACCCTTGTCTAAGCCTTACATTCAAATTAATTTCGCTTAATCATCTACTTCTTTTTGAAAATACTATTATAACAAACTAATTTTTTTCCTTCAATGTAGATTTCCCATTCTTGCAAGTTGTACGTTGTTAGAGGTAATAATTCTCAACAAATACACGTTGCTAATGGGAATTCCTATCCTCATATGACTTTCCATCACAAATCAAAAGTTCCTAAGGGGTTTGTAAGGGTATCCATAGTTGAGGTGTTTGTAGAATATGCCTTGTTGCCGGTGACTGAGGAGGATGAATGCACAACAGTTGGTCAAGGTTTGGGATTTTTTTTCGTATGGCCCGCGTGGTTGGTTGTAGATGTCAATTCAACATGCATCCCCAAGAACACAAAGCAACCAACAGAGACTGCCGACCTTAATTTCCCAATCCCTAAGATTCCTCTCTCTAATGAGTGTGTGGGTTTCATGAGAGCTCTCCCGGGTTTTGTTCGCACACTATTTGACATGCTAGGTCATCATAGCCGTGAATCTGTGTACTATTTTGTAGCCAATTCCAAGGTTTTTGGCGAGGCAAAGGAAGTGGTTGTTCCTTGGGAAGATTTTGCCCTATTTTGGCACAAACAAACCCTTCCCGATACTATACTAATCCTACATCAAATGTAAGTATTTTTGTTTAACCTGGTGGTATTTATGTCTTACTTGATTGTGTCCTTATTTATATACTTCTTCCGATACTTTATGCTCTAAGGTTGTTGTAGGTTCATGCAATATGTCTCTTTGAACGTGACCAAGACATTCATCGGTTTTTTGCACCCGACTTGCTTGCAACAAGCCCAACAAGGTAATCATGTGAGGCTTGCTTACCTTACAATGTTGCTAAGCGACAAGAGCAAAACCATTTTCCTCGGGCCATACCTAGAGGGTATGTATTTACTAATTGTTTGATTAGTATATTAATGTTTCAATTGCACATAATCTATGTTATCGTCTGAGGTGCATGTTGTTTAATATGTAGTGGTTATTGGAGTTTTGTTGCAATGATTCCATCATTGAAGCGTGTCTATTGGATTGATCCACTACATTTCGCTCCATCTACAAAATTCGCCGATCTATTGGAGATTGCTATGCATGCTGTCAATGACGACACACTCCTTAACTTTGAACTTATTCAAATTCAGGTTAAAATGTCGACTCCTTTCTTACGTATTTGCACCTAAATAGATTTATATACCATATGTTAAACTACTTCAATTTCAGCACCGCAAGCAATTGTCCAACTGGGAGTGTGGATACTACATGATGTTGTATGCCTACGAGTGCATTGAGACCCTTACAAGCGACAATTTGGAACTACATTGCGTGAGTACTCTTACAATATGAAAGTTTCTATTTATTACCTACAAATTACCTTAGTTTGTATTAATAAACGTATCTCATTCGTAGATACTCGAGGAAAATCAATCGGCATACACTAAAAAAGAGCTAGAGTTGGGGAAAAGGGTTTTTATCCACCGGCAGAGGATTGGATATTTTCTCTGCAATCTGAAGACATAAAGTAGCATCTTTGGTCTCTTCTTCGCTTATATCCACCCCATCAGATTCATCAAAACCATTTATCATGTCAATCTCCATGTTTCTTGAGATGAATCAATCTCCATATGCTGCTGAAGTGACTCGGTTTCATCAACCTCAAGAAAATTATCAAAGTTATAGACAACAATGGCTCTGGAAAAGGGTCCTCTTTTGTTGTATGGAGGCTTTCTGATTCACACACTCCAGAGTATAGTCTTCATGGATGCTTTTATATCGAGCTAGTGAATCCATGTCATATTCATCTTCTTTGACTTCCTCGTTGGGTGCATAAAATCGACGCATTTGCTCATCAAACAACTCATTGTGGTTTTCTCCACTTTGCTTCATCTGTTCCGCCATCTTTTTGAATTCACTAATCGACTCACTCATCATCTCTTTATGTGAACTCAAAGTCTGTTTTGAATTGATCGAGCTGGTTTTCTAGCGAAGGACGGTGAGAACTCAAACTCTATTTAAGTTGATTGAGCTGGTCTTCAAGCGAAGGACGGTCATACGATTCTCCTCGATCATCCTCATAATAATGATTAAAACTTGGCTCTTCACAGAATTCTCATGACTAGAGTTTCATTATTCTCGCCGAAAACTAAACTAGATACTAAACATGAAAACGCATAAATAATAAATATAATAAATAAACATTAAACTACATGCAACTAATATGATGAATGGATGAAACGTGAGAATTTGATATATGCATGCAAAAACAATCAAAACCTGAATGTCATTATGCCCTGGAAACAAAGGTTAGGCGGCCAAACCCTACACAAAGCCTACGGCCGGCCACCCCCCTATATAATTAGGGTTTTCTTGGTATATATATACCTTATTACTAAATAAAAACCTAATCTAAATATTATAAGGAAAATATTTATTGGACTATATAATTATTATAATAACTAAATTGGGCTTTCAATATAATTCTTCATCTTCTTCTTCACGTAGCCTAATTAAGCCCAATTCCCTCATAATATTCTTCCGAGCTTATTGTCTTCAATTAATCCAAGTAATATATGCAATATTTTAAGTTTCCGAGCTTATTGTCTTCAATTAATCCAAGTAATATATGCAATATTTTAAGTCTAATACTGAATTCCTTCAAAACGTATAGCTGATTAGTGATCGACCCGCGAAGCACAACTTAGCCGCCCGTAGAAAACATCAGTATTAGGAATTGCATATTATTTTAGCTCGTCTCTTCCTTGAGCTTCTTCTTTTCAGTGCCGGTATAATGAATATAAACGATTCATTAACCGTTGGAGCACACTACCTCATTAAAAAAGCCATTGGGAAAAAAGAGTGTAGTGTATAGCTCCTCTCCATCAGCTCCAAAAGTCCTCTATTTCGTCTCTTTTAGTATAAATTCCAGCAATCCTCCATTTGATTGTTTTAAACCATTTTCCTTATAAAACATGCACAAAAACACACCTTCGTGCACATCAAATGGTAAAAGAGACTTATAAAATCACATATTTAGATATATAAAATACATCTCATCAAATATCCCCACACTTAACTCATGCTTGCCCTCAAGTATGTAATCATTATATCATAGCAAATAAAACTTCTCCACAAAACTGAACCAAGCAACATTCACTACGGAATCAACCGTCTTACCACAAACCATTCCCCTTTGCTTATAAAGTTACTTCATCCTTATATTCTAATCAAAAATATGCAACAAAATTCAGCCTCACAAAGGTCACTCAATATCTCTCAAAAATTGGGACAGTCACTCATATCATAGCCAGCGTTCCATTCAACAGGATTGAAGTATCATTATCTCCACCGCATCAATAAACACAAGAGCAAAAATTAATTTAGGACTTTATAAAGGTAGGCTTAGGGAAAAGGCAATAAGGTATGATCCTATGAGTTCTAGGGTTCAAATAGTAATAAAATATATGCACATTCCATCACAAAATCATCATTCATACAGAGTAGGCATGCTTCATAACTTTCGATCCAAGGCTAAATAAATAGCCAAATAATTCTCCAATCATCACAAAACTTGGTGCTATTTTCTGTATTTTTTTCTGAATTTTTCGGAATTTTTTTTTTGAAATATTTTTGCTGTTCAGATATTCTTATTAGAACAAAAAAAGTTTCATTTTTTTTTCAGCATCATTCTTGAGTAATACAAAGCAATCACAATGAATTAATGAGATCATTACATCAATTTATTTTCACATCTGATTAACTCAATCAATCTAGCTAGACCATACACATAAAATTTCAGTACAAGGTCAGAACTTTCATGTCAGAATTTCAGAACTTTCTTCATGGGTAAACTTCCTCCAACTAATTCAAAATGCCATGTAATCAAATTTGTATCATATATGAATTTATATAAGTTATAGAATATGCAAAATATGGTGAAGACGGTGATAAAACAGGCTTCGGTTCATATATATAGTGGAGCTTTCAAAGAAAAATAGTCAAGGTTTCAAAAGGTTAACTAGGGATAATATAAAGGTAGGCTATTTAAGCTGTGTGGGTAATCCTAATCTGCCTGTATTATTCATGTTCAAGCATCATTCAACGGCATCGCATCACGACAAACAATCCAAGAAAGAATACCAACATATGATCACTCAGAAAGACAAAGATCTGTTAAATTTAGTGCCTATTTGTTTCTGTCTTGGCTTTTGCTCTTTCTTGGGCTCAAATTCCTCACAATATAACTAGGTTTAGAAAGATATTTTATTGCACGTTCGTCATCCTAGAATATATGCAAGAACTACATGACCTCTTTCATTCAGGGGAATAACATCCATCTTACCACAGACCCGTTCCATAGTAAAATCAGCTCAATTCAATTCATAGAAAAGCTTATCCGCCAAGATTCAAAACCATATGATTTTTTCAAAATTTTCAAAAAATTGAGCAATTATAGAAAAATTACAATAATTAACCATCCAATAACATCCTCCCCACACTTAAAATCTTGTTTGTCCTCAAATAAATATAAATATATTAAATGAACATATAGAGCACAATTTTATGAGACAAAAGAGTGGAGAAAGAACCTGAATATTAAGCTCTCGGTGATTATGTAGAGGGATATTATTCACGAATTTTTGCAGCAGCACACAACTCCATACATGGTGTGGATGTGGAATTGGATCTTCTGACAGCGAGGACAATGGCCATCACTGCTCCTGCTTCTTTAAACCATGGGATATTAATCCCAAATTCGCAATGCATGCAATTGGTTTTCCAAGCTTCTGCATATACATAGTCAAACCATATTAGTACATGTAAAATACGCAGGAAACAACCATAATCATCACCAAAATTTCTTTTCTTTTCATTTTCAATTTTTTTTTCGTTTTTTAATAAATAAACAGAAAACAAAATTTATATTTTTGAAAATTTTCTGATTAGCATTTTTTTTTTTTGAGAAATTTTTTTTTTTTGAGAAAAACAATCAAAGAAAGCAATAAAATTGGGTTGCCTCCTAGTAGCGCTTTTATTTATAGTCTTTGACTAGACTGTCAGATGAACTCAGCAGAGATGTTGAGGACTCCGTTTTCCTCGATCCTTGTACCAAGTGACTATGTCAGGTTTTTCAAGCCGGTCAATGCAAAAATCCACAGTAGAGACTCTCATCTCTTCCCCACACTTGTGTTCTATCAATATTTTCTTCTTTTTAGACCAATCACTCCGATGCTATAATTCAATAGGCAAGTGATAAAACTCCCAGAACACCAATTCACGAGAAGATTTTCCAGCTGAATCATTAAAAACCTCAGGATACACCAATGCACAATCATCCAAACTCCCGTCCCATCCTTTTCTTGAAGGGTTCACCTTATCTTGAGGCCAAAAGTCATGATTGGTTATTAATTTTTTATGATTGATGTCGGTTTAATGTTTCGATGAATGGTGAATTTTCTATTAACGATTATTTTATGATAATTTGATGATTCATGATTTATTATTGATGATCGATGATGGTGAGGATGAATAGGGAGATTAAGGCCAGGTTTGGTTCGTGAGGTTTTTGAAAAACTCAGACTATCAAAGTCCGGTTTTGTGAAAACGCGTTTGGTTCGCGGTGGGTTTTGGAGATATTTTTATTTTATCCAAAGCTTCATTTTTCCCAAATAAAAACTGGTTTTTGTTGACATTAGAAGTCCAGACTTTGTGAAACTTTTTACACAAAACCAGATATGGTTTTGTCTGGTTTAGGCTCTCCCACACCAAAATCCACAGTCTCCGTCAAACATTTTCCCAACCGCCGCAGACGACGTCCGGTCCAAGATCCGGCCGGCGCCACCTCCTTGCAGGCCCTCAGTCCGGCGAAGCCTCCCTGCACGCCTTCAATCAGGCGAATCCTTTGTCCCCGGCAACGGGTCCTTGGCCTACGACTACCTCCCTGCCCGGCGTCAATTATTTCTGGCCGGTGACGCATCCTTCAGAGTCCACGCCTCCCCCGTAGACGCCTCCTTGCACGCAGACGACACCCGGTCGGTCTCCGGCAAACTTTGCCGCTTCAAGATATCTTGTTCTTAAAGTGCTCCGGAGATTTATGGCATCTACCTCAACAAATTCGAGCTCCGGTAGTCCGACGGAGGATTCCCGTCATCGGCGTTAAAACCTATGTGATTCCGCAATAAACTGCGACTCGCGGCAGTCGACGATATGTCCGATTTGCGACGGTCTGAAAACTTGCGCTGTCCCAAGTCGGCGTCTGCAAATTGCCGTTTTTTTGGTCTGGAGAAGAGAAGGCCATTGAATTGGGGAAGATGAATTGGGGACGATGAGTCAGATCTCCCTATATTTTTCTTGTGTATTGCAATTTAGCCCCTATAATTTAATGTTTATTTTACAAAATACCTGAATAAATAAGACCTCAATTTAATGTAGCCTTATTAAAAAATAAACCCCAATAATAATGTTGGTACTTTGCATTAAACTTGTAGGTACTTCTTATTTTGCCTTAGAGTAGTTTTAAATAACTTGAAGAATTTATAATTAAATTTAAATAACTTTAAATATTTGTTTCAAAAATTATTGGTACTACTTCGTAATTCTTGAAAGTACATCCAATAAACCTTGTGAGTACTTAACATAAATATTTTAAATAGTATAAAAATTTATCCATATTATTTATATGTATATTACTAATTCTACAAATTAGACTTGAAAGTACTTCCAATATAGTTAGAAAGTGTTTCCCATACATTTTAAAGATAGTTTAATTTAATTTAATTAAATCATATTTAAATAAATGGTATTACAAATTAAATTTAAATTTAATAGTATATTAATTTTGAAAGTATATGTAAAACTTGCAGTCATATCACGTTCTTCGTATTCAATTGTTGTTGAACAAAATTTGTTTATTTCATAGCGCTAGTTTTGTATGTATTTGAACGTATTTAATGAATTACAACGCGCATTTGAAGGGTGAAAAAGTCATCAAAATTTAGAGCAAAAAAATGCGTGTTTTATTCTTGTCGTTACGATAAATATTTTTAAAATTAAATTACGAAACAAAATCAAAATCCACGCAAACCAAACAAGTTTTAAATTTTCTAATTGTAAAATTTAAATCAAACCAAATATGGTTTTTGTTTTGGACTTGCAAAATCCTGACGAACCAAATAAGGTTTTTGTTTTGGACTTGCAAAATCCTGACGAACCAAACAAGGTTTTTGTTTCAGACTTACAAAATCCAAATCCAACCAAACAAGGTTTTTGGAAAACCAGACTCTAAAAATCCAAAACAAAATCCAAAAATCTCAAAATCCAGACTCTCAAAATCCTCTCCAACCAAACACAACCTAAATGTGTTATACATTTATTTATTGCAAAGTGGTCCCTGCATTTTATGAATATTTTCACTAATTGTAAAATGGTCCCTGTATGATAGATGAAGATGATGACGGTGGACTTGATGATTGATTATTTTTTTCATGATTGGTAATTTTTTATTGATAATTGATGCCGATTTAATGTTCTGATGATTGATGATTTTCTATTGATGATGATTTTATGATAATTTGACGATTGATGATTTTCTATTGATGATGATTTTATGATGATTTAACGATTGATGATTTATTATTGATGATTGATAATGGTTATTTTGATGATAGTGAGGATGAATAAGGAGATTAAATGTGTTATGCCTATTGCAAAATGATCCCTGTATTTGATGAACATTTTCACTAATGGCACCGTATAAAAAGTATTTATATTCCAGCCCCAAAACCTATTTTGTCCATTATCCTAACACCCGTTGTCTTACCATAAGGCTGACTTAACATAGAGTTTCTCTAGTATTAGAGGATGGAAAACCATATTTAAGAAAGAGAAGTCAAAATTTAATGGGCCAAAATTACAAAATTAACCCAATACCAAAATCAGAGAAATTAGAGAAAAATTACGAAAATAGGTCTAACATAACAAGAAAGAATCATGTAGAACCAAGAAAAATTGTACAAAAAATTATAGTTTGAAAATACCATAACTAAAAACATCAAGCAAAAATTATGGGATGTTTTTTCAGGAAAACTATTCCTATATTACGAAACAAAATATAATTAGTATGGTGTGAGAAAGTATGAAGAAGAACATGTACAAAAATTTCTTGGGTAATATGAATCCCGATGCATTAAGGTTTAGTTCAAATAAGTAAAAAAGGATAAAGATTGTGCAAATCAGTTTCCAACGTCAAGAGAGTGCACAAAACAAAACAAGTATAAATAAGGAAATTGATAGAGTTTCAAAGCATAACTTTCTCGATCTTTTGACTAAGATCAGGTGTAGTATCTGTTCTTATCAGTTTAATATCTGATATGTGGCTCAACAGTCACACGATATTAACTTTATCTTTTAAAGGGGAGAGGCCATCACGACAGTTTGCTATTGTGTCTATCGAACGTCGCTTTGGCGTTGCACTATTTCCTTGGCCCTGACACACCCCTCCTAATCTCAGTTTAAAGATTTCTTCATCAATCTAAACAAAAGATGTTGTAGATGGTGTAATAAAAATTAAGTGTAGGACTAGCTACAAAAATATGGCTGAAAAAATTGTTTAAAGGACTATCTATATTTTGGGTCTTTTGCAAAATGAATATAATGCAACCCGGTAATTCCTGTTAGGAGTTGGTGATATGGGCCATGGCCCATATGGTAAACCATGGAATTAGCAAGGCGAACCCAGCCCAGAAATGGTCCCCCCATGACATCATCAACGTTGGCGCGGATTGGGACAGGAAGGACATGATAATACCTCTTCCCTCCAAGGATACACAAGGAGAGGACCACTCGGTTGAGCCCTTCCCTCTGACTACCACTATAAATAGAGGAGAGTCCAAAAGGGAAAATGTATGTTCTATCAGACTTAAACATTCTCTACTTATTCATATTCTCTCTCCTCAGCAGAGGCCCTATTTTCATCATCGCGCCGGAGCGTCTACCCTCGAGAAATCCCGAGGGTTTTGTTTTGCAGGGCTTAGGGGAGAGACTGACCGCGGGTTAGGATTCCAGCTTACCCCGGACCCAACTTATCCTGGTGCTGGTAATCCCGGAGAAGACTGGTAGAATCAGGAGTGATTATGATACGAATTGTTTGAAATTGAAAATTAGTATTGAGACGTAAATCACCCCCATATGATGTCTAAAATAGTTTTTTATTAAAAAAATTAAAAGTGTTTATATTTATCAACTAATTATTTTAACACTAACAAAGTACATATGAGCTAATGTATTAAATTAGTATGTTATAAATTTTTCTGATGAGCCTACAAATTAATTACTCGGAGGAGAAGAAAATTTATGTGACACCTGTCTGGTATGGAAATTAAGATGTGGCTATGACATTAGCGTACAACACTTTATATTTGGCATGTGACTATAATAGTCGTTTAATTATTTTTGTTGAGTTAGTTTTGGTAGTTGCTTGCGTTCATGTCATTTAGTCGGGTTTGCCCCTCTTTGTAATGGGGTTGGTGACACTGTTTCAAGTCGGGTTTGCATCCTTTGTAATGGAGTTGTTGGCACTATTTTTCTTGAATGAGAAGTTTGTCTTGTTTATAACTTCTGAGAAAATCCCTATTTTTTACCATTTCTATTATTGGATTGTATCAAATACAAATTTTCGACGATCCACTATCATTCAGTTTTTTGTATCATATTTCATACCTTTTAATCCAGTAAAATCTTGCCATTCTTTCGAGGGACCAGCTTCAATCGATACTCACGGTGTGCCCCTTGATATGGTAATAAGACTTGATGTCAAAATCTAAGTGTGCTCTGTAAATTCAAGCTAAATTCCTATGTATAATATACTTTATATATATGTTCTGTAAAATACGACTTGATTAATCAGGAATTGAAAATAAGAAAAGCACTTAGCAATAAGCACAATGTTTGATACATCATTTGGGTAAAATTGATATGAAGGATTAGACTTGATAATTAAGTTTGGTATTTAACCCTTTATTTCCAAAATTTTATACCCATTATATCAAAATGGGGTTTGTCCATTATGTTACAGGAAGCAAAAATGATCCCTCAATTTAGCAAGGGGATTTTATGTCGGACATAAATTCGCTAAAATACCCCTAGCAGAAGTTAGATATTTTAATGGAAAATGATAAGAGTCCATAAATAATACATTTAGACTTTAATGGGCCACAAAATTTACATTTAATACATTTAAGACTTTAATGGGCCATGGGATTGACATTGGGGGGGGGGTGGCAACTTTCTCTCCAACCTCACCAAACAATTAAACCCGCTTCATTCTTATATTAGTTGGGGAGGGTTTCTGCCGCCGCTGCTCTTTTTTCAGTTGCCTCATGCACACACTCACACCTCTTTACTTCTCGATTAATCGCTATCCGTGGGCAAAAATCAGGGAGAAGATGTAACTGATGAGTCCCATCGAAAATTGAGGATCTAATACACTCAATTTCGTTTGATTGTTCGATCAACGCCCGAACATCGGAAAAAATACACGCAGGAGGTGGCATTAACCAACGGCCAGAGCCTCTTCATACAGAGAAGTGACACATCGTTAACTTTGGGAGAGTTAGATCGGTTTAAGCGGATCCTAAGTTTTTACTTGAGTCAAACAGGTTTAACTGGATCACTGAGTAACTCAAGTCATATGTGTTTCAGGTGCATATAGTCGCAGGCGAGTTCGAAGCCTTTCATATTGGATCTCCAATTTCGGGTCAGGCCCAAACTTTTCAACAGGTTTAATTCCAACCCTATATGATAATTTTAATTCCTGAATATGTTATTCTGCAATTTTAAAAACTAGGATCTCAATAATCATTTACAATTGAATCACCATATATGAAAAATTATTTGTGTTTCACGAAAATAAAATAAATTGATAATTTCCTTCCTCCGGGATGTGATTTATGTTAATATGGTAAATTTGTTTACAACTCTCTTATAAGATTAGTGACTAGAGTGAATTAAGTTGGTTTATATTTAGTTTGTTTGGTTTGATTTGAGGAATATTTTTAGATGGGTCGACATGGTTCTTCAATTATTACTTAATTTAAAGGGTTATTTCTCACATTGTTTACTGCTATACTTTTTAATATTATTATTGTTTACTGCTTTTGAGAAAAGTAGTTGTGTTTTATGAGAATAGGATAAATGTGTTGATAATTTTCTTACTGCAAGGATGTGGTTAATGTTAATAGGGTTAATTTGTTTACAATACTCTTACAAGCGAAGTGACTAGGGTGATTTCAGTTGGTTTAAGTTTAGCTTGTTTAGTTTAGTTTTGAGGTTTTGTTTTAGATGGATAGACACGGTTATTCAATTATGATTACTTAACTCAGAGGATTATTTCTCACACTGTTCCAGTAGTTTTCATTGTTATTGTTTACCGTTTATGATTTTCATTATTAACATATGAGATTAGTAGTTATGTTTCCTGAAAATAGCATAAATATATTGATAAGTCTCTTACTACATGGACATGGTTAATATCAACAGGGTAAATGTGTTCATCACAATTCTCTTGCAAGGGAAGTAATTAGCGTGAATGTAGTTGGTTTAAGTTTAGTTTGATGTTAGGATTGCTTTGGATAGATAAACACTGTTCAATATGATTTTTTTCACCCTATGGAAAAGATAGTTTTGCCAATTGTGTAAAGTGGAGTTTTTCACCGCTTGCATCACTCAATATATTAGGGAGTTGAGAATAATTTTAGTTGTAAAATATTAGTAGATTTACCCAGATAATCTGGGTTTAATTCTCACGTGTGGGATTTTATTTGACGAGGCTCACTTGAAAACTATTATAAGAATGAGGTAGCAGACATTTGACAACAGAGCCAAAAACATGCAACCAAATTCAGGCAACATAATGCAACATAAAACTGATGAAGGCCCTATATACCGGAGTTTATAAGCAGATTAATTCATTTCAGTTAAGTTAAGTCCAGTAAAATATAATTTGATCTAATTCAGACAAATTTAAATATAATGACTCTATTTTTAAATACATTCATTTCAGTTCAATTCAGTTCAATTTAATTCAGATCAGTTTAGTTCAGGTCAGTTAGAAATAAGCTCACCCTAACATGCCCGAAGTCTTGCAATTCCCATCAACAAAATAATTTTTTAGGACTGAAATATATCCAAAATAATAATGAAACGATAAAAAGGACTAATCATATTATATCGTTCGTATTTCGTGCAAAAGTTTATTATACGTGCATTTTTTGTGCAACGTATTTGGTGAGACGGTCACATCATAATTGTTTTATACGTAGATAATGGATATATGTCATTTACGTGCTTGGTCGGAGGTAATTAACAAAACATGACATATGTTTCAAATTGCTTAGAAAATGACTTGTATTTTCTTTCCTATTTGATGAAATAGACGAATGCGTCTCTCAGATGCACGGTAATAGAGGTCAAGCATCTCAGATATGAAGTTGGGAGATTCCTCATCCTAGAACTGCTCGTTTTTGGAGAACACAAGAAAACAAAAAAAGATTAAATATTTAACATTTTGTAATTAAAGATGATATAAACTTTAAGAAATATATTGTTTTTGCAGAAAAAAGCTGCTCGCCTGGTGGAAGAGGACGGCGCGGTGGCGGTCCATGTCGAGGAGAGGGGTGATTGATGTTATTGCAGCTGGGGACTGATGGGAAGAAGGAGGGTTTTTATGGTGGTAAGCTTGTGGGTGCACGTTATAATTCTTGGGATTTGTTTTAATTAATTAACCTACGTGCACACTTCGTGCACAAAATTTCTTGGTTGAATTTGACTCAAATAAGAGAGTATTTAAATGTGTTTTTTTTGCATTTTTTAGAGGTTAAAAGAAGAATATGAATTAAATGTTATTGTTATATGTAGAAATTTATTAAGAATAAATGTGTAATTCATAGTTATTTTCTTGAGTTGGTCTCTGGAGTGAATTTGTCTATATTATTGCTATAATATAGACCAAGGATTACATTAGAATATGGAAGGAAGGAGGTCCTTATTTGCAAAATATGAAAAGTACTGTTCACGTGCACTGGTTAAGAGCACTGTTCACCGGTACTGTTCACGCAAAGAATATGTACTCAAATCAGCTAATAATTCACATTAAAGACTACAGTTTTCAAAGTAAAACAACCATATTTCATAAACAAACGTATTTTAGACTAAAATCATAATTTTTCAAAGTTAAAGTATGAGATTTCATGAATGAACATACACAAAATTAAAAGGTCAAGTTTTTAAAGGTAAAACATGAGATTTCACAAAAAGTAAAAAGAGGCAAATTCACTAGTAGAAACTGGCCGGAACACGGCGCATCTACACGGCGGTTCCGCGTGAATTTAAGGGAACCGCCGTGCAAGGCATCCAGCTAAGTTTACGAACTCGGAAACTTAGCCGGAACTCAATAAACGGCGGTTCCGCGTGACTTTTTAAGAAACCGCCGTTTATTGACTTCCGGCTAAGGTTTCCGAGTTCGGAAACTTAGCCGGATGCTTGTTATCAGACAGGAGTATCCTTATCTCCCCTTTCATTCTCCTTATCTCCATTCATTCTTCACTCATCTCTCACTCTCTTCCTTGTTCTTCTTCTTCTCCATTCTTCTTCTTCTTCTTCTCCTTCATTCCTTCAATGTTTAATTGGTTTTATGAACTTCCTAGATCCAAAAACTCTACACCTCGCTCTGCAACACCAACTTTGATCTCACCCATGAGTTCTTCCAGATCTGCAACAAGTTTCCCTGCTCATCGAAACCCATCTACAAGCTCCACCAGTACGCCGCCGTGAAGCAGCCCCACTTCCGCCACTCTTCCGCATGCTCGATGTCGTAGGAAAGGCCAGAACCTCGACATATTTTGGGAGCTTCTCCGGGATATTGGTAATCTCAGATTAGCACATGTGGTTTTGATTTCGCCGGCCAAGTTGGCCGGCGTTTTTTTTGTTCTATCAGGCTAACTTTTCCGAACTCGGAAACAATAGACATCCGGGTAAGTTTCCGAATTCGGAAACATTACTCGGCGGTTTCAACCGCCGTGTAACGGTGGCGCCAATTGCACGGCGCCACCATGGACGGCGGTCAAAACCGCCGTCCAACTGGGACGGAACCGCCGTGTTCCGTCCCATATTCTACTAGTGATTAAAAGATCAAGTTTTCAAGTTAAATACAGTAAATTTCATAAAATTGAAGATGTGAATAGTCACTTTAAAACTGAAAGAATTCAAATTAAAAGCTACACTTTTCAGATTAAACAATCAAGTTTTCATAAATATTAAAATGTACAGCTTGCACACTAAAATCAATATACTTTAGGCAAACTAAAATCAATATATTTCAGACTAAATAACCAAATTTCACAATCACCACAGTTTCCAAACTAAACAATCAAGTTTCACAATCAAGGTTTCACCATAGTTTTCTAACAATCAAATTTCACCATAGCTTGCAGGCTAAATAATCAAGTTTCACACTCACCACAATTTTCAGTCTAAACAATCAAGTTTCCATAATTACCACAGTTTTCAAACTAAATAATCAAGTTTACACAATCCCCACAGTTTTCAGACTAGACAATCAAGTTTCACCACAGTTTTTCAGATGTGAATAGTCACATTAAAACTGACAGAATTCACATTAAGAGTTACAGTTTTTCAGACTAAACAATCAAGTTTTCATAAATATTAAAATGTATGGTTTGCACACTAAAATCAACAACAACACATCAAACTGCAGTCGTACAATCAACAACAACAATACATCAATAACCGCCTCAAAGCCCCAAATCTTCAAGAAAAGTTCATGAAATCAAGATAAGACACTTACTGGTCGCCATGATGTTGTTCAATCAAGAGGGCGCAACGAAATTCGATTGAAACCTGATGATTATCAACTAACGAATTAAGATTCGACAGACGAAAAGGATAATCGTGATGCTCAAAGAACAAATTACTTGGTTGCTGCGGAGGCAGCTCTGGAGATCCTGTTGACCTTGTCCACTCCTATGCTCATCAAATCGGGTCTGGTTTCTCTGGTTTCATTCATCCTTCAACCTTCCCCATTCTTCGTTCCTTTCTCAGGTTTCCAGCGCAATCGATTGGCCGGGAAAGTGCCGGAAGAACGCCGGAATAATCAGCGCCGATTGGGAATAGATTTATGAGCCCGGATTGGAGCTTCGATTTGAGGGAAAATTGTGAGGAAGGTTCTAAAAAAGAAAATAAGAACATAGCTATATATTTATGATGTATGTGTGGGGCAAGTTCGGAATTTGCAGAAAAAGAACCCGCTTAAAATTAATTTGCAAAAAAGGGGCTGCCCATTATTGGTATTGCAAAAAGGAGGCGTCTATAAATATAGACGGTCTATTCCAAGACTAATTATATTTTCTTTGCCAAAAAAGAAAGAATAAAAGTGAGAAATTTTGATTGAGATGGACCAAAAAGGAAAGTAAGAAATTTTGATTTGAACGGATAAAGTATGATTGATGATTCATTAACCCCATTTGAATTCTCTTTTTTTTCCGGTCCTTTTGGCCATTTGTTATTGCAAACACTATTTATGTTCAACTTGTCCAATTTATGTTATCAATTTGTTAAATATACACTGATTTTCATCAATTACAGTCAAGTGTCAACTTACTATCTAATTGTTTCTTTCTATTTTACGTTACCGAATCGTGAAAGATACGCTAAGTTTTATCAATCACAGTCAAGTGGTCAACTTCCTATATCTAATTATCTATGTCTGGTTAATGTCACCGAATCATGAAAGATACACTTATTATTCATCGATTATGATCAAATATCCACTTAATGTATATAGTCTACGTTACCGAATCATGAAAGATACACTAAGTTTTCAATAACTACAGTAAAATATTCAACTTACTGTGTATGTCTAGTTTACGTTCCCGATTCATAAAAGATACGCTAATTTTCAGCGATTACAGTCAAATATTAAAGTTACTATGTATACCTTACCGATTTGTGAAAGATACGGTAATTTTTCAACGGTCATGACCTCGTCCATTCACTTTCACCACATTTCAGTTCAACAACTTCAGTTTAGTTCTGTTCCTTATTTTTTCATACAATAAGCACCTTTCAACACAGTCCAGTTTAACACCTTTCAGTTCAGTTCAACAATTTTCAATTTGACTCAATTGGACAAGGCCTCAACTAAATACGTTTACATTAGCGCTTCGTGAAAGATTCGGAAATTTTTCAACAATCATGGTCAAATATTCAACTTACTGTGTCTACATTACTGATTCATGAAAGACAAACTAAATTTTCAACAATCATAGTCAAGTATCGAACTTAGTATGTCTACATTACTGATTCATGAAAGATACGCTAATTTTCAACGATTATAGTCAAATACTCAACTTATTATGTCCACATTACTAATTTTTGAATGATTAAAATCAAATATTCAACTTGTCAAGTTTATGTTATGGATTTGGGAAATATATGTTATCGCAAATTCGCAAGAATGAGTAATTTATTGATTTCATGATAATCACAAGTGTATAAAAGTTATTTATTCACCACAACGGCCATATTTTTATGCCACCGACCACATTGAAACGGGCATTATCCTCTTTTGCTATTTTCATCAATCAAAATAAATTTGATATTTAATGTAAATATATATATATATGTTTATGCTATTGATTCATGAAAGTTTTGTTAATAATGCACATTTTTCTGGATCAGATGATAAGAGGATGTCAAGAGAGAGTTCCTATCTGAAAAAAAGTGCGAGCTCATAGGACATGATAGAGGAAGTATGACAGGTGACAGTTGGGAATTTGGGATATGAGTACATATTGTGCGGAACTCTTCATGTACACAGTTTTTATTGGCTTGAAGTCTTGTATATTTTATGTGTTTAATTATATCAATGTTGAAGAGAATACTTGATTATAAATCTCTACCTTACACGAATATCACCCGCTAGAAATATTGATAATTCAAAATACGCAATTAATTTTTAGAATATGAAAATATTATTTTTAGTTATGTCTATTTGTTAACCGTGTATTTTAATTATTTTTTATGTGCACGATATATTTACTTTTACCTCATTTTAGTCCCGTTCAGATTAGATCAATTCGGTTAGTTTCAAATCAGTTTTTAAAGTTCATTGATGCTATTCAACCTAATATAGGCGTCTATTACTATTTTAGTACATTCACTTCTAAATGAACATACCTCATTCGATCAAATTAATTACATTAAGTTCAAATCAGATCAATTAAGTTTTGATAAAGTATGAACAAATCATATTCAGCTTACTTTAGAAATACTATTACTCTCTTTCATTTTAATTCAATTCAAAGAAGTTCAAATCAGATCAAATCAATTCAAAATTAGAACGGGAGAATGACTAAATTCAAATTCATATATCAAAAGAAGTGTATAATTGGGATAATAAGTTCATTTCATTTTTGAACAAATGTAATTTGATCAATTTCAATTTAATTTAGTCATAGTATTATTGTCTTCAATACATTGAACTTTAGTTTAGTTTAATTAAATTTACTTATGAATAAATGTGATTTGATGGAATACAGTTGCATTCAGTCATACTGTTATTATTTCAATACATTAAACTTTATTTCATTCCATTTCTCTCCATTTTAGTTCAATTAGTGAGTTTCAATCATGAAAAAGAAATTACTTTCAGTTCAGATACATATATTTAAAAATTTTAAGTTCAATTAAATATATTTATAGTTTTTCGGTTCAATTCAGTTCAATCCAACATATTTATCTATTTTTCAGTTTAGTTCAAGGGAGGGGTTCCATCCACTCTCTTATTTTCACTCAAAATCTAAACCCTTCAATCCAATCTAACCTTGTGGCTCACCTTTTTTCACTTTTTCTTCTCCTCTTTTCATTTTTTAGCTCCATTATAAAATCACATTCACCTTTTCTTTAATTCTCCTTTTAATTCAGCATTAGAAGTCTGGACACGCTTAATTCATACTATAGTCTGTTTTTCCCCATACCTATTTAGCCATAAAAAAACTGAATAATACTTTGCGTCTTGTTCATCAAACTGAAACAATAATTATGTTTCAAAACCTCTTTTCCTGTGTCATTTATTCATTCGTTTTCAGTTTTTTGTTCTTGCATCCCCAACATACTTGAACTCCTCTTGTTTGAAATCCAACCATTTCTTCACCCAAACCCTTCACTGATACCGACACACATTTCCAAACCCTCCTTAGTAAACATCGGAGACGGAAAGAGCTTCGCCGATATGGGGTTTTCATAAGTAGAGATGTCAAATTCCCGCTCAAAATCAATGTTGCTTCGCTCATCTCCGAAGAGGTTTCTCATAATGCAGCCACAACCCTAATGTGGCGGCGCCAGAGGTGTAAAACAATACGCCGGAATACCAAACTGCTCTACCACGTCCATCATCCCCGTCGTGAACATATCGACAATGAAACCCTGGATTATCGTTGATTTCTCTTTGACCAGGACGGTGACCAGATCAACAACTTGTGGTTTGCAGCATTCCCTGCAGGGCCGTGCCAACGTATTTTGAGGCCTTGTGCGAGAATGAATTTCTAGGCCCCTTTATAATAAAAATATATAATAATACTATTAATTGATTAAGAATAATATATTTTGGGGATTGGAATCTAGCCAAGTGCAATGCTAGGACGCTCACTGTAAACTATTTCTGATTGCTTGATTAGAATAAGGCAGAAGCATGCCTATATATAGTTACATACAAGGGCCTAAAGCTAAATACTGAAGCTAGCTAAACCCTAGGCACATAAGTGCAATATACAAAGTACATACATAATTAATAAATCAGTCCTCCAATTCTTCTTGTATTGTCACACCCCCCTTCAAGCGAAGCGTCGGATTGACTGAGACGCGAAGCTTGGACCGAAAGAAGTCAAACAACGCACGATTGAGCCCCTTGGTGAAGATATCCGCAACTTGTAAGGATGTCGGAACATGACCAACTCGTAGTTTGCCAGCACTAACTAGCTCCCTCACAAAGTGATAGTCGATGTCGATGTGCTTAGCTCTCTTGTGATCAACTGGATTCTCCGCAAGAAAGATGGCACTGTTATTGTCACAAAGAAGCACCGGAGATCCCTGAAGTGGGAAGCGCAGATCCCGAAGAATATGTAACAGCCATACTACCTCCGAAGCAGTGTTAGCAAGAGCTCTGTACTCCGATTCAGAGCTTGACCGAGAGACTGTAGGTTGCTTCTTCGCACTCCATGAGACCAAGTTGCCACCAAGGAAAACTGCATATCCATAAGTGGAGCGACGTGTCTCCAAGCAGCGCGCCCAATCAGCATCAGAGTAGGCTAGTATCTCCGAAACACCATCAGCAGTGAAGGTCAATCCACAATGTTGCGTGCCTCGAACATATCTGAGAATACGAGTAACTGCAGCAAAATGATCATCCCGTGGATCCTGAAGATATTGACTCACAGAGTTGACAGCAAAGGATAGGTCAGGACGAGTGATGGTGAGATACTAAAGTGCACCTACAAGAGAACGATACAACTTCGGATTTTGAACAGGTCCACTGGTACTGCTGTGTAACTGAGATAATGGAAGAAACGGTGTAGAAATAGGCATAGCATCCAACATCCCAGCTCTCTGAAGAATATCACCAGCATACTTAGCTTGACCCAAGAACAACCCGGTAGAAGTGGGTGTAACCTCCAAACCAAGGAAGTAGTTGAGGTATCCGAGATCCTTGACAGAGAATTCCCGATCAGCCCGAGCTATGAAACTCTGAATAGCAACCTTATCATTCCCTGTAAGAATGATATCATCGACATAGATGAGAAGGTACAGGATGATTGAGCCACGGGTAAACACGAACAGAGATGGATCCGATAGACTGCCAACAAAGCCAAGACCCTTAACAAAGGCACTGAACCGATCAAACCATGCCCTAGGAGCTTGCTTAAGACCATAGATGGCTTTCCTCAAAAGACATACATGATTAGGACGTGCAAGATCCTGATATCCAGCCGGTTGCGCCATGTAAACTAGACCGTCAAGAACACCATTCAGAAAAGCATTCTTTACATCGAGCTGATGAAGCGGCCATTTCCTCATAGTAGCAATAGCAATCACTGTGCGGACAGTGGCAGCCTTGATAACTGGACTGAAGGTATGATCAAAATCAAACCCCGGAACCTGTGAGAACCCTTGAGCTACCAGACGTGCTTTGTACCTCTCAATAGAGCCATCCTGTTTGTACTTCAATCGATAAACCCACTTGGAACCAACCACATTAACATGTGGAGGGCAAGGCACCAACTGCCATGTCTGTTGCCGCTGAAGTGCATTGATCTCTTCATCCATAGCAGTAATCCATCGGGAGTCCTTGACTGCAGCCTTGAAGTTTCTCGGTTCCTTCTGTACCAGTAACTCAGCAACTAAACTCGTGGCCACAAAATCAGGTCCAAGACTGCGAGCTACTCTTGTTCCATCCTGATGACGAGTGACCATCGAGTGAGCTCTAGGAGTAGGTGGGGCTGCTGGAACCTATAGAGCTGTGGAAGCAGGAGGAGTCAAAGTAACACTTCCAGACGAGACTGAATCACCAGGTGAATCGGAAGAACTCGAGGATACTGGAGAAGGCTCTTGAGTGACTGGTTCAGGTTCATCGGCGATTGCTGCTGATGTAGTCGAAGAAGGCTCATGACATGCCGTACAAGGCTGCTGTGGTGGAAGGACCTCGACAGAAGATGTCTCTACATCAAGATTAGTGGGGTCAATAAAGGAAGAGACATCCAAAGAGGAGAAATGAGCCTCTGTGGATACTCTCGAGAATGGAAAGTGACCCTCATCGAAACGAGCGTGACGAGACATATAAATACGACCAGAGGCAGGATCCAAGCACTTAAATCCTTTGTAGTGTGCACTGTAGCCCAAAAAGATACATGGCAGACTGCGAGGGGCTAATTTATGTTCAGATGTAAGCCGAACATAGGGAAACACACGGCAACCAAAAGGATGAAAGTTCGAGTAGTCTGGCGAACGTCCAAAGAGTGCTTCAAAAGGAGACTTGTTATCAATCACTGGTGTTGGCAACCGGTTGATAGTGAAGACAGCAGCACTAAATGCATCATCCCAGTGAGACAGCGGTAGGTGTGAATGAAACAACATGGAGAGGCCCATCTCCGTGATGTGTCTGTGCTTGCGTTCTGCTCTACCATTCTGCTCAGGTGTATATGGGCATGAGATTTGATGATGAATGCCACGAGTTCCAAAGTGAGACTGAAACCTGTTGTTGATGAACTCAGTCCCTCCATCACTCTGGAAAACTTTGATGCGAGATGAGAATTGGTTCTCTACGAATGCTTCAAACTGGAAGTAGACATCGACGAAATCTAATTTGCGACGAAGAGGATAGAACCACGAAAAACGCGATTAATCATCCATAAACAAAGCATAATAGGAGAAACCATTTCCCGAAACAACCGGAGATGGCCCCCAAAAATCACAATGAATCAAATCCAAAACATTCTTAGCCCGTCTGGGGTTCTCAACAAAAGACAGTTTGTGGCCTTTAGCCTTAGCACACGGTTCACAAATACCAGGTTTTGGAAGTACAGAAGTAAAAGACAGAAATTCATGTTTGTTCAACAAAGAAAGAGTAGCAGAGGACACATGTCCTAATCGAGCATGCCACACTTCAAAAAATGCTCTATTATTGTTCTTCTTCACCACTGAAAGAAGTGCTGTCTCACCACGGTCCAGCACATACAGCCCATGCTCACCGTGTCCCTGCCCCAGGATTGCCCTGCTGAGCTTGTGCTGAATAGTAAAAGACTTGTCATCGAAAGAAATAACAGCACATAGCTCCTTGGTAAGCTTACTAATTGATAGCAGGTTTTTAGTAATAGCAGGCACAACCAAGACATCAGATATATGCATAAAAGGGCTAACTCTAGCAACACCAACAGCAGTAATAGGAAGAGAAGCACCATTACCAACAGAAACAGAGATATTACCATTATATGGAGCCAGAGCAGTCAAGTTCGAAGGAGTGGCACTCATATGGTTGGTAGCCCCTGAATCAAGATACCAGTCTGAAACTGTAGGAGCAGTAGCGGGCTGAGTCTGAGGAGCCTGGTAGGGAACGTACTGCGGTGCATACACAGGTGGCTGAGGAGCCACTGCCGCAGGAGCAACAGGAGCAGCATAAGTCTGAGCAACAAGGGCCTGAGGAGCCGATTGAGGCTGTGCCGGCTGAGGAACATAAGTCTGGTACTGCTGCTGGCCATAGGGCTGTGATGATGGAGTCACATAACTCTGCGTAGAGTTTCCACAAAACCTAGAGATGTGCCCGAAGCCTCCACACGTGTAACACTGAACCTGAGCACCCAAAACACCAGATCTGGACACACTAGGACCTCCAGGAGCTGCCCAGGGACGACGACCGCCACGGCGACCGCCGAACCGGCCGCCGCCAGCCGCGCGTGGGCCCCACGCGCCGCCGCCACGCGCGGCCTGTCCAGGCGCGTGAGCCCACGCGCCATCGTCTGGATGCTGGGCGGCCTGGGCAATCTCCTGGGCGGTCGCAACAAAGGCACCGGTCCCACCGGAGCCTGTACCTGCACATTCGTTTTCTCCAAATTTGCCAAAGAGCCTCATAGCCCTTGGCTTGATCCACAACAGTTATATACGGGGGCAAGGGATCAAGAACAGCAACAGGTGCACTAAAATTAGAATAAGCTTGACCAAGGGCAGTGAGAAACCACATAAGCTTGTCGCGGTTATCCGCAGGTTGGCCCATAATACTCAACTGATCAAAAATTTTAACCAGAGACAGATGAAGATCATGAATCGTACCAGTCTTACGAAGAAGATTAGCCTGCTGTCGGAGGCTGAAAACGCTAATCGAGGTGCTGTGTTGATAGGTGCTGGCAAAAGTGTCCCACATCTCCTTAGCGGTGGTACACCCGGTGATCTCATTCAACGCATCAGCAGTGCATGAGGAGAGGAGCACACTATAAAGTCTCTGATCAGCCACGATCCAGGATTTGTATGCAGCAAGAGCAGTGTCGTAGGCGGCCTGCTCCTTCTGAAGAACAGCAGAGTCCGGTGGTGAGGAGGAGAAAGAGGCGGCCGTTGGCGGCACGGGAACGGGAGGGCGAGGAGTAGAGCCATCCAGATGGCCAAACAATCCTTGAGGCATGAACACATACTCTACCTGCTTCTTCCACCGCAGGTATGTCGAAGCTTCCAACTTGGTATTGAGAAGATGAACCATCGTGTTGATCGTAAGAGAATCATCCCTGGTAGCAGCCATCGTCGTGTGAGTAACAAAAAAGAGGGCAGAAAATTTTTGAACTGAGAGGGGAGGGCAGAAAAAAATAATTTCGTGCGTATGGGAGAGAGGTAAAGGCGGCGGCGGCCAAAAGAAGAAGAAGAGGGGGAGAGGGTTTAAGAACTCTAGGGTTTAAGGAAAGAGGATCGTCAGGCAACTGATACCATGTAAACTGTATCTGATTGCTTGATTAGAATAAGGCAAAAGCATGCCTATATATAGTTACATACAAGGGCCTAAAGCTAAATACTGAAGCTAGCTAAACCCTAGGCACATAAGTGCAATATACAAAGTACATACATAATTAATAAATCAGTCCTCCAATTCTTCTTGTATTGTCACACTCACCTCATGCATGTTATGTTTTATTAAAATATTTAAAATATTACAAAATAGGGGGACATAAATCAAAACCCTCAAAAACATTACATATATGGATGGATAGTGGAGCAACCCAAACTTCAATTAGGGTGTAAACTATTTGAATGATTACAAAACCAGTACTCCACCAACCTCTTAAATTCACTACAAGTCTACAAATACACACATTAAAGTAATAAGCATACATGTACGATATATTCTAAAGCAAAAATAATTCAGAAAAAACCAACAAAAACTCTAATGATTGAGATCAACTGAAATTATACATTCATATATTCTTTGAAAGGAAAAAAGTTTCGTTGTTTTTCAAAATGGATAAAAAATTATAGTTTTAACAAATATATTGTAAATACATGACTTCTCCCTAAGGAAATGTTTTTAAAAATTGGTGGTTCATCATTATTAATTCATAATCACAATCAAACAAAAAAAAAAGAAACTTTGTAACAGTAAAACAAATCGGAGATTTATGAAGAAAATTAAGAAATTAGGGTTTCGTATTTCTTACCAAAAGAATCGGAGACACCCACCGTTGAACCGATTTAATTAAATTGAGAATAGAAAGGAACTTGAATTGAAATTTCGAATGAAGATGAATGGCGGAGGAGATTAACTGGCTGACTGGGAAGAGAACATAGAATAGAAAGAACTAAAAATAGTAAGGGAGAAGAGTTATATTTATGGAAAAAATAAATGATATTTACATTTTAAAATTTCAATCACTCACGTGGCAAATACTGATTTGATTTGATTAACGTGGCCTTTTAAATGCTGATTGATTTGATTCAATGTGGCCTTTTAAATGTTGATTTGATTTGGTTAAATATTTAAATTTTAAAAGGCCCAAATTCAAAGAAGAAAAGGTCCTTCAAAAAAATTAAAAGGCCCAAATTTAAAAGGAAAAAAGTCATTCAGATAAGAACTATAATCTGTTATGATCGGAGATCGGCCCAGGGATTGATTGTGAATTACAGCTAAAACGGAGCTGAATTAATCAAAAGAAAAACAAAAGATTCACAAAGTTCAGATTCAAGATGAAAAACTAAAAGTACTGAGCTAGCTAACTATATCAGCATCACTCCATGTGCCTGACATGTGATCCCCTTGACCAGCTGCTGACTATCCGTTCAGAATAGAGAAAGACCATTTTTCCCCCATTATAATCTTAGAATTACAACAGACCCTCCCAGTCAAATTGAGCTTGTCCTCAAGCTCTAAGCAATGAACTCAGGAACTGGTTGCATATGAATTGAGAATCTTCCCAAGAGGCGTCATCAGCATGGAGACCTTTCCACGGAATCAACCATTGTGTAGACTGGACACTCCTTTGGGAGACAAGCCTGCGCTGAAGAACCTTCAAAGGTTGTAAAACTTCCAAATCCTCAGAACTGATGTTTGGTGTAGAGCTAGGTACACTTGAAGGATCACCAACAAAAACGTTCAGTAGAGATACTTGAAAGACTGGGTGGACTCTGCAATTGACTGGGAATTTAAGCTTATAAGCCACAGATCCCACCTTTTGAGTAATTTGAAAAGATCCATGATACTTAGGAGATAACTTGGAGTTGTCTGCTTGTCTCAGGGACGGTTTCTTGTACTTGCTGGATTTGAGAAACACCCAATCTCCTACTTGTAAGACTCTTTCAGTCCTTTTGCATCAGCATATATTTTCATCCTCGCCTGAGCCTATTTAAAATTTTCCTGAAGCTGCTGGTACACTGAGGCTCTCTGTTGCAACAAATCTTGAGCAGCTGGGAAGAGTGAGTCAGTGAGAGCTCCAAAAGGTAGAGAGATAGGTTTTACACCATACGTAGCTTCATAAGGAGTCATCTTCAAGCTGATATGGTAGCTAGTATTGTACCACCATTCAGCATCAGCTAGCCAGTCCTTCGAAGAGCTAGGATGTTCACTGCAAAAACACCTTAAATAGTTCCCTATCACTTGGTTAACCCTTTATGTCTGACCATCTAATTCTGGATGATATGCAGTGCTGAACTTCACACCCAGTTTCCCAAATAACTCATTCCAGAAATGACTTGTGAAAATTTTATCTCTGTCAGAAACAATAGCATCTGGTAGACCATGTAATCTGTACACTTCATCAATGAAAAACTAAGCCACTTGCTTGGCAGTGAAATGATGGATCAATGGTAGAAAATGGCTATACTTAGAGAATCTGTCTACAACAACCAAGATAGTGTCATACTCTTTGGATTTAGGCAACTGCTCCACAAAATCCATAGTTAGCTGTTTCCAAGTGCTACTAGGAATAGGGAGAGGCTGTAAGAGCCCTGGAGGATGGCAAGGAATACGGGCCTTAATATAGTTAATAACATCTTCTCTCACTTCAGGCCATATAAAGACAGTTAAAACTCTCTTAATAGTGGCACTCTGCTCCCTGGTTGCCTATATATATATATTTGAACCCTATTTCAGGATCCCATTTACATAAGAGAAGTCACTAAGATCAGTTGCTCCTAACACAGCAACAACAATCAATTTCTGAGCCTGGTCATCCCCCACATAGCTGTGTTTAATTTGAGTCATCTAAGAAGGAACCAGAGTTCAAGAATGAATCTTAGTACATGTCTGAGCAATTTCTCCTTCTGGCTCTAGTTGCAATTGAGTGTTCTCCTGGTTCAGTCTGGAAAGAGCATCTGCTGCTAAGTTGGTTTTACCACTCCTGTAATGTATCTAAAAGTCCAATCCCAATAACTTTGTTATCCACTTGTGCTGCACAGCCGTGTGGAGCTTTTGCTTAAGTAAGAATTTAAGGCTGTGATGGTCTGTCCTAATTATGAACTTGTTGCCAACCAAGTAATGCTTCCATTTCTCCACTACCATGACCAAGGCTAACAACTCCTTTTCATAAGTTGAAAGTCCCATGTTCTTCTGACAGAAAGCTTTGCTGAGGTAGGCAATAGGTCTGCCCTCTTGCATCAGAACAGCTCTCATCAGGAATGCATTTGCATCTGTTTCAACTACAAAAGTAATAGAGAAGTTAGGCATCCTTAGTACTGGAGCCATTGTCATTACACTCTTCAATTTCAGAAAGGCTGTCTCATCTGCATCACTCCATTGGAAGAAATTCTTCTTTAGTAGATCGCAAAGGCCTGCAGATCACACCATAGCCCTCAATAAATCTTCTATGATAACTTGTCAAACCAAGAAATCCTCTTAGCTCTTTGATAGTTGTAGGTACTGACCACTTAAGCACACATTCAATCTTGAGAGGATCCATCTCCACCCCATGCCAGAAACTAGGTGTCCCAGATAATCCACTCTGTTGGTAGCAAATACACACTTAGAAGCTTTAGCAAACAACTGATGACTTCTCATCACTTCCAAAACTTGTCTCAGGTGCTTCAGATGATCCACTTGAGTCTGGCTGTAGATTAGTATATCATCAAAAAACACAAGGACACTCTTTCTGAGTAAGGGTTGAAACACAGAATTCATCAGAGACTGGAAAGTAGCTGGTGCATTAGTAAGGCCAAATGGCATCACTAAAAACTCAAAATGCCCTTGATGAGTTGAGAAAGTAGTCTTCTGCACCTCTTGTTCTATTACCCTTATTTGATGGTAGCCAGATCTTAGGTCCTATTTGCTGAAAATCTTTGCATTATGAAGCTCATCAAGCAGTTCATCAATGACTGGTATGGAAATTTATCCTTTATTGTTAAATCATTGAGCTTCTTGTAATCAATGCACAACCTCCATGTACTGTCTTTCTTCTTTACCAGCAAAACAGGAGAAGAATAGGGACTATTACTCACTTGCATGACTTTTGATATGGTTCTGGATTTCCGGTGTGGATTGGACTTCCAGCAAGGTGATGACCTTCTTCTCGTTCCTGCACAAAGAGCAACGTGAGCTCGGGCGGGCGGCGTTCGGCCGTCGCCCGCTCCGACGCCCAAGTAAGATTTGGGGTGTTTTAGAGAGAAAAAATCCAAGTAACAGGACGAGAGAATCTGAGGAAAGAGAGAGGAAGCTCTCCTTCCTTTATACCTGTTGGGAGCCTCATCCGGTGTGAGCTTCTCCATGGATTCTGTTGTGTTCCTCCACGCGTTGCGCACATATTGAGCACGGGGTCTCACGCGTGTGTACTTTGTGTGAGCTGTCAAACAAGGTGGGGGTCCTCATCTCGTGTGGTTTGCTTGACCTTGTATGGGCTTTATGGCCGATACCCTATCAAGTCCCCCCTAGTCCTGTCCATTGTTCTCATGGTGCAAGACTATTTGCTGTGTTGTTCATGGGCGTCGGTCTGATTATGGCTTTGCGGAACTCGAGATGAAGCTTCTGAACATGTTGGAGTAGTGAGACATGTTGACATGCTTCATCTTGATGGCGATTTCCTTTGCTTCTTTTTTGGCGGTTCATCTTTTCTGAAAGGTCATGTCATTTTGGCGTGTCTTGGAGAAAGGGCGTGTCTTTTTTCGAGAAAATGCATCATTTATTAGCCTGTTTTCCCATCAATCTATCATTGCTGTGACACGTCTTTTCGTAATGAAAAGGCACGCCTCTTTTCAACCCATTTAAGCTGCCTTTTTCAGCTTTTTATTATTTTCTTTTTACTTCTGTTTTTTCTCCAAAATTTTTCCTTTGTTTCTTTCTCTCCCTCCATGATGAAGCGCACCATTGAAACCCTTTTCTGTACTGATACCGAGGCGGAGTTGTCACTTCTTCACTGTCACTGTGAAACTGTGGCCTCAATGCAGGCCAATGTCCTTCTTCCCGAGGAAGCAGATCCTGTTCAGGTGGATCTTGCTGACTGTTTTGCCTTGCCGGAGGCTGATGTGTCGGCTGACCAAGTTAAGGATGGGTTCTGTGTGATTTACTTGGAATGCTTTGACCATTGTGGTCTGCGTTTCCCGCTTTCCCCCTTTTTCCAGTCGGTCCTAGGGTTTTACGATCTGAACTTTTCACTCCTAACCTCAAACTCGGTCCGCATCTTGGTGGGCTTCGAGGTTCTGTGCAGGGTCCACAAGGTTGAGCCAACCTACCAGCTATTTTGCACCTTCTACCATCCATGCAAGGAGCCACCAAGTTGGTTCTTCTTGAAGAATTGGGAGGGTTCCAGGGTGGTGACCGAGTTGCCGACTCGGGTCGATTGGACTCGCAAGTTTGCATTTGTGAAGAAATCCTTGGTTTTTGGTGAAAACCCGGGCATCTATCCGCCAGGGCCCCTCCGTAGCCACACTAAGTCTCCTGATGAGGGAGAAATGGTCCATTTGCGCGCTTCCGTCAACTTGCTGAGGAAGAATCCCACTCCCGCTTACTACTTGTGCTATGATGCTCTTTTGCAGGGATCTGGGATGTCCTTCCTTCCCATGGCTTGTGAAACAGTGACGGAGCCTCTCATTGTGTGTAAGTGTCTCACCTTAATGTTGTTAATGTCATTGTGCGGTTACTGAATTCTTATCTTGTTCCTTCTTTTTGTAATGTAGTTTCCCCTACTCAAGTTGAACCCCCTGCCTCTGCGGGAACCAGACGTCGGCCATCTTGTCTGAGTCGGGGCCTAGGCAGAGGAGCAGGAGAGGGGTTGTCTGTTGGAGTGATTGACTTGACTAGTGACATACCATCTCATTCCAAGAAGAGGCCCTCATCTTCATCAGATACTTGTGGCAAGCAGGCTCGTGCCATGACATAGAAGATGTTGGAGGAGCACAAGTTGCCGAACATGCTGGAAGCAACCAAGTCAGAGGATGTGACAGAGGTGGATCAAGGTGAGCAGCGTCACCTTGGTAAGGATCCTCATCTAGAGGAATGTGTAGCCTCTCTGTTGGGAGGACTTAGGCGTGTGTCGGGGGAGGAGCCTTTGGATCCTGCCCCCGAGACCCAGGTTTGTCTTACGGCCTCCCTTCTTCAGCTCCTGTTGCAATCCATCCCTGATGACCACATGCAATCTTGGCGTGCCAACCCACTCATCAACCTGTCAGGGGTGAGCAGTATAGGAGATAGGATGGCTGCTACAGTTATCGAGGTATACCCTGGCTTCTTTTGTTTTTCTTTGTTTTGTTTTCTCTGTGTTCTTGTTTTTTACTTCCTTCTTGCTTGTTGCACAGGGTCTGTGTGCTGCTGTTGCTATCCAAGCCTAGGAGAGGGATCTTGGAGGTGACCTTGGCAAGGCGAAAGAGATGTTCGACAAGGCTGATGCCAACATTGCTAGGATTCGTGAGCTAGCCAGGGAGAATGATTTTACTCTTGCCCAACTTCAGTCTGATAAAGAGAAACTGCTTGAGACCAAGCTGGGTCTGAATGAGGAGGTAGCTCGTCTTGCTGATAAGAACAAATAGACAAACGAGAAGCTGAACATGGCAATGACAACTAACCAGGATCTGGCGATCATGATCAAATCTCTGGATGCAGACTTGGAGTTAGAGCATGGGGTGAGTGCTTCTTTGCGTGGTCAACTGGACCAGCGTGATTCTATCATTGGGGAGCACCTCAGGACAAGGGTTTGGCTCAGAGATGAAGGTTTCAGCATGATCAGGGCTAGTGTGGATCAGAGCCCGGTGGTCAGGCGTCTTCTAGATGAGGCCCTAACTGAAGCTGATCATATCATGGCCAATGTTGCAGATGATGCTGAGATGAAGATCCAACTTGGTCGTGTGCACGCCCCTTCCAGCAGTATGACTTCCAGGAATACTTCTCCGCCCTTGGTCCTGACTTGACTTTGGAGATCTAATGAAGTGGCAGCCAGACCAGCCAGCTTCCTCCTTCTCTGATAACAAGTAGAAGAAAAGGTGGTGATGGTGTTTTACTTTTCTTTTGCTTTATTCTGGACTTGTTGATGAGCTTGCATGATCTTTTCTCATGCCGCTTGTGCCATCTTTTTATTTACCTTTGAATATTTTGAATTCGTATTTATGGGATATATTTTTAATTAGCACAAGCGTTTATTACTTGATTTTTTTTTCTTGCTTTAATAAGCTTTATTTGTTGCAAATTTATGGGCATGATGGACGTCTCCATCATGTAGCCCTTTGCACCATGTAACAAGTTGAATTCAGTCTTCAACTTGTTTTCTATGGTTAAGGCATTATAGGCCCTTTTTTAGATGCAAGTTTCTTTTCTGAAACTGTTTGCATTTATTTTGGGTTCTTTTGTTTTTTGAACTCCATTTTCTTGCACTTCTCTTTCAAGCAATATTTGCTCTTGTTGTCACTGCATTTTTAGACAAAACAAAAAAGCAAGTAGAATGAACTCTACCAGTTGACTGGTTCGTGTCAGTGCATAATTTAAAGGGAAAAACGAGAAAAGAGACATCTACCAGATGACTGGTTCCTGCTTGGTGGGATATACTTAAAAACACTTCTCATTGCTTTCATCTTGTAAGTTCTGGGACTACAAAGGCCACCCTCAAGATCATCTTGCACACCTTATCAGGCTGCCTGACCTCTGTTGGGGGCTTTTTTCATTTTATGAGGCTTCCCTCAAGATAACTTACAAACTCTTAATGAGTTTCCTGACCTCTGTTGGGATCCTCCACTGCATTAAAAAGAAAAAGAAGAAAACGAAGGAAAAATTCACAAGTAAGGCGAGGAGACGAGATCCATGTTGCGCCTGACATGTAATACTTGCGGAGGTTGTTCATGTGCCAGGTTCTTGGAACTGGTCTCCCATCCAAGTGCTCCATCTTGTACGCTCCTTTTCCCAGTGTCTCAACAACACGGTAGGGGCCTTCCCAGTTGGCATCCAACTTGAGTTGTCCTTCCACTCTTGATGCTTCATTCTTTCTCAAGGCCAAGTCACCAACCTTCAGACTGCGAGGCCGCAGCTTGTTGTTGTATCTTTGCTCCATCCAGGACTTGTAGGTTGCCTCTTTGAGTGACGATTTCTCCCGCTCATACTCTAACTCCTCCAGGTTCTGCCTCAACCCTTCGTCGTTTCTTGCAACTGTCAGAGGATCTTCCACTCGCAGGGTAGGTACAAGCATCTCAGGTGGTATGATGGCTTCATTGCCAACACAGTCTGTAGGGGGACTCTCCTGTGCTGGTTCTGGGAGTAATCCTGTAAGACCACAACACGCTGTGCAGCTTCTCTGTCCATGCTCCCTTGCGCTGCTCGAGTTTCTTCTTGAGTCCTTGCACAATGGTTCGGTTTGTGACTTCCACCTACCCATTGGCTTGTGGGTGAGCCACTGATGTGAACTTCTGCTTGATGCCCATGTTGCTGCACCAGTCCTTGAACACTTCTCCTTCAAACTGAGTGCCATTATCACTGATCAGTACTTATGGGATTCCGAAGCGGCAGACCACATTCTTCCACACAAAACTCGTCATCCTTCGCCCTGTTATGGTTGCCAGTGCCTCGGCTTCAACCCATTTTGTGAAATAATCAACTGCCACGCCAAGGAAACAGCGTCTTCCTGTTGCAGCTGGGAAATGACCGACAATGTCAGTTCCCCACATTGCAAAGGGCCACAGAGACTGTATGGGCGTCAGCTTCTCACTCTGCATCCTTGGTACATTTGCATGTGTTTGACATTTCTTGCAGCTCTTGGTCAGCTGGTTGATATCTTCCTTCATGCGAGGCCAATAGTAACCCTCTTTGGTGATCCGCAATGCGAGTGCTTTGCCGGCTTGATGAATTCCGCAACATCCTGCATGCACCTCTCGAACCACTCGCATTGCTTCTGACTGGGTGAGACATCTCAACAAGGGTTCTAGAAAACCCCGTTTGTAAAGAACTCCATCTTTCAGCGCGTAGTTAGGAGCGTTGAGTTTCAGCTTTCTGGCTTCCTTACTGCATTCGGGGACCACTCCGTTGGCAAGGAAGTCCATCATTGGTTTCATCCATCTTGTTCCCTCAACAACATCGACAGCTCCCACCGTCTTGTTGTCAGTTGATCTGTGTGTGAGGGTTTCCACCATCACTGCCTTGTTCAAGTGTGCCCGTGTTGAGGATGCTAACTTGCTCAAGGTATCAGCTCTGGTGTTTTTTGACATTGGCACGTTGATGATGTCGAATTTCTCGAATTCCGATGCCAATAATTTCACTTTGTCCGTGTACTTCATCATGCCAGGGTCCTTAGCTAGGTAGGCTCCTTCATATTGTTTTGCTACAAGCATTGAGTCGCTATGTACCATCAACTTCCTCGCTCCAAGCTTCTTTGGTATCTCCAATCCCGCAATCAGGGCCTCGTACTCAGCTTCATTGTTTGATGCGGGGAATTCGAATCGCAATGCATAAGTGACTTCAACTCCACTTGGGTCGGTCAGAACCAAACCCGCGCCGACACCTTCTACTACAGATGCTCCATCTACATGTAGCTGCCACTCGTCACTTGGAGCTCGCTTCCTCTTTTCTCCAGCTGCGCTGGTTTCTGGAGAGGATGTTGCTTTCTTCACTTCTGGGGGCATTTCTACTAGGAAATCAGCGACAACTTGACCCTTGACGTCCTTTCTTGGTGATTATTCGATGGAGTGCTCGCCAAGCTCCACCGCCCATTTATCCAACCGGCCCGATGCTTCTGGTCTGGTGAGGATGACCATCATGGAGTGGTTAGTCAACACCACCACGGGATGCGCCTGGAAGTAGTATCTGAGCCGTCGAGCTGCATGTACCACAGCCAGGGCCAACTTTTCTTCTCCCGTGTACCTTGTTTCTGCTCCCAGCAAAGCTCTACTTACAAAGCATATGGGTTTCTGTACCTTGCTTTCTTCTCGTACAAGGGCTGCACTGACGGTCTCCAGTCAAGCCGACACGTACAGATAGAGGGTTTCACCCTGTTGAGGCGATATCAACAAGGGCAAGCTATGCAGGTGCTTCTTCAAGTCGTTGAAAGCTTCATCTTGCTTAGGTCCCCAGCTGACATTTCCCTTCTTGTTGACACTGTTCTTCAGCGCCTTGAAGAAAGGGAGTGCGCGCTCAGCTGCTCTTGACAGGAAAAGGTTCAATGCCGCTAACTTGCCGTTCAGACTTTGCATTTTCTTCACTGTCCTTGGTGGTTTCATGTCCAACACCGCTTTGACCTTGTCTGGATTTGCTCGTACCCCTTTATTTGTAACCATGTGGCCCAAGAATCATCCTTCTTGGACCCCAAACTGGCACTTGAGAGGGTTGAGTTTTAGACCTGTGCTTCGAAAGCGCTCCAGGGTTTCCTTCACGTCTTCAGTCAGCGTGTTGAAGTCCTTGCTCTTGATTACCATATCGTCGATGTAAACCTCCAAGTTGCGCCCTATCTGCTCCTTGAATATTTTGTGGACCACACGTTGGTATGTTGCTCCAGCATTTCTGAGTACCGAATGGCATCATCCGGTATCCAAATGCTCCTCTCTCCGTAATAAAGGCTGTCTTCTCCACATCCTCATTCTTCATTGGGATTTGGTGATAACCTTTATATGCATTAAGGAAACACTTCACCTTGTACCCTGCTAGTGCATCCACCTTCTGATCAATCATTGGCAGCGGGTAACAATCTTTAGGACAGGCCTTGTTGAGGCTGGTGTAGTCAATACACATTCTCCATGATATGTTTGGCTTCTTAACCAAGACGGGGTTAGCTAGCCAGGTGGGGTACTTCACCTCGACCAGGATACCCGACTTGATCAACTCGTCCACTTCCTAGTTGATTGCCTCGTTCCTGTCCTTGCAGAGTGCTCGCTTCTTCTGGACGACAGGCTTTAATCCTGTGAGATCTTGAGGGCGTGGCACCCAATCTCCTCCGACACCCCTGTCATGTCGCTGGACTCCCATGCGAACACGTCTGCGTAATCCCTTAGCATTGCGGCTAATCTCTCTTTCACGTCTTCCGGTAGAGATATTCCAACCTGTACGACTTGGTTCCCCTTGTGCCCTAGTTCGACAGGTGCAGTCTCGCCTACCGGGTCTTCTTCCTTGCATAGTGTTGCGGTCGTCACCATGGCCACAGCACGTCGGCGGTAACCTAGACCTGCTTCTTCACCCGTGCCATCCACATTCCTCTTTTTGTTGCTAAGAGCAATGCGGTGACACTCCCTTGCTTTCTGCTGGTCTCCTTTAACCGTAGCGATGCCTGCCTTGGTTGGAAACTTGAGTAACAGGTGCAAGGTCGACACTATCCCCTTCATGAGCGCTAGTGCAGGACGCCCAAGTATCATGTTGTAGGGACTGCTGGCTTTCACCACGATGAACTCCACCTCGATGGTTTTGCTATATGGGTGCTCACCAAAAGTTATGGAGATATAAATTGTACCTTTTGGCCATACCTTCCTGTCCGCGAAGTCCACGAGCGGGGTGGCAGTAGGCTTCAGCTTCTTCTTCATGTCCTCGCCCAGTTGCGTGAAATAATGCCAGTACATCACCTCAGCTGAGTTGCCTCCATCCACATACACCCTGTGAATGAGTTTGTCTACAATCTGGATTTGGATTACCACCGCATCACCTCCAGCAGGACGATCCGGGATTGGGTCCTTTGAGATAAACGTGATGACTTCATCCTCCGCCAACTTCCTTTCTCTCGGTGTTGGTTCTGGTACCTTCCTACACCGAGCCTTCCTCTGGGATTCTGTCTTTCCACCTGCACTTCCACCTATGATGGTGTAAATGCTGGTAATGGTTGACTTCCTTCTGCTGTCATCCGGGGTGTCTTCCCGTTCTGCACGCTGGCGCTTCTCATAATGCTCATCCTCGTCCTCCAAATACCTCCCTACTCGTGCCACCTCCTTCCCCTTGAAGCTGGGACGAGAGGGTTCTGGAGTTCGAGCTCTTCCTCTTGAATCCCTTTAAAAATCCGTCCGTCCAGATGTTTCGGACGACCAGGTGGCCTTGTTGTGGGCTCTGGCCTCCTTGGCAAGGTGAGCGAGTTGTCCGGATCTCACACACTTTTCAATTGCAGCACGCAAGTGGTAGCAATCGTTGGTGTCGTGTCCATGGTCATTGTGGTATTCACAGTAGTACGCCTTGTTCCTCATGTTGGGTGGCTTCTTCATCCTGCTCGGAGCATCCAACATGCTCTTGCCAGCTACCAAGATGAGGATCTCACGTGGTGACTGTGTCAGCAGGGTGAAGGAGGTGTCCTTCATCTTGTTGAAATTCTCACCTCCACCCTTCTTTGATGGTTGCGTGTTGGAACCGGTGTTCTTCTTGTTCTTGCTATGTGCGACATAACCGCCATCATCCCCTTCCAGGTTCATCTCGTCTACACGTGAAAAGCTTTCAATGTGTTCCATCAACTCCTCCAGGGTCTTCACCTTGCGGAGATAGCACTCCTGCTTCATCTCCTTGTGAATCAACCCCTTCACAAAAGAGTCGATCATCAGCTTCCCGGTGAGGTTCTTCACCTGGTTGGCCAGACTCGAGGCCCGTTCCCAATACTCGAACAAACTTTCTCCTCTCTTCTGGCGAATCGACATGATGTCGGTGCACTCCTTAGTGAACTGCTTCCTTTGCATGAACCTACGCAGGAACTTCTCCTCCAACATCTTGAAGCTGGCGATGCTGCCATCTAGTAGAGCCTTGAACCACAGACGAGCTGCTCCAGTGAGGGTGGTAGCAAACGCCTTGCACCAGATCGCCTGCGGGATGGTGTACGTCGACATGTTGGTGATGAACGTGTGCATGTGGTCCTCAGGATCGACAACACCGTTGTACGTGCCCAGGTTTTGGGGGATCTTGGTCTTGGGGTCGCCCACAGCAAGCCGGATCTTCTTCACCCACGGCGACCCTTTCTCGATCTCCGGAAGGTGATCATTATAATCTCCACGCCTCCTGTCATCCACGTGAACTTCTCCGGCGTTGGAATAAACATAGCCTAACTTCCAGTTGTTGAGATCTGGATCTTGGCCTCTCCCTCCGTGCTGACAAGATCTGCGCACATCCGATTTGGCTGCGTCGTTGTTGCTGCCTTTCTTCTGGGTTTGCTTCTTAGCCGGGAGGTGCGACGCTGCTTCTTGCTCCTCGCCGTCGAAATTCAGCTTTGTCGGCGCGATCTTCTGGCCATGCTGTGGTGCTTTTTCATTCTCCTCCAAGGACTTCAGTTTTGACAGCACCTTCTCTTGGGATGCTAAGAACGGAGCCATCATGATCTGAAACATCTCCGGGGTCATGGGCTCTTGATCGGTGTTCCGCACGGATGGGTTTGCCGGCGGCATGACATCAAGGATGGTCCCCTCTGCAATTGGGGTCTGTTCCATCGGACTTCAATCAGTGAATCGAGCTGCTTGAGCGAGATAGATCAGTGATCCCCACAGACGGCACCAATGATATGGTTATGGATTTCCGGTGTGGATTGGACTTCCAGCATGGTGATGACCTTCTTGTCGTTCCTGCACAAAGAACAATGTGAGCTCAGGCGGGAGGCGTTTGGCCGTCGCCCGCTCCGACGCCCAAGTAAGATTTGTGGTGTTTTATAGAGAGAAAATCCAAGTAACAGGACGAGAGAATCTGAGGAAAGAGAGAGGAAGCTCTCCTTCCTTTATACCTGTTGGGAGCCTCATCCGGTGTGAGCGTCTCCATGGATTCTGTTGTGTTCCTCCATGCGTTGCGCAAATGTTGAGCACGGGGTCTCACGTGTGTGTACTTTGTGTGAGCTGTCAAGCAAGATGGGGGTCCTCATCTCGTGTGGTTGCTTGACCTTGTATGGGCTTTATGGCCAATACCCTATCAACTTTGTTATCCAGCAACCCTTTTACTTGGGATTCAATCTCAGATTTATGAAAATGAGGATATCTGTAGGGTCTTGATTTGAAAGGGACTGCATCTGGCTTCAAATTGATATGATGATCTACTGTTTTGTGAGGAGGCGGTGCCTGAGTTTCTTGAATAACATCATCTAACTCTAGTAGCATCTCTTGTATCAGTGAATCTTCATTTTCTCCCCTCGGTGCTTCACAATTCCCTCTTGTTGGTGTTGCTGCTTCACAATCTCCACTTCCTGGTGCTATTGCAAAAACTTTTGCATCCATAGAGTCAAAGTACTCTCTCCTCATCAAATGATATTCCACTCCCATTCTCTCATCCATTCTCCTCTCTACTTTCAGAAATCCTCCTCCATGACTGGCTGGAAGAGCACATCTCCCAAGCCACACCAAATCCGTGTTGTGAAATCCCTCTGGTTTCCATTCCTCCACCATAGCCAAACAACTCCTCCTTCTCCTGAGTTGAGCCAACTCTTTTGCTTCATCTCCTCTCAACAAAGTAAACTGTGGGGTCATAGTATTTCCCTGTAAACACCACTGTGATCCTTTACTAGTAATCCATATCTCATCAGTGTTAAAGTCAAAAGAGATAGGATTTAACAAGGCCATCCAATCTGCCCCTAAGATGATATCTGTTCCACCCAAGTTCATGACCTTGAAAGTGAAATTAAAAAGATGGTTTTGGATTCCCCATTTAACTTGTGGACATTTAGATACTCCCCCAACCAAACTGCCATCAGTAATAGAGACTTTGAAAGGCCTAGTCACCACCTCCTCCAGCTTTAGTCTTTTCACCACTCTAGAATCAATGAAACTGGTGAAGCTCCCAGTATCCATCAATATTTTCACCTGCTCACCAGAAATTAATGTCACCAACAATGGAAATGGTGTTAGCTTTGTCCTGTACTCTGCCAATTACTTTCAGTTAAAAAACCTCAGGCTCCAACTCCAGTTGTTTAACCTCTTCACTCTCAGTATCAATAACCAACAAATCATGTCCTTCCTCTCCTTCCAATTCAGCACTGGATGTTACATGCACTTTTTTAATACTTGCAAGTGTGACCGGGGAAATATTTATCCCCACACTTATAGCATAGTTGATTTTCTCTTCTGAATTGTTATTCCTGGGGAGAAATCCTCTTGAAACATTCAGTTTTCTTGCTTCCCTCTCCAACTGTCCTATCTGACTACACTTTCTTCCTCTGATCAAATCCTTTGTCTGCTCTCTGTCCTGTGTAACTGTGATGAACTCCACTGATTTTGTCTCTCTTTCACAATGACTCTAAGTGCTTTTCCTGCCAAATTGCTAATTCCACAGCCTCATGCAAAGGAGTAGGTCTCCCAGACTTCACTAAAGGTTTCAGTTCACTCTTAAGGCCACTTAGATAATTGCTCAAAAAATATTGCTCAGTCTGTTGGGGGTGTAACAGTAAAACCATAGATTTCATATCTTCGAATTCTTCAACAAATTCCAAGGCTCCTTTTCTCTGATAAAGTTTATTGAATTCTTCAATAATATCATCCCCTCCTTTTACTGAGAACCTTTTCAGAATGGCTGCTTGCAACTCACACCAACTCACAAAATATCTATGATACGTCTTAGATTGATACCAAGTCTCAGCTTTACCTTTCATCAAAAGTACTGCCATATCCATTTTTTCCACTTCACTCAACCGATGGTAAGAAAAATATTTGTTACACTTTCTTAGCCATTCCCTAGGACCATCACCACAGAGCATGGAGGGTTATATCTCTGGGTGTAATGAATGAGCTAGTTTAGGTCTAGGGCTTCTCTTATCTAATTCTCCAGTTCTAACTTCCTCTCCTACCTTGCTCCCTGGGGTGTTCACAAAAATGGGGTTTGGTTGCATTGGGACTTTCTGCCATCATACAACAGATCCTCACTACTTCTAAACCTCCTAGCTCCAATCCCTTCTCCCATAGAAATTCTACGGTTTCCAACAAAAAACTCATCCAAACCAACTGTTTCTTTCTCACAGTGCTTGGAATTTGGAGGAAAAAAAAATCAGTGCAAAAGCTAGGGCTAACCTCCAATGGAAACTTAGAGAAAGGAGTGGTCTCCCATTCAGGCCTGCTCGGACACCCGCTGTCAGTCACCGGTGCCTTGCCTTTGACCAGAGACATCACAGTTTCCTTGAATTGCCGATCTTCTTCTGCCCGAACTCGTTGTGCTTCCTGGAATTGGCGTTGGGAATCTGCCAATTCATTCAACTTCCGATCCAGATCTGTAGTAGATCTGGAATTTTCCGACCTCATTTCTCCGTAAAGCCGTGCTTGCTCCAAACGGAATTCCGCTAGTGCAGATTCAAGCTGATGCCGCAGCTCCACTTTATCTTCTTCCAACCGCTGTCTGTCCGCGTCTAGTTGGCGACTCATCTCTCCCGTTAAGACCTCGAGCTCGTTGAGGCGGTCGTCGATTGCCTCATTCCGCGTCGGTTTCACCATGGCCGGATGTTCGCCGGCTTTGATACCACATGTTATGATCGGAGATCGGCCCAAGGATTGCTTGGGAATTACAGCTAAAACGGAGCTGAATTAATCGAAAGAAAACAAAAGAAATTCACAAAGTTCAGATTCAAGATGAAAAACCAAAAGTACTAAGCTAGCTAACTATATCAGCATCACTCCATGTGACTGGCATGTGATCCTCTTGACCAGCTGCTATCCGTTCAGAATAGAGAAAGACCATTTTGCCCCAATTATAATCTCAGAAGTACAACATAATCATTGTATTTTTAAATAATAAAAAATACACATATATAAAAGTACCCCTAATTTTTTTTTCAGGCCCCTTAAAATTTCGGTCCATGTTTGGGAGTACAGCCCGCACTGCATCAGACCCGATCCTATTTCCATGAGCTTGCAAAGATAGATTAAGGGATCAGTGGTTTTCAGTCGGTTGTTGAAGCTCCGTGAACGGTATGTTTATGGTGATTAATTAGGAAACGGCATGGAATGGAAGTCGGCGCGTTGTAGATAACGAGGGGTGGCAACTAGAGCTAGAGTCGTACGGCGGAAGTAACAGTGGTGCCGCCATCGGTGGTGGCGGAAGCTGGTGCGACGGCATGTTTAGTGTGGTGAATTAGGATAGGTTACGCATTAAACCATTGGCCGGCGGTGAGCGAATTTAATTAAGAAATATTGACGCGGCGGTGGAAGGATCAGAAACAATAATAATGGTACGCCCTCCCCAGATTTGGAATTCAGGGGCGGAACGACGTGTAGGCCGGGGTAGGCACGGGCCTGCCCTTAAATTCGTCGGCCAGCCTAGAAACAGTACTTTTTGCCGGACTGATCTGTTATTTCGGCTCAGTTTCGGTTTGACAGGAGACGCCGGGAGAGAGAAAGAAGTTTTAACTCTTCTTCTGATAATAACTATGCTTTAGTTAATATATCTATGTGTATAAAATTTTCAAAAATCGCCCCTCGGCTGCTTCTATCGCGCCATCGCCACCACAACTAATTCTATTGCGCCATCGCCGTCCTGTTGCACCACCGTTCACGGCCTACCCTGAAAAACATTTCTGGTTCCGCCACTGATTTTGATGACGAAGACTGATGGTTGGTGACACTCCATACTAGTACTTGTATGGTTTGCCTCTGTCAAGAAAGCATTCAAGGCATGAACGCCCAACATCAGAAACCCTAATTTTTTCTGTGTTGAATTTATATGTTGAGGAGGTGCAGGGATGAGTTTTTTTTGTTTTTTGTTTTGTTTTGATCATAGGTGCAGGGATGAGTTATGATGGCGATTGATTTCATTAATTAAGGATTAGGAAAGTAATGGTAAACTCAGAAAAGATTAATAAAAAAAGAGAATATCAGGATAATCATGATATATATTAAAATGATAAAAGAATTAATAAAAGAAACAAAGGTCATAAATAGAGTTAGATCTTATGTTGATCCAATGGCTATAAAACTGATTAAAATCTTGAGTAAAAATAAGAGAGTTAATGTAACCCCTCCCATAGTTCAATGTATTAAAAAAAATTTCACTTCAATTCAGTATATATATGTATTCGGTTTAATGTATTTTTATTTCTTTTCAGTTCAGTTCACTATATTTATGTTTTTTTGGTTTAGTTCAGTATGATTTTTATTTTTTCGGTTCAGTTCAGTTCAGTTAAATAAGAACTATGATCAGGCAAACATGGCCGTAGAGTTTATGGTAATGAGTTAAATTTTTTCACGGTATGTCATTATAAAGTAGGAGTATAGAAAATGATCTATATATATTAATGTATTATACTTAATTGATATATGGAATAATTTCATGAAATATTTTTTAAAAGGATTTGTATAGTACTGTATTATTCTTATTTGGTACATGGAATATTTACATGATTAATTTATTTCAGTTAAATTCATTAAATTTATTTCAATTCAGTACAATTCAGTAGATTATTTCTAATGCTACTGCATGTTACATGTTTTTTTATACATATTCTATGCTAATTAAGATAGAATGTGCGTTAAAAAAACATGTCTAAATTCAACAAATCCGGTTATTAACTATCACCATTTTCTTCTGATTTTTCTCCATACCTTTGAAGGTTCAAATACATCAACATCGAATACTACAAAGGCATTACAAACCTCAGCGTTTTGATCAACATCATCACAATATAATAAAGATTAAATTCAATGACGATGTAGAAAACTAAGAGTTTATATAATTGCCTTCATGGGTACAAATAGAGTTTCTTAAATCCATTCAAATAGATGCTATCACTATCAGAAAGTTGACCCCTAATTTCAACGGTTTTAAGTATATTAGCAGCGCTTTCTTATGATAAGGTAGCGCCCTCTAAGTGGCCGGTGAAAGCTTATGATAAGAGGCGCTGAAAGGCCAAATAGAGGGACCCGCTATGTACACGTTGGCAATGATGACTTGGCAATGATGACTCGGCATTCCACTTATTCTGCAGCCACCAAGATTGACCAAACTCTTTCAGCGGATCATAAAAGCGCTGTTACGCTCAAATATTGAAAAATTAAAAAATAGGGAATTGAAAATTTTGAATTTCAAATATCCCCAATTTTTGAATTATTTTATTGATATACATAAATAAATGGGCAATGAAATAAAAAATTACAGAAATAAATTAAAAATTAAAAATATATTAATAATCAAGAATGTTACACCAATGTCATAACACTAATCCTTATACTATACTAAACTAAACTAAACTAAACTACACTAATCCTATCATCCTATACTAAACTAAACTCTTCTTGAAGATTTACGGAAACGTCGACCTATTTCAAAATACCCATTAAACATGAATCAGAACCACAAATCATCTCCATGAACTGAGCACAACAAGCACAAATTTGCCAACTGAGCACAATATTTCCATGACTTGAACAAAATTTCAACCAAATCAGAGGAAAAGACCATCCAGAAAGGAAACAAATCTCATACTCCAATCTATAATCACGAAAAAGTAGAGCATACTGCAGCTGATAAGTTATGAATGAATCAAAATAGGCATGAATCACCAACAGAGCTAGAGCTTCTAAATGCAAAGAAGACTTAGACTCGAGGGAAACTAAAAATACATGAAACGCGATGAACATCAAACTAAACGAGCTAAACGACAAGCAAACTTCAAACTCCAACTGACTAAACCAAGATTCTAGCAGATTCAACAAATAGAGCACATAAACAACACATGCACATATTCAAAACCGCATACAAACAATCGAGAATGCAAAAAGATTCATATTTTTCACTCGAATTGGGGGGGGGGGGGAGACAACAACTAAACATTTAATTGAGAGTTGACAGAATATAATACTTACGTTTTAGCAGCCTGCCTTCCTTTTCCAATTAAAGTGTCAAGGTACCTCTACAATAATTTCCACAAGAGATCAACATAAGTTTTTGCTTTCCAATAACAAAGAAATAGAAGGCAAAACAGAAACCAAACACATATTTGATTTCATAAATCTGTCAAGATTAGCTTTAACACATGTACCACTTTGTTTATAGCACATGTGTACTACCCATTCCCCAATCTCCCGCACTGCTCAAGTAATCATACACAGCTAAATAGCTAAGTATAACATGCCCTTTTTCTCATACCTCTAAGTATAGCATGACCTCTATTTTATTTATACATTCTTTCAACATGCTGCAATAATTCTAGGTATGCTAGGTCTGCTTATCTTTACTTATTCCTACTAAATTGCATTATGCACAAAACAAGCAAACTCTAATATAAGGGTTTAAACTCACATTTGAAACACCAGAAGGTTCAGCCATGTACAATTGTGGACCATCTCTGTCATAACAGCAATAAGCATTCTCGTAAGATTCGATTTTAAATGCAGCAAACAGTTTAGTAGCCTTCTATAAGCTCTTACCAACAACGAAAACCTAGCAAAAGTCCAAACCAACCAAAACAATCTTTTTTAAATTCAAAATAGCAAATAGCCTCTAGTTCGATCCCCACATATGGCCCTAATTACCAACAAACGACCATATGGCACAAAAGCTGGCCAACTAGAGATTATATGCAACACATTACGGATTCACAAACCACATCCTAAACTTCTTGCTTTGAAAAAAACCTGGTAATTCAGAATCTCACATTAGATAACTGATTGAGAAACTTTACCGTGTTTGATCCTCAGAAGAGAACATCAGAAAAACAAACGAAGCTCAAGCCAAACCCTTTACCCAAAAACCTGAAATTTACCATCATCAAACATATTTATATCAATAAAACCTTAAATCGAACACCTAAAATCAGCAAAAAAAAAAAGAATTTTCCATTGGTTCCTTTAGTACCTTTGCCTTCCGGATCAGCAGAATATGCTAAGAATATTCCTTGCATCCATCTTAACCAATAAACCCTAAATCTCTTGTTCTCAGCCAGCCATGGAAACAATGGTGTCCGTCTAGGCTTCACTCTTCCCAAGAAGTCGACGAATTTCGTCGTGAAAGTCGAGAGAATCTCACCACACGCCGCCGGGTGAGCCTTGACCACCTCGTTCGATGGCGAGAATGTTCGCCATCTATTTGGACAAGGACTGAAGCTTCACAATCCAGAGCTACCAGTTGAAGTACAAGAATAAGATCACCGGTGTGATTTCTTACCAGAAGCCCGGAAGTTTGACCGGCGTGCAGGTCAAGATCCTGTTCATCTGGCTGGGGATAGGAGAAGTCTCCGTCGACGGCGGCGATATGGACTTCTCCGTCGGGATTGCGTGGGCTGATTTTCCGGTGGACGAGTTTACAAGAGTCCGCAATGCGCTGCGGGTTTTACTGCGCCACCACAAACGCCGCCGTTGACACTGACTCGAAGAAATCGGAGAGCTTTCTCTTGCAGGTGGGAGCCCTCACCGGAGGAGCCTTCCTCGGCACCGTGTGGTGAAAAAGGGAAAGATCTGAAGAATATATGAGGGTTTAGCGATTCACAGCCTTATCCTTTGCTTATATATATACAAGGAAATTTTAACGGCTGAGATTTACTTGAAGAAGTTGATTGACGGTTCAGATTAACTAAAAATAATACATGTTTATGGTAATTCTTTTTCTAATTAATACTTAATTTATTATTATTACACAAATACAAGTAAATTAATTTTATAATCTATGAAACTGTATAGTAACTTATACATATATTATTAAATTATACATTATTAATATAAATTAAACACAATTTATTATTGCTTAATATATTTAATTACTCAAAAGGTTCACAACATAATTATGTAAAATATAAAGAATATTAATAACTAATTTTCAATTAAACAAATTATAACTCTTTATCACTATATATCTTCAAACTTTTATTTTTCAAATTAAAATTAGTTATTGTATAATGTAATAGATATTGTTTACTCAGTTACACTACATAAAAAATTGTGTGAAAATTAAAGTAATGATTGAAATCTGGCGAGTACATAAAAGAAGTTGTAGAGTTGAACTAATTATAGTTAGCGAAACCCCCAGACCCCCGACTCGCTGACGTTAGCGGCTATTACGGCATTCAAGGAATATACCAACAGTCTTAGTAGTGCTTCTCATGTTCTTGCTATTAGAGTTCTCACTACACGTACCTTTCATCGAGTCAATACCAAAGCATATTCACACCAAAAGTGTCTTATGCATTGTAAAATTAACATATCATCAAATTATTCATGTTTGAGAGTCAAAATATGATGTTTTATGACATATTCAAATTTTTACTCAACTGAATACATTCATATTAATGTTTTTCATGAACTTAATGTTATAATGTCTCAAAACACTCATGTATACTTAATTTCATTTAGTAATAGAAATAAATTGATCAAGACTAAGATTGAAATACGACTCCAAAGTATATATACTTATCTACATGTTATAGTCTTAGTAGTGTTTCTCAGGTTCCTGCTACTAAAATTCTCACTACACGTACCTTTCATCGACTTTGGTCCACCAAGTCAAACTTTCAAATTGATTGTCATTTGAATCACACCAAGAAACAATTGTATGATAATAAAATTATCATAATCATAAAAAAAACTAGTATAAAAGTCAAAACTTGATGTTTCATGACATTTGTTCACATATTTATAAAACTTAACATTCATATCAGTGATATTTCATGGATTTTATGTTGTAATATCATAGAAACACTCAAACATACTTAATTTCATTCAGTAATGGAAATAAATTGATCACGACTATGGTTGAAATATGGCTCCAAAGTATATATACTTAACTACATGTTATAGTTTTAGTAGTGATTCTCAGGTTCATGCTACTACAGTTCTCACTACACGTACCTTTCTTGGAGCCAACACCAATGTAAATTTACACAGAAAGTGTCATATACATTATAAATTAACATAAATCATTAAAAAAATAAAGTTTAAAAATCAAAATTTGATAATTAATGACATTTTTCAAATTGTCAAACCAATAGCAACAGTGCGTTCTTGCTTTGAATGCCTAGAGTAACAGTGCATTGTTGCTTTGAATGCCTAAAGCTTTGTTATTATAATCACATCAAGAAACAATCGTATAATAATAAAATAATCTCATAAAAAACTAGTTTAAATTGAAAATTAAATGTTTTATGACATTTTTAAAATTTTTATACCAAGTGCAACAGTTAAATGTTGCTATGTATACCATAAATTTTATATGAATTGGGTCCCACCAATCAAACTTTCAGTTCATGTGATATTTTAATCATACGAACAAAATATCATATACAAAGTAAAATTATCATAATCATTAAAAACTAGTTTATAAATTAAATTTTGATATTTTTAAAAATTTTACACCAATTGCAGCAGTTAATTGTTACTATATATACGAAGAGTATATATGAATTATCTTCATTCATTGTAAAACCACCAATCTTAGCTACCCCCTTCTCTGGCTTCAATGCTGCTGAAAACCTCTCTCTGTTCGATCGAGGCATATATATGTATACTCCTTTTTTGTGTTTTTTTTTGCACTCTGTGGTAGGTGAGTGCATTCAATGCAGATGTAGCAGCGCTTTTATTATTGTTTCGTTGCAGAGAAGCAAAATTATTTAGGTCCCACAACGTCACAAATTTAAAATTTTATTTATTATCATTCAGGTCGAAAGCAGCAACTCGTTGCTGCCATTTTGGCCACCAGATCAATGAACTTTAAATTAGTCAGACAAATACAAAGAACCCAACCCAATAACATGCCAACAACCCAGAATTAATGGGCTAAAATATGAGCCCAGGTACAGTCAGCAAACATTTCAACGCTACATGAATAAAACGGTGAAACGTCTGTGGGGTCTATCACAAAATTTAACGCGGACTTTAGTCAAAATGCCATGTCACCAATTATTTCAGCGAAATTTTTAAAGGCGTTGAAACACTGGTCCCCTCGTCTGTGGGGTCTATCACAAAATTTAACGCGGACTAGTCAAAATGCCATGTCACCAATTATTTCAGCGAAAGTTTTAAAGGCGTTGAAACATTGGTCCCCTCGTCTGGCTTTTTCAGCGCTCTTTAATAATAGCGGTGAAATCCACTCATTCAACTTCCAAAATTCATTGACCAGCACAGTTTTTAGCGCTGAAACTCGTTCCCTTCAACGCTTTTATGCCCTTTTTTCAGCGGAATTCAATAATAGCGGTGAAAAATCGCCTCAACTTTCTGATAGTGTATTGTTATCTTTCTGTGCAACTATGTTTATGTCATCAAAAAAAAAAGTGTTTATATCATCAAAACCCAAATATCCACGTTTCATAATCCATTTAATTTTTTAAAACAAAATTAGAAAGAAAAACATTCAAAGGAAGGGATAACGATTAATAAAAATACTCATTTAAATAATAAAAACATTCAGTCTTTGATTAGCCACGCATTTTGGGCAAGTCCAACAGATTCTCTATTATAGAAATTTTAGTGAAATTTAGGGAATTTGGATCTCCAAGAGCTTCCCTATCTCTACTGCAATTTGTAGCGAGAGAGAGTAAATCCCTATATTTGTAGAAAGAGAAAGAGGTTTTTAGGCAATGTGATTTAATAAAATATTCATCCACTTTTTTTTTTCTCGTCATCCTCTCTCAGTTCTGAAACCACCGGAACATCGCCATTCATTACCGCCGTCACCACCACCTCTGCGCAGTCATCACCGCCGGCCGCCAGTAAACCCACCGCCTTCAATCAGATTTCCAGCCTCAAATCACCACCACCTCTGCCCAGTCTAAAACCACCACAGCACCGCCATTTATTACCACCACCACTACCGCCTCTGCTATCACCGCCGGCCGCCAGTAAATCCACCACCTTCAATCAAATTTCCAGGCTAAAACCACCACCACCTCTGCCCAGTCTAAAACCACCAGAGCACCACCGCCCAGTTAATTCCTATATTTGAATCCCTTGAATCCAACGGTTGAATTGGTTCCAAAACCAATTCGTCTCTTGCTATTTATTGGGCCTTGCTCCGACGTTCTCCCGTTCCACAGGTGACCGACCGAGTGCTTCTCAATCAGAAAGGGGGAAGAAAGGGAGATAAATTCGATGGGAGAAAAAGGGAATAAATCCGACTGATATTTTGGGAGAGAAAGGGGAAAGAAAATAAAAAAGATGTATTATTTTATTAAAATTAGATTCTCTAAAATAGCAAAGCTGTTGGAGATAGAAAATAAAATAGGGATGGTTTAATTTCATTCCCTATAATGAAGCAAGTTTTTGGAAAGCTGTTGGACTTGCCCTTAGAAATCAACTGGAACTTAAATCTTGGAGTACTGGCGGCGATGTTCTTCTGTCGAAAACCAACTTCACGCTGCTTCCTATTAGTGCCGCTCTTACATATTTGGGGGTATTGGCGAAAAATTTTAAAAATGGATTCTCTATTTAAAATTAATTAAAATGAAGGAATTTTTTAAAAGAATGGGGTCTCATTTTGATCGATTTTCAGAAAATATGGAGATTTAAAAAATAATTTTTAAGAGAGACATACTAAATCTGAATTCTTTTTAAAAATGGTCCTATTTTAATCCATTTTTTTAAAAATGAGCCCTATTTTAACTCTTTTTTGAGGGTTTGAAACGCAGGTTTCACTTGATTCACCTATTGGACCGGACCTTCTTCCTATCAATCTCCCCTTTTCTGGTACTCGATATAATATATTATAGAAAAAGTGCATTTATAATTTTTTTAAAACCAACTCTTCTTTTAATGGATCAAGTTTGCCTTTAAAACCTCGAACTACCCAAACTGATGCCTTCTTGTATCTGTGGCCAATGAGCATTGCATGTTATTGTAAAGCGGACCATAATTTTAAACACTGCTGAAATACATAATAGTTTCAAGAGAGTGGTAGACCTTCATAATAGTTTCATTAATTAGGTTACTACAAAATCAAAAAAAATAAACATTATTCTACAATAGAAGAACAAAAAAAGAGATCATAACTTAAACTAATTTAATGGTGTATTTTCTAGATTTTGCATAGTGTCAATGCATGCACATCTGGTACAATAATATCGGCCTATCTATCACCCTAGTATCCGTTTAATTAAATCAACACTATATATTCTCAATATTTAGTGACAAACATTATAGTTACTACAAAATCAACAAAAATAAACATTATTCTCAATATAAATAAACATTATAGTATATTCTCAATATTTTAAGTAGAGATTAGAGGACGTTCTTAAGGATAAATCAGACTATATCTTCTATGTATATGTGGTCGTAAAACCATATTAGAATGTCGTAAAAGTGTACAAGGGTCGTGGTATACCAACTAGCACTTTCACCTAGTTCTAGTGTTTCCCTATAATTAGTGACAAATTTCCCTATTTTAGTGTTTCAATATCAAAATTTAACTTTGCATAATATGATAGAACATATAGTATTGTAAACGATAAAATCGAGCAAAATTCTATTATAATATCGACCCTCTAAAAATAAATTCCTGATTTTACCCTGAATATTATTTTATTGTTTAATTTTTTTGTAACAAGTTATTTCAAAATATCATAATCTAAATTCAGAACTATATATAGTTGACAAAAACATCTATACATCAATGTGTGACTTTGAAGTTTGTAATGTATCATAAATTATTATAACCTAGTGATTTTTCAGTTTCAAAAAGTCAAATTTGAGAGTTACATGGATCACAGTAAAACACCCACCAAACAACAAACACCCACTAGAAGACTTGAAACATTGGAACAAAATACGAGTAATGCTCTGAATTGTAAATTACAAAAGTGGAACAACTATGCAATAAAAAATCGATTATTGCCGAAACGGTTAACGCAGTTTTGAACGAAAAATTTTCATGGAGAATAGTCATATTTACATACCTTTTTAAGATTATTACAATAAGTTGTTTGTAAATAAAATAAAGATATTGAAATTTAATTGATGAGTAAAACTTAAAATTTTACATAACTTTCGTTTGTTGACGAATTCAAGTTGAAAATGTTAACAGGGTTGGCCTTAGCCGAATACTTTTTTTAAATGGTCCTTTTTTTTAATGAATATCACTCTAGGTAGAGTGAGGGGATTTATCAGGCACCCCATACCAAAAAATGCCAAAATATTGGCTGAGTTTGTTACATGCCTTTAGGAAAGGCCAAAAAATATAGGTGACTAAACACCCTCATCTTTCAGAACGAGGAGAAAAGATCTCAGGAATCATTTTAGCCAATGTCAATGACAAAGAGCAATTCTGACGCCCAAGAGGTTTAAACCTGAACTGAAAAGGTGGTATATACATAATAGTGACCAGAAATAGAAATTTTAAGGAAAACAGAAGGCCCTGGCCTGTAAGCTTGGTGAGGAGAGTGCATAGCAAGGAGAGAAGGTTCTGGACAGTGAATCTTGCATTCTTCAGTCAGAAATTCTGAGAGATGGAGTATTTAGTTGAATCCAGTCTGATCAGGCCCTGAACATTATGTGGCAATTCAGTCCAAGCAAAGTTTTGTTGAATCAAGTGCTCCCTACAGTACTTTGCAAGCCTATCTGCAGGCTGGTTTGCCTCTCTGCGAGTATGTATGAGAGCATGTATTCCCAGCAGCTGAGAGATTGAATCTACTAGGTTTAAAAGTCTCCAGTAGCTCCTGTGAGGATGGTTGATCATATCCACTGCAACCTTGCAGTCTGATTCAATAGTACATATATCATGAAGCTGGAGTGAACTTGTACTCCCTGCCTGTATAGCTAAAATCTCTGCATGAAGAGGGGTTGGAGAGTTAGTGTAGAATCCAGTGGCCTGTAAAAAGGCCCCTATATAGTCTCTGATAAGCACTGAAATTCCAGCCTTGTTAGATTTCCAAGAGGCATCCACATTTACTTTTATTCCCTGAACAGGTTTGAGCCACAAAATTTTTGAGATAATTGGCTTAGGTGGTTTTCTGATAGGAGGTACATAACCTGTTGCAGCAAGATCATAGTCTATTTCTCTAGAAATATACAAAGGTTTGGCCATGAGAGATTCAAAAATGTGGATTTTGAGATTTTTAGTGAGGGCTTCAAGGCTGGGGGGAATATTTTCATGAATATATGTGTTTCTGGCCTTCCACAAGAGCCAGCAGACAAAAATAGGGCCAACATGGTTTAGAAAAGTGTGCACTGGTGATAAGCCAGTAAAGGACCAGTTTGAGACTAATCTGTCCCAAAGAGACTCACTATCAATATATGCAGAGGCACAGATGATGTGCATCTGCCTCCATAGGCTGACAGAGATTTTGCATTCTGAAAAGAAATGCTGAAAATAGTTTTCCTGGTTGATAAAATGGCATTTAGAAGGAAGATTGAAACCAAATTGTGCTAGCACATCATCAAAAGGCAAGATAGCATTTAGAAGCCTCCACATGAATACATATAATGTTTTTGGAATGTGTGGTGACCGGATATGTGCAAGGACGGGAAGGGACTGAGTTGGAGATCTCAGAGCTAAATAAGCAGACTTGAAAGTAAAGTTCCCATGTTGTCTGGTTTCCAGACAAGTTTATCCTGTCTGTGAGGAAAAATGGTAGCATTTAGAAGGATCTGAATGATATTGGGTGACAGTAAAGGCTGAAGGAGAGGAAGGGCAATCTCTTTGTGAGCAATGAATTCAGCCACTGTAAGACCTAGATATTCATCAGGGATTGAATCAACCCTGTCAATTAAAGGCCCTTGGTCAGTCCAGTTGGCTAACCAAAAATTACATTTACCATTTCCATGTATGACTCTGGAATTGGATTCTGCAAATGTGATAATATTGCAAATCCTTTTCCAAGTCTGAGATTTTCTTTTTGAGACAGGCAAGGAGGCAATGAAATGTTTCCAAAGTGCACTTCTGATGCTACCAGTAAGCTCCGGGATACCAGCTCCGGTACAGGGTAATCCGGGGAGAGCTGGAATCCTAGCCCGCGGCCAATCTCTCACCTAGATCCTGCAAAACAAAGCCCCTGGGGTCACTCGAGGGTAGACGCTCCGGCGTGATGATGAAGATAGGGCTTTTTGCAGAGGAGAGAGAATATGAAGAAATACAGAGAGTATTTAAGTCTGATAAAACATACCTATTACTGTTGGTCACTCCTCTATTTATAATGTTCAGGATCAGAGAGGGCTTAGGCTAAGTGGTCCTCCTCTTGCCGCTACCCTGGGTGCGTCCAAGATAGCTGATGTCATGGGAGGACCACTGGTGGGCTTGACCCTTTCTTCTCCTTTGCCAATATGTCCACTGGGCCGGGGTATGGGATGAGGCCCATATCACCACTAGCCCCCCGAGACCCTGGCTTCCGGGGTTTGACCTGGTAGGCTGGGTCTCTAAAGGGAAACCAGCGGGTCGTAGCTTGCATAGGGCCGTATCATCACGCGCCAAACGTGTGTTTTTCACCATGCGCGCCTCCTTGCCGTCTGCGCGCTAATCAATGCTCATTATTACTTTTTCTCGAATGTTGAGTTTACTTTTCCCAACTTCGAGAAATTCCTTGTATTCTTCCCTATAAATACCTCATCGAAAATTTTCACTCTCATTTTTCATCAACTGAGCGCTGTCGCTTTCTCCCTCTTTGTCCTTTTTTGCTTTCGTTTACCACTCTTTTTCCTCTACCCATCTGATATGAGCAGCAAAATTCTTAACCCGGTAGACGACCATTCCTTGGACGTTGACGACTCTCCTCTCCCTCCTCCATCCGGCGGAAAAGGACTAATGACGTCCAAAGCAAAGGTGGAATATGGCGCCCCGGAACCTGTCGACCCAAAAGATCCCGGTATGACCCCGGTAAGCGAAGCGGTTGAAGAATTGGTGAAGAAGATGTATGTGCCGCTATCATATGACGCGGGACTTGAGCCATTCTCCGGCGACATGCAGAACCGGGTGTGCATCCCCTGGTACCATTTTCTGCACGGGCTCACCTTTCCTCTCTCTCCGCTGTATACCGCCTTCCTGAAGTACTACAACATCTCCCCGGCCCAGGTACATCCGAACGCCGTTAGTGTGATGATCGGCTTCCTCCTGTCTTGCAAACGGGCGGGGATTACCGGGACTGTGGAGATATTCCGCAGTTTCTATTACCTGGCCGCAACCTCTGTCCCGGGCGTCTTTAATGCTCTGCGCCGGAACAAGACCCCGGTCATCTGCTCCGGGAGGCTGGAATCCGTGAAGACGAGCGACTGGATGAACAACTACTTCACCTTCAATGAGGAAAGTACTCAGTCCCGGCATGAAATCAGCAGAGGGTTGCTGAAACAAAGGCGGCTCTTCCCCCGGCCCAGTTTCGGCAGGTATCCGAGAGTCATGAAAAGATTGCCGGATTCTTCGTTAAGTTGAAGGATTACCAGAGGCCGGGGGGTTACGAATTCCCCCGGGAGGCGTATCCTGCAGAGGTGTTCACCTGCCGCCGCCTATATGCCAAGCGGAGCCTCGGTAATCTTCGTTTATCTTATTACTTGTGTTGTTTTTTCTTATTTTTGGCTAAGTTCATTGCTTTTCTTGTTTTAGCCATATCTCCCCGGCCAGCGATAGCCCCAGTAGGGTCGAAGTCCGGCGACGGGAATGATAAAGGCACTGAGAGGCCAAAGAAAAGCAAGTCTGAGACCGAGAAAGCGGTCAAGGAAACAAAGAAGAGGAAGTCCGGGGAGGGGAGGTCAGGGGAGAAGGAAACCGTGGCTTCCAATGTTGTCGGCTCTACGGGGGTCCCTCCGGTAGGCAACCGTCGGCTAGCATTTACCATTCTACCTTCCGGGGGTCACCCGTACAAGAAGAAGAAGTACGAGCCTCACTCCGAAGGCTCGTTCCGGATTCCCCGGAAGGAGGAGAACTCTACTGCCGATAGCCGCCTCCAACCTATAAAAGAGATTCCGGACGGCTCCTCATCCCAGCCCCTGATACTGGATGGCTCACAGGTGTGTGTCTCCCCACCCTTAATATTTCAACTCTTTGTATGTTATTTTCATTCTAAGTGTTTATACTTTCGTAGGACAATGCCTCCAAACTGTTAGAGTTCCCCAGGATGCGAGAACTGGTTAACCAGGCTTGCGACTCTTTGTCTGAGAATCTGTCCCGGGAGGTCGACCAGTTGAGGTCGCAAAATGCTTCTCTCTACAAGGAGCTATCCGAAGCTCACAAGGAGTTGTCCCGGGTGAAGAAGGACAGCAAGCGCGGCATGGCCCCGGCGCAAGAGGCTCTTTGCCGGGCTTTCACCAACTGGGTCCTCAAGAGCCGCTCCTTCGAGGCGAAAATGATGTCCCTTTGTGATGTCTCCAATGAAGCCGCCCTGCATGCCGCCTATTCAGCCGTCCGGGAGTAAATCCCCCGGGAGAACCGGGCGGCATTCAGAGAGACCTGGTATCGCCCTAAAGCAGATGATCATTTCAACTATGCGGTGGACCGGCTGATGAAAGAAGGGCTCGACGGGATTGTTCCCGGAGTGCTCGAAGTCTTTGAGGGGGCTCGAAGTGTCGATCCCCAGGACATCCTTGCCTATGCCGGTGATGCCGCCAAACTTGCTGAGGACAGGGCGGATCCTGGGCCAGACGAGTTGGCCAATCTTGCTGCCATCGAGATCCCGGTGACCTCGGAAGGAGAGGGTGGGGATTCTGATGATGAAAATGCTAAATCCCCCATCCAGGAGCAGGAATTCCGGCCGGTGCAGGCGGAAGAGGAGGAGGAGGAGCTGTCCCCGGAAAAAGGCAAGGCTCAAGAAGAAGAGCAGTCTCCCGGGAATGAGGATGATGAGGACACTGATCATGAAGTAAACATAGATACTTAGTCCTCTCATTCTACTTTTATCTTTTAATTTTGTTTTTAATCTCCCCCGGGCTCCTTCCCTGAACCGTTCCCTTTTGTAATTCAGGGAGGAGAAAGTAGCTCCGGGGATGAGAGCGATGGCTCCAATGATGTAAGAGTCTCTCTCCTTTCTTTTGTAATCGTAACATTATCTCTTTATTTGATATTTTCATCTATTTTCTCTTTTCTGGGTTTATCGTTTTGTCATGACTTGTTCAATTTTATGCCTTATTTTAATTTATCACTTCAATCTTTTTACTCATGTAGCCCCGGGATGATCCTCCTGGTACAGTTCCCTCCGGGGCGGCTTCAGATAACGAAAAGCCGTGGCCCCGGTGTGATGAGTTAGAAGAACAATTGAGTCGCTGGCAATTAGACGGTATTCAGACCCGATATCTTCTTGTCCAATCCGGGATAGGGTCAGTGATTGATGAGTTCCCGGACGTCACTTCGTTAGTAACAAAACTTAGGGAAATATCAAATCAATTTGGATTCCTTTCCCGGTGTCAATCCCTGGCTCGAGACCGGGTGAACGCCGTTTTGGATGCATACCAGACCATTTCTATGCTGCAAGCCGAACACGACGCCTTTAAGTCCCGTCTCAAGGAGGAGTTTGACTTGGTGTGGTCCGAACTTCCGTTATATTGCGACAAGCTCAAATGGTTGGAGAGAAGGGGCGATCCCCTTAGGAGGAATCTAATGCTGGAAAGGGAGAACCGGGAGCTGGCGGCCCGGAACCTCACCCTCCGGGAGAACTTGGTCACCCTACAACTCACTTATCACTTGACCGGGTTGCGCCTGGGTCGGGTCTCCCCCCCCCCCTTTTACACTAACTTTCCTCGTGAGGTCGGGGCATTGTTAGTACCTATGTTTCGCATGGGCTGAAATGACCCCGCGTCTCGATATCGGCCCGCTTTCGAGGAAACCGCCGCTTGGTGGCAGCGTCAAAGAGAGGGGCAGTATCTCCCCCCGTCCTTGGTACTCCTTCCAAGTCGGATTTCCCTTGATTTCACTGTTGAAAGGTATCTCGGATTCCGTGTTTCGGTTGATCCGGAGGAATCTACCCGGAGAGTGTCTAGACTCCGCGAAGATGCTGCCAGAATCCGGGCTTTTATTGCTGCCGAAGACGCCGCTAAAGAAGAAAGGCGTTTGGCCCGGGAAAGAGGCAAAGGGAAAAGTAAAGTCGTTGCCACGAAGAGGAAGAAGTATCCCCGTGTTCAAGGACCCGTTATTATCGGAGCTCCCCGTAGGACACCATCTCCTGAGGTTTCATCCTCAGACGACGATTTCGATCCATATGCCGAAGCTGGTCCTTCGGGGGCTGGTCCGTCCGGTTCCCGTTCGGCTGCGGAGCCCAATGTCCCGGGGGATACTGTCACTGACAACCAACCAAACCCTCCTGTTGCTAACAATCAACCAAGTCACCGTGGCACTCAAGATGATCCGGAATCCCCTATCAGCTTGGATGGTCCTCCTTCCCTTTGTTAGTTTAGTTTAGGTTATGCAAGTTTCAAAATTGTAAATTTTGTAATCATCAATCATAAGTTAATGATATGTGTGTTATATTGTTCCTTGATACTTGTTAAAATATTTATTCCAACCGTTTCCCCGGGTCGCTTATTCAAGCGTGCCCAGGTTGTCTTCCGGGTGCTTGTTCAAGCGTTCCGGATACTCTTACCCTAGCCCCCCGGGCGCTTGTTCAAGCGACCCCGGATCGACTTACCCTAGCCCCCCGGGTGCTTGTTCAAGCAGCCCCGGATCGGCTATACTTATGAAAAATGTTAACTCGCAAGATAATCTTCATAAGCAAAATAAGAAAATGCAACTGCGGGCCACAGGACAACCTAAGCTCAATCCTGGCCAGAGGTTCCCGTGCCGCTCTCATGCTACCATCCTAGGCATAATCCTTGCCAGAGGGGTAAATACATAAAATAATCTAGGCATAGTACCTACGTAAGTTTGCAATGTTCCAGTGCCTCGGGACCTTCTTCCCGGCCTTGTCTTGCAATTCATAGCTTCCACCGGGGTGAGCTGCTATCACCTTGTAAGGCCCCTCCCAGTTGGGAGCTAACTTCCCGCTTGCAACCTGCTGGCTTTTATCGTTCCGGCGCATCACCCACTCCACGGGGATGAACTGTTTCTTACGCACCCTTCTGTCGTGGTATTTCTTGACCCGTTCCTTCACTCGGGCCTCATGCAGGGCTGCTTTTTCTCGCTTCTCCTCCAGTAAGTTTAAATCCAGGAGCCGGTCATTCTGGTTTGCCTGCTCGTCCGGGAACTTCGATCGGAGACTGGGAACTCCAACTTCATCCGGGATGACCGCCTCCGCCCCATAAACCAAGCTATAGGGGGACTCGCCCGTGGCAGAGCTCTCCGTCGTTCTGCTTGCCCATAAGACACTTGGGAGTTCATCAACCCAGTTTCCTCTTGCCCCTTGGAGCCGTGTCTTGATCCAGTTGACGAGGGTCCTGTTGGTCACTTCAACTTGCCCGTTAGCCTGTGGGTGGTAGACCGAGGTCAACTTCTGTTCAATCCCGTACGCCTTGCACCAGGATTTGAAAGGATCATTCTCGAACTGTGCCCCGTTATCTGTCACTATGAACCGGGGGATTCCGTAGTGACAAATTATGTTCTTCCAGCAGAATTTTACACAAGTACTTCCCCTAATGTTTGTCAGGGAGCAGCTTCTACCCATTTGCTGAAATAGTCAACTGCCACTATCAAATACTTGAAGCCTCCGGGAGCGGTTGGAAAGGGGCCTACCAAGTCCAAACCCCAACGGATGAAAGGCCAAGTTCCAGATATCCCGATCATCTCCCCCTGCGGCACATGGATCAGGGGTGCGAATTTCTGGCACTGCTCACAGGAGCGGACTGCTTTTTGGGCATCCTCAAACAGCGTTGGCCAGTAGTACCCTGTGCACATGATCTTCCGAGCCACAGTCCGGGCCCCTTGATGACTTCCGTTGGGACCCTCGTGCACGTCTTTCAAAAGGTGGCGTGCTTCCTCTCCATCCACACACTTCAGCCAAGGTTGAAGATATCCCCTCCGGATTAACTCCCCGTCCAAGACGGCATACCGGGGTGCTTTGACCCAGATTTTCCGGGCTTTTACCTTGTCATCCGGCAGCGTTCCATTCTCCAAGTACTCCAGAAGGGGTGTGATCCAGGATTCGGCTTCTCGCACCACTGCAACTTGGCTTGGCTGCTCATATCCCCGGGTGGTTATCATCTCCATGTACAGATTCCGATCTTCATCCGGCTTGAGTTCTGACGAAGCCAACTTACTCAGCGCGTCCGCCTTGCAATTTTCCTCCCGAGGTATCTGCGTCAACGTTACCCGGAGGAAACCTTGCACCATTAGCTTTACTGCCTCCAAATATTTCTGCAAACTCCTTTCTTTGGCCTCATACTCCCCATTAACTTGTTGGACCACGATAGCCGAGTCACTATAAGTTTGTACAACTTTGGCACCCGTCTCCCGGGCCAAGCGTAACCCGGCAAGGAGGGCCTCATACACGGCTTCATTGTTGGTGGTTTTAAACTCAAACTTCAGCGCATACCGATACTCCTTGCCACCGGGACTTACCAGCACGACCCCGGCCCCGCTTCCCCCGGCATGGGAGGAGCCATCCATGTGCAACTTCCACTCCGGTTCACCCTCCCCCGGGTCTGTAACGGCATTGTCAGCCATCTCAACTAGGAAATCAGCCAAAGCCTACCCTTTGATAAACTTTCTCGCCTGATAAGTGATCTCGTGCTCTCCCAACTCGATCGCCCACTTCATCATCCGTCCAGATGCTTCTGGTTTCATCATGACTTGCCGAAGTGGGTGATTTGTGAGAACTGTGATAGGGTGACCTTGAAAGTATGGGCGAAGTCTCCGGGACGCATGCACTAGTGCCAGCAGCAAACGTTCTAGTGAAGAATAACGCGTCTCCGGTCCTTGGAGAGCCCTGCTTACAAAATACACCGGGCTCTGCGTTCTTCCTGACCCTCGAACCAAAGCCGCACTTATTGCCTGATCCGTGGCTGCCAGATATAAGAACAACTCCTCCCCCGGGACTGGCTTGGACAAGGTTTGGAGTTTTCTCAGGTGCTCCTTCAACTCCTTGAAAGTTTGCTCACACTCGGGAGTCCACTCAAACTTCTTTGCTCGCCTCAAAATGTTGAAAAAAGGCAGCTGCTTCTCTGCTCCCCGTGACAGGAACCTGCTCAACGCCGCCAAGGACCCGGTTAAGCGCTGTACATCTTTCACCTTGCTCGGGGAAGGCATGCTCAGGATTGCTTCAACCTTTTCCGGGTTCACATCGATACCCCGGTTTGACACCATATACCCCAAAAACTTGCCGGCCGCCACTCCGATGGTACTCTTCTCCGGGCTCAACTTCAGGTTTACCTCTCTTAACACAACAAAAAGCTCCCGGAGGTCATCCAAAAAAGCGTCATGTGTCCTGCTTTTGATCACCATATCATCCACATAGACTTCCATGATTCTTCCCAGCTGGTTCTTGAACACCCGACCCACCATGCGCTGGTATGTTGCTCCTGCATTTTTAAGACCGAATGGCATTTTCCTGTAACAAAAAGTACCAAAGTCAGTGATAAAAGAGGTTTTTGGCCGATCCTCCGGGGCCATGACGATCAGGTGGTATCCCCGGTGTGCGTCGAAAAAGGCTAGGAGCTGGTAGCCTGTTATAGCTTCCACCAGCTGATCAATGGAGGGCAACGGGTAACTGTCTTTAGGGCAGCACTTGTTTAAATCTGTAAAATCGATACACATCCTCCAGGATCCGTCATGCTTTTTCACCAGGACCGGGTTGGCAATCCACTCCGGGTAAGTGATCTCTTCTACCATTCCCGCGTCCAGCATCCTCCTCACCTCCGCCCGGACGAATTCTACCCGATCCGCTGCCAAGACTCTGTTCTTTTGCCTTATAGGCTTCAAATCCGGGTAGACATTCAACTGGTGTATGGCGAACTCTTATGGTATCCCCGTCAAGTCTTCCGTTCCCCACGAGAATACATCTTCATACTCCTTCAGCAATTTCTGGAGCTCATCCTTCACATTCCCCGGGAGGTGCTTCCCAACACTCACCTTACCCCGGGACCCTACCTCCATGTCTTCCACTTCAAAAGAAGCCGGGTCACCATGCACGGCTCCTACTGTGTTATCCTTCCCGGAACACTCCCCGGGATCCGATGCGTTTGTTTTTTCTGAACCTCCATTCTTGGCCTCCTTTATCGCGGTGAGCATGCAGCTGCGGGCGGTCGTTTGATTGCCGATAACCGAAGCAATTCCTTGGTCCGTCGGGAACTTCATGGTTAGATGGTAGGGTGAGCATATCGCCCGAGCCTGCATCAACCAGGGACGACCTATGATCATGTTGTACGGGGAAGAAGCATTTATGACCGCAAAGTTGCACAGGACAGTGCACATCTTGTTAATATCCAGATGATCAACATGGGTCACCTGTAGCGCTATAACACCTAGCGGGTGGACTGTGCGGCCCGTAAAGCCTGATAGCGGGGACATGCATGGCTTCAAGTTCTGTTGACCAATGTGCAATTGATCGAAACAATCAGCAAACATAATCTCTACGCTGCTCCCATCATCCACAAAAACTCGCTTTATCACCACACCTTCTACCTCAGCAGAGATCACCATCGGGTCAGAGTGTGGCACTTGGGCCGGAACTGCATCCTTCTCTGAAAAAGTGATTGTCTCATCATGTTTAAATCTCTTTCCCTGGATCTCCCCCGGGGGAACATACCACTCTTGGCCTTCACCGCCGACAGTGTTTGCGCTCCATCTCCCACTATCCCATTGATCAGGTTTATCATCTGGGGTGCTCCGGGTCCCGGAACTCCCTGTCTAGGTGCTTGCAGGGCGGGGTTAGGAGCAACGTTGGTTTCCGCCGGGCGATTGCCGCCTTGACCTCGGTTGTTTCTCCAGTTCCGTTTCCTTCCCTGTCCTGCCGGAGCAGCCACCGGGTGTGTTTCCCCCGCCACACAGTCCCGGAGCTGACCCCGCTCCACCAACTTCTGAATATCCGTGCGCAAGACGCGGCAGCCTTCTGTAGTGTTACCATAGGACTTATGAAACTCACACCATTTTTGGGCATTTGCCGGTGCCGGGACCCCTTGTATAACTGGGGGGTCCGTGAAGAGACCCCGATGAATGGCCAGAATCTCCGTTTTTGTCTTGGAGAGTGGAGTATATGTCGGTCTGACCACCAACGTCTGCCCCCCCGGTGCAGGTGCCGCTCCTCGGGCCGGGGGGCGTCTTGCTGCCTCCGGGCGGGCCCCCTGGTGAGGAGTGGCCCGGAGTGTAGTTGTTTGGGTTGCTGTGGCCGTAATCACCCGCTGCTCAAAGAAACCGACCGTGTTCATCCGGGTATGGTTAGCTTCATGCACAGTGTAATGCATTTCAACTGTCAACTGGAGATGGTAGAAAGTTCCTGGCATATTCTTCATCAACTCGATGTAGAACATCTCGTCTCTTAACCCATTCACAAAGTTGCCGATCAGGGCCTTCTCATGCAGGTGCCTATCCTGGACCTTCATAGAATCGGCAATATACCGGACATAATATTGCCAAGTAGACTCCGTCTCCAACTGCCGCATAGCCAAAACCGTGGCTAGGTTGAAAAAGTTGGTCTTCATTGCTGCATATCTGTGGACCAGGACCGTAGCAAAATCCCAGAGAGTTTTCAGAGAGCCTTGTGGAAGACTTTTGAACCAACTCAAGCAGTTGCCCCGGAGGTAAGAAGGCAACAACTTGCAGTGCAACGGCTCATCAATGTCCCGGGCACCCATGACACTAAGGTAGGTGTGAACGAACTCCTCTGGGTCCCCGTCCCCGTTGTATGTGGGAACTCCATCAGGTTACTACAAAATCAAAAAAATAAACATTATTCTACAATAGAAGAACAAAAAAAGAGATCATAACTTAAACTAATTTAATGGTGTATTTTCTAGATTTTGCATAGTGTCAATGCATGCACATCTGGTACAATAATATCGGCCTATCTATCACCCTAGTATCCGTTTAATTAACTCAACACTATATATTCTCAATATTTAGTGACAAACATTATAGTTACTACAAAATCAACAAAAATAAACATTATTCTCAATATAAATAAACATTATAGTATATTCTCAATATTTTAAGTAGAGATTAGAGGACGTTCTTATAGATAAATCAGACTATATCTTCTATGTATATGTGGTCGTAAAACCATATTAGAATGTTGTAAAAGTGTACACGGGTCGTGGTATACCAACTAGCACTTTCACCTAGTTCTAGTGTTTCCCTATAATTAGTGACAAACTTCCCTATTTTAGTGTTTCAATATCAAAATTTAACTTTGCATAATATGATAGAACATATAGTATTGTAAACGATAAAATCGAGCAAAATTCTATTATAATATCGACCTTCTAAAAATAAATTCCTGATTTTACCCTGAATATTATTTTATTGTTTAATTTTTTTGTAACAAGTTATTTCAAAATATCATAATCTAAATTCAGAACTATATATAGTTGACAAAAACATCTATACATCAATGTGTGACTTTGAAGTTTGTAATGTATCATAAATTATTATAACCTAGTGATTTTTCAGTTTCAAAAAGTCAAATTTGAGAGTTAAATGGATCACAGTAAAACACCCACCAAACAACAAACACCCACTAGAAGACTTGAAACATTGGAACAAAATACGAGTAATGCTCTGAATTGTAAATTACAAAAGTGGAACAACTATGCAATAAAAAATCGATTATTGCCGAAACGGTTAACGCAGTTTTGAACGAAAAATTTTCATGGAGAATAGTCATATTTACATACCTTTTTAAGATTATTCCAATAAGTTGTTTGTAAATAAAATAAAGATATTGAAATCTAATTGATGAGTAAAACTTAAAATTTTACATAACTTTCGTTTGTAATTGACGAATTCAAGTTGAAAATGTTAACAGGGCTGGCCTTAGCCGAATACTTTTTTTAAATGGTCCTTTTTTTTAATGAATATCACTCTAGGTAGAGTGAGGGGATTTATCAGGCACCCCATACCAAAAAATGCCAAAATATTGGCTGAGTTTGTTACATGCCTTTAGGAAAGGCCAAAAAATATAGGTGACTAAACACCCTCATCTTTCAGAACGAGGAGAAAAGATCTCAGGAATCATTTTAGCCAATGTCAATGACAAAGAGCAATTCTGACGCCCAAGAGGTTTAAACCTGAACTGAAAAGGTGGTATATACATAATAGTGACCAGAAATAGAAATTTTAAGGAAAACAGAAGGCCCTGGCCTGTAAGCTTGGTGAGGAGAGTGCATAGCAAGGAGAGCAGGTTCTGGACAGTGACTCTTGCATTCTTCAGTCAGAAATTCTGAGAGATGGAGTATTTAGTTGAATCCAGTCTGATCAGGCCCTGAACATTATGTGGCAATTCAGTCCAAGCAAAGTTTTGTTGAATCAAGTGCTCCCTACAGTACTTTGCAAGCCTATCTGTAGGCTGGTTTGCCTCTATGGGAGTATGTATGAGAGCATGTATTCCCAGCAGCTGAGAGATTGAATCTACTAGGTTTAAAAGTCTCCAGTAGCTCCTGTGAGGATGGTTGATCATATCCACTGCAACCTTGCAGTCTGATTCAATAGTACATATATCATGAAGCTGGAGTGCACTTGTACTCCCTGCCTGTATAGCTAAAATCTCTGCATGAAGAGGGGTTGGAGAGTTAGTGTAGAATCCAGTGGCCTGTATAAAGGCCCCTATATAGTCTCTGATAAGCACTGAAATTGCAGCCTTGTTAGATTTCCAAGAGGTATCCACATTTACTTTTATTCCCTGAACAGGTTTGAGCCACAAAATTTTTGAGATAATTGGCTTAGGTGGTTTTCTGATAGGAGGTACATAACCTGTTGCAGCAAGATCATAGTCTATTTCTCTAGAAATATACAAAGGTTTGGCCATGAGAGATTCAAAAATTTGGATTTTGAGATTTTTAGTGAGGGCTTCAAGGCTGGGGGGAATATTTTCATGAATATATGTGTTTCTGGCCTTCCACAAGAGCCAACAGACAAAAATAGGGCCAACATGGTTTAGAAAAGTGTGCACTGGTGATAAGCCAGTAAAGGACCAGTTTGAGGCTAATCTGTCCCAAAGAGACTCACTATCAATATATGCAGAGGCACAGATGATGTGCATCTGCCTCCATAGGCTGACAGAGATTTTGCATTCTGAAAAGAAATGCTGAAAATAGTTTTCCTGGTTGATAAAATGGCATTTAGAAGGAAGATTGAAACCAAATTGTGCTAGCACATCATCAAAAGGAAAGATAGCATTTAGAAGCCTCCACATGAATACATATAATGTTTTTGGAATGTGTGGTGACCGGATATGTAAAAGGACGGGAAGGGACTGAGTTGGAGATCTCAGAGCTAAATAAGCAGATTTGAAAGTAAAGTTCCCATGTTGTCTGGTTTCCAGACAAGTTTATCCTGTCTGTGAGGAAAAATGGTAGCATTTAGAAGGATCTGAATGATATTGGGTGACAGTAAAGGCTGAAGGAGAGGAAGGGCAATCTCTTTGTGAGCAATGAATTCAGCCACTGTAAGACCCAGATATTCATCAGAGATTGAATCAACCCTGTCAATTAAAGGCCCTTGGTCAGTCTAGTTGGCTAACCAAAAATTACATTTACCATTTCCATGTATGACTCTGGAATTGGATTCTGCAAATGTGTTAATATTGCAAATCCTTTTCCAAGTCTGAGATTTTCATTTTGAGACAGGCAAGGAGGCAGTGAAATGTGTCCAAAGTGCACTTCCATTTTGGTATTTCCACCATAATTTACAAACAAAAGCTTTAATTATGGTAGTCAGAGATCTCAGGCCTAAACCATTTTGGATAGTGGGATAACAAATTGAATCCCACCTTCTCCATGATTTTTTGGGACCAGTATCAGACACCCCCCAAAAGAAAATAGAGAATTTCCTCTCAATTTTCTTTATTATTTGTTTTGTTGGTGCCATCACTGCCCATATGTGTTGTGGAAGAGAATATAGGCATGATTGAATTAATGTCAATTTTCCCCCAGTGGAGAGCCATATATTCTTCCAGTTTGTATGTTTCCTCTCAATTACTTCCAGAACTGGTTGGAAATATTTATTGAGAATCCTTCCTGAAAACATTTGAACTCCAAGATACTTGAGTGGTAGACTACCAAGTTTCATGCCCATAATGATTTTAATCTGTCTAATTTTTGACTCAGATGCATGCCTACTAACATAGAAATCACTCTTTTCATAGTTAATTTTCTGACCAGATGTTTCCTCAAAAGTTGCTAGAAAGGCTTTTATTCTTGTGAGGTTCTGTTTGGATGCTCTCAAAAAAATTATAGTATCATCAGCATAGCTAAGGTGAGATATAGGGTCAACAGAAGAGGGCAATCTGAAATACTTGATTTTTCCAGTGCTAAAAACATAGGTTAAGCTCCTTGTGAAGGCTTCTGAAAAGAGATTAAAAAGGAAAGGAGGTAATGGATCCCCCTGTTTTATACCTCTAGAAGTTGTGAAAAAACCTACAGGCTTGCCATTAATCAGTATAGAGAACCATGCATCAGACAGATTTCTCATTATGCAATCAATAAATCTACCATGAAAGCCAAATTTTTGGAGAATATTTTTCAAAAAAGGCCAGCTTACTCTATCAAAATCTTTCATCAAATCAAGTTTAAATATACAATTTGGATCTCTACCTTTTTGATGTTAGAATCTGAACATTTCCTTTAAATTGATGACATTATAAGATATGTCTCTATTTTGGAGGAAGCCTGACTGGTGTGGGGAAATCAATTTAGGCATCAATGGTTTCAATATCTCCATTAAATGTTTTGAGAAAATTTTGTTTGTAACATTGGAGAGACTGATAGGTCTATAATCATTAAAACTAGTTGGTATTTCTTTCTTTGAAATAACAGTAATCCAAGTACTGGAAATACTTATGTGTATATGAGACCTAGTAATAAAGTCATTTGATACCTCTAATAAATCAAAACAGATTGTATTCCATGCCTTAATAAAATATTTGCAGTATAGCCATCAGGCCCTGGGCTGCTATTCTTATTAAGTCCAAATACAACTTGTTTTAATTCTTCTAATTTTACTGGCTTAATGAGCTGTTCATTTTCCTCTTCAGATATAATTGATGGAATCTGAGATAAAAAATGTGTAACAAAGAGATTCTGATCAAGATGAGGGTCATCTGTAAGGAGGGACTGATAGAATTGAACAGCTTCCTGTTCAATATCAGAGTTCCTGTCCAGCCAGACCCCAGAAGAACTCTTTATTTTTGTGATGTTCAATCTACATCTTTTTTCCAGAACAATGTTATGAAAAAAATTTGTATTTTGATCACCCTCTTTAAACCATTTAACCCTAGCTTTTTGTTTCCAGTAATGTTTTTGCTCGGATAAAGTTTTTAACATTTGAGCCTTAGCTTCATTTAGTTTGATAAGTTCATCAGTTGAACCATCAATCTCAAATGTAATTTCCTGGAGTCTCACTTTCTCCTCTGCATTTTTAACATTTTCATTTATGTCACCAAATTCCTCTTTATTCCATTTTTTCAAAACAGGTTTGAGAGAATTTAGTTTCTGAAAAACTTTGTACATTCCATGCCATTCAGTAGGATTGTTCCAATGGAGATGAATTAACTCCAAGAGATCTTTCCTTTTAAACCATGTGTTTATGAATCTAAATGGCTTAGGTACAGAAGGAGTGTTACTGCCAATCTTAAGGAACAATGGACAGTGGTCAGAAGTCAATTTACCTAATACCTGTATAGAGGAGTGGGGAAATTTTTACATCCAATTATAAGTACACAATCCTCTATCTAATCTTTCCACAGTCAAATATTTTCCACCATCTCTATTCTCCCATTAGTCCAGGTGTAAAAATTTCCAACTGTATTTATCTCATATAAAGCAGTGGAGCTAATGAAGCTATTAAAATCACTGATACTGGAAGGACTAGGGTTTCCAGGGCCCTTATACTCATTTATGGAAGATATTGCATTAAAATACCCAATTAAAACAGATTCAGAAAGCTTCATTGCTGCTAAATCAGACCATAAATCTCTTCTTTCATTCCTAGATCTCAGACCATATACAAAAAAGGAGTCAATTGACTCATTAAGTGCATGGCTTGTTATCTGTACTAAGAAGAATTGGTTATGATACAGTTTAGGAGTTATGTGAACATTATGATTCCAAAATAGCCAGATTTTGCAATTAGAGGCATATACACAGTCAGAAAAATTAAGTTTTCTTCTGTAACTATCACACTCAGATATGTCATGCTGTGGTTCAATAATACATAGAACATCTAGTTTATGGACTATAATAAGCCTTTGCAGCCTTATCATAGAGGTTTCCATTCCCCTTAAGTTCCAGACCAACACATTTATTCCTATAGAGCTTTAATGCTTTTTGTGGCTGTTCTAGTGATTACTTTATTAATCTGAGTAAAATAAGAGGTGACCTTATTCTGATCAGACACAGAAGTACCAGAAAAACTATCATTTATGGAAACTTGTTTATCTACCACATCAAGACTGGTAGGGGAGCTAACCTGTTTCTCTGAAGGAGCTTGTAACTCAGGATCCTCCAGTTCTTCAACTTCATGTATTAATGGTAGAAATCTCCATGCTTTCCTTGGCTGAGAGTAAAAAGCAAACCTATTAGAAGTAAAGGGGTTATCAGGGGAAACAGGCAACTTACCAGTGTGAATGCTTATGTCATCTTTGGCAAATGCTTTTGGCCTAACAGGCGTAGACCATTCTTTGTCTGAAGATTGATGAGATGACACAGGGTCCTCCAAATTGATGACTGGGATTTCAGGGGCAGGACCAGAGACTTCCATAGCTTGTGATGAAGTATTCCCTGGTATGTGAGTGATTGGAGCATCCTCAGAAGTGGAGTTTGGCTTGTCTTTCAGGTCATTATTTGGAGCTTTGGAATCCTTTGGCTGAGACACCTTGTCATAATTATCCATGGCTATAGGCTCAGTGACTTTCACATTTGTTTGAACACTGGATTCATTTGGCTGAGACTCACAAATATCTATGGCTACAGGCTCAGTGACTGTCACCTTTTTTATGTATCTCATTTCATTTTCTGGGAACTTTGTGTTGAGATGGCCTTTGTTTTTGTATTGGCTACTTATCACAGCTGCTTTTTCTTGTGCAGTAATCCCTGAGGAACCAGCCTGAGATTCAGTTCTAGTCTACACAGTGTTGGGATGGCTCTTGTTACTGGATGTAGGAGGTGAGTGGTGAGGTCTGTTATGTGGTCTGACAGGGTAGGGTAGAGGTTTGAGATCAGGGTGAAGGATCATACAGCTAGTGATCTCATGTCCAAGCTTGTGACAGTGTTTACAGTAGTGAGGCAAACATTCGTATTCAATGGTAAAGTCAGCAATGTCTCCATTCAAAGATGTTGTGAGAGCAATGGAAGTGTGTACCTTGGCCAGTAGATCAATTTCAATACATAGCTTCACTGCCGACGGCCTTGTGAGCGTAGAGGTAGCTAGATCCATCTTGATGAACTTTCCAATGCTATTACCAATCATCTCGAGCATCGCTGTGTTGTACCAGAAAAGAGGGAGTCATGAATGGTCACCCAGATCGGAATAATTGAGGTTTCTGTCTCCGGGGAGAAGTTTGCCGTCCATTTAAAAATATTCATAATCGGACCTTTGAGCGCCCACTGAGTCTTCATCCAGCAACACTGGTAGTCCTCAGCCTCCTCAAAACGGATGAGCACGTGTCGTCGATCGATTGAGCCCAGTTGGTATCGCCCTATGAAGCCGATCGATTTGAATGCCTCGTGTGAATACTTCATCGACGGTTTTAGTCTGGCAAATTTGCCGATGAGTGCATTGTTGTAGTGGTCGGAAAGCTTTGCTACTTCTTCTGGGTTATGATGCAAGCAATCTTCCCCTTATACTATGTAATTGGGCAGATTGAAGGGTCAGAAGGGAGGGTAGATGACAAGGGGGGTGGTTTAGAGGTAAGAGCTTGGAGGAAACTGGGTGTTTTGGCAGGTCCGCCGTGCTCCGGCGGTGGTTCTGCCATGGTGTATCGGTGGTTCAACGGTTAAAAGAGCCGTTAACGGCCAGAACAGTAAATATTAAAGGTAATATAATTGAGACTTTTAGAGAGAGGCGAGAGCATCTAGAGAGAGAAAACTATTTTTTTAAATGGTCCTATTAGAGGGTTAGGAAAAAAATAATTAAAATAATGATTTTTTTTTATAAAAATAGGGTCCTTGTTTAGGTCCATTTCTAAAAAACATAGGGGTTTAAAGAACAAATAATTTTAAAACGTACACTACATCTGAATTTTTTTAAAAAATGGCCCTATTTAGCCAATTTTTTTAAAAATAGGGCCCCTATTTTAACCCATATTTTGGGGGTTTGAAGCGCGGGTTTCACTTGTTTCATGGCCGTACCGGGCCTGCATGTTAACGTCGCGATTGCAGTTAGATTTTTTTGATTATAAAATATTATGTTCAAGATATCATATAAAAGGTCATTTTTAACAAAATAAATAGTTCAATAGCATAATCATAGATATTGGTATAGTAAAAGATACTGAACATATTTTAATTGATGAAAATAGAAAATGAGGATAATGTTCGCTTCAATGTGATCGATGACATAAAAATATTTTTATTGGAATAAAATAATAAATTACAAACTTTTATATACATTATGACTTTGTTGTGATAAATCAATAAAATTACTTCGTCTTCTTTCTAATGTTGTTGCGATTTAAGAGTTTCACGAATCGGTAATATAAATTAAACAAATAATTGAATATTTGATCATAATTGATTACAAAATTTAAAATACATTGGATAATAATGATTTTGAAAAATGGAGAAATTGTCATTGTGACTCAATTAGATATATTTTTAAAAAACAATAAAATGTTCAAGATATCATACAGAAGGACATTTTTTTAAACAAAACTTTCATGAGTCAATAGCATAAACATATATATTAACATTAAAAATATCAAATTTATTTTAATTGATGAAAATAGCAAAAGAGGATAATGTTCGCTTCAATGCGGTCAATAGGGATGAATACAAAAATTTTATACACTTGTGATTATCATGAAATTAATATATTACTCATTCTTTTACTATATCATTGCGAATTTGCGATTTCATACCATACTTAGAGTCATATGTAACATATATTTCACAAATCTGTAACGTAAACTAGACATATAAGTTGAATATCTAACTTTAATCTTTAAAATATTAGTAATGTAGACATAAAAGTTGAGTATTTGACAATAATCGTGGAAAATTAGTGTATCTTTCATGAATCAGTAATGTAGACATAGTAAGTGTAATATTTGACTATGATTGTTGAAAGCTTAACGTATCTTTCATGAATCAGTAATTTAGACATAGTATTGGCTATGATTGTTGAAAAATTTGCGCATCTTTCACAAAGCAGTAATGTAGACATATTTAGTTGAATACTTGAGGCCTTGTCCACTTCAGTTGAACTAAACTGTACTGAAAGTTGTTGAAATGAATTGAAATTGATGTTGTATTAAATTGAACGGTGTTGAAATGTGCTTATTCTACGAGACAATAAGGAATGAAACTGATTGAAGTTATTGAACTGAACTGAACTAAACTGAAAGTGCAAGGACATGTCCATAACCGTTGAAAAATTATCGTATCTTTAACAATCATAACGTACATAGTAACTTGAACATTTGTCTATAGTCATTGAAAAATTAGCATACCTTTTATGGATTTGTAATGTATACATAGTAAAGTTGAGTATTTGACTATAGTCATTGAAAACTGAGCGTATCATTCATGATTCGATAACGTAGACTAAAAATAGTAAGGTTATATTTGCGTATCTTTCATGATTTGATGACATAAGCAAGACATAGACAATTAGACATAGGAAGTTCAAAGCTTGACTATAATCGATGAAAATTAGCGTATCTTTTTACGATTCGGTAACGTAAACTAGACAAAGACAATTAGATAGTAAGTTGAGCACTTGACTAATTGATGAAAATTAGTGTATATTTAACAAATTGATTACATAAATTGGACAAGTTGAATATGAAAATGAACTGAACAATGACAATGTTATTTTACCCATTGTGATTATTAAAATTTTGGAAATATAAGAATTTAAAGGCTAAATGAATCATCAATCATACTCCTTTCGTCTCAACTAAAATTTCTTACTTTCATTTTTGGTCCGTCTCAATCAAATTTCTTATATTTATTCCATCCTATTTTAGCAATAAAATAGCTATGAATTACACATATACTCTAAATGAGTTTTTACATGTAACTATAACTTTAAGTCATATTATTCTTTTAGCCTCTAAAAATTTAAAGATGATATATAAAATACTCTCCTAAATATCTGATTCAAAGTCAATTAATAAATATTGGATAGGTAGGATGAATTAGGTTAATTAATAAAAAAAATCCCTGCAATTAAAGTGGGCCCCACCAGCTTCTAGCATAAAAACCCTTCCCATCAGTCCCCACAAACTTCCCATAAAAACCCTCGTTCCATCAAAAACAATAAAACATCAATCACCCCGACATGGACCGCCACCTCGCCGTTCTCTTCCACCAGGCGAGTGGTTTTTTGCTGGAAAAAAAATCAGTTCTTTTCTTTTCTTAATCAATTCTTAATATCATCTTTAATTAATCTGTTTTGTTTTCTTGTGTTTTGCAGGGAGTCCTTGATGATCAGTTTGTGCGGGTACAAGAGCTCCAGGATGAAGGATCTCCCAACTTTGTATTTGAAATGCTGGAGCTCCATTACACTCAATCTGAGAGACCGCATCCAGAATCTCCGAGAATTGCTGTACGTACTCATTTCTGTATCTGAAATTCATTTAGTTCATGTCAATAAACTATGTCATTTTTGATGTAGTGACATCGTTTTTTAACATGAACACAGTGACTGGTTTTGATTAATTTTGGATTTAAAAATTGCAGGATTGGTATGGGGCCTACGGACTACAAGAGAATAGAGATCCTTTTGAATCAACAGATGGGGAGCAGTTCGAACATTGGAGCAAACAGAGTCAGAAATGTTTGTGTCGCCTTTCTGGCTGCTTCTGAGCGATACGATAGATTTGGGTACCCCCTCTCTTCTGTCTTCATCTTGTTCCTCTCTTTTTACTCCTATGCATTCATACATTTTTAGTTTTGGTTTACGATTAGTATTTACCACTTTTATTCTATTCATGCATACCTTCCTTCATAAGGAAATATATTCTCCATTACATGAATTTTTGGGACCATTGTTATGATTGATAAAACTGATTTTAGATGTTATCTTTTTTTTATTACTACTTGGTGTTGATGAAACTTTATTAGACTTCTATTTGCACGTTAATATATTTGACTGTGCGCATCGAGATTTTGTTATGATTACTCTCTAAAAAATTTTCTGATGCATTTTATTTTGTATGGGTTTGATTGGTTTTTCAGATGTCTGAGAGCCTTGGATGTGCTGGAGCACGAATACTACTATTTCAAGAACAAGATGCATGAACTAATACAGGTACTATACATTAACAACACGTGCATATATATGTTCATAAGTCTTTTTGTAAGCTATAAACATTCACAGTCTGCACCTAAAATGAATGCGTTTTGATGATTCCAGCTGGAACAACAGGAAATGCTTGCCACCACCGCAGTGCAACCACCGCAGTAGCAGCAGAATCATAGAAATTGAATAGAGCTGATCAACGTTGGGAAGTGGTGGGATTTGGTTTTGAGGGAGAATCGCAATGCATTTATTAGTGTTATCCGGATTGGTTTACTTTTTGTTTACATTTGGATTCATTTGTGTCTGTAGTTCAAATATTGGCTCTGCGAAACCGTGAAATGGCAATTTTCTGTACTGATTTGTCGAAACAAGTTTTCAGCTTTTATTAATGGCCGGTTTGGCACTTTAGTTGACTGTGTGCTGTACATTTTTCTTAACTTGAAAACTGGAATGCACCCATTTTCTCTTTTTTCCAGTTTTTTTTTTCGAAGTCATTTTCTCTTTTTTTCCAGTTGTCTTGCGAGTTTCGACATATATTACAGAGTTGCTATTTACACCACATTAAAGGTGTAAATAATCTTTAATAATAGAGATTAAAGGTTGGTAGGCTATATAAAATGGTTGGTAGGATAATAAAAAGTTGGTAAGATATGATGGTATAAACAGAATAAATGAAGAGTTGGTCTATTGAGTGAGGTCACTATATAGTGACGAAGGACTATATTGTAATATGGAAGGAAGAAGGTTCTTATTTGCAATTTTGACAAAAATGCACTATTTACTCACGCGCACTGTTCACTCAGTCTAAAAAACAAGCATTTTTGTCTAAAAATAGACGTTAGCAAACATATCCACACAATCTAAAAAACAAGCACTTTATTCTAAAAACAACCTGTTAAGCGTGAAATACAAGCATGTTTTAAAAAACTACCTGTTTGGTGTAAAACAAGCATTCAAGGGTGAAATTCAAGCATGCTCTTTAAAACAAATTTTTTTTGCTTCAAAATACATGAACTCTAAAAAGTAACCTGTTAACTGTGAAATTCAAGCATTCTCTAAAAAAACAACCTGTTAAGTGTGAAATGCAAGCATGTTCTAAAAAACAACCTGTTTGGTCTAAAAAACAAGCATTCAAGTGTGAAATTCAAACATCCTGAATGCAATTTGCATAAATTGCAGAAAAACCCCCGTCCCAAACATCTTTACATGTAAACCCCGTCACTATATAGTGACTGTCACTTCCAAGACTGATATATAAATGATATTTGTACTTATCTTTTAGTCAAATTTTAATATTTAATTATTAAAATTTAAGTATATTTCAAATTATTTTTAATGTATAGTTAAACAAAATAACTTTAATGTTTAATAGAACGATTTTTTCTTAAATTTCATTTATAACACAATACAACACACTTATAATTATTATCAAATATTATATCACAAGTTCTAAAATCATTTGAATTTTATAAAAATTATATATCACCAAAATTAGTTTGTGTAATTCAAGAAAAATCATAAAATATGTAAGTATTGTTTAGACATCTATTAAAATAATATTAAATATAATAAAATTAATTATTTTGCAAATTTTATTTTTACTATGCCGGATGTCTAATTTTTATTTGTGTATTTTAACTTAAATACTCTTTAATATTTTAGCTTACCTGCATTTAAGGAGTAGATATATATTATGAATAGTATTAATAATGTTAAATTATAATCTAAACCCTAAAATTCATAATCTAAATGTGTGAACATGTGAAACTATATAACAAAAGAAGGAATACATTTATTTTAATAAAATGTTTACTTTAACATTTTATTAATCTCCATGATTTTCTTTTATTTTTGATCAAATATATTTCATCTAATGTTAAGGAATAAAAATGTTAAAAGAGAAAAGTTCAAGTTGACTTATAAAAAAATTAATACAAGTAATCTAATTAATTATTGATACACAATAATTAGGTTGATTTGATTAATGTGAGATAAGGTGGTTCAACTAATAAATAAGATGATGTAAATAGAATCACTATTACGATTCATTCATTTGACCAAATTGTCGTTTTCTGCAAATTCTGGTAAATAGTCAGATTAATTATTGACACACATTGATTTGATTGATTTGATTAATGTGAGATAATGTGGTTCAAATAATAAATAAGATGATGTAAATAGAATCACTATTACGATTCATTCATTTGACTAGATTGTCATCTTCTGCAAATTCCGCTAAATAGTGAGATAGTAAGACAAAAATGCAGAGTCAATATGTCAAGTATTATTAATATTTATGGATTGACATTGTGGGCAAATTATATGGTATATACACTTGTATTATACTCCTCTAGAAGTAACTTATACATTTTAATTTATAATATCATGCATTATCATAAAGCGTTTGTGATTTTTTTTTATCAATAAAGTGTTTGTGATTGTGTATTTTATAAAATGTAATAATATATCAATAAATTATCAAGCAACATATTGATATAAATATAAAGTCACGTTTTTACAATTTTAGAAAGCCTAATTTCTTTTGTCATATTGTTGTTAAAGTTCAAGTTTGGAAGTGTGTTTATTTTATTTTATTTTTAATAAAAACCACCCTTGGCTGGGGGAGATTTTATTAGGCATCCCAATCCCTCAAAATGCCATATAAATGGCTAGTGTTTACATCAACAAGGATGACAAAATGGGGACCAGAGGTCCTATAGCATAGAAATGCTATCAAAAATGGGCTACAACTATGTCTAACCCTATAGCTACTATCAAGAACTAAACAATTAATCTTTTGAAACCTATTAGGGAATTGCAAAGCAAAACCCAATGCGGTACCAAGAGATAATTGATAGTCAGTTAGTCTGTAGCTAAAAAATGACTCAAACTTTTCCAGCTTCAAGGTTATCTTCTGAGTTGATGCTGTTTCATAGCAGTGACTGCACCAGGTACCACAACAAAGACTGCAGCAGTATCTACACATATAGCAAACAATTAGTAGCATCTGTTGACCAATCTCAGTGAAGGAGTGCCTATTTTATCCAGGAACAAGGCACCAGAAATGTGACTGGGCAACTCTGAATGTGAGAAATCAGAGGATAGTTTGGATGAAAAGGAAAATCTGGAGAGACTGTCAGCAGAAGTATTTGCCTGCCTATAAGTGTGAGTAATGTGGCAGGCATAAAAGTGAATTTGTGATGCTAAGTGGAATAATTTCCAAGGTGCAAAAAGTGGATCTTTAGATGATCTAACAGCACTAACGCAGTCAGATTCAATGGAAAAATCTTGCTGCAGCTCCAATCCCAAAAAATAGGCCATTTGGATAGCCATCATTTCAGAATGAAGTGGGGAGTCTGCTATAGTAAAAATAGTTCTAGCCCTAACTAAATGACCAGTACCATTTCTAGCAATAAGTCCTATACCAGCCAGATTAGGTTGATGCCAAGAGGCATCAACATTTATCTTCAGGCCAGAAGCTGGAGGAGACCATTTTAAGCTGAGTATTAAAGATTGGGGTGGTCTGGCATGTAGGGGAAGAAATCCCAGTGAAGATATTTCCATATCAAAGGGATAGGTTGAGAAAATAGGTCTAGCACAGTAGATATGATAAATCTCATCTGTAAGTTCCTTTTTCAGAGAAAGGTCAGTGCAAGAGATGTTATCAAATAGTTTAGAATTTCTGGCTTTCCAAAGTAGCCAACAGGTGATACTGGGGACAGTTTGAAACAGGGAGTTATGCAATTTTGTTTTACCATGGAAAGACCAGTAAAATGAAAGCCTGTCCCATAAGTTCAAAAACTGGAAATCTTGTGTTCCCACCATAAAATGGAAAAATGACCATAGAGATTTAGTTAAGTGGCACTCATTGAAAGCATGCTCCGGGAAATCATTATTTTGACAAAATAAGCACTTTGATGGGACACAGAAACCCATTCTCATAAGAACATCTGGAAATGGCAAAAATGAGTTAACCAATTTCCAGACAAATATGCTGACTTTCTTTTGCACTCTAACATTCCATATCCTTTTCAGAGAGGGGAAAGTACCTCTAGTTACCTGTAAGGACTCATATCCAGATTTGAAAGAAAATGCTCCATTAGTGCTTGGCATCCATATAAGTCTATCTGGCCTGTCATGAAGAGATGCTGCATTTAAGAAGTCCACAGCTTCAGCTGAAAAAAGAGAGGTTACAGATGGAAGCATCTGATCTCTATTAGTGATAAATTGCTCAACTGAGGTATTCAAGGGAATGTTGGTTAAGTCTGGGTTAAATAGATTGGAAAAGGAACCAGGTCCTGACCAATTAGAACTCCAATTAGAACTCCAGAAATTACACTGGCCATTCCCATGGATAACTCTAGTCAAGGATTCAGCCTTAGGAGAGACTGCTACAATTCTCTTCCAATTGGGAGAAGTTCTATAAGAGGCTGGCAACAGCCATAAAAATTGAGACCATAGGGTTTCCCCTTGCTGGAACATCCACCAAAGTTTCAGTGAACAAGTTCTTACTATTGTATTAATAGATCTCAGTCCAATACCATTTTGATCATATGGAAAGCACAAGTCTTGCCATTTCTTCCATACCTTTTTAGGTTTGAGAGCAGTTTCACCCCTAGGGATAGTAATTTTTAAATTTTTCTGATAACAGAGATTGGAGGTTTCATAACACTCCATACATGTTGAGGAATAGAGTAAATACAGGACTTAATAAGAGTAATTTTCACCCCAGTAGATAGCCACTTATTTTTCCAATTAGTAAGTCTGTTTTAAATTCTTTGAATGAGTGGCTGGAAATATGTAACTAGGGTTCTGCCTGTATATATGGGAACTCCTAAGTAAGTGAAGGGAAAGGAGCCTTTTCTCATGCCAAGTATATCAGAGATCTGATTAATTTTAAAAGCAGTGGCATGTTTACTAACATAATATTCACTTTTTTCAAAACTGATTTCTGGCCAGTAGTTTGTTCAAAGATGACCAGAAAAGCTTTAAGCACAGAAAGAGAATTTTTGCTAGCATTTAGAAAAATGATAGTATCATCAGCATAGCTGAGATGAGAGATTGAGGCTGGGCCAGTGGGGATATGAAAATGATCTATTCTACCTATATTATATACATATGAGAGACTCCTAGAAAATGATTCAGAAAAAAGATTGAAGAGAAAAGGGGAGAGTGGATCTCCTTGAAAAATCCACAAGGTTTACCATTTACTAAGATAGAAAAATATGCTTGACTAAGGTTTTTCATAATCCAGTGAACTACTTTACCATGCATGCCAAATTGAAGTAAAATGCTGTTTAGAAAAGCATGATTGACTCTATCAAAAGCTTTCTTAAGATCTAATTTAACCATACAGTTGGGATTTCTATTTTTTCTATCTAAAAATCTGGTCATTTATTTTAGGAAAATAACATTATCAGAAATGTCTTTGCCTTTAAGAAAAGCTGATTGTTGTGGAGAAATGAGTTTAGGCATAAGAGACCTAATTCTTTCCATTAAAAGTTTTGAAAAAATCTTATTGATGAAATTAGAGAGGCTTATAGGTCTAAAGTCATCAAAAGAATTAACCACAGTTTTTTAGGGATTAATGTGATCCAAGTGGAAGTGATACCCACTGGGATTTGAGATTCAATCATAAAATCTTTAACAGCTTTTATGAGATCATCTTTAATTATTTCCCATTCTTTAGTGAAGAATTTAGAGGAATAGCCATCTGGCCCAGGACTACTGTTTTTATTTAAATTAAAAACAGTGGCTTGCAGTTCCTCCATAGTTACAGGTCTGAGTATAGACTCATTATCTGCAGCCGTAATTAGTTTAGGGATTTGATTTAAAAAATGGTGATAAAAATCACCATTTAAATTATTAGGTGGCTCAGATAGCAGATCAGAATAATAAGAGATAGCTTCTCTTTCAATCTGTTCAGTATCATCTAACCAAATCCCCTCAGAGCTTTTTATCTTAGTGATGTTGAGAAAACTCCTTTTTTCCCTCACTGATTGATGGAAAAAATTGGTGTTTTCATCACCATCCTTAAGCCATTTGATTCTAGACTTTTGCTTCCAGAATTTATTTTTTTCTTTTAAAGCTCTGAGATGTAAAGCCCTACATTTTTTGAGTTCAATTAGTTCATTCTGAGAACCATTGGAATAAAAAAAATTTCTTGAAGTCTGAGAGCTTCAGCAGCTGTGACTACATTAGAATCAATATCACCAAAAGAGAGTTTATTCCAACTCTTGATGGCAAATTTGAGTCTGCGTAGCTTTAAATAAAAACCTAGCATCCCTGTACTATTAATAGGCTGGTTCCAGTCTTCAGCAACAATTGCTAAGAAGTCCTCTCTATTGAACCAGGCATTAATAAATCTAAATGGCCTAGGGGATGATGCTATGTTGCTATGTATTGAAAGCAGTAAAGGGGAGTGATCTGATGTGTCTCTATTTAACACTTGAATTGAGGAAGATGGAAACTTCCTTAACCAATGTTGAGAGCAGAGGCCTCTATCTAGTTTCTGAGTTGTGGGATTATGCAACCAATTATTTGACCATGTGAACAGATTCCCAACAGTGTTGATTTCTGTCATGGCTTTAGTTGAAATAAAATGGTTGAAATCTGCCATAGTTTTAGGCCTTGGATGTGAAGGTACCTTGTACTCTACTGGAGATTTTATTGTATTAAAATCTCCAATAAGGAAGGAGTCATCCAAGTTCCTATTTTCTAAGGCAGTCCACAATTCAGTTCTGCCTGGCACAGTTCTGAGTGCATATATAAATATACCCTCCATAACCATGTTCAGACAGGGACTAAAAATCGTTACAGCTAAGAATTGCAAATGGTCTTGCAATAGAGTTACTTGGATTGGCTCATTCAACATAAGCCAAATCTTTCCACTCTGAGCTGTTATATGATTGGAGAAGCGTAACTTTCTCCTAAATTTTTCACATTTATGAATCTTATGCCATGGTTCAATTAGGCATAAGATTTCAATTTTGTGATCGGTAACCAGATCTACTAGTCTGTCCATTGAGGTTTTCATACCTCTAATGTTCCAGACAAGGGTTCTAATTTTTTTTGTTGTACTAATCATTGGGAGTTAGGTTTAGAGCCTTTTGATCTGGTAAAAACTATGTTGGGAGAGGGTATTTTTTGTGTTTGAAGTGGGGTGAATTTCTTGTTGAGTTGGGTGAAGAAAGTGGGAGTTTTAGAGGACTCAGGGGGGTCATTGGTGACAGGGGTTAGTGAGGGTGGATCACCAGAGGGTGTTAAATTTGGGGAGGGAGGATTAGGTAATAGATCATCATCTTGAGATGACTCAGAGACCAATTCATCATCTGAGTCAATAAGATCATCATGAAGAGAGGTATCCATCAGTGGTAAAAACCTGTTGCTATTATTACCACCAGAAAGAGAGTTTTTTTTAGGAGAAATCATAACATCAACTAGGGAGGGAGATTTACCTGTACCTATAGAAAGGTCATCCACAGCATGATTAAGGCTGGAGATAGGAGCATCTGAAATAGCATTGATCAGGTCCACATCTGAGAGAGGAGAAGAGTCTGATTTCTTTGATGTATCAGGGTCAGATGTGGTAGGGGTGGATTTACAGCTAGGTAGGTTGGAAGGGGAGGAAGGAGAGGGGATGGGGGAGTGGGCCTTAGCAGAATGAGGTAGAGCCTGAGGGGCAGCAGCTTCTCTATCTTTTGTTGATGGTGTGAGGCCTGAATGACCTCCCTCATCAGAATCAGGTACAGTGATTACTTCAATAGGAGTGGAAAGGGGCATGGCAGCTTTTTGTTTCAGGTTATGAGGTTGAGATTTCTTGGAGGCAGTTTTGGTATCTTTGGTATGGTTCTGAGAGGAGGGGCTAACAGGGGGAGGGTTAGGCCTTATCTTCTGTCTTAATTCAGGGTGTAGAGAGTGACAGTTGATGTTGTCATGGCCTAGCATTCTACAGTGACTGCAATATTTAGGCACCTCCTCATATTCAATATTGTATTTGGCAATGTTACCATCATCAATCCCCAACCTAATTGAAGTCTGAAGCTTTTTCCTCAAATCAATTTCTACACAGAGTTTTATGGCTGATGGCCTAGTGAGAGTGGATGTTGCAGCATCCATCTTGATGAAAGAACCTATTTGGTTTCCTATAGCCTCTATCATTGTGGAATTGTGGAAATAGAATGGTACCTGAGGGATATTAAGCCAGACTGGAACCACAGATGATTCAGCTTCAGGAGAAAAGTCCACAATCCATTTGAGCACCTTCATTTGAGAGCCTGCCAGAATCCAATAACCCTTAATCCAGCATCTTCTGTAATCTTCTGGATCATCAAACCGGATGAGTATATGCCTGAAGTCCACCGATCCAATTTGGTACTTGCCGGAAAAGCTAATTGATTTGAAAGCATCATGTAATCGTTCCATTGAAGGCTTGCCCCTAGCGAATTTCCTTATGAGGGCATTGCTATAGTGCGAGGCGAGTGTTTCGGCCTGAGCTCTGGTGAAAATGCAGGCGATTTCGCCGCGGTATTCGGTCGTCGGAGTAATTTCAGGGTTTGAAGGAAGTGAGGATGTCAGTGGCGGGGCTCGGTTTGATAGGATTTGGGCAAAGGATTTGTGTTGGGGGTCTCCGCCACGGATCGGCGGTGGTGTCGCCATAGGCGCCACCATCAGAATGGCCGTTATCTATCCGTTTGCGGTGGCGAGGGAGTCAGAACAGTAATAAATGCAACTATTTGGGTTGCGGAAATAATTGTAATATACCTGAAAACTAGAGATTGGAGAGAGCATAAATTGTAGAGAGAGAAAGAACTTGTTTTCGATGAATATATTTGATTTTGGAAGTGTGTTTAGGCACTGAAGATAAATAATATAATTTATAATTAGTTATGTCAAATCTGCTGATGGAGTAATAATTCACAAGAATATATTAGGGTTTCAACTTTCAATACATTAGATGAACTTAAAAAAAAAAGGTTCTTTCTCGTATTATATATGGTGGATTTCCTTTTAAACACGTCAATTTATGAGAATAAATATAATTTGCAATTCAATTTTCGTAATTACTTCATAAATTATGTTGGATGTTACTTTTTTTGCCTTTTGTGTTGCATGTGATTGTGGAATACATGGGAGAGCAATTCTGGGTTCCTTTTGCCCTACAAGCGATCTTTAAATTATTTACTTGTAATTAATCAACGGTTTTATTTTAGTCAGATTAATTAAGACATGACAACCGTACGTCGTTCATTCGTACAAATTTCAATATTTTATTTAAATTTACCCCGCATGGTGAAAATTGTTTGACACAACAAATTCCGAAATTCGGTGCAGTACTATACTGGGCGAGACCATTTTGTTGATTTGTTACCAGTAAATAAAGGTGAAAAAGTTTCTGATGCTTACCAATAGAAGCGGCAGGAAGAATTACTTAGAAACAATATAAGCAAAAGGCGTAATTTTAAAATAATCATGCATTATATAATAAGAGTTTAGAATGCATCGTTGACTCACTTAAAATTACTGGTTATATATCAAGGGCGAACGTTCTTACTCTTTGAGTTTGATATGATTACAATATTACAATAGTACTATTTATATATTAGAGACGCATAACTTATAATATATTAGACCAATTGTACGAAAATTTGAAAGCATGAATTTCATTTTCTGCTACATCTCTTAATTAAATTACAATTATATGTCAACAATATTAAAATTTTAAATGTAATACCTTTATTATCGGATTAAAATTATTTGTATAAGTCATGTTTTGACACATAGAGTTTTAATTCACACTACATAATTGAGTTATATAAATTATTTTCAATTATAAAATCAGCACGTGTAATTTTGACTTTTAAATAGTATACGAACTAAGGATCTGTTTAGTATACCTTATCTAATTTTTTTTAAAGTTATAGTTTAGTATTTTCAATTCAGTTCATTTACTTTTATATATTTCAGTTCAGTTTAGTTTTTATAAAATATGAACTGATGAAATTAAGCTAAAATTAGATGTACTATTAATTCTTGGGACAAGTGGCTCAACTCACATCTCTCTCCCTAAAAATTGATGCTCTTACTTCTCTCTACACTAAATCGCACAATGAATACACCATTTATGCACCATTCAGTGATAATTTCTCTACACATGAAAGAATGCATCCACTATCAGAAAGTTGAGGCGATTTTTCACCGCTATTATTGAATTCCGCTGAAAAAAGGGCATAAAAGCGTTGAAGGGAATGAGTTTCAGCGCTAAAAACTGTGCTGGTCAATGAATTTTGGAAGTTGACTGAGTGGATTTCACCGCTATTATTAAAGAGCGCTGAAATAGCCAGACGAGGGGACCAATGTTTCAACGCCTTTAAAACTTTCGCTGAAATAATTGGTGACATGGCATTTTGACTAAGTCCGCGTTAAATTTTGTGATAGACCCCACAGACGAGGGGACCAGTGTTTCAACGCCTTTAAAAATTTCGCTGAAATAATTGGTGACATGGCATTTTGACTAAAGTCCGCGTTAAATTTTGTGATAGACCCCACATACGTTTCACCGTTTTATTCATGTAGCGTTGAAATGTTTGCTGACTGTACCTGGGCTCATATTTTAGCCCATTAATTCTGGGTTGTTGGCATGTTATTGGGTTGGGCTCTTTGTATTTGTCTGACTAATTTAAAGTCCATTGATCTGGTGGCCAAAATGGCAGCAACGAGTTGCTGCTTTCGACCTGAATGATAATAAATAAAATTTTAAATTTGTGACGTTGTGGGACCTGAATAATTTTGCTTCTCTGTTGCAACGAAACAATAATAAAAGCGCTGCTACATCTGCATTGAATGCACTCACCTACCACAGAGTGTAAAAAAAAACACAAAAAAGGAGTATACATATATATGCCTCGGTCGAACAGAGAGAGGTTTTCAGCAGCATTGAAGCCAGAGAAGGGGGTAGCTAAGATTGGTGGTTTTACAATGAATGAAGGTAATTCATATATACTCTTCGTATATATAGTAACAATTAACTGCTGCAATTGGTGTAAAATTTTTAAAAATATCAAAATTTAATTTATAAACTAGTTTTTAATGATTATGATAATTTTACTTTGTATATGATATTTTGTTCGTATGATTAAAATATCACATGAACTGAAAGTTTGATTGGTGGGACCCAATTCATATAAAATTTATGGTATACATAGCAACATTTAACTGTTGCACTTGGTATAAAAATTTTAAAAATGTCATAAAACATTTAATTTTCAATTTAAACTAGTTTTTTATGAGATTATTTTATTATTATACGATTGTTTCTTGATGTGATTAAAATAACAAAGCTTTAGGCATTCAAAGCAACAATGCACTGTTACTCTAGGCATTCAAAGCAAGAACGCACTGTTGCTATTGGTTTAACAATTTGAAAAATGTCATTAATTATCAAATTTTGATTTTTAAACTTTATTTTTTTAATGATTTATGTTAATTTATAATGTATATGACACTTTCTGTGTAAATTTACATTGGTGTTGGCTCCAAGAAAGGTACGTGTAGTGAGAACTGTAGTAGCAAGAACCTGAGAATCACTACTAAAACTATAACATGTAGTTAAGTATATATACTTTGGAGTCATATTTCAACCATAGTCGTGATCAATTTATTTCCATTACTGAATGAAATTAAGTATGTTTGAGTGTTTCTATGATATTACAACATAAAATCCATGAAATATCACTGATATGAATGTTTAGTTTTATAAATATGTGAACAAATGTCATGAAACATCAAGTTTTGACTTTTATACTAGTTTTTTTTATGATTATGATAATTTTATTATCATACAATGGTTTCTTGGTGTGATTCAAATGACAATCAATTTGAAAGTTTGACTTGGTGGACCAAAGTCGATGAAAGGTACGTGTAGTGAGAATTTTAGTAGCATTAATATGAATGTATTCAGTTGAGTAAAAATTTGAATATGTCATAAAACATTATATTTTGACTCTCAAACATGAATAATTTGATGATATGTTAATTTTACAATGCATAAGACACTTTTGGTGTGAATCTGCTTTGGTATTGACTCGATGAAAGGTACGTGTAGTGAGAACTCTAATAGCAAGAACATGAGAAGCACTACTAAGACTGTTGGTATATTCCTTGAATGCCGTAATAGCCGCTAACGTCAGCGAGTCGGGGGTCTGGGGGTTTCGCTAACTATAATTAGTTCAACTCTACAACTTCTTTTATGTACTCGCCAGATTTCAATCATTACTTTAATTTTCACACAATTTTTTATGTAGTGTAACTGAGTAAACAATATCTATTACATTATACAATAACTAATTTTAATTTAAAAAATAAAAGTTTGAAGATATATAGTGATAAAGAGTTATAATTTGTTTAATTGAAAATTAGTTATTAATATTCTTTATATTTTACATAATTATGTTGTGAACCTTTTGAGTAATTAAATATATTAAGCAATAATAAATTGTGTTTAATTTATATTAATAATGTATAATTTAATAATATGTGTATAAGTTACTATACAGTTACATAGATTATAAAATTAATTTACTTGTATTTGTGTAATAATAATAAACTAAGTATTAATTAGAAAAAAAATTACCATTAACATGTATTATTTTTAATTAATCTGAACCGTCAATCATCTTCTTCAAGTAAATCTCATCCGTTAAAATTTCCTTGTATATATATAAGCAAAGGATAAGGCTGTGAATCGCTAAACCCTCATATATTCTTCAGATCTTTCCCTTTTTCTCCACACGGTGCCGAGGAAGGCTCCTCCGGTGAGGGCTCCCACCTGCAAGAGAAAGCTCTCCGATTTCTTCGAGTCAGTGTCAACGGCGGCGTTTGTGGTGGCGCTAAAAAAACCCGCAGCGCATTGCGGACTCTCGTAAACTCGTCCACCGGAAAATCAGCCCACGCAATCCCGACGGAGAAGTCCATATCGCCGCCGTCGACGGAAACTTCTCCGATCCCCAGCCAGATGAACAGGATCTTGACCTGCACGCCGGTCAAACTTCCGGGCTTCTGGTAAGAAATCACACCGGTGATCTTATTCTTGTACTTCAACTGGTAGCTCTGGATTGTGAAGCTGCAGTCCTTGTCCAAATAGATGGCGAACATTCTTGCCATCGAACGAGGTGGTCAAGGCTCACCCGGCGGCGTGTGGTGAGATTCTCTCGACTTTCACGACGAAATTCGTCGACTTCTTGGGAAGAGTGAAGCCTAGACGGAGACCATTGTTTCCATGGCTGGCTGAGAACAAGAGATTTAGGGTTTATTGGTTAAGATGGATGCAAGCAATATTCTTAGAATATTCTGCTGATCCGGAAGGCAAAGGTACTAAAGGAAACAATGGAAAATCCTTTTTTTTTTTGCTGATTTTAGGTGTTCGATTTAAGGTTTTATTGATATAAATATGTTTGATGATGGTAAATTTCAGGTTTTTGGGTAAAGGGTTTGGCTTGAGCTTCGTTTGTTTTTCTGATGTTCTCTTCTGAGGATCAAACATGGTAAAGTTTCTCAATCAGTTATCTAATGTGAGATCTGAATTACCAGGTTTTTTTCAAAGCAAGAAGTTTAGGATGTGGTTTGTGAATCCGTAATGTGTTGCATATAATCTCTAGTTGGCCAGCTTTTGTGCCATATGGTCGTTTGTTGGTAATTAGGGCCATATGTGGGGATCGAACTAGAGGCTATTTGCTATTTTGAATTTAAAAAAGATTGTTTTGGTTGGTTTGGACTTTTGCTAGGTTTTCGTTGTTGGTAAGAGCTTATAGAAGGCTACTAAACTGTTTGCTGCATTTAAAATCGAATCTTACGAGAATGCTTATTGCTGTTATGACAGAGATGGTCCACAATTGTACATGGCTGAACCTTCTGGTGTTTCACATGTGAGTTTAAACCCTTATATTAGGGTTTGCTTGTTTTGTGCATAATGCAATTTAGTAGGAATAAGTAAAGATAAGCAGACCTAGCATACCTAGAATTATTGCAGCATGTTGAAAGAATGTATAAATAAAATAGAGGTCATGCTATACTTAGAGGTATGAGAAAAAGGGCATGTTATACTTAGCTATTTAGCTGTGTATGATTACTTGAGCAGTGCGGGAGACTGGGGAATGGGTAGTACACATGTGCTATAAACAAAGTGGTACATGTGTTAAAGCTAATCTTGACAGATTTATGAAATCAAATATGTGTTTGGTTTTTGTTTTGCCTTCTATTTCTTTGTTATTGGAAAGCAAAAACTTATGTTGATCTCTTGTGGAAATTATTGTAGAGGTACCTTGACACTTTAATTGGAAAAGGCAGGCAGGCTGCTAAAACGTAAGTATTATATTCTGTCAACTCTCAATTAAATGTTTAGTTGTTGTCTCCCCCCCCCCCCCCAATTCGAGTGAAAAATATGAATCTTTTTGCATTCTCGATTGTTTGTATGCGGTTTTGAATATGTGCATGTGTTGTTTATGTGCTCTGTTTGTTGAATCTGCTGGAATCTTGGTTTAGTCAGTTGGAGTTTGAAGTTTGCTTGTCGTTTAGCTCGTTTAGTTTGATGTTCATCGCGTTTCATGTAGTTTTAGTTTTCCTCGAGTCTAAGTCTTCTTTGCATTTAGAAGCTCTAGCTCTGTTGGTGATTCATGCCTATTTTGATTCATAACTTATCAGCTGCAGTATGCTCTACTTTTTCGTGATTATAGATTGGAGTATGAGATTTGTTTCCTTTCTGGATGGTCTTTTCCTCTGATTTGGTTGAAATTTTGTTCAAGTCATGGAAATATTGTGCTCAGTTGGAAAATTTGTGCTTATTGTGCTCAGTTCATGGAGATGATTTGTGGTTCTGATTCATGTTTAATGGGTGTTTTGAAATAGGTCGACGTTTCCGCAAATCTTCAAGAAGAGTTTAGTTTAGTATAGGATGATAGGATTAGTGTAGTTTAGTTTAGTTTAGTTTAGTTTAGTATAAGGATTAGTGTTATGACATTGGTGTAACATTCTTGATTATTAATATATTTTTTATTTTTTATTTATTTCTGTAATTTTTTATTTCATGCCCATTTATTTATGTATATCAATAAAATAATTCAAAAATTGGGGATATTTGAAATTCAAAATTTTCAATTCCCTTTTTTTTAATTTTTCAATTTATGAGCGTAACAGCGCTTTTATGATCCGCTGAAAGAGTTTGGTCAATCTTGGTGGCTGCAGAATAAGTGGAATACCGAGTCATCATTGCCAAGTCATCATTGCCAACGTGTACATAGCGGGTCCCTCTATTTGGCCTTTCAGCGCCTCTTATCATAAGCTTTCACCGGCCACTTAGAGGGCGCTACCTTATCATAAGAAAGCGCTGCTAATATGCGTAAAACCGTTGAAATTAGGGGTCAACTTTCTGATAGTGATCGTTGACTCTCTCTACACTAAATCACACGCGCCCTTTATACAAGTTAGACATCCCAGCAAGTCAGCAACTATAGAGACTACCAAGTGGAGTATGGGAATATTCTTAGACACTGCAAGCACTTCAGAAAATTGGTCGTGAAGATGCTAATTGTATGATGCTTCATCATGAATTAAGGAAAAACTAGAGAAAAAGAGAGTATTCCCAACCAGTGTCACCATACGACACTGAAGGAGTGTCACTTCGTATGACACTTCTGAGCGATATTCCCAATCATGAATTGTATGACCCTTCAGGAGTATTCCCAACATACGACATTGTTGCGAAATCGCCAACAAAACAAATTCAAACAAATTTCAGTCTATTACTTCCAAACTCATTACCTATACAACCAACGAAAACCTGACGACGTCGCATAAAATGTGGATTGAGAGAGAGATGAAACTATCACTTGCGAATTCGTAACATTTAAAACAAACAATAGTTAAACTGTCAATTTACGATATCGTAACTCATAAAAAACACGGCGTATAAGGGAACCGCTATAAATCGGAATCTTATTTACGACACATCGGCTACGGAGTTCGTCTTTTGCCGTCTACAAGGCAGGCGGACCGCCTTAAACCCTATCAGTGTCCCCTAGTGAGCCCTACCCAACGGCCTTTTATATATTTTATTTCATCAATTTCCTGTATTTAAACGGACAACTGTCAGGTCCAAAAAATTGAAAGGGATAGACATAAAATTTAATTAATTAAAAATGAATAGAACATTTTTTAGTAAAAAATTCCTCATTTCTCATTTCAAAACCAATTTCGTCGGTCCCCTTGATTTCATATTTATGAATATACTTGATAGTTTTACCAGGTGATGTGGAATCTAAATATTGCTGAGAAATACCAATTGTAAGGAACCCGAGTTATTTTTCAAATTTCTTGATTCTCAATGTTCTCCGTTGTCTCTCCATCTATATTGCGGATATCCATCTTCAATATAGCATTTAGATTGAATGGTGTAGGATGATTTGGATAGTATGCTTCACACGAGCCTCTTGAATTTTTCTTGCATGGAGTTTTATGGTTCAGCAAACCACACAATGCGTGAGTCATATTTTTGCAGACAATGTCATACAAATTTTTAGAATGAGAATCTCGGTCAAAAACAATTTTGCCATATGCTTCTGGCCGTAACGACTTACATTGTGGATTAAATTATCAACACATGACAATGTGATAATTAAACTCTCTTTCTGGTACTTGATATAAATTATATTATAGAATAAGTGCATTTAGAACTTTAAAAAAAAAACCAACTCATCTTTCAACTGATCCAGTTTGACTTTAAAAACTCGAGCTACCAAAACTCATGCTTTCTTGTATCTCTGGCCAAAGAGGATTGCATGTCACTGTCAAGTGGACCATAATTTTATGCAACGCTGACACATCGGTGCTCTAGAGAGTGGTAGACCTTTGATAAGTCCATGACTCGTGTCCGTGGACTTTGTACGGGCGTGTTTAAGGGCCGAAAAGTTTAGACTCGATATACGTGGAAAGTGGGCTTAAAAGGGCCACCGACCTAGCCTAAATACGGCCTATATGTATTCCGAGTTGAATATATATTGAATATACTTCCTCTAATTATGGGAATACAACTGTTATTACCATTGGTATTACAATCCTACTTAAATTAAAAAACCTGTTAATCTAAGGTTTAGGGTACTATAAATAAAGGACTGGAAAACCTCTCTATCTATCTTACACATAATACGCTCTTGTACTTATTGCTTCATAAAGATGTTACTGAATCAAGCATCAGAGTGTTTACCCCCGGCCACCCCGGGGTCTGTTTTGCAGATCAATTCGAGAGCTCGGTCGAGATCAACCACAAGTCCTAGACATCCAGTAATTTGGCACGCTGAGTGGGACATGTGTGTCCTCTCTGATCATTCAAGTTCATGTCTAGCCCAAGTGAGAACCTTCGCAGGAGCCAGTGAATCCGTTTCCAAGCCTCGGCGGGAGGTAGGGACACCAACAATCCCTACCTTACACCTCCGGTATGTAATTATAGAGCAAGCCACACTACATCTGAGCCTCTTCGGACCTCTAGTGCAAACCCTTAGAATCCCGTCATTATGGCCAATACCTCAGGAGCCGGTCCCCCGAGAACCGATCCATCTCGGGCCTCTGCATGCCTTTCATCTACTATAGAAACACCTCGAGTGGTCATCCAGCCAGTTGCGGAGGCTCAAGCAATTGAGATGAAGAAATTGATCCTCCAACGTGCTGTTAAGGATATAAATCAATCACCTCTAAGAAGAAGAGGGTCAGAAGTCGAACAACGCGGGCCATGGTTCGAGAAGCGGGGGGGGGGGAGGGAATATGGGTATTCCTCCAGATCCCCCACCTCCCTCACCAGTCGGAGCGAATAGGGTAATGAATGACTTAGGAGAAGAGAAAGCTAAAAGCTAGTGTAGAAGTGAACCCTCATACGGAGCCAAAGAGTAAGAGGTTTTGCCCTGATGAAACCATCATATTCTCAGAGGAAGATGCAGTTCACAATGAAGTCCCTCATTCAGAATCTCTGATTATTTCCGCTACCATCTATAGCACGTTGGTCAAACATGTCTTTTTCGATATTGGAAGTGGTGTTGAAATCATGTTCTCTGGTTGTTTCAAAAAGTTAGGTCTACCTAAAAATGACCTCCAACCTACAAGCTTGATTTCAGGATTCATCGGGAATCCCGTAACTCGGCTAGGGGAAATCACACTGCATGTACCAGTTGTGGATGGCCATCACAGCCTAACCCTCAAATGTGCCTTTGTGGTGGTCAATTCTATCACACCGTCAACATTATACTTGGATGTGCCGAGTTAAGGCAGATTCATTCCCTTATCACCTTGTTATGAAATTTCCTACAAGTCAAGGAGTGGCTACAGTAAGAGGAGATTAAGGGATACCGAGGACATGCATGATATCGGCTACCAAATTAATGTGCAAGGCGAGGCAAAGATGAACCTTCTATACAAGGAAATATCGACTACTCCGAGCCCAAGCCTATAAAACTAAAATAATGAGGAACTGTTGAAGTAGGAACTTTTTAACCACCGAGATAAAAACACAGCTCTATGCTTTACTTAATCAATATGTTGACATTTGTTTCTTAAGAAAACAACGACTTAGTCAGGGTGCCGTCTCATTTGGTCGAACACCACTTGAACACAGGCCAATAGAAGAGGTTGAAAGACAGCTCGAAGCAAATGTGATCGAAAAAGTTATCTACCCTAAAAGAATAGCTAATACGGTATTGGCCAAGAAACCTGATTGGAATTGGCTATTGACTTCACCAACCTAAATTATTGTTTCTCAAAAGATAGCTACCCTTTGCCCTCTATCGATCGTTTGGTTGAAGCTATTGCAGGCTATCAAGTGTTAGCTTTCTTCGATGCTCACTGAGGATATCATCAAATCCCCATGGTGGAGAAAGATAAAGAGAAAACCTCCTTTATCACAGACAAGTTATTCAAGTCACAGATTTGATGAAATATATGTCGACGATATGGTGGTGAAGAACCACAGTTATGAAATTTCCAAAGGGATTTGAAGGAAACCTTAGACACACCTAGGTCCGCTAATTTGAAGTTAAATGGCCCCATATGTAATACAGGAGTTGGAACGGGTAAGTTTCTCTGATGCATGGTATATAACCGGAGAATCGAGGTGAACCCCGAGAAGATAGAAGCCATACAGAACACGCAATCCCCGAAAACAGTCAAAGAAATGCAAAAGCTAACCAGATTCCTTACCGCCCTAAGCCGCTTTATTTCGAAAGGGGTCGAGAAACATTTACCTTTCTTCAACATATTGAAGAAAGCTAACTAGTTTGAATGGTCCCATGAATGTGAAGGGGTTTTCCAAGAGTCGGAGGGGCCTTTGATGCGTATGCCTATGTTGCTGAAGTCAGAGAAGGGGGAAGTGATAAGTCCATGGTTCGTATTCGGGGCTCATTCAAACTCGGACCAGGGTCCGAGAAGGGTCGTGGGCTCGAGATACGCGTAGGATGGATCCACGGGAACGTCAATCCTAATCCTTATAAGGGATGCGTATATTGTGAATGTTCTGCAAGGAATATACATCCTCTCAAAGATGGTAATACAGCCATCCTAAACATGGTAACACAACCATGTCCGAAATATACTTCTAGTATACATGGTAATACAACTACTATTCCCATAAGAGTTGTATTCATACCATAAATACATATCTTGGTGATCTACGGATTGTAGCCATATAAATACCCTAAAGGTTTGGTAGACCTCTCCATCTATAATCTCATATTTTACGCCTTACGCAAATATACTGACTTGAGCATCGGAGTGTCTATCCCCGGGACACCCGGGGCCTTTGTTTTGCAGATCAGTTCGTGAGCCTGGTTCGTCGTCAAAGTGTTGGTGTCCGGCATACATAAAATTGGAACGCCCAGTGGGACATCTCACACTCATTGACGACGTCGCCGAACCTTGTCTCTGATCTGGTCTAGTGCATCTGAAGAAGCAACTTCCCCAACAACATGTCTGAAGACGAGCAACCCAGACGAAATGTCCGAGTGCTAGGGCAAAATCCAGAAGAGATTCCAGAAGCAGAGGTACCCCCCCAAGGACGAGAACGAGGACGAGGTCGCGGTCGACCCGGAGGATCTCGTACACGCTCCAACTCTGAACCACCGTCAGTCTCTACCGTGGGGGCAGGCAACTCCAACGTTCCAAACTCCTTCGGTCCGAATCCTGTCGTATCCGGAACACCCCTCTCCGGTCCAAGTCCTGTTGCATCAGGAGTACCACCTTCTGGATAAAATCCTGTTGGATCGAAAGCACCAAACTTGGACCAAGAATTTTGATCCAGACTGACATGAACTACAGCGAACACGTCAACAATCGAGATGGCCTTGACCCAGAGAATGGGTTTGGTTGTAATGGACCTGATTCGATCTTTACCTCAGAAGAACAAGCATTAAGAGATCAGCAAATCCTCACAGAAAAACAACAGGAGGAGGAAAGACAAAGACGTCTTAGGGAAACCTTGAGCCGGACTGTACGAAATAACCCGCCAGGTTCTGAGCAACCTTATATAAACCTTGACTCAGAAACTCCTCCAGTAACGCTCCCTGAAGGTGTCCAAACGTTGATGTGGAACTTACAGGCCCAATATCCTGATTTCGTCACATCTTTGATAAACTCAAGTCAACAACTCTATGCACAAACGCATGAAGCCCCCAACCGAGTATCGGTCTCAGAAGCCCAAACTACACCACTTGCTGATTCCACTCAACAAAGGAGACTCCTCAATAATTTATCAAAGGATCTGCCACTTTATAATGCGCAGAGCAGTCTACCGCCAAATCCTAATGTATCTAATTACCAGGGCGAAGGCACATGATAAAGTAGGCAGGAAGTGAGAAGGATGCACATCACCAACATCGAAGAAGAACTCAGACGCGAGAAGAGGGAGCGAACTCGAAGCGAATGGCAAAATAGCGCCGATCGGCCTTTCACCCAAGATGGAGCCTACCCTACCCGAGGAAAATACGAGGTAGATCAAGAGATCACGCGTATTCTCGGACCTAGAGGACAAGCCGCTCGTTCCCCCTTTTTGCGGCATATTATAAACCTCCCCTTTGATAATAGCAACAAGGTCCCAGAGCACCTACCCACATATGATGGAACCAATGATCCTAGAGAATTTCTTTCGGTCTTCTTCAAGACTCTGGAAACCAGGAATTTTCATGAGCTGGAAATATGTAATATTTGTTCCCAGTTACCTCTGAGGGAAGGCACAAACATGGTTTACTCATACAAAACAAGAAAGCTTATTCGATTACTGGGATTTCGTTGAGTTCCTTCTCCACGCTTTCTTCTAGAAGAAGAAGTTCACCAAATCCCTCAGATATCTGGGATACGTGGCTCACCTTGAAAGAGAAACTGTGATAGAGCACTATCACAGATACATGGATCTAGCTACCGAATGCTACGATCGAGATGAACGCCTCTTGATTAATATGTACCGGATGAGCGTGGATGATGATATTCTGAGGATGAAGCTGGCAACAAAAAATCCAACAACCATTCAACATCTCCAAGCCATCATGGAAAAGTATGCTAGCAAATCAAATGCCATGACGGGCAAAAGACCCCCAGAATTCCTTATGGACTAAAAAGAATCAAGGGCGAAGATACCAAAGGTCGAGAAGACTGATAACGCTCCAAAGCCTACCTTCGAGACATACACTCCTCTGGCGAGATCTTGGGCTGAAATTCTATCCATTCACAGGCACCTTTTGAAGGATCCGCCCGCCATGAAGGAATCAGCCGAACGTCAAAGGTCCCCGAAATACTGCCAATATCACCGAGATCGGGAGCATGACACGGTGGAGAGCTACCAGCTCAAGAATGAGATAGATAAGCTAATTCGTCAAGGAATCGTGCAACAAATCGCACCTTCAATAGCCTGCGATAACCAGGGTACCAAGAAGAGATATGGGGGAAAACCCTGGCAGAAGAAGAAGGATGGCTACCGCAATAATAACAACCAGGGCGGTGGAGGCAACAACCCTCAAGATCCTCCTCCACCACCGCCAAACGGAGCCAACCGAGTCATCAACGGCATCAATGGCTATACTGGAGAAGCAATTTCCTTGACTAAGCTGAAGGATAGTGTGCGGGCCATACCACATACCGAGCCAAACAAGAGGCTTCGCCCCGAGGAAACCATTACTTTCTCGGACGCGGATGCCGTACCAAATCAGATGCCCCACTCCGATCCTCTCTCATCTCAGTAACCGTACAAGATACTCTGGTAAAAAGAAACTTCATAGACGACGGAAGTGGAGTGGAAGTAATGTTCGAGGAATGCTTCCAGAAACTAGGATTTACCAAAGATGATCTCAAACCTACGGGTCCGATCTCGGGGTTCACAGGAAATCCAGTAATACCTCTCAGAGAAATCACTCTCCCTGTCACAGTAGCAGAAGGAGCCAAGAGCCTAACCTTATACTGCACATTTGTGGTGGTAGACACCGTCACACCTTTCAACATTATCCTTGGCAGACTTGGATGTGTGACAAGCGATTTCCCACGTCGTTAAATGGGACTTCGCGAGATCAAAATACTATTTATAAATCACCTACGACTTCTAACTACTAGAGAGTAGATAGTGGGAAGTAGGGGTCGAACCACAAGGAGAAGGGTTTTGTAAGAGTGTTTTAAAGTAGAAAATAAGCATACTTATATATTATATAAAAAGCAATGTAAACAAGGGGGGGTTTTGAGATTGGTTTGGATTACACTATGAAAGCAAATTAAACTATCATTAGCTAAGCTAAGGGGATGATACTAGGATTATGAGGCCTTGGGAGGCAAATGACTTCAATTTCCAACTATCGACTTATCACCGAGCAAATGCAATTACAAGGAAGTTTAGACCATTTGTCAAGGATGAAAGCATCATATTCTCTCGAATGTAGCTAGAGAGGATGATAACACCACTCAAAAGCTCTCATTGTTGATTCACCTAGATGATAACATCATAGATAACTCAACAATGGTATTAGGATTAGAGAGAGACAAACTTACTCACACACCCGCAATAGCGAGAGCATACAAATAAGACATTTGATAACTAGCAAGAACCAAGACGATGATAGCATATATGTCTCGACTCCTACTTTGCTACTTAATTATATTGGAGTGAACGATAACGTTCTACCCACAATTCTAGCTATTCGTTGATAACAATCATACGTTAAAAAGGAATCTTCAACTCAAGTATACAATCACATATTAGGGGGACCAATGATAACATTCAATCCTTACCCAAACACATAATTGATTAATCATGCAAGTTCATAAGATTTCCACTTCTAACAACTCACATTTATCATGGCATTCCTTAACTACAATCACACAACAAGGGGAAGAAATTGTCATCACTCAACCCCTTCCATAGTCATTAATCTAACAACTAGAGATTACACTACCATTATACTAAGTCACCATCATCATCACACTAAATTACTCTAACCAAGCTAACCTAATTAATGACTATGGAGCATGCAATTGATATAAAACACAAAGCCCATAACAAATTAAGCAAGATTGAACAACATCCATGCACAAGAATTCAAGTTCATCAAATGATAATCCAAATCTCAAGTTTAAGCATACAAGGCCCTCAAAGTTTCAAGGGAAATGAATTCAAATGCTCCCAAGGATCAAACTAAGCTATACTACAATACATGGAATCAAACTACTAATCTAAGGGAAAGGAATGGAAGAAAAGGGAAAGAAAGATGAAGAAAAATGGAGCTCTACATGGTTGTGGCCGTTTTCTCTCTTGGGGAGATAAGGGGTATTTATAGAATGCAGTGCACGGGCCGCGCAGCACTCCGCGCACTTTTGTGAAGGGTCGCGCACTTTAACCGTTGATCCGATTTGCATCTTCTAGTAGTCCATTTCGAAGCTCTTGATGAGAGGAATCCAATGGTATGATCCATGTGCTCTAATTCCTTTGCAAACATTTCCAAAATCAAGCTTCAAAATATTAGTGCATCACTTGTTCTTCACAATGTAACTTTCACAAGTTTAGCTTTAAAGCTCCTTACTTTGCACCAAATGCTACCCAAATCAGATCTCAAATGTTATCAAAAGAATAGTATATTTAGGGCTCATCAAATACCCCCACACTTAAACCTTTCTCGTCCTCGAGAAAGAACGATTAAAGTGTAAGTGCATACTCCTATCAATTTCACAACAAGACATTTGAGATCTTTACAAAATACAAACTTTCCTTAAGATGAAAACACAAGAATCATGTCTCATATTCTAATCCTAATGAAAGTTCTACCCAACCCCCAATATAATCATATAGTAAAGAGTGTGCCAAAATTACAAGTACAATGCAAATAATTTCCTTGACACAACCTTACCAAAAAGAGACCTCAAAATACATCACAAAAAGTTCATCAAAATGAGACCACCGAAACAAGAGCAAGTTTACCTCTCCTTTTGCCTATGCGCCTTTCGGTTTTCACATAGCCCCTCTTTTTTTCTTTTTTTTTTCTTTTTTTTTTTTCACTCTCCTTTTGCCTAGGTTATACCTAGCCTCTCTTTACGCACACTCTCCTTTTGCCTAGGTTATACCTAGCCTCTCATTTTTCCGCACAAGCCTCTCACTTTTGCCTAGGCCTTGTTGATGTTTTGACCTATCCGGACTTTTCACTCATTTTTCTTTTCAAAACAAATTCTTCAAAAGAAGTACACTTTTTACAATAGAGCGAAGCAAAACATGGATACTAAACCCTCCCCCACACTTAAACTAAACATTGTCCTCAATGTTTTAGACAAATGCAATACAAGGGAGAAGGGGTGTGCACAAACTCAGCCACCACTACATCACAACAGAAAACTAACCACTCCGCGTGAAGAGAACACCAAAACAATAGCCACCAAAATATCAATTTGAGCACAATGATTCGAAACTAGTGGCGGCAAGCCCATGTTTAGCATATAACACTCAGTACACGACCTCACATAACATAAAATAGCAGCAAATCATCACAAAAAGCATAAGGAGGTGTAGAATGTGATACCGAAACAGTGAATCACCAACAATGAGACTGGTGGAGATGGAGATGGTGGTGTGGTGGACTTGCAGTGGTGATGAATGGGAGCAGGCTGACGGAGGCGCTCCGGCGGTGTGAACAGTGATTAGGAGGTGGCAGTGGTTTGGGGAGGCGAGTCAGAGAGGATGTCGATGATGATATGCGTGCGCCGGTGAAGATACGGAAGGGCGCCGGTCACTGGAATAGTCTCAGCGACTGATTGGAGATGGTGTGCTCCGTAGGGTGTGGGACTGAGCAGAGTGTTGGTGTGGACGGCGTTGGAGGTTCCGCCGGCCGGTGATGGTGGTGGTCTGGACGATCCCTGTACAGTGGAATCGGGCGGAGTGCGGCGGTGATTGGTGGCTGGAGATGTGATGGGGCGGTGGTGTAGTGGTCGGTGATTTGGGAAGGTTTAGCGTGGTGGGTGGCTGGTGATGGGGATGTCGGCCAGCGGGATGATGATGGTGGCCGGCGAGGTGGTGCTCGGTGGTGATGGATTGGAGCAAGCCATCGGAGTTTCGGTGGGGTACAGAGATGGCGGATATGTGGTGGTGGTGATGGATGATGGTTCAGAGGTGGTGCCGATCGACGAAGCCATGGTGATCGATCGGAGATGGCTCGGGATGTGGTAGTCACTGGCAAAGATGGCCAGCGAGGGGGCGGCCGGCGAGCAGTGTCCGGCGGCGGTGGAGAGAAGAGGTGGCGGGCGGTAGGTAGAGAGAAGAGGTGGCGGGTGGTAGGTGGAGGTGGCCGGAGATGGAGAGGTGTTGTGGATGAGGAAAAGATGGGATTTTTGGGTGAAAGTCAACAGAAGGGAGATGGATTTTTTTTTTTTTTTTTTTTTTAATTATAGGAAGTGCAGAGGCCAAGCAGTGGTAAGGACAGTCTCCAAAGGCCCGTGCACTTATAAGGGAAAATCACCCTCCAGGAAACTCCGCGCAGCCCGCGCGGCACTAGACGCGATAATTTTCTGATTAACAAAGGCCCGCGCGGTACTTTTTTTTTTTTTTTTTTTTTTTTTTTTTTTTTTTGTGATAAAAATTTCATTCCCCGATGCTTCAAATTTCCTGCATCAAAACACTACCAAAGTGTAAAATCTTATAAACAAACGAAAAATCAAATAAACTAAAAATAAGCATCTTTTTTTTTTTTTTTTTTAATTTTTTTTATTTTTATAAGCACATAAAAGAGGAGAAAAAGAAAAAGAAAATCGTGGAGCTACGATCAAAATCGGTGTATTTAACGTCGTCGACACGACATGGGAGGTTCATCCCAATGGTGCAATTGGGCGCCTCAAGAGAAATTACGTATTTTTAAGGTCGTCGTCACGACCCTAATGTTATTCAAATAACAAAAGATTAAAATCCTTCACCCTCACATGGAAGGTAAAGGAAATTTGAGGAGGTTTAAGAGGAGGATTGTATGGTTGAAGTTTTGGAGGAGTAGGGATAATTGGATGTATGTATATATATGGCTTCCTAATCTCCTCTAAAACTAATGGAAGTGGTGGAATTGGTAGTATGGGTGGAGGTGGTGAATACAATGGTGGTGGTAAATATTCAAGAACAACAACCTCACTTTCTACTTCAATAGATTCAAAAACCAACTCCTCATCCCATTGAACTTCTTCCTCATACAAAGAGGTGATTTCACTCACCAAAGTACTTGGAATAGGTTCTATGTGGGATGGTATTTCTTCAAACAACCTACTTGGCTCCTCTAATGGTTTGGGAAGTTGGGGAATTTGTGTAATATGTAGAGGCAATGATGATAATGGTGATGGTAAAAATTCAAGAATAGCGATCACCTCCGTCTCTAATTCACTAGAGTCAACACACAACTCCTCATCCCATTGAACTTCTTTCTCATGCATAATGGTGGGATCACTCACCAAAACATTCGTATTAAGTTCCATTTGGGATGACTCTTCCTCTAAAGATTGAGCTACCAAGAGCTTTACCTCTAAGGCCATTTCATGCATTCGCCTCTCAATATTTTTAAAATGCCGATTTCTTTCATCATCTATCGGATCTTTCTCTTGAGGCATATCCCAACAAGGTGGGGGCATGTCTTGGTACTCATGAGGTTGGTTTTCATCGAGATATCCATAATTCAAATGATCACTCCTTTGTAGCTCATAAGAATTGTAGCATGGATTATATCTTTCTTGACCTTGAAAACCAACTCTCTCCTCATCATAGCACTTATCAAGATAGTCACTTTGGTATGAAGAACCAAAAGACATTTCATTATTGTAGTGCTCATCTCTCGAATCAACATAACAAGACTCGTGGTAATAATTTAAACTATATACATCACACGAACTTGTCAAATTATTCCTAATCCTTTCCTCATTAAAGGCAAGGAATTCTATGTAACTTTTCCTACTTAGAGTAAACATAATATAAAAGTTTGAAATTTGTAGTGCAAGAGTTCTAGATCGGTACACACTACAAGTGGTGTCGTCCACAAAAGTACTCAAGCAATACACACTTCAAGAAAATGGAAAGTTTTTTTTTTTTTTTTTTTTCGAAAATCTACAAATAGAAATATAATCTACGATGAAACACAAAAACAAAATACGCCTTCTCCCCGGCAGCGGCGCCAATTTTGACAAGCGATTTCCCACGTCGTTAAATGGGACTTCGCGAGATCAAAATACTATTTATAAATCACCTACGACTTCTAACTACTAGAGAGTAGATAGTGGGAAGTAGGGGTCGAACCACAAGGAGAAGGGTTTTGTAAGAGTGTTTTAAAGTAGAAAATAAGCATACTTATATATTATATAAAAAGCAATGTAAACAAGGGGGGGTTTTGAGATTGGTTTGGATTACACTATGAAAGCAAATTAAACTATCATTAGCTAAGCTAAGGGGATGATACTAGGATTATGAGGCCTTGGGAGGCAAATGACTTCAATTTCCAACTATCGACTTATCACCGAGCAAATGCAATTACAAGGAAGTTTAGACCATTTGTCAAGGATGAAAGCATCATATTCTCTCGAATGTAGCTAGAGAGGATGATAACACCACTCAAAAGCTCTCATTGTTGATTCACCTAGATGATAACATCATAGATAACTCAACAATGGTATTAGGATTAGAGAGAGACAAACTTACTCACACACCCGCAATAGCGAGAGCATACAAATAAGACATTTGATAACTAGCAAGAACCAAGACGATGATAGCATATATGTCTCGACTCCTACTTTGCTACTTAATTATATTGGAGTGAACGATAACGTTCTACCCACAATTCTAGCTATTCGTTGATAACAATCATACGTTAAAAAGGAATCTTCAACTCAAGTATACAATCACATATTAGGGGGACCAATGATAACATTCAATCCTTACCCAAACACATAATTGATTAATCATGCAAGTTCATAAGATTTCCACTTCTAACAACTCACATTTATCATGGCATTCCTTAACTACAATCACACAAAAAGGGGAAGAAATTGTCATCACTCAACCCCTTCCATAGTCATTAATCTAACAACTAGAGATTACACTACCATTATACTAAGTCACCATCATCATCACACTAAATTACTCTAACCAAGCTAACCTAATTAATGACTATGGAGCATGCAATTGATATAAAACACAAAGCCCATAACAAATTAAGCAAGATTGAACAACATCCATGCACAAGAATTCAAGTTCATCAAATGATAATCCAAATCTCAAGTTTAAGCATACAAGGCCCTCAAAGTTTCAAGGGAAATGAATTCAAATGCTCCCAAGGATCAAACTAAGCTATACTACAATACATGGAATCAAACTACTAATCTAAGGGAAAGGAATGGAAGAAAAGGGAAAGAAAGATGAAGAAAAATGGAGCTCTACATGGTTGTGGCCGTTTTCTCTCTTGGGGAGATAAGGGGTATTTATAGAATGCAGTGCACGGGCCGCGCAGCACTCCGCGCACTTTTGTGAAGGGTCGCGCACTTTAACCGTTGATCCGATTTGCATCTTCTAGTAGTCCATTTCGAAGCTCTTGATGAGAGGAATCCAATGGTATGATCCATGTGCTCTAATTCCTTTGCAAACATTTCCAAAATCAAGCTTCAAAATATTAGTGCATCACTTGTTCTTCACAATGTAACTTTCACAAGTTTAGCTTTAAAGCTCCTTACTTTGCACCAAATGCTACCCAAATCAGATCTCAAATGTTATCAAAAGAAGAGTATATTTAGGGCTCATCAATGTGCCAAGCTAAAGCTGTATGGTCTCCCTACCACCTGATGCTGAAGTTTCCAACACCACAAGGAGTAGCTTCAATCAAAGGAGACCAAGGAGTGGCGCGTTCTTGCATGATCACGGTCATCCGTGATGCCAGAAAAGTGAGCAACATCTCGGCCGTCAACACTATTCTAAGAGATCTGGTCCCGATCCTGACCTCGAACAACCCATGGTGTTCCATTTTGAAGAATAGGCCTACAACGAGATGACTGCACTATGGCATAAACGCCGCCACCAATCCTTTCAAGTGGGGGAACTGGTAATGCCAGTTGGCCCGTGGTGCACCAACAAGCTAGGAGGAGCGCTGGAGCCAAGGACTAAAGGTCCATACAAAATCTCCGCAGCACAGTCCGGTGGATTCTACCTCTTGCCAACGCGCGAAGGAGAGCACTTGGACCCTGTCATCATGGCGCCCTTCCTACGCAGGTACCTCGGAGCTAAAACCAAGTAGACCTTCTCCATATAAGGAGAAACTACTTCAATAAGGCCTACGGGCCAAGCTCTTTTTCTTTTCATCTTTTTACATTTTTATACCCGAGCTCCCAAACTCGGGGTTGTCTTTTTTAATTTTACCGAACTCTCAAGTTCGAAGAATGCAATTTCTTTTCGATATATATCTTCTATTTTATTTTGAAGCAGTCCATACTCTCTGAATACAAAGAGAAACTATGCCTCGCAAAACATAAGTAAAGACTGCTGCCTAAAGATCCATACGCTTATAAGTGTATGATTGATGCTTATCTAATATGAGCTGTTTAGACTACATGTCTGAACTACAATCATATTAGGCAAAAATAAAATAATATACTTATAAAAAGTATATGGTCAAAGACCAACATGATACGGGTCATGCAAACTCACAAAGTTTGGAACTCGACTCTCATTTTGATACTCCTATTAAGGTACACATCACTATTTCTCAAGGATTGCAATATAAAAACCTTTATAAAGACAAAATCAAAAAGTGTTATTACACTAAGAAACTTCTTACACCTCGTGAAGGTCTTTAAATATAGGGGTACGACCCCGACCGCGAGAAAGAGTGGAGGCACGACCTCGACCACTTTGGAGGCCACGGCCCCAACTACTCTCTTCTGCCACCCTCATCAATTGAGAGAGTGTAGGGGACCCACTTCTATTTTCTACAGATCGAGCAGGAGAGTCAATTGAGCCACGAGCTCTAGGAGCAAGTATCACCTCTCTTCCCCTTCCTCGAGGGATCCATCGAGATACACCCTCTTGGACATGAAACCTTATCAACGGTCCTGAATATGGGACATGAGAAGGTCCACCTATCTCTCTCCTTGAAGATCCTGATGGTATGACAAACACACCTTGGGCTTCTAGTTCCTTTATTTGGAACTTGCAAGCATTCAGCTCGGCCTGACACATCCTCAACTCGTCTATCTTGGAGGCTATCTTATGATTTACGTTGATATTTTCATCTCGGAGGGTAGAAATACGAAGATCCTTCTCGTGACTTTCAACTTTGACCTTCATTAAGTCACTCTTGACTTTCCTCCATTCCTGGTCATACTCCTTATTGGTGGCCAGGACCTTGTTGTGTGCATCTTCTAGATCCTTATACCTCTTCTGAAGATCGCTCAACTGCTGATTTAGTTCAACTCTCCGCTCCAAATATAGCTTCATCCCGCCACGAAGAATTTCACATTCTTCTCGCACGATGCTAAAACAGCTCTTGGAGTCAGCCAAATCTTCCTCTAGTTTCTGGCTCTTCTGAAGGACAGCTTCATACTTGACCTGCAAATCAGCACATGCGGCAGAGCAACACTGGACATAAAGGAAGGTAAAAGACCAATTAATTCCAGAAATAGAACATATGTTCGGAATACATGAAACACCAAGATCTGGCGAAAAGAGAAAAATGTTGAATAAAAGACAAGGATTTAAGAAGTTACAATCTTCTCCTGCCCATCAACAGTCTTCGGGTCCTCAATTGAAGTCTCCACAGCCGGCATCCCCGCCAGGAATGACAGCTCAGTATACAAGTTACATAACTTGTCCTGGAACTCTTCAAGAGTTAATGCCTTTTTCAAGGATTCCAATCTAGTCAGTAGACTAGTCTCGAAACCCCCGATCTGGCTAAACTTCGCCCGAAACTCCTTCAAATTCTCTGGCACTTCTGGCCAATTGTAAGCAGGGGCAAGACATCCTTGAATCTCTTCATTGAGAAATACATTCAGAGGAATCCACATCTTCGAGAGCTCAGACTTATGGTAGAACTCACCATACTCTTGGCGATGAGCCTCCATCTCTGGACAGTTGAGACAGAAATCTATTATCAGCTGAACTAGCCGCCTCTAGCTAACTGGATTAGCGTACCGATCTCTCTCCGCTTCTACCAAAGCCATGTTCCTTTTCAGATCTAGGAAGGAACCATCAGGCAACCTTTTTGCCTTCTTCAAGGCTTGGTTCTCCTCTTCCAAGGCTTTTATATTGGCCTTATCCTGAGCCATATCATCCTGAAGGTGCTTCAGCATATCGGAATGTTCCTTAGATCTCTTGGATATCTCCTCCTTCATCAGTTCAAGCTCAGATGCCTTCCCTTGAGAACTGTTATACAATTTCCGAATGGAGTTGTACATGTACTTCATTTGACTCACGGACTGTAAAAGAAGATAAAGATAGTTAGATAACTACACATCTAATTCTATTGAGAGCTAAGCCAAATCATACCTGGCTAATCTCAGGACAGCCTGGTACAACCTCGACCAGAGCCTCGGAAGAAGGAGGTGACACATATTTCTCGAACTCCTCCAATGGTCCGAGTTCGAGCCTTGGCTTCTTGGAAGACTCGCCTGCAGACTACCTGAGGCCTTGAGATTCCTCTTCTTCTCATTACTGTTCGACAGCCCCCTTGATTCAGCTATCTGAGCCAACAAATTTGCTGCCTTGTTCACCTTAGAAGCACCCACTGCAAATAAAAGGGAGGAATTCAGCGTAAGAAGCGATTAACACATTGTGGACAAGAATAAAATAAACAAGAAGAAATACCCTCTTGCAACGCATCCAAATCTACTGTAGGAGTTATCATCATAACCTCATCAAAATTATTAACCATGGTTGGGAGGACACTAGAAATCCGAGACACCTCGTTTCTCGGACATCGAACTAGGGCTAAACCCTCATCCTCTTCCTCATCCGATGGATCTAAAGCTACAGGAACAAATCGGCAATTTGCCTCCTCAATCACCTTAAGCTGGGATTGAGTCTTCTTGGGCCCTTGAACCAGCCTTTTGAACCGACGCCCACGTCGAGCATCCTTCATCAGACCAGAGATTTCCTTATCTACTTCTTTCTCGGATACCTCATTTCGGGTAGTTCTCTCTTCTAATGCCCTAGAGGCCTGCAACGCCTTGGCTGCACCAACCAGATCCTGCTACATAGACAGAAGGGTTTCATACCAATCCATCTCAACACCTTCTGGCTGATCAAAATGTGTCAACTTCAAAAAACTGCAATTTTGAAGAGTATAGTCCGACAATTGGTTCAACCAATCATACGTCTCAATAGGCCACTGCCTGCTCATCTGATGATCTCCTGATACAAACTTACCCTCTCTAAGTTCGATCTTATCCCTCACCAACTCTCCAGCTATATCTAGCAGTTTACGGGAAGACTCCACTTCATGCCATATCTTATTTTTGACCCCTTCGTTCCAATTAGAAACTTCATACTTGGTTCGATCGAAGGTTAGTTTTACCTTATCCCACTTCCAGCAGTTAACAAGAAGCACAAAAAATCCTACCTAATGAGGTATCTCGAGAAATCAAGGTCACATTTTGTTTAACAACGAGTGGGACGGTAACCTTTACTAGCACACCAAGTTATTAAGGCCATAATGATTACTATCACATTGGCATGTTACTGCCCTGGATGCACCTTATAATGCTGAAGAAAATCATTCAACAATGGGGGAAAAGGGAAGACTAATCCATGCTGCAGAAATCTCCCATATATGACCCCTCGAGTCGGAGTTACTAACTCAACTGCAGACTTATCTTCTCCAAAGTACATAAGATCAGCATCAGAAGGAATTGAAAAGGGACAACCTTCTACGAAGATAGCAGCATCAGCGCATTCTTTATCCTCCTTCAGCGACTTTTTACTACTACCTTCGCCATCCATGGATACTATACTTCCGGATGCATGCACTACCATGGGGCTATTCCCCTATACCTGAGCCCTCCTGGCCATTGCCCTCAACCTCTTCTCTTCCTCAGAGGCTTTCTTCTTCAGAATTACAGGTTTTTTCCCACTTGCTACCTCAGCTCTGCGACGGTCATAGGAGTGATAGGTCGTTTTTCTACCAAATAACCTGCTAACATGTAGGTTACAATTAAGCACAGAGTAAGCAAGGTCGATCCCTCGAGGAACAGTGTAATTATACTTTTATTCCTATTGAACAAGTTTGGTTAGCAACCACCTTTTTGTTTTGAGAGAATTATGTATTAATAACTAAGAACTAAATTAACTAGACTACTAATGCAAATAATAACTCAATAGAGCGAATGCAAGAAACACAAATATAAAATAGAGAGTAGAATCCGGTAGCAGGTAAATCCACATTAACATATGATTTGATTGATCACGGGCTCAAAGATAAACCGAATATGCATAAATCAACCAGTTAAAGACCTTCGAGAATAGCACACCCAATCCAATTTCTTCTTACTTTGTCGGTAATCAGCAAGAATAGTTAAACTAACTACTTCTCTAATCAAGATACAACCTAGCCGGAATAGCCTACCTAGATTTAATACCTCAACAACATTAAGCACCAAAGAAACCCGATTCAGACAATTTATAATCAGAATACCTGTCACAAATTATCTACCCCTTACTCCCAACTATTGGCGTATAGTTTCGCCACTAATTGAATCTACCCCCTAAATACAGATAAATAGAGGAACTCAATTGGCACTATTCCAAATCACAAAAGATTGCGCAGGTCTCAAGCAATTCATAAATAAACGTTAAACTCGGGGATTAAGAAGGAACTCATGCAATTCAATTATAAGCACATTTAGGCCTCACGATAAATCATAGTTAATGCTTCATCACCCTAACCGGACAAGAAATTTAGCTACTCATGCTATGAATAAACACACAAATAATATAATAAATCATAATAAAATAACAAGGAGATGAAGAAGAAAAAGCTTATTGATTATGACGACGAGGAAATTCCAAGTGGTGGCTCCAGAAATTCTTTACAGCTGAAAAACCCTAGCTTGCCGTATGGAAGATGATTAGGTATCGGGAATATCTCTCTCAATTTCAGCCGTGAGTTTTCTTCTCTCTCACAAAATATATATAATCCAAAAGTAACCTAATCCTATTCCACCATAAAAAAGGAAAATACAACTAATCATGCACATTCACACGTGCAAATTATTTATTTGTAATATTTTTGCACTAAATAATTATATTTGCCACCACTAATTAAGGCCAATTAAATAGACTCTCATGCACAATTCAGTCCATCTTCTAGCACCGATCTTTCACAATACGCATAGCTGATTAGTGATCGACATGTCGAAGCACAACTTAGCCGCTCGTAGAAAAAGACCAGTAATAGAAATTGCCTTCTTCTCGTCGCTTTATTCTTCTTCCCGGAATAATGGAATTAACGATCCACTATCCGTTGGAGCACACTACCTCATTAAAAAACCTTTCGGAAAAAGAGTATAGTGTCTAGCTCCCCACCATGGCTCCAAACGCTTGATTTTGCTTCTTTTTCAGCACTTCACCATTTGATTGCTTCACACCAATTATTATATTAAACCTGCACTAAAACAAACCTTCGTGCACATCAAATAGCAAAAGAGACTTATAAACCACATAAATTAAGTGTATAAATTATAACCGATCAAGGAGCTATTCTCCTCAGCCTGAGCTTCTACATACTCTCCCTCATCATGATGGGGGATGGAATTTGTTTTACTACCATTTCTCATGATTACAGAGAGTATGGGGGGAAATACACACAGAGATAAGGATAAACCAAACACAAGCAAATGTGCAGAGAAAGAAGATAGCACTTACTGATGATGGAAGCAGAAAGCAGAAATTTGGGGCTTCAGAAATTGATGAAATACTGATGCGTCTTCAGAACTTGGAAAGAAGAAATTTTCGAATAAGAGAAGACAATAGGAATGATTTGGGAAATTTAATCCAAACTCAGACAAGCATTGAAGACGAGCAATTACCTCGATTCTGTTTCCAAGGCAAGTAATTGGAGAGACGGGGGACAGACCGTCTCTGCTTTCCAATGAAGACACGCCACGTGTATCTAACATCTGGATTTCAAAAGAAGCTAATCTCAGCCGTCCATATATTTGATTTAATACGAAAGAACTTTAAGCTAGATATTCAGAAGGGTAAGTTCGGGAGGATTGTCCGAGCTTAACACCCCGAGTCAATCTCGAGTTATTTGTCTTCCCTCGAGAAGCAAGCCTCTCCTTCAACCTTCGAGATGGAATACTCTATATTCTGAAGATCTACCTTGGGGCTACTGATAAGTCCATGGTTCATATTCGGGCCTCATTCATACTCGGACCAGAGCCCGAGAAGGGTCGTGGGCTCGAGATACGCGGAGGATGGATCCACGAATCCATCAATCCTAATCCTTATAAGGAATGCGTATATTGTGAATGTTCTGCAAGGAATATACATCCTCTCAAAGATGGTAATACAGCCATCCTAAACATGGTAACACAACCATGTCCGAAATATACTTCTAGTATACATGGTAGCACAACTACTATTCCTATAAGAGTTGTATTCATACCATAAATACATATCTTGGTGATCTACGGATTTTAGCCATATAAATACCCTAAATATTTGGTATACCTCTCTATCTAATCTCATACTTTACGCCTTAAGCAAATATACTGACTTGAGCGTCAGAGTGTCTATCCCCGGGATACCCGGGGCCTTTGTTTTGCAGATCAATTCGTGAGCCTGGTTCGTCTTTGAAGTGTTGGTGTCCGGCATACATCAGGAAGTTCTCTCTATATATATATGTGTGTGTGTGTGTGTGTGTGTTTTTATTGCGACTACAATAGGTTTTGTTTATATATAAATTATTTTCAAGGAATCATATAGGTCCTTTTTAACCAAACTTTGGTTCAATAGCATACACAGATATAGGAATAAGATATTTTATATATATATATATATATATATATATATATATTTAAATTGATGAAAATAGAAAGCGAGGATAATGTTCGCTTCAATGTGATTGATGACAGAAAAATATTGTAATTGCGATAAATAATAAATTACTAACTTTTATATATACATTGTGACTTTGTATATTGTTGTGATAAATAAACAAAATCACTTTTGTTGTAAATTTTAAGGCAAGAACACAAGAATTTACGTGGCTTAGTCAAATGACCTACGTCCATGGTCGGAGAGATCTGAAATATACTAATGTATTTGGGGGGATTACAATGCTATCTTTATAGTGCCTTTATGCTAACTTTCTAGCTATCACTTTTGAATGCTAACAAAGGAAGAAAGAAGGGAGAATTCTATAGCTCAAATGTTGGCTTAGAATTGGTGTGTTATTTCTCCCAAACATCACTTCTATTTATAGTGATTAAAGGTAACAAATTGTCAAATTACCTAGCCTCCAATTTCAACATTTTAGGGCTATGCATATAGCCCATATGATTTGTCTTTGCATTTTCACACTTTCACATTTTCACATGAGCATTTCATACTTCATTTCATAACACTCCCCCTTGGAATGCTCATACCCGTGTATTCGCTTAGCTCATAAATGTGTAGCTCCCCCTCATCTTGACACTGCCTTATAAACTTTGTAGCCTTTGCATACCGATGTTATAAACATGTTTTCTGAATACTGAAGTGGGGAGACACTTAGTGAAGAGATCAGCTGAGTTATCGCAAGAACGAACATACTGGAGATCTATAATATTGTTCCTTTTCAGTTTTTGGGTAAATTCAAAGAACTATGGAGGGATATGCTTTGTTCTGTCGCTCTTGACACATCCTTCATTCATTTGCTGAAGACATGCTGCATTATCTTCATAAATTGTGATGGGATCATCATTCTTCAAAAGACCACTTGCGATTCTGATATGATCTATCATGGATTTCAACCATACTGGTTATTGACTTGCTTCATGCAAAGCACCAACTTTAGCATGGTTTGACGATACCGTGACAAGCGATTGCTTCTGAGAACGCCAAGAAATCGCGGTTCCTCCACATGTAAACACATAGCCATTTTGAGATCTCCCTTTATGAGGGTCTGACTTATCGCCAGCATCTGAATAACCAATCAAAGCTGATTTCGCATTGTGAGAATAAAATAATCCTAAATCAATCGTTCCTTGAAGGTAACGAAACACGTGTTTAACACCATTCCAATGCCTTTTAGTAGGAGATGAACTAAATTTCGCTATTAAATTTACATCAAATGCTATGTCCGATCGAGTACAATTACCGAGATACATAAAAGCTCCAATTGCACTGAAATATGGTACTTCTGGACCAAGAATCACTTCAGATTCCTCGCATGGACGAAATGGGTCCTTTTCTTCAATAAGGGATCTAATTACCACATTGGGGTACTCAATGGATTTGATTTATCCATGTTAAATCTCTTTAAGATTTTCCTTGTATAATTTGATTGATGCACAGGTATTCCACTTGGCAAATGCTTGATCTGTAGGCCGAGCAATACTTAGTTTCCCTGAGATCTCTCATCTCAAACTCTTTCTTTAAGTAAGAGATTACTTCCGAAATCTCCTTATTGGTCCCGATGATATTTAAACCATCAACATAGACAGCAATAATTACACATCCGGATGTTGTTTTCTTAATGAAAACACATGGACAAAGAGGGTCATTGACATACTCTTTCTGTAGCAAATATTCGATTAGTCGATTATACCACATGCGTCCGGATTGCTTTAATCCATATAAAGACCTTTTTAATTTTATTGAATGTCTTCCTCTGGGATTTGAACTTGACGCTTCAGGCATCTTGAATCCTTCAGGGATTTTCATGTAAATATCGGTATCAAGTGATCCGTATAAATATACAGTAACAACATCCATTAAATGCATATTAAGTTTCTCATGGACAGCTAGACTAATCAGGTAGCGGAACGTAATTCCATCCATGACAGGGGAATATGTTTCCTCAAAATCAATTCCCGGTCTTTGAGAAAAACCTTTTGCAACAAGTCGAGCCTTGTATCTCACAATCTCATTTTTCTCATTCTGTTTTCGTACAAATACCCATTTGTATCCAACAGGTTTCACATCTTCAGGCGTGAGTACGATAGGCCCAAATACTTCGCGTTTATTAAGCGAGTATAATTCAACATCTATGGCCTTTTTCCATTCAGCCCAATCATGTCTTTTTTTACATTCGTTGACTGACCGAGTTTCAGGATCCCCATTTTCTTCTATGACATCGCATGCCAAATTGTAAAAAAATGCATCATCGATTTCCTCATTTTGGTTCCACCTTATACCCGTTTGGGCATAATTAACCGAAATTTCTCGATTTTCTTCATTGCGTGTTTCTTCAGGAACACGATCCTCCATTTTAGAGTTGTCTGGGTTTTCTACCCCTTTTCTCTTTCTTGGATTTTATCCTTTGAACCAGGCGGTCTTCTACGCTTCAGGCGTGTGGTGGCTTCATGAATAACTTTGTTTTCAACTGGTCCTTTTGGGACTACAATTTGGGCAGGAGCATTTTCAGCTGCTATATAAGATTTAGTTACCCTTTTTATGTCTGTAAATGCATCAGGGAGTCTATTTTCTATTTCTTGTAAATGCAAAATACGTTGAACCTTTCCATCACATTCTTTTGTGTAAGGATCAAGATGCAATAATGTTGGTACATACCAGGTAATTTCCTTTTCTATTTGTTTTCTTTCTCCTCCTAATGTTGGGAATCTTTCCTCATCAAATTGGCAATCAGCAAACCGAGCTGTGCAAACATTCCCTGTTTGAGGTTCGAGATATTTAATGATAGATGCGCTTTCAAAGCCTATATATATTCCAAGGCTTCTTTGTGTCCCCATCTTTGTTCTTTGGGGTGGTTAAATAGGCACAAAAACAGCACAACCAAAATCTTCAAATGAGATATATTTGGTTCTTGTCCGAGAGCAAGTTGGTGTGGGGAGTATTTATGATATGCACTCGGCCTGATGAGAATTAATGCCGCAGCATGTGATATTGCATGTCCCCATACTAAAGAGGGAAGCATTGTTCTCATTATTAATGGTCTAGCAATAAATTGGAGGCGTTTAATCAATGATTCAGCCAAACCATTCTGTGTATGTACATGTGCAAAAGTATGTTCAACATCAATCCCAATGGACATACAATAATCATTAAATGTCTGGGACGTGAATTCACTGGCATTATCAAGTCTGATCTTTTTGATTACATGATCATAGAATTGAGCTCGCAGTTTAATTAACTGTGCGAGTAAGTTTGCAAATGCCATATTACGAGTTGATAACAGGGATACATGTGACAATTTACTGGAGGCATCTATCAATACCATTGATGATGCCCGCCTGTTCGGTCCGGATTGTCCCCTGTGATAAGTCCATGGTTCGTATTCGGGCCTCATTCATACTCGGACCAAGGCCCGAGAAGGGTCATGGGCTCGAGATACGCGGAGGGTGGATCCACAGGTCCATCAATACTAATCCTTATAAGGAATGCGTATATTATGAATGTTCTGCAAGGAATATACATCTTCTCAAACGTGGTAATACAGCTATGTTAAACATGGTAACACAACCATGTCCAAAATATACTTCTATTATATATGGTAATACAACCTCTATTCACATAAGAGTTGTATTCATACCATAAATACATATCTTGGTGATCTACGGATTGTAGCCATATAAATACCCAAAAGGTTTGGTAGACCTCTCCATCTAATCTCATACTTCCTTAAGCAAATATACTGACTTGAGCGTCGGAGTGTCTATCCCCGGGACACCCGGGCCTTTGTCTTGTAGATCAGTTTGTGATCGGAGTTCGTTATCAAGTGCGGGTCATAGACATCCATCTATTTGGCACGCCCGGTGGGACCCACAGGCTGATCTTGATATATACGACCTTCCAACTCATGGTTGATCCGGCTGAAAACCTTTGTAGGAGTACACGAATCCGTTTCTCGGCCCCGACAGGAGTAAGAAGCATCAACAACGACGAGACAAGTCACGCCAGCAACCAGGAAGCAAGAAGGAGCATCAATGGTGTGCATCGATCGGCACAAAAAGCCTCTCCCTGGGAGTGGGAGAGCAAAAGATCTCGCTCGGACGGAACTGTTACTTTTTCACCTGAAGATGCAGTTCCTGATCAAATTCCCCATTCAGATCCCCTAGTGATTACAGTTGACATAAACCATAACATGATCAGAAGAGTCCTGGTGGATGGAGGAAGTGAAGTAGAAGTCATGTTTCTCAGTTGTTATGAACAGCTGGGATTTGACAAAAATAATCTCAGCCCACAAGCCCTATCTCAAGATTTACTGGCAATCCTGTCGACCCTTTGGGAAAAATTATTCTACCGGTGCAAGTAAGAGACGGCTCTCGGAGTATAACCCTACATTGCACCTTTACAATCATCGATTCCAGGTCACCGTACAACATAATCCTTGGAAGACCCTGGATGTACCAGACACAGGCGATCTGGTCCACCTACCATTTGGTGATGAAGTTTCCCACCAATAAAGGAATTGCCACAGTCCGAGGTGATCAACAATTAGCTCGAATATGCACAATCCAAGCTATCCGAGAACCGGAAAAGGAGAATCTTGAACCAGCCAAGTACTCCGAGTCCGAGCCGATGCAGCTCGGAGAATCAGGAACTGTTGAGGTTGGAACTCTCCTACCCCCCGAGATAAAGACTAAACTACGAGATCTTCTCAACCAGTACATAGATGTCTTTTCTTGGGACACCAATGACTTGGTGAGAGTATCCCCTAGCTTGGCGGAACATTACTTGAATATCAATCCCTCACAAAAACCCATTAAGCTAAAATGACGTATCTTTGCACTAGATCGAGTTGAAGCCATTGGGGAGGAGGTAGATAAGCTACTTAAAGCCCGTATAATCGAAGAAGTACAGTACCCGGAATGGATAGCTACCCCAGTAATGGAAAGTGGAAATTGTTGTCCTAAAGATAGTTATCCCTTACCCTCGATCGACCGGTTAGTTGAAGCGATTGCGGGATACCAAGTACTAGCCTTCTTTGATGCTTTTAAAGGATATCATCAGATCCCCATTGCAGCGCAAGATAAAGAAAAAACCTCCTTTATAACCGACAGAGGAACTTTCTGCTACAAGATGATGCCTTTCGGATTGAAAAATGCCGGAGCTACTTACCAGCGACTAGTAGACAAATTATTCAAATCTCAGATAGGGCGCAACCTCGAGATTTATGTGGACGACATGGTAGTAAAGAGCCGCAGCTACGATGCTTTCTTTGAAGATTTAAAGGAAACTTTCGACACATTACGGACCTCCAACATGAAGCTGAATCCCGCTAAATGTACCATAGGCGTGGGAGAGGGAAAATTCCTGGGGTATATGGTATCCAATCGAGGAATCGAAGTAAACCCTGAGAAGATAGAGGCTTTGCAGAACATGCAACCTCCAAAAACCGTCAAGGATGTGCAGAAGCTGACAGGGTCCCTTGCAGCCCTTAGCCGTTTCCTATCCAAAGGAGCAGAAAAACATCTACCCTTCTTTAATATTCTTAAGAAGGCGAACCAATTTGAGTGGTCGGATGAATGCGGAGAAACTTTCTAAGAGCTTAAAAACCATCTTCGGCAACTTCCGACATTGTCAAAGCCAGATAAAGGAGAGACTCTTTACTTATATATATCTGCATCCCAGCTAGCCATCAGCGCTGTATTGGTCAAGGAAAAAAAGGGATCGCAACATCCCATGTATTATGTAAGTAAGGCCTTGCAAGGGCCAGAGACCAGATATACTCCCTTCGAGCGCTTGATATTAGCCCTCGTTCATGCTTCTCGGCGGTTAAGACCATACTTCCAAGTACATACAATAGTCCTCCTAACCAACTACCCGATCAGGCAAATCCTTCAGAAGCCTGATGCTTCAGGACGAATGATGAAGTGGGCCATCGAGTTGGGAGAACATGACATACAATATAAACCTCGGACAGCCATCAAGGGCCAAGCCTTATCCGATTTCATAATTGAGTCTGTTGAACCAGTGGAGATCGACAAACCTAACCCAATTCCGGACTCCTGGCAACTAGACGTGGATGGATCCTCCAACTCGGGGGAAAGTGGTGCTGGAGTATTACTCACCAGTCCCGAGGGAAAGGATCATCCTTACGTTCTCCATTTTAATTTTCGAGCCACTAATAATGAAGCAGAATATGAAGCCCTCATTACGGGGCTAAAGCTAGCAAAGGACCTTGAGGTCGAGGACTTTGAAATCTTCAGTGACTCACAAATCGTGGTTCAAGGTTAAAGGAGAATACGAAACTCGAGAGTACAGTCTCCAGAATTACCTTGAGATAGTAAGGCCTCTCCTAAATCAATTCCGACACAATGAGCTGAATCATATCCCCCGAGAAGGCAACCACAAGGCTGATGCACTTAACAAACTTGCCTCCTCGGACCTCAACATAAGATCTTCTCAAGAATTGCTAATGAAAACCCTGGTAAAGAGAAGTTATGAAGAGAGTAGCATCATGGTTGTTGACATCTCAGACACATGGTTGAACCCCTACATTGAATACCTTCAAACGGGAACCCTTCCCGAGGACAAGCACCTGGCACGGAAGGTCCGAGTTAAAGCTCCGAAATATATCATCCACAACAGTATCCTATACAAGAGAGGATACCTCAAATCCCTGCTTAAGTGTGCCGGGCCTTCTGACGCGGAACACTTAATACAGGAAACACATGAAGGAGTCTGCGGTAGCCACCAAGGTCCAGGTACCTTCACCCGAAATATCCTACAGATGGGTTATTTCTGACCTACAATGCTACAAGATGCCAAAAGATATATCAATTCTTGCCATCAGTGCCAGAGATTTGCCAAGATGATCCACGTGTCACAAGAAAATATAATTACCATCCAAGAATCCTGGCCATTTGTTCGATGGGGCATAGATCTTGTCAGGCCTTTTCCTACGGCCCCTGGTAACTTCAAGTACCTCATTGTGGCCATCGATTATTTCTCAAAATGGGTAGAGGTTGAAGCCCTAACCAACATAACTGGCAAGACAGTTATCAACTTTTGCTGGAAGAATATCGTGTGTCGCTATGGCATCCTGAGATACATAGTGACCGACAATCGAGCACAATTGGCTAATGATCCCTTCAAGACATGGTGTACGAAGTATGGCATACACTAGAAGCTCACCTCGGTATATTATCCAGAAGCTAATGGCAAAGTAGAGGTTACGACCCGTACCTTGGTAAGGGGTATCAAGAAGCGCCTTGAAGGAGCTAAAGGAAACTGGATTAAAGAACTACCAAGCGTGATCTGGACCCGTAGAACCACGCCAGCCACAGCAACAGGAGAGATTCCTTATAGCTTAGTCTATGGGTCCGAAGCGGTCATCCCCATGGAGATTGGGGCCCCCTCGGCCCGTACTTCTCAACCAGATGATGAAGATAGCATGGCCAACGAAGAAAATCTTCATCTTGACCTTGACCTCCTAGAGGAAAAGAGAGCAAATGCTATAATTCACGAGGCCAAGGTAAAATAAAGAGTCAAGCGCTACCATGATAGGAGAGTCCGCTTGGCCACTTTCGTTAAAGGGGACCTTGTCATGAGGTTAAATGAAAAAAGCAAGAAGGAAGTGGAAGGGAAGCTAGCCCTGAATTGGGAAGGTCCATATCGAATCCTAGAATCCCATCCAGGGGGAAGCTACCTCTTGGAAACCATGAAGGGGGAACCCATACCACGAAGATGGAATGCGATTAACTTACGAAAGTATCACGGAAGATAAAAACTCAAGGGAGAGCCTCACAAAGGCTCGAGATTATCAAGAGCGTCCGAGAAGTCTCATCAAGGTCCGAGACAAATATGCTCTAGCACAAACAGGTACTCAAACTCAAACCCACGATTTACTTTACTTCTACTCTTAAAGTTATAAACTCGGATTGAAGTCATGATATTTTTTATACCTATCCTTATAATCAGTAATCTTAAGTTCCTTTTATAAAAAGAGGATGGTTGTCTTAAGCATAATATTGATGGCTATTCAAAACTATTTACCTTATAAGGTATATGATTGGTCAACTTATAAGTTGTTTGGATCCAATATTCAAAAACCAATCGTTTTGAAAAAAAGAGATAGGTTCGAGATAAAGTACTTCAAAAAAGTGCTTGATTGAGGTCTAAAGACCAAAAGGGCAGACGTGCTAAAAAATCAATCATCTCAACATAAAGAGGAGAAACCTCAAAAACAAAAGTTGAAGCTCATATCAAAGGTGTTATTACATCAGAATATGATACTTATAAACAAGACCCTCAAAAGAGCACACATAGAGGAAAAACCTCGAACACAAATAGTTCATATCAAAGGTGTTATTACATCAAAATATGATACTTCTAAACAATACCCTCAAAAGGGCACATAAGAGGCTAAAACTCGAACCTAAAAAGGACATATCAAAGGTGTTATTACATAAGAATATGGTACTTTTAAATATACCTGATAGGGTTTCCTAGGAATTCACCAGAAGTGACACTAGAAAGATGGGCTATTGTCAACTTTTCTGCACGCTGTGACATTAAAGGCCTTGTCACAAGACACCCAAGGAGGAAGCCAAACAATATTAAGCTCGCAGAGTGTTCATCATGGATAATTGCGAGAACTTAACAACCAAGGCTGGCGCTCCTTTCCAGTAAATCATGAAGACCGAGGATGACTGAAAGATACCAACAAGTAAGGTAGCAAACCTGCTGGAACTACTCAGTTGAAGGATTAAACACCTCTTCAAGAGAAGGTAAGTCAGGATACTTGGCTCTAATAAGCCTCAATAAATCTCCTGATGTTACTACCTTCTTGGAGGAACCAAATGCATCCAAGAACTCGGCCCCAGGAATCCAGCGTTTAGCAGTCAGAGCAGAGAGCTTATCAGCAGCATCTGGATGAGAAAAGACTTCCTCCATCAACTTTGTCTCCTTCTCGAATTGGCATAGTTGCAAGACACCACCCAAAATCTCATGCAGTTCAGAGGAGTGGAATAAATCCCCATACTCCTCTCTATGTCTCTGAAACTCGGGGCCACAAGCTATAAAGGCACTCTAAAGTTTTAGAAGTCGTTTGGTCTCCTCTGAGTCTTTCTCCGCAGCTTGATTTCGCGCCAACTCCTCTGCAATATCCCGATAAGTCTACAGCTCTTTATCCTGGAATTTCTTTGCCAACAACATGTCCTCTTTCTCGGCCTCCAGCTGTTTTATCCTGGCCTCCAGTTGGGTCACCGCTGATGGAGCCTGAACAGGAAGAGTAGGCGCTGCAGACTCGGTTGTCAGTGTCGAAAGAGCGACCTCCATCTCCTCCTTCTTTGCCCTGAAGGCCCGGCACTTGACATGTAATTCCATTACAGAATCAAACAAATGCCGGATCACATCATTAGCTCTAGGGCCCACCGTGGACCGGTCCGCCATCAACTGTAAAAGAGGAGGACACATAAAAACCCGATATCTGAGAAACTCGTATAGCAGAATGGAAGAGATAATTACCCCAGCAACGAAGGGATACTTTTTGGAAGACCTTCGAGAAGCCTGACCATCCTCTTCCTTTGGGCAATCCAGATAATACTTCAGTTTCTTCAGAGGAGTATCTTTGGATATCACCAGTTCAAGGTCAGATTTATCATTATCTGAAGACTCCCTAGCCTCAGATTCCACCTCCTCTGCCTCTTCATCTATGACCTGGAGATTGGCCTTCCCTTTCTTGATTTATTTCTTTGGAGGAGAGGCTATATACATAAGGAAGAGCGTGAATATGCTAGGTAAAAGAAATATATCAAAAAACTGCGATGATTTGAAATAGAAATTACCCGAAGAAGATTGATTGGAAGAAGATTCACCCTGATCTCGGGGTGATTTCCTAGAAGCTCATTTCTTGCCCTTCTTCTTTTCTCCCTGGATTTTATCAGGAAGGGTCCAGTCTCGATCCTTTTTCAGGAAACTAGACGTGGACTTGGACCGCGGAATGTCTAGCAGATAAGAATAGGTGATAGCAAGCCACTGCCACACCGGGCCATGAGCCCCCCCCCCCCCCCCCCCCCGCACAAAACCTCCTTCCTGGAAGACAATCTTCTCCTTCAAGAGCTCCTCCACAATGCCATCCAGATGAATAGGCATCTCAAAGACATCAAGAGGCACAGTGTCCTTCGGCTTCGGATTCCAATCGGGAACCTCATATCTTGTTCGATCAAAGGTTGACCGAATGTCCTCCCACTTGCCGCTATTGTCGGGAAAATTGAAGACCTGGCTCTTTTGAGGAGTAAGGGTAATGTTCTCGCAATCCTTGAAGCAGAATAACTTGAACAAGCTCCTAAACAGATCTAGGCTTGGCTCATAGTCCTTTCGGGAGCACCCGGAAATAAAAGCCAACTTTGTTACCACCACATTGGAATGAATCTGGTCGGGGTGAAGCCGATGGTGTTGAAGAAACCGTGAAAACACAGGGGGAAAGGGAAAACTCAGGCCCTGTTGCAAGAACCTGCCATATATTACCCCTCGAGTGGGGCTCACAAGATTTTTTACCGGAGTGGTCTTGTCCTCGAGCCTCAAATCAGCCTCGATGAGGTATGACAACCTGCATGACTTCAAAAATTGCAGGGTATTTTCGTCGACCACCTTGGTGACATCTTTCACACATTCGGCAGCTGGAACCCGTTTATCAATATGGGGCTCCACGTTAGAGTCTACCTCTGACCCGGAGGCACCGTCGTTTGCCACTACAGCTACCGCCTGCAGCGGCGTAGCAATGGTAACCTCCATAAGTTCCCTAGACTCAACCTCCAGGAATAAAGTGCGTAAGTCACGAGCCACAGGGACATTCTCTCCATTGCAAGAGGGAACGCTAGAATTTGTTGACGACATGGCAATACAGAGAATGGGGGAAAAAGGTTATAAGAAAATGATGAAGAAATACAATAGTTTGGTTGAGAATTTTTGCAGAAATGATATTTGGATGAAGATTGATAATAAACACAAGGAAAATCAATTGGTTATATAACCAGTAATTAACACGAATTTAAGTGGAATAATTACCTCGACTCGCGAAACGATGCAGGCAATTGGAAGATACAATGAATCAAGACCACGTACGTGTCAATCCCCCAGAATTCAAGAAGGCAGATTCAGATCCAACCGTCCACATGTACCGATGGAACACGAAAGAACTTGAAGCTAGATATTTAGAAGGGTAAGCCCGAGAAGAAAGTCCCCGAAGGACACCCCGAACTTAACACCCCGAGTTATTCTTCCTCGAGTTATTGGTCTTCCCTCGAGAAGCAAGCCTCTCCTTCAACCTTTGAGATGGAGCACTCTAAATTCTGAAGATCTACCTTAGGGCTACTGATAAGTCCATGGTTCGTATTTGGGCCTCATTCATACTCGGACCAGGGCCCGAGAAAGGTCATGAGCTCGAGATACGCGGATGTTAGATCCGCAGGTCCATCAATCCTAATCCTTATAAGGAATGCGTATATTATGAATGTTCTGCAAGGAATATACATCTTCTCAAAGATGGTAATACATCTATCATAAACATGGTAACACAACCATGTCCGAAATATAATTCTATTATATATGGTAATACAACCTCTATTCCCATAAGAGTTGTATTCATACCATAAATACATATTTTGGTGATCTACGGATTGTAGCCATATAAATACCCTAAAGGTTTGGTAGACCTCTCCATCTAATCTCATACTTTATACTTTACGCCTTAAGCATACTGACTTGAGCGTCGGAGTGTCTATCCCCGGGACACCCGGGGCATTTGTCTTGCAGATCAGTTCGTGAGCGGAGTTCGTGATCAAGTGCGGGTCGTAGACATCCATCACCCTGATCCCTGATCCAATGAACTAGCCCTGCAAGACAGAGCCCCCGGTGGTACCCGAGGGTAGACCCTCCGGAGTGATGATGAAAGATGGATCCCGGGAGAGAAAAGGGGTATTCACTAGAATAATCAGAAGATACATACCTGGAATAGTGCTGAGGAGCACTATTTATACAGTGATCCATGCTCTCCATGTGGTCCATCCTTTCTGTGACATCTAGTGTATCTGTCCCTATCCGAGTTGTATTATCCTGGATGCCTCCATATTAGCTTACCTCATCATGGGCCGAGCCCGAACTACTGCAGGGTAGTTCGGCCTGGGCCTGGTATCACCACTAGCCCCACGGAAGCCGGTTCTTCCGGCCGAGGATGAGAACTCTCCGGATCCGAGGGCGGAAGGATTGGCTTTCTAAATTCCGTCTCTCGACCGACAATGATGGGTCGTGGGCGCGCGTTTCTCAAGGGTGATTAATAACTGTCATTATTGTTTCCTCGCTTCGTGAGCTAATTTAATCATTGACTCTCTATCTTCTTTCCTTTTTTTCTATAAATAGGTTCCTCCATCCATCGCTTTCAAGTTCCAAAATCATTCTTCTCCTTCTCAAGCGATCTGTGTTGAGTATTCATATTCTCTCTCTTCTTCAATCGCCATGGCAACTAACAATGCTCAGTCCAATGCCCAGGCCGAGGCTATCGTCACCTACTCTCTTGAGAGCACTTCTCCCGAGGCTTCTGCCTCGCAATCTGTTGGCTCATCGGCGTCCTACAAGCCGATCTACCTTTGCAGCAATGTGTCACCTTCTGCTCCGAAATTCAAACGCTCCAAGAACCGGGAACAGAGGGAGATAGACACCACCCGGGCCCCTTCACTTCAAGCCGACGTCTGGACCGCGAAGTGTCTCAGCGTTATGGGGGTTCCGGTACCTTTGGACACTCAGATGGCCGCCGTCTCATCCGAAGAATCCGTGAAGACCGTCTGGGGGTATCCCCCGGATCCATTTTATGTGGGGGTTAAGTCTTCCCTTCCCCCGTTGTACTCCCGGTTCCTGGAGTACTACAAGATTTCACCGGCCCAGATGCATCCGAACGTTGTTGCTGTGATGATGGGTTTTCTTGTAAGGAGCTTCCGCTGCGGGATTAACCCCTCCTTTAATCTTTGAGGTCTTTCTACATGCTTATCAAGTGCCCGGGCAAGGAGATGATATACACCCTTGGCAAGAAGGATTCGGCCAAGAACTGGCAGGCGAAGGGCTATGTCAAGGTCAATCCCGAGCGATACGGGGTCCCCGGCTGGAATGACAAGGTTATTGTTGACGTTCGGGAAGCTTTCCTTCCCGACAAGCACCGGGTTAACCACACTACCCTGTCCGCCGAGTCTCTTAACCTGGACCAGTATTGGCTGGCCGGTAACTCCCTCTACCTCTTCCGCCGGGCGATATACCCGGCCGACGCCTTTCGGGACAGCCGCTAGGTTGTTATCTGGCCGGTTCTAGGTAGGCACTTCGATTTCTTTTCCTTTCAATATCCCTGTTTTTTATCAACAAAAACTCTGCTCTATTTTCCTCTCTCCCTACAGCTCCCACCTTAGCCAACGATCCTGAGGTCCCGGTCCCGAAAAAGAATACCCGGAAGGTCGCTACGGAGGGGGCCGGGGCCGAGTCTGAGACGGCCAAAGTGACAAAGAAGAAGAAGCCTATTCAGCTGGTCAATACCCCCTATTTCGAACCTACTTAAGCAGACAGAGGGGACCGTTCAGAACCAGCTGGCGAACCCTAACTCACAGCAGGGGCATCAGCAGGATAAGATCAAGACGGAGGAGACCGTTCAGAACCGGCTGGCAAATTCTAACTCGCAGCAGGGGCATCAGCAGGATAAGAACAAGAAGAAGGAGAACCTCTATTTCCACTACTCAGAACACTCTTCTTCCCGTAGGGGTGATCGGACCAGGAGGGTGCTATCCCCGAGATAGTGGTTCAGCAGAAGGCCGTTCGGGTTCCTGCCGATACCAAGAATCCGCCTGAACCCTTCCGGAACCCTGTCACTTTGGCATCTAACCAGGATACTAGTCGTCCGGAGGTGTCATTCGGTCGTGGAAAGTTTTTGTGGTCTCCGCCCGGGGATTGGAGGTCTCCGGCCTCCAGATATACGACAATTTCTGCCCCTGCAATTCCTCCCCCGCCACCCTTTTCTGTAACGAAGCGAAAGGGGGAGACGTCCGAGAAGGAAAGGAAGAAGCTGCGGACCAACGAGTCCCAGACTCCACCCCTGTCCAACACCAGTGCCCTTCCTGTCACTTCTTCGAGTCAGAAGGTATCTACAACCCTTTCCTGTTGATTTATAAGTTTTTAGTTTCCTCTCTTTTTTTTCTTTTTTTTAAACACCTCTTCCTATAGGTTCGGATCCTCAGCTCCGAGTTAGCCAATTCCTCCGACTTCCAAGCCGCCCTCTCCTCATTCCTTACTCGCCAATTGGAGGGAAAGGAAGAAGAACTTCGAGCCGAGAAGGAAGCATCGGCTCAACTTCAGGCGAGGGTGAGCAACCTGGAGAAGGAACTGGAGGCTTCCCGAGAGGTGAACTATAAAGAACGTCTGGAGTTCGCCGAGGCTGTTGTTGACAAGGTCCTGGTGAGTCAGACCCTGTCGCGTCGTCTGACCGACCTCAACCTCGCCGCTAGTGCCCACCAGTGTCACAATACATATATGGAGGTCCGGGGTTGGTTTCCTCCCCCAATCAGAGCTTCATTCAAGAAGCAATGGTTCAACCCGAACACCGAGGCCCAACAGCTGCATCTGGTGGACACTCTCCAAAAGGGGGGATGAAGGGTTTATCTCCCAAGTTATGGGAGACCCTGCGAGAGAACCGCCTGTCGACCGAAGAAGTCCGAAGTTGGTCCATAGATGTAGTTCGGCTGCCTGGTCCTCTTCCTCCTTCTCCGCTCTCCGGATCGGACTTGCCTGAAGATGAGAACTTTACCCCGTACTGCACCATGTACGGGTACTACCGGGGTTTGTTCGACACGAAGGATCTGGAAGCTGGAGACTCTTACTCCCCCAATCTCGGCGCTGATACCCCCGGGACTGCTGATATGCCCCCTTCTCCTGCCCTAGTCTTTGATGGTTCCGGGGATGACTCGGAAGGTGATAGCAGCGATGATGGGGACGATCAAGGGAAGGGAGTCCCTTAGAATGTTAGTTATATTTTTCTTTCTTTTCTGCTTTCATGTTTTTGTATCTTGTTACCCAAACTTCAATTTTATAAAGAACTTCATTTGTTACATTCGTCTTCTTCGTTGCTCCTGCTCCGTTTCCCTTTTTTTTTGTAAGTCTTCATCTTAGCCTTGCCTTTGTCGTGTCCAGGAGCTACCTCGGGCCCTTAACTCCCCGGTTCCTTCCCCGGTGCAAGCTGGAACCGGTTGCCCAAGCCTGAATGACCTCCTGTCCGAGGGAGGACTCGGTCCCCTCGTTTCTGAGTTTCCTGACCCCGATTGCCTGATCATAGGCCGACTCCAAATCCAAGAAGACATTGGGTCCTTGTCAAAGTGTTATAGACTGGCTTTCGAGAGCATTGACCGGGTTCTAGAGTTCAACCAAGTCCTGTCGGAGTAGGAGGCCCAGCACCACAACTTCCAAGTCCGGATCCAAAAAGAGTTAGATGAGGTGTGGCATGATGTCCGACTATATTATAACAAGTGCATGCGGATGCAGAACCAAACCGAGCTCTGAATACAAGCTACCCAACTCGAAATAGAAAACAAGAGGTTGGCAACCAGGAACCGGACCTTGTAGCAGCAGCTCGTATTTGTTCATCTCTCCTATCATCTGCTGGGACTTGGCCAGGGAGCGTTCGACATTCCTTTGCTGACCGACATTCCTTGAGCGGTCGATGACCTTATCGCCTGGATGGAAAGTTCCGAAAGGACATTCGGCGTCTGGGCGGCTGCCTATCAGGCGGCTATGGACTGGAGGAAAAATATTCTGAGCCGGAACGTTCTTCCCCCATCTATGTCACAAATACCTCCCCTGAAAGACGTCGACCTGGCCTACGAGCGTTATGAACATGCTCCTCAACTCCTGGATCTAGAAGTTTCCGAGCGGCTCCTGGCCAGACTTCGGGCGGTTGCTGCTAGATTCCGCACCCGATACCTCACTCGGGAGGGTACCTCAACGGCTAATCGGCGACCCGGCTCTCCGCCTCCTGCTGGTTCACGCTCGGCTCGAAATGACCGAAAGGGGAAGCAGAAGGTCGCCGAATCCGGGAGTACTTCAACCAGGGAAAGAGTTCCAAGGAAAACTCCCGTCTGAATCGGAGGTCCTGTCGCTACAAGCATGGTTCATGTCCATACATCTGAGCCGGCAGTTGAGCCGGAGAGTGATCATAGTGATAACCCGGACGCCTCTCGAAATAAGGATGAGGAACAACGGATGTTAGAGCAGGCCGTCCGAAGAAGCAGACATTAGACCCGGAGAATTTCTCTCGATGAAGCCTCCACTTCTGGGCCCCGAAATAGAATAAGGCTTCCTGCTATGTAACATTTTTGTATCTGTAAAGACTTTAATCTGTGTATAAGAATTTTCATTTTATAGCAATCATCTTTTAATTCCTAACTCATCATACTCGTATTTTTTCTTTCCATTAAAATCGATCAAAAGGCATAACCTTGTTACGAATATTCCCTAGGCGTCCAGCACCAGAGGGTCCTTCTACCTACCCTTCGATCATCCAACCTAAGGGCTTCTCTCTCGCGCATCTGACGCGCGGAGCAATTCCTGCCTAGGCCTCTAGTGCCAGAGGCTATCCTACCTAGGTATCTAGTGCCAGAGCCCACTCTATCTATGCATCTGGTGCCAGAGACTATCCATAGAACTGCCTCAGGTTCGCTATGTTCCACCTCCGGGGGATTCCCTTCCCCGTTGAGTCTTCTAGCACATAACTCCCGCCCGGGTGGGCTTCTGTCACCCGGTACAGTCCTTCCCAGTTGGGTGCCAGCTTACCCTCCTGCTCCTGACGGCTCTTGTCATTTCGCCTCATCACCTTGTCCCCTACCTTGAATAGCTCCTTCCTCACTCTCCTGTCGAGGTATTTCTTCACATTTTCTTTAACTTTGGCCTCATGCAGGGCCGCCTTCTCCCTTCTCTCTTCCAGCAAGTCCAGGTTCGTTCTGCACTCTTTCTCGTTCTTGTCCTCGGCCACTGGCTCAGCTGTCCGGAGACTGGGGATACCAATCTCAGCCGGGATTACTGCTTCCGAGCCATAGGTTAAGCTGTAGGGTTAAGCTGTAGGGGGATTCTCCCGTCGCTGAGCTTTCTGTAGTCCGGTGAGCCCATAGAACGCTCGGAAGCTCGTGCACCCAATTTCCATTTGCCCCTTGGAGCCGGGTTTTAATCCCGTTCACGATCATCCGGTTAGTCACCTCCACCTGCCCGTTATCCTGCGGGTGATACACTGACGTGAGCTTTTGACTTATCCCATACTTCAAGCACCAGGACTTGAAAGGATCGTTTTCAAACTGTGCACCATTGTCGGTTACTATAGCCCTCGGCACCCCGAACCAACAAACTATGTTCCTCCAGCAGAACTTCACACAGGTAGCCCCCCGGATGTTCGTCAAGGGATCGGCTTCCACCCACTTGGTAAAGTAGTCAATAGCCAAAATCAAGTACTTCGAGCTACCTGGGATAGTAGGGAAAGGTCCGACCAAGTCCAGTCCCCATCTATTGAAGGGCCAGGCACCCGTTATCCCGATTCCCTATCATCTCCTCCCTGGGTATGTGCACAAGTGACACAAACTTTTGGCACTGTAGGCACGAGCGAACCTTGTCCTGCGAGTCCTCAAACATAATAGGCCAGTAATACCCAATCCTGAGAATCTTTCTGGCCACTGTTCTTGCTCCCTAGTGACTACCATTCGGGCCTTCATGTACTTCCCTGACCAGGTACTTACCCTCCTGCCGTTCCACACACTTCAGCAGTGGCTGGAGATATCCTCTTTTATACCGGATGCCCTCCTGTAGTGTATACTTTGGTGCTTTGACACTCTGCTCGTAACTCCTCCTGTCAAGTGTCTCCCTTCTGAGGGGGGCCTTCTGACCCGGCCTTAACTTAGAGGACGCCAACTTGCTCAAAGCATCAGCCTTTTCATTCTACTCCCTTGGCACCTGCTCCAGACTGAAACTATCGAACTGCCGGATCATGGGCCAGACCAGTTCCAGGTACCTCTATAAACTCCACTCCTTGGTTTCATATTCCCCATTCACCTGCTGCACTACAATCTGCGAGTCGCTGAAGGCCTAGATCGACCCTATTTTCAGTTCTCGGGCAAGCTTGAGTCCTGCCACCAACGCCTCATATTCTGCCTCGTTGTTTGTAGTTTTGAAGTCAAAATGCAGGGCATAGTGATACTCCTCTCCTTCTGGGGATGTTAGCAACACCCCGGCTCCACTGTCCCCTGCATGGGCCGATCCATCCACGTGAAGTGCCCACTTCGGGTTCGGGGATCCTCGGCCGGCACGACCCGTCCAACCATTTCTGTCAAGAAGTCAGCCATCGCCTGGCCCTTAATGGCCTTTCTCAGCTGATAAGTTATCTCATGCTCCCCCAACTCTATAGCCCACTTCGTCAAATGCCCTGATGCCTCGGGCTTAAGCATCACTTGCTTCAGAGGGTGGTTGGTCAGGACCACAATCGGATGAGCCTGGAAATATGGGCGCAAACATTTTGACGCATAAACCAGCGCTAATACCAACTGTTCCAAGCTCGTGTACCGCGTCTCCGGGCCCTACAACGCCTGGCTTACAAAATAGACGGGACACTGCTTTCCTTCTTCCTCCCGGACCAGCACTGCACTGACGGCCGATGCAGACACGGATAGGTACAAAAGCAACTCTTCCCCCTCCTTCGGCTTTGAGAGGGTCGGGAGCCGACTCAAGTGTTCCTTCAGATCTCTGAACGCTCGCTCGCACTCCTCGATTCACTAAAACTTCTTAGCCTTTCTCAAGATGTTAAAGAAAGGGAGTTGTCTCTCCGCGCCTTTTGACAAAAAACGGCCCAGGGCTGCCCAAGGAATCCATCAGCTTTTGCACTTCTTTGACATTCCTCGGCGACTGCATCCGGCTTATGGCCTCCACCTCCACCTCCTCCGGATTAACATCGATTCCCCGGCTGGATACCATATAGCCGAGAAACTTCCCGGCGCTTACTCCTACCATGCTCTTCTCCAGGTTCAACTTCAGGTTAACTCTTCTCAAGATACCGAACATCTCCTCCAGGTCTTCTAAGAAACCTGGGTAGCTTCTGCTCTTCACCACCATGTCATCGACGTAGAGCTCCATGGTCCTTCCCAGCTGGTCTCGAAAGAGAGCGTGTGCCATGCGCTGATACGTCGCTCCTGCGTTTTTCAAGCCAAAAGGCATCCTTCTGTAACAGTAGGTTCCAAACTCCGTGATAAAGGTTGTCTTTCGGTTTGTCCTTCTCTGACATCTGGATCTGATGGTATCCCCGGTACGTGTCAAAGAAAGCTAGGGCCTCATAACCAGTGATGGCCTCCACTAACCGGTCGACCGAGGGAAAAGGGTAGCTGTCCTTCGGGCAACACTTATTCAAGTCAATGAAATCAATGCACATTTTCCAGGACCCGTTATGCTTCTTTACTAGCACCGGATTAGCTAACCATTCCGGGTATACGATCTCCTCCACCACTCCAGCTTCCAGCAGCTTCAATACTTCCTTCTTTACTACCTCAGCCCTATCTCCTGCCAAGGCCCTCTTCTTCTGCCGGATGGGCTTTAAATCCGGGTATACATTCAGCTTATGGAGAGCTAACTCTGGGGGCCCCCCCTGTGAAGTCTTTTTCTTCCCATGCGAACACATCTTCGTACTTGGACAACAAACCCCGCAACTTCTTCTTTATATCCACCGGCATCTTCTTCTGGACCTTGATTGTACCCCGGTACCCGACCTGCACATCTTCCACGTCTCCAGGTCCTACCTCTCCCTGCACTACGCCGACCGGGGTCTTCCTGGCATCCTGAAGGGCCGTGAGCATGCAACTTCAAGCCGTAGACTGGCTCCCTCGGACCGTTGCCACACCCTACTCTGTTGGAAACTTCATGGTCAAGTGGTAGGTCGAGCATATGGCCCTAGCCTGAGCCATCCACGGATGGCCAATGATGATGTTGTAGGGGGAAGGGGCGTCTATGACCGCAAAATTACACAAGATCGAGGTCTTCTTGCTTCTGTCAAGATCATCTACTATTGTCACTGTCAAAGACACAACTCCCAAGGGGTGCTCTGTTCGGTCGGTGAAACCTGACAACGGAGAGGTGGTCAGACGAAGGTTGTGGCGCCCGATCCCCAGCTGGTACGAAGCAGGACGCAAATATGATCTCCACACTACTCCCGTCATCGATGAACACCCTCTTGACCATGAACCCTTCGATCTCAGCCGTGATCACCATCAGATCCGTATGAGGTGTCAGACTGGGCACCGGATCATTGTCCGAGAAGGTAATGACTTCTGTGGGACGTAGCCTCTTCTCTCTATCTTCTCCAGCTGGTACGTACCTACTCCGGGCTTGGGCCGCTGCATGCGACTGGGGCCCGTTGCCTACCTCGCCGTGTATAACATTTATCATGCGGGGAGGAGCCTGATTGACCGGCTCCGGGGCCATGACCAGGGCTGCCGTTCCGGGCTGGACAGCCAGTGCAGGGGCCCCTCGCTGGTTATCATTCTGTGGCCTATTCCTCCAATTCTTCTTCCTCCCAGCTCCGGCCTGCTGCCCTGCAGCCGGACGCTGGTGCTCCTGCGTCACACAATCTCTCAACTGTCCCCTCTCAATCAACTTCTCAATCTCCACCCTCAAGCTCCGACAACCCTCTGTTGTGTGTCCATTGGACTTGTGGAACGCACAATATTTGTTCGCGTTTGCTGGTGTCGGGTTTCCCGGTATGGGGGCCGGGTCTTGAAACAGGTTCCTGTGAATGGTCAGGATCTCCGACCGGGTCTTGGTCAGAGGGGTAAATGTTTCAGCCTGAGGGGGGTCAACCCTCGGCCTAGCCGGCACCTAAGCTGCATCCCTCCTGCCAGGATCTACAGCCCGAGTCTTATCACCCTTTCATATCCCTCTATCCTCGTAATACCTTTCCTCCTTCCTCTTCTTGCTCCCATCCAACAACGAGCAGTACATCTCCACCTCCAGATCCAACTGATGAAAAGTAGTTGGAATATTCTCCATAAGCTTTGCCCATAACACTTCGTCCCTCAGCCCTGCTATGAACCCTTAAATCAGGGCCTTCACCTGAGCCTCTCTATCCACTACCTTCATGGAATCATCCATGTACCTCCTGTGGAATCCCCTCACATCCTCTTTCGCCGCCTGCCCGCTGTAAGCCACCTCAGCTAGGGGCAGGTACTTCTTTCGCTTAGCCTGGTACCTATGCATCAAGGCCCTTGAGAAGTCATAATAATTCTTGAAGCTCTCCGGAGGCTGAGATTTAAACCAAGACAAACAGCTACCCCTCAGATACGAGCTCACTAGCTTGCACTGAAGCTCCTTTCGGATGTCGCGCGTCCCCATAACATTATGATAGGTCCTAACAAACTCCTCCGGGTCCGTCTCTCTATTATAGGTCGGCACACCTTCTGGGACCCTCATTCCCACTGGCCAGGGGAAGGTGCTGATGTGGTCTATCCATGGCGAACTGGACCTACCTCCATTTCTGCCTATTTGCCTGTCTAACCTCTCTTCCACCGAGTTCGGCGCCCTAGGTGGCCTATCCACCACCAACGGATACATCCCATAAGTTCCCGCGGCCAGGACTGGTTAGGCCATGGCATATCCCGTCATCGGTACTTGGTTCTGCACCCACACTGGGCCCTGGATTCCTTCTCCTGGAGCCCAGCCCCCGGGCCTCCAGCAGGTTGAGCGTAATATCCTCCGGGTGCCTGGGGTACCTGTGGTACCCTTGATACCCGGCTTGCAACATCCCATACCCTGGTGCTCCGTTACCTGGGTGCCCCACTCCTTGGCTATACCCGGGACCAGCACCAGCTTGCTGGCCCGTACTTCCTGCAGGTTGTTCCACGTCTATAACCACTACTGGAGGACGAGGGTTCTCCTGCCCCAGACTGACAGGAAATTCCCGGCTGACTACATCTGCTGCCAGAGGAGGCAACCCAGTTCCCTGAGGGCCTAGCCCGGATGAGGGCCCAGCAGAAGATCCTGGCCCCGGTGCCATCGGGGTCGGGTCGGCTGGGATCCTTCCACTGGCTGAACCGGGGGTACTTGGGCTTCGGCCGTCGGAGGGTAAGACGGTCCCTCACCGGACAGTTGCGCCTCCGGACCTACTCCCCTCTTTGCCGCTAACCAGCGACGATACTCCCCTACCCGTGTCGTGACAAACTCCAACCTGTCTCGTTCGTCTTGGGTTATCTCCTGCTCCCTTCTCTCCTCCGGCACTTTTTCTTCCTCCGAGGCTTCCGGGTCCGGGAGCGCCGGAGCCTTTCCCTTGCGTGTTCTATCCCTAATCTGACATAGGGTGAGATCCTCTTCGGCTGCTTCGTACTTCCTTCCTCCAGACCGAGTGGTTACAGGAGAGGATCCTCCTCTGCCTCTTCGTGGCGGCCGACCTTGGGGTGGCATCTCAGTGCGTTTTGAGAACAAAGATCGTGTATCACTGGGCGTGCCAACTTGATGCTGCCCGCCTGGTCGGTCCGGATTGTCCCCTGATCCTTGATCCAATAACCTAGCCCTGCAAGACAGAGCCCCGAATGGTACCCGAGGGTAGACCCTCCGGCGTGATGATGAAAGATGGATCTTGGGAGAGGAAAGGGGTATTCACTAGAATAATCAGAAGATACTTACCTGGAATAGTGCTGAGGAGCACTATTTATACAGTGATCCATTCTCTCCATGTGGTCCATCCTTTCTGTGGCCTCTAGTGCATCTGTCCATATCCGAGTTGTACTATCCCGGATGCCTCCATATTAGCTTACCTCATCATGGGCCGAGCCCGAACTACTGCAAGGTAGTTGGGCCTGGGCCTGTATCACCAACCATGAAGTATCGAAATGGTCCACATGGTGGATGAATCGGTCCACGTATATCACCTTGAATACGTTCAAGAAACATGGGTGATTCTGTTTTAACCTTTGCTGGTGAAGGCCTTATGATTAATTTTCCAAGAGAACAAGCTTTACAATGGAAAGCATTTCCATAAGGGATCTTCTGGTCCTTCAATGGATGTCCTTTTGTTCCTTCAATGATTCTTCGCATCATAGTTGTACAAGGATGACCCAGCCTGTCATGCCATATGGTAAACATTGAAGGCTTCATTATTACATTGTTTGATTCAACTGCATTTATGTGTGTGTAATGCAAAACCGTTGGGAGCATTGGCAGTTTTTCAAGCATACATTTCTTTCCAGATTTCATCATTGGTGACATACATATATTTCATGTTTCCTTCAGTTTCAGACTGAGTATCAAAACCATGAGAATATATATCTTTGAAACTTAACAGGTTTCTTTTAGATTTTGGCGAAAATAAGGCATTCTTAATTGTAAGCTTTGTACCATTTGGTAATACCAAATTTTCCTCGGCCAATCCCTTCAATCAGATCTACAGGACCTGAGATTGTATTCACAATGGTATTAGTTGGTTTCACTTTTGAAAAGAAACTTTTATCTTTCAATATAGTGTCCGTTGTTCCACTATCAAGTATGCAAATATCTTCAATTTTAATCCTTTGGATAGCTCCAGGATTAGCCTTATCCAGATTCAAAGTTTAACTAAGACAAGAAAAACAAATCTTGATAAAAAAACATGATCAATTCATTACTTCAGAAGGAAAAACATACAAAAACACACTTCAAATAGGAAATTACATATTTAAGAAAATAGGTAAATATCGGACCATCTAGCTTCATTCCCAAAAAGGTTTATGAAATCATTTTTAGTTTCCACCATCGGTTTGTTTAGAGAAATCACCATATTCATCAGTGAAGTCAGATGCCTCAAGATGGGTGGAATCCTGGTCAAGGTAATTAGTCTCCTTTACCTTCACTTTCAGAGACTCTTTGTAGAGTTTGCATATGTGTTCAGGAGTGCGGCAGACTCTTGACCAGTGCCCCTTTTTCCCACATCTGAAACAACATGTTCCAGAGTCCTTTGAGAAGCTTACATCTTTGCCCTTTTTATGGGCATTTTCATGGCTCTTCTCTTGTTGTTGCTTTTTGAAATTAGCAGACTTGTTGGACATGTTGTAACCACCTCTGGCTCGACCACGGCCACGACCACGACCTTTTCCATGACCACGGCCTCGACCCTGAAAGGAGTTATAACTTTCAGGTTCCTCAGAGGTAACAGTGTTTGCTTCAGGAAACGCTTTAGAGCCGGTCGGGTGGGCATCATGGTTCTTCATCAACAACTCATTGTGCTTTTCAGCAACGAGGAGAGTGGTAACCAAATCAGAGTACTTCTCAAACTTTTGCATGCGATATTGCTGTTGCAAAGTAATACTTGATGCATGGAAAGTAGTAAGGGTTTTTTCTATCATTTCCTCATCAGTTTTAGCCTGATCGCAATAGCTCAAGTGTCATATACATTGTTGAATTGTATTCGGTGACATTCGAATAGTCTTGGTACCTTAAGCACGCCCATTCAGCAATGTATGTAGGAAGCAATATGTACTTCTGATGGTCATATCTGTCCTTTAAATTCTTCCACAACTTGTGTGGATCTTTGACAGTGAGGTATTCATTCTTTAGACTCACATCAAGATGTCTACGAATGAATATTAAGGCTTTCGCCTTATTAACACTGGTCGAATCGTTCCCTTCCTGGAGAGTATCCAGAAGGTCTAGCAACTGCAAATGTGATTCGACATCAACTGTCCATGGGGTTTAATTATCCCCACTGATTTCAAGAGGAGCAAAATCAAGCTTCACGAGGTTTACCATGGTGATAACTAAATAAAGGAGAAAATGAAATAATTTATTAAAATCGATAACTCAAAATTACAAGATCCATAAGGATTACTAACATCAACACAAAATACAGAATTACAAGTATCATATAATTATGCTTAAACTCTTCCGGCGTACTATTTACGGTATGAACAAGGGCATGTAGTACAAAAATTATCACAAGAGCAAGGGCAAACAATATAACCATTTTCTCGGTAAAATTTGAGAGTAAGAAAGATGAAGTTGGAGAGAAAATGTGATTTGGTATTGTTGGATGAAATTCGTATTTATAGAGAAAATAGAGTCGTTTAAAGTCGTTTTATAACCGTTATATTATCACTGAAAATATAGCCGTTTCAGGCTGTTTATTACGGTTGAAAATAGAGCCGTTTCAGGCTGTTAATTATCTCTGAAAATATATCTATTATTAATGTAACTCATTTATGTAATTTTAATAAATTACATAGATAGTCATATACATATATAATCACAGATATACAAGTATTAAGTAATCACCACAGTGATACAAGTATTAAATACTTGTTAGATGTTGATCAAGAAATTTAATTTCAGTAAATCACATCACATTTCTATAAGGTGGCAAAGCTCTCCTGTATATAGAAATATGGCGTTATGTATAAATAATTTAATCACATCACAAATGTTATAAGGTGGCAAAGCTCTCCTGTATATAGCAATGTGTGGTGTTTATGTCATATTTAAAATATGGCATACTATACCAGTGTTCTTGAACTTACATGGTGAAGATGTAGAGTGATCGTGCTGATAACGTGTTGTAAAATTTAAGGCAAGAACACAAGAATTTACGTGGTTCAGTAAAATGACCTACGTCCACGGTCGGAGAGATCCGAAATATCACTAATGTATTTGGGGAATTACAATGCTATCTTTATAGTGCCTTTATGCTAACTTCTAGCTATCACTTTTGTATGCTAACAAAGGGATAAAGAAGGGAGAATTCTATAGCTCAAATGTTGGCTTAGAATTGGTGTGTTCTTTCTCCCAAACATCACTTCTATTTATAGTGATGAAAGGTAACAAATTGTCAAATTACCTAGCCTCCAATTTCAACATTTTATGGCTATGCATATAACTCATATGACTTGACTTTGCATTTCACACTTTCACTTTTCCACATTTTCACATGAGCATTTCATACTTCATTTTATACTGCACATTTTAGTCATAAATGTTTCGGACCATGTTTGACCATAAATTTCAATATGTTTATTAGTAATACTATTATCATATAATAAATTACTGGATTCACAATGCACTCTACAGGAAGAAAGTTTAAAGAATTTTGTTGTGACTTTGTTTTATTTCTCTTATTGATGTTCTTTGTGAAGAGTTAGTATTGGAAATCGGTATTAACCCAAATTTGAGTAAAAGAATATTTGGTTACATAAACCTGGAAAATTTTATGATTATATATATATATGGGAAGGGTTCCATTCATTGTTATACTCACGATCCTAGCCCTTCCATTCAATCTTATCTAATGGTTGGAATTAAATAGACTTTTCTAATTTTCTGTGATGATTAATTCTACTTTCTTTCGTTTTCTTTTCAATCTTCTTCTCCAAATTAGTTTTCCAATACAATACCATGTGTTCTTCCCGAAACCATTTTTCCAAGTCTTCTTCGTCACAAATTATACCATACACTAGGGGTACATATCCCCACATGCATTTTAAAATATAAATATGTGCATTTTTTATGTGTATAAATGTGCATTGTAGTTTTGTTTTACTTATGATTTCTATAAATAGTATATGCAAATAGAATCCACAACTATAATTGTAGACACACACCAAAGGTGGGGGTACATACCCCTTGGGTATGGTATAAGAATTGCTTCTTCGTATCATGGCTTTCCAATACAATTTATGACTTCCTATCAAATTATATAGGAATTTTCCCCTATTACGATCGGGCCAATTTCATGATTTTAGATGTCTCATAATATTTCCCTTTCCCTTATTACAGTCCCGCCGGTCAGGGGAGAAGACTTCACCATTCTTCAGGCGCTGTTTTCCATCGACATGTTCATCCTCTTCCTTGCTACGATTTGCGACGTTGGCGGAACCTAACCGCAATCGACAACCTCAGACAGATCGGGATATCTCTCGGGTATCCGAAGAAGACGATCCTCACATTCGTGTCTCTCGCAAGTATCTGGAATTATCTTGTAAGAGTAACCGCTGGATTTGGATCGGAGTTATATCTACAAGAGTACCAGTTTCCTCGTACGCTCATGTTTCGGAGCACAGTGGCCGCTGTTGTTCTTCATCATCTCGGAGCTATTCGGATTAAAGTACAATTTTGGATCGATATCTTTGAAAATATATCTACTATTAATGTAAATCATTTATGTAATTTTAATAAATTACACAGATAGTCATATACATATATAATCACACATATACAAGTATTAAGTAATCACCACAGTGATACAAGTATTAAATACTTGTTAGATGTTAATCAAGAAATTTAATTTCAGTAAATCACATCACATTTCTATAAGGTGGCAAAGCTCTCCTGTATATAGAAATACGGCGTTATGTAAAAATAATTTAATCACATCACAAATGCTATAAGGTGGCAAAGCTCTCCTGTATATTGCAATGTGGTGTTTATGTCATATTTAAAATATGGCATACTATACCAGTGTTCTTGAACTTACATGGTGAAGATGTAGAGTGATCGTGTTGATAACGTGTTGTAAAATTTAAGGCAAGAACACAAGAATTTACGTGGTTCAGTCAAATGACCTACGTCCACGGTCGGAGAGATCCGAAATATCACTAATGTATTTGGGGAATTACAATGCTATCTTTATAGTGCCTTTATGCTAACTTTCTAGCTATCACTTTTGTATGCTAGCAAAGGGATAAAGAAGGGAGAATTCTACAGCTCAAATGTTGGTTAGAATTGGTGTGTTCTTTCTCCCAAACATCACTTCTATTTATAGTGATGAAAGGTAACAAATTGTCAAATTACCTAGCCTCCAATTTCAACATTTTAGGGCTATGCATATAACTCATATGACTTGACTTTGCATTTTCACACTTTCACTTTTCCACATTTTCACATGAGCATTTCATAATTCATTTTATAACAACTTTTTCTTTTTCCTATGTTGTTGTTGCGATAAAAGAGTTTCACGAATCGGTACTATAAATTAAACATATAGTTCAATATTTGATTATATATACATTGGATAATCAAAATACATTGGATAATAATGCTTTTCAAAAATGAAGAAATTATCCTTGTGACTCAATTAAATATATATTTTTTTAAAAATAAAAACTTTCAAGATATCATACAAAAGGACATTTTAACTAAACTTTCATGAGTCAATAGCATAAACATATTTATTAAATTGAATTTATCTTAATTGATGAAAATAGCAAAAGAGGATAATGTTCGATTGGACCAGACGGAGTCTGAAAACTTGCTCTGCTCTGGCGATAAAAACGATTCCGACCTAATCCCTAAATCTCACACTCATTTTCCGGCGCCGCCTCTATGGCGGAGCCACCAACCATGAACCCAGCCCCGCCTGTGGTGTCCTATGCACAGGCGGTGGCGAATAACACTGCCAAAGTGAATAGGAACTCGATCCCGATCGGAGCCGCCTTCAATCCAAAACCGAGAGTCGACCATCTCGGGGAACCAGGCCTTCACTTTTCCGATGAGGAATGTGATCGTCTGGAAGAGCCTCTGAAACATACCCTAGTTGGGAGGTTTCTACGGGCCAGACCCAGATTGGAAAAGCTCTGGAAGGATTTTCAAACGGCTGGCTTCGTGGGTAAATCGGAGATCTATTTGCTAAACAATAAGCAGGTACTAATACATTTTTATTTTGCAGAGGATTATTACAGGTGCTGGATGTACAAGGTTTGGAGCTTTGGATCGTACTCAATCCGGATTACGAAATGGAGCCCCGATTTCGACCCGAATGCTGATTCCCCAATTGTACCGGTATGGGTAGCTTTATATGGATTAAAAAGACAGTTTTTTGATGAACATGTCATTATGTCTATTAGAAATCTGATAGGACTGCCAGTTAAAATAGATCAGGCTACTTTGAATAAAACCCGACCACATGTAGCTAAAGTCTGTGTAGAACTGGATGTTACAAAACCTTTAATTGACAGAATTTGGCTTAGCTTTCGAAATATGGGTTATTGGCAGAAGATTGAATATGAAAGCCTTCCTTTTTATTGCCAAAAATGTTCAAAATTAGGTCACCACAGTGATATGTGCCAGTCTGAAAATAGGCCTAGAGTTAATAATCCATGGAAGCCTACTTTGATTGAGAATTATGAGACAAATGCTTCATCTTCTGGATTAGCCAACAAGGAAAAAAATGAAACACCAATTGATATTTCTAATGAAACTTTGGTTTAGAATATCTCCTTGGAAAAGAGAGGTTTTGTGGATGCAGGTACAGGCACTCTGGTTTGGAGAGAAAAAAAGAATCCAACAATATTAGAAAACCAACTGAGAGCCGAACAGAAAGGAAAGCAGGTCACAACAAATCCCAAAATCGATCAGACTGAACACCACAAGGTAATGACAGAAAAATCTCTTACTGTTGTCGTACAAGATTATAAAACAGATGATAATAATCTGTTAGAGAAGGATGCCAGTGATTCAAACACTGGCTCCTTAGAATTTAATGATCCAATTAATCTTACCTCAGGTGAAGAACCAGCTACAGAGATTCCTGACACACAACAAAACCAAGGAAACACGGGAGCAAAGATACCTGAAGAAAGGCAGAGTATCAACTTTACAACCGAAAACAGCTCAGATGGAAATCAGATAATAGAAAACCAAGGCTCAAACTTGGTGAAGCAAGGAATTGATGCTAAGAAAACAAGTCTGATGGTAAGTACAGGTATGAATACAACTTTATCTACTGAGGAACTAGCCATGATAAACAGTATGCCTGCTTTACCTAACTTGCAATGGTCACAAGAAAAAAGAGCTAAAGACACAGAAGGAGATTTCTTGTTAGAACCATTATATCAAGATAAAAACAGATTTGATAAATTGCTTTCATCTACCCTATCTGATATAAACTACCAGCCAGACCAAACTGTCAAGAAAAAACGAGTTAAAAAAGATTACACTGGATCACAAAAGACAGTTACCACTAGATCTCAAATTGACCCTAATACACTAGTTTAATTATGTCAAGTTTTAATTTATGTGTTTGGAATGCTAGAGGAATTAGGAACTTTAGAACACAAGCTAGGATACTAAGTATAAAAAGGAAAAATAAAATTGGATTATTTGTAATATTAGAACCTTTTCTGGATAGTACTCAAATCTCATCTGTTGCATTCACTCTAGGTTATAATAATTATCATGCACATCCTAGAAATAAAATCTGGATTTTATGGAATGATGAGTACAATATTACAATTACTGATACTCATGATCAATATATAAAGACAGATATAACACATACATCCTTAGATACTATGTGGCATGCATGTTTTATTTATGCTAGGCATAATACAGTTATTAGGAGAGAGTTATGGGCTGAATTGCAAGTGTATAGTAATCTTCCAACTGTATTTGTAGGGGACTTTAATACTGTGAGATTTGCTAATGAATGTATAGGTCAGTCTACACCAAACCTAGATTCAATGTTGGAATTTAATGAGTTTATAAATGAAAACAATTTAACTGAAATTCCAACATCGGGCAATTTGTTTACTGGGACTGGAAATAAAAGAATGAGATCAGGGAATATATGTACTGTTTGGGAAAGATTAGATAGAGGCCTAATATCACAATCTTTTCAAAAAAAATTTCCAAATAGCAGTATTAAAGTCAAGTCCAGACTGAACTCAGATCACTCTCCTCTAATACTCAGACTAGAAAATCATGGCATACAAAATATACCCAAGTCTTTTAAATTCCAAAACTGCTGGATATCTCATGATAATTTTTTAGATGTGGTAAAGAGTAATTGGAGAGAGGATACAGGATTATATGGAATGATGAATTTTTCTGTGAAGCTTAGAAGACTAAAAACTAGGCTCAGAATTTGGAACAAAGAGGATTTTGGAAATATCCAAGATAATGTGAAAATTGCTGAGGATGAGGTCATACAGAAAGAACTGAATCATCAAATAGTTAATTCAGGAACCAGTAGAACGGAATTACACCAAACCCAGGCTGAATTAACCATTGCACTATTAAGAGAAGAGACTTTTTGGAAACAAAAGTCTAGATTAAAATGGTTAGCTGAGGGAGATTTAAATACAAAATTTTTCCACTCCACTGTTAAGGCCAAACATGCTAAACAAAAAATAGCTTTGATTAAAAATTCAAATGATGACTGGATTACTAATCCAGATACTATTGGATCAGAAGCTGTTCATTTTTACCAAGGCCTTTTGACTAATGATATTTTTAGTGCTGATGAGAATATCACAGATGAGCTACTGCAGCACATACCAGAGCTGATAATTGAGGAGATGAATAAGGACATAATGAAGCAGGTGGACTCACAGGAGCTGAAAAAAATAGTATTCTCGATGGATGGAAATTCAGCTCCAGGACCTGATGGATTTTCAGGTACTTTCTATAAACATTGCTGGGAAATAGTTGAAAGGGACCTAATTGATGCAGTAAATGAGTTCTTGATAGGTGTACCAATCCCTAGAGCTATAACTGCTACTTTTATTACTCTTATACCAAAAAGACAAGTAAACACCATATTTTCTGATTTTCGACCTATCAGTCTGTGTAACTTCCTCAATAATTTTTTTTCTAGAGTCTATACTGATAGAATGAAGCCCATAATGCCATTATTGATCTCCCCTGAACAATCTGCATTTGTGCAGGGAAGAGAATTGGCTGATAATATACTCCTCATGCATGAATTAACTGATTATCTACATAATAAAACATGGGGATTTAATATATTCTTGAAACTTGACATGTTGAAAGCTTTTGATAGAGTCTCATGGAGTTTTTTAACTAAATTACTTCTAAAACTGGGCTTCAACACACACTTAGTATCAAATATTATGGGCAACATAAAAGCAGCAGCATTCTCAGTTTTAGTTTATGGAAAACCCTATGATTTTTTTAAGGCATCTAGAGGTATAAAACAGGGAGATCCATTGTCTCCATATCTGTTTATTATCCTAACAGAAGCTTTTACAAGATCACTGGGTTTTCTGTTTCAATGTGCTAAAATTGATTACTATAAACTGCCACATTTAGCTAAGAAAATAACAAGTCTGAGCTTTGCTGATGATACCATGGTTTTCTTAAAAGCTAATAAGCACAGTCTAGAAAACCTAATGGAGTTCTTAAATAAATATGAAAGAGTGTCTGGACAGAAGATAAATATTGAAAAATCCTCATATTTTATGTCTAATAAAGCTCCACAGGCCTATCATAGAATTGTTTCAGATACTACTGGCATACCTATAGGTGTTTTTCCTTTTAAATACTTAGGGTGTCCAATTTATACAGGAAGAAAGAAACAATCCTATTTTAAGCCAATTTTTGACACTATTTTATCTAAATTATTTGCTTGGCAAAATAAATGGTTAAATCAAGCTGGGAGACTTATATTAGCTAAACATGTGTTGTCTGCTATACCATTGTATGTGCTTACTATTTTAAAACCAACCAATGGGGTTTTGGATAGGCTACATATACTATTTGCAAAAAAAATTTGGAGAAGTTCTGAGCATGGTCAAAATAAAATATGGGGGTCATGGATAAATATGTGTTACCCAGTACTAGAAAATGGTCTTGGTCTGAGGAATTTGCATGTCTTAGTTGATGCCTTCTCACTGAAAATCTGGTGGAAACTGCAGAAAGGAGGATCTTTATGGTCTTCTTTTATGTGGTCTCTACCAGAGAGTAAAATGAAGTCTAAAACATGGCAAAGATACAAACAGATTGATGAGATTGCACAGGAAAATACTATCATTCAGATTGGTGCGGGTGATATTTCTTTTTGGGAAGCCAAATGGCTACAGGTTGGTAGGCTAATAACATTCTGGAATGATGATCTTGAACTTGTTCATCCTGAATTGACTGTAAAAGATTTTTGCTTCAGTCAACAGCAATTGATTACTGATATGGTATATGGTTTTCCCCAACACATTATTGACATTTTAGCAAAAGATTTTGTTATATATGAAGATTATAAGGACAAAATCATTTGGAAGCTTGAAACTGATGGTGAATTCACTATTTCTTCTGCATATGAACTTCTCAGACCAAAAAGATTGATTATCAATTCTTACAAATATATGTGGTGGAAGTATGTGCCTAAAAAAATATCAGTTTTCAACTGGAAACTGCTCAATAGATTGCTGCCAATTTCTGACATATTACAGGAGCAACATATATGTGTTATATCTATGTGTTGTTTTTGTAAAAATGAATCTGATGAGTTAGAACATGTGTTTCATGACTGCCCTATTATACAAGGTTTATGGATACACTTTCATAATATGCTAGACCTAGTTCCAGAAAATTTCAATAATCTATGGGATAGGTGCCTGTATTACTGGACCATAAACATGAAATATGAACTTCACAGGGTAATTGTTAGATCTTTGCCTTTTGTTATTAACTGTGTGATATGGTGCAGTAGAACAGCTTATTATTTTGACAATGTAGTCCCAAGTGCACAGAGAATGAAACAGAAGGCTCTTTATCTGTTACAAAGTATCATCAGAATCAACAAGCTAAGATGGGTCAGATCAGAAGCAACCAATTTACATCATGAGCTACTCCAGCTAGCACCAGTGGCTCCTATGGTGTGTAAACAGTTTAAGTTGGTAAAATGGAGGCTTCCTTCAGCTCACTACAAACTGAATACTGATGGATCATCACTAGGGAACCCTGGTCATGCTGGAGGAGGAATGGTGATCAGATCAGTGACAGGGCAAGTAATTAAAGCAAGGTCAATTTATTTGCAACATAAATCCAGCCTAGAAGCAGAAACCCTGGCCCTACTAGAAGGGATTCAGATGGCATATCATGAAGGTATAGAACATTTACAGGTGGAGGTTGACTCTCTGATATTACTGAAGATCATCAGAAGAGAGTTCAGAATTCCATGGAGAATTGAGCCTTATATCAGAGCCATATTTTCCTTAACAAGTGAGTTCTCTTCTTTATCCTTATCGCACATATACAGAGAAGCTAATTCAGTAGCAGATGCATTAGCAAATTTAGCAAGTAAAGAGAGAATGAATTCAATTTTTTCAAATGAAAACTTGCCAAATAATATTAAGGGGCTAGTCATTTTGGACAGTAGAGAGGTGCCTTACATAAGAGTATGATTTCAGTATCTACTGATATTTTCTTTGTACTTATTGCAGGCGCCAGGCCTGACCAGGACAAGATGAAAAGATCCAACAAAAAAGCAGAAAGAACAAAGATCATGAGCAGCTGCACCAGAAAGACTTGAAGCAAGAATGCTGTTAATTTTTAACATGCTTATTGTATGATTGTATGATTATTCAGGCTCAATAGCATAGATAAATAAATTATTGATCCCCGTGCTTGTCGGAAAATTTGGGCTTCGCATAGCGATCCCTAACATGCTTGCAAGTAGTGAGTCCTCCCATCGGCAGAATTGAATTTCGCATAGCGATCTCTAAATTGCTTGTGGGAGTAGACATGGGAATAGATAATTTATTTAACATATCTCTTTTGATACATTAATTTGTAACAATATTGTTTTAGATTTTTCCCTACGGGGTTTTTTTATGGGCTTGGTGAACCTAATAAATTTCACCCCACTTCGTGTGGTTCAAAAAAAAAAAAAGATAAAAGAAAAGAACCTCGAATGAGAAAATAAAACTATACGTACGAGATTTTAGAAAGAGAATTTTATGACTGAAATAATCTTTCTGTCCTCTGATCTCATCAAACAAAAAGGTTACAAAGTATGAATCAAATAGGGCTCTACAAAACTAACTATCCTAATTCAATGCAACTACTTTGAGTAGTTCTCTCTGAATTATTCTTTATTATCAAACTAAATTCTAATTAGTTTTCAGAAAAAAACCAAATTCTAATTAACTCTTTTTTAAAAAAAATTAAGACCACTCAATGAGTGGAGGGGTGTTTATTAGACTCCCTAAACCTTAAAAAGACCATAAAGGCCATGAGTTTTTCACTGTCAAAAGACAGTTACAACATGGAAGAGTCATAGGCTCTTGAAGCATAGTAATGCTTCCAAAAGGGGATAAAAGAATAAGGGGGCAAACCCTCTTCCTGAAGTATCTATTAATCCACCAAAAACAAGTTTGAAGCTTATTAGAGAATTGCGAAACAAAACTCGGAGCGGCACCAAAGTTGAGATGGGAAAAAATAGATACAGTAATCAAAACATCAGAAACACTATACAAGACTAAGGTTTTCTGAGAGCAAAAGCAGCATGTGACAAATTCTAATTAACTCAAAGGTAAAATATGGTAAAAACATCAACTAGTTTTATTACTCCAACAGAGTACACATTATAAAAGTCTCATGCGTGTAATTTATCTCAATTAGTTTGTGATTTCAAAAACAGATACTGAACTGATAAAATATCACAATAATTTTGATATTATTGTGATTGATTATTATATATTAGCATATTTTATTTGGTGTCTATGTATTATATAAAATATCAAGATTATTGTGATATTATATCATGAACCGTTAAAAATTTAAAAACTAGTGCCCATGTTTTCCCTTGGTGCATTAATCTTAAATTAATAAAATACTGTTATTACATTTCAAATGGACATGGTGATGGTGTATATATATAAAACCTGGTTATCGTGCAGTAAGTGCAGGGACAAAATATTGGTTAGGGGCGTGCGTGCATATATGTGCGTGCATTTGGTGGGTGAATTAATTAGAGACTAGGGTAATGAGCATTCAGAGAAGTTCTCAAATCATTTCAAAAGTTCCTAGTTAATCATTTCTCAGTTAAATCAGGCAATGTGGATTAAGGAGATGTTTTGAGTTCTTATGAGTTTTGAGTATATATATATATAGCATATATCTTTTCATCACAATGAAAAAGAGCGAAAATGAAGAATTTTCTTGGTATTACTGGAAATAAAGAGATGATCGAGTGGTTGTTGAAATATGGCAGACAGTGTGAGTTACCTTATATCTAGTTTAGCTGTAAATTTATTCCTATCAAAAGCTGATTCACATATGTGATACTTTTTCTGGAAATGCAGACATGTAAGAAAGCATTAGAGCTTGTAATTACCAGTGAATCATATCTAGAATAACTAAATGTCAATAACTATAGAGTAAAAATACACTATTATTCTATAGGTCAGCACGTGTTAAAATAAATTATCACTCAAACATATAAGAGCATCTTCAACGGTAAGCTACACTACATTGTAGCTTACATTAATTCAAGCTAATTTGCTAGCAAGTTGCAAAATTCTCCAATGGTTAGCAATAGTATAGATTAGCTTGTATGACACCACATATTTCTAATACACAACCATATACATTGAATTATTGATGTGAGGTCTACTAAATGAGACTCAAACTAGTTGCTTGCCAAGGCTAGTTGCTTGACAAAGCTAGTGCTTGTGTAGAGTAAAACAATGGTAAACTAGTGCTTAATAATTTATAAAAATTGCCAAGCAAGTCCAAAATGCAACCATTGGAGATGCTCTAATAGCGTCAAAATAAACTATCAAACTTGAATATAATTAGCTGTCAATGCGTGTTAAAATAATGCATTATATATCAATGTAGCACGTAATTAGCACGTGTTAAATAAATTATCATTTAAACCTAATAATAACGTCAAAATACACTATCAATCTCAAACCTAATGTGGATTTATTTTCAGAGACCTATCAAACTAGCCTATTTGTCACTATTAATTATTTAGGCTTCATTTGGGAATCAGCGTTTAACTGTTACCTATTAGCGGTTTCCATGAGCAGTTAACTGTTAGCGGATTATATTAACTGTTTTGACTAGCAGTTTGTTATATATGTGTTTGGTAAATTTCAAGAAGGTGGTAGCTGTTTAACTATATCAAATGACAGAAAAGGACACTAAAATATTTTTTTTCACACTAATATATATTATATTATTTAAAAGTAATTAATAGCTTTTTGTATATGTACTTGTCTCAAAAAATATCTTTAATCCAAATACATATAAAAGTACATATACAAATATTTTTGTATATTTTTTGATACAAGTACAAACACAAATATTTTAGATAAAAAATTAAAATATTTATGTACTTGTGATTTATGTTTTTGCGTATGCTTTTTATAAATTGAATATATAATAACAATTAGAATTTTATTTGAAGATGGTCGTTAAATTGTGTGATAAATTCAACTATAGGATAAGTATTAATCACACGGTAACAGAAAATAAATATCCAGTACACGTACTTAGCTTTAGAACCATTGAAATTCATTCCAAACGGCAATACTAAAAAGTAATTATGGAATTTAGAAAGGATAAAGTCGAAAATTTACTGTAAACATATTGGAACGCACCTTTTGGTAGCGTTTCAGAAAACCAGCGTTTTACATCAAATGGTTGGGAAAAAACTCTATTAACCAAACATTATAATTAGAGGTTTGACTTGTTACTTTACTATTTTTGACAAAATAACTAAACGCTGCTGAAAACTCTGTTCGACAAACGGGGCTTTAATGTGGATTTTATTTTCAGGCTAGTTACGCAAAAAATGGAGGAAAAAGAAAGGAATGTAACGTTAGGACCCTATGGCGGTTAACAAACTAATTAAAAAACTAAATTCAAAGCTAGGGTTGACCAAAATACCGGAGTAAAAAATGCTTGCAATTTAAAATTCATCATCATCAGAGTAGTTTTCATAATACATTGTTCATATATTTGATGTTGAAGAGTCCAGAAATTTCAAGACGATATTGTTGGTTATTTTGTAGAAGTCACTATATTTAAACACTTGCTCCAGCAGAAACAGAAACTGAGCAACAGTGATTGTGATGAAGTACAATTTGTGTGCGATCAAAGAAGATATTCGAGCGAATCAAAGATGATATTTGAAGAGATGTTCAGCTCCGATCTTATTAGATATATGATAGAGTTTTATTTTAGTTAGGATTAGTTTTAAATAAGGAAAGATTATATAGTTAGGAGACTAATTGCAGCTGTGATTAGCTAGATGAGAAGATCAGCAATACCGTGATTGAAGTACAGAGAATATCAACACGGCAGCATAGCATGGAGCTATAAATAGAGACGCAAGCTGCGAGAAGAAGTATCAAACTCAAGAGAAAGTATTCTGCATCCAGAATAGCTTTGTTGGAGCAGTGCTGAGTCGATCGCGTCAACAGGTCATTGATCGTGGTTTCAAGTTCAGAATCATACACCTTAATTCTTCGGGAGGAAGAGATTCAGCGTCAACGAGGTTGAGTTCGGAGGGAGTTCGATCAAGGCGAATCGGTAGCAAGGGGAACTTGCAAATTCACAAGGAGAGTAGAAAGATAAGTATTGAAGTTTAAACATCTTGTACTGTAATCTTTCGTACTAGTGAATTAATTCTGAACTGGGTTAACGCCCCGCAGAGTAGGTGTGTTTCACCGAACTGCGTAATCATTTCTGGTGTTCTTTCTTTCAGTGTTTAAACTCTGGCTCATGTTTAAACATACGTACTAGAATAGAAAGATTAGTTAAGAACTTTGTGAAACTGACTGGTAGAAATTTCAGATGTTATATCCACTGTTATTGCATTGAGTAAACACATTTTCTCCGGATGCAGTAGATGGAAAACTGTCAAAGAGATGCTGCAAATAATTTCTCAACGTCATGGTTTGTATAGGAATATGCTTCGAGAGAAAGGCTCCTTCCCTGCAGTCCAATCTACATCCTGATCCTCTTCAATGTTGTCATCTTTATCACCTTCCTCCTCGTCTTCATCATCACTGAAGTGCATCTTCTTTTCTTCTGGCACTTTTCTGTTGGTCTACTTCTTCAGTCACTTTCAAGTTCTTCGGTAAGAGGTGACCCTTTTTCAAAACGAGCAGATACATCTTTCAGAAATGGCTTTGCACCAGCCTTGACCGAAACCTAACAGCAACGCGCAATCTCAAGCTATCAAGAACATGGCTTCCTGTGATACGATTGCATTCCACCAGACTTGAAGGTTTTCGTATTTCTTGTTTGATGTAGTCAGTCATCAGCATGTTCAAGCAGCTGCAATGATGTCTGGCATTTGCATCACCATGCCTCATAATGATAGTGGTACACAGAAATAAGTTCTTTGATAAACTCGAGACTCAGAATCTTGGCGAGTATTACATTCTTTCCTGATCCAGAACCTACGAAATGGACCATTTCTGAAATAGTATGCTGCCCTGAAGAGAAGCCTCCTAAGAAAGTTTCCTCCTATCCAACTCCAGACGCCAATGAAAGGAATTGGTCTTGTTTTCCTTAAGGTATATATAAAAGCAAGTGGGCAGAAAATTCTCTCTCACCATCTTTCCCTTGTTTCTGAACGCAGGATATACCAGAATGAGCTCACCAGATTTCGTCAGAGAAGGAAGCTAATTAACTCTCGTATGAATTTCTTTGGGGATCTGGCCCCTCCTGGCCCTCTTAGGTACAGGATCCTCCAACCATCTCATTAATATACGAGATGATTCAAAATCAAATATCGTATTTTCAATTAAAATATATTCATTTTAAAATAATCATCTTAATTATATAATAACAGTTTAGAATGCATCGTTGATTCGCTTAAGATTACTGGCTATATATCAAGGGTGAAGGTTCTTACTGAAAGAGTGTAATTCACCATAGTTGGTGTGTCTGTATTATTATCAAATATATAGGATTACAAGAGTACAAATATAATGTATCTAGATTAGTCTAAATATGGTATATAAATATATATACAAATCAATCACAATTATCCTCATGATAATTGTGATATTCTATCACCCCTTCAAGCGAAACGTCAGATGAGAAGCCACGCTAAGTTTGGATCGTGAAGAGAGGGCCAGAAAGACCTTTAGTAATTAAATATGTCAGCAATCTGGAAGGAAGTAGGGAAATGACCAACACGAAACTTGCCGGAAATCACATAAATATATACAAATCAATCACAATTATCATGAGTTTGATCACTTACTCTGTGAGTTTGATATGATTATACTCATAAAAGATGAACGTGGAATTATAAATAGAGGAAGACATGCGGGCGAGTTTGTCCATGCGCGCTTAATCTATTTTTAAAAAGCCAGAAGAGTACTGTGACCCGCAAAATAGTCATATAGAGTCGAGTAAATTTTATAAAATAGTAATCATTTAGGTATAAAATGGAAGCAAGGTAAATTTATCTTAATAATTTTTTAAAAGTAAATCTAATCTTAATCAATTAATTACATGCACACGAATTGCAGACACACGTATTCATTAAAAAATGCATTTGCAGATTGATAATTTGAAATTTTATTAAATTACACGAACGAAGCACGGATATAATAATTATTTAACGTGGATTTTATTTCAGTCTAATAACGCAACAAATGGAGAGAAATGAAAGGACTCTAGCTAGGCAGCTTGAGAGTATTCAATAGTCACAAATCACAATGTTACAATTCCTTTTTATATATTAGAGACGCATAACTTATACTATATTAGACCTAAGTATGAAAATTTGAAAGCATGAATTTCATTTTCTGCTACATTTCTTAAATTACGGTTATACGACAACCCTATTAAAAATTAAAATGTAATACCGACATTAGTGGATTAAAATTATTTGTTTCAAGTTTTGATACATAGAGTAATGATTCACTCTATATAATTGAGTTATATAGATTATTTTTATTTATAAATTCAGCACATGTAATTTTGACTTTTAAAATATAGTATATATATACGATCTAAGGACCTGTTTAGTATACCCTATCTAATTATTTCTTTAGTTAAGTTTAGTATTTTTAATTCAGTTCATTTCACTTTTGTATATTTCAGTTCAATTAAATTCAGTTTAGTTTTTGTGAAATATGAATTGATGAAATTAAGCTAAAATTAGATGTACTATTAATTCTTGTGACAAGTGACTCAACTCACTTCTCTCTAAAAATTGATGCTCGTCCTTCTCTCTACACTGAATCACACGATGATTACACCATTTATGCACCATTCAGTGATAATTTCTCTACACATGAAAGAATGCATCCTTCGCTCTTTCTACACTAAATCACACGCGCCCTTCATACATGTTGGGCATCCCAGTAACTATAGAGACTACCAAGTGGAGTCTGGGAATATCCTTGACACTGCAAGCACTTCAGAAAATTGATCATGAAGATGCTAATTGTATGATACTTCATCATGAATTAAGGAAAAACTAGAGAAAAAGAGAGTAATCAGTGTCACCTTCAGGAGTGTCATCATACGACATTTCAGGAGTGTCACTTCGTATGACACTTCATGAGCGATATTCCCAATCATGAATTGTATGACACTAGAAGAGTATTCCCAACATACGAAATTGTTGCGATATCGCCAATAAAACTAATTCAAAAAAATTTCAGTGCATTACTTCCGAGCTCGTTACCTATACAACAAAGGAAAACCTGACGACATCGCATAAAATTAATGCGAATTGAAAGAGAAATGAAACTATCACTTGCGAATTTGTTACCTTTAAAACAAACTATAATTAAATTGCCAGCTTATGATTTCATAACGAATAAAAAACACTGCGTATCAACCGCCGTAAATAGGAATCTCATTTACGGCACATTTGTTTACGGAGTTAGTCTTCCGTCGTCTACAAGGCGCATTGACCGCCGCAAACCCTATCCGTGTCTCCTAGTGGGCCCTACCCAACGGTTTTTTATATATTTTATTTCATCGATTTCTTGTACTTTAACGGACAATTGTCAGGTCCAGAAAATTGAAAGGTATAGACATAAAACTAAATTAATTAAAAATGAATAGAATAGGTTTTAGTAAACAAATACCTCACTTCTCATTTCAAAGAAAATTTCGCCGGTCCCCTTGATTACATATTTATGAATATACTTGATACTTTTAACGGTTGATATGGAATCCAAATAATGATGAGAAGTACCAATTGTAGAGAAACCGAGTTATTTTTCAAATTTCTTGATTCTCAATGTTCTCCTTTATCTCTCCTTCTATGTTGCGGATATCCATCTTCAATATAGCATGAATGGCGTAGAAAGATGTGGATAGCATGCTTTACACTAACCTCTTGCATTTTTCTTGCATAGAGTTTTAGGGTTCAGCAAACCACACATTGAGTGAGTCATATTTTTGTAGACAATGATATACAAAATTTTAAAATGGGAATCTCGAGCACAAACAATTCTTCTATATGCTTCTGGTCCTAACGACTTACATTGTGGATTAAATTATCAACACATGACAATGTGATAGTTAAACCCTTTTTCTGGTACTTGATATAATATATATTTTATAGATAAGTGCATTCATAACTTTTTTTATATAAAAACAAACAACTCTTCTTTCAACAGATTAAGCTTGCCTTTAAAAACTCGAGCTACCAAAACTCACGCCTTCTTGTATCTCTGACCAATGCGGATCGCATGTCACTGTCAAGCGGACCATAATTTTGTATAATGCTGAAACACATCGGTGCTCTAGAGAGTGGTGGACGTTTGATAAGTCCATGACTTGTGTCTGTGGGCTTTGTTCAAGCATGTTTATGGGCCAAAAGTTTAGACTCGATATAAGTGGAAAGTGGGCTTAAAAGGTCCACCGACCTAGCCTAAATATGGCTTATGTATATTCTGAGTTGAATATATGGAATATATTTTCTCTAATTATGGGAATACAACAGTTATTACCATAGGTATTACAATCAAACTTGAATTAAAAAACCCGTTAATCTAAATTTTAGGGCACTATAAATAAAGGACTGGTATACCTCTCTATCTATCTTACACACAATACGCTCTAGTAGTTATCTGACATTTATTTTACAACACTTATGATTCTACCAGTAAGTTCCGGGATACCAGTCCCGGTATGAGTTGTCCAGGGAGAGCTGAAATCCTAGCCCGCGGCGGATCTCTCACCTAGAACCTGCAAAACAAAGCCCCCAGGGTCACCCGAGGGTAGACGCTCCGGCGTGATGATGAAGATTGGGCTTTATGCAGAGGAGAGAGAATATGAAGAAATACAGAGAGTATTTAAGTCTGATAGAACATACCTTTTACTGTTGATCACTCCTCTATTTATAATGGCAATGAGCAGAGAGGGTTTAAGCTAAGTGGTCCTTCCCCTGTCGCCTACTCGGGGTTAGGAGGTCATTTTCATGTCCTTCTTGTACCCGGGTAGGTCCAAGATAGCTGATGTCATGGGAGGACCACTAATGGGTTAGACTCTCTCTTCTCCTTTGCCAATAGGCTTCTCGGGCCAGTGTATGGGCTGAGGCCCATATCACAACTAGCCCCCCGAGACCCCGGTTTCCGGGGTTCGACCCGGGAAACCGGGTCTCCGAAAAGAAATCCAATCGGCAATGGTGTTGCCGGTCCGTGTCAGCACGCGCCCATTACGCGTTATTTGCGCGTGCGTCCCCTCGCAACCCGTTTTCAATTAATACTCATTATTGCGTTTCTCGAATGATGGGTCATCTTTTCCCAACTCCGAGAAATTTCTTTTACCTTTTCCCCTATAAATATCAGTTGAAGCCTGATTGACATTTTCATATCTTCAAGTGCGCTGTCCCTTTCTTTGCTTTTAAATCTTTTTTCTCTTACCTTTTGATTTTCCATCTGCTGGATATGAGTCGCAGTGCTGTGGCCGACGAACACGACCATTCCCTGGACTTATAACATACCTGGTGAAACCCTGGTATCCGTGGAGGTCCGGGAGCTGGTCAAGCGGATGTACATTCCGTTGGCTTACGACGCGAAGTTGGAGCCATTTAGTGGTGACATGGTGTCCCGTGCCTGCGTTCCCTGGCACCTCTTCCTCCACGGGCTCACCTTTCCTTTGCCCCCACCGTTCACCGAGTTTCTGGAGTATTACAACATGTCCCCGGAGCAGGTGCACCCCAATGCGGTTAGCGTTATGCTTGCTTTCCTCTACTCTTGCCATCAAGCGGGGGTAACCGGGACTGTTTCCTTTGTTCTAGAGTTTTTACTATTTTTCTGGCACTGCTGTCCCCAGGGAGTTCAATGTTCAGCGTTGTACAAAGACGAAGGTGATTTGTTTCGAGAGGCTCGACTCCGTCAAAACAAGCGACTGGATGAACAACTACTTCACCTTTGACGAAGAGAAGTATCCTGTTCCGGGTTGGAATCAACAACGGGTGGCGGAAATGAAGTGTGCCCTTCCCCCCGTTCAATTCCGCCAGGTAGCAGAGGGCTATAACCTGGTGTCCAAACACTTTGTGAGCCTGAAGGATTACCAGATGGTAGGAGGCTATGATTTCCCCCGGGAGGCGTATCCCGCGGCAGTGTTTACATGCCGTCGTTTGTACGCGAAGCGGAGCCTCTGTAAGTTTTTCGTTATTCTTTCTTTCTCTTGTTTTTTTTGACCCTTTGTTTCTGTTTTCAGCTATCTCCTCCAAACCACCACCAGCGATAGTCCCACCCGGGGCGAAGTTCGGTGGTGGGTCTGAGAGAGCTCCTTCTGAGAAGCTGAAAAAGATCAAGACCGGGGCAGATGACAGTACCCTGGAATTGAAGAAGATGAAGGCTGAGGGTGAGGGATCAAGTCAAAAAGCCCTTGGTCTTTCAGGTACCGGGAAGCTAGGGTGGAGGTTCCAGCATCCGCCAGCCGACGATCCCTAGCTTTCCCCGTTCCTTCTTCTGTGGCTCATCTGGCCAAGAAGAAGAAGACTGAGGCTCATTCCCACGATTCCTCCCGTGTTCCGAGGAAGGAAAAAGTGGATAAGTCCACAGCTGAAAGCCCTCTGGAGCCAGCGACCGAGATGAAGGGTGGTTCTTCTTCTCATATCGTTATGCTGGAAGACTCCTAGGTATGATTGTGTTATCCTTTTTCTTATTTTTTGTTTAAGTTGTCTTGTTTCTTTTTCGTTGTTGTTATCTTAATTGGATTCTTATCAATCTAGGATCATGCTGCCCACTTTTTGCCTACCCTGGGGTACGAGAATCAATCAACCAGGCTTGTGAATCCAGGGTGGCCAGTCTCACCCAAGAGGCAGAGACTCTGAAGTCTCAGAACGCCACTCTGTACAAGGACTTAGCTGCAGCTCACAAGGAACTCTCCCGGGTGAAGAGGGAGATGCAAACTGTTGGGGAGCGGGGAATGGCTCCCGCCCAGAAGGACTTGTGCTTGGCCTTCTTCAACCGGGTGTTCGTTAGCATTTCTTTTGAAGACAAGTTGCTTGCTCTTTGCAACACCTCCAATATGGCCATCCTCCATTCGGCTTATAAATCGGTCCGGGATTTCATTCCCAAGGAAAAGAGATGCGAGTTCTGGGATGCCTGGTATCGCCCCAAAACTGATGGAAGGTTCAACTATGCTGTGGATCAGCTGATGAAGGGGGGGTTGAAGGGATTGACCCCGGGGTGTTGTCGGTCTTCGAGGGCGCTGCAAGGATTGATCCCAATGATGTCTATTCTTTCACTGAGGATGCTGCTAAAATATCCAAGAATAGGAAGGACCCTGGTGAGGACGATCTCGCCTCCTTGGCCGACATAGAGACCCCACTGGCTTCAGCAGAAGAAGATGGGGGAGGTTCTGATGAGGAGGTTAAGTCTCCCAATCAGGTTGCTGATCAGGAGCCCTTGGCGGACGAGGAGGTCCAGCCTTCAACGGATGGTAACGAGGCTCGGGAGGATGAGCAATCACCCCAGGAGGATGACGAGGATACTGATTCGGATGTATAATCCAGATACTTTGTCCTCGTAATTTCAGTTTTATTTTTTTGTTTTGATTTCTGTTTTCCCCGGGCTCCTCCTCTTAAAAGTTCTCTTTTGTTATTCAGGGAGGGAAAAAGAGCTCCGGGGACGAAAGTGATGACTCTAATGATGTAAGAGTCTCTTCTTCTTTTTATCCTTTATAAACATAGTTTATCCTATCAAGTTGACACATGCCTGTATCTTTATATTTATTTTATTTTGTTTATGTAGCCCCGGGATAACCCTCCTGGTACTATTCCTACCGGGTCCATCCCGGAGAGTGAGACGTCGTGTCTCCGGTGTGTGGAGTTAGAAGAACAGCTAAGTCGTTGGCAATTGGACGACATCCAAACTCGTTATCTTCTAGTTCAATCCGGGATCGGGTCGGTGATAGATGAGTTCCCAGATGTTACTTCGTTAGTAACAAAGCTCCGGGAAATATCAAATCAATTCGGATCCCTTTCCCGGTGTCAATCCCTGGCGCGAGACCGGGTAAACACCGTTTTAGATGTGACAAGACCATTTCAATGCTACAAGCCGAGCATGATGCCTTCATATCCCGGCTCAAGGATGATTTGACTTGGTGTTGTCCGAACTTCCATTTTACTGCGATAAACTAAAGTGGTTAGAGAAGAGGGGCGATCCACTGAAAAGGAATTTTAAGCTGGAAAGGGAGAACCGGGAATTGGTAGCCCGGAACTTAATCTTTCGAGAGAACTTGGTTACTCTTCAACTAACTTATCACTTGACCGGGTTGCGCTTGGGCCGGGTCTCACCCCCGTTATATACTAACTTTCCCTGCGAGGTTGGGGCGTTGTTAGTGCGTATGTTTCGTATGGGTTGGAACGACCCCGAGTCCCGGTATCGTCCCGCTTTCGAGGAAACTGTCGCGTGGTGGCAGCGTCAAAGAGAAGGTCGTTATCTCCCCCCTTCTTTGGTACTCATTCCGAGTTGGTTTCTATAGATTTCACCGTGGAAAGGTATCTCGGGTTTCGCGTGTCTGTTGATCCGGAGGAATCTGCTCGAAGGGTGTCTAGACTCCGGGCAGACGCTGCCAGAATCAGGGCCTTTATAGCCTCCGAGGAGGCCGCCAAAGAGCAAAGACGTTTAGCCCGGGAAAAGAGCAAGGGAAAAAGCAAAGTTGTTGCCAAAAAGAAAAAGTCTCTCCGTGCCCGAGGACCCGTCATTATTCGAGCCCCCCGGAGGGTATCGTCGCCTGAAGTTTCATCCTCAGATGACGATTTTAATCCATATGACGAGGCTGGGCCTTCTGGTGCTGGTCCTTCAGGTTTTCCCCCGGCGGGGGAGTCTAATCCCCCGGGGAATGCGGATGCTCCTAATCAATCAAGTCATCCCCCTTCCCAGGATGACCATGCCCAATCCCCTTTTAGCTGGGATGGTCCTTCTTCTCCTCGTTGATTAAGTTTGCATAGTGTAGGTTTTAAAGTTGTAAATTTCCACAGTTATTCATTGCAAATCAATAGTATATGTTTTTATGTTCTTTCTTAATACTTGTTCAAGCATCGCTTAGTCTCCTTCTCCCCCGGGTTGCTTGTTCAAGCGTACCCATGTATGTTCTTAGCTGTTACCCGGGCACTTGTTCAAGCGTGCCCGTTTTATACTTTCGCATTAGCCCCCCGGGTGCTTGTTCAAGCTGTCCCGGTTTAGCTGATATCAAGAAAATAAAGTTTTCCAAGCAACTTCATAGACATAATCATAAAATGAAAACGCGGGCCATGGGACAACCTAGGCTCAACCCTTGCCAGAGGTTCCCATGCCGCTCTCATGCTACCATCCTAGGCATATCCCTTGCCAGAGGGGTAAATACAGAAATGAACTAGGCATAGTACCTACGTAAATTTGCAATGTTCCAGTGTCGCGGGACCTTCTTCCCGGCCTTATCCTGCAACTCGTAAGTTCCCCCGGGATGGGCTGCCGTCACCTTGTAGGGTCCTTCCCAATTGGGGGCTAACTTCCCGCTTGCAATTTGCTGGCTTTTATCATTCCGGCGCATCACCCACTCCCCCGGGGCGAACTTCTCCTTGCGCACTCGCCTATCGTGATATTTCTTTACCCGTTCCTTCACCCAGGCCTCGTGCAAGGCCGCTTTTTCCCGCTTCTCCAACAAATCCAGGTCTAGCAGCCGTTCATTCTGGTTTGCTTGCTCATCCAGGAACTTCGAGCGAAGACTGGGCACTCCAACTTCTGCCGGGATTACTACCTCCACCCCGTAAACCAAAATGTAGGGGGACTTGCCTGTGGCGGAACTCTCCGTCATTCTGCTTGCCCATAAGACACTTGGAAGTTCATCAACCCAGTTTCCACTCGCTCCCTGAAGACGCGTCTTGATTCCGTTGATAAGGGTCCAGTTGGTGACCTCGACCTGCCCATTAGCCCGAGGATGGTAGACCGAGGTTAGTTTCTGCTCAATCCCGTACTCCTTGCACCAGGATTTGAAAGGGTCATTCTCAAACTATGCCCTGTTATCCGTCACTATGAAACGGGGTATCCCATAACGACAGATAATGTTCTTCCAACAGAATTTCACGCAGGTACTTCCCCTAATGTTGGTCAACGGAGCTGCTTCTACCCATTTGCTAAAGTAATCAACAGCCACTATCAAATACTTGAAACCTCCGGGCGCTGTCGGGAACGGGCCTACTAGGTCCAAACCCCAACGGATGAAAGGCCAAGTCTCGGATATTCCAATCATCTCCCCTTGTGGCACATGGATCAAGGGTGCAAACTTCTGGCACTGTCCACAAGAGCGAACAACTTTTTGGGCGTCCTCGAACAGCGTGGGCCAATAATACCCCATGCACATGATTTTCCGGGCCACAGTCCGGGCCCCTTGATGACTCCCATTGGGACCCTCGTGTACTTCCTTCAACAGGTGGCGAGCTTCCTCTCCATCAACGCACTTCAGCCAAGGTTGAAGGTATCCACTTCGAATCAACTCCCCGTCCAGGACAGCATACCGGGGGGCCTTAACTCTGATCTTCCGGGCTTTAACTTTGTCGTCCGGCAGTGTTCCCTTCTCCAAGTACTCGAGGAGGGGCGTGATCCAGGATTCCGTTTCCCGAACCACTGTGACTTGGTCGGGGTACTCATATCCCCAGGTAGTTACCATCTCCATGAACAAATTTCGATCCTGGTCTGGCTTGAGATCCGACGAAGCCAGCTTGCTTAATGCATCCGCCTTACAGTTTTCCTCCCGGGGGATCTGTGTCACTGAAACCCGGAGGAAACCCTGCATCATCTTCTTCATCTTCTGCAAGTTTCTTTCCTTGGCCTCATACTCCCCATTGACTTGCTGCACCACAATGGCTGAGTCACTGTAGGCGTTTACCACCTTTGCACCTTCCTCCCGGGCCAAGCGTAACCCGGCTAGGAGGGCCTCATACTCGGCTTCGTTGTTGGTGGTTTTAAAATCAAATTGAAGGGCATATCGATACTCCTTCCCCCCGGGACTGACCAGCACAACCCCGGCCCCGCTTCCTCCTGCGTGGGAGGAGCCATCCAAATGCAGTTTCCACCCCGGCTCATTTTCTACCGGGTCTTTCACAACATTATCCGCCATTTCCACTAAGAAATCAGCCAAAGCCTGGCCTTTGATAGACTTCCTCACCTGGTAAGTGATCTCGTGCTCTCCCAACTCAATCGCCCACTTCATCATCCGGCCGACGCCTCCGGTTTCAGCATTACTTGGCGAAGTGGTTGATTTGTGAGGACCGTTATGGGGTGGCCTTGAAAATACGGGCGAAGTCTCCGGGACGCATGCACTAGGGCTAACAGTAAACGCTCTAGTGAAGAGTAACGCGTCTCCGGTCCTTGTAGGGCCCTGCTCACAAAATACACCGGGCTCTGCACCCTCCCGGATCCCCTAACTAAAGCCGCACTTATAGCTTGATATGTGGCCGCCAGGTACAGGAACAACTATTCTCCCGGGACCAGCTTGGATAGGGTGGGGAGGTTCCCCAGGTGCTCCTTCAACTCCTTGAACGCTTGCTCGCACTCGGGGGTCCATTCAAACTTCTTTGCTCGCCTCAGAAGAAAGGCAGCTGCTTCTCTGTCCCCCGCGCCAGGATTCCGCTCAATGCCGCCAAGGACCCTGTTAAGCGCTGCACATCCTTAACCTTGCTCGGGGAGGGCATGCTCAGGATTGCATCAACCTTCTCCGGGTTCACATCGACCCCCGGTTTGACACCATATACCCCAAGAACTTGCCTGCCGCCACCCCGATAGTGCTTTTTTCCGGGCTCAGCTTCAGGTTGACCCTCCTTAAAACAACAAACAGCTCCCGGATATCCTCCAAAAAAGCGTCATGCGTCCTGCTTTTGATCACCATGTCATCCACATAGACCTCCATAATCCTCCCGAGCTGATCTTTGAACACCCGATCCACCATACGCTCGTATGTGGCTCCTGCATTTTTAAGACCAAGTGGCATTTTCCTGTAGTAAAAAGTACCAAAGTCAGTAATAAAAGAGGTCTTCGGCCGGTCCTCCGGGGCCATGACAATCTGGTGATATCCCCGGTGTGCGTCAAAGAAAGCTAGGAGATGATAGCCTGTTATTGCTTCCACCAGTTGGTCAATGGACGGCAACGAGTAGCTGTCTTTAGGGCAACACTTGTTCAAGTCTGTAAAATCTATGCACATCCTCCAAGATCCATCATGTTTTTTCACCAGGACAGGGTTGGCAATCCACTCCGGGTGGGTGATTTCTTCAACCATGCCGGCATCCAGCATCCTTTTTACCTCCGACCGAACAAACTCCATCCGATCCGCTGCCAAGGCTCTTTTCTTCTGCCTGATGGGTTTCAGATCTGGATAGACATTCAGCCGGTGTATCGCAAACTCCTCTGGTATTCCCGTCAAGTCTTCTGTTCCCCACGAGAACACATCCTCATACTCCTTGAGCAACTCCCGTAGCTCCTCCTTCACATTCCCCGGGAGATGCTTCCCGACACTCACCTTTCCTCAGGATCCTACCTCCATGTCCTCCACTTCAAAGGATGCTGGGTCACCGTGCACTGCTCCCACCGTATTATCCTTCCCGGAACTCTCCCCGGGCTCCGAAGCGTGTACCCTCTCAGACCCTCCGGCCTTGGCATCCTTTATCGCGGTTAGCATGCAGCTGCGAGCAGTCGCTTGATTACCAATAACCGAAGCAATTTCCTGATCTGTCGGGAATTTCATGGTTATGTGGTAGGGAGAGCATACTGCCCGAACTTGCGTCAACCAGGGGAGGCCTATAATCATGTTGTACGGGGAGGAAGCATTTATGACCGTGAAGTTCCACAAAACGGTACATCTCTTGTTAATGTCCAAGTGATCGACAAGGGTTACCCGTAAGGCTATAACACCCAGGGGGTGAACTGCCCGGCCTGTGAAACCTGATAGCGGGGACAGACATGGCTTCAGGTTCTGGCGTCCAATGTGCAGCTGGTCAAAATAGTCGGCGAAAATGATCTCCACGCTACTCCCATCGTCCACAAAGACTCGTTTTATCACTACTCCTACTTCGGCGAAAATCACCATGGGATCAGAATGAGGCACCTGGGCTGGGACTGCATCCTCCTCTGAAAAGGTGATAGTTTCATCGTGTTTGAACCTCTTCCCCTGGATCTCCCCCGGGGGAACATATATGCTTTTAGCTTTCACCGCCGACAGTGTCTGTGCCCCATCTCCCACTATACCATTGATCACGTTTATCGTCCGGGGTGCTCCAGATCAAGGAGCTCCTGGTCTCTGAGCTTGTGGGGCGGGGTTGGGAGCAGGGTTAGCCTCCTCCGGGCGATTACCGCCTTGGCCTCGGTTGTTTCTCCAATTCCGCTTCCTTCCCTGTCCTGCTGGAGCTGCTACCGGGTGTGCTTCTCCCGCCACACAATCCCGGAGCTGACCCCGCTCCACCAATTTCTGAATATCCATGCACAGGACACGACAACATTCTGTAGTATGACCGTAAGACTTGTGAAGCTCACACCATTTCTGCACATTAGCCGGGGCCGGGACCCCTTGTATAACTGGGGGGTCCGTAAAGAGGCCCCGGTGGATGGCCAGAATCTCCGTCTTTGTCTTGGAGAGCGGAGTATACGTCGGTCTCACCACCAGTGTTTACCCCCCGGGCTCGGGTGCAACTCCTTGGGTCGGCGGGCGCCTTACTAGATCCTGGCGAACACCCTGGTGAGGAGTTGCCCGGAGCGTGGTAGTTTGGGTTGCCGTGGCTGTGATCACCCGCTGTTCGAAGTAACCAACGGTATTCATTCGGGTATGGTTAGCTTCGTGCACGGTGCAATGCATCTCTACTGTAAGCTGGAGGTGGTAGAAGGTTCCCGTCATGTTCTTCATCAACTCAATATAGAACATCTCATCTCTCAATCCGTTCACAAAGTTGTCGATCAAGGCCTTCTCATGTAAGTGCCTATCCTGGACCTTCATAGACTCGGCAATATACCGGACATAATACTGCCAAGTAGACTCCGTCTCCAACTGCCGCATGGCCAGAACCGTCGCCAGGTTCACAGAGTTTGTCTTCATGGCTGCATACTGATGGACCAGGACAGTAGCAAAGTCCCAGAAAGTCATCAACGAACCCTGGGGAAGACTCTTGAACCAGCTCAAACAGTTACCCCGGAAGTTGGAGGGTAATAGCTTGCACTGCAACGGCTCGTCGATGTCCCTGGCACCCATGACACTGAGATATGTGTGAACAAACTCCTCTGGATCCCCGTCCCCATTGTACGTCGGAACTCCATCAGGAGCCTTGATACCCATTGGCCACTTATAATTCAAAACCTCTGGAACCCACGGGGAGTGAGGACGCATCCCCCGCCTTCCCATCAGCCTACTCAACCGATCTTCAATGGAACCATCGTTGAACGGGGTGTTGTATCTGCCATAATATGATTGGGCCTGCAGGTTTAAACCATAGTGAGGTCTGCTGACCTGGGGGCATCTGTTGATCCGGGGGAAGTTGCTGACCCGGGGGTATCTGCTGACCTGGGGACATCTGCTGACCCGGGGGCACTTGCTGGTCTCTGGCCCCTACTCTGCCATCCTTTTCCAAGTCCACCACATCAGGTACTTTGTTATGAGCCGCTGCCTTGGCCGCTTTCCATGCTCGAAATTCTCCAAATTCCGCAGCATCAGTATGGATGGTCTCTAGGACTTGCTCCTTTTCATCCAGGTACTCCTCTCCGGAATCAAAATACTCCGGTTCGGATTCACCTCCATCTCCGAAAGTCTCCTGGTTCAACCTCTCCTTCTCTTGCCGGACATTTTCCCTCTGCTCCTTCTGCATCTCCCTGAGGGTATGCTCTGGCACCTTCTTCATTCCTCTGCGCTTTTCAACGGCCACACGGGCAGCCTCCTTGCGCGCCCGTTCCTTCTCCTCAGCCACTTTTCGCGCCTCCTGGGCAGCCGCGGCCCTCTCTGTTTTCGGGCCACCCTCTGCCTGACTAGCTTTGGTGGGAGGTTCTCCCCCTGTCTTTTTAGGCCTACCGCAAGGCATGACGAAGCAGAATGCGGTCCCACTGGGCGTGCCAACTGATGCTACCTGTAACCTCCGGGATACCAGCCCCGGTATGAGTTGTCCGGGGAGAGCTGGAATCCTAACCCGCGGCGGATCTCTCACCTAGAACCTGCAAAACAAAGCCCCCGGGGTAACCCGAGGGTAGACGCTCCGGCGTGACGATGAAGATTGGGCTTTATGCAGAGGAGAGAGAATATGAAGAAAGACGGAGAGTATTTAAGTCTGATAGAACATACCTATTACTGTTGATTACTCCTCTATTTATAATGGCAATGAGCAGAGAGGGTTTAAGCTTAGTGGTCATTCCCCTGTCGCCTACTCGGGGTAAGGAGGTCATTTTCATGTCCTTCTTGTACCCGGGTAGGTCCAAGATAACTGATGTCATGGGAGGACCACTAATGGGCTGGACTCTCTCTTCTCCTTTGCCAATAGGCTTCTCGGGCCAGTGTATGGGCTGAGGCCCATAGCACCAACTTATTTGTTAATGTTGTAATAAGGTGCTAATATGACATATGAGTGGGAAAGCACAATATTGTACAAAAAACTTATGTGGTTATAATTAGTTATAACAACACCACACATATAATATTGTAATATTCACATATCTCAACATTATCAACCATCACACAATACTTAAACTAAATTATTCTTAATCATTACTATGAATTTTTTACCGTTACAAACTTAATGTAGTTATAGAGTCAATACTGACACTAATACAATAATGTCCCCAAATCATTTTAGTGTCAAAATTGGGAAACAAGTTGCAGAATTACAGAGAACAAAAGGGAAGCTAGATATGCATCAAAATCAAAATGGAACTTACTCTTTAAAGTCAAAAGAATCAATTTAAAACTCTTATAAGAAAACCTATAAATTCATGGACATTAAATATAAAGATGCACTAACCAATAATGATGACAACATTTAATTACAACCTAAACATCATCTCCGTCAACATGTGACATGAACGTGGTCCCAAGAGCAAGCCATTCTCACATTTTGTTTTGTGAGAATGTGATCAACCTGAGGGAAATTTAGTATACATTAATTTCTTTTATATAAGAATAATAAGACGAGAACGGATTTGAAGCAGCAGTGTTCACCACTAAACTAAGCGCGGGAATTATCCCATAAGAAATTGCGGATGTGATTCGCATGGAGATGACTTTTCCACCATCATTATTTTATGTGATGGTCCATTTAACTGTTCATTTAGCTACTGAAGTGAAGCTTGGAGGGCCAGCTCATTACCGCTGGATGTATCCTATAGAGAGGTAATATGTTATTGTTAATGTTATGAAACGATTATTTCTAACATTTTTTACCTAATATTATATCATGTGTTGATTTATCGTAGGACTTAGGGAAACTAAAACGCTTCTGCAGTAATAGAAAAAAAAAACCAGAAGGCTCAGTTGCTTAAGGATATATAGCTGGTGAGTGTTGGGCATTTTGCTCAATATACTTAACGGAGTACATTGATCCAAAAACTAACCTAGTGTGTCGAAATGATGAGCCAGCTCAGGAAAATAAAGCTCCTGGATTGGAAATATTTCAAAGTGGAGGTCGTGCACTTGGGAAATGTACTCCAAAGATGTTTAATGATGAAATTAGAAAAGGCTCAACGATATGTGCTATTCAATTGATGCAAGGAAGTGATACCTTACTTGGAGTAAGATTATTCTCTGTTGCAAAAAATTTCATGTTGTTTGGCGTTCACCTAGAACATTCAATTTTGTTGTATCAACCAATTGCATGCAACATCTAAAATTGTGGAACAGACTCATCCTCACTTAGTACACGGAGGCGAACTTCATGGAATTCAGCGTATTCATAGTAATGAATTTCCCAAGTGGTTCTCGGGTTAGGTAAGGATAATCTAAATACATAGAGTTTAATCATACAAACATATTACCATTAGATGTATGAAATTCCTATTTTTTTCCAGGTTAAACAATGGCAGATTTCTGATGATGATCCTTTGTTAAAGGGTCTAAAAATTATGGGTAAATGACCAAATAATATAGGTCTTTCTTATGTGGGTTATATTGTGAATGGATTTAGGTTCCATACAAGTGAGTTGGAGCAGAGAAGAAAAACCCAAAACAGTGGAGTAATGGTCGATGCAACAACATGTTTTTTTAGTACCAGGGTTCAAGGATAGGGATCCAAGTACAGGGGAATTAGATTACTACAGGATTATAAATGATATTATAGAGCTTGACTATGCACATGGTAGAGTTGTTTTATTTGATTGTGATTGGGTATTTAAAGGTAGTGGAGTGAAAGTGGATGATCATGGTTTCACTATTGCTAACTTCTCTAATGTTAGGCGTCATGCTGAGCCTTTCATTTTACCTCACCAAGGTATACAAGTGTTCTATAATGATGATCCTATCAGTGATGTTTGGAAAGTCATCATAGTCACATCTGCAAGAAACGACTACAACGTTGAGCCACTAGATGATGTTAAAGGCTATCTACGGATCAATTTAGAAAATCCAGAACTAGCAACTGGAACTGGAAGTGATGAAGTCATATGGGTTAATTATGAGGATGAAGGCGACTCAACACCTCCTCATCCCTGGTACGGTGGTTAATTTCTGTTCAACTTGAAAATTCGGTATTATTTTTCTTCAGCTAATTTACCATGATATGCATGCTTGTTGATTCTGTGTATGTGATGTGATGCCCAACTCAGAGTGAGTAGTATTTTTTATGAAATTACAGAATACATTCTTGTTTTGCACACTGTAATGTATATTCTTCTTGTGTGTAGTGACTGAAAATTTTAATCTTTCCTTGTACAGAACATGTGCCAAATTCAACAGGATTGCATGCTGGTGCTATTTTTTCTTCTTGTCTGCTGGACTGCATCAAACTCCCAATTTTAGATTACGTCAGGGCATCTTTTATTTAGTTTTGTTCGAATTTCAGAGATTACTAGCCGAGAATGGATTTTAGTTTTGCTTAGCAGAAAATGATAAGTTTGATGGGTGCTCTGTATTCTTAAATGACCTCCAACCTATAAACTTGATTTCAGGATTCACCGGGAATCCCGTAACTCGGCTAGGGGAAATCACACTGCATGTACCAATTGCGGATAACCATCACAGCCTAACCCTCAAATGTGCCTTTGTGGTGGTCAATTCTATCACACTGTCAACATCATACTTGGTTGACCTTGGATGTGCCGAGTTAAGGTAGTTTGGTCCCCTTATCACCTCGTTATGAAACTTCCTACAAGCCAAGGAGTGGCTACAATAAGAAGAGATCAAGGGATAGTGAGGACATGCATGATTTCGGCTACCAAATGTGCAAGGCAGGGAAAAGATGAATCTTCTATACACAAAAATATCGACTACTCTGAGCCCAAACCTATAAAACTAAAAGAACGAGGAACTGTTGAAGTAGGCACTTTTTAATCCCCGAGATAAAACACACCTCTATGCTTTACTTAATCAATATGTTGACATTTTTTCTTAGAAACCAACAACTTAGTTAGGGTGCCGTCCCATTTGGCCGAACACCACTTGAACATAGACTGGATGCAAAATCGCATCAAACAGAAGCGTCACATCTTTACCTCGAGAAGAGGTGGATAAACTGCTCGAAACAAATGTGATTGAAAAATTTATCTACCCTAAATGAATGGCTAATCCAGTATTGGTCAAGAAATCTGATAGGAAGTGGCGAATATGCATTGACTTCACCAACCTAAATGATTGTTGCCCAAAAGATAGCTACCCTTTGCCCTCTATATATCGATCGTTTGGTTGAAGATATTGCAGGCTATCAAGTGTTGGCTTTCTTCGATACTCACCGAGGATATCAAATCCCGATGGCGGAGAAAGATAAAGAGAAAACCTCCGTTAACACAGACAATGGGATATGCCTTTTGGCCTAAAAAACGCATGAGTTACATACTAGCGGTTGATAGACAAGTTATTCAAGTCACAGATCAGACGAAACATGGAAAAATATGTCGACAATATGGTGGTGAAGAGCCGGAGCTATGAAGTTTCCAAAGGGAGTTAGAGGAAATATTAGTCACACTTAGGTCAGCTAATTTGAAGTTGAATGGCGCCATATGTACTATAGGAATTGGAACGGGTAAGTTTCTCTGATACATGGTATCCAACCGGAGAATCGAGGTGAACCTCGAGAAGATAGATGCCTTACCGAACATGCAATCCCCAAAAAACAGTTGAAGATATGCAAAAGCTAACAAGATCCTTTGCTGGCCTGAGCCGCTTTCTTTCGAAACGGGTCGAGAAACATTTACCTTTCTTCAACGTATTGAAGAAAGCTAACAAGTTTGAATGGTCCCATGAATGTGAAGGGGTTTTCCAAGAGTCGTAATGGCATTTGAAGCGTCTGCCTATGTTGCTAAAGAGAAGGGGGAAGTTATATTATATTATATTATATATATATATATAGATATATATATATATATTCCGACTGCAGCTAGGTTTTCTTTATAAAACCGTTATTGTCAAGGTATCATATAAAAGGTCAATTTTAACAAAACTTATATATATATATATATTGTAACTGCAGCTAGGTTTTTTTTATAAAACCGTTATCGTCAAGGTATCATATAAAAGGTCAATTTTAACAAAACTTTGGTTCAATAGCAAAAACATAGAGATTGACATAAGATATTATATTTATTTTAGTTGATGAAAATAGAAAAGAGGATAATGTTCGCTTCAATGTGATTGATGCCATAGAAATAATGTCATTGCGATGAATTATAAATTACTAACTTTTTACATACATTGTGACTATGTATATGGTTGTGATAAATCAACAAAATTACTTTTTTTCCTATGTTGTTGTGATTTAAGAGCTAGTTTCACGAATAGGTAATATAAATTACATTGGATAATATATGATTATAATTGATCAAACAATTAAAATACATTGGATAATATATGATGCTTTTAAAAAATGAAGAAATTGTAATTGTGACTCAATTAAATATATTTTAAAAAAACAATAAAATGTTCAAGATATCATACAAAAGGACACTTTTAACAAAACTTTCACGAGTCAATAGCATAAACATATAAATTAATATTAAATTTTGAGTTTTAATTGATGAAAATAGCAAAAAAGGATAATGTTCGCTTCAATGTGGTAGGTAGCTAGCGATGAATACAGAATATTTATATGAAGTTCACAATACCATTGTGAATTTGCGGTTTCATGACATACTATAGGAGTCATGTGTTACATATATTTCACAAATTCATAACGTAAATTAGACATATAAGTTGAATTTTTGACTTTAATCTTTCAAAAATTAGTAACACGTAGACATAATAGCATATCTTTCATGAATCAATAATGTACACAAAGTAAGTTGAATATTTGACTATACTATGATTGTTGAAAAATTAGCGCATCTTTCATAAAGCGGTAATGTAGACATATTTAGTTGAATACTTGAGGCCTTGTCCACTTAAGCTGAACTAAACTGAAAGGTGTTGAACTGAACTGAATGATGTTGAAAGATGCTTATTTTTTGAGACAATAAGGAACAGAATTGAATTGAAGTTTTTGAACTGAACTGAATCTGCTGAACTGAACTGAATCTGCTGAACTGAACTGAACTGAACTGAACTGAACTGAAAGTGCAGGTATAGGGCCATGACCTTTGAAAAATTATCCTATCTTTCACAAATCGGTAACGTATACATAATAACTTGAATATTTGACTATAATCGTTGAAAAATTAGCGTATCTTTTACGATTCAGTAACGTAAACTAGACAGACATAGTAAGTTGAATATTTGACTACAGACATTGAAAACTTAGCGTATCTTTCATGACTCGGTAACGTAGACCTATAAATAGTAAGTTGATATTTGATCACAATCGTTGAAAAATTAGCAAATCTTTCATGATTCGGTGACATAAATTAGACATAGGAAGTTGAACAATTGACTATAATTGATGAAAATTAGCGTATCTTTCATGATTTGGTAACGTAAACTAGGCATGGACAATTAGATATATCTTTTTCAATAAAAAAAATCCAAGGAAATATTGCTTGCAATAACAAATGGCCTAAAGGACTGAAAAAAAAAGAGAATTCAAATGGGGCTAAATGAATTATTAATCATACTCTATCCGTTTCAATCAAAATTTCTTACTTTTCTTTTTGGTCCGTTCCAATCAAAATTTCTTACTTTTTTTTGGTCAGTCTCAATCAAAATTTCTTACTTCTATATTTTCCTTTCTGACAAAGAAAAAAACTATGAGTTACACATTTACCCTTGTTAAATTATTTTTTTTGAGAAATGCCCTTACTAAATTTCTACATATAACTATAACTTTAACTTTAACTCATATTCTTCTTTTACCCTCTAAAAATGTAAACATAACATACAAAATACTCCCTCCTAAATATTGGAGTCGAAGTCAACTAATAAATTTTGGGGAGGAGGAAGGAAGTAGGTTAATTAATTAAGAAAATCCCAGGAATTATTACGCCCCACAAACATAAAAACCCCTCCTTGTTCTCATTTCTCCGGCCCTCACATAAAAACATCGACATCACCCCTTTTCCTCACAGTTTTTAACTGTTTCACAACATCACTCAAAATGGCGGTTCCTCTGTGGATGATTGCTATGGGCTCTGAGAGGTTGCTCCTCGACATGAACCGCCTGTTCACTTTACTCTTCCACCAGGTTTTTTTTAAATCACTTCTTTTCTGAATGTTTTTATCATCTTTCTACGTTCTACCCTAACAATTTATTCTTTTTTCGTTTGCTTGTGTTTGCAGGGAGTTCTTGATGAGCAATTTGTGCGGGTGCAGCAACTCCAGGATGAGGAATCTCCCAACATCGTGGCTGAGGTGCTGACTCTCTATTTCCATGCATCTGAGAGGCGCATCCGAAATCTCCGAAAATTGTTGTACGTACCCATTTCTATATATGTGTCCAGTATCTGGAATTCAGTTAGTTCATGTTAAAAAACTATGTCATTTTTAAACATGAACACGGTGACTGGTTTTGATTAATTTTGGATTAAAAAATACAGGATTGGTATGGGGCCTATGGACTACAAGAGAATGGAGATCCTTTTGAATCAACAGATAGGGAGCAGTTCGAGCATTGGAGCAAACAGAGTCAGAAATGTTTGTATCGCCTTTCTGGCTGCTTATGAGCAATTCAATAGACCTGGGTACCCCCTCTTCTGTCTTCATCTTGTTCCTCTCTTTTTTCTCCTACGCATTCCTGCATTTTTAGTTTTTTTACAATTAATGTTTACCACTTGTATTTTATTTTCTAATTTTCTTTTTACATACCTTCCTTCATATATAAGGAAATAAATTCTCCAAAACATGAATTTTTGGGACTATGATTGCTATTGATAAAACAGGTTTTAGTTGTTCTCTTTTTTAATTACTACTTGGTGTATCTTTATCTGACTTCTATTTGCACGTTAGTGTATTTTACTGCATCGAGCTTTTGTTTTGTTTTGCTTTCTGAAAGTTTTCTAATGCATTTTATTTTGTATGGTTTTGATTGTTTTTTTAGATGTCTGAGAGCCTTGGAGATGCTGAAGCATGAATATTGCTATTTTAAGAACAAGATGTATGAACTATTCCAGGTACAATGCATTAACAACACATGTTCATAAGTCTTTTTGTAAGCTATAAACATTCATAGTCTGTAGCTAAAATGAATGTGTTTTGATGATTTCAGCTGGAACAACAAATAATGCTTGCCACTGGGGTCAGATATATTCCAATAGTGCAACCCCCACAGCAGAATCAAGCAAATTAAATGGAGCTGATCAAAGTTAGGAAATGGTGGGATTTGTTGTTGAGGAAGAATCGCAATGCATTTATTTGTGTTAGCAGGAAGTGGATTACTTGATCTGTGTCTGTAGTGCAAATTTTGGCTCTGAGAAACCGTGAAGTGGCAACTTCTGATGTTGATTTGTCGAAACAAGTTTTAAGCTTTTATTAATGTGTGTTGTATGTTTTTCTGAACTTGGAAACTGGAATGCACCCATTTTCGCTTTTTTTCCAATTATCTTGCAAGTTTCAACATATATTACTGTTGGGTGTTGCTATTTAACTACATCACGTTAGAGAGGTAAATAACTCTAGGATAATAATAAGTTGGTAAGATATGAGAATATACCTAGAAATCATGAGTATACCTAGATTTGATCAATTTATCAACTTGGATCAAATATCCAGTTGTAAAGTTCTTGACTTTGTTTGTTATCAATTTTGTGGACATTCACAACTATGCTGGAAAGTTGTGAAATTGGACAGTATTTGAAGATCAGTTATCTTAAGCAATGAAATATTATCATGAGATTAATGTCGTCAGAATCCAAGATCAATTCATTAATTATGAGAAAGAAATACTGGGATGAATTGATATAGTTGGAAAAGAATATCAGAATATGGAAAGCAAAGCGTGGTCGTTAGGAAAGACAAGGTCTTGCTTTATATGTGCTTAATATGTGAGTTAAGCAATACCATTTTTGATGTGGAATATCCCATGAATGTTGAATGCAGTCGTGTAACATATCCAATCATGAATCATGAGGAGTGAATGATTTGGTAAATATGGAAGAAGAATATTCGGGTGTTATTATGGGTAAACAGCGAAACATGTTTAAACATAGTCCTTCAGGGTTTCGAATATTTGTGTGAATCGAAGATTGCAAACCGAGTCACTGTCATTTTGTTTGAGTACAACTCTTGTGCGATCAAATCAAGATATTCAAAGATATTCAGTTCTGATTAGACTAGGAATATACTGATGAGTTGTATGTTAGTTAAGATTAGTCTTATTCTGTAGAATAAGGAAAATTTATATTTCCTACAGATTAGCTATAGAAGTAGAATATAGCATGGAGACTAAATCCAGCCATGATTATCCAAACAAGGAAGATCAGCACAGCCGTGATTAACGACGAGAAGATCAACACGGCAACACGACATCGAGCTATAAAAGCAAGACGCAAGCTTAGAAGAAAAGTGTCAAACTTCATACAAAGTATTCTGCATCCAGAATAGCTTTACATTCGAAGGAGCTTGAGTCGACCAATCAACAGCCTCTGCCTTCACCGGAGTCTGGAAACCACACGCCTTGAAACCTCGGGAGAGGTAGTCATAGAAAGTTGAGTGAGGAGTTCGGTCTAGTTAAGTGAGGAGTTTGACATTGACCGACACATGAGGGGAGCTCACAAATTCACAAGAACAGATAAGTCATAGATAGTTTAAATTGAGGGACTTTTTAATTATATTGATTATCTAGTGAATTGTTTCTGGACTGGGCAAGGCCCCACAGATGTAGGTGTTTTAGCACTGAACCGCGTGAACAATTCTTGTGTTATTTTACATTTATTTTCTGCATATGCATGTTTAAATATTACTGTTTCCATGTTTAAACATAGGTTTAAATGTTAGACTAAGACACGAGATTAGCATTGAAAGTTTCATAAACTAGGTTGGTAGAAATTTCAATCCAGTCACAGTATTTTGGTATTATAATGTCGCTGCATAGTTCGATATCATAATGTAAAATGCGGAATTCGTTAGTGCAGGATTTGGCACTGTTGTATGGGAACCGGATAATATCTTCCAAGCACATATTAGATACGCTTTCCTAAAAGAAATTTACCGACCCACTAAGAACAACAGGTTGCACCGTAACTCTTTTGAGATACGAAGAAGAACACATTAGATCTTGGTTGTTATCAAGAAACAATAACACAAGAGTTTGTGTAGATTTATGTCTAAAGACAAGAAATAGTTCTGCAGTACACTATTTCCAAAGCAAGTAAGATAACTTGTATTCCTATTGTTTTATTAGTTACTCATACATGTGGCTTACCGCTCCTTATATAGGAAGTGATTCGTAAGGATATCACTCTTCATATGATTTGTATAGACACAACTCTACAAAGAGACACATTCAACTCTTGAATGCTACATTGAATGTTATGTTAATGGATGCAACCATTCACATTATTTATATAATTATTTATATATCCTCAAGTATACATACACTCAAACTCCACAACTCCTGTGTATCATACTCCACATATATACCACGGATTCATTTTACTATAATGTTCCAACAATCCTCCCCCATTTATAGTATAAATGTTTCCAATTCGTAGCCTTGCATTTTAGACAAAAATAAACAAAACTTATGCATAATGAAAATATCACGAAGATTGAATTTTCACTTAGTATAACATACTTGACAGTATCTCGGATTGAAATGATTGACCAGACATTGAATCATACAACCACTACGAAGCACTGAAGATTTCATACACACAAATCTAAGACAAACTACATTGTATACTTGACTCTTTTAAAATATAGGCCATGAGTCCATATCCATTTCAAGCGTTCCAAGTCAAACCCCAAATTGGTGAAGCGGCTAAACCTCTTTACTCATATAGGTAAACCTTAAAAATCCATGCTCCTGCAACTTGAGCAAATCTACCTAAGTTTATTAAGATGTTAATCATCCTCCCTTCATTGCAGAAATACATGCACTCACCTAGGGATAAATACGGATTCGTAGTGCACCAAATTTCAAGTAAAGTTGGATCCTCATTTGAATTCAAGATCTTGCGTTATACAAGACGTCGAATTTAGTTTTCTTCACTTGTCCTTTAATTTGGGTTTGCAACCCATCTCTTTTAAATATCAAATGTCTTTGAATCCATCTAAAGGAGATGCAATCCCTTTTCAAAGAAGAACCACCACAGTTCCAACATAAACACATGCTCTAAATGCATTTCGTATTGGATTGTCTCAGGCATTTCTTGTACTACTATAACATCCAAAACAAGATTACTCTAGATTCTATTGAATCACAAATCTTTAAGGTTTTGGATTTCTTTAAATTACATACAAGATTTTTCTGATTCCATGTTGGTGTTTTGTGAAACACGAGTATTTAAGTATAATTGGATTTGAGTACTAGTGAGCTCGGGACGTTATAACAAGCTTTGGCGGTGCGGAGTGCACACTTGTATAAACCAATCCACAAGTGTTTTGGTTTAGGTTACTTGGTTACCAAATTGGTGTAACCAAGTGGTTTGATACGTACGTATAATTACTTACCAAACTGGTGTAACCAAGTGGTTTGGTATGTACGTACAGTTACTCCAACTTGACAGGATTGGACTGAGAGCGCCTGCAGTTACCTATGGTTGGTTGTAGATCGGTACATAGTTACTGCAGTTACCTCATCCTTATCAGGACGGTTGTGGTTTGGTATTTATGAGGTTTCCCTATAAATACACATGCTTTAATACATGGAAATGTACAGAATACAAAACAGTAAAGTTTAACCATCCAAAAACATAAATACTCAGAGGTTTCTTCTTGTTTCAAGCCTAGATTCAAGAAGGTTCGATAGTTTTATCCTGCGAGAGAATTCGTGTAACCTGAGTTAATAGGGTCGAATTATTCTCAAAGGAAAGCGAGAGTTTTAACGTGACTCTATCGATATCCAGATACATCACAATCACCCTGTTTATACCCTTTTTACCCAACATTCCATCGAAACACATATCTAATAGGTTTTGAATGTCTTTAGAAACCTAACAAGATTTTTTAATTTTAAATCCATTGAATCACAAATATTTAGGTTTTGAATTTCCTCAAAATCACACAAAAGATTTTCCAGATTCAATTAAACCACAAATCTACTAGGTCGAATAGACATTTATAACCTAAAATAGTATATATATTTCACTAATAATAATTAGAATTTTTAACGTACCAAATTCATGTCATATGGTTTCCTCATGGTTTATCATGACCAAAACCAAAAACTCATTTTCTCGAGACATATGACAATAAAATAAATACATTTTCACCTTAGCATCATGCCCATTCATGAAATTAAGTTATCAATTTATTTTACAATAAAATAACTAAACCCACATATCATATCATGTGTGTATATTAGTTCAAACTTACAAAAGTGCACACGACTTTAACCACAATTGCATAAATAAAACATGCAATTTTTCAAATATGACTTCAACTATAGCAATATATTGCCAATTCTACCAAAACATGATTGTCTCTTTCATCAAGCCAATTTATATATATATATATATATATATATATAAATTGCTATATATTTACCACCATAATTAATTTTTTCAATGCAATTAAGCAAACCCATTATATTTATGGCCTATCATGTATATAAAGAATTCAACAATTCAACTTGTGCTAATAAAGTGATCACAAGTATATTATTATTCAAACTCCATGCAAATCATGCAAAACAATTAATTAACATAGTATTAAACACAACATAATACTTAATTAATTTTCATATATCAAAAGATTCTATCATCCTTCAATTTATATCAAGCAATCACTTTATTTATATAAAATATAAATAAGAATTAAATCAAAACTTACGACAAAGTGCTAGCAATTTCATGATTTTGTTTATTCCACTATGTGCTACACGAACTCCTCCCCTCATAGCAGTAGACCTGTCTAGACCAAACTACACTTGTAATACGTCAAAATGCATTCCATCTAGTTCTTCGACGCGTATCCTCTACAACTCGTTATCATCAACGGAAATAGTAGTCATCTCTATCGAGAAAGAAGCCATTATCCACGTATAAATTTCTTTCAGATTGTTAGTGCAGGATTTGGCACTGTTGTATGGGAACCGGATAATATCTTCCAAACACATATTAGATACGCTTTCCTAAAAGAAATTTACCGACCCACTAAGAACAACAGGTTGCACGGTAACTCTTTTGAGATACGAAGAAGAACACATTAGATCTTGGTTGTTATCAAGAAACAATAACACAAGAGTTTGTATATATTTATGTCTAAAGACAAGAAATAATTCTGCAGTACACTATTTCCAAAGCAAGTAAGATAACTTGTATTCCTATTGTTTTATTAGTTACTCATACATGTGGCTTACCGCTCCTTATATAGGAAGTGATTCGTAAGGATATCACTCTTCATATGATTTGTATAGACATAACTCTACAAAGAGACACATTCAACTCTTGTATGCTACATTGAATGTTATGTTAATGGATGCAACCATTCACATTATTTATATAATTATTTATATATCCTCAAGTATACATACACTCAAACTCCACAATTCCTGTGTATCATACTCCACATATATACCACGAATTCATTTTACTATAAATGTTCCAACAGAATTGAAGAACACTACAATTGGTAACGCAGTTCGGTGGAATTCACCTATATCTGCGGGGCTGCAATGACTAACTTGAAAGATTCACTAGAATGCCCGGTAACCGTACAAAATACTTTTGCTACTAAACCCTAAATCTATTTTGAATTAAGCTGCAACTTCTCAAGTTGCTTCAAACATGAGCTTCCTTCAACGTTGTTCTCGGTTGTTGATCTGTTGAGCGAACCTCGGAACTTGGTTCAGCTTCTTCGTCGATTCTCCAGTGCACAATCCCAAACACCCGGTTAATGCTTCTGCTTCAATGCTTGCTGAATCGATATAGAATAACACCTTGAGATTCTTCTTTTATAAACTAGCCTAGATATATAAACTAATATATTTTTGATTCTATAAATATATTCCCAACTATATATATTTACTTTTTACCTTTTTAATATACATAGAAATGTTAATCCAAATGTTGTATTAATTTATACTATTAAAATAAGATATACTTGAATAGACCGCGAAACACTTAGAATAATACATCACTATATAAATTCTCCACTATAATCCTAATTTATCATAACATATCTAAGTAATGATTCAAGACTTTGATGTCTTACTGATCAAATTATAATCCCAAAACTTTCTTGGGTAGTAAATGTGGTAAACATATATTAATATTACCGAAATATTATGAAAGTTCGATGTTCAACTTATAGTAAAACATGTTTTATCATAAATTTATAATTTCCAAGTACAAAATATAAGATCAAATTTGAAGGTACAACATTTAAGTTAATTAAAAAATGGTTAGAAAAATTAAACTTCCATGAGACCAACCCATAATTGTATTGTATTCTTAGTGATGTTAAAATTAAATATAAATCTTTAAGGGGTTTATATTGGTGTAAATTCGTTGCTTTTATTTTTTCTTTTCTCTTTGATTATATGCAATTATGTGTCGATAGGAATTCTTTGCAAGAACTTCTCTGTGGGCACTAGCAGGATGGGAAAAATAGGCCAGATACATTTCAAAATACCGTGATCAAAAGGGCCGGGGGTGACGATAAGGCCCAGGTAAAGATTAAATTTTTGCATTTTTGATGAACAATGGTGGTAAATATTCAATTTCTAGACCTTAATAAACACGATGATCAAATCAGTTTGAATTTTTATTTGAATTTCCTTTTTATATATTAGCCATCTGACATTGGAATGAGTAAATTGTTTTAGTTTTTTAATCTGTTTAAAGACGTTGTTTCATTATTATTTTCTCAAATATGGCTTAGATTACATGTCTGTGCTTTTGTTGTAGATGCTTTTCTCACATGTCAAGTTTTAATTTTAGTTTTAGTTTAAATCTCATATGTCAAAGTAGCGAGGGTATTCAAATTAGTTTGTTAAACTTTTCAGGTTAACTCAAATTGAATGTTAAAACTTTAACTAAATTATTTTGAATACTCACAATACTTTAATCAAACTTCCAAACAAATGAGGTGAATAAACTAATTCTATTCATGATTAGCTAGCTAGTGAAATAGTGATATTCTTATGATAAAAAAATTAATGGGGAGCAATTTAGTGATCGAGTAAACAAATATCGAAACACAACTTATCCATCCATTGATTTCATAATAAAAATAAAATTCACTTAACTAACATACATGTAAAACAATTGGCAACAGAGGAACCTGTAACTAGTTCCTTGTGATTGTTAATGGTCTCCATTGGTCTTTTGAGCAATGCTTATAGTGGATCTTGTTTCATGTGTCTGTTCACCCAGCCTGCACAGAAAGAGAAAAGTAAGAAGCACTTGTCTTCAACTAGTTCTAACAGATGGAGTGCCGATTTTATCCAATGTAAGGTTTCCAGATATATTGGCAAGGGGGTTGGATAGAGAAACTGTGGTGGTTACTCTATCTCGCAAGCTTAGTTTAGCAAGAAAATCTGCAGGTTTGTTGGCCTCTCTCAATACGTGCACAACATGATGTATGGAATGTAGTGCATGCATGTCAGTACAGAATACAGATAGAAAAATATTGCCAATTATTCTTCTAAGGTTTGATGATATCTCACTACTGGAGGAGTACAAGAAGAACGGCGGGGAATTTGGGAAAGCACAGCGTTACCCACCCTGCTGTGACTTGAGCCGTCGTGGTTCGCGAAGCGAAGCACAGCGTTTCCCCCTGCTGTGCTTCTATTTCTGATTTCGGAAATCGGTCCGGAAAACATATTTCCGATTTCGTAAATGTTTAAGGAATTGATTAAAAAAACACTAACCGAATTGGCCGGTGAAATCAAAAGGGTAAATGCAGTCAGTCTCAGTCTTCTTTTCTTGTCCCAGCCTTCTTTTCTTGTCCAGCCTCTGCAAGTATATATAAACAACTGAAATTTTGAGATCAATTTTATCAAAACATAGAACAACTACACTAAAATATGTTAGACATAAATAAATCACTGACTGTATTTGATCGATCGCATTGCATCACTCGTCGACAAGCTATTATGCATCGCAGTCCAGCTACAACCACTTTTTGTGCTACACCACTTCCTAGCTAACTTGTTAGGCAAAACAAAGTTTACACAATTAGACTTCATTCTGAGTGGTATTGAAAATATGCTATGGGTTAGAGAGTAGTATTGAGACTTGAGCCAGTTTGTGTTAGTTAGGATTTATCTAGGATTTGTCATATTACTCTTGTACTGCTTATATATTCATGAATAATACACCACCTCGATTATTGAGGTTTCCCCTCTATCATGGTATCATTTGCAAAACGGTCCTAAACCCTAGTTTATATCAAATTCAAAGTTCATCCTCCATAGTGACACCGCACCGCCGCCATAGTGTCGTTGACGCTGTCGTCCACCACAGCCGCCGTCACTTTCATCCTCCATCGATTGCCCCATTGCCAATTGGCTTGTCAGCCGCCATCCTCCATCCCCACAATCGCGGCCATCTTCGACATCCTGCTATCCACTGCTCACCAACGCGACCGTCCGTCATCGCCTCCGCTAGTTAGACTGTGGCCATCGCAGTCGCTGTCACCGTCCTTTCCCAGATTCACTCACCTGCTATAAGCGCGTGTTGTAGACGGCCGGTTCTGCTCCTGCCCGCGCATCGCGCGGCCCTGCTCCTGCCCGCGCATCACGCGGCTCCGCACCTGCGCTCCGCTCCTGCCCGCGCGTCGCGCGGCTCTGCTGCCTATCGCGCCACGCGCGGCTCTGCTGCCTATCGCGCCACGCGCGGCTCTGCTGCCATTCGCGTCAAGCGCGGTCGTACTGCCATCGCGCATTGCGCTGATATTCACAGCATGTCTTCTGTTGCTGTTTGTGGACCAGTAACACTTGTTATTTTGGAAATATGGTTAAATTAGCGACGCTGTCTCGAATATGTAATAAATTACGGTTATACGACAACCCTATTAAAAATTAAAATGTAATACCTACATTAGTGGATTAAAATTATTTGTTTCAAGTTTTGATACATAGAGTAATAATTCACACAATATAATTGAGTTATATAAATTATTTTTATTTATAAAATCAGCACGTGTAATTTTGACTTTTAAAATATAGTATATATATACGATCTAAAAACCTGTTTAGTATACCCTATCTAATTATTTCTTTAGTTTTGTTTAGTATTTTAATTCAGATCATTTCACTTTTGTATATTTCAGTTTAGTTTTTGTGAAATATGAATTGATGAAATTAAGCTAAAATTAGATGTACTATAAATTCTTGTGACAAGTGACTCAACTCACATCTCCCTAAAAATTGATGCTCTGCCTTCTCTCTACACTGAATCACACGATGATTACACCATTTATGCACCATTCAGTGATAATTTCTCTATACATGAAAGAATGCATCCTTCACTCTTTCTACACTAAATCACACGCGCCCTTCATACATGTTGGGCATCCCAGTAACTATAGAGACTACCAAGTGGAGTCTGGGAATATCCTTAGACACTGCAAGCACTTCATAAAATTGATCATGAAGATGCTAATTGTATGATACTTCAACATGAATTAAGGAAAAACTAGAGAAAAAGAGAGTAATCAGTGTCACCTTCAGGAGTGTCATCATACGACATTTCAGGAGTGTCACTTTGTATGACACTTCATGAGTGATATTCCCAATCATGAATTGTATGACACTTCAAGAGTATTCCCAACATACGAAATTGTTGCGATATCACCAACAAAACTAATTCAAACAAATTTCAGTGCATTACTTCCGAGCTCGTTACCTATACAACAAAGGAAAACCTGACGACATCGCATAAAATTAATGCGAATTGAAAGAGAGATGAAACTATCACTTGCGAATTTGTTACCTTCAAAACAAACTATAATTAAATTGCCAGCTTATGATTTCATAACTGATAAAAAATACTGCGTATCAACCGCCGTAAATCGGAATCTCATTTACGGCACATTTGTTTACGGAGTTAGTCTTCCGTCGTCTACAAGGCGGACTGACCGCCGTAAACCCTATCCGTGTCTCCTAGTGGGCCCTAACCAACGGTGTTTTATACATTTTATTTCATCGATTTCTTGTACTTTTACGGACAATTGTCAGGCAGAAAATTGAAAGGCATAGACATAAAACTAAATTAATTAAAAATGAATAGAATAGTTTTTAGTAAAAAAATACCTCACTTCTCATTTCAAAGCAAATTTCGCCGGTCCCCTTGATTACATATTTATGAATATACTTGATACTTTTAACAGTTGATATGGAATCCAAATATTAATGAGATGTACCAATTGTAAGGAAACCGGGTTATTTTTCAAATTTCTTGATTCTCAATGTTCTCCGTTATCTCTCCTTCTATGTTGCGGATATCCATATTCAATATAGCATTTAAATTGAATGGCGTAAAAAGATGTGGATAGCATGCTTTACACTAACCTCTTGCATTTTTCTTGAATATAGTTTTAGGGTTCAGCAAACCACACATTGAGTGAGTCATATTTTTGTAGACAATGTTATACAAAATTTTAAAATGGGAATCTCGAGCACAAACAATTCTTCTATATGCTTCTGGTCCTAACGACTTACATTGTGGATTAAATTATCAACACATGACAATGTGATAATTAAACCCTTGTTCTGGTACTTGATATAATATATATTTTATAGATAAGTGCATTTATAACTTTTTTTTAAAAAAAAAACAACTCTTCTTTCAACAGATCAAGCTTGCCTTTAAAAACTCGAGCTACCAAAACTTATGCCTTCTTGTATCTCTGACTAATGCGGATTGCATGTCACTGTCAAGCGGACCATAATTTTGTATAATGTTGAAACACATCGGTGCTCTAGAGAGTAGTAGACATTTGATAAGTCCATGACTTGTGTCCGTGGGCTTTGTCCGAGCATGTTTATGGGCCAAAAGTTTAGACTGGATATACGTGGAAAGTGGGCTTAAAAGGTCCACCGACCTAGCCTAAATATGGCTTATGTATATTCTGAGTTGAATATATGGAATATAATTTCTCTAATTATGGGAATACAACTGTTATTACCATAGGTATTACAATCATACTTGAATTAAAAAACCTGTTAATCTAAAGTTTAGGGCACTATAAATAAAGGATTGGTATACCTCTCGATCTATCTTACACACAATACGCTCTAGTACTTATCTGACATTTATTTTACAACACTTATTTGTTAATGTTGTAATAAGCTTACTAGTGAGTTACCTGTTAGAGTTATATTTGATGATAACATTTTTTCGGTCGAGCATAAATCTACGGGAAAAATAATTGGCAGAGGGCGTCAAATTGAGGGTCTTTACTATCTAGAAAATGGCGATTCTTGTTTTCCAGGTGAATTACGTGCTGGAAAGCTCCTAGCCCTTTTTGAGTTATGGCACTCTCGACTTGGGCATGTGTCTCATGATACTATTCAGTTCGTACATCAGTTGGGTCATATTTCTGTTTCTTCTGCCAAGCCTGCGCCTGTTAGTTGCTCGTCTTGTCAGATGGCCAAGAGCTGTTGTCTACCATTCTCTGTTAGTGACACAAGGGCAACTGGCTTGTTGGATAAGATGCACTGTGATTTGTGGGGACCGTCACCAGTTCTGTCTACGGGAGGTTTTTCATATTATGCAGCTTTTATTGATGATTTTTCCCACTTCACTTGGTGGTTTCCGCTGCGACATAAGTCAGATTTCTATGACATTTTTCTCCAATTTCAGAAGTTTGTTGAAACCCAATTTTCTGCCAAAGTTAAGGTCTTTCAGAAAGATGGAGGCACAGAGTTTACAAATCACCGTCTGCATGCTCATCTTGCATCCAGTGGAATTCACCATCAAATTTCTTCACCTTATACTCCTGCTCAGAATGGCCGAGCTGAGCGGAAACATCGCCACATCCTTGAGACTGGTCTTGCGATGTTGTTTCAATCCTTGGTACTGAAAGTCTACTGGGTCGAAGCTTTTTCCTCAGCAGTCTACATAATTAATCGGTTACCTAGCCAGTTATCGGTGGAAAATTGCCTTTCGAGGTGGTTTTTGGGACAGTTCCTGACTATAGCCTTTTAATCCTTTTGGCTGTCGCGCATATCCCTGCTTGCGTGCCACGGCTGTTAACAAGTTTGCTGCTCGCTCAATCCCATGTGTCTTCATTGGCTACAGCTCTCGTTATAAGGGATTGCAGTGCCTTGACCCAACATCTGGTCGTATTTATGTCTCGCGCCATGTTCGGTTTGATGAGACTTTGATTCGATATGCCGCACCTTCGCTGGATTGTAGACCTACTTCGGATCTGGAACTCTCTTCCTTTTTTGAGCCTGCGGCTACATCATCGACGGTGTCTTCATCACACAACTCATCATCTGCATCAACTCCTTGTATGGTTTGTGACTCTGACGACGTTGTTCGTACTCCAGTTTCCCAGACAGTATCTCCTCCGATTTCACCAGTCTCATCGGTCTGACATCACCATCGATTACTCCACCGTCATCTCCTCCACAAGTGTCACCCACTCCATCATCTGGTTCCTCATCGAGTCCGGAATCACCTCCTCGGCGTACTCATCAGATGATTACTCGGAATCAGGATGGTACTCGGCATTTAAAGACGCATCCTGATTTTATTCCAACGGGTCTTGTTTCTCAAGTTATGAAGCATTCCGAGCCTCGAGACTATCATACAACTCTTAAGGATTCAAAGTGGGTTCGAGCCATGGATGAGGAGATGGATGCCCTTCGCCATCAGAATACTTGGGAGTTGGTTCCTCGTCCTTTAGATTCCAACATTGTGGGGTCGAAGTGGGTTTTTCGCTTAAATTATCGACCAGATGGTAGCATTGAGCGCTACAAGGCTCGTTTGGTTGCTCATGGATACTCTCAGATTCCTGGTTTTGACTTTGATCACACTTTCAGCCCGGTTGTCAAGGCAGCTACTGTTCGTACAGTTCTTGCCATCGCCACTCTCAAGCGCTGGCCGCTACATCAGCTTGATGTTAAGAACACCTTTCTTAATGGCATTCTTGATTCTCCAATCTAAATGGCTCAACCAGTGGGATATAAGGATCCGGCTCATCCTGACTATGTTTTTCGTCTCAAGAAAGTGATATATGGACTCAAACAAGCTCCTCGAGCTTGGTTTGATCGCTTTAGCTCTTACCTTAGGCAGCTTGGTTTTCGGTGTAGCACTTCAGACACATCCCTCTTTGTGTTCTCTCGGGGTACCACCTTGCTCTATCTCCTCGTTTATGTGGATGGCATCATTCTGACCGGATATGATGTTGGTGCCATCAGGCAGTTCATCACTAGGACTGATCACGAGTTTTCAATCAAGGATTTAGGCTCCCTTAACTATTTCCTTGGTCTTGAGGTGTCTGCTACTCCATCTGGCCTTTTTCTTGGACAGGCCAAGTATGCTAAGGATATACTGAGTCGAGCTTGCATGACTGATGCTTCTCCGGTGACCACTCCAATTGTACCACTCTCGCTGTTTCATAGCAGCATTAGTGCACCGTTCGGCAACCCAACCCTCTATTGGTCTTTGGTTGGTGCACTTCAATATTTGACTATCACTCGTCCTGATCTTGCGTTTGCGGTGAATTCGGTTAGTCAGTACCTTCAGGACCCTCGCGAAGATCACTTTGCTGCTGTTACCTGAATCCTTCGTTATATTGCTGGCACACCGCATCACGGTCTCACATTTCGCTCAGGAGGTTCTTCTACTGTTTGTGCTGATGTTCGTGCCTATTCGGATGCTGATTGGGCTCGATGTATAGAGACTCGACGATCGACTTACGACTATGCAGTGTTTCTAGGCGGTAACTTGGTTTCATGGAGTGCCAAGAAACAACCTACTGTATCTCGTTCAAGTTCAGAATCCGAGTACCGTGCTCTTGCCAATACAGCTGTCGAGGTTGTCTGGCTTTGCCATCTTCTCCAAGATTTGCAGTTTCCTCTAGATGGTTCTCCACTGTTGTTATGTGACAACAACATTGCTATCTTCTAAGCTCAGAATGCAGTGGCTCATAAGCGGACCAAGCACATCAACATCGACTACCACTTTGTTTGTGAGTTGGTTGCCTCAGCTAAACTCCATGTTAGTTATGTTCCTACTTCGTTGCAGTTGGCGGACATTTTCACTAGTATCAGAAAGCCAGCAAAGAAAGTGTAGCATATTGTGATGGGAATTTGCGCAAGTCCACTACAGAAAATATCTCTGACACGATTAAAATCATGAGAAATGATCGAGAGTTCGCTTACCAGTCTCTCATGTGAGGAGTTAAAGTCCATCAACCTACAATTACCAGAAACATATTGAATGTCAATGAAGTAATTATCAAACAAAGAAATTGCAATGTTAATAGAAAGAAATAGATTGAAATTTTTTTTGAAACTCACTAGTATCACTTCATAACTCCCAAGGTGTACAAAGTTGTACTTGAACACCTACTGAAATCTGGAAAGTAATCGGAACTAACAATGAAAAGTTGAAGAATAGTTTCACAGCCTCATAAGTTTCTGTAGTCAAGAAATATCACCTGAGAGAATTGCGTCAATAACTTTAAATGTGAATCACAGCTTACATGAATGCAGAAATGGCATATCTCCTTTATTTCCCAAATGCCAATTGGCCTATGCCAGGATACGTTTTGATTAGCGGATCGGAATCCATGCACCCTTGCTGTGTAATAATCTATCACCGTTAGAAACATTCTAGGGCTGGTAATGACTTATACGCAAGTTTGGAAAAAACATTGCAGCACAAAAACATGGAACATCAAATGAAATTAACAATATATTGCAAGTAATACAAAATATCTCCCCAAGAACAATCAAATAATCATCTTGAAGTGTTTCAATAAATTTGTACACACATGGGGGAATAAAACCACACACAAAGTGAAAACAGAGATTCAACCAATTGAAAGAAAAAGGCCATGATAATTGAGCATGGGAAGATGAACCTTAAAATCAATCCGAACCACCGCTATTTTTTGGGTCGCCTGAACCCGCCACCACCACCATCGCCGAGCCTTCTGTAATTGGAACCCCTTCGTTCTCCCTAAATACCCATCACCACCAACACCCTCTACCGCCGCCGCACCACCGCCATTGTTGAGCCTTCCGTAGTTGAATCCACTCTGTTCCCCCAAAATACCCACACCACCGACACCCTCCACCGCCGCCGCACCACCTCCCCAGAATCACCACCACAATTGTTGAGCCTCCCGAAATTGGAACCCCACCGTTCTCCCCAAATACCCATCATCACCGACACCCTCCACCGCCGCACCACCTCCTCAAATACCCATCAGAAAGATGGAAGTTTTGGAATATGGCACAATTTATTTATATGTAACTACAAAATAACTCCCGAGATTTATATATTGAAAAGATTAACGGGCCAGATTTTCATCAAAATTCTTTTCTGAATCCATCTGCGTTCCTTTCCGATATCGGAAACTTACCTTGCATGGCAGTTTCTTCAAGTCCCGCCGTGTTAAACAATCCACGGCAGAAAGCCTTGTCCGTCCCATTCATTTCCGATTTTGGAAATACTTTACACGACGGGATTCGGAAAAAATTTTTTACCCGCTGTGCTTCCCCATCGAATATCAACCATTTTCCACTAGTGCCTATTGAAGTGCCTGTAAACAGTCAGATTCTATGGTGTAATTATTTAAATTCAGTTCAAGAGCTAGTCTGTATCCCTATCTGATATCACATATTTCAGCATGCAATGGAGAGTCACAGTCTCACTGGGCATGTAAAACATTTTAAGCAAAATTCTGATCCTATTTTTGTCGATGATTAATATTAGGTGGTTCTGTAGCAGACCCACTTTACTTCTGCAGATCCAAATTAAATCTATAATGACAATAATGTCCCTCTTAAATATGTATTATAATTTACGAAAAAGTAATTTATAATTTGGAAACGTGTTAAATCATTACATAGATGGGTTTATACATTTATGTTTAGGATTTTAGAAATATATTTATAAAAACTAATAAACGAATGAAGGATAATTATGGTATTTCCCACTTCTATAAGACCTGCAGAAGTAAACTGGACCTGCCTATAATAAACGCCTTAATATTCCTATACCACAAAAGTCATCTTTTAATGAGGCATCAACATTAATCTTGTGATCATGATTTGGGGATATCTATTTATAATTTTAATCGGTCTAGCCTTTTCTACTTTAAAAAAGGAACTAATCCAACACAAAATAAAAGTAATTTTTTTATCTGTTCCCAGCTAAAGAATGTGCATGCAGTAAATATTAGAGAGACCTCCTTAATTATTATTTTTGAAACTAATTCAGGATTTGACTGGTTTTTATTGTCATAAATTAGTTTATTCCTTCTGATCCATAGGCTCCGCATAGTTACCATATAGGTAATTCTGGTGAATGTTCTATGGAATTTATAGAAATTCAGTTCAATTCAATTAAAGTAAATTTAATTCAACAAGGCTTAACCTCAAGATAACATGCATAAATATTCAAATCCCAACTATTTAAACTAAATTGTTTGGTACTTTGCCTAATACTTCAATATATTAATGTTTTGGAATTTCAGCAGCCGCTTCATGTACGTTCTAGAAAAACTTTCAAAATCGAGCAGCCGCCACTTCTGATGGTGGAATTAATATTATAGTTTTTCTATTGTGGCTTAAAATTTCACATTAAGTTCCACTACACCAAAAATGGCTTTCAGTGACAATCGATATTCGTCACTAAAAGTCCATATTTCGTCACTAAAACTCTTTAGTGACCAAAAATGTGTCGTCAGATGGTGGTCGAAAGAGGGTCGATATAGAAGGGTCGGGTGACCATTTTACTGTAACTTCATCAATGAATCGTGGCAATTACTGGCGAAAAATGTGTGGTCACGAGCTTTGTGACGATAAAATTGGTCACTATGTGGTGGCCACTCAAAGGATCTGAGTCGTCACTAAAGGAAAATAGTGACGAGTCATAGTGACAAAATTACTCGTCACGGTGTCATTTAACGGTCAATCTAACACTTGACGGTCAAATACTTCAGTGATGAAACTTGTGACGGGAAATATTGGTTGGTTAGAGGGCTTTAGTTAATAGAGAGAAGTTGGCTACGTGGAAACACGGTCACCGAGTATTTTTTTTTCCCACCGATCCATCACATCAGGCTCTCTGATCGTGAAAAAATAGCTGACCTAGATTCCCAGGAGGGAGAGCTACACACCAATATCAATATCTCCCGCATGCACTAAGAGTAGGGCTATCGGAGCGGTGGAGCTAGAAAGGAGCTAAAAAGGAATCTCTTGAACAGGGAAGGTTTACACTCTTGGATTTGCGCACGAGTGACCGGTATCGGATTGGCGGGTGCTGTCCTGGAGCCGCACAATCACCTGAAAAGGGTGGGGTGGCGTAAAGGGGTAATCTTTCTACTTTCGATACAACAAACTTTTGCTCTTTTCGGTAATTTTCCTTTGGCGAGATTGGGTAGTTAGATGCACGTCAAGAGATAATGCATTGGGGCAGTGAAAAGGCAATCATAGTAGACTGGAAAATCGATAAAGGCAGAGAGGCCACCGGTTTTGGGAGCAGGGATCTTCAACAGATGGCCTCCTCAGTGAGACCTATAAATAGAAGGGTCAGGAAAGCTGGATTTTCATCTCAATTCAGAGTAACAAACACAAAAAACAAACACAGTTCTACACAGTTACAAAAACACCTGAAAATGGGAGATAGCTCCCCTGACATGACCTCTAGATCCATCTCTTCCCCTAGAGGAGCTGACCTCGGTGAAGAACGGAGTGATCGTGAAAGATAGTTCATTGAAACCCAGCAGATACCTAGACTCTCCAGACGAGGCGGCGTGCTTGCAATCACCAGAGAGGACATCGCTGAGGCGGTGGAGGTAGAACAAAATTGTTTGTTGGGCTACTGGATGGACGACCGGGAGTTTTTGTGTGAATACTTTCAACAACTACTTCTTGGATTTCTGGAGCATTCGGGCCAGAGTGATCCATAAAGCGGGGAAATTCCTCGTTATCAAGTTTGACACTAGAGAGGAAGCATTGGCGGCGATGCATCGGAGTCCGTTTGCACTAGCTGGAGGCTTACTAGCACTGAAGCGTTGGGGCGCCGGAATCAACCTTGGAAATGCGGTGGTGGAGAAGGTCAAATTTAATGTCCAGTTGCATGGTCTCCCCACAGAAAGTTTCACCCCAATGGCGGCTATCAAGGTGGCGAATATGGCAGGAGACATCATTGACGTGGAGATCGACGACTTTCCGATGATGCATGTAGGGGTGTAAATGAATTGAGTCGTTCGTGAGAAAATCTCGAGAAGCTCGGTCAAAGCTTGAACTCGAACTTGGCTTGACCAAACTCGATCTCGAGCTCGAACTCGTTCGAACATGTAACGAGTCGAGTTTGAGCTTTTAAATTTTATTTCGATAAGCTCGACGAGCTTATTGAGCAAATATATATATATATATATATCAGTTTAATCTATATAATTAGATATATAGTTAATATAGGGGTTTCTTTGGAAATAATTAAAAATGTAGAATCAAAATTAAGTATTAGGGTATGTATGGCTGTGATACATCGTGTGTATAATCTGTATACACGCTAACCATTAAATAAATGAATACATTTCATGTGTTTATGGATTTTTTAATGATTGTATCTTATTTTATTAAAATATATTTATCTATATTACTTAAATTGTTCTGAAATCGAGCTTTTTGACTTAAACTAGCTCACTTTACTCGAATTCGAACTCGAATTTTGTTAAGCTCGCGAGTCGGATTCGAGCTCACAAAAAAGTCAATGAGTCGAGTCATGAGCACAATTTTTTTATGTTCGAAAGAGCTCGATCTCGAAAAATATTTAATGAGTCGAGTTTGAGTATACCCCTATTCGGTCTCGACTCGACTCATTTGCACCCCTAGATGCATGTGAACTACTTACACGCCACCATGTGGATCAAGCCAGGAGAACCCTTGATTCCTGGTTTCTACATTATACTGGAGTATGTAGCAGACCCCCACTCAGAAGACGATGGATAGAAATTCGCTATGAGAGGATGTACAGTTTTGTCGGAGCTGCGGAGTTATTGGACATCCAAACTATATATGCCCTATTTCCAACGCCCGTGCCTTGGATGAATTTGTGGACGAAAAATTCCGCAGCCACAACGCGGAAAGAGGAACAGACATTATCTACGATCCAGCAAGAGAAATGTTCCCAAACACACATAGAGCTTATCAAGACAGAAGCCACAGATACACCAACATCCCAAGGGGCTACATGCGTTCCAGATGGGACAGATATACTCTAATGAGGGACGATGAAGTACAAGAAGGCTTCCTGATCTCGGTAAGGACAGAAAGAGGAGACCACGGACAGTACTTCATGGGGGAAAGACAGAGAAACAACACAGCTGCACCATTCAGACAGCAGTTCTTCGACCCATATTTCGGTAATAGGCGATATGTGCCTGCTCACCATGCTAACGATAGCCAGGAATCAACACCTAGTTTGGACATAATTGTCAACAATGTGAGAGTGGACATCGAGGTGGACCCGTAGCACCAAACTGTGTACAACTTGGAGGAGGAAAGAGAGAGAGCCCAGATGGACTGGGAACCCACTCAACAAGTGCAAATGGAGCCTCAACAACAGATGGAAGGCTTGCTGGAGTATGGTCAACAACAAAAGGCCCAAGCAGCAGCCCAACAGCAACGCCCCAACAACAAGTGGTGGAGTTAGACATCGGAGAACCTGAAAGCGCCGAGAACCAACTGACGGCAGCCATTCTTACCGCAATGGCAGCGGGAAACCAAGACCAGCTGGAGATGCAGGTGATAGTGCAAGGCACTCCGCCCCAAACACGTACTGCTAATCCAGTAGAGAGGGAACGAGCTGAGAGGGAGGCGGAATGGCTGAACAGCCAACCTACACTACGTCTGGTCCAATCTCTACCAAACTGGAATAGCCGCCACAACATCATTGAAACCCCAGAGGGTGATGAAGACTTCATTAACAACATACCCTCCGATGAAAGCAGCGAGGATAACGACTCCGGAGTGATGTCACCACCCGTAGTGAGAGGCCCTGCGATTATGATCAGAGAACCAGGGACAAGGAAAAGGAACCGTGATGAATCGCAAAATCTAGCTAATGATGCAAAAAAGAAGAAAGCGGTGGAGGAGACGATAAAGAAGCCAACAGGAGCCCAGTACAAGAAGATGTTCAAGCCTAAACACAAGAAGCTCTTCAGAGGACAATCTTCAGGCACATCAAGGAAACTGGAAGTCGGAGATGCAGAAAGTGGTGTACTAGGCTCGTCATCAGCACATCCAAAATACATTCTAACAGAGACAGCTCAACACGCAAACCTGCCAATGGTACCGGAGACAGAATCGGGGTCGGAAAATGCATTGGTGGACATGACATCTAACTGGAATGCAAGAGGAATTCATAAAGCTTTCTCGGACCCGATTGTGCAGAAGAACTCAGTTCAAGACTGGAAGCGATCAAGATCGGCCCTTGGAGATCAAGACGGGGTCTTTTTCGCACCAGAAATGTCGCCGCAGAAGCGGAGCAAGATTATCCTTCACCACGAGCTCAAAACAGGAGATAAGGAGCCAATGCCAGCGGTGGATAGTAATAACCTCTCATCAGACATCCCAGTGGTGCAATATTCAAGTTCAGAGAGTGTGGAGGAAATCTACAGGAAAATCAGGGAGCAGCTGGCGGTGGAAAGTGATACAGATGGTGAGGAACATGTGGAGTCCCGTAGAGCAGAGAATGGTATGGCGGCGCCAGAGAAGACAACCATATTGAAGGTTTTCCGGTGGTTGAACCAAAACAACCACCCGAGCAGCCATGAAAGTACTACTGTAGGGGCCTTAACAACGCCTCTAAAATAACTATGATCAACCAACTGGTGAGACAACATAAACCAAATATCTTATGCTTGGCGAAGACAAAAGCTTATAGTGGTATGTTGGAAAATTAGCTTGAGAATTCACCATTCATAAAAGCTAGGTTTGTTGATCCAGTTGGGAGGTCAGGAGGGTTAGCTATCTATTGGAAGTCTGATGTAGTGGTAGAAGTAGTTCAGTCTTCTTTTCATTTTATCTTTTGTCTTGTATCAGATGCCACTCACTACAAGTGGTGTTTAGGGTTTGTGTACGGGGCACCGTCTGCATCGGTTAGGCCCGCAGTTTAGAATGAACTATCCTCTTGTGTATTATAATGACTTGGCAACTGTATTAGTAGGGGATTTTAATCAGGTCCTATCACAAGAGGACAAGAAAGAGGGTCTCCCTGGAAGAGAGGACCTACATACTGGCTTGCATGCTCTCCTTGAGGACAAACATTTGAAAGATATCAAACAAAAAGGCCTATGGTTCACTTGGTCTAACAACAGAGAAGGATCAGAGGCAGTAGTGGAAAGGCTGGATAGAGATTTTGCAAACACAGAATGGCTGCAGAAATGGCCAAATGCAGAGGTAAATAACCTACCTTTTTACAGCTCGGATCACAGTCCACTATTGCTTGATTTTGTGCCAAAAGCTCAGCGTAGACAAAGAAGAGTCAGGTTTGAAGCCTTCTGGTCCAGAATGGAACCTCCAGCGCAGATAATTTCTAGGGTGTGAAACTGGCCAAACCCACCAGACCACAACCTAAACAAAGCGGAGGAGTTAGCTGAGAAACTACAGACACCTTAACACATCTGGACAATTGGAACAAGCAAGCTTTTGGGACGATAAAGAAGAAACTCAAAACTCTAACAAGCAGGTTGGAGGGCCTTCAGAAGGGAGAAGGCCTACATCACAATGATGGCCACACCAGGACCACAACAACTGAGATATTGGCCCTACAGCAAAATATCTCGGACTACTGGCAACAAAGGGCGAAAGTCTCTTGGTTGAAATTTGGAGAGAAGAACACAGCTTTTTGCCCTAAATGGGCCACCAGAAGAAAAGAGAACAATCCAGTGCAAGGAATTCTAGACGCCCAAGGGAATTGGGTGACTAAGGAGTCACAGATCTTAGAGGTGTTAGAGGGCCACATCAAACAAGTGTTTATCACTCCAGAATGGTATCCACCTCCACTACCTGATGAAGTACAAATTTCTGAGTACATGAAAGCAAATGACAAGAGCCTCACTCCGGCACAAATCCAGCAGCTATCCAAGCCATTCTCCAGTATGGAAATTAGTACAGCACTCAAGGACATGAAACCCTGGGGAGCTCCAGGTGAGGACGGGATCCCGGCAGGATTTTATAAGCAGTACTGGAAACTTGTAGGAAAGCAAGTCACTGACACCTTGCTAGGAATAATAAATGGTGAGCTTTTCCCAGTACAATGAAACAGAACTAGAATTATCTTGATTCCCAAGAAAAAGCTCCCTAAACAAGCAGGTGACTTTCGACCAATCTCCCTTTGCAATGTGAAGTACAAAGTACTAGCAAAAGTGTTGGCACTCCGATTGAAGAATTTCATATCTGACATCATAGCGGAGAATCGGAATGGATTTGTGCCTGGAAGGAGTATCACTGAAAATGTCCTCTTGGCACATGAAATTGTTGAACACATAAGGACTTACTCCACTGCAAAAACTGATCTGGCAGTTGTGAAGCTGGACATGAGTCTTATGACAGAGTTTCCTGGGATTTTTCGGAGAAGAGCCTTAGGTGCATGAAGTCCCGAGCCACATCATAGATTGGATTATGATGTGTGTACAAACAGTGTTCTACCAAGTCTCGGTTAACGGGAGAGATAGCCAGAGCTTTCTACCGAACAAAGGACTAAGAGAAGGTTACCCCCTCTCCCCTTATCTCTTCATAATAACTCAGCAATTTATGTCAGCCTGGCTAGAGACTAAGATGGTCAGCAATAAGCAATTGGGAATTCAGCTGTCTAGGGGTGGTCCGAGAATCACACATCTTATGTATGCAGATGACTGCATATTGTTCACCAGATGTACTGATAAGAGTATCAGGGACCTGGCCAAAAAAGTCGACCTCTATGCTAGATACTCAGGTCAAAGATTAAATTTTGAGAAGTGCTCCATCCTTTTCAGTTCAAACACTCCTGGGGATTTGCAATCCTTAATGAGATACACCTTAAACATACACAGAGAGGGTGTAGGAAGCACATATCTCGGCAGTCCCATCATTCTAAGTGGTAGTAAGAAATTGATCTTCTCAGCCTTGATTAGAAAATTCAAGGAAAATTTCTCCTCATGGAAAGCACGGCTCTTAAATCTCCCAGGCAGGGTCACCTTAGCTAAGCATGTCTTGAGCTCTCTTGCACTTTACCCTCTAGGTATATTCAAAATACCTAAAGAAATTCTCAAGAAATTGGATGCAATGAAAGCAAGGTTCATCTAGAAGCGCAAAATGGAAGGGAAAATAGTTCATTGGAAGTCGTGGGAAAAGTTGTGCCAATAAAAATCAAAGGGAGGCTTAGGACTTATATCAGCTCTTGGAATGAATCAGGCCCTCCTCACCAAACATGCATGGAGTTTGCTCAGCAACAAGGATACATTACTCAATAAAGCCTACAAGGCTAAATACCTAAGGAATGAGGTGCCCCTAAATGCAGTAACTAAACCTGGGGACTCGTGGGGCTGGAAATCGGTTCTTTGGGGGAAAGAGATAATAAAGAAGAACATGTCATGGAAAATAGGCGACGGACGAAAAATCAAAATTGGCGAAGATTGGATTCCCACAATTGCTAATCCCATCTCCACGACCTCAGTCCTCAACGCTTCCACCAATCTACGGGTGGAACATCTTTTGGAACCACAGTCCAACCAGTGGAACACTGCATTCCTGAGAACCATTTTCCAACCGCATGTCGTTCCACATATACTGGCTATCCATGTTCCGGACAGGGGCTCGTGTGAAGATGAGGTACTTTGGAAAGGTACTCAAGATGGCAACTAAACTGCGAAAACAGGCTATCATGCAGCCATGCAGGGATCCACATTGAGAGGGAACAGATACACCATGATAAGGGCAAATTCTGGGTGAAATTCTGGTGCCTGAAACTCCCGCAAAAGATCTTAATCTTTATGTGTAGAGTGCTCCAAAAAGGATTACCCACAACCGTCAATAGATGGAAACGTCGACTTGACAACAACCGCCTCTGTAGTCGTTGCAAGAGATTCCAGGAGGACGAATCACACATCCTCCTTCACTACAGGAAAGCGTCTGGCATTTGGAATCTATATCCTCTAGCTCCAATTCTTGCAGGGTGGAACACAGTTTGGGATGGCTTCAAGAACTGGCTGTCACAGAACCCGGAGGAGGAGGATATCCACATGCTTTGTTATCTTTTCTGGAATATCTAGAAACACCGAAACAAAAAGGTGTTTGACAACCACGATGACGACCCATCCATGACCCGGGAACTGACGAAAGCAGATCTAGAAACATTAGGGAAATCAAGAGGGTTGCAGGAGCCGGAAAATGAGAATCTAATAGTAGCCGGGGAACCGTCAAGCTGGTCCTACGACGAGGATCCCGCCACGTTGCCTCACGAAGCGGTGGAGGTGTCATTTGATGGCTCTTTTAGGGCAGACCTTTCAGTAGGCGTTTGCTCATGGAAAATCTGCAAACCTTCTCTCACGGACAGACAGCAGGTATATGGTTCAGATTTTTTCACATGTGTCACTCCTTTGCAGGCCGAAGCAGAAGCGTGCTGGAGAGCTCTCATTGCGGCTCAAAGACAAGGGATCGGAAGAGTTCACCTAAAGACGGACTCCTCTATCCTAAAGTCGTCGATCATCAACCCAAAACACTCTCCCAGAGAGATTAAGGGTATTGTCACCAAGATCACCCAATTATTAACTTCTTTCTCGAAATTTGCAATTTGTAAGATCAATCGTTCGTTGTTAGGTGATGTGCACAATAGGGCCATTAGTTTAGGTCGTAACATTTGCTCCTTTGTTTGGCATTGTAATAACGTTACTTGATTAATCTTACTAATGCATTTGATTTAAAAAAAAAAAAAAAAGACTTTTGGTGACATGTCATATTTGGTCCGCATCTTTTAGTGACAATTATTTGGTGACGAAGAAGTTGGCAACAATGTTAATCTAAATTGGTCCAAAATAATAATTATTTTTAATATATAAAAAATAACTGAAAGTTAAATACAGTAAATACTTTTAAGCTCCTTAAAACTAAATATAAAATCACAAGGAAATGTATATATAAACACCACTGCACGCCTCAATTGTCGGGGGAGGACTTCACTTCCTTGAAGCTATTTCATGCTTCGAACTTCACACTAGCAGCTCAATGACAAAAAACAGAAATCCCGAGAACCTGCATTAGCATAAAACAAAGAAATTAGATTCATTTTAAATCTAATGCAAAAACTCAGAACAGAACATTTTATATCTTCTTTGAGTTACATAAATTTGTTCAAAGTTAATATAGATTCTTATTTCTCCAATGAATTATCGTAACAAGGCAATAGGTCACGGAACAGTACCATTGAAGGTTTTCACACAACATCAAAACAATGTGACCTATAGAATAGTACTTCAGAGATATCTTCACTACGTCAATAGTTTGAGTGAAACAAGTCTTGAAACTTAACATTTCTTCTTTTAAGATATTTAAAATCAATCAAAAACTCAAGGCATAAGCAAATCAGATCGAACCTTTTTAACGAGAGTCACCATGGCACTGGTAGCAGTTTGCGCCCTTTGTCAGTGTACATTTGTACAGCATGCAACTGGACGGTCCCTGATCCACCAGCGCCTTCTTCTCCTAGTCAATAAGCACCTAATAGACTCCCTTCAACGCACACAAAGAACTCCCTCCGCGACAAGACGATGTGTGAAGTGTTGCACCAAACCTGACGGGGAATGAATTTAGTACCATTTGCATCTAAACTTCATGGCCTTAACAAGTGATGGAAGTTCTATCTGCACAAAGTAAATTTTCAGTCATAATCATAATTACAAGACAAAGTAGAAGCTTACAGTCGCACCAAGTATGGGGCGACTGGTAGGTCCTTACTCACACCGTCTAGAGCAACTGGGCACTTACCCAGACTGTCTGAGCAACCAGTTGGTCCTTACTGTCACTGACACTGCCTGGAGAAACTGGTTGGTTCTTACTGATATCATCTAGAGCAACTGGTTGGTCTTGACTTGAAGGGGCTACAACTGGAACAACGGGCTGATCTTGACTCGCATCATCTGTAGCACTAGACAAGTTGCTTTCTTCTGTGAGTTTAAGATAAACATACAACAATAATAAGTACGAAAGCATCCCATTTCTATCAGAATTTCATAAAGCAGAAACTTTAAATTAGAATAATAAAACATTCTAAACCAGAAGCATCCTTCAAGCAGAACTGTAGACAATACAATGCCTAAAGAAAAGCTTAGGAAAATTTTACCAACAAAATCATATCACTTAAAACTAATCAGCAAACACCATCGGCACAATTAGGTTTCAAACAATCACCGAACCAAATCATTGATTTCAAATAGAGAGCCTACTTTCATGATTTCATCAATGTTGTCCACAGCCAGCATACACAACTACATAAGGTCCACATCTGCACAATTAGGTCTACAAAACCCCCAAACCAAAATAATCGATTTCAAATAGAGGACCTACCCTACATTCATGACTTCCTCAATGAAGTTGTGCACAGCCAACATACACGACTGCATTACGTCCATCCGCACAATTTTCATTCTATTTCAAATAGAGAACCTACATTCATTATTTTTATCAAGCAAGCAGTCCACAGCCACCGTACACAACTACCGATCAACGTGACAAAAAATTGAATAAACTAATTAAACTAACATTAAACAAATGGGAGATTTCAATCGATTGATTTTGATGCCTGGCTATGTGTTAGTGGTTCCGGCCTTGGACCTCGGAGACGCAGCTAGCAAAAAACCTCCAGTTCCACCACCCCACCGCCACCGCATCGCCGTCTCCTCCTCTCACCGAACCGCCGCCCCTCATCCCTCCAATGCTCAACCTCTTAGCCCCCATTCTACCCTCTTCGAATCGAACAAAAACGCTAAAGAGTATAGAGATGTGCGGAAATATGAGGAAGAGATGTGATGAAATATGAGGATAAGGGGAGGAGTTTGTGTATTAAGAAGATAAGGTTGGTGTATGCATAAACGGCTGTGATTAAATCGAAACAATTTTGACGGTTCAGATTAAAGAATTAAAAACATACTTACATCTCATTATTATGTGTTTATAATTTTTGAAAGGTAAAATCTCTTAATGTACGATTCTATTTATTTGTATTTCATTATTATTGCTTTATTGTAAATTTCCTACATCTATATATATTAATTGGGTGCAATAAATAATCTCATACCAAATTATCTTTCTTATTTAACTAATTATATTCATATTTCATACAGTATTATTAATTAATAATTAATAAAAATATCAAACATGTAACGAAATTGGTTTTACTAAAAGTTGATTTTAACATTTGATTAGTTAAACATTATTTAATGTCTACACGGGATTTAGTAGGCTGGCTCTTTATTTAAATTTGTGTGTTTGTATATATATGACTTTTGGGTAGTTTAGTTATTAGTGGAAACAAATTACATTAGATAGGTATCCAAATTATAGTTGTTCATATTGTTTAATATCCAGAAAATAGAGTGAATTAGGTGACAACACACTTTATAGAAAGAATATTATAGAAACTATTTCACTGAACTATATATATTGGGCTCGAAAACACACTTTTCATCCAAGTAACCAACACTCCAATAAAGAAGTAACACATACCGTTGGGTTGGGGCGTCTGCCTTTCCCCAACCCAACCCCAAGGTCATGGTGCGCTCCGCCTTTGGACCCCCGACTCGCTGACAGGGCAGCGAGATCCCGTACTTACTCGCAGTAGCAGCTAATACGATATTCAAAGCATATACCAACATGTTTAATCAGAACGTCGTGTAAGATTTGGACTTTTGATTAGTTATAAATTTTTACATGTTTGACATTAGATTAGTGAAATTCAATTTAGATACTTCATTTAGTATCCGGTAAGAGTTGATTCTCACTAGTCAGTTAGAATCGATTTAGTTATAAGTACATTTTATCAGAATGTCAAGTAAGATTTGAACTTTTAATTAGTTATAAGTTTATAAAAGTTTGAGATTTGATCAGTTAAACTCAATTACACGTCATATAATATTCTGTAAAGTCGATTCTCACTTAGTTAGCTAGAATCGATTTAGTTTTAAGTGTTTTATTAGAAATTCAAGTAAGAGTTGGACTTTTGATTAGTTATATAAGTGTTTGTAGGTATGATATTTTAAGCTCGATTTAGGTGCTTCATATAGTATTCGGTTAGAATTGATCCTCACTAGTCACTTGGTTAGAATCGATTTAGTTAAAAGTGTTTAATGAGAAATTCAAGTAAGATTTAGACTTTTGGTTAGTTATAATGTATTAAAAATTTGATATTTGATTAGTGAAACTCAATAATACTTCATATAGTAATCAGTATAGTCGACTCTCACTTAGTTAGTTAGAATTGATTTAGTTATAAGTGTTTTATCAGACACTCAAGTAAGAGTTGAACTCTTGATCAGTTGTAAGTGTTTTATAGGTTTGACATTTGATTAGTTAAACTCTATTTAGATACCTCATATAGTATTAAGTAAGAATTGATCAATAAGTCATCACTTAGTTAGAATCGATTAAATTATAAGTGTTTTATTAGAATGTCAAGTAAAATTTGGACTCTTGATTAATTATAATTTTTTGTATGAAAATTACTTAAAATCAATTTATATTTTTCATATATAATATCTTATAAGAATTGTCTAGTTATTAGAAAAGCGAATAAGATTCAAACTTTCAGTGTTTTATTAGAAAATTGAATAAGATTCAGACTTTTATAAGTTATAAGTGTTTATAGATTTGAAATTAATTACCAATTAAAATTAATTTAGATACTTCAAGATATTATTCGATGGAAAAATACGTATAAATTGACATCTAATTAAGCAAAGTCAAATCATTTTAAATTTCTTCTATGACAACCTTTTTATGTCTTCTCCCGCCAACAATCATGGATATATGGAGGGAACTTTCCCGTCAAGAACTTTTCCCTCCCTCCAACCAATTATTTCCCCCCAAACATTTCCCGCCTTCCATTTAATCTAATGTAGTTAGTCAATAATTATTTGCAATTCAAAACAATAAATACATTTTCGATATATACTATGTTTCATAATTATGTATATCAAACATATACATCATAAATATTACTTTTATTGCATGTAATTGCAAATTAAATTACATATCAAAATTATTGTATATATGATGATTACATAATAATAATACGGATTGCAAATAAGCAAAATACAGACTACATTTAGCAAGTCAGATTTTTTATTCCAATGTTTTTTAAACTTCTAGAAGCCAAGTGTAAATCTTTGGGCACAGAATTAGGTTTTATTTATCATACTCAGGTTTAACAAAGGTACATACTACTCTGATCAGGGTCAATACTATGGTGGTGATTTGGAACCTATGGACTAGAAGGAATAAGTTGTTGTATGATAATCTAGATACTAATGCTCACAGTTTATGCCTGCAAATCATTAGACAAATCTCAAATATTTTCACAGCATCACCACTAACTGGTAACCCTATTAGGAACCATTTCATTGTTGAAATTGGCTTAGCCCCATTCCTAAAAAGGAGAAGGCCAAAGCCAGTCAAAATAATCAAATGGATTCGTCCAGACATGGGTTTTAAAGTTAATGTGGATGCTAGCTATAATTCAAATGGACAGACTGGGCTTGGTGTTATAGTTAGAAACTCTTCTGGTGATGTTGTGAGAATATGCATGCAATTTTCCACATGTTTTACTGTTATTCATGCTGAACTATGTGCTATAGAACTAGGGTACACGACAGGGATCCAAATGGCACTCAATCATTTTCAGGTTGAAACTGATAGTTATATTGCATATACAAGGATTCAAAACCCTAACAAAATTGCCTGGAAATATTTTTCTATGTGCTCTGAACTCCACAAACTGTACCTAGTTCACTCTATCTCACACACACTCAGAGAAGGAAACACTGCTGCATATTTTATAGCAAAAATGTGCTTTGAGCAGCAGATATCACAGACTTTATCACACAATTTGATTCCTTCAAAATTAAGATCTATCATGCAGCTTGATAAAATTGGAATGCCTCAGATTAGATTCACTCTTTAATGTGATTATCAAGATATATGGTACTGCTTGCTCTTTTTTTCTTTTACAGGACTGGAAGGGAGCAGACACTCACAAGCAATATTAAGGCAATTCTGACATTTTGAGGTTCAGAATGAAGGTCTCAATCCAACACATTGCTGTCAGCAAATGTTTCAAATCAGATGTCTTTTCATCAGGGAATGCAAGCAGTAATTTTGTACAGCCATTTTTGAAATACTAGATTAGCAATTCTTTTGGCAATCTAGACTAATACTATAGCATCCCATTCTTGAAACCAATCTTCGGTTGGCAAAATTGCGCTTTGACCTTTGCTGGATCAATCACTAATCTGCTCACCAAAGTATTTGGTTAGAGAATGGTGTTCTTTAGCTATATTAGAACCTTAGAATAGCCACACTAGGTTATTCTTTATCAAGCCGAGTCGATTTGAGCTTGGGCTTTTAATTGTAAAATACTTATGCTAGAAATGGCCTTTTATGGTTTGGGGAGCCAATAATCTATCATTCCCCCCACCTATGGTAGTTTAACTTTAAAAAAAAAGAAGTAAATCTTTGAGCCGAAATTGCAAATTTATCCAGTAAGGCCCGTATACTTCTTCAATTTTTTGTCCCTATAATTTTAGTGACGCCCACACTTCTGTCACTGATACCTTTTAGTGACGCCAACATTCTCGTCACCCTTAATTTGCAGACGAATATGTACTGGTCACAAGATTATCGTTACTAAATCTCGTCGGCTAAAGTATTCGTCACTAAAAGTCGTCACTAATTTCAGCAAGTGACCAAAATTTATTCTCGTCACTAATTGGCGTCGCTAAATACATTTAGTGACGAAAAATGTGTTGGTCAATAAATTTCGTGCTAGTGACGAAATAAGAGTGACGAAAAATCTGTTCATCACTATTGAGGGTCATTAGTGACGCTTCATCACTGAATGCCATTTTTGGTGTAGTGGTCATTTTTTTTAATTTTAATTAGAATTTTATTCAAGATGTTTTTCTTACTGAACTAAATTTTATTTTTTTAGTCAAAACCACCTTTTGGGTGGGGGACTTCATTGGCACCCCATGCCTAGAAAGGGACATAAAAGTTATTTACAAGAGTGAACCACGATGACACTGTGATAATGGCTCAAAAATGGGTAGAGTTTGCTATCCAAAATCTAAAGCTCCAAAACCCCAGATCCACCCATAACTCCGAGCATGTAAGTGAATTGTTAAACAAAACACATATCTGCCAAGAGTATGGTTGGATGGGGGTGAGCTGTCCCGAAAAATTCCGATTCTTCATGAAGATTGCTTCTGTGTGGTTGTTGATGCTTGAAAAGGTTGCTATAGCTTGATTGTACCCATTGGACTCCTTCCAATGGGTCTTGTAGTTCCTGCATAATGTGTATATCAGTAGCATCTGCATTGAGCATTTAAAACAACTACACAGTTCTAATATTACTAACTCCTGATCTGTCCAGAATAATCAAACTTCTAATTAAAACAGGTGCTTCCTGTACAGGCATAGAAATTGTGAGATCATGTTGGAAACTCATTTTGGCTAGACAATCATCTATAGAATTACCCTCCCTGTGTATGTGTGAGATAGTGACACCACCAGTTTCCTAGATATGGATTGGAAATACATTTTATTGCCTGCATACAATCAGATTCTATAGTAATAGGACCTGTGAAGAGATTCCCAATATGTAAGCCAAAATCTATGGCCATAATCTCTGCACCAAGTGGTGATGATCCAGTCACAGACTTCAGTTCCATGCCTAGTACATTTCCAGAGATATCTCTAACAACCAGACCAAGTCCTACTCTATCTGGGAGTTTAAAAGAAGCATCAACATTTATTTTTATTCCTATACAGGAGGAATCCATTTGATTGATCTAGCAAATTTTAATTTTTTGGCTCTTAAAAAAGGAAGCAGTCCTGTACACAGTAGGTCCCTATACTTAACAGAATTACCTTGTAGGGGTAAGGCTGTAAAAATATTTGAGACCTTTTTGGCAATCTGAACCAGCAAAGCATGATTTGAAGTGGATAGACCCTCAAATATTATTTTGCTTTTCTACACCACATAGACCAATAAGCAGTAATTAATTACAGTGGTTAGAAAAACCTGAGTATGCACTTTAGAGGATCTTTTGAATTATTTCAATCTATGCTTATAGGACAGGAAGGTGGGGACTGGCACTTGCAACACTGCATGTATAAAATTAAAAATTGTTGTGTTCTGATCACAGTCATTGAAAAAATGGTTAATAGTATCACTATGGTTGCAAAGAGGGCACTTTGATGGTAAATTAATTTCAAATCTTAGCAGAACATCATCAAAGGGTATGATACTATTAACAATTCTCCATATAAGAACTGAGAATTGAACAAGGATAAATTTAGGGTGGTTCTATATGCAGGTCCATTTTACTTCTGCAGGTCCAAATTAAATCTGAAATACCAATGATGACCCTCTTAAATTTGTATTATAATTCATGAAAAAATAATTTATAATTTGAACACGTGTTAAATAATTACATAGACGGGTTTATGCAATCAAGGTTAGGGTTTTAGAAATATATTTATAAAAACTAATAAACGAATGAAGGGTAATTATGGTATTTTCCCACTTTCATTGGACCTGCATATAGTAAACAATTTTTATTTCAAACCTTTTTAATGCTATGTGTGTCATCCCCTTGTGCTCTTAGAAGCTTGAAAGCTGACCTGACGTTGAATTTTCCTGTTGCCTCTGGTCTCCAAATGAGTCTGTCTTGGTGTTGAAAATTAATCTCTGCCACCTGCAATTTATTACATATATTGGTAGCCAAATGAGGCTCCACAGATGTTAAAACCTGCTGTTTATGAGCACATAAGTTAGCATTTGTTAGCTTTTTGAATGGGAGAGGCACACCCCCAGGCCAGCAGTAGATCAAGGCCCCATCACCTAGCCAGTTTGAGTCCCAGAAATGTGCTTCTCCTTTACCAATTATAACATGTGAGTGCTGGTTTGCAAATTCTGTAACTGAGCAAATCCTTTTCCAAGTGTGTGATTTTCTGTATGTTCCAGGCAGTGACCAAAGAAGTTTGCCTACTGAGTATTATTTTCCTACATTTTCCACCAAAGCTTTACTGAGAATGATTGTATAATGGCAATGATATCCCTGAATCCAAGCCCATTTTCCTACTTTGGCACTGCCATTCTGCTCCATTTTCTCCAGACCTTCCTTTGTCCTAGCTCACTTTCACCCCAAAAGAACCTAGCTGCAATTGTCTCCATCGTTTTAATGACTGTCTGAGGAGGGTGAAGTACACTGAAGGTGTGTGTTGGAATAGAGAGATAGACATGGTTCAGTAGAATCATCCTACCAGCATAAGTGAGCCACCTGTTTTTCCAACTAGCAACTGTTTTCTCCATTCTTTCCAGTAATGTCTGGTAGTAGCAAACCTTGTTTCTCCCTTTAAAAATCTAGACTCCAAGATACAAGAATGGTAGAGTTCCCTGTCTCATACCAGTTATCCTCTTTATCACCCGGAGCCTTGTCACTGAAGTATCACCATGTACATAGAATTCTGACTTGTCAAAGTTAACCTTCTGACCTGAGCTGATCTCATAAGCATGCAGAAACCTCATTATTCTCTTTAGGTTATTTTTGGTAGCTGATGTAAAGTTAGCAGTGTCATCTGCATACATTAGATGTGAGACCATGCTTACACCCTTTGTCATTTCAAATCCTTTAATGTACTGATCCTCCATAAGCTTTTTAAGACTTCTGGAGAAGGCCTCAGTTGCAATATTGTAGAAAAAAGGGGATAAAGGATCACCCTGCTTAATCCCTTTGCTAGAGTTGAAGAAGCCCGTGGCAACATCATTTATGAGGACTGAGAAATGTGAAGCCTGTATGTTCTGCATGATGATCTTCACTATATTATCATGGAATCCAAAGGACTGCAATACTGAGCTCAGAAAATGCCAAGATACCCTGTCAAAGGTCTTCTGCATATCAAGCTTCATTATAATATTTTTGCCTTTTTCCCTAACAGTCTGACCATATCCTGCATCTGTAAAATATTATCAGTGATGTCCCTTCCACTCAGAAATGCTGACTGCTCAATTGAGGTTAATCTTCCCATTAATGGCTTTATTCTCTCCATGAGGATCTTTGTAAAAATCTTGTTAACAAAGTTTGAGAGACTTATTGGCCTAAACTGGGAGAAGGAGGATGGGTTTTGGATCTTAGGGATTAGGGTAAGCCAAGTTGAGGCCATGGCGGCTGTTGGTATTGGGCTTCCCTATATGAAATCATTTGCTTCCAGCAGAAGATCTTGCTTGATTAGATCCCAGCAGAATGTGTAAAAAGGACCACTGTATCCATCTGAGCCACGAGCACTATTTTTATTGAGTTCAAACACAGCAATTTTGAGTTCCTCCATTTCCACTGCTCTGAGAAGCAAGTCATTGTCCTCTGATGTTAAGAGCTTAGGTATTGCATCCATAAAACTCCTGAAGTGCCTTCCTTCCTTGTTTGGATTTTCCTGCTTGAGTAGACTCTCAAAATAAGCAACACCTTCCTCATTTATTTTTCCAGGATCAGAGATCCAATTTCCATCTACATCCTTTATCTTGGTGATTTTACCTTTAGCCCTTTTCTCTTTTACCACCTGGTGAAAATATTTGGTGTTAGCATCCCCATCTCTGATCCATTTTATATTAGCCTTCTGCTTCCAGGAAGTTGCTTGCTCCTTCTGTGATCTAATAACGATGGCCATTCTTCTACTAAGCTCCATTTTGTCTGAGTCCTCCATTGTTGTCTGATATCTGATTTCAGCATCTGAAACCTCTTTTTCAGCAATTTCTAAATTTTGATTAACATCTCCAAAATGTAGCCAGTTCCAGCTTTTCAGTGCAGCCTTCAACCTTTTTAATTTTGCTACTATTCTTCTCATACCTTGCTCATTACACACTTGGTTCCAGTTGTCTGTTGCTAGTTCTAGGAAACTGGTCCTATGGGTCCACATCTCCTAGAATCTAAAGGGCTTTGGACACTGAATTTCAGCAGTCTGGATGGATAGAATTAGGGGATTATGGTCTGAGGTTGTTCTACTCCTAACTTGGATGGAACTATGGGGAAATAGGTCATTCCAGTCTGAGGTACACAACCCTCTATCTAATCTCTGAAGAACTAGATCCTCTTTTTTCCTGTTATTTGTCCAGGTGAAGGGGTTCCCTACAGTTTTAACCTCCATCAAATCCATATATGAAATCATAGCATTGAAATCTCTTATACTTCTTGCTGGTGGGGGTGCCTCCCTTTCCTCTCAGTTGCAGCAGCCACTGTGTTGAAATCACCAATAAACAAAGTGGGGACTTTTGGCAAGCTCTGTATATCCTCCCAAAGTGCCTCCCTCAAAATTCTGGTAACTTTTGCATAAACAAAAACAACAATTCCAGACAATATTGGTAGATAAAATATTTACAGACACTAGAATGAACTGATCAGACTGATGCAAAATATTTACAGAAACATTATTTTTCCAAAAGATCCAAATTTTGGCATTCTGTGCAGGCATGGAATTTTGGAATTGTAAATCAAATTGCAATTGAGTTATGTTTGTGCTGATGTGCATAGGCTCTATAATACATGCAATATCTATCTTATGTGCTCTAATCAGGGTTTGCAGCCTTGTTACGGACTTTTTATACCCTCTAATGTTCCAGACTAATGCATTTCCTATTATGTTGTGTTTAATCATTAACTAGACTTTTTTTATTTTAGTGATGATCTTAGCCATTGTTCTACTGTTTTTCCTCCCTCTGGCATACCTCTTTTACTCCTCTTTTTTATAGTAATTGTAGAGATATTACCTTGATCTGGGCCAGTGTCTTCATTGCTGTTTTTTTCCTTCCCTTGCCCTGAGTCCAGGTCACTTGTTGCCTCCTCAAAAGCATCAGAGCTGCTCTCATCCTCATAATCTTGTAGTGCCTGAAAAGTGTTAGAAGTTTGGACCTCCCTTGGAGAGTTGTATGGAACTAGAGCCAGGTCATTTGTTCTGGGATCCTTTCTTTTTGGCTTGGAAATGTAGAGATCATCAAATGAGTAAAATGGTGGCTAGGTATTTCTGTTGGTGAGCTGTAGTATATTTGTTGGAGGAGTGAAAATGTGTGGTACTGAGGTTAGTTCATTACTGGGAGTTCCTGTATGAATGTCAGTGGATGTGTGGCTCTTTTGGGGGTTGTGGTCTTGTGGCTTGCTTTATGATTCTGGTGTTTGTAGTATAGGCTTGGTGCTGCGGCTGGTGCTACCCTGTGGAGTCTGCAATTGGGGAGCTAAAACTAGTTGGTTACTTCCAGCCTCCTGTTGCTCTTGGAGCACTTGGTTTTCTGCACTCTTGACAATCCAGGTCCCTGAGCATTGTCTATTGACTTCCATCCCTGATCAACAGGCTTCCTAACTGCATTCTTCCTATTTTTCCTTAACTCAGGGTGCAAAAATCCACAATTGTTATCATCATGGCCTATGCGTTTGCAGTAAGTGAAGTACAAAGAGACATTTTCATACTCAATATCACACTCAACATATTTTGTTGGGGTGCCTATAATGAATGATGAAGGGAGAGGTTGGAGCAAGTCTACCTCAACGCAGATTTTGATTGCTGATGGGCGGGTAAGAGATGCAGTTGCTGCATCCATCTTCACAAACACTCCAATCTGATTCCCCATATCTTGGATGGCTGTGGTGTTGTAGCATAGGATTGGCGGTTTATGAACAGTTGCCCACACGTGAACTATGAAGGATTCGGTGTCAGTTGAAAACTCCGGTGACAACTTTAGGATTTTCATCGGTTTTTCTCCAATGCTGCAGATAGCTCGCATCCAGAATCGATGGTAATCCTGCTTGTCTTCAACTCGGATGAGTATGTGTCGGAAGTCGAGTGACCCAATCTGATATTTTCCGGCGAACCCCATAGCCTAAAAAGCTTTGTGGATCTGCTCCGTCGAAGGCTTGCCGCTGGTGAATTTGCCAATGAGGGCATTTGTATAGTTACTGGCTAAGGTCTCGATGGCTTCTGGTGTATATATGCAGACAATTTTCCCATTAACTCTGTGTGAGATGGGTTTGATCTCTAGATTGGAAGGGAGGGCCGTGGATAGTGGTTGGCTTTTGGGGGCAACAACGTCGCGAAATGTTTTTCCTGCGAGATCGCCACCTTCCCAAGGCGGAGAAGCCACCATGTGCTAGCCGTTAAACGACTGTTTTTGTGTCAGTTTACCGGTAACAACTAGAATAATAACTGTTTAGGCTTGGTTTTCAGTGACCGGATTTATAATTTAAGAGAGAAGTGAGAGCATTTGGGTTCTAGAGAGAGAAAAAGTCTGTTGTGTTTTTCAAGAGAGATTTGCTGAACTAATTGAATTGCTCAACTAAAATATTTTTAAATATATTAAACTGAATACTGAAATAAATTTAAATTTTAAAGATATCATCATTTGGTAGAAATGTAAAAGATTTTAGTAAAGTATATAATGTACTGGACTAAATAAAACTGAAATAATTGAAATCAATTTAAATAACACATAAATGAAACATAATCATGTTAATACCACCAAATTTTAAGATAAAAGTTTATGGGATGAACAGCTATCATTATGACGTGTTGGCGTGTTAGACAAATTATATGTATTTGCATACAGTTTTAAAATCAGCATTATCGGTTATATAGTCGTAATCATATAATATTTTATTGCGGTAAAGGAAAAAATTAACAGAAGGAAATTATATTATTGAAGAAGTCAAAACTATTCAGATGATTAGAGAAATAATGGTTGATAAGTTCCATGAAAGATAGTTTTCGACCCGTATACATATTTTAACCTCTTCTCATCCACAAATTTACTGTTAATTTCTATCAAAGAGATGCATGAACATAGAATTGTCGATGACGAGAAAATATATATTAACAATATTACCAAGATCGATTTTGTCCAAAATCTATTACAAGGCATACTACAATATTCTAATTTATTGAATCTTGTGAGGTCTATAGGTTTTATATATAATGAAGCTAAAAATGAATCGGAGTCATTCTAGGATTTGATAGATGCAATTCAACATTACTTTACAATCTGTATTTGTACCTAACCTATCTAATATACCCTTATTTAAATGATCCATGATCTAACGTGTTTGGCTTCCTAATTTAATTTTTTGACGTGTTACATTCCCTCTCGAAAATGATATAAGAACCACAAATACGGGGATTGATTGAAGATTTGTATCTTATTAATATAAAGATATTCCTGTCTGTTCAAATAACATACAGACTGCATAAATAAATATTGGACTGCATCTAACAATCTCCTATTTTTATTACTTATCTAAAGTGGCGGGTCCAACAAACTTTTTAAGTTATCGTTGAAAAAAAATACTTAGATCGGTATTAATGGGGAATTAATAAGTTAAAGTAGCTAAAAAAGTTAACACCTTAACAATTATCGTCTACTCTATCAATTTTCGGTATGACTCCATTACAAATTAATAAATTAAAATAGATAAAAATTCTAAAATCATATAATTATCGACTACTCCCTTAAATTTTGATATGACTGCCACTCATGCAAGGAGATCTGCCCTTGTACTAACTTATCTTATGAATCATAATGGGCGTAGAAATGCTTGACTTTTAAATTTGGATATGATGTTATCGACCACGTCAAATATAAAGAAGGATTATGCATTTAACATCGTTAGACACCTCACTGATATATAAACTACATTTAGGGAATACTAATCTTGGGTTTTTAAGTAAAAAATAAGATATTAAAACACAGCAAAATAGTATAAGCAGCTCAAAATTAAACACCAAACAAGTTTACAAACTTAAGCAGCTTATAATCAAACATCAAAATTACTGGAGTTTGTATACATCGATAAATCACTTAATAATCAAAAGTATATATATACATTGATTATAAGCAGACAATCATCCTTCTTACATGCAAGAAATCCATGCTTCATATATATAATCCCACGAGTCCACCTTTAATTAATACACGCTGGCCGGGGAACGAAGAACCTGGTACGTAGTGATATGACTTGTTGACCGGGCGCGAGGCAGACATCTCGCCGGAGAATCATCGCCGGAAAATCTCACGGCGGCGGCGCAGTCGATCTCCACCAGCACGTTCATGAACATGTCGACCGGGCATGGCAGCTCAAGCGGACCATCGACCGCGAACCCGTATTCAGATTCAGCTTCTTCTAGAAGCGTCTTGAAAAGTGGATGGCTTAAACACTCGGTTCGAATGCAGAACCTCTGCTTCTCCGATCCGACTCGAACCCAGAAACAGCCCTCCGGAGCGACTGAACCGCTCCGTTTACCCAGAGATCTGCACCGCTTCCATGTTTTGTTCAAGAAACCTTTCTTCTTCATATTAATAATAGACATATATATGTAATATATATTCTCCCTAACTTATAAGATCTGATATTCTATGAATATGGTTTTTGGAAAAAAACTACCCTCTGTCGTAAACGAGGTTGAACATGAGCTTCAATCTGGGTATGATAGGGTTACTCATACTTTCATAGATCTGGTCCTAAAACATGCAGAATCATATGAAATTAAAATGAAATATGATGAAAATCACGATAATTTCAATGATATTTTGGGTTGAAGTGGGAAAGAAATTTAGAGATGAATTAAAATTCTCACGGGAAGTGTTTTTCCTACAACTCAGTTTGGTGCATAGGTAGTAGAAGCGTGGGTTCACAAACCATCCGTGGTCCTCTATATACATATATCCAACTCTGAATAATAATATTGAAGTGTTATATTCAGTCCGGTATTTTACTCAACATAATCTAAAATACTATTAAGAATTATAATACAGTATCTTGAATATTGGTAAGTTTTCTAATAAACTTAATAAATGGGAACATTTTCATAAATTTATACGATATGTTATATAAAAAGAGCAATATACTGGATTGCGTATAGCAGCATCCTAATAATATAAGATAAAATCCTAGATTTAGTAATTTATTCAATAGGATATATTAGTTTAATTTTTTGGAGTATGTGAGCATATATGAGGTGTAACATGTTTGTCAATTCTATGAAGAGTCAACTAAATATTGTATCTGTATTATTACTAATTAATGTTATGTTTTTGGCTCAACTAGATCTGTAGTGACTTTGTGAGGGAGGTAGATCTCTCGATTAACAAGAGATGGTTTAATCTAGACCAATCAAGTAACACCACACCATATTAATGCTACTTGTTTTTATAGTAATCATTTTAATTATTTATATAATATATATATATATATATATATATATATATATTTTCTTATCTTCAAACCGAGATAAGGAGCATCGTTTTACCACGTCTTTATTACCTATTTACATACGTATTTCTCCATCTAAAGTATGGATTAAAGGTGTGTATTGTGTGCGAATTTCAGTGGGCAATAGATAAAAAATTTAAGAACATTGTATGAGAATAATGTTAAGCTGATCGTAACCAGAATTATAACATTAAAAAATTCATATTATTAAGTAGCAGCCTGCCAAGGTTCTGCTAATGTAGGAATTAATCAATATTTTCAAATATAATATATTTTGATGCTGTGCGCATGTGCCTACGTACCAGGAAGGAAATTAATTGAAAAGTTAATGATGAGCTAGCAGATAAATTATACAACATATAAGGTGAATTAAGAACGAAGTAAAAAATTTCCAAGATATGGGATAACACACGTTTGTATAATTTTCCTTCTAAATGTACAAAACCACACTCTCGAAAATCACTTGGTTTTTTTTCTTTGTTGGATTTTTGGTGTTGTTCAGTGTGGTTTTGTCCGTAATTAATATCTTTCAAAGTAAAATGCTATCAATTTTAAGAATACAAATCATGCTCTTTGCAAATTCTTATTTGGAGTGATGATTACAAGAATTTGAAATGCAGGTCTAAAAATGTGATTACATGTCTAAAATATTCTAGTAAAGTAAGGTTAAAATATGAAAACAGCAATTGAACCTGTATAATTCATTTAAACCTGCACCTATTAGCCCTCGATGATTAATACATGAGATGCTTATTTTTGCGGGTTTTAATATTTTGATGTTAATGTAACGAAGAATATTTACAACTTTTATGGAATATCATATTTTGTAATAGTAGACTAATAGTTGAATTTACATGTAATCTTCTGCTTTTCCCATATTAATGTATTGGTTTTTGAGATGGACTTTTTTTAACGTTTTTTAAATATGTACAATTCAAAGTTTATAATACCTACTATATTGTTGTGTGGGTAGTAAGTTGTAACTAGGTGAGAACGATGACGAACATTCGTTAAAAAGATCGAGGTCGGATTGAGATATTAAATGAATCGATCATGATCAAAATTTTATGATCGTTTATTAAATGAACGATTAACGAGGATAAACATAAAATCTCGATCATAACGGTTTTGAACAGATCGATAAGATGATCAATCGATAAGGTGATCGAAAAAGAAAGTAACATAGTTATATACGTACATTAATAATAGTGGGGAAATATTTTCCTTTAATTTTTTTAATATGTATGTGTATAGTTTGTTGTGAACTTTTATTAATTTGATAATTTATGTGTTTTTAACTTCTTTTTTAATTAACTTTTAAGTGTATCAAATGATCGACAAAATCGATCGTTGATCATTGATCATTTGATAGATAATCTATAACGAGTCGATTTCGAGCCGATTACAATCATCATAACTTTTAAACGATCCGATCATGATGATGAATTATTTTAATCATTTCAATCACGATCACCTCAAATTTTAAACGATCTATGATTATAATCGGATCGGCTCGCTACCATCCCTAATAGTAACATTTATTTTGTACTGATGATAGGGTTCACCTTATTTGACAATGCTCAGCGTGCAAGTTTTTAATGTCGTCTACTTGTAGTTTATCCTAGTTGTAGCTAGTGTAATATTTGATTGACCAAAAGAACTGACAATATTTCACGTTCATGCTTTTTTTGGCTTTTCATTAATTATTTTTGGCAATCAAATGAAATAATTAGTACGCACTGGTTTAATAAAAGTCGCAAATGCTGTGCTTGAAATTAAATAAACACACTAGTTTAATTACGTGTGGGAAGTTGGAATATACGATCGAGTACTGCCAATTACGGGTACCAACCGTTAAGCTAAGCTAGATTCATTGTTTGAACTTAGAGAGTTGACAAAATGCAATAATAATTTAAATGTTGAAATGATGATCAATTATTGCAAGGCTGACTTAAACAGCCTGCAAAATTTATTTTTAAATTCTTGAGGTTTGGTCATTTTTGATGAGAGTAATTGTGGAAGAATTTGTGATGCTAATTGTTGCATTTTCTGGTGAGAATTATAATCAAAGGTTTTCAATTTTATTAAAATGAAGAGAAATACAAAATATTACAAAGAATATGTATTAGAAATTCAGACGGGGAGCAACCCGTTGGATAAGAAGTCCGTCATGGATAAGACGCGGAGATTGCGGATATATGAACGGGCATATAAATTCAATTAGGTCCAGCACACAAATTCGGTGAGATTCCGTCATAAAATCAATTAGCAATATATGGATTAGTCCACCAAACTTATGTACAGAACATTTTAGCCACATCGTTTCCGATTTGGGTTTAATCTTAACACCCTCCCTCAAGTGCAAGGCCCATTTTAGGGGAAGTATTGCACTTGACAAGTAAACGTGCAAGACCCACTTTCGGGAAAGTATTGCACAATAGATAGGATCAAGCCAACAGTGGGCTCTGATACCATATTAGAAACCCAGACGGGAAACAAGCCTGTTGGGTAAGAAGCCCATCATAGGTAAGACGGAGAGAGTACGGATATATGAACGGGCATATAAATCCAATTAGATTTATGAAAGGATTAAAGATGTATTTTCTTAGCTCAAGATCTCAGTCACAGTAAAGCCATGGAAATGGTAGTTACAAAGCTTCAACAGCCTAACAGAATGAACAGAATGAATGTCAATTAGCTAGCTACACTTTATTTTATAAAACTGAATCTAAGTTGGTTTCCTTTTCTCCAGCCATTGACCAACTTTTGACTTTGACTTGTTGATTGTGGGTCAAAATCCTAGCAATTTAGCATACAAACCCAGTGAGATTTTATAATAAAATCAATTGACAATATGTGGATTAGACTGCCAACCTTATATACTCAACTTTTTATCCACATCATTTCGGATGTGGTTTAATCTTCATCCTGCAATAATTTGCACACGCGGATAAAAAATAATAATAATAATTTGCACACTTTATTTAGTTAAAAGTAAATTGGTATTAAGAAAGACTGTTAGAACTAAAACTTTACAATTTAATATAAGAAAGAGGAGATAATGAAAACTTATGATGACTTTTAATTACATAGTATATGATTTGAATTCAACAGTCAAGTTCACAAAATACAATCTAACATATGCAAGATTTAAAATCTTTAGTATCCACAATAACGAGTTTTTTTTTCCAAAATAAACTCATTCATAAAACTAATTTAAAAAATAACACTCCGTTGAAAATAATTTCACAACTGATACTCTCAATGTCATGTTGAAACTACATCAATGACATGGATCCTACATCACCTAGATATGTCTAATTTATAAACTTTTGTAAGTTATATATATGTCTAATTTTAAAACATTCGTAGTTACTACATTTATGCTTTTTAGAATCTGATCTATATAATTTACTTGAATTTAGATAAATTTAGTTCAACTAAAATATGATGGTATGAAATTTAGTTTAAATTAGTCATATCATAACTATTTTTCAATACATTAACTTTTATATTAGTTCGGTTCAATGTTGAATACATTAATAAGACCTCTCCATTGGGGTTAATGACTCATTAACCAATATGGGGTAATGATGGTGGTTAATGAGTTTGATTATAGAGTAGAGTGTTTGGTTGGGGGTTCTGATTTATATGGTGCCTCTTTCATTACCCAACATGGGTTAATCACTCAAACCCCCAACATTGACTCCAATGGGTTTGATTACCTTGCAATTTAGTATATTTAGTTAATAATTTGTTCAAACAAAAAAACAACGCTATAATCATTAACCCTATAATCATTCCACTCTACTATCATTTCCCTTCCCATTCACATTCCCACACTCACTAGTGGATGGACTTAGGTTTCTAGGCGGTTCATTCGTACCATTCACGGCATTTTGGAAATGCCGTAATGGGTTGTGCCGTAAAATGGCACTTCTTCTGGGCGGTTAACAAAACGCCTTAAACATGCATGCTGCGCACGGCGGTTCAAAACGCCGTGTGCAGCGTTTAAAAAACGCCCTGTATAACTGTTACGAATCCGCCACCTCAGGTCGCCTGTGTCTGTAAATGTGAGTGATACGATATCGCCGCCAGTGATCGCCTGTTAAGGCGAACTCGCTTGTGTTGGTCGCTTGTTTCTAATAATACACAAGCGAACTCGTCACCAGACTCGCTAGGGTGAAGCAGGCGAGATCGCGGGCGTATTCGCCGGAATATATGGGAATATTAAATTTGAAAAAAGACTCAATGGTCATGGTGTTACGGTATCGTGTATCATCTCGCTTGTGGTCGAAAAAGAAAAGCGAGTTCGCCTTCTGGAGGTGGCGAAACTATAAAGCGAACTCGCCACCTGAAAATGTAGCCAGACCAGATGGGCACAAGCGGAGTGGGATACGACACCGCCAGAAGAGGCGAATATTAGGCGACGTCGTGCACATATTTGTTGTAGGGAATATGGTTGGCGAATTCGCCTTTTGAATTCGTCTATGGAGGCGAATATTGGAGGCGAAATCGTTTGAGGCACGCCAGGGGCAACAGAGTCTAGCAAGCGATTAGCCAGGCGACGTCGCTTTTGTGGGCGAATGTATAGGCGAAATCGTTTGAGGCACGCCAAGGGCAACAGAGTCTAGCAAGCGAGTAGTCAGGCGACGTCGCTTCTGTGGGCGAATGTATAGGCGAGGCCGTGTGTATGACCGCTTGTTATATTGTAGTTGAAGGCGTGCCAGGTAGCGATCTAGCTTCTGGATTCGACAAGAAGCGAATAAAGAAGCGAATTCGTTTGCGTGCAAGACAGAATTGTGTAATTATTTGTTAAAATTGACCCGTTTCTTTCGAAACATGAATCCGGATACCCGACTCAACATAAACCTGTCAAATTCAAATCCAACGCCCCTATACTAATACTAAAGATGCATAACCTAAGCACTCAAGTGCGATACCAATGTCAAGCCCCTACCAAAAAGAGAGACAATACTTTTTCATGCCTTGGGGAGGTTAGGGACCTGTGGCCTTGCAATGGTAAACGCACGGTTGTGGACCAGATATTTAGCCATTTGGTCTCTTCCGTCGTTAAGTTCTTGCAAGGAGAAAGGAGTGATATCATCCTTGAATACCTATGATTGAAAATAACGCTTATTAGGAAATCTCGACGAATATAAATGAGATTAGACGCGTGTAGCGTACCTTTAGAAGATCTAGCATGTCTTTTTGAACACCATCCACCACCATCAAACCAAAGATCATTGTGTAATAGCCACATTCATAGTTCGATGATTGCTTCCTAGACTACAAAAGTGTTTAAAACATAAAACATTACTATACTTATGGTACTTTAAACGCAAATGTTGATTTTTGAAAGGACGTGATAGCATGAGCACAACATCTTACCCGAATGTTTATAAGGTGGAAGTCGAGGAGTGTTTTGTCGTTCACTTGAAGAATTGCATTATCAAGGAGATCGGCGAATGTTCGTGATGGAGGGCGGTGGAGTGGGTCTATCCAATATACTTGCTTTAAAGCGGGTATTATTGCAACAAAGCTCCAATGATCACTACAAATCACATGAAAGCATAATGGTCATAAAAAAGAATGCAGTAGAGCAAATACAATATATTTAGCATGAGTAATAGAGCAAATTGTAAGGCATACCTCTCGAGATATGGTCCGATCCATATTTTCTTTGATTTGTCGGAGAGAGTAGAATTCAAGTAATCAAGTCTTTGCCTATTGCTCTCCATACTAGCTTGCAAATGCATTGGATGCAAAAATCCAATGAAATGCTTGCTCCGGTGATAGGCATGGTGATGCAAGAACCTGTGAATGTAGTAGACAATCATGACGAGAATGTAATCATATATGGTTTGATAATTGAGTATTCTCATGAAACACATACAAATGGCTTACATTTGATTGAGGCAAAGAATGGTGGCGGGAAGTTCATTGAAATTCCAGAAATATTCAAAATCCTCCCATGGTACGTGGATGTCCTTTGTCATGGTAAAGCACCTTTCATTTCCGAGAAAGGCATAGCATGCATTCTTGTCGTGCGAGGATATCAAATCATAAAAGACTCGGACGAAGGGTGGAAGGGCTTTCATAAACTCCACGAGCATGGGGTCTAATGTTTGTCTAGCTATAGGCAAGGCATGCACGGGTATTTGTGGATTTTGTGGAGTTTGTGGTTTCCTACGGGGTATGGAGGTGGATTTTTCATCAAGCACCAACCATTTTGGCCATAGAACAAGGAAACCTTTAGCCTCCCCAACTCTCACCATCGGTGACTCCTTCACAGGTAGTATTTGTTGCTCTATCAAAACATCGGTAATGCGAACACTAAAAAATCCTGCGGGGATGTCAACACGATTGTGTTTCACCGCACTTGGGTCGCATGTGCCATTGGCGACATGGAGTGGTTTTGATTTGGTACCTTGCGAAACATATAGCTTGCAAGGGGGGTTCTATCATAAATGAAAGCACAAGAGAAATCATCATCCAACTATTTTTAGAAAGAGATTAGAAACCAACGATGTTCTAAATTAGCAAAATTTGTACTAACCTTATCAACTTGAATGGAATGCGCCGCATTCAACTTGATGGGTGATGAAGGTGGAGTAGGAGGCACTAGTTCCTCCTCCATTTCCACATTCTCACCTTCATCCTCCACAATTTGAGGTGATGCTTGAGAACCCTTTGATGATGGTGGAAGATGTGGTTGTGTACCTCCTAACCTCTCGATGTGGGGATAGTTGGTGTGTTGTGCTATGTCTTTCATCACCTCCCTCAAATCCTTCATTTCCGCCTTTGTCGCCGCCACCTCGCTCAAAGCTCGTTGTAGTTGTGATGGTTTAGGATTGCCCCAACCTTGCTTAATCCCAAAAACCTCTTCTTGTGTCGCGTAACCTCCAACACCTAATGCTCTTCCCGGGTGTTCCTTTTTCTTCCCAAGAGCAAAAGCCTCATTCAAGACATCCTTCTTCCCACACGGGATAAAGGTACCCTCCTCCTTTTGGCGCTCAAGAAGTTCCTATTATCAAATATGTTGTACTAGGTGAAAGTGGTTGTGAAGAATATTTGAAAGCAACAACAAAAATAAATAAGACTACAATAGATGGTAAGATAATGTAAGATAGATAGACTAACCACCCTCTTTGCACATTTTTCGGCATCCTCCGAAGTGAACTTACCATCCGAGTCTCTAATTCGACCCAACACGAAGAGTTTTTGTCTAGTATAATCCTCGGTGTCCTTTTCCACTATGACATACCGAGTTTCCGCCTCGTCCATCCCCCCTAATACCAACTCCTTCACTAGTTCCTCCTTCTCCCTAAGCCCCTCCGTCTCACCTACACCCAAATACCCCGACCTACCACCGGTGTACGGCATTTTTATTGATTTTGCCGATGTGACCTTCTTGTCCCATTTCCCCTTTGCACAAGAAGATACCGTATCACATGTCATCATTAATGTAATAGATAAGAGGAGGTTATGTCACCGAAGTTATAGTTTGTGACTCACCGAAGTCTTATTTTCAAGCGATGCTTGCTTGAAGGCCTCCCACGCATCGGTTGTAATATGATTGTATCGGTCCCTTGGATCTTGACCTAGCCTCTTTCCCTTCTCATACAAGTAGTCTTTTCTTAGAGCATGCTTGTGCTCGCGAAAAGCTTTGGAGACGATGTTGAATGCCTTCTTTCTCACCACTTCCATGTCATTAGATTCTATTTCAAAAGGTCGCTACGCCAAAATATGTAGCATGTATTATGTCTATATATTATGAAGATGTATAATATTGAGTAGATAGATCATTGAAAGGTTAAATGTTACTTACTTGGCATTCTACCCAAACTTCCTCCTTCTTTTTTGATGGGACGGTTCTCCAATTATCCTCAGTTATCTCAATAAACGTTCTTCCAACTCGGCCACACCAACTTGACCATTTTGAACGTTCTTTTTTTGGTCGGTTGCATACACCCTTAGCATTAAATCCTATGTGTGTTAGTTCTCCTCTTCTCATTCTTCTTTGTAGAACTCGACAATGTGAGCGGACTTGTAGGCCTTTCTTCGAGTTGCTACCTCGCTTCTTTGGTTGGGCACTTGAAGTGGTTGAAGTGGTCACCATTGCTATCTAAGGATGGATAGAAATAGAATCTTAACTAATTAGCACTATTATGACTAGGTAAAACAACAACAAAACCATGTTGAATGAGTTGTAGAAGTAAAATAACACAAGCATGACTAGTTAAAACAAGGAAAAAACGGATTTGTTGAATTGTATAACCAAAGTGAACCTAAGGTAGGCTAACATGTTAGAATGCCACATGAAAGTAACAAATAAAGGGAGCTATGGCTTCTAAATTTGATTTTAACATAGTCATGAAACACATATGTTATGGATAGGGACTAAGCATGGATAATGTCTACTCAAGCATGCCATTCAACCAATATATCTCAAAAAGTAACTAAATAAGATGTGCTTTGAATAATACTTCAAATTTGAGTCTCATACCTTAATTGTAGAAGAAGATATTAGTTGTTTGTTGCTCTTAGACACACAAAGTAGCGAGACTTGAAATATTCAACCAAAGTTGAAGGAGATTTTGGGGTTTTTGGTGGGTTATAAGCTTTATAGGGTTTAGTTCTTCACACAAAATATATGTGCTAGATTTGAGGGTGAGTTTGTGGTTGGTTTTGATGAGATTTCACCAAGAAATGAGGCAAGAATGGATTTGGAATGCAAGGATTTGAGATGGAAGTTGAGGGGGGGATAAGGTGAGAGAGAAGGAGGGGTAGATGGGAATGAATGGTGAAAATGGTGAAGAGGTTAGCAAAATCCGGGATAAAAGATATATATAGTATGGTAAAGTTGGACAAAACATGCCTGAATAGTATATTTGGTCGGTTACTGTTTAACCAGGTTACGATACTGCAACCTGCATCGGCTAGAGGCGAAAACCCTCTGCGGTATCGCTAGCTAGCAAGTTGATGAACCCATAATAATTATTTTCTGAATATTTGCTACTTTGTTATGCAATTAATATTAACATTGTGTGTTTCATGAGATGATGTATATTAAAATTTAATATGAAAACTTATAAATGAAATCAGATTTTATCTGCACATAATATTACTTGAGTTGGTTGCAACGATGACGTCTGTTATGAAAGAGAATTGTTGTGACATGTTATATATAGTCCTATGAAGAGGTATCTGAAATTGTTAACTCTAATCCATATCCATGGTTATTGTAAAGCATTTGGCATAAACTGTTTAGATACGTATATGATGGGACTACGGGTTAATACCATTAGTTCGTTAACCAAATGTTACACTAGTGCAGACACGAGCAATAGGACTTTCTACATTAGCCACGTGTTGATCACCATCGAATATACATGTATTTGACAACTTCAGACTGAAAGTGTAGACATTTAGTTCTTCTGTAATGCATGTGGTATTACTCATAGTCTGGATGATGTTATACATACAGGCAACGTCGTTACCCCGTTAAAGAGCCGACTTCGCGATCACACATCTCGGGAGCTAATGAACGAAAAGTATCCAGTTTTAGATGAGAATAGGGGTAGTATCCAGTCAAAACTCGGACTAAACACGACTCGATCTAGCTCGACTTGAAAAATTCGTGCGTAACTCGGTAAGTATAATCAGTTGCAAGTTTATAATATTATTAGGTTATACTATATTAGTTCAATCATCTAATCTAGCTAGTTTTCTGTTACTACTCAATATTGAATAAACTAGTTAATTGCATTGGTATTTACATTAATAATTTCTAAGGATGCTAATAATTTCAATATTGAACAGGTATTTAAACGCACATATATATAATTAGAAATTTTCATAGTATAGAAGTAGTAAAATTTTTATTTAAAAAGAGAAAAAAACAATTCGAGTTCGAACTCGCAAGTAGTGTCGATACTCGATAAATAATAACGAATTCGAGTTGAGTATGGTATTATTAACTCGCTAGTTCTCGAGTCGACTCGAACATGGTTAATATAGTTCTCGAGTCTAGACGAGTTACGCACTACTCGCTTGATTGAAGGTTGTCATTCCCAATCTCGATGATAAATGGGTTTGGTTTTTATCGTGTGGGTTGCCGGGCATGGGTTCAGGGTTTAGGGTTAAGGGTTTGATGATTGTACAGAAGCGAAATCGCTACAATGTTCGCCTACAAACAAAATTGAGGCGAGTTCGCAAGTTGGTTGAAATTATAGGCGAACACACAGGCGAGTTCGTTTCATAGTGAAATCCACGCGCGACGTTCCTGACACGATTTCGTAACCAATTTCGCCTACAGGCGAATGGGAGAGGCGAGTTCGCCAGCGTATTTTAATTTTAAAAAAAAATACAAAAACAAGTTTTGCGGGTGGCGATTTCAGAACCCCCCAACTTCCACCCGCAAAACCCTAAACCCCCAAATCGGAAAATCCCTGCAACACCATGGGCCGGAGCAAATCAGCCGGTAAAACCCTCACCCCACCAGCCCCCAAGCGCCGGAAGACCACCCCCACTGCTCAACCCGAAGCGGAGCCGGCCGGAATGCGTGAAGAGACCCTCGCCGACCTTCAACCTCGCCGGAGACGCGATCGCCCGGCCGGTGGATCTACAGGCGGCGGCGGCGGCGGCGAACTCGCTTCTGGAACCTCCCATCATCGCCAACCCGCCACCAGTCCGTCACCGCACCGCCACACCGCCACCAGTCCGTCGCCGCACCGCCACCAGGAACCCGCCTGAAACTGGCGGCCATACTTCTGGAACCTCCCATCACCGCCAACCCGCCACCAGTCCGTCGCCACACCGCCACACCGCCACCAGTCCGTCGCCGCACCGCCGCACCGCCACCAGGAACCCGCCTGAAACTGGTGGGCCAGCCGAGAATCCGGCGGGTAACCCTGCGACTGAGGAGGATGAGGAGACGTCTCTGTTCGTCAGCACAAAGGCCGAGACTAGGTACGAACAATTTTCTCGTCGCTTCTTGTTGAATGCTAGGGTTTTTGATGAAGATCGGATAGAGTCGTTAGGGTTCGGTAAAATTGTAGACTATTTTAAGGCGACGCATCTAGAAGGGATGTTGATGTCAAGAGAGCCGGTGCATAAGGATGAGTGTTTACAGTTTTATGCAAATATGACTTTTTCAAAGGACGCCGAAGAGGGGGAGACAATGGTTAGGGGAGTAAGGTTTAAGGTTGATAAGTATTTGATTAATGAGGTGATAGGTTGTCCGTATGTGTCGGTTGACCACTTAAGGCCGTTAGATCCAAACGGTCCTTACGAGTGTTACCACACCCAAAACTTCCCATCTTTGTCTAGTCTGAACCCCCTAGAACCCGTTGCTATGCGTAGAAAATACTTTAAGTCGCGTAGCAAGGTGGAAGGTACTCCGAAGAAGTACAATATTTGCGTTCTCACTCAGGAGCAGAGGTTGGTGTTCGAGTTGATATGCTCGAATGTCATGCCATCGGGTGGTCACCCTTGCGAGCCTACTATTGCCAATTTGATGTTGTTCTATTACATCATGGAGGGGTTGAAGATCAATCCAGGGTACGCGATTGTGAAGTACATGCTGAAGCGTGCCAAGGACAAATCTGATGAAACGATCCCATATGGCCAGCTTATCACGGCGATGATCAAGAAGAAGGGTATTAGACCGGTTAGTCGGCCAGGGCCACTTATGCACTACACCGAGAAATGGCTGCGTAGCAAGGGATTGGCACTTGGCGCCGATGGGGTCATAAAGAAGAAGAAGGATGGTGCTTCAAGTTCAAGTGCGCGTGGTGTTTTGAGTCCGGGTAAGTCGATTCTACCCAAACTTGATATTTTATTAGATTTATTTGTTTGCGCCTATACAATATTCTAATGGATTTGATGTGTTTTGGCAGGACGGGAACTTCAGTGGCGTGAGCGAATGGTCGTGATGATGGGACAGCTTTCTGCGGAAATAGAACAGGTGAAGTTGGAACAAGCCAAGGAAACGGAGATGATATTGGAGTTTGGCAGGATGCTAGACTTGGAACCTGAGCTTAGCGACGAGGAAGGGATGCCAGAATTTTCCGTTCAGCCTTTGCCACCAATGGACGCGGAGGCGGATGACCCTGAAAGTGAAGCGGAACCAGAAGAGGAGGATCCAGAAGAGGAGGAAGCACAACAGCTTGACGAGCCCGAAGGTGCTAAGGCTGGAGAAGATCCCGTTGGTTCAGATGGTGGCCCGTTTTCTCCGGACGAAGATAATGACGAAATGTTCAAGGTTGTCTTCAGAAACGAACAAAGCCATAATGAGGATGCGCTAGAGTCGTCGGAAGAGGAAGTACAACAGCCGTCCGAAGAGGAAGTACAAGAGTCGTCAGAAGAAGAAGATGACGAAGACGGGGTCAAAGAGGAGGGTGGTCATGACGACGGTGATAGTGAAGAGGACGACAGTGATGACGCTTAGCATATTTCACCGTTTGTTGATTTTGTACTTAAACTCGCAACATCGTTTAGTTGCATTCTTTTGAGACTACTATTATTGTTAGCTTTTCAAATATATTTCAACTTAATTAACTTCAATCTTGACAAATAAGACAACTAACCTTGATAAAACATGAAAATTCGTATGAAAACAATATTTCATAATATTACCAAGCGAACCTGGAAGCGAATTCGCTTCACATATTTACACAAGGCGATAGAAGGCAGCGATATCGCCTACTCTGCCGCCTATAAACATTTAGGCCTCACGAACTCGCCACCAAGTCCGCTGTGTGGAACAGAAGCTAGCAAGCATGCCAAGAGGCGAACTCGTAAGATGAGGTGAACGCGGCAGAGATACCGCCTACCATAACGCCTACAACCGTATATGTCTTGCGATATCGCCACCAAGTCTGCCGTGTGGAACAGAACCTAGCAAGCGTGACAATAGGCGAAATCGTAAGCATTGGGGCGAATAAAGAAGCGAGTTCGCCTCTGGAAAGAAGAATTTTAAAAAAACACAAGTACAGAATATGTATATACGACGCCGTTTGACACACATGCGTTGAATAGAGGCGAGTTCGCTACCACGGCACATCAATTTCCCCACATCGGTGGAGTAGCGTCCAATTGATCAGCTTCAATATGTGACCAAAACTAAATGGTTCAATAATTAGAGGTTACTCTAACCGCAACTAGAGTACTGAAATTGTAATTACAACTAGAGTACTGAAATTGTAATTAATTACAGTAACTTCTAATTATTTTTTTTTATAAATGTGTAATTTCTATCACAGATATGTTTTTTAATATATAAAATTAACAAAAGATCATATTAAATAAAATATAAAATATTACCATTAAAATAATAGCTTGACTATTTATGTGCAGAAGTTTTGCGTTCGGGACTCCGGAACAATAGAACCAAAATGCCAAATTACACTAGTGGTCGTGTTATTGTGATGAAATTGTATACTACATCCAGAATTCGACCTACCAAGTTCATAGTTGATCGCAAATGTGTACAAAAAAACAATTGGAAATTACATAAAGATTCATATGTACTCCTATTTCAATATTAGTTAAAGAATTTATTTTGTTTTAAAACTGGCGAATTCGCCTATTCAATTCGCTTGGGGGCGAGTGGCCAAGCGAACTCGCCTCCACGTCACATCAAGTTTCCCACATCGGTGGAGTAGCGTCCAACTGATCAGTTTCAATATATGACCAAAACTAAATGGTTCAATAATTAGAGGTTACTGTAATTAATTACAATTTCAGTATTCTAGTTGCGGTTAGAGTACTGAAATTGTAATTACAACTAGAGTACTGAAATTGTAATTAATTACACTAACCTCTGATTATTTTTTTTAAAAATGTGTAATTTCTATCACAAATATTTTTTTTAATATATAAAATTAACAAAAGGTCATATTAAATAAAATATAAAATATTACTATTAAATAATAGTTTGACTATTTATGTGCAGAAGTTTTGCGTTCGGGACTCCGGAACAATAGAACCAAAAGGCCAAATTACACTAGTGGTCGTGTTATTGTGATGAGTGAGTTCCAAGTGTGATCGGCCAAAGGACAAATTATATACCGAATTGATATATTAACCATATACCGAATTATATATATATATATATAATGTAAAAGCTCGAGTCGACTGCGCCACATATTCGAACGAGTTCGAGCTAGAGATCTAGCTTGGTCAAACCGTGAGCGATTAAAAGAAATTGGACATGAAAGTGTATACTACATCCAAAATTCGACCTACCAAGTTCATAGTTGATCGCAAATGTGAACAAAAAAACAATTTGAAATTACATAAAGATTCATATATACTCCTATTTCAATATTAGTTAAAGAATTTATTTTGTTTTAATACTGGCGAACTCGCCTATTTAATTCGCTTAGAGGCGAGTGTCCAAGCGAACTCGCCTCCACGTCACATCAATTTTCCCACATCGGTGGAGCAGGGTCCAACTGATCAGTTTAAATATGTGACCAAAATTAAATGGTTCGATAAGTCGCCGACCCGCGCAAACTGCCCATGAAACACCATGCATGATATACACATATACTATACATACACTATACATATACTATACAGTGATGAGCGATCAGAGTGTTGAGTGCATCTATCAGATCCCTGGCCCAAAGGCCTATATTTTTTAACAATGAAGCGAACTCGCCTTCCAGCTCGCCTGTAGGCGAGTTACAAGCGAATTCGGAACAAGATTGAATTGATATAATAACAAAAAAGCGAACTCGCCCCTTAAATCGCCTGTAGGCGAGTGTTGAGCGAACTCGTAACGTTGACAAACATAAATAGTCAACTGCTGGGCCCTGTCGATCAAAACTCAGATCCCCAATTTTTCCCCCAAACTCACGCAAAATCGCTGCTTCCTCTGCTCACCCACCGCCGACCAGCCACCGTCAAGCCGGAAATTTGCTCCCCCCACTGCCATATTCCATACATCTGGTAAGTTCCTGTCCCGTTTCATCTTACTCATTGTTAATCTGGATGCCATGTTTTCAAAATTTTAAGTTCATCAGTATTTTAGCTTTCTGTTGATTTTCTTTGTTGAAACTGGGGTTCAATCATAGGAATAGGATTGATGTTAGGTATTCTTGATAGGTACTTTGGTTAATTAGAAACATGGCTCTGAGGGGAAAGAAGAAGGTTGAACAATCGAGCGAGGTTATTGTTTTTGATAAAACTAAGTTTGTCAGTGAATCTGCTTACCTCAAGTATAGGAGTTTTGAGGATGCTAAGTCGCAGTTGAACACCTTACTTGTGGTAGATGAGAGTAAGGTTGAAGAGCTAGGCTTGAAAGAGGTGTGGGGCTTGCTACATTATTCGGGTGCGGACACATTGATGAAGGTGAAGGACCCTGGTTATCTAGAGGAGACAATGCAATTCTACGCTAATTTCCGACAGGTGGCTGATAAGTGGAAGACCAAGGTCAACAAGAAGGAGTTCGAAATCAGTCCTGAACTGTTCAATGCAGCCCTCAAGAACACGTACGAGGACGAAGATGAACCAGTGGACCTTTACATAAGGGGTGACTGGCCAAGTGAGTCGATCTTTCCAGCCGCGAATTTGCAGAAATTGGGGTTGGAGCACTTCGGCCGCCAGTTAGGTCCGCTTGGAAGGCCAAAGGAGTACAAGCTGGGACAGTTTACACCCGAGCGAAGGATCTTGTATGAGATGGTGGCTACCAATATTGTGCCCAAAGGGGGTTACCTCCAAGAGCCAAACTTCACCACTTTGGTCACTTACTACTTGTTGGCCTCGGAAGTGATGATAAACCTCGGGTACACCATGTTTCAACACATGAAGGACAGCGTGGTTGAGAACAATACGGTGGCTAAGAAGTTGCCCTACACAAACTTCATAACAATGTTCCTCCGGTCCAAGCATCCGAAGTTGAAATTCTCCAACACCGCCAAGCCGTGTGAGTACTACACCAAGGAGTACTTTGAGAAGAAAAAGTGGTCATTGGTTGGGGGGACTTGGCAGCCAAACGGAGAGAAGGCCGTGGAGCCGGAACCTGAGCAAATCGGAGGTAAGGGGATACAAATTATATTTAAGTTCCATTATATTGTGTTCAATATCTAAATTTAACATTTTCAATGTTCTCCATTTACTAGTGAGTGCGGAAGCATATTATAAGGGGCTTGAGGAGTCGAACTTCGCGATGAGGACAGAGCTTGCTAATCTCCGCAAGACGGGGTGGAAGAACAGCCACTTGCTTCGTGGTTTTCTAAGAGCATATGCCCGAAAAAATCCTTCGGCGGCCACTCCTGACAATGAAGACCAGGAAGGCGGAGACAACTCTTCCTAGACATGTGGATGTAGTCTAGGGACGTTTTTTCAAATTGTATTGCTACAATTTAACGATTTTTTCGTTTTGATTGCATTATTCAATAAAATTTGGTGCTTACAGTTCATATGCGCTTATTGTTTAAATTACATATAATTGTTCATGTGTTAAACCGGTGTCGATATAGTCTTTTATAGTGTTGCTAGTACTAAAATACTATTTATGTCAAGTCATAAACGAATTCGCAACAAAATTCGCTTGTGGGTTATAACTGAAGCGAGTTCGCTTCTAATCTCGCCTATTTCAACAGAGTCTAACAGACGACTCAAGAAGCGAACTCGCCAGTAACAGGCGAGACGGCTTACGGAACCGCCACCACCTAAATGCCAAGGCATAAAGTAAAACTACAAAAACGACGTAGTTTCAAGGTTGGCGAATAGGGATACGATTTCGCCTGTAGTAACGCTTACATGCGATTTGTACAAGAGAAGTCGTCTTTATTCACGCCTATGCTATGAGTGAAACACGTTTCAAGCATACATGAATACTAATTCAGTCCATACCAAATGTATATGCTGAAAACTTAAGGTTTTTCCAATTACATACTAATGTTTACATATTGTTTGGTTGATTCCTCTTTCGCTTCGTTGGTTTTCCAGCATTGGTGATCCAAATGCCCTCCGTGTGATCGTTCCGTGCAAAATACCTTTTCAAACTCGCCTCGTCTTCAGTTAAGGTTTCGTTAGGCTCTAAACCCAGAAGGTCCCCGATATTTGTACCAAAGCTGCGATCCTCGTCATTGTCATTGTGAAGAAGCGCCTGCTTACCATTCACCGCAATCTCCCACCGGTTATCCTGTGGATCCGCCACATAAAACACTTGGTGCGCCTGAGACGCCATGATAAACGAATCACCTTCAGAGCCAATAACACTGCGATTCACCAGGGTTGTGCCGTAATCCTCTTTCCGCACCCCGCCACATTCTTTCATCCACTCACACTTGAACACTGGAATTGTGGCACTGATAAAGTCAATCTCCCAGATGTCGGTGATCGTCCCGTAGTATGCTTCGCATCCATGAACTGCCTCACCTGGTACTACCACACCACTGTTTTGGTTAGTTGACCTCTCATCCGACCATTTGGTTCCAAAAGTATAACCGTTTATGTCGTACCCACCAAATGAGGAAACAGTGCCGAGGGGTCTTCTACATAACATCTTGACAATTTCAGGATGGTCCCCTTGCTGAATGTGAGCTTGCAGCCACCGAACGAAATTGGCACAATGCTTTTCCAGGATCCTCACATCACCGACAGTCTATGCATTTGACACTCTAATCTGATCCATGTGTATGTCAACATAAGGGGTCACGGCCTCGTGATTTCTGAGGATATATAAATGGACAGCATCCATGTCGGCGGCGGTAGGACTAAACAAACTATGATGCTTGAGCCCGTGCCCGTCCACTCTACCATCGTGCCTAGCATTTGGGATCCCCACTGTGGCAACATCTTTCATATATTTGGTACAAAACTCAATAACCTCTTCTGCGACATAACGTTGAACTATACTAGCATCAGGCCTATATCTGTTCTTCACGAAATGCTTAAAAATCGACATGTACCGCTCAAATGGATACATCCATCTCAAGTAAACTGGGCCACATAATTTTACCTCCCTCACCAAATGGACAATCACGTGGATCATTATGTCAAAAAAGGCCGGGGGAAAGTACATCTCCATCCTACACAAAACTTCCACCACCATTTCCTGCAACTCATCCAGCTTCTGCCTGCTCACTCGCTTACGACATATGCACTTAAAAAAGTAACATAGCTTCGATATCGCCTTCCTCACGTGACGAGGCAATGATCCTCGTAGAGCGATAACATTCAGCTCCTGCATAAGATTATGACAGTCGTGTGACTTCAATCCCGCCAGCTTCAGTTCTTTGGTATTAACACAATTACGGATGTTCGAAGAGTAACCTGTTGGAACCTTAACAGACTTCAAAGCATTACAGTAACGCTTCTTCTCCTCGGTCGACATAGTGTAACAAGCTGGAGGTAAATAAGATTTACCTTCTTCCTCTACAGGGGCTAGAGACGATCGGATACCAAGCTGTACAAGATCTTTCCGCGCTTTTAAGCCATCCTTTGTCTTTCCAGGGGTATTCATCAGCGTACCTACAAGTGCTTCACATATGTTCTTCTCAATATGCATCACATCGAGACAGTGACGTACGTCCAAATGCTTCCAGTAATCTAGTTTGAAGAAGATCGAACACTTCTTCCAATTGCTATTCGACGCCTTCTTCTTCTTTCCCTTACCAAATTCATGATCCATCCCAGTAACCTTTTCTAGAACCTCCTCTCCAGTTAAAGGGATTGGGGAGGGATCATGCTCTTCTCTCCCGTTGAACCAATTCTTTGCTCGCCTCCAAGGATGTCCCGTCGGAAGAAATCTTCTGTGCCCGAGATACACCGGCTTACCACCGTGTTTCAATTCACAATAACTAGTCTTGCTCTCACATATGGGACATGCAAAGTGACCTTTCACTGAATAACCCCCCAAGTTACCAAATGCAGGAAAGTCATTTATACTCCACAACAACATTCTTTGCAGTTTAAACTCCTCATCACCTCGACTGCCATCAGGTATCCGAACACCCACATCGAATAATTTATGCAAATCTTCGATCAAAGGCGCTAGGTACACGTCAATATCGTTACCCGGTTGCTTAGGACCAGATATCATCATGGACAATAACACATACTTACGTTTCATCATCAACCACGATGGCAGATTGTAAATCACAACCATAACTGGCCAAGAACTATGGGTGCTAGACATGTTACCAAAGGGGTTCATGCCATCAGTGGATAAGCCTAGCCTCACATTCTTGGGCTCAGCAGCAAATTCAGGGTACCGCTCATCCATTTTCTTCCACTGATCTCCATCTGAGGCATGTGAAATAATGTCATCGTCCTCCCTAGCCCTATCTGCATGCCATGTTAGCAACTTTGCATCCTCAGGATTTGCAAACAACCTCTTCAGTCGAGGAATCAGCGGAAGGTAATACACTACTTTAGCCGGCGTTTTACATCTAGACGGCGTCACACTCTCGCCGCATACCTCTACGGTCCCCACCTTTGACTTGTACCGAGGTTCATTGCAGACTCGGCATGTATCTCTATCCTTGTCATCTTCCCTGTACAACAAACAATCGTTAGGGCATGCATGAATCTTCTGCATCTCCATTCCCATAGGACATAATATCTTCTTAGCAGCATATACTCGATCAGGACACAAGTTGTCAGTGGGTAGCAACTCTTTCACCCACTCTAACAATTCAGTCATCCCCTTGTCAGATATTCCATGGCGCGCCTTTAAATTCATCAACAACAACGTAGAACCAAGAACGGAATGTTTGCAACCCTTGTACAATGGTGTCTCTTTATCATTATACATCGCCGCTAACATGCTCGGCTTTCCTACCCAATCCATTGCCACGTCTTCCGCCATTTCATCAAGACAACCATCATAACGCAATCCATCAGCCCCAAGCTTAACATCAAACTCTGCATCATTATGACTTGCACCTTTTCCATGCCAAACCCATGTTGTATATGTAGGATCAAAACCTCTACAAACCAAATGTTCGCGCACAACGTCTACATCCTCATAAATCGCGTTGTTAAGGCAATCTATGCAAGGACATCTTAGCCCACCCATTCTCTTTTCTACACAATCCTTCCAACCAACATCAATAAACTCTTGAATCAAATCCGTATAACCTTGTGAGAGACGCTGATTCTCCAACATGATTTCACTACGACCCATGCTTAACAAGATACTATCAACAACGGTTTTGCTACAATCACTCAAACATTCCACAAATTTAGCACCCTAAGAACTCTACAAATCCATATAAACAAGCACATACACTAATCAAAAACAGTTTGCCCATTCCACAACCAATCAACAAAAAAATCAAAACCTCATACCTTTGTGTTCTTGGGCAAAATCAAGGCTTGAAAATGTGAGCAAAACTTGAGACAAAACAAAAGGAGAGTTCTTTTATCTACTTCTTTTATTTTTATTCCCGCAAAAAATCAGCTTTTATACACCCAGCTACGACACTGTTACGAATTCGCCACCAAATTCGCCCGCTACATTTTAATACAGGCGAAATCGTAAACCGAAACGCCTCTGGTCATAACTATAGGCGAGCTCGCTTCTTCAGTAACGCCTGCTGGCGTCAATACAAGGCGATTTCGCAACTACAACGCGTCTTAGCATGTATGGGCGAACAACTATTCTTATTTCAGGCGGGTAATATTGGCGAATTCGTCACTCTACTCGCCTATAAGCGAACATGGTTCAGAGTTCGCCTAGTATTAACATTTTTAATACACTTTGAAAAACGCCTTGTTTTAATTGTGAAACGCCGTGTTTTTTTTTTTTGCCCTAGGCGAACGGCAGGTTACGAGTTCGTAACCCAGTTACTCGGCGGTTCCGCCAAAATCTGGCCAAAACGCCGTGAAATGTGTGCCGAGAAACCTATACTTGTGCACTAGTACTTCAACCAAGCACACCCTAAATCTATAATCATTCCCGCTAACCCCTTCAAATATAACAACCCAAGCAAGCCCTCAATAATATAATTATGTATAAAATACTTAAAATGCACATTAATTAAACCATGCACGAATGGTTTCTTCGGTCCAATAATACAAATAACCGCATCATTTCGTTGATTAGTGTCGACACGTCGAATCACAACTTACATGTCCTTAAAAAAGCCAGTAATAGAATTACTTCTGCTTATCGCTTCTTTTTCTTCTTTGAATAATGATATTGTAATGATTTATTATTTGTTGGACCACACTATCTCTTTGGAAAATTTATTATAAAAAAAGTGTAGTGTCTAGCTCCCCTTTGAGACTCCAAGTTTCCTCCATTTTGTCTCTTTTATAGATACTCTCCACTTGATTGTTTACACCAATTCTTAAAAACCTGCACCGAAACACACATTCATGCAAATCAAATGGTAAAAGGGAGAAATGAAATCACACAATTTAGACACATAAAATACACCTAATCAAGTAAAAATAAAGTGTGTTATCAACACAAAATTTAGGGAATTGATAGATGGAATCCAACATTACTTATGCAGTTTGTATTTGTAGCCTAAACTAACTAATATATCCTTACTAAAGTGGTCCATGTTAAACTAGATGTGTCATATTCTATTAAACCGAATATTTTTGGTTGAACTGTATATATGGCTATTGAATGCACTTTCCTTTTCCAAGTGTGAGGATCGTGGGCCAAGTCAACAGGTCATGCCACTTGGTCAAGGGCAGGCCCAAGAGGCCCAATGATGCTGCGGGAATGGACGGCTAGCATGGGCTGGCACGGGCACGTGCCAGGATCACCAGAGGCCCATCAGCATGCCTAAAACCCTAGGAGTTGAACCTTGGCATGAGATATAAAAGGAAGAAGCAGAAGAGAAAGAGAGGTAAGCTCACAAATACTATTGAAAAGGATAGATCATAAACACTGTAAACCGTCTGACTTTGGCATCGGAGCGGGAACGGCTATCGCCCTCCCCGTGCTGACCTAGCCATTCCCTTTCCTCGTGCAGGTAGCCCGTTGACAGCTCCGTTCAAGGAGAAACTCATATTTGTGGCCGTAACATTGGCGCCGTCTGTGGGGATCCTTGTTATTCTTACAGCCCACGCACTCAATCGATGAGTGGAGAAACCAGCAGTCAGATCCCGCCCCTGACCGATCTGACGGGACGCGAGGACGATGAAGATGAAGAGCTCGACCAATACTCGGTCAAGCATCCCGCCGCTTGCCGGCTGTCGAGCCAAGTGGTGGGACCGGAGTCAACACTGAACCCTACCCTGGGGAAGCAAAGGAGAGCATTGATCTGCTCCAGCGCATTGTCAACTCCCAAGAGCGCATGGCCAACCAGATCCACGAGTTGCAGAGTCTGAGCGCTAAAGCGGGAAAGATCACCCCGAAGCGCCTGTTCCAGGGTGTCAACACGATGAAGCAGAAGGCGCCCGACGAGTCAGAACCGCCGGCGCAGGGCGTGGAGACAAACCCCATCCCGATCACCCATGATGATGAGGACTCAGGGGAAGATGAAGACCCAGAGCAGGTATGGGCGACCTCGTACATTCACAAGCCGAAAGTCCTGCCGCGAGTTCCTGTTGACCGGCGGCTCGCCGTGAACTGGACCCCGCCGGAGGGAGAGAAGCTCCGAGGAAGCCCGTTCACCCGGTCGGTGATGGAGTTCGTGGCCGACTCGAAGATCCGTATCCCCCCAAACTTGGGGTCATACGACGGTTCAACGGACCCGGACGACCACATCCATACCTTCACGATGTCCATGTCGACGTACAGCACTCCCGAGCCAATCTGGTGCCGGGCGTTCACCATAACCCTCAAGGAGGCGGCGACACTGTGGTTTGCCAATCTGGAAAACGACAGCATTTTCAGCTTCGCGAAGCTGGAGGACCTTTTCCTGACGCGGTTCATGCAGAAGAAGAAGTTCGCCCTCACCACACAGGACGTGCTGCGGATCAGGCAACGGTCGGGCGAATCGCTCATGGACTACTACGAGCGGTTCATCACCGAGTGCAACAAAGTGGAAGACAGGTTGGACGAGAAATGGCTGGTCGAGATTTTCGTGCAAGGGTTAACCCACACCCTCTTGAAGGTTCGGCTGTCGAAGAAGCCTGTTTTCACGTTGTACGAGCTCCACATCAAAGTCGAGGAGTACCACAGAGGTGGCAAGGCCACCAAGGATATAACCTCTGGAGGGGAGTCAAGGAAGGACAAGTCGAGAGGGTCTGTGAAGGATCGGCTGGGTAGCAGAGAAGAACCGTCGAAGGACAGATCCTTCACGCCTTTGACCAGGACCCCGAAGCAAATCTTCATGGCCGTGGCGGATCAGGGGATTCTCCCGGTCCCCCGCAAGATGAAGTTACCGCCCTCCAAGAGGGACATGAGCCTTTACTGCGACTACCATGAGGATCACGGCCACAACACCGACGAATGCATACACCTCAAAAGAGCCATTGAAGCCTGCCTCAAGCGGGGGCATCTCAAGAAGTATGCCAAGGAGGCCCGGGAGTACAACAGGGAAGAGTACTCGTCGCGGTCAGGTGAACGACGGACTGAACGAGGAAGCGAGCGTGGAGGTGAACGGTCGCGCGATCGGTCGACAGGACCCAGGTCCAAGGAAGTCGCTCGGGCCGAGAAGAAGGAAGAGTCGGGAAAGAGGCGAAGGTATGAAGACATTTCCTCGCAGGATGAAGAACCAACCGCTCCCACCGGCGCGATACTCGCTATCATCGGGGGGAACGCAGGAGGAGCCACAGAGTCTCAGAGGAAGGCGCGTTGCCGCAAGACGCTCGAACCGACGCCTATGTCAAGGAGGCTGACGCCGGAGGAGGTGATCACTTCAGTTCCGAGGATCCTGTCCCAGACCGACCTGCTGGGGGCGATGCCGTGGTCATCACAGTGCAAATCATGGACAAGTTGGTGCACCGCGCCTACGTCGACGGTGGAAGCTCGGCGGAAATCATGTATTGGCACTGTTTCGAGAAGTTGGATGAGAACACGCGCAAAGGATTGGCCCCGACAGCCACGCCGTTGGTAGACTTTGCGGACCAAACTGTTTGGCCAGAGGGGATCATCACCCTGCTGGTGGAGGTCGGGACGACCCCCCGCAGGAAAATTGTAGAACTTGAGTTCATTGTGATCAAGGCGCACAGCCCATACAACTTGATACTCGGCAGGCCGGCACTGGCAGCCTTGAAGGGGATCGTGTCCACCCTCCATATATTGCTGAAGTTTCCCACGAGGGAAGGGATAGTGATGGTACGGGGCGATCAGCAGAAGGCTAGGGAGTGCCACCGAGTGGCTCTCAGAAAGAGGAAGAACCCCGAGGAGCCGTCCGGACAACCGTCGGACGGGACGTCCGGCAGAACGTCGGCTCGAAGGGTGCAAATGGTATCCCCGAAGGAAAGAACCATCGTCGAAGAGTTGGGGAGCGAGGTAGAAACCGTGTACCTACATGGGGACCAAGCGATGCCCATACAGGTCGGAGCGAGCGTTCCCGAGGAGGTGAAGCAGTCGATGGTCAGGGTGCTGGAGAAACACGGGGATGTGCTCGCGAGGAAGCCGTCGGACATGACCGGGATCTCCCCAGAACTTGGGATGCACTCGTTGAATATCAACCCCTCACACAGGCCGGTCATCCAGAAGAGAAGGTCCTTGTGCCGCGAGAGGAACGAAGCGGTCAATAGGGAGGTCAATGAGCTCGTCAACGCAGGAATTCTTGTAAAGGTACCGTATCCGGTCTTGCTAGCCAACTCTGTTTTGGTCAAAAAACAGGACGGCAGTTGGAGGATGTGCGTCGACTACAAGACCCTCAACAAGGCGTGCCCGAAGGATTTCTACCCAACCCCGGCCATCGATCAGAAGGTGGATGCGCTCGGGGGCTTCCCGATCAAGTGTTTCTTAGACGCGTACAAGGGCTACCACCAGATCCTGATGAGGCCCTAAGACGTGAATAACACCGCTTTCATCACCGAGAGAGGAGCTTTCACTTACAGAATGATGCCGTTCGGACTGCGGAACGCGGGGGCCACCTATCAAAGGGTGGTCGATCGCGTCTTTCGGGAACAAGTGGGACGCAACGTCGAAATCTACGTGGATGACATGGTCATCAAGAGCAAAAGTTTCGGTGATTTGATCAAGGACGTGGACGAGACATTAGGCAGGCTGAAGGAGATAGGGATGAAGCTGAACCCGGCCAAGTGCCAGTTCGCCGTCGGGTCAGGGAAGTTCCTAGGTCACATGGTTTCGAACAGCGGCTTGAACGTCAACCCGAAGAAGGTGCAAGCGGTCGTGGACATGCCCGCTCCCAGAACGGTGAAGGACATCTAGAGCCTCAACGGGATGTTGGCCGCGATGAACCGTTTCTTGTCTCGAGCGGCGGAGAGGTCGCTACCTTTCCTGAAGGTTCTCAAGGGGTTCGTCGGCGCGGCTGGAGCTATCCAGTGGGGGCCCACAGAGGACGAAGCGTTTCAAGAGTTGAAAGAGCACCTCAAGGTGCTTCCGACTTTGTCGGCCCCAGAAAGCGGAGAAACCCTTTTTCTGTACCTGGCCGCAGGATCGGAAGTGGTCAGCAGAGCATTGGTCCGAGAGGAAGGCAAGGTGCAGCGCCCAGTGTACTACGTGAGCAGGACGTTGCAGGGGCGGAAACTAGGTATACTGATCAGGAGAAGTTGGCCTTCGCCCTCATCCACTCGGCAAGGAGGTTGAGATCATACTTCCAAGCCCATCCTATGGTCGTCTTGACAAACGAGCCCCTGAAAGCGATCTTAGCTAAGCCGGAATCATCGGGGAGATTGGCCAAGTGGGCCGTTGAGCTTGGAGAACACGCCATCCAGTACGCCCCCAGGAAGGTGATTAAAGGACAGGTGATGGCGGACTTCTTAGCGGAAATCCCCTCGGCGACGAAGGTCACGATCGAGGACCTGCCGACGGAGGCGGCAGACGTCCCGAGCCGGACCCGGCGTCGGGAGGACAGGACGGATTGGTGGAAGCTCCACGTGGACGGCGCGTCGGGCGTCGAGGGAGCGGGAGCCGACTTAATTGTCACGGACCCCGACGGACAGGAGACCACCTACGCTCTGAGGTTCGAGTTTCGGGCAACGAAAACGAGGCTGAGTACGAAGCACTGATAGCGGGGATGGAGATTGCCAAGAGATTGGGGGCGAACAAGCTGGATGCGTATGGTGATTCGGCCTTGGTGGCCAACCAGTTCAGCGGAACCTATCAGGCGAAGGAGCCGTCGATGCAGAAGTATTTGGCGAAGGTAAAGGCGCTGGCTACGTCGTTTGAAGGTTTCGACGTCACCCGGGTCCCCCGTTCGGAGAACACCCGAGCTGACGCGCTCAGCAAGCTGGCTTCGACCGCCAGTAGTCACTTGTCGAAGGGGGTGCTGGTGGAAAAATTGGCCGCAAGATCAACGGAAGGCCAGGAACTGCTGGCCATCTCGACCGAACCCCCCAGCTGGATGACCCCGATCAGGGAGTTTTTGTTCAGCGGGCAGATCCCGGATGACGTTGGCAAAGCGAGACAGCTTGAGAGGAGAGCCTTGGAGTTCGCCTTGAAGGACGGAGTACTCTACAAGAAGGGATATTTGCAACCCTGGCTGAGATGTATTTCTCCTAGGCAGGCGGACAGGCTGTTGGCGGAACTGCACGAAGGGACATGTGGGAGCTATCAAGGGGCGAGGACGTTGGCCTTGAGGGCCTCGCGAGCTTGTTTTTACTGGCCGAACATGAGAGCTAACGCCGACGAACTGGTGAAGAAGTGCGTCAAGTGCCAAGCCCACGACAAGGTGTTGCACTCCCCCGGAGTGCCGATGAAGAGTATCTCAGGCCCGTGGCCCTTCGCCAAATGGGGAATAGACATAGTTGGTCCGTTTCCCATGGCGACGGGAAGGAGGCGTTTTCTCGTTGTGGCGGTAGACTACTTCACCAAATGGGCAGAAGCCCAGGCGGTGGCGGGCATCACCGGCAAGCGAATGACGAACTTCGTATGGAGGAATGTGGTGTGCCGGTTCGGACTACCCCGAACCATCGTGAGCGACAATGGGAAGCAGTTTGAGGGGGAGCCGTTCAAGTCGTGGTGCTCCCAGCTGGGGATCGAGCAAAGGTTTACTTCGGTGGCGCACCCCCAAGCGAACGGATTGACGGAACGCACCAATGGGATAATCGTCCAGGGACTGAAGCGGCGACTGGGTGGAGGAGCTCCAGTCGGTATTGTGGGCATACAGGACCACACCCCGGGCGGCCACGGGGGAATCACCATACCGCTTGTGTTATGGGAGCGAGGCGATCATTCCCCCAGAAGTGATCGTGCCATCGCCGAGACTCGCCACGCCGTTGGCTGAACCGGAGAACGAGGAAGAAATCCGAGCCAGCCTGGACGAGCTCGAGGACCGGAGGGAGAAGGCAGCGCTGACGGAGGCGGCGTACAAATCTTACGTTGAGCAGCGATACAACAGCCGTGTCCGGGACCGGTCATTGAAGGTGGGCGAGCTCGCCCTCCGGAAGAATGAGGCCAGATGTGCCGAGGGAACGAAGAAGCTGGACGTAACATGGGAAGGCCCGTACCAGGTAGCGGAGGTGCTGGGTGATGGGGCGTACAAGCTCTGCACTCTGGCAGGAGAACCAGTTCCCCGCACTTGGAACATGAGCAACCTCCGAAAGTTTTACGGATGACCAGGTATCGGCCTGAATATTTATGTATATGTAGACAGTAAGCCTTAACCTGTGGGCGAGGAAAACACTTTTGGTCGGGTTCCCGACGCAATCATCTTGCCCCCGTTCATTTGCTCGGTGGGGGAATGATCGTCAGGGGACTCGCTTTTCTTCTTTTGTGGCAAGTAATATAAAGCAGGCTTAGCGGTATGAATGTTGTCTGGGCACACGTCAGGCGACATAACTGAGCTCGTTGCCCCAAGAATCACCTGGGGGCTCAGCCGCCTCAATCGCCCGACGTCCAAATGGACAGGTGAGCCCGACGGTAAGCCCAACGGCCATGGGCAGTTGGGCGTCGAGGCGACACTTAACTAATTTCGTTCGCTGGCCGACATAACTGAGCTCGTTGCCCCCAAAAATCACCTGGGGGCTCAGCCGTCTCAGTCGCCCGACGTCCAAATGGACAGGTGAGCCCGACGGTAAGCCCAACGGCAGTTGGGCGTCGAGGCGACACTTAACTAATTTCGTTCGCTGGCCGACATAACTGAGCTCGTTGCCCCCAAGAATCACCTTGGGGCTCAGCCGCCTCAGTTGCCCGACGTCCAATTGGACAGGTGAGCCCGACGATGAACCCGACGGCGAGCGCCGCGGGTTGTTGAGGTTACAATTAACTAATTCCGTCCGCTATTCGGCATAATTGAGCTCGCTGCCCTCAAACCGCCTGGGGGGCTCAGCCGCATCAGTCGCCTTGGCGATGGCACGGGCGGGTGAGCCCGACGGTAAGCCCGACGGCAACATCCGTGGGGCGTCGAGGCGGTACTTAACTACGTTGACATTACCACTGGCCTCGCCGATCGAGCTCGTTGCCCTCAGGACGACGGAGGGCACGGCCGCACCAGTAGGCCCGAGGGTCAAATCGACGTCCGGATGAACGACCCACGTCAACTCCACAACCATCAACCCGCACCGATGAACAAGTGGGGAAAGACGGGGAAAAACAAAGGACACAATGCCAGAGGGGTCAAAAAGAGAGGTTTCGTTACCAAATGTCGGAATAAAAACATCCAAAAGTAAATAATATCCAAACAGTGCAGAAGGTAAGAGAAATTGTCAGAAGTAGCAAAAAAAGGATGAAGCCACAGATGGCATAAAACAACGCCACGCAGGACGGATCATTCAGAACATTCAGTTGCCGCCGATCTTCTCGCTGTTGTCCTCCACCGTAGACTCATGCGCCGGCGCCTCACCCACCAACCCCGCCTCCTTGAGGTCATCCAACAGGTCATCAGGCGCGTCCTTCTCAGCGGCCATGGCAACCCCTTCGATCGGACCCTTGCCAGATGGGTGAGTCATCGACGCGGCAGAAGGAGGCTGGGGTTCAGAACGCTGGGGGGGAGTCCACCCCACAATCGCCTCAGGCGACATCTCCGCAGACAACTCAGAGACGTATTCTGTAAATGGATACTTACCAAAGACAGAAAACAGCTCATCCAGTGAGCGGCTAAACCGAGCGGCGTCACCCTCGTATATCTCATCCAAGTCGAAGGAGCGGTAGACCGCCCGGCGGAAACGACGGCGCGCGTTGTCGCTTGAAGCCACCTTGAGGAAGACATCGGGGAGACCGACCTCGATGGCCCACTTGTACTTGGTGATGGCAGCGGCGATTCGAGAGTCGTGGCCGGCGATAGCCTCCTCAGCACTCTGCAGCTTGGCGCGCATCAGATCGAGCGTCTCCAGCTGAGCCTTGGCCTCCTTCAGCTTCCCGTTAGCCGAGTCCCGTTCAGCGGCGGCAGCCTCCTTCTCGACCTTGAGAGCGGCGACAGATGCAGTCAGCTCGTCCACTTGGGCCTGGAGGTTGACCGGATTAACGGCGGCATGAGCGTCCAACTCCACGATCATCTGCTCCTGCTTCCGGTTGAGGTCGCGAGCGGCCACCAGAGCTACCTGACAGGAAGCGAGCTGGCCGCGAGAGCGGGACGCCTCACAGTGCAAACGGCCCAGCTCACCCCTGAGGGAAGCGGAAAGGCAGGCCATCTAGGAGTTCAAAGAGGATGACCATAAAACAAAATACGATCTCAAATAGACGCGAGAAAAGAAACAGAAGGAGAAAGATCATACCTCCAGGCTAGTCGAGTCGAACCGGTCCATGAGACTGGCGGAATTGTGGAAGTTGACCAGGGGGTTCGCGCGCCAGGCCTCGAGGTGACCTCTGGGGAAGGCTGAGGCCAGAAAGTCGGCACGACCCTTCGGAGTAGTCAGCGCTGGTCTTGCCGGAGGAGGCAGAGACTCCGCCTTGAGGAGCTTGTTGTGGTGCAGCTCGTCGGGAGGAGGCAGGGACGTCCCCTCGAAGGCGATCTCGACACTCATCGAGTCAGCCGGCCTCTTGTGGGGGTTCCTATGGTCACCCGAGTCGTCGCCCTCCAAGTTGATAAAGTCGGGACGCATGATGTTAGGCTCGGAGACGTTTAGTTGAGACTCTGAGTGTTGAGCGCGACTGTCGGCAAGAGCAGATGCGGACGAGCGGGCCTGGCGACGTTCGGATCGGCGGCGATAGTTGTCCATGTCGGAGTTGGCGAGCTGAGCGTCTGATTGGACGTCGGGATGACTGTTGGTCTCACCGTCAACGGTCCTGGAAGCTGTGCGACGTTACAGACAAAGAAGAAAGAGGAATCAGTAGAACGGTATGATTGAACAAAACAGAAGTGACAAAAGAAAGGAAAAGCAAAAACACGGCTAAACGCTGGTCGACCTTCCCCCAGATCCTTGGTAGACGGGACTGAATGTATCGGCGACTGCATCAGCACGTCAAGCCGACAGTGAGGGAGTTCACACTGGCTCAAGAGTTCGTCGGAGTTCACGGCCGTCCACAACATCGCGCCCTGTTTCAGCTTGCGAACCTCTGGATCCAACACGGCCGCCTCCCCGTTGCTGGGACGGAGCCCCCGAGTCACCGGATCACCCACCGGGTATCTGACCCGACTTGCACGAGGGCCCCATACCAGGTCATTGTCCACGTATACGAACTTGGATGCCCAACCGGACTTCTTCGGCCTCTTCTGGAGCAGAGACTTGCCCGCCGCCGGCCGGAACTTGATATGACAGTAGCCCTTGTCCACACATGGGTAGGCGAATACCCTGAGCAGGGGCAGCGTGGGGACAACCTGCTGGCGGGAACACACGATCTGGAAACCGATCAACACCTTGACGGAATTAGGTTGAAGGTAGCGCAGATCGAGCCCGAAGAAGGCCAGTGCTTGCTTGAAAAAGCCGGTCAATGGTAGGCGCAGACCGCAGGAAAAGAGGTAATCACAGTAAACGGCGGTAAAACCCTCAGGGGCTTCCGCCACCAACTGCCCAACCTCCGGGAGGCGGATCTGCACCTCCAAGTCCGTAAATTGCAGGCCGACGGTGTGACGGCACCGCTCTCGGAAACCGTCGACATCGCCGGCCGTCGTAGTGCTGCCCAGCCAGGGTCCCATGCATCGGAGAGCCATCGAGGATAGACCGAGGAATTGGGGAAGGTCGCCTGAATTAAAGAAGTTGCAGAGAAGGGAGAATACCTGTAAGAGGGCAGAAGAGCGCAGCGATATGATGGTTCGGAGTTAAGACAGAAGGAGAAGATGAAAAGAGGGGATTACTTTCAAACAAAAGAAGGCAGATGAGGAATTAAGGCTGCGTGGGGAGTCGTGATCGAGGCGGGCCCATGCACCATCGAGAAAAGGAGACGAGGGACACGCGTTCGACATGCATTAAAGGCGAAGGTTAATGCTGCGCGCGTGAGGTCACAACGGCCAGATCCTCGCCTCTTCAGTTCTTCGCCCGCGTTTGGCAACACAGCCTCGCACTTTGGGGGACTTGTGAGGATCGTGGGCCAAGTCAACAGGTCATGCCACTTGGTCAAGGGCAGGCCCAAGAGGCCCAATGATGCTGCGGGAATGGACGGCTAGCATGGGCTGGCACGGGCACGTGCCAGGATCACCAGAGGCCCATCAGCATGCCTAAAACCCTAGGCGTTGAACCTTGGCATGAGATATAAAAGGAAGGAGCAGAAGATAAAGAGAGGTAAGCTCACAAATACTATTGAAAAGGATAGATCATAAACACTATCAACCGACTGACTTTGGCATCGGAGCTGGGAACGGCTATCGCCCTCCCCGTGCTGACCTAGCCATTCCCTTTCCTCGTGCAGGTATCCCGTTGATAGCTCCGTTCAAGGAGAAGCTCATATTTGTGGCCGTAACATCAAGCAAATGAATCGTTAAAGGAAAAGTAACTTTGTAAAGATTAAAATAAACGTGTACAACTCTTCAATAATAAATAAATAAATATTTTTTGTTTCTAAAAATTTATGTAAATGCTTCTTTAGTAATAGTTAAATTCAAGAAATTGAATTATCAAATAGCAAAATTTTTGATAAAGTACCATACAAACAAACGATTACATTTTTCTCGAAATACAAGTTTGATAAAGAAATGTCAAAATGCCAACTGAAGTTGCATTTGATCAAACCTATTACATCTGTTGATTCTGTTCCATCTTGTGGTGATGCCATTTTAGGATTTTCTTGAGGTACACTGAATGGAGTCCTTTGTACCTATTTTATCTTTCTGCATATCTCATTTCAAGACGCCGTAAGCTACGACTACACACAGATTCTACAATGGGAATATGCTAGGAATATGATTGTTGAGGTTATCTTCATCGCCAAAAGTGCCCCAATACATAACGCTTTCTACCTTTCATAAAAAGAATATGGATCTCGGGTAAAACTCTATACTCATCAATCTCCCTTCACCATACCGCCACACTTGCTTGATTTATACAAACATACGACACATCGAAACACTTGAGCCTTTGCAAATAAATCAAAAGGGGTATGCATCCTGTGGGTTGATTGACATTTCCCAGTACTCCAATCATGTCAAGTCAGAGTGTTATCAAAGTTCTTCGCAGTCAAATACACTTTCAGATATTCAACGGGATAAGAATTAAGTTCAACAAGAATATTTTATACGAACCGTGACAAAATTATTCTCATCTGGAAAGAATCATTGGGTTGCACTAATGAAACCCACAACTCCCATCTTCGGCAACATCATAAACATAAACTAGGTATTCTTGCATAAATGGAGGAATGGAATAAAATGCTCCATGAAACGTCTTCTCACTGCCTACAAATCAGAATGGAAATAAAAAACCTCCTGATTAAAATCAGTAAGGATTATTCCCCCCCCCCCCCCGAATCAATCATTAACCTCAGTTTTACAAAACTAAACAGATTATCGAAATTAAACCCTCAATCATAAATATGCTCATCTTATACTTTCTTTCGATGATTTAACAAAGATGTAGAAAATTTAAAATCTATACATCAAATTTCAGAGACCAAAACTTATCTACATCATTTAGAAAAAATCCATCACTAGTGCAAAATCTGTTTAAAGTCAGTTATTCAAATTCTGAATCTTAAGGTTCTGTAAAATAAGAATTCCAGCAGCTTTACATTCATGGTCTCTGAAACAGATTTGACACCAAATAATTTTGTTTTTATTTGAGTTTATAATTTAGTCTAATGTTTGAAGATCACAACTAAACAAAAATCAACCAAATCGGAGTAACGGTTAGCAAGATATAATTATTTTAAGTTAAATCTGCCAAAACTTCTTAAATTGTAGTCTAAACGCAGCAGGCAAATATGTAGATTAGACAACTCATTGCTTATCCACTACTGACAATTTCAAGTTCTATGGTTTAGTATATTCCACAAGTATAACAGAGAAACAAAATTTGACAAAAACAGAGTAAGGATTTAAGAAACACCGACTTTTAAAGTTCAGGCTTTCAACTATTTTTCTATATCAAAACCCAAAAAAATGATAGAACTTCAAAACCCTTTTGATACTGGTTACTTAACCATATTCGCCGAGTGAAGAGCTTAAAATGTTTTTCAATGTTTCAAAATCGCAACTACACAAAAATCATAGAAAGGGTTATTCTAAGTTCAGTTCAATAAAAATGGTTATTCTGCAGTAACTTGAGCGGAATAGACTTAGAAATCGATCACCCAACTCAAACCACTGTAACTGATGCTGCCCGCCTGGTCAGTCCGAGTAGTCCCCTGGTCCCAATCCAATGACCTAACCCTGCAAGACAGAGCCCCGGGAGGTACCCGAGGGTATACCCTCTGGCGTGATGATGAAAGATAGATCCGGGAGAGAAAAGGGGTAATCACTAGAATAATCAGAAGAGACTTACTTGGGATAGTGCTGAGGGGCACTATTTATACAGTGATACATGCTCCCAATGTGGTCTATGCTTTATATGGTGTTTAGTGTACCTGTCCTTATCCGAGTTGTACTATCCCGGATGTCTCCATATTAGTTTACCTCATCATGGGCCGAGCCCGAACTACTGCAGGGTAGTTGGGCCTGGGCCTGGTATCACCACTAGCCCCCCGGAAGCCGGTCCTTTCGACCGAGGAATAAAACTTTGCTTGCCCGAGGACGGAAGGGTTGGCTTTCTGAATTCCAACCTTTGTCCAACAAAAGTGGCACGTGGGGCCGCAATTTTCAAGCAACATTAATCAACGTCTGCACTCCTTTCTCGTTTTTCAAAGGCAGTAATCATTACTTATATTCGCCTTTTTCTCTTCTTTTCTCTTCTATAAATACCCACTCCGTTTTGGTGTCGCTTTCAAATCTTTCCTTTTCTCCCTTTTCGTTTTCAAATCTCAGATTTTCTTTTCAGATTTTCCTTCTTTTGTCAGCTATGACTTCCACCGATGCGAACGCCGATGCTCAGCCCCAGTCTCCGATCTCCGATACCCTTGCTAGCACGTCTCGCGAGGACTCCCCCCCAGCGGGTCAGAGGCCCCTTCTCCTCTCAGGCCCGTGTATCTGTCCCGATCCGTGAACCCCTCCGGTCCCAGATTTAGGAGGTCTAAAAATGCAGAGCAGAGGGTTTTGGACGATGCCCTGGCGCGTTCCCTGTCGGCTGATGACTTGACAAGCACCGGGCAAATCATACCATCCTGTCCTCCCGGCCTTTGAACTTGGAACAATACTGGTTGGCCAACAATTCCATCTATCTCTTCCCTAGCGAGATATATCCGGCCGATGTTTTCCGGGTTAGCCGATGGGCTATGACCTGGCCTTTACAAGGTTCAGATTCTGCATCCTGTCTTTCTTTTGTGTTGTTCTGCTCCTGTGATTTATTTTTCAATATCTGTGTCTTGCTCTATTTCCTCAGCGCCTACTATTGCCAACGACCCTGCCGTCCCCGTCCCAGAGAAGAAAAAGACAAAGAAAATCGGGACTGAAGCGGACGAGTCAACTAATGGCAGGCAGAGCGGCCGGAAGCCGAAAACTTTGAAGCTCAACACTCCGCCAAACACTGCTGAACCAGCCGGTCCTCCTATTACTCTAGCTGAAAATCCTCTGCTTTCCGACCTGAAAGAGACCGACGCCCGGATCCCCGAGGTGGTGGAGGTCGACTCTGCGGTCCATGAGGACATCCCAGAGGTGATTCCTACTCCTGTGGCTAATCCAACCCTCCAGAATGCCCTAATGAACCCCCCGGGACCCGGCCTCCACTTAAACCTTCTGTACCCGCTTCAGAAGCATCGCCGAATCTTAATCGAGAGGTTGTATCATCCGGTCGTGGAAGGTTTACCTTCCGTCCCTCATCATCCGGGGATATGAGGTCTCCGGCAGCCAAGTATACTACTCTGTCTGCCCCTGTCATTCCCGTTCCTCCATCCTACTCAAACAAGCGAAATTCGGGGGAGGCCATCAAGAAGGATGCTAAAAAGTCCCGGGATAGCGGGTCCCTGACTCTGACGCAGACCGTCGCTAGTGAGCTTCCTGTTACTTCTTCTAGTCAGCAGGTAGTTATTTTTCCTTCTTCTTTCCTGTTTTTTTTTAAATTTTACCCATATTTTTTCGTGGGTCAAACTTTTAAGCTCTGAGTTTGCCAACTCGTCTTTCCTCTCTCGTCAGTTGGAGAGGAAAGATGAGGCGATCAGGGCCGAGAGGGAAGTGTCGGCTAGACTTCAGGAGAAGATAAGTCGTTTGGAGGAGGAGCTGGCCGAGGCCAGGGAGTCAGGTTACCAGGATCGGTTGAATTTTGCCGAGGCTGTTGTCGATAAAGTCCTGGCACGCGGGACCCTATCCCGTCGCCTAACCGTCCGCAATCTCGCTGCGAGCTCGCATCAATGCCACAACACCTATATGGAGATCTGAGGATGGTTCCCTCTGCCGATCCGTGCTTCATTCAAGAAGCAATGGTTCAATCCCAACTCTGAGGCTCATCAACTTCACTTGCTGGAGGTTCTTCAGAAGGGAGGGATGAAAGGCTTATCTCCTGCGCTCTGGGAAGCATTGCAAAAGAATCGCATGTCAACCGAAGATGTCCGGAACTGGTCGACGGATGTAGTTCGGCTGCCCGGGACTCTACCCCCTGCTTCTCCCTCCGGATCCGACCTCCCAGAGGACGACAATTTCACCCCGTATTGCACCATGTACGACTTCTACCGGGGCCTATTCGATCCGAAGGAAATTGAAGCTGGAGGCTCTCCGTCTCCCGGTCCTGACGCTACTGCTCACGCCGGTACTGGACCAGTCCAATCTCCAGAACTGATGTTCGGTGGGAGTTCTGAAGATGAGTCTGAGCCGGGCGATAGTGATGATGACGGGGGGAAGGGAGACTCCAACAATGTTCGTTAGGCTATCCTTCTCCTTTCTGCTCTTACCTTTATTGTATCTTGTCACCCGGTTCTCCGGTTTATTAATGAAGAACTTTCTTTTTCTACTTGCCATTCTCGCCTTTTCTTTCCTTTCTTTCTTTCTTTCTTTAATACTTGATCTATTTTCCCCTTCTTCCCAACTTTGCATCTTAACTCTGCTTTTGTCGTGATTAGGGGCTACCTCTCAACCCTCCCTCCCCCCCGGTTCCTTCCCCGAGGCAAACTAGAAACGGTTGTCCGGGGCTGATGGACCTGTTATTTGAGGGAGGGCTCGGTCCCCTGACATCGGAGTTCCCTGACGCTGATTGCCTGCTCACTTGTCTCCTCCAAATCCAGAAGGATTTTGGGTCCTTGCCGAAATGTTATAGATTGGCCTTCGAGAGTATTGACCGAGTTCTAGAGTTCGGCTTCCACCCACTTGGTAAAATAATCGATAGCCACAATCAGGTACTTCAAGCTGCCAGGGGCAGTAGGGAAGGGTCCGACCAGGTCCAGTCCCCATCTGCTGAAGGGCCAGGCACCCGTTATCCCCATCATCTCCTCTCTGGGTATATGCACAAGTGGCGCGAACTTTTCGCACTGAAGGCACGAGCAAACCCTGTCCTGCATGCGAATCTTCAAACATGGTAGGCCAGTAGTACCCCATCCTTAGGATTTTTCCGTCCACTGTTCTTGCTCCCTGGTGACTACCATTCGGACCTTCATGTACTTCCCTGACCAGGTACTTGCCTTCCTGCCGTTCCACACACTTCAGCAACGGCTGGAGATACCATCTTTTATACAGGATGCCTTCCTGTAGTGTATACTTCGGCGCTTTGACCCGGATTTTCCTTGCTACTAACCGGTCGGCCGGGACCTCTCCCGTCAGAAGGTACGCCCGGATCGGGGTCATCCAGGAGTCTTCTTGCACTGCTTCTACAGTCAGGATCTCATCACTCTGCTCATAACTCCTCTTCTCAAGCGTCTCCCTTCTGAGAGGTGCCTTCTAAACCGGCCTCAATTTTGAGGATGCCAACTTGCTCAAAGCATCGGCTTTTTCATTCTGCTCCCTTGGAACCTTCTCCAGACTGAAGTTGTCGAACTGCCGGATCATAGGCTGGACCAGCTCCAGGTACCTCTGCAAGCTTCGCTCCTTTGCCTCATACTCCCCATTCACCTGCTGCACTACAATCTGCGAGTCACTGAAGGCCTGGATCAATCCTATCTTCAATTCCCGGGCAAGCTTGAGTCCTGCCACAAACGCCTCGTATTCTGCCTCGTTGTTTGTAGTCTTGAAGTCAAAATGCAACACATAGTGATACTTCTCTCCTTTTGGGGATGTCAGCAGCACTCCGGCTCCACTGCCTCCTGCATGGGCTGATCCGTCCACGTGCAATGTCCACTTCGAGCTCGGGGGATCCTCGGCTAGCATGTCCTGCCCAACCATCTCTGTCAAGAAGTCCGCCATCTCCTAGCCCTTGATGGATTTCCTCGGCTGGTAGGTTATCTCATGTTCCCCCAACTCTATGGCCCACTTCATCAGACGCCCTGACGCCTCAGGCTTCAGCATCACCTGCTTCAGGGGGTGGTTGGTCAGGACCACGACCGGATGAGCCTGGAAATACGGGCGCAAACATTTTGAGGCATAAACCAACGCCAATACCAACTGTTCCAGGCTTGTGTACCGGGTCTCCGGGCCTTGCAATGCTCGGCTGACAAAATAGACGGAACACTGCTTCCCGTTCTCCTCCCGGACCAGCACCGCACTCACCGCCGATGCTGATGCGGACAAATACAGAAGAAACTCTTCCCCCTCCTTCGGCTTTGAGAGGGTCGGAAGTCGGCTCAAATGTTCCTTCAGATCTTCGAACGCTCGCTCGCACTCCTCGGTCCACTCAAACTTCTTAGCCTTTCTCAGGATGTTGAAAAAAGGGAGTTGTCTCTCCGCACCCTTTAACAGGAAGCGACTCAAGGCTGCCAGGGAACCCATCAGCTTCTGCACTTCCTTAACATTCCTTGGCGACTGCATCCGGCTTATAGCCTCCACCTTCTCCGGATTGACGTCGATTTCCCTGCTAGATACCATGTAGCTGAGGAACTTCCCGGGAATTACTCCTACCACACTCTTCTCCGGGTTCAACTTCAGGTTAACTCTTCTCAAAATGGCGAACATCTCATCCAGGTCTTCTAAGAAACCCGGGTAGTTTCTGCTCTTCACCACCATGTCGTCAACGTATAGTTCCATGCTCCTTCCCAGCTGATCCCGAAAGATAGCGTCTGCCATGCGCTGGTACGTCGCCCCTGCATGTTTCAAACCGAATGGCATCCGTCTGTAAAAATAGGTCCCAAACTCAGTGATGAAGGCTGTCTTCGGCTTATCCTCTCCTGACATCTGAATCTGATGATACCCCCGGTATGCGTCAAAGAACGCGAGGGCCTCATACCCGGTGATAGCTTCTACTAACCGGTCGACCGAGGGAAGAGGGTAACTGTCCTTCGGACAACACTTATTCAAATCAGTGAAGTCGATATACATCCTCCAAGACCCATTCTGCTTTTTCACTAGCACCGGGTTAGCTAGCCATTCCGGGTATATGATTTCCTCCACTACTCCGGCTTCCAGCAACTTCAGTACTTCCTGCTTCACCACCTCGGCCCTATCTCCTACCAGGGCCCTCTTCTTCTGCCGGATGGTCTTCAATTCCGGGTACACGTTCAGCTTATGGAGAGCTAACTCCAGAGGCACACCTGTGAAGTCTCTCTCTTCCAATGCGAATACATCTTCGTACTTCGACAACAGGCCCCGTAATCGCTCCTTTATATTAATTGGCATCTTCTTCCCGACCTTGATTGTCCCCCTGCGACCGATTTGCATATCTTCCACGTCTCCCGGTCCTACTTCTCCCTGCACTACATCGACCGGGGCCCTCCTGGCTTCCTGAAGGGCAGTGAGCATACAACTTCGGGCCGTAGATTGGCTCCCTTGGACTGTTGCCACACCCTGCTCTGTTGGGACTTGGGAACTTCATAGTCAAATGGTACGTCGAGCATATGGCCCTGGCCTACGCCATCCACGGACGGCCGATGATGATGTTTTAAGGGGACGGAGCGTCTATGACCGCAAAATTGCATCAGATTGAGGTCTTCTTGCTTCCTTCAAGATCATCTACCACTGTCACTGTGAAAGACACAACTCCCAAGGGATGCTCTGTTCGGCCCGTAAAACCTGACATCGGAGAGGTGCTCGGGTGAAGGTTGTGGCGTCCGATCCCCAGATGGTCGAAGCAGGATGCAAACATGATTTCCACACTACTCCCGTCGTCAATTAACATTCTATTGACCGTAAACCCTTCGATCTCCGCCGTGATCACCATCGGATCCGTGTGGCGCGTCAGACTGGGCACCGGATCCTTGTCCGAAAAGGTGATGACTTATGTGGGATGTAGTCTCTTCTCTCTATCTTCTCCAGCCGGTACATACCTACTCCGAGCTTTGGCCGCTGCATGAGACTGGGGCCCGTCACCTACCTCCCCATGTATGACGTTTATCATCCGAGGGGGAGCCTGGTTAACTGGCTCCGGGGCCATGACAAGGGCTACCGTTTGCGGCCCCTCGTTGGTTATCATTCTGTGGCCTATTCCTCCAATTCATCTTCCTCCCAGCTCCGGCATGCTGCCCTGCTGCCGGACGCTGGTGCTCCTGCGTCACACAGTCCCTCACTTGTCCCCTCTCAATCAATTTTTCAATCTCCACCCTCAAGCTCCTGCAACCCTCTGTTGTGTGTCCGTTAGACTTATGGAACGCACAATACTTGGTCGCGTTTGCTAGCGTCAGGTTTCCCGGTATGGGGGCCGGGTCCTGGATTAGGTTCCTGTGAATAGTCACGATCTCCGACCGGGTCTCTGTCAGAGGGGTACACGTTTCAGCCCGATGGGGGTCAACCCTCGGCTTTGCCAGTACAGGAGCTGCATCCCTCCTGCCAGGATCTGCAACCCGAGTCTTATCACCCTTTCCAATTCCTTCATCTTCAAAATACCCTTCCTCCTTCCTCTTCGTGCTCCCTTCCAGCAGCGAGCAATACATCTCCACCTCAAGATCCAGCTGATGAAAAGTGGTCGGGATATTCTCCATAAGCTTCGCCCATAAGACCTCATCCCTCAACCCTGCAATAAATCCTGCGATCAGGGCTTTCACCCGAGCTTCTCTATCCACCACCTTCATGGAATCGTCCATGTACCTCCTGTGGAATCCCTGGACATCCTCCTTCGCCGCCTGTCGGCTGTGAGCTACCTCGGCCAAAGGTAGATACTTCTTCCGTTTGGTTTCATATCTGTGCATCAAAGCCCTTGAGAAATCATAATAATTCCTGAAGCTCTCCGGAGACTGGGACTCAAACCACGACAGGCAACTGCCCTTCAGATACGAGCTAATTAACTTGCACATAAGCTCCTCCCGGATGTCGCGTGTCCCCATGACATTATGGTATGTCCTGACAAACTTTTCCGGGTCCGTTTCCCCATTATAGGTCGGCACACCTTCTGGGACCCTCATTCCCACCGGTCAGGGGAAAGTGCTGATGCAACCTATCCATAGGGAGGTAGGCCTACCTCCGTTCCTGCCTATCAGCCTGTCCAATCTCTCCTCCAACGAGTTCGCAGCCCCCGGAGGCCTGTCCACCACCACCGGATACATCCCATAAGTTCCTGCGACCGGGGCTTGTTGGGCCATGGCATATCCCGTCATCGGTACTTGATTCTGCATCCAAACTGGGCCCTGGACCCCGGAAGCCCAGCCCCTCGGGAATCCAGCAGGTTGAGCGTAATATCCTCCGGGTCCCGGGGGGTACCCTTGATATCCCTGATACCCGGCTTGCGGCATCCCGTACCCTGGCGCTCCATACCCGGGGTGGCCCCCTCCTTAGCCATACCCAGTCCCTGCACCAGTTTGTTGGCATGTACTTCCTGCATGCTTTTCCACATCTATAACCACCACCGGAGGACGAGGGTTCTCCTGTCCCTGAACAACAGGAGGTTCCCGGCTGACTACCTCCGTAGCCAGAGGTGGTAAACCAGTTCCCTGAGGGCCTGGACGGGATGAAGGCCCCGCAGAGGATCCTGGTCTCGGTACCAACGGGGTCGGATGGGATCCCGACCCTGATTGGACTGGAGGTACTTGGGCTTCGGTCGTCGAAGGGTTCGACGGTCCCTCCCCGGTCGGTTGTGTTCCCGGACCCAGTCCTTGCTTTGCCGCCAACCAACCGGTACTCCTCCTCTTGCGTCGCGGTGAACTATATCCTGTCACGCTCATCCTGTGTCATCTCCGGCTCCCTCCTTTCCTCCGGCTCTTCCTCTTCCTCCGAGGCTTCCGGGTCCGGGTGCGCCGGAGCCTTTCCTTTGCGTGTTCGGTCCCTCATCTGGTGCAGGGTAAGATCCTCCTCGGCTGTTTTGGCCCTTATTCCTCCAGACCGAGTGGATACAGGAGAGGATCCTCCCCTGCCTCTTCGTGGCGGCCGACCTCGGGGTGGCATCTTTGTGTGTTTTGTGAACAAAGATCGTGTCCCATCGGGCGTGCCAACTTGATGCTGCCCGCCTGGTCAGTCCGAGTAGTCCCCTGGTCCCGATCCAATGACCTAGACCTGCAAGACAGAGCCCCGGGAGGTACCCGAGGGTAGACCCTCCGGCGTGATGATGAAAGATGGACCCGGGAGAGAAAAAGGGTAACCACTAGAATAATCAGAAGATACTTACTTGGGATAGTGCTGAGGGGCACTATTTATACAGTGATACATGCTCCCAATGTGGTTCATGCTTTCTATGGTGTTTAGTGTACCTGTCGGGAGCATTAGACATAGCAATGACCCATAGCAATGTCATCCATCTTAGATTATATTTATCCATGTTTATGTTAGACAAAAGGGAGCATCTACTTTCCAGTGAATCTTTGCCGGCTTAACTCACTTGAATTAGATGCACGAGACATGAAACCTCATCATCCAAACTTGAGCAAAAAGATGAACTTAGGTCCAGGGACTCCTCCTGAAAGGCCAAGATAGATGGTAGCGAAATCAGTTTCACCATCACCAATCGTCAGACGAGAAGAACTCTGTCACACACGCTCGTCCTCACGCGCAAAGACTGAGACTACTACTCAAACGAATGTTCAATATTGATTGACTGTATAACCTAATTTTTTCCGTTTTTCCGCTATTTATTGTTTTATTAGGATTTTTAGGCTTTTAATAAAAGAGGTTGAGCTTATAATGAAGTATTTTTCTAGAGTAAAGAAGGGTTAAGTTGACTACCAATTCCTAATTTAGATGATTGGTTCTTTTGTATTGGAAGAACTCTGGTGGCTTCCGATCTAATTCGTAATTAAGATGGATAGAAGAAATCAAAGTCCAGTTAATTTAAATATTTATACACCGGCGTTTGTATCTAAATTTAATTTGTAGATTGTGCGCTGATAAAGTCATATGATTCTCTATATTGGTACTGATTAGACAACTTAAAGAAACACATTTTCTTTGAAAACAAACTAAATTGTCATGCCAGTTCTAGTGACATTAATTTAGAAGATATTGCAGAGTCAACTCGTACTTTATACTCTAGTTAGTATGTAGTTAGATCTGGATCAACTAAAAGCGCTTCTAATGAAACATCCATCCTTTATCCAGCGTAGTTGTAGTCGCGGGTGCTAATAGCTATAGTTGTAGTAAAAGGTGATGATATGTTGTTTACAACATTCGATAGAGGTAATGTATTATATTTGTTTATTTATAGATATTTCCATGTAAGTAGCTGTAAGTGTTAATATGCTATTTCCGACATTAAAAAACATAAACTATGAATATATGCATCACTACTTCTTCAACTGGCTCACTCTCCCAGTTTCTATCATTCTGTTGAGTAATTGGTCACATCAAATAATAACCCCAGGAAACAATATTCACTACTCATTTTACTAGCTAGTAATATATATACCTTACTTCATACGCTTATCGTCTTTAACGTGGTTGATCTTCTGATCGGCGAAATGAGAGATAGAAAGCAGAGAAAAAGTTTTTTAAAAAAAAGATGACTCTAACCTATCTCCTCTCTCGTGTAAAATAATCACTTTAAAGCACTTCTTCATGTTGTCCCAAACACAATCTCCTTCTATGTTGATCTCCCGATCTCTTGTTGTCGTTGACGTTTGTCGATCTTTGTGAGTGAACCTCCAACACGGCTCTAACTTCTGCGTCAATTCTTCTTTAGAAAAAATCTCAAACTCCCAGTTTATGCTTATACGTTGAAACTCCTGAATCGATACTGAATATAGCCATGGGGCTCTATAGAGCATTGAATCCAATGATCAATCAGATTCATCACTCTTCTTTTCCCTGTATGAATTATGATTTCCATATTCGCTATTCTATTACATAAGGGAAAAGAATGTTCTAATCTAAATCTAATTAGGAATAAACCATATTAATTTGGTTCTATTCCAAATATGTTTTAATCTTACCAAATAAAACACAAAATATAATCTAGATTGGATTCGGCTGATTAACATCTTTCCATGTTTGCTCGATCAGTCATAATAAATCTTGGACTTCCTTGTTTGTTGTTTTTCTGAATCTGCGTCTTCTTGACATTACTTCATGTCGAAGTTCCTGAATAACTTGGCGCCTGACATGAATTCATGTCAAAATCTTCACCGTTCATAAAAATTGCCAACTCAAATAATGCTTGACTTTACACAAGTATATAGATATAAAGCCTAAACCCATAGGAAGAGTAAAAACATCCAAACCCTTGCGACCTCGTAAGTTACTAGCATCTACAAAAAATGGGTTTTGGGCTTAGGGGCCATGGTGGTGGGCTTGATGCTGGGCTGCATTGATAGTATAAGTAATGGGTCATGCTTGCAATATTGTATAGTATTGGTGTTTCATGTTCAATTTGCGCGGGTCGGCGACTTATCGAACCATTGAATAATGTTTGACAATATACACTGAAATTTATTCATCCACGCAGGCGATGTGGGAGATTTGTTATCTTGTTCGGTTGCGAATTCGTAAGTATAGGGGTGAGAACGATCAGGAGCGTTCGTTAAAAAGATCGGATCGGACCGGATTGATAATTTGTGCTATTTTTGACTTTTATTATAATTAACTTTCAAGTTGATCAAATTATCGATCACGATCTATCATTTGAGATCATTGATTATTTGATCGATTATATATATATATATAATGTCAAGGCGATGACCAGCCGATCAAGATCATTGTGATTTTAAAGCGAGTCGATCATGCTGGTGAATTATTTCGATCGCTTCGAGCACGATCGATCGTGATCACCTCAAATTTTAAACGATCTGATCATGAACATATTGATGATCGTGACTAGTGATCGGCTCGTTATCACCACTAGCTAAGATCACTGATCACCATCAGAAGCATGATATTCTTCCATCTTCTTCCACTAATCATCACCATTACAACGTCGATGGCTACACCCACCAGTTTTCATCACGCATCATACTATAGCTTGTCGCTTGTCTAACTTGCATTCTAATGTACTAAGATTTTTACTGATTGACTAACTATGTTGACCAAAACTAAACTTGATCTCAATTATATGGTCAAGTTTTACAAGCCTTACTTTTTAGTAAACGAACGTGATCTTACCAAATTGATAATAACTTAAATTGAAGATTTTGTGTGATATATGTTATTAGGCGTGCTAACTTGCGAATTCGCTAGTATGCAATTAAATAGATTTAAACTCTAAACTCATACGAAGAGTAAAAACATCCAAACCATTGCGACCTCGTACTACAAAAAAAAGGGTTTTGGGTTTGGGGGGGCCATGGCGGTGGGCTTGATGCTGGGCTGTATTGATAGTATAAGTATTGGGCCATGCTGGCAATATTGTATATATAGTATTGGTGTTTCATGTTCAATTTGCGCGGGTCGGCGACTTATCGAACCATTGAATAATGTTAGACAATATATACTGAAATTTATTCATCCACGCAGGCGATGTGCGAAATTTGTTAGCTTGTTAGGTTGCGAACTCCCAAGTATATGATTTATCCTTCAAAAGAATTTGGTCCGATTAGGGGTGAGAACGATCACGAGCGTTCGTTAAAAAGATCGAGCTCGGACCGGATTGCTAATTTGTACTATTTTGACTTTTTATATAATTAACTTTCAAGTTGATCGAATGACCGATCACAATCTATCATTTGAGATCATTGATTATTTGATCGATTATATATAAATATATATAACATCGAGCCGATGACCAGTCGATCAAGACCATTGTGATTTTAAAGAGAGTCGATCATGCTGATGAATTATTTTGATCGATTCGAGCGCGATCGATCGTGATCACCTCAAATTTTAAACGATCTGATCATGAACATATTGATGATCGTGACTAGTGATCGACTCGTTATCACCCCTAGCTAAGATCACTGATCACCATCAGAATCGTGATATTCTTCCATCTTCTTCCGCTAATCATCACAATCACAGCGTAGATGGCTACACCCACCAGTTGTCATCACGCATCATACTATAGCTTGTCGCTTGTCTAACTTGCATGCTAATGTACTAAGATGTTTACTGATTGACTAACTATGTTGACCAAAACTAAACTTGATCTCAATTATATCGCCAAGTTTTACAAGCCTTACTTTTTAGTATACGAATGTGATCTTACCAAATTCATAATAAATTAAATTGAAGATTTTGTGTGATATATGTTATTAGTTGTGCTAACTTGCGAATTCCCTAGTATGCAAGTAAATAGATATAAACTCTAAACCCATAGGAAGAGTAAAAACATCCAAACCATTGTGACCTCGTAAGTTACTAGTATCTACAAAAAAAGGGTTTTGGGTTTGTGGGGCCATGGTGGTGGGCTTGATGCTGGGCTGTATTGATAGTATAAGTATTGGGCCATGCTGGCAATATTGTATAGTATTGGTGTTTCATGTTCAATTTGCGCTGGTCGGCGACTTATCGAACCATTGAAAAATGTTAAAAAATATATACTAAAATTTATTCATCCACGCAGGTGATGTGGGAAAATTGTTAGCTTGTTAGGTTGCGAACTCGCAAGTATATGATTTATCCTTCCAAAGAATTTTGTCCGATTAGGGGTGAGAATGATCACGAGCGTACATTAAAAAGATCGAGATCAGATCGGATTGATAATTTGTGCTATTTTTGACTTTTTTATAATTAACTTTCAAGTTGATCAAATGATCGATCACGATCTATCATTTGAGATCATTGATTATTTGATCGATTATATAGATATATAACGTCGAGCCGATGACCGGCCGATCAAGATCATTGTATTTTAAAGCGAGTCGATCATGCTTATGAAATATTTTGATCGCTTCGAACGCGATCGATCGTGATCACGTCAAATTTTAAATGATCCGATCATGAACATATTGATGATCGTGACTAGTGATCGGCTCGTTATCACCCCTAGCTAAGATCACTGATCACCATCAGAAGCGTGATATTTTTCCATCTTCATCCGCTAATCATCACAACCACAGCGTCGATGGCTACACCCACCAGTTGTCATCACGCATCATACTATAGCTTGTCGCTTGTCTAAATTGAATGCTAATGTACTAAGATGTTTACTGATTGACTAACTATGTTGAAAAAAACTAAACTTGATCCCAATTATATCGCCAAGTTTTACAAGCCTTACTTTTTAGTATATGAACGTGATCTTACCAAATCCATAATAAATTAAATTGAAGATTTTGTGTGATATATGTTATTAGTCGTGCTAACTTGCGAATTCCCTAGTATGCAAGTAAATAGATATAAACTCTAAACCCATAGGAAGAGTAAAAACATCCAAACCATTGTGACCTCGTAAGTTACTAGTATCTACAAAAAAAGGGTTTTGGGTTTGTGGGGCCATGGTGGTGGGCTTGATGCTGGGCTGTATTTATGGTATAAGTATTGGGCCATGCTTGCAATATTGTATAGTATTGGTGTTTCATGTTCAATTTACGCGGGTCGGCGACTTATCGAACCATTGAATAATGTTAAAAAATATATACTAAAATTTATTCATCCACGCAGGCGATGTGGGAAATTTGTTAGCTTGTTAGGTTGCGAACTCGCAAGTATATGATTTATCCTTCCAAAGAATTTTGTCCGATTAGGGGTGAGAATGATCACGAGCGTACGTTAAAAAGATCGAGATCGGACCGGATTGATAATTTGTGCTATTTTTGACTTTTTTATAATTAACATTCAAGTTGATCAAGTGATCGATCACGATCTATCATTTGAGATCATTGATTATTTGATTGATTATATAGATATATAACGTCGAGCCGATGACCGGCCGATCAAGATCATTGTATTTTAAAGCGAGTCGATCATGCTTATGAATTATTTTGATCGCTTCGAGCGCGATCGATCGTGATCACCTAAAATTCTAAATGATCCGATCATGAACATATTGATGATCGTGACTAGTGATCGGCTCGTTATCACCCCTAGCTAAGATCACTGATCACCATCAGAAGCGTGATATTCTTCCATCTCTTTCCGCTAATCATCACAACCACAGCGTCGATGGCTACACCCACCAGTTGTCATCACGCATCATACTATAGCTTGTCGCTTGTCTAACTTGCATGCTATTGTACTAAGATGTTTACCGATTGACTATCTATGTTGACCAAAACTAAACTTGATCTCAATTATATCGCCAAGTTTTACAAGCCTTACTTTTTAGTATACGAACGTGATCTTACCAAATTGATAATAACTTAAATTGAAGATTTGTGTGATATATGTTATTAGGCGTGCTAACTTGCGAATTCGCTAGTATGCAAGTAAATAGATATAAACTCTAAACCCATAGGAAGAGTAAAAACATCCAAATCATTGTGACCTCGTAAGTTACTAGTATCTACAAAAAAAGGGTTTTGGGTTTGTGGGGCCATAGTGGTGGGCTTGATGCTGAGCCGTATTGATAGTATAAGTATTGGGCCATGCTGGCAATATTGTATAGTATTGGTGTTTCATGTTCAATTTGCGCGGGTCGGCGACTTATCGAACCATTGAACAATGTTAAAAAATATATACTGAAATTTATTCATCCACGCAGGCGATGTGGGAAATTTGTTAGCTTGTTAGGTTGCGAACTCGCAAGTATATGATTTATCCTTCCAAAGAATTTTGTCCGATTAGGAGTGAGAATGATCACGAGCGTACGTTAAAAAGATCGAGATCGAACCAGATTAATAATTTGTGCTATTTTTGACTTTTTTATTATTAACTTTCAAGTTGATCAAATGATCGATCACGATCTATCATTTGAGATCATTGATTATTTGATCGATTATATAGATACATAACGTCGAGCCGATGACCGGCCGATCAAGATCATTGTATTTTAAAGCGAGTCGATCATGCTTATGAATTATTTTGATCACTTCGAGCGCGATCAATTGTGATCACCTCAAATTTTAAATGATCCGATCATGAACATATTGATGATCGTGACTAGTGATCGGCTCGTTATCACCTCTAGCTAAGATCACTGATCACCATCAGAAGCGTGATATTTTTCCATCTTCTTCCGCTAATCATCACAATCACAGCGTCAATGGCTACACCCACCAGTTGTCATCACGCATCATACTATAGCTTGTCGCTTGTCTAACTTGCATGCTATTGTACTAAGATGTTTACCGATTGACTATCTATGTTGACAAAAACTAATCTTGATCTCAATTATATCGCCAAGTTTTACAAGCCTTACATTTTAGTATACGAACGTGATCTTACCAAATTGATAATAAATTAAATTGAAGATTTTGTGTGATATATGTTATTAGTCGTGCTAACTTGCGAATTCCCTAGTATGCAAGTAAATAGATATAAACTCTAAACCCATAGGAAGAGTAAAAACATCCAAACCATTGTGACCTCGTAAGTTACTAGTATCTACAAAAAAAGGGTTTTGGGTTTGTGGGGCCATAGTGGTGGGCTTGATGCTGAGCCGTATTGATAGTATAAGTATTGGGCCATGCTGGCAATATTGTATAGTATTGGTGTTTCATGTTCAATTTGCGCGGGTCGGCGACTTATCGAACCATTGAACAATGTTAAAAAATATATACTGAAATTTATTCATCCACGCAGGCGATGTGGGAAATTCGTTAGCTTGTTAGGTTGCGAACTCGCAAGTATATGATTTATCCTTCCAAAGAATTTTGTCCGATTAGGGGTGAGAATGATCACGAGCGTACGTTAAAAAGATCGAGATCGGACCGGATTGCTAATTTGTACTATTTTTGACTTTTTATATAATTAACTTTCAAGTTGATCAAATGACCGATCACGATCTATCAATTGAGATCATTGATTATTTGATCGATTATTTATATATATAACATCGAGCCGATGACCAGTCGATCAAGATCATTGTGATTTTAAAGCGAGTCGATCATGTTGATGAATTATTTTGATCGATTCGAGCGCGATCAATCGTGATCACCTCAAATTTTAAACTATCCGATCATAAACATATTGATGATCGTGACTAGTGATCGGCTCGTTATCACCCCTAGCTATGATCACTGATCACCATCAGAAGCGTGATATTCTTCCATCTTCTTCCACTAATCATCACCATCACAGCGTCGATGGCTACACCCACCAGTTGTCATCACGCATCATACTATAGCTTGTCGCTTGTCTAACTTGCATGCTAATGTACTAAGTTGTTTACTGATTGACTAACCATGTTGACCGAAACTAAACTTGATCTCAATTATATCGTCAAGGTTTACAAGCCTTAATTTTTAGTATACGAACGTGATCTTACCAAATTGATAATAAATTAAATTGAAGATTTTGTGTGATATATGTTATTAGGCGTGATAACTTGCGAATTCGCTAGTATGCAAGTAAATAGATGTAAACTCTAAACCCATAGGAAGAGTAAAAACATCCAAACCATTGCGACCTTGTAAGTTACTGGTATCTACAAAAAAGGGTTCATTCCATCAGTAGATAGTCCTAGTCGCACGTGCCTAGGTTCATTAGCAAATTCTGGGTACATAGCATGCATCTTATTCCACTGATCCCCATTAGAAGCGTGAGATATAATATCATCTTCCTCTCGAACCCTATCGGCATACCATGTTAACAATTTTGCATCAACAGAATTGGCATACAAACGCGCAATCTCGGCTTTAAAGGCGTGTACCACATCACCTTAGCAGCACTTTGCTTTGTCGATGTTATCACTGTTTCTCCACATATCTCAACCTTTCCCTCCTTTTTTTCCATCTAGACTCACCGCATACCTTGCAATCAGCCCTTAGAGAATCAACACTCCCCCTATACAACATAAAATCATTCAAGCAAACGTGAATCTTAGTAAACTCCATGCCCATAGGACACAATATCTTCCGCGCATCATAAACCCTGTCAGGACATATGTTGTCCTGAGGAAATAACTCTTTAACCAACTCTAGCAATTCCGTCATTCATTTATCAGAAATACCATGCCTTGCCTTTAGGTTCATTAACAACAACATTGCGCCCAGTCTAGAATGGCTAGCCCCAACATATAAGCTTGTCTGTTTATCGTCATACATTGCCTCCAACAAACTTTTCTTCCCAACAAACTCCATAACAATATCGTCACACATGTCAAAAAAATGTTCATTATAATGAAGGATTTCCTCGGCACTTCCCTCCTCCATCTCAACCCGGTCACGTCCATAATGGCCTTCCCCATGCCAAACCCATTCAGTGTAGGATTTGTCAAATCCTCTACAAATTAAATGTTCACGCACTACAACAATATCTTTGAATATGGCGTTGTTTCTACACTCTTTGCACGGACATCTAACCCCTCCTATGTTATTCTGGCTAGAATGTTGCAATCCAACATCTACGAAATTTTTCACCAAATCTAAATACTCCTTCGATAATCGAGCATTCTCGTTCATTATTCTTTCGCGATCCATAGTTCACAAATCGCACGAACAACTACACAAGGACCTAGAACCTTCAACAATACTACTAACTCACTTACTTGCGATGATCAACACATAAAGTACACACTACATTAACAGACAAACCAAAATAAACCAACCGGCATGTAAACATTATGCATAAAATTAACCAAAATCAAGAGACTAGACAACACATTATGCAAGTTAAACCTTACCTACACTAACACGGGAACAATGAGACCTCCGAGCAAACTTGAACAAATCATCCATATGTGAATCCATCAAGACCCACCTCTAATAACCTTTTTAAAATCTATTTTTGATTTTTGAAAGGCCTGTTCAAAATAAATCTATGACCCAAAGCAAAATAAATCTTACGAACTCGCCAGACACCCGCAAACTCATCTACACATCTTACGATTTAGACACTAATCAATCACGCTCACCTACACTGTACATCACAAAAGTGTAAATATAACATGTGTACAAGCCACTTCGTAACACGCTTCTCTACACCTTAGCGACCCAGTTACGACCACCTCACATATTCTTGCCTACTGAAAATATGCATCATCCTTTCTTACGAGCTCGCAACTTATACAGTTGCTTAACAAAATACTTACGATTTATTGTCATGATTTCGCAACCTATGCGTTAACCTCACTTCATTTCTTGCCATATCGTGACTACCACATTGCTATAAGGTGGATAATATTTGTCTGCCTTAAACCAATAAATATTTAATACATAACTCTCTTCCGCCTTGAATTCGTTCTATCCGTCTTAAATAATATTTATTTTGGTTGGCTAGAAACACTTGCGGTTTCGCAAGTATTAAGCAAGGCGGAAAAAAACGCGGATCACTCAAACGCCTTAAATATGTGTCTTGCATCACCCCCTTTGTAGAAGTGGATGTAAGGATATGTATGGAGATTCCACACTTATTTATACTCAGAAATCAATAAAGAAAGATCAAATTTGTTTCCTCATCTCCCCCGTGGTTTAGGGGAGATGGGTAAGATGTGGCTAGGGTTTAGGGTATGTTTTTGAGAGAGAGATGTTGAAATAAAAATAATTATATTCAATTTAATTGGATATGTACATGCGAAATGGATTAGATTGAATGGAACATCATTTAATTGAATAGAATCATACTAGAATGTAACTAGGCACTCAATATCACCTCCATAGTGAGACCCCCACATCAGATGTACCTCTAATGTACCTCTAAAGATCCTCTTCATAGCTTGCCAATGCTTCTTTCCTAGTTGGCCCATGAACCTGCTCACAACATTGACAACTTGTGCTAGATCCGGTCTCGTACGCACACACCATAACATATATCAAGCTCCCCGTAACGCTAGCATACAGAACCCGAGACACATTAGCGAAGGAGTAGGGGTCCACAAGGGCCGGGGCCACCTCAACTTTTCAGTTTTTTATATTACATGTATTGAAAGTTTTTTTTTGTTAGAGTAAATTTATAGGCATTGCCACCCTCATGAATTTTCTTTACTATTTTTTTTACTGTTGCAAATATATAGAAGGATGAGTTATAAAAGGAGGATGAGACCATAATTAGTGTAATGCTATGTACTACAATCAAACACAATTAGAATATGATTCATTTAGATCTTCTTAAATTAATGTAGAAATAATATAGTTAAATATTATTTTTTTCTTCACATCTCGATTGATGATACTCTCCTATAAACAATTTTTTCTTAAATATAATAATAATCGTATATCAATCCCGTACTGGAATAGATTCATTTACTTTTTCTTTTTTGAACAAATAAGATAGTTTAATTTCATTATATTTAATAAGGCAATATTATATAGAGACATTGATACGCTATATATAATTTATATCAGATTATTAGTTGGTTTTTATCAATAATAAAATTATATAGATGCTATGACCTTTATTTTCAAACTAAAAATACTTCCAGTTATAAGCAAGAAACTCAACAAAAGATACTTGATTAATTCTCTCGTTTTTTTCCTCTTACTTTTTATAATTCAGATAGCCTTTAGGCAACAATTCTAACCTTGTACAGGCTTGTATCCACATAAACCCACTCCCTCTATAGCTGATATCCCTACCTTCTTCTTGAAAACACATTTGCAAGTGACAACCTTTCTCCCTTAAGACTGTTGAACCAATTTCAATGTCTGATTCTTCTTAAGAGACTCCATCTCATCTCCCATTGCAGCAAGCCATTTTTTTGATCATCACCTGGTGGCCGGCAAGAGTAGGGGATTCTCAGGTGCTCCCATGAGAGAGTCTTGCAGAGTAGCCATTGATATGGTAGCCCCGGGTTTCTTAGTGGCCGCGGCGATCGGATATTGGAGCTTAGGGTTTCAAGGGAAAAATCTGATCCAGTGATCCAGATGAAAAGTTGACAAATAATTAAGTAAGACAGTCTTAATTATATATAGTAAGTCGTGATTTATCATGTATTTAAAATGAATTTACGTATTAATACACCCTGATTATAATCTCATGCACAAATCACATGTCATATTTATTTTATTTTAAAAAAATTGAATGAACATTGAAATTAGGAAAAATTTCAAGATTGTTAACTAGAAAGAGCATTGATATGACTTAATTTTGATAGTGAAGATGAGTCTGAGCCGGGCGATAGTGATGATGACGGGGGGAAGGGAGACTCCAACAATGTTCGTTAGGCTATCCTTCTCCTTTCTGCTCTTACCTTTATTGTATCTTGTCACCCGGTTCTCCGGTTTATTAATGAAGAACTTTCTTTTTCTACTTGCCATTCTCGCCTTTTCTTTCCTTTCTTTCTTTCTTTAATACTTGATCTATTTTCCCCTTCTTCCCAACTTTGCATCTTAACTCTGCTTTTGTCGTGATTAGGGGCTACCTCTCAACCCTCTCTTCCCCCCGGTTCCTTCCCCGAGGCAAACTAGAAACGGTTGTCCGGGGCTGATGGACCTGTTATTTGAAGGAGGGCTCGGTCCCCTGACATCGGAGTTCCCTGACGCTTATTGCCTTCTCACTTGTCTCCTCCAAATCCAGAAGGATTTTGGGTCCTTGCCGAAATGTTATAGATTGGCCTTCGAGAGCATTGATCGAGTTCTAGAGTTCGGCTTCCACCCACTTGGTAAAATAATCGATAGCCACAATCAGGTACTTCAAGCTGCCAGGGGCAGTAGGGAAGGGTCCGACCAGGTCCAGTCCCCATCTGCTGAAGGGCCAGGCACTCGTTATCCCCATCATCTACTCTCTGGGTATATGCACAAATGGCACGAACTTTTCGCACTGAAGGAACGAGCGAACCCTGTCCTGCATGCGAATCTTCAAACATGGTAGGCCAGTAGTACCCCATCCTTAGGATTTTTCCATCCACTGTTCTTGCTCCCTGGTGACTACCATTCGGACATTCATGTACTTCCCTGACCAGGTACTTGCCTTCCTGCCGTTCCACACACTTCAGCAACGGCTGGAGATACCCTCTTTTATACAGGATGCCTTCCTGTAGTGTATACTTCGGCGCTTTGACCCGGATTTTCCTCGCTACTAACCGGTCGGCCGGGACCTCTCCCGTCAGAAGGTACGCCCGGATCGGGGTCACCCAGGAGTCTTCTTGCACTGCTTCTACTGTCAGGATCTCATCACTCTGCTCATAACTCCTCTTCTCAAGCGTCTCCCTTCTGAGAGGTGCCTTCTAAACCGGCCTCAATTTTGAGGATGCCAACTTGCTCAAAGCATCGGCCTTTTAATTCTGCTCCCTTGGAACCTTCTCAAGACTGAAGTTGTCGAACTGCCGGATCATAGGCTGGACCAGCTCCAGGTACCTCTGCAAGCTTCGCTCCTTTGCCTCATACTCCCCATTCACCTGCTGCACTACAATCTGCGAGTCACTGAAGGCCTGGATCGATCCTATCTTCAATTCCCGGGCAAGCTTGAGTCCTGCCACCAACGCCTCGTATTCTGCCTCGTTGTTTGTAGTCTTGAAGTCAAAATGCAACACATAGTGATACTCCTCTCCTTTTGGGGATGTCAGCAGCACTCCGGCTCCACTGCCTCCTGCATGGGCTGATCCGTCCACGTGCAATGTCCACTTCGAGCTCGGGGGATCCTCGGCTAGCATGTCCTGCCCAACCATCTCTGTCAAGAAGTCCGCCATCGCCTAGCCCTTGATGGCTTTCCTCGGCTGGTAGGTTATCTCATGTTCCCCCAACTCTATGGCCCACTTCATCAGACGCCCTGACGCCTCAGGCTTCAGCATCACCTGCTTCAGGGGGTGGTTGGTCAGGACCACGACCGGATGAGCCTGGAAATACAAGCGCAAACGTTTTGAGGCATAAACCAACACCAATACCAGCTGTTCCAGGCTTGTGTACCGGGTCTCCGGGCCTTGCAATGCTCGGCTGACAAAATAGACGGAACACTGCTTCCCGTCCTCCTACCGGACCAGCACCGCACTCACCGCCGATGCTGATGCGGACAAATACAGAAGAAACTCTTCCCCCTCCTTCGGCTTTGAGAGGGTCGGAAGTCGGCTCAAATGTTCCTTCAGATCTTCGAACGCTCGCTCGCACTCCTCGGTCCACTCAAACTTCTTAGCCTTTCTCAGGATGTTGAAAAAAGGGAGTTGTCTCTCCGCACCCTTTGACAGGAAGCGACTCAAGGCTGCCAGGGAACCCATCAGCTTCTGCACTTCCTTAACATTCCTTGGCGACTGCATCCGGCTTATAGCCTCCACCTTCTCCGGATTGACGTCGATTTCCCTGCTAGATACCATGTAGCTGAGGAACTTCCCGGCAATTACTCCTACCACACTCTTCTCCGGGTTCAACTTCAGGTTAACTCTTCTCAAAATGGCGAACATATCATCCAGGTCTTCTAAGAAACCCGGGTAGTTTCTGCTCTTCACCACCATGTCGTCAACGTATAGTTCCATGCTCCTTCCCAGCTGATCCCGAAAGATAGCGTCTGCCATGCGCTGGTACGTCACCCCTGCATTTTTCAAACCGAATGGCATCCGTCTGTAAAAATAGGTCCCAAACTCAGTGATGAAGGCTGTCTTCGGCTTATCCTCTCCTGACATCTGAATCTGATGATACCCCCGGTATGCGTCAAAGAACGCGAGGGCCTCATACCCGGTGATAGCTTCTACTAACCGGTCGACCGAGGGAAGAGGGTAACTGTCCTTCGGACAACACTTATTCAAATCAGTGAAGTCGATACACATCCTCCAAGACCCATTCTGCTTTTTCACTAGCACCGGGTTAGCTAGCCATTCCGGGTATATGATTTCCTCCACTACTCCGGCTTCCAACAACTTCAGTACTTCCTGCTTCACCACCTCGGCCCTATCTCCTACCAGGGCCCTCTTCTTCTGCCGGATGGGCTTCAATTCCGGGTACACGTTCAGCTTATGGAGAGCTAACTCCAGAGGCACACCTGTGAAGTCTCTCTCTTCCCATGCGAATACATCTTCGTACTTCGACAACAGGCCCCGTAATCGCTCCTTTATATTAATTGGCATCTTCTTCCCGACCTTGATTGTCCCCCTGCGACCGATTTGCATATCTTCCACGTCTCCCGGTCCTACTTCTCCCTGCACTACATCGACCGGGGCCCTCCTAGCTTCCTGAAGGGCAGTGAGCATACAACTTCGGGCCGTAGACTGGCTTCCTTGGACTGTTGCCACACCCTGCTCTGTTGGGACTTGGGAACTTCATAGTCAAATGGTACGTTGAGCATATGGCCCTGGCCTACGCCATCCACGGACGGCCGATGATGATGTTTTAAGGGGACGGAGCGTCTATGACCGCAAAATTGCATCGGACTGAGGTCTTATTGCTTCCGTCAAGATCATCTACCACTGTCACTATTAAAGACACAACTCCCAAGGGATGCTCTGTTCGGCCCGTAAAACCTGACATCGGAGAGGTGCTCGGGTGAAGGTTGTGGCGTCCGATCCCCAGATGGTCGAAGCAGGAGGCAAACATGATTTCCACACTACTCCCGTCGTCAATAAACATTCTATTGACCGTAAACCCTTCGATCTCCGCCGTGATCACCATCGGATCCGTGTGGCGCGTCAGACTGGGCACCGGATCCTTGTCCGAAAAGGTGATGACTTATGTGGGATGTAGTCTCTTCTCTCTATCTTCTCCAGCCGGTACATACCTACTCCGAGCTTTGGCCGCTGCATGAGACTGGGGCCCGTCACCTACCTCCCCATGTATGACGTTTATCATCCGAGGGGGAGCCTGGTTAACTGGCTCCGGGGCCATGACCAGGGCTACCATTTCGGGTTGAACAGCCGGTGCGGCGGCCCCTCGTTGGTTATCATTCTGTGGCCTATTCCTCCAATTCATCTTCCTCCCAGCTCCGGCATGCTGCCCTGCTGCCGGACGTTGGTGCTCCTGCGTCACACAGTCCCTCACTTGTCCTCTCTCAATCAATTTTTCAATCTCCACCCTCAAGCTCCTGTAACCCTCTGTTGTGTGTCCGTTAGACTTATGGAACGCACAATACTTGGTCGCGTTTGCTGGCGTCGGGTTTCCCGGTATGGGGGCCGGGTCCTGGAACAGGTTCCTGTGAATGGTCACGATCTCCGACCGGGTCTCTGTCAGAGGGGTACACGTTTCAGCCCGATGGGGGTCAACCCTCGGCTTTGCCAGTACAGGAGCTGCATCCCTCCTGCCAGGATCTGCAACCCGAGTCTTATCACCCTTTCCAATTCCTCTATCTTAAAAATACCCTTCCTCCTTCCTCTTCGTGCTCCCTTCCAGCAGCGAGCAATACATCTCCACCTCAAGATCCAGCTGATGAAAAGTGGTCGGGATATTCTCCATAAGCTTCGCCCATAAGACCTCATCCCTCAACCCTGCAATAAATCCTGCGATCAGGGCTTTCACCTGAGCTTGTCTATCCACCACCTTCATGGAATCGTCCATGTACCTCCTGTAGAATCCCTGGACATCCTCCTTCGCCGCCTGTCGGCTGTGAGCTACCTCGGCCAAAGGTAGATACTTCTTCCGTTTGGTTTCATATCTGTGCATCAAAGCCCTTGAGAAATCATAATAATTCCTGAAGTTCTCCGGAGACTGGGACTCAAACCACGACAGGCAACTGCCCTTCAGATACGAGCTAATTAACTTGCACATAAGCTCCTCCCGGATGTCGCGTGTCCCCATGACATTATGGTATGTCCTGACAAACTTTTCCGGGTCCGTTTCCCCATTATAGGTCGGCACGCCTTCTGGGACCCTCATTCCCACCGGTCAGGGGAAAGTGCTGATGCAACCTATCCATAGGGAGGTAGGCCTACCTCCGTTCCTGCCTATCAGCCTGTCCAATCTCTCCTCCAACGAGTTCGCAGCCCCCGGAGGCCTGTCCACCACCACCGGATACATCCCATAAGTTCCTGCGACCGGGGCTTGTTGGGCCATGGCATATCCCGTCATCGGTACTTGATTCTGCATCCAAACTGGGCCCTGGACCCCGGAAGCCCAGCCCCTCGGGAATCCAGCAGGTTGAGCGTAATATCCTCCGGGTCCCGGGGGGTACCCTTGATATCCCTGATACCCGGCTTGCGGCATCCCGTACCCTGGCGCTCCATACCCGGGGTGGCCCCCTCCTTAGCCATACCCAGTCCCTGCACCAGTTTGTTGGCATGTACTTCCTGCATGCTTTTCCACATCTATAACCACCACCGGAGGACGAGGGTTCTCCTGTCCCTGAACAACAGGAGGTTCCCGGCTGACTACCTCCGTAGCCAGAGGTGGTAAACCAGTTCCCTGAGGGCCTGGACGGGATGAAGGCCCCGCAGAGGATCCTGGTCTCGGTACCAACGGGGTCGGATGGGATCCCGACCCTGATTGGACTGGAGGTACTTGGGCTTCGGTCGTCGAAGGGTTCGACGGTCCCTCCCCGGTCGGTTGTGTTCCCGGACCCAGTCCTTGCTTTGCCGCCAACCAACCGGTACTCCTCCTCTTGCGTCGCGGTGAACTATATCCTGTCACGCTCATCCTGTGTCATCTCCGGCTCCCTCCTTTCCTCCGGCTCTTCCTCTTCCTCCGAGGCTTCCGGGTCCGGGTGCGCCGGAGCCTTTCCTTTGCGTGTTCGGTCCCTCATCTGGTGCAGGGTAAGATCCTCCTCGGCTGTTTTGGCCCTTATTCCTCCAGACCGAGTGGATACAGGAGAGGATCCTCCCCTGCCTCTTCGTGGCGGCCGACCTCGGGGTGGCATCTTTGTGTGTTTTGTGAACAAAGATCGTGTCCCATCGGGCGTGCCAACTTGATGCTGCCCGCCTGGTCAGTCCGAGTAGTCCCCTGGTCCCGATCCAATGACCTAGACCTGCAAGACAGAGCCCCGGGAGGTACCCGAGGGTAGACCCTCCGGCGTGATGATGAAAGATGGACCCGGGAGAGAAAAAGGGTAACCACTAGAATAATCAGAAGATACTTACTTGGGATAGTGCTGAGGGGCACTATTTATACAGTGATACATGCTCCCAATGTGGTTCATGCTTTCTATGGTGTTTAGTGTACCTGTCGGGAGCATTAGACATAGCAATGACCCATAGCAATGTCATCCATCTTAGATTATATTTATCCATGTTTATGTTAGACAAAAGGGAGCATCTACTTTCCAGTGAATCTTTGCCGGCTTAACTCACTTGAATTAGATGCACGAGACATGAAACCTCATCATCCAAACTTGAGCAAAAAGATGAACTTAGGTCCAGGGACTCCTCCTGAAAGGCCAAGATAGATGGTAGCGAAATCAGTTTCACCATCACCAATCGTCAGACGAGAAGAACTCTGTCACACACGCTCGTCCTCACGCGCAAAGACTGAGACTACTACTCAAACGAATGTTCAATATTGATTGACTGTATAACCTAATTTTTTCCGTTTTTCCGCTATTTATTGTTTTATTAGGATTTTTAGGCTTTTAATAAAAGAGGTTGAGCTTATAATGAAGTATTTTTCTAGAGTAAAGAAGGGTTAAGTTGACTACCAATTCCTAATTTAGATGATTGGTTCTTTTGTATTGGAAGAACTCTGGTGGCTTCCGATCTAATTCGTAATTAAGATGGATAGAAGAAATCAAAGTCCAGTTAATTTAAATATTTATACACCGGCGTTTGTATCTAAATTTAATTTGTAGATTGTGCGCTGATAAAGTCATATGATTCTCTATATTGGTACTGATTAGACAACTTAAAGAAACACATTTTCTTTGAAAACAAACTAAATTGTCATGCCAGTTCTAGTGACATTAATTTAGAAGATATTGCAGAGTCAACTCGTACTTTATACTCTAGTTAGTATGTAGTTAGATCTGGATCAACTAAAAGCGCTTCTAATGAAACATCCATCCTTTATCCAGCGTAGTTGTAGTCGCGGGTGCTAATAGCTATAGTTGTAGTAAAAGGTGATGATATGTTGTTTACAACATTCGATAGAGGTAATGTATTATATTTGTTTATTTATAGATATTTCCATGTAAGTAGCTGTAAGTGTTAATATGCTATTTCCGACATTAAAAAACATAAACTATGAATATATGCATCACTACTTCTTCAACTGGCTCACTCTCCCAGTTTCTATCATTCTGTTGAGTAATTGGTCACATCAAATAATAACCCCAGGAAACAATATTCACTACTCATTTTACTAGCTAGTAATATATATACCTTACTTCATACGCTTATCGTCTTTAACGTGGTTGATCTTCTGATCGGCGAAATGAGAGATAGAAAGCAGAGAAAAAGTTTTTTAAAAAAAAGATGACTCTAACCTATCTCCTCTCTCGTGTAAAATAATCACTTTAAAGCACTTCTTCATGTTGTCCCAAACACAATCTCCTTCTATGTTGATCTCCCGATCTCTTGTTGTCGTTGACGTTTGTCGATCTTTGTGAGTGAACCTCCAACACGGCTCTAACTTCTGCGTCAATTCTTCTTTAGAAAAAATCTCAAACTCCCAGTTTATGCTTATACGTTGAAACTCCTGAATCGATACTGAATATAGCCATGGGGCTCTATAGAGCATTGAATCCAATGATCAATCAGATTCATCACTCTTCTTTTCCCTGTATGAATTATGATTTCCATATTCGCTATTCTATTACATAAGGGAAAAGAATGTTCTAATCTAAATCTAATTAGGAATAAACCATATTAATTTGGTTCTATTCCAAATATGTTTTAATCTTACCAAATAAAACACAAAATATAATCTAGATTGGATTCGGCTGATTAACATCTTTCCATGTTTGCTCGATCAGTCATAATAAATCTTGGACTTCCTTGTTTGTTGTTTTTCTGAATCTGCGTCTTCTTGACATTACTTCATGTCGAAGTTCCTGAATAACTTGGCGCCTGACATGAATTCATGTCAAAATCTTCACCGTTCATAAAAATTGCCAACTCAAATAATGCTTGACTTTACACAAGTATATAGATATAAAGCCTAAACCCATAGGAAGAGTAAAAACATCCAAACCCTTGCGACCTCGTAAGTTACTAGCATCTACAAAAAATGGGTTTTGGGCTTAGGGGCCATGGTGGTGGGCTTGATGCTGGGCTGCATTGATAGTATAAGTAATGGGTCATGCTTGCAATATTGTATAGTATTGGTGTTTCATGTTCAATTTGCGCGGGTCGGCGACTTATCGAACCATTGAATAATGTTTGACAATATACACTGAAATTTATTCATCCACGCAGGCGATGTGGGAGATTTGTTATCTTGTTCGGTTGCGAATTCGTAAGTATAGGGGTGAGAACGATCAGGAGCGTTCGTTAAAAAGATCGGATCGGACCGGATTGATAATTTGTGCTATTTTTGACTTTTATTATAATTAACTTTCAAGTTGATCAAATTATCGATCACGATCTATCATTTGAGATCATTGATTATTTGATCGATTATATATATATATATAATGTCAAGGCGATGACCAGCCGATCAAGATCATTGTGATTTTAAAGCGAGTCGATCATGCTGGTGAATTATTTCGATCGCTTCGAGCACGATCGATCGTGATCACCTCAAATTTTAAACGATCTGATCATGAACATATTGATGATCGTGACTAGTGATCGGCTCGTTATCACCACTAGCTAAGATCACTGATCACCATCAGAAGCATGATATTCTTCCATCTTCTTCCACTAATCATCACCATTACAACGTCGATGGCTACACCCACCAGTTTTCATCACGCATCATACTATAGCTTGTCGCTTGTCTAACTTGCATTCTAATGTACTAAGATTTTTACTGATTGACTAACTATGTTGACCAAAACTAAACTTGATCTCAATTATATCGTCAAGTTTTACAAGCCTTACATTTTAGTAAACGAACGTGATCTTACCAAATTGATAATAACTTAAATTGAAGATTTTGTGTGATATATGTTATTAGGCGTGCTAACTTGCGAATTCGCTAGTATGCAAGTAAATAGATTTAAACTCTAAACTCATACGAAGAGTAAAAACATCCAAACCATTGCGACCTCGTACTACAAAAAAAAGGGTTTTGGGTTTGGGGGGGCCATGGCGGTGGGCTTGATGCTGGGCTGTATTGATAGTATAAGTATTGGGCCATGCTGGAAATATTGTATATATAGTATTGGTGTTTCATGTTCAATTTGCGCGGGTCGGCGACTTATCAACCATTGAATAATGTTAGACAATATATACAGAAATTTATTCATCCACGCAGGCGATGTGGGAAATTTGTTAGCTTGTTAGGTTGCGAACTCCCAAGTATATGATTTATCCTTCCAAAGAATTTGGTCCGATTAGGGGTGAGAACGATCACGAGCGTTCGTTAAAAAGATCGAGCTCGGACCGGATTGCTAATTTGTACTATTTTGACTTTTTATATAATTAACTTTCAAGTTGATCGAATGACCGATCACAATCTATCATTAGAGATCATTGATTATTTGATCGATTATATAGATATATAACGTCGAGCCGATGACCGGCCGATCAAGATCATTGTATTTTAAAGCGAGTCGATCATGCTTATGAATTATTTTGATCGCTTCGAGCGCGATCGATCGTGATCACCTCAAATTTTAAATGATCCGATCATGAACATATTGATGATGGTGACTAGTGATCGGCTCGTTATCACCCCTAGCTAAGATCACTGATCACCATCAGAAGCGTGATATTTTTCCATCTTCTTCCGCTAATCATCACAATAACAGCGTCGATGGCTACACCCACCAGTTGTCATCACGCATCATACTATAACTTGTCGCTTGTCTAACTTGCATGCTATTGTACTAAGATGTTTACCGATTGACTATCTATGTTGACCAAAACTAATCTTGATCTCAATTATATCGCCAAGTTTTACAAGCCTTACTTTTTAGTATACGAACGTGATCTTACCAAATTGATAATAAATTAAATTGAAGATTTTGTGTGATATATGTTATTAGTCGTGCTAACTTGCGAATTCCCTAGTATGCAAGTAAATAGATATAAACTCTAAACCCATAGGAAGAGTAAAAACATCCAAACCATTGTGACCTCGTAAGTTACTAGTATCTACAAAAAAAGGGTTTTGGGTTTGTGGGGCCATAGTGGTGGGCTTGATGCTGAGCCGTATTGATAGTATAAGTATTGGGCCATGCTGGCAATATTGTATAGTATTGGTGTTTCATGTTCAATTTGCGCGGGTCGGCGACTTATCGAACCATTGAACAATGTTAAAAAATATATACTGAAATTTATTCATCCACGCAGGCGATGTGGGAAATTCGTTAGCTTGTTAGGTTGCGAACTCGCAAGTATATGATTTATCCTTCCAAAGAATTTTGTCCGATTAGGGGTGAGAATGATCACGAGCGTACGTTAAAAAGATCGAGATCGGACCGGATTGCTAATTTGTACTATTTTTGACTTTTTATATAATTAACTTTCAAGTTGATCAAATGACCGATCACGATCTATCATTTGAGATCATTGATTATTTGATCGATTATTTATATATATAACATCGAGCCGATGACCAGTCGATCAAGATCATTGTGATTTTAAAGCGATTCGATCATGTTGATGAATTATTTTGATCGATTCGAGCGCGATCAATCGTGATCACCTCAAATTTTAAACTATCCGATCATAAACATATTGATGATCGTGACTAGTGATCGGCTTGTTATCACCCCTAGCTATGATCACTGATCACCATCAGAAACGTGATATTCTTCCATCTTCTTCCACTAATCATCACCATCACAGCGTCGATGGCTACACCCACCAGTTGTCATCACGCATCATACTATAGCTTGTCGCTTGTCTAACTTGCATGCTAATGTACTAAGTTGTTTACTGATTGACTAACCATGTTGACCGAAACTAAACTTGATCTCAATTATATCGTCAAGGTTTACAAGCCTTAATTTTTAGTATACGAACGTGATCTTACCAAATTGATAATAAATTAAATTGAAGATTTTGTGTGATATATGTTATTAGGCGTGCTAACTTGCGAATTCGCTAGTATGCAAGTAAATAGATGTAAACTCTAAACCCATAGGAAGAGTAAAAACATCCAAACCATTGCGACCTTGTAAGTTACTAGTATCTACAAAAAAGGGTTCATTCCATCAGTAGATAGTCCTAGTCGCACGTGCCTAGGTTCATTAGCAAATTCTGGGTACATAGCATGCATCTTATTCCACTGATCCCCATTAGAAGCGTGAGATATAATATCATCTTCCTCTCGAACCCTATCGGCATACCATGTTAACAATTTTGCATCAACAGAATTGGCATACAAACGCGCAATCTCGGTTTTAAAGGCGTGTACCACATCACCTTAGCAGCACTTTGCTTTGTCGATGTTATCACTGTTTCTCCACATATCTCAACCTTTCCCTCCTTTTTTTCCATCTAGACTCACCGCATACCTTGCAATCAGCCCTTAGAGAATCAACACTCCCCCTATACAACATAAAATCATTCAAGCAAACGTGAATCTTAGTAAACTCCATGCCCATAGGACACAATATCTTCCGCGCATCATAAACCCTGTCAGGACATATGTTGTCCTGAGGAAATAACTCTTTAACCAACTCTAGCAATTCCGTCATTCATTTATCAGAAATACCATGCCTTGCCTTTAGGTTCATTAACAACAACATTGCGCCCAGTCTAGAATGGCTAGCCCCAACATATAAGCTTGTCTGTTTATCGTCATACATTGCCTCCAACAAACTTTTCTTCCCAACAAACTCCATAACAACATCGTCACACATGTCAAAAAAATGTTCATTATAATGAAGGATTTCCTCGGCACTTTCCTCCTCCATCTCAACCCGGTCACGTCCATAATGGCCTTCCCCATGCCAAACCCATTCAGTGTAGGATTTGTCAAATCCTCTACAAATTAAATGTTCACGCACTACAACAATATCTTTGAATATGGCGTTGTTTCTACACTCTTTGCACGGACATCTAACCCCTCCTATGTTATTCTGGCTAGAATGTTGCAATCCAACATCTACGAAATTTTTCACCAAATCTAAATACTCCTTCGATAATCGAGCATTCTCGTTCATTATTCTTTCGCGATCCATAGTTCACAAATCGCACGAACAACTACACAAGGACCTAGAACCTTCAACAATACTACTAACTCACTTACTTGCGATGATCAACACATAAAGTACACACTACATTAACAGACAAACCAAAATAAACCAACCGGCATGTAAACATTATGCATAAAATTAACCAAAATCAAGAGACTAGACAACACATTATGCAAGTTAAACCTTACCTACACTAACACGGGAACAATGAGACCTCCGAGCAAACTTGAACAAATCATCCATATGTGAATCCATCAAGACCCACCTCTAATAACCTTTTTAAAATCTGTTTTTGATTTTTGAAAGGCCTGTTCAAAATAAATCTATGACCCAAAGCGACTATCTTACGAACTCGCCAGACACCCGCAAACTCATCTACACATCTTACGATTTAGACACTAATCAATCACGCTCACCTACACTGTACATCACAAAAGTGTAAATATAACATGTGTACAAGCCACTTCGTAACACGCTTCTCTATACCTTAGCGACCCAGTTACGACCACCTCACATATTCTTGCCTACTGAAAATATGCATCATCCTTTCTTACGAGCTCGCAACTTATACAGTTGCTTAACAAAATACTTACGATTTATTGTCATGATTTCGCAACCTATGCGTTAACCTCACTTCATTTCTTGCCATATCGTGACTACCACATTGCTATAAGGTGGATAATATTTGTCTGCCTTAAACCAATAAATATTTAATACATAACTCTCTTCCGCCTTGAATTCGTTCTATCCGTCTTAAACTATATTTATTTTGGTTGGCTAGAAACACTTGCGGTTTCGCAAGTATTAAGCGAGGCGGAAAAAAACGCGGATCACTCAAACGCCTTAAATATGTGTCTTGCATCACCCCCTTTGTAGTAGTGGATGTAAGGATATGTATGGAGATTCCACACTTATTTATACTCAGAAATCAATAAAGAAAGATCAAATTTGTTTCCTCATCTCCCCCGTGGTTTAGGGGAGATGGGTAAGATGTGGCTAGGGTTTAGGGTATGTTTCTGAGAGAGAGAGATGTTGAAATAAAAATAATTATATTCAATTTAATTGGATATGTACATGCGAAATGGATTAGATTGAATCGAACATCATTTAATTGAATAGAATCATACTAGAATGTAACTAGGCACTCAATATCACCTCCATAGTGAGACCCCCACATCAAATGTACCTCTAATGTACCTCTAAAGATCCTCTTCATAGCTTGCCAATGCTTCTTTCCTAGTTGGCCCATGAACCTGCTCACAACATTGACAACTTGTGCTAGATCCGGTCTCGTACGCACACACCATAACATATATCAAGCTCCCCGTAACGCTAGCATACAGAACCCGAGACACATTAGCGAAGGAGTAGGGGTCCACAAGGGCCGGGGCCACCTCAACTTTTCAGTTTTTTATATTACATGTATTGAAAGTTTTTTTTTGTTAGAGTAAATTTATAGGCATTGCCACCCTCATGAATTTTCTTTACTATTTTTTTACTGTTGCAAATATATAGAAGGATGAGTTATAAAAGGAGGATGAGACCATAATTAGTGTAATGCTATGTACTACAATCAAACACAATTAGAATATGATTCATTTAGATCTTCTTAAATTAATGTAGAAATAATATAGTTAAATATTATTTTTTTCTTCACATCTCGATTGATGATACTCTCCTATAAACAATTTTTTCTTAAATATAATAATAATCGTATATCAATCCCGTATTGGAATAGATTCATTTACTTTTTCTTTTTTGAACAAATAAGATAGTTTAATTTCATTATATTTAATAAGGCAATATTATAAAGAGACATTGATACGCTATATATAATTTATATCAGATTATTAGTTGGTTTTTATTAATAATAAAATTATATAGATGCTATGACCTTTATTTTCAAACTAAAAATACTTCTAGTTATAAGCAAGAAACTCAACAAAAGATACTTGATTAATTCTCTCGTTTTTTTCCTCTTACTTTTTATAATTCAGATAGCTTTTAGGCAACAATTCTAACCTTGTACAGGCTTGTATCCACATAAACCCACTCCCTCTATAGCTGATATCCCTACCTTCTTCTTGAAAACACATTTGCAAGTGACAACCTTTCTCCCTTAAGACTGTTGAACCAATTTCAATGTCTGATTCTTCTTAAGAGACTCCATCTCATCTCCCATTGCAGCAAGCCATTTTTTTGATCATCACCTGGTGGCCGGCAAGAGCAGGGGATTCTCAGGTGCTCCCATGAGAGAGTCTTGCAGAGTAGCCATTGATATGGTAGCCCCGGGTTTCTTAGTGGCCGCGGCGATCGGATATTGGAGCTTAGGGTTTCAAGGGAACAATCTGATCCAGTGATCCAGATGAAAAGTTGACAAATAATTAAGTAAGACAGTCTTAATTATATATAGTAAGTCGTGATTTATCATGTATTTAAAATGAATTTACGTATTAATACACCCTGATTATTATCTCATGCACAAATCACATGTCATATTTATTTTATTTTAAACAAATTGAATGAACATTGAAATTAGGAAAAATTTCAAGATTGTTAACTAGAAAGAGCATTGATATGACTTAGTTTTGATTATTAGGGTCTCCATGCAAAGATCACATGCAAAGATCACATGTAACTTTCTATACTTAATATTTAAACTATTAAAATGATTTCATCTAAATTAGAAATAAACTTTACATATCATTTTCGTAATAAATTATCATTAAAATAAAATAATAAAATGTAATGCTCATAATAATAAATATTACAAAATTACGTTCTTTTTAATCATTATGAATATTTTCATGTCTTTAAAATAATTTCTCAAGAAATTATTTTATTATGTTCTTTTCTACTTTTTTATAATATAAAATTTCAAACGCGTGCATTTAATAAATTTGTGCAAATCTTGTGTATAACATGATGTGCACGAAATTATTAAAAAGGCACATTTAAACATTAATGGATATTTTATTTCGCACACATTCAATATTGAGTTTTTCATAAATAACCTTATAATTAAAATTAATCACCAAAATAACATTCTCTTGAAATTAATTTCACACCATCGCACGTGGACAAGTATGTCATATATATATATTGACTATACTTTTTCGCCAAACTTATAATAATACTTTAAAAGTTTTGTATACAGTTTCGTGCACAAACTTTTGTACAATGATTTAATATTTATTATAAGTACTCCACAAAATTAAACCTTGAAAAATCTCACCAATCTTTTAGGTTTCAGACCGGCGAAGTATAGTTGTATCACGTCCGACCACTCCTTTCCGTCCAAACTCGTTCGGATTCGCCCGCATTTACTGAGCCAACGTTAATGGATGGGATATTAACTTCTGGGGTTGACGAGATCGAGATCTTGCCCTCTGTAACATCAAGCAAAGAAAGGTGTGGTCAACCCCCAAAGCTCTGCCGGGACACCTCCAGTGAGAAAGTTAAAACGTAGCCGGACCCGGGTTAAACTCGGGAATTGACCCGAAAACTGATCGCCTGTCACATCAACTTGTGTTAAAGGCGAATTGATTCCCAACTCACTAGGCAGCCTGCCATGGAAGTTATTAGAAAAAATTCTCAGATCAATTAAATTGGGAGACTTGGCAGTTAATATCCCAGGAGTTTGATATCCCATCAATTAACGTTGGCTCAGTAATTAATGCCGGCGAATTCCAACTGAGTTTGGACGGAGAGGAGAGTGGTCGGACATGATATAACGTCTTCGCCGTTCTGAAACCTAAAAGAAACGTAGTTTTCATGGTTTAATTTTATGGAGTTCTTGTAGTATTAAATTATTGTACAAAATTTTTGTGCACGGAGTACAATTGTTTTTTAACAATTACAGATTTGACACAAAAGTCCAGTCAAAGTATAACATAATGTCGATTTTGGATGGTAGGGTAACAACATGACATTTAGAATGTTATTCTTGGAATTAGTTTCAAGAGAGTGTGTTATTTTGGAATTAACTTCAATAATAAGGTTATTCAGAAAAAAAAACTCAAAAATATTATAGTGTATAAAATGTATTGTCATCCAAAAAATAAACACAGATATAGTTATTCGTATATCAAGCAAATTGAACAATAGTGTAATTGACGTCTGCGGTGATTCAAACCCTTCTTGATCAGTCTAACCTACAACTTACCATTAATTATCAGCACATTAATTAGTAATTAAAATGCAAAATTATTTTCGCAAAATTACTTCATAATGATGCTTTTGCACGCACAAGGCACGCACAAAATAATATAAGAGGTATCGATATACTGTTCAAGCAATCACATTAAACTCAATTAATCACAACATGTACAAAACAATTTGAATAAACAAACTCGAATCATTTTATTTCCTTTCATTTATCCAAACTAATTATATATACATTTCAAATTATTTCGATAAATAAAAACTTAAATGCAATTAATCACTCACCAATGCATTTAAGAGTAATTTATAAATAGGTAATGCCTTAATCTCAGAAGCAAACTATGTTTATATTGCTTCTCTGATGCAGATTCTTGTGTAGATTCTTACTGATCTGCTGTAATGTCAGGATCAAACCAACGTGCATCGAGTGGCCCTTTCACTTCAACAACGAAGAGATCCCTTTCTTTCGGGATGTGGAAAGATCCTCGTCCACGTCCAAGACCAGGACAATGACCTGTTACAATTCCATCAGTGTATATATTTGATTTTTTGAATTTATTGATGACAATTAATTTTATATTATCTTACAATTAATTTTTTATATATAGTTCAAACAACTTCTATTACTTTTCATTTTGTTTTAAACGTAATTATTATAGATATATTATATATAGATTTTCTAAAACCTATGTAATCAATTAATGGTTGGGTTTTAATTGAAGCATAATTTTCACATTGTCGTAATTTATATCTACTATTTTGAATTAATCGCATTTTTTATATTTGTTTGATTCACATCTAAATAAATATATTAGAAGTTTATAAACAATAATGATATACGTGACATTGTGATATAAGCATTTCCGTGCGGATCACGCGCGTGCACAAATCCCAGTTAGCTACGTGCGTACGAACACGCGCCAATGGACATGCATGCACGAGATACTTCGATGCAATTAAATTTTCAAATATTAATTAAGTAATCTTACGAATACAATGAAATTTCGAAGGCATACAAACAGAATCATATAATCATCAAAAGAAAGGTCTCTGCAAAGATAAAACAACTGAATAAGTTTTATATGTATAGAAAATAATTGTAAAAGCCACTTACACAACTTCAATATATATATACACCCAGTTATGAGCTTCACTTGAGCAAATTCTAAGATAACATTCAAACAATAATATTACAATAAATTATTCAGATTATTAAAAGTTGATCAGGAAATTTGAAGGAAATATTATACAGATAACATATAGATTCTATGAAATTTTAGTAATGTTGTATAATTATAAACTATTTTGGGTTATTGTTCATCCTTTTTGAAAAATTTCATTCAAAATGTCAGGAATCGTCAACATTACAATAAGCGGAATCAATTAATAAAAAAATTCTACATATGTAGGATTATTGACTAAATGCTAATTACACTAATTTTTCTATTACAAGTAAGAGATATATAAATTTGTAATACTAATCTTAGGATTATTATTCATTAACTAGATGATGCCAAGGTCATGAAACATTTAATAAACACTAATTATACATGCAGGTCCATGTTTAATAAATGCAGGTTTGAAAAATACAATATGTGGCCCTGAATTGTGCTAGTGCATCCAAAATTAAGGATCCAATCAATTTGATGTTCAACATCTGCAACACCACAAAGACGTTGAAATTGTGATCGTTTAAATGATAGACGCATCGAAATCACGAAACTAAGTATCATAAAATCAATTTCACTCAAAATAATTGAATCTAAATGGTGTCAATCAAGTTATAGATTGAGTCATGCTCGTTTGAAGATCTAAAGGAAAATAAATTAAAAGGACAATCAAACATTGTTTCTCATATCTCAGGGTTTAGGGATATGGAAAAGAACACGAAGGTAGCTAGAAACTTTCAGAGAGAATTGAATTTTGCAAATTAATCTGCCATAGATTAGTTTCGCTTGAGAATTTGTTTATTTTATTTAGGTTATTATTGATCTCTGTTGTTCAAATTAGAGAGTGTTGGGATCAAAACTCATGATATATATATATATATATATATATATATATATATATATATATATATATTATATGGTCCAAAGAAAACTTAAGATCATACAAATGCATAAATGTTTGTTTTTAGCTAATTTGTTCAAATTAGAGAGTGTTGGGATCAAAACTCATGATATATATATATATATATATATATATATATATATTATATGGTCCAAAGAAAACTTAAGATCATACAAATGCATAAATGTTTGTTTTTAGCTAATTTGTAATCTACACAAATTGATTCCAAAGTTTCAACCGTAAAAAGGAAAATAATATGTAGCATTTATTGTTTGAATTTCAATGAAAGCTATTGAAATCTGCACATTAATAATATATTATTTATATTACATACAATTGCAAATCAATTATACGTTAAAAATTAATTTTGTAACACAGGTATTGACAACATACACAGGTATACTGATGTCAAAGTTTTCTTCCTCGTGCCCTAATATCACAGCTTCTGGTTCTACAGTCTGCCTGAAAACTGGATCATATAATGTTTACTGATTAGAGGAACCTGCATGAAACACTTTATTGATAAGTTTCAGCCTCCTTGCTTTCCCAGGTGTATCAGCTATAGAATCACATTCATTTTCGTACCAAACAATATGATGTCTGAAAGATGTGCGAGGAATAACCGATCCCAGAGATCAGGCAAGAGCTCAGTTCGAACCCGAGAAGGTGAATCGGAGAAAACCTGAAGGAGATGCTTTGTTGAGATTCTGTCCTTTTTCTGCATAGTATATCACACTGAGGTAAAAATGAGCACAGGCTTATAACTTAAAGGCAATGTTATAACGAACTTAATTAAGCTCTGATTTTTGCAGGAAAATGTTATGTTGATCGTAACATGTTATATTTGGCTTTTTAGATGACAGTAGATATACATGTATAACATTTTCCATTGATGATAACTAAAAGCTATTCACTGGAAGATTGGGACCGGAAAAATTGATCAGAAAAATAATTCAGTTTTAAAAAAAGAAAGAAAAAGATAATAAGTAGGTTTTGATCGAAAAAAGGGTAATTGAGTAAAAATAATTAATTTAGCTAATTATTATGGCCCTTAGTTTCCAAGGCTAATTATGTCTTTTCGAATTAATGGACAATCAGAAAATTAGGTCGCAAAAACTCAGAATTTTATTCCCGAAACCAAGTATGATTAGGGAAGTTTGAATGTCCAGCATTTCCTATAAATACGCACCTTTTGCTGTACCAAACTCATACCAGAAACACTGTTATTATGAACCCTAAAATCAGAAAGAAGCATGCAGCGCTGTAGCAACAATCATTTCCATCAAGAAGAAGTTTGTAGCCTTTTGTGCAGGGACACTTCAAGTTTGCCCATCGATGATCGAGCAGTTTGGATCCGAAGGCCTTATGAAGGAGCTCTGCAACGGTTTCGATCTGCTGATGGATGGTGAGCGTCTGTCTCTGCATTTGAAGTGTCCCTGCACAAAAGGCTACAAACTTCTTCTTTGTTGGAGATGATTGCTTTCTACAGTGCTGCTTCTTTATGATTTTAGGGTTCCTTCTAACAGTCACTTAGTTGTGTACATTTTGTGCATGATGAGATCATAGAGTTGAATTTAGTGGCAGTCAGCTGATAATCGATTTCTTGTTGTCTTATTGTTACAGACCATTTCAGATGTTTGTATGGAAATTTGCTTCTCTGATTTTCATTCCTTAGTTGAGAAAACTGATAATGGTCAGTTTCCTATCCTCTCATGTCTTTTTTGCTTGTGCATTGGAAAATTTCTGTTCGTATGTTTCTGAATATAGTATTTGAAACTCTTGACCGTTTCCAGGGTATTGGTTACAGTGTTTTTGATTCTTGTTTGCAGGACTTATGTGCTGAATGTAGGGTATTCACTATATTTTTCATGCATGGATTTGAATGATTCAATAGTTGTCGTAGTATGACATTTTCCAATTTATACACTCCAAAATGATCGTTGTAGGATTAGTTATGACTTGTGAAGTAGTCGAAATAGTTTGTTCTTAGCTATAAGTGTTTACTTGTGATGCCATTTCTTTCATGCATGATATATTTTCATGATGTGTTCATGGTTAAATGCGTTAATGTTCTTCCTGCTGTCGGGCTGCTACCTATTGTTGGTTTTGATGCTAGTTCTATCAATATGGTAAAGTCTAACTGCGAATACTTGTGTGGTGTAAAATTATGTATTTTAAGTGCTAAACTTTGATACCCAGCGAATGACATATGATTGTAGAGCAGAGTGTTCTTCTGCTATAGCTGATGTAGCGAAGGCGAAGATTTTCTTATTATGATCACTTCTTTCTCTAAATCATTTCTGGGTTGCATTGCAGCTACATATATGCTTACTCAAGCTGCCGTGCATCTTGTTCTTAAACTTTCTCCATCTCAGTTTGTTGTATGATCATTTGTGTAAATGTGCACCTTTTAAAAGCAATCACAACTTGCTCTTGTGGTTTTCTTGATGAGGTTCATTTCTTCTTAGTGTAATGATGAATGTTCTTCTGTTTGCTTATCATCATGATGCAGCAGGAAAACTTTTCTCACATCCCTTTCAATAAGTTTACGAAACTTTATCTTAACCTTCTCATAAATCTTGTTTTGCATCGAAAGTTTGAGTTTTTAATCTTCCGCAGTCATATTTTCTTTGCACAATTACTAAGCCAAACTCACATATAACAATCAAAGTTCACTATTTTCATAACATTTCGTTTAACACAACCAAAAATAACTACCCTATTCAGGTAAACTAAATACATGGGGCACTGTACAAGACTGGTTTGCATTCTGATGGGATTTTCCCCATCAGATTAATAACCTTGGAATCATATATAGAGATTGGAAAACATGTATAAGACAACATATTAATAATGGAAAACAAAACAAATTAATAATGGAAAACAAAACAAGAAAGAGTCAAAAGTAACATCCCTTTTTATTAATGATGATGATGATGATGATGAATAGAGGCTGCAACAAAATTTCTTAACATGAACTACCTACATCAACTACAAAATTATTTCTTTACATCAAAACATTTCTTCAGGCTGACCATTGCTCAGCAAAGTGATTGTCCCTAAGTTATGACACTCCATCCTCGTGTGAGTTGGGATACAGAAGAAAGACGTGGCCTCAACATATTTCTGCAACATTTGGGGTTCCAAGCAGGGGGGGCTTCTTCTTTCTTCTCCACAGATACTGCCTTTTGGCCGTGAACTCGGTCCTAATCTCAGATTTCCCAGCTCGATCTTACTGCAGAATCCAGTGTAGATTCTAGGGAAAAAGTAAACTACATAGCAATCTGATAGGCCAATAATGCACCAAGTTAATACAAGTAGACTCAAAACTGAAATGAAATACAATACTGTCATCATATATATATATATAATATAAACTAGCCTTGTAAAGGACTTGCAGTATACCATATGTGGTGGTAGCATCGAAGACGCCCATACCACGTGAACAAAAAACCATCAGGCTGCCTAATGAAAGCATCAATTCCATCCAATTGAAATAGTATATTACTCATGAAGGTATGCAGGTTCTCAATCAATAAAAAATATCTCAATCTTTCTCATGACCTAAAGTAAACAAGAGCATAGTTATACAGATGACTCACAATAATTACCAATATAAGTTCATTTCTTCAGTCGCAACTTAGCTGAAGCCTTCCCAAGAACTTCTACAGTTGCTCCAAGCTGAAAGGAGCGTAGGTTGAGCAAGCAAATTCACATAAAAAGCCCTCGTACACTGCATTATCTTACTCTATGTCAACATATGTTGCAAAAAAAAGTTTGTACTGCATACCTAGCACCACAGAAAAAGTTATCCACCATAAGAGCACGTATCTTTATGAGCAGCCATGGAGTGGAAGTTATCCATCACTAGACTTCCTATATACACATGCAACACATAAAAAAGATCAACATTGGCAGATTCAACATGCCAAGCAGTTCAACATTGTTTTGGTTCATTTAATGCTTTATGGTCGATCACAAAAATGACCTTGAAAATATATATATACCGCAAAAGTAGCAACTTTCACTTCAGATATTTAAAAACCCATAAATCAGCACTTATACCAGACAAAAATAGGTATCAGCTCCCACAAAAAGTAATATGAATGCATGATAATTTTATCCGTACCACTAAATAGACATGTGCAAATATAACAACAGCAAACTGAATAGAGGCATAAACCCACAAGAATCGAAAGTAAAGCATATCAAATTCCAGCAGTACAGCGAAGTTTAATGTGAACTGTTCTAAAATCATGATAGTAACATACCCATTGTTGAAGAGAACAAGAGCACTAGAAAAAAGGGAAGTGAAATGCCTATTGCCTCTGTACCCATACATATACCGGATCCCTGGTCGAGATCCCAGGCAGGACGGCCAGGGAGCATCTCAAGCACCATCATTCCGAGGGACCAAATGCCAGTGGGAGGCTCCTGCATTGCATCCCCGCCTAGCTTCTGGAGCCAGGAACCATGGGGTTCCGTTCCATTGACCCGTTTGGCCTGCCCGAAATCACAGATTTTAGCCTGCAAAAAATCGTCAAGCAGAATATTCTTGGATTTCAAATCACATAAAGGCAACATTGGAGGATCCAACAACAAGAATACATGATAGTACCGCATCATCAGACAGCAGTGATGCATGTATTCTTGCAATTGGATCCTCTACTAGTGCCTTCATCCTCAGATCTGATTTCTTGCAATTGGATCCTCTATTTTCGTCAAGCAGATTATTCTCGGGTTTCGAATCACAGAAAGGCAACATTAGAGGATCCAACCTCAAGAATAAATGACTGTACCGCATCATCAGACAGCAGTGATGCATTTATTCTTGCAGTTGGATCCTCTACTGTTTCCTTCATCCTCAGATCTGATTCTTGATTCAATTGCAATTGGGGATTTTCTTGATTCAAAGAGTGGAGTAGGGACAGAGAAAGATTGTAAAGCAACGGAGTGGAGAAAATGTCTATGCTTGTGCCTGTTGCAATTTCAGATCTGAACTTTTATAGGGAATATGATAGGGGAGACTGGAGAGGAGATTCTGTAGATAGGGTTGATCATGGGCCGAGAACCTGAACCAGACTCAGTGATTATATATTATTGGGCCGAGTATGTGTTTAATTTTTTTGAACTTAGTGGGTATGGGTCAAGTATGGATCTTCATATAATTATATGGGCACGGATATGGGTCTCATAAATTAAGACCATGATCCGACCCATGGATCAACCCAGACCCATGTCAATCATATTAATACTACATATTTATATGTATAATATATGTGTGACGTATGAATAATGTTTGAAGTCTTTTTCAAATAAATTGTACTTTTCTTAGAGAGGTATTATATATATGTGGCATATGTATTTCATTAGACTATTTAGAAGTTTAAACGAAAACTTTTATTTCATATTGATGTTTATTTAGGATCGGTAATTAAACATTCAACTTTCATCTCGAAATTTCTACTATTATATCTATACTATACTTTAAAAGAGAATGAATTAGAATTTTCTAAGAATTTTGAATTATTTTTAAAACTCACCAAGAATTGATACGTGTATTTGTTTTCCTATTTTCTGTTCTTCAACTGGGTTATTTTTTCCGTTATCTTCCTCTCCACCTGTTTCAAAATTCTATCTACGTTTCATCATTATTACGTCGGTTTCCCTTCCTCTTTGCCTCCTTTTTAATTCGGACAGAATTCAATCTCCGTTTCATCATTCATTGAATGATTAATTCAGTCGGTTTATATTCTTCTTTTATCTCCTTAAATTGCTTCAATTAGGGGAAAATGAATCAACTCACCGGTGCTGGAGGATCGTGTTCCGACAGATTTAGCCGGGAAATCTCAGATTAACTTTCCGGAAAAGTGGCAGTCTTGGAACAATCTCCTCTCCTGATCCTCCAACATCTCTATGACAGGTAACTAATTTGTTTTCTCAGTATGGGTTGAAAATTAATGGTGGGTGGGGATGTTTTAGAATGGTACATGTATATTTGTGTCGTTACTGTGCCTTTCTCCACTTTGATGCTTGGGTCTTGCCGCAGCCCAGAAATTTTCACCACCAAAAAGTAATAGTGTGTAGCTCTGAACTTCAACCCAGAAAGAAAGTATTCAGGTACTGAAGTGGTAACAGGGAGAAGCAAAAAGCAATTATAAAGGTCAGTAATTGTTGCTATATTTGTTGCATTGTTGAAAGCAAATTCTTTTGTCATTTCTAATTGCCAGACGTTGTAGTTGTGATTTGTGAAGTTGAGAAATATCTAGGTTCATTTGAGTCTATCTATTGTTTCCTGCTGCTGCTAGACCCAACAGTATCATCTGTTTCCGTTTGTAAATTACATAATGATTAGCTGATCGAGTGAGTTTGATGATCGAGTGATGTGTTCTGAGCAAGCATATAGTGTTTTTGAGTTAAAGTGTTCAGTAAATTCAATGTGATCTTTCGTGGAATTCTTTGTTCGTTGTGCTGTGCATTAACAATGTATAGTGTTCTTCATTTTTCAGATAATAAAGGAGTTGATAAGTTTCGTTTAACTGGATGCCCTTGTGTTCTGTGTTCAATTTCTTGGATGATGAAAACTGAAAAGTCATGTTTCGGATTGCCATTGAAACAGATACTTGATGTTTTGAGTATTTTTTGCACATTACCTGTTTGATAAAATGTTTGGAACAGAGTGAAAGAATGAGAAATTGATAAAAAAAACATGTTGATATTACACCTGCGTTGAAAAAAAGCTCTCAACCCGGCACCCCCTTTTCTCTGCCCAGATTTCGCCGTGGGGAGGCTCCGGCCGGGCCGGAGGTGACCTCCCCTCCCCCCTAACCAATATTTTCAAACCACCCCCTCTAACCCCTCTACCCGAAATCACCGCTCTTGATCGACAAATTACAGTTCCAAAGTTTTGAGATCTACTCTTCAACGGCCACGGCCGGCCGGAAGTTGCCCAGTCAGGACAGACGATCACAGATCCGGGCCGGTAACATCCGTCGGAGGGAGCGGGTCGCCACCGCTCCCAAGCCGCCGTCAACCGCCACCGAAAATCAGATCGGGCTCGCCGGAAACGATCGAGCCTGTCTTGGAGGGTTTCGATCTCCGCCATGGGCCGCTCGCCGCCGCTCGGACAGAGGCTTGGACGCACACCGCAGATCACCGCCGGATCCGGAGGACGAGCACCGACCTCCGACGACGAGGTACCAAGGCAGATCCGTTAGTCCTGGCAGCAAAAGTGGAAGTTTGGCCAGGTCAAGCTCGGCCGGCTCGGGTCAGCTCGGTCGGCTCTGGTCGGGCCGGCTCGGTCGGCTCGGGACGGGTCGGCTCGGGCAGATTTGGACAGAATGGAATTGGCACAGTTAGACTGAGAAGGTGGTTTTACTTCTTTTTCCCCTTTTTTTAAAATTTATTTTCAGTCTTTTTCGGGTATATATTTATTGATGTTTGTACTTAAATATTGGATTGAATGTGATCTGCTAATCTTAGTTTTCTGACGGGTCCTTTTGCTCAGTTAAACTTTGATTAGCTTCCGATCTAGTTAGTACAGTTAGGAGAAATCCAAGTCACAGTAGTTTTGAAACACTATTGTTGGCGATACTGCTACTAGATTTGTAGACCGGTTAGGGTTTAAGCTTATATCGAGTTAAATTACATTTGCTCTATCCAGTATTTGGCCACCAGCCAATCAGACCAGGATTGGTTGGGATTGCTCTAGTACCGATATTAATTTTTATATATCTATTTTTTAGATTTTTGTGATTTTTTTCTTAATGTTGCGCGGTAGAACATCACCTTATAAGAGAAATGTTTATAGCGATCTCTAGTCAGGCTCTTGATGAAGCTTTCCTATTAGTATTATGGATAGATAGAATAACTCGGTATGCTTTACATACTACTCTGCTGTCCAACCTTGTGAAGACTTGCTATCTTCCGGTGGTCCATAGGCCACCGGGCTCAATGGGTAGTCGGTTGAGGTTCAGGTAGAGAGTATTTGTTATAATAGAACTGAGTTTTCTGTTTTGATTGTCAGAAAGTGGGATGGTGAATTCTAACGAGCTCTAGAATGTTGTACTTGGTGATGTCTATACGCAGCAGAAGGAGGAAAGTCTGGTTTTAACTATGCTGTGACCGACATCGATGCGGAGATGACTTAGTTTTATTGTAATATTTTTAGACACATCTCTGATATCTCACTTTGCTTCTGATATTAGATCGGAGTATAGCGTTCGGGCAACAAATTGCCACAGTTACCCCAACAGGGTTTCATGTGTAATATTGGGTTTCAAACCTGATCATGTAATTCTATTTTTATTAAGGTTGAGGAGTCGTGAATAATTCTCCCGTCCACTTGGATTGTTTTAACTTAAAAAAAAGAGCAATTGATAAAATGACATATCTCTTCATCTCGCATATAAAGTGTTTGATATTTGGTTTGTTTGACTGTTTTTTTTCCAAAGCGAAATTGTGTTTTTTGATTCTGCAGCTGACAATTCTAACATGTGTGCATCAGTAACGAGTTGGATCGGTGTAATGGAACAAGCATGTTCACATCATAACTGCATGTTCATTGTCTTTTCACTCTCCGACTTTCTTCCTATTACTTGGTGACTATTGTAACGAGTCTCGACTCACATATTGTGCTAATGTGCTGCTGTTTTGGTGTGCCTGATAGCCATTAAGGGGTTAATGCACAAAACAAAGCATCGTAGGGGATGTCTCTGGTCCTCTTGTGAACTTTTGGTTATATTCATATGCTTATTTCAGGTGACTTTAACGTTTATAGATTAAGCAAATTGTTGGCTGTGCATCTACTTGATAACCATCCCATAAAATTTGTTTTCAAGATCTCATGCATCGGTCTTTTAGAACTTAAAATCTGAAAAGCATTGCGGAGAAAAAAGTTGGTGCAGCTGTTGTGGAATGCGGTATCGGGATACCAGTTTATTTCACTGATCTCAGTGAAGGGCTGTCATTGATGCTGCTACTATTGCTGGTTTGCATCCACTTCGGTTAATTCATGAGACTACGACTACTACTCTGGCTTATGATATCTACAAGACCGATTTGCCAGAGAATGACCCAATAATGTGACTTTTGTGGACATTGGGCATTCCAGTATGCAAGTTTCCATTGCAGCCTTCAAGAAGGGTCAGTTAAAGATATTAGCCCACTCGGTATATGGAGGCTAATGAGCATTGAGAAAAATCGCATCTTTTCTCACAAACTTGACGTTTCTTTCGTACATTTTGATTTATATTTCTTAGAGACATCTATACTGTCCTGGATCTTTGAAGGTAGTATTTTTATTTGTGATTATGGGTGCAACTGGGGAAATTGATAGTATTTTGTCTGTACTTTGTAGAGCTGGCTTGGTTTTTTTCCTATTTGTTTCTGATTTATTAACATAAGGCATTATACCAAGGCACATGTGTGGTGCTGGTGTGTCTTTGTAAAATTAAAGGAATTTCTTGGTTCATACAACTGAAGGTTCTTCAATTTGTTCTTGGTTTCAATTTCGTTGTCATTATTGATGTCAAGAAAGTGCAAACCTTTTAATCAGTTACCATTTGCTTTGATTGACTCCTGTTTTGTAGGTAAATGCTTTTGCAGTTTTAGAGAGTACCTGGATTAATGTGAATCAACACAATGTTAGAATGTCTGATTTACAAGTGTTTTGTCATGTATAAGCATAACCTGTTGCTTAAAGTTATAAACTTTTTATAAAATAATTGTATCTGGTAGAAATACAAAATATATTAGTTTAAAAAATAATATACTGAACTGAACTAATTTGAAAAATATACCATGAAAATATTCTCTAAATATACCTAGCATGATGGACCGCGCGTTGCGCGGTGTGTTAGAAGCAATTTGAACTTAATGAACTTAATTGAATTGAACTGATCTTAAATTATTATAAAGATTTTAAAAAATCATTCTAAATGGTAGAAATATGAAACTATTAGCACAATAATCTATTGAATTGTGTTGAAATGAATTAAAGCGAACTGAATTGAACTGAATGAGCTTAACTGAAAAAAAAAAATCCATGAAAATATCTCATACACCAAGTAAAAATAATACATTATTATATAAATATAATTATACCATAATCAATGAAATTTTCTATTTTGAATAGTAGTATCTCATATTTTAACAATCTTCTGATGAAGAATTGGAAAACTTTTATGAATTATAAACATATATATTCTATGAAAATAAATCCATTATTATGGTGTACTTAATCATCACTTATTTAAATAAATATTTTGTGCTTTCTATAAGAAACATATTTTGAGTAATTGTATACAATCACTTGTGTAAATGTATACAATCACTTGTGTAAATGTATATTTTGAATAGTTTTATGAAGATGCGGATGGGTAAGTTTAGAATAATTTGATATAGTATTTTGGTTTATAATTACTAAAACTCAAACATCAATTTTAATAAGCAATTAAAATTATTTATATGTATTTATAAGAGTTTGAAGCACTTTTGTAATTTTGAATTTGATATAAATGTTGATTTTACACAATTCATTTTTAAATAATGTATTTTAATATCAATTCAATTGGATAGAAAATAGATAATCTCTATATTATACTAGCTAAATATCATCGTGCGTTGCACGATATATTTAATCTTTTTTATGTAAATATTATGAACAAACTTATGAAGATGAGGATGAAGTGTGTTAAAGAAAAATTCTTTAAGATAATTAACAAAATTATAGTGGCAAATTTCAAAAGATTATGAAATTACCAATATATATCGTAATTGCCAGGTTATTCATCAATGATAATTATTATAAAATAATATATATTAAGAAAAATATGTAAGAAATTTATTTAATATTAAGTTAATAGATAAATATTTTTGTAAGTACACATTTTAAGGAAAAAAATACTAGCGATCCATACATAATTAACATAGAAACACTGTAATCTATATTTATAGTCTAATATATTTATATAATCTAAGGTGAACTTGTAGTAATACAGATCGAATATTTCCATGCATATTCCATATATCACACATTCATGTTTTCCTTTCGCAGACGTCGTGTAAATTAAGATTTTATAGGTGAAATGAGTTGTATTTGAAAAAATAGAAGGCAAAAGTTTCTTAAATTAAAAGAAACAAAAAAAGGAATATATAAAAATGGTAAGCACCGGAATATGGTGAACTTGCGGTGGTTGTGTGGCGGCTTTAGTCAAAACTACGTAGTTTCTCATTTTCAATGCTTTTTATTAATTTATTTATTGACCGGAGTAATAACTCTTCTAGTTCCCTTTAGGAAAAATGTCAATTTAATTACTTATTTATATTTATAAAAATCAAGTTCCTTTAATAGTTAAATTTAATTTAGTGTTTAAAGAGAAAGGGGACCTTTGATTAGTAAAACAGAACTAAATTGATCGAAATAAACTAAAAAGTTCTTTAAAAACAAATTGATTATAATAAATTAATCTATACGTATAATGTTTAAAGATGACTTTTTATATTTGAGCCGAAGATCAAAATAATAAAAAACACCCTTTTACATAACATAATTGATAATTTTAAGTAATAAGGTCAGTTTTGGTGTAGTGATATGGGATTGTGCGAAATACCGACTTTTATTTTGCATAGAAAAGAAGCTGACCTCAGGCCATGAATAACTGCAAATCTATGGCCATTTGGCTCCCAAGAAAGTGCAATGACTTTGTTGTTCTTATTTTCCATTTCTAAAACCTCGATAGGAATATCACACTCTCTGATCCGTAATAGTTTGAATCCAGCGTATGTAAGGCTCCACTTTAATTGCTCTGCCACTACATTTTGCAATCTCGCACATTAGTACTTCCTTCCTCTGGATCTGCACAAGGGTTACCCTTGCATGCTGAACAAAGAGTGAAAGCCATGTGAATTGATTTCCCCTCAATTAGAGCACATGTTTCATTTTGATTAATTGAGACCTTATTCTTCCATAGCTTGGCATACTTACCATTCTTGCTCCATTTCAGTACAGGCCAGATTCCTCCCAATTTATCAAAGATTGCACAAGTTTCTGGCTTCTGACGCTGACCAAAAACCTATCATGATCTTGGCGGAACTAGTTGGATATTTTATCAGAGCTGCAAAGGCAGAATGAGATAGAGCTAGCTAGCCCTTCAGGTATTATCACTGGTTTTCTTTGTTTGCTGTTTATTTGTGGAGAGCTTGGTCCATTTCTTGTGATGTGATGTAGCCATAATAATATTATGGGATGATTTTTTTGGAAAGGTTGTTATTTTCTGTTGCATATGAAATTTAACTTGCATAATATTGTTTCGGTTCCTGGTTAATGTGGAACATTTTCTCTTCTGCTTTGAGTGAATTGCATGTTGGTTAATACTTCACTAATTTCTTATCACTGGTGGACATTCTTCGGAGAAAATCTATACATAAAGTTAGTACTTTGTTGTTAATTAGATTTTCATGATAGTTTGATCTGTATTTTTGAGCTTCGTGCATATAATTTTGTACCGAGTAAGTAGAAAAACCATAGTAGTTGTTGATAGTTTGATCTGTATTTTTGAGCTTCGTGCATATAATTTTGTACTGAGAAAGTAGCAAAACCACAGTAGTTGTTTGGTGAGTATGCTTGTAAGATGAGGCAATGTCGATCAATTGTTGTTTATGTAAATTTTGCAATTACACAGTGGTTTTTTAACCAATTTTTTCCGTATTATGGTTCTTATGTCTTTATTGTAATTTTAATGTATGTTGTTGAAACAGAGTTTCTAGATGGCAATAACTTCCAGCCGTTTTGAATATGTTTTGTTTGAAGCTGAATACATATACTTGCGTTTGTTTGATCAGGTTACAGCTGACTTGGCACCTGGTTTTGTTAGAGATATTAAGGCTGACAAGGATGCATTTGAGTTCAAGAGGCTGACTTTAGTGCCATCCTGTAGATTTGTTCACGTCGGAGAAAGTCTGTATATTCTCAATATTGTTTCAATGGGATTTTGATACATGTCATCATGACATACCTTGCCACGGAATCCGGTAGAAACTGCATAAAGAATTCAACGAATCCAATGCAGATATTTCACGTGACGTTGGACTTCATAGGTATGTCTGTATATTGTTATATTCCCCTTCCTTTTCAAAGTGCTTTCTTGTATTTTTTATTCTATTTGCTCTCTGAGAGTTTAGTTGGTTATTTGCTCCAGCCATTCAATGATAATGTTTACTTTCCAAAATGGTATCTGAAGGGGATGAGAAGCAGCCCTTCGAGTTCAGGGCTTTTGTGACCAAGATTGTTAATTTGGATTGGAGGGCATATACAAGGTACTTGAATTGGATGCCTGATGCACTGAAAATGCCAGAACCCGAGGTAATTGAGCATGCATGATATACTGGCTTGGATGTGTGAATTCTTCTGATATTTTCTGTTTATTAGATTAATTTTATAATATTATATCTGTTGCTAATATTGTTTAGTCATATGTGGCTCGTGTAGGCTTAACATATGTGGCTCGTGTAGGCTAATATTGTTTTTCGTTCTTGTGGCACTTCTTGCTTGGGCTATTCTGATACCGTTAACTTGACTAATCACACATTATAGGATTCTGGTGTTGACTTCTGTAAGATTGATAAGCTCTCCAATGGAAATATAGAGGAGGGTTTCCAAAGATACAAACCTTCCATTGCATCTTTTGTTTAGGTCTGAAACATCATATTGTGGCAAATTTTCGGTTCTAGGGTTACATGTTCGTGTTACATTGTCAGATCTAGACTCACATTGTGATGGCTTGTGCATTGACATTTTGGACATGTTACATCTTGAAGACTGAGCATGCCAAAGTTGCAGCCATGCGTTTGCACTTCATTGCTACATAAAAGCGACAGCCTGATCAGTAACTGTAAGTTTTTGTTCAATTCTATTATATTGTTACATATATGAATGTAGTTCAGGTCTTGCTGATCGTACATACTCGGTGCAGGTTCTTGTGAAAAATGTACCATCAGACCTTGATGAATCAGTTAATGCCACTGTTGAACAATAGTTTCTAGAAGATATTAATAAATCAAGTGAGCTTTATATCTGCTACAGGTCTGTTTCTCTTCACTTTATTTTTTCTTTCTGGAATTATTGAAGATTTTAGTTGTAGAAATATATTTTGCTGGTTAATGTTATGGTGATTTATCTTATATTTTAAAAGTGCACTTGCCGGAGTGAACATCATCAATTGACCGAATATTAATGCGGAAGCTGGTCAGTGTGCTGCAGCATGAAGATCCAAACAAGGGCAATGCTTTGATTTGACCGTGAAATCAAACTTTCTTTTGAGAAACACGTTAAGAATAACTAAGTTTGTATATAATTCAGATTGTAGTTATTTGCAATCTCATACTCATTCTCAGTAAAATAGAAAAAAGAAAGAACAAAACCCATATTAGATTTTGGTGTTCATATGATGAAAAGCCAACAACAGTAAAATCGAGCCCTAAAATGGAGGCATCGTGGAAAGGAGCGATTGAATCCGGAAAGACAGTGCTGCTAAATGAGATCAACATATGACTATTAAGAGACACAGCCCGCGCACGGGCTGAAGAGCCTAGTTACATTGAAATATGACTATTAAATTTACTTTTTATTAGTTGAATATTTCTATTATTATTTTAATTGTATGTTTTTTAAATCATGTTATTTTGGAAAGGTGTAGTTTTATTTTACAAATTAAAATGATTTTGGATGTAAATCAATCACTCTGTCAATTGTGGTAAACAAATATTTTACATATTTTTATACTTATTTATACATATATTCCACATTTTTTAAATGAACAAAATTGATTTTTATAAACTTAAGTTAATCAATCGCCATTCTTGAAGAATTAAAAATATTACATGATTAAGTGCTTAATATCTTAATTACACTATTTCTACATTAATTCTTATTTTTACTACCTTGTCATTATACACAAACACATATTATAATAGAAACATAATATATCTTCTCTTCTTCTTCAACCTTTCCTAGTTATGCATAAAAAAGATTATACACATAATCTTCTGCCGCAGCCCTTCTGCATTATAATCATCACTAATCATCATCAAGTTCAATGGAGATTCACTTCATTCATTTTTTCTGAAAACAAAGCCGCATGATTCTTCTACTACCGGGAATTCCTTTTTAAAAGGCCAAAGACATTCTCAATCATAAACTGTATACAAATCTAGCTCTTTGAGTGACTGTATTTTGACCCTGTAGGAGAGTAGGACAGAATAAGAGATGAAGATTGAATTGATTTTTTTGCTCCAATAAAATCCATATATAGATTCTCAAATGCAACAAAAACAACACCGATTATATATATTACCATCTCTTACATTCATTGTAAGCTTCACCAGAAAGTAAAGTAGTGGTTCCGTTCGAATACTTTTTTATCTTTTTGAATCATCTACTTCAAAATGTATCACCATTCTTTGAGAACCTAGGCGGAGGTTCGATCAAACCTAAAAAAGTTAGCGTAAAAACAAAGAAAAAGACTTACTTTTTTTTTGAAAGAAGAAAAAGACTATTACTTTAGGTGCAGAATTCCAAAATCATTTGAACAATCATTTGATTCTTCAGGGAAAACGTAAGACCAAAATGTAACCCATCTGAATTCTGTACTTTGCATTTGTGCAGGGGTCGAACATATTGAGCTTTGATTCATGTGAAACGACCTCGTCTCAACTCCATCTCCTCTTGAACTTTTGAGTTGTGACAGGCCATCACTTCCACGCTAGTAGATATTGGCACATTGGATGATCATTACACAACAAGTGAAACGTCCCTCCAAATGATCAATTTGAAGGCAAAATATTTGATATTATCCATAAACCCTAAACTTCAAAACATTCCTTGCATGCATATAATAATCAAACACAAATATCGTTCGACTGTCAGAACGCTTCAACGTTGCTGCTACTTCTGCCACATGAAACCCCTCACAACATTACAAAATGAGAAACTCAAAAAAAAATGTAGGATCGATGATCGGGGTTGAGGATGCTATTAAAACCTCGGGTTGCTTCAACCTGCAGTATATTATGTAAAATATAACCTTCAAATGTCAATCATTATATCATCACAGAAATTTGCAAATTTCAATCGGAATACAAGTTAACCGACAAAGGCTTCTAAAAACAAAAACAAAAAAAAACAAATCTGGGATCTCAAATGCCCATCGGACCAGTTTAATCCAAATCGCCTCAAGGCTAATATTTGTTTTCAAATAACATATAGAATGCGAATAGGGTAATTGAAGGTTTTTTATATGTTTGAGGATGATGTGCCTTATAGGCTATATATTAACTTAATTATACATGTATGTGGAGAATATCTCCTCTAAAGGACAATACAATACATTAATATCATAATTATACTATATTTATGGTGAATAACATACGATGACAACAAAAATGCAATATAATAATACTATAAAATTATAATAATACAATATATACACTTTTGTGTGATAAAAATACCAAAAATACTTTTCCATGCATTCCATTTTAAAACTTTATAGAAATCAAAAAAGAATATATAAAAAATTGTAGGCGCCGGAATATGGTAAACTTGCGGTGGTTGTGTGGCGGCTTTGATCAAAACTACGTAGTTTCATCATTTTTAATACTTTTTATTAATTTATTTATTGATCGGAGCAATAACTCTTCTAGTTCCCTTTAGAACTAACCATACAAATTATTAGAATATAACTTACATTTGTGAATTTCATAATTTTCCCCATTTTATATGATACTTATTTATCTAATCATATATGATACTACCATGCTATTATACTATTTTCCCACTAATTATTTTTATTGAAGCATACTCTGACTCTTTGAGTATTAATAATTATTTTAGTAAATTTATCACACGTAATTTCTTCTACCTATAAGATTAGATAATCTTCATCTCTACTAGCAATTGATAATAAGAAACGTTTTTCAATTAATTAAGACGTGGAATAAATTATTAACTTACTCAATTATTTAGGTTATATTTGTTATCTCATAATTATATGACACTACTAGCAATCATTGATGAGCAACGTTTATCAATTAATTAAAACGTGGAATAAATCATTAACTTATATTCAATTATTTAAGTAATATTTGTTATCTGATAATTATATGACATGTTATTTTGAAGGGAATTAATGATCGCTCCTATTTATGGATTTATGAATACAATTCATTTCCCCTCAACTTGGGGTTTTAAAATTTATTTTATATTGAATTATAGAAATCGATGAGTTTCAAATTTTATAAAAAGTGTCGCACTTAAACATCCTCGCAAATTCTTTGTTATTTTCGTAATGGTAATTCATGCATTCTTTCTTCTTTATACCATGCAATTATTTCATTAAAAATGAGTAAAACTTAATTTTGAAACCATCATAACGTTTCGTGAATTAAAAACTGTACTTAATATTAGTAACAAATTCTTTGTATTTTTGTAGTGGTAAAACTTAATTTAGAACTTTGTCTAAAATAATAAATGCAATTAATGATCGTCGCAGATTCTTTATTACTTTTGTAACAGTAATTCATGCACCTTTTATTCTTTATATGTTGTAATTATTTCATTAAATATTATTAGAACTTAACCTACATCGACATGCTCTCTAAAATTAAAAGCTGCACTTAATCATCATCGCTCATTCTTTGTTATTTTCATAACGGTAATTCATGCACCCTTTCTTATTTATAACTTGCATTAATTTCATTAAAATGATTAAAACTTAATTTTGAAACCATCATAACGTTCCCGGAAATAAAAACTGCACTTAATGATTGTCACAAATTATTTATTATTTTTGTAACATTTTAATATATATATATGTATATCAGGATCATCCTGATATAGGCAATATTAGGCACCAATTAAATAGCGACAGATTATCTTTAACTAATTTATGATCGGGCCACGTATTTAATCATTACCCAGACGGGTTTAAGCCTTCTAGGTTAGGGTTTTAGAAATTTACTAAAAATATCTTAACCAATTAAAACATTACAAGTGTACACGTGTCATTATCTTATTTGTGCCTGATAAGAGTTATATCAGGATCATCCGGATGAATGATATTCTCTTTTTGTAATGGTAAAACTTAATTTTTAAAAATTGCATCGTAACGTTTCCTGAAATAAAAAATACGCTTAATCATTCTCACAGGCTCTTTATTTTTTTTATTACGGTAATTCATGCATCATTTCTTTGTTATAGCATGCAATTATTTCATTAAAAATTAATAAAACTTAACCTTCATCATAACGTCCCATGGAATAAAAACTATATTTAATGATCATCACAGATTCTTTGTTATTTTTGTAACGCTAAAACTTAATTTTAAAACTTGCATCGTAACATTCCCTGAAATAAAAATGCACTTAATTATCTTCACAGATTCTTTATTATTTTTGTTACGGTAATTCATGCACTATTTCCTCTATATAGTCTGCAATGAATATATGAAATTATGAATCGTGTATGAAACTATTTTGTATACTTTTTCATCTAAAAGCAACCACCATCACAATCATCCCCTTTAAACATAGATCAACTTTGAATCCATATTTTTTCTTGAATAAGCTATCAAGGTCTACCTTTTCCACCACATATATGTGAGTATATGATTGATTTGTAACTATTTTGAGCAGTCAGACAACTATCAATGAAAATTACTGCATCCCAAATCCCGTTATCAATGAAAAACACTACATCGCAAAGCCCGTTTTCTCTCATGGACAACTATACGTTGCAGAGTTAAAAGTGGAAAGAGATTGAAGATTTTGATTTGTGACAAGAATGATAAACCGATCCATAGTACCGTTAATGTAGTTTATAAGGAAGTGCTTAAGAAGTTAGGGTAATAAAGTTATGTAATTTTTTTGTTTCTTAAATTCTTGAAAATGTAACAATGGTTAAGCGGTGAATTTTTTGTAAACCAAAAGGGTATCACATAATATTACTTAACATTTACAAAATAATATGTGGTCAAAACTACTTAATTTACATTATATTAATTTTTACTAAATTATAAAAATTTTAAATTGAATTCCCGCGCATCGGCACAGGACATTATACTAGTTACATTTATTGGCGAAAAACTTATATTTATTAAGGACCCATTTAAAACCCTGGGACCCAGTAGACCCATCGGGTATGAGTTTGGGTCCCAGTTTTTTCAATCCATCGGGTATGGGTCGGATCTATGTCCCGACCATATTTTCATGGGTTGGGTATAGATCTATTTGGACCCTACCCAGACCCGACCCATGATCATCCCTATCTATAGAGAGAGCTATTCAGAAAATAAAGTTTAGGCTCTGTTTGGTTTGATGAGATTTTGGAAAATTGGATTTTCAGACTTTCAAAGTCCAATTTTTGTATTTTTTTGTGAAGTGAAGTTCAGACTTGCAAAATCAAAAAATAATTTTGTTTCACACTTACAAAATCTTAACCCAACCAAACAAGGTTTTTGCAAAACCAGACTCTCAAAATCCCAATCAAATATCCAAACTCTCAAAATCACAAATCAAAATTCAAACTCTCAAAATTTTCTCCAACCAAACACAAAACGCTCTGACTTGCCATTACATTTTACTAAATGCCAAAATAAACCAACCACCGGCAACACAACACAGTGTGCGTAGTATGTTAATAAAAACAAGTAAAAAAGGTTACGAAACAGCGTCGTCTTGGTGCTGGAACTTGCCAATTACAAAAGCAATTTAAACTCAAACATCAGATGTTTTTCATCCCCCTTAAACTGCTAGGAAGAGGTGTAGAATCGAAACCTAAACTTGAAAACAATGGCTCGAAAATCTGGGGCAGGCAGGATCTTAGTAAAAACACCAGCAAGGTCAAACCTAGATGGTACCTTAGTAGAAAACAGGAATCCATCCAAGTAGTAGAACCGCATCAGGTGACAATCAACTACAAATACTTAGTCCTTTCATGAAAGACGGGATTAGCAGCAATGCATAAAGCAGATTGATTGTCACGGTAAAGAGGAATGGGAAACTGAATGGGAAGGTGCAAATTAATTAGCTGCCAGAATACTGATCCACTTAAGTTCCCTAAATGTAATGGACATGGCCCAGTATTCAGAAACAGAAGAGGACGATGGAGATCGTAGGCTGCTTTTTAGATTTCCATGAAATTAAATAATCTCCAAGAAACACATCACAACCATAAATAGACAATCTGGATGTCTTACAAGTACCCCGGTCACCATCAGTATAAGCTTGAAAACGGAGAGAAGACTGAACAGAAACTTCACAATGTGGAGAGCAGACCTGATATGATGATCGGTAGGAGACTGCACAAACTGGCTAAGTTCATGCACATCAAAATTAATATCAGGTCTAATGAAGCTAAGGTATAGAAGCATTCCAATTTATCTTCTGTAAACACTTGGATCAGATAATAAAGGAGAAGTATCATCATCTGCCCATGATACAGGAAGAGGAGTAGCCGTGGGAGTAACATTTGAAAAGCCACAGTCAACAATCATATCCAATTTATACTTAGTTTGGCTCAAATACAAGCCCCTGTATGATCTTGCAAGTTTTATTCCAAGAAAGAACTTAGCTTCTCCAAATCATTTATGGTAAAAGCTAAGTGAAGAGAGTGCTTAACCGTAATAGCGTCTTCAATAGAATCCCCAACTAATAAAAGAGCATCCACATACACAATCACTTCCAAAAAAGAATGAACAGAATTCCTGGCCTGGTAAAAAGATAGTAATCATGGTAAGACTGTGTAAAACCCAAAGAGTGGAGACGAGTGGTGAACTCCTTATTCCACAGTCTGGATGCCTATTTGAGTCCATACAAGCTAGTGTATGAAAACCTGGTGGAGGAGTCATATACACGTCTTCTTCAAAGCTGCCATGAAGAAATGCATTTTTAATATCAATTTGATGAATAAACCAGGATTTTGCATCAGCAAGGACTAGCATAAATATGATGGTAACAGTCTTGGCAACATGGGAGAACACTTTAGGGAAATCAATTCCTTCCAATTGACTGAAACCCTTAGCAACCAATCTAGCTTCATGTATAGTAATTGAACCATTAGGATTACATTAATCTTGTAAATCTACTTGCACCCAATGACTCGCTTTCCCGGAGGCCAAGGAACAAGAGTCTAGGTATGATTTTGATCCAAGGCATAGAGCTCCTCTTGCAGTTCTTTATCCCACTTTGGTTGACCAAGAGCCTGTTTAAAAGTGAATGGCTCATGTATACTGACAATGTTAGCAACAAAATCCTGATGAGTTGTTGTGAACTTGGGAATTGAGAATGGATCATCTATGGTAGTGGGCTAAATCTTTTGTCCATGATGGAGGTATCCTAGTTCTAGGAGGAAGGGAAGTATGTATGGAAGAAGGGGATGTGATGGATGAAATCACAGCACCCTTATAGGGAGAATAAGTAGGACCTTTGGTTTGTGAAACCATAGTTTGTGGATAAATTGTGATTGGAAAAACCCACAAAGGGAGAGTGAGAGGGAGAAACTGTGGTTTGGGGAACCACAGTTTGAGTATGTTGAACTGGAAGAGATATTGTGGTATGGGGAGCCACATAATCAAAAGGTGTATGAGGACAGTATGGTGCTGATTGTACAAGTGGATACACTAGATATGGAGAAGTATGTGAGACGGGATTGGAAGGAGGGATATTATATGGTGCATAAGGGAAGTTATCTTCATGAAAGACCTCATCTCTGGAGAATATAACTTTCTGATTTTCTAGGTCATACAATTTGTATGCCTTTTGACATGGTGGATACCCAATAAACACACATGGGTGAGATCTTGGACTGAATTTATCTTTGTGTGGTTGAGTATTTGTACAAAAGATAAACAACCAAAAACCCTTAAATTGGTATAATCAGGTTGTTTAGTGAACAAACATTCATAAGGTGTCTTCCACTTAAAAATAGAAAGGGGGAGTCTATTAATCAATGTATCCCCCAAAAATGTTTGGGTAAATGTGACTGAAAAGCAAAGCCTAGCCACTTGAAGTAAGTGTTGGTGATTTCCTCTCCACCACACCATTCTGTTGTGGCGTGTGAGGACAAGATTTTTGATAAATTGTGCCTTTATCGAAGAACAGTTTATAGCATGTAGATCGATTGATAAGTCCATGCTTTGCATTCTTAGGCTTCGTTTAGACTCGGACCGAGGCTCGCTCCAGAGGGTCTGGGGTTCGAGACACGCAGGAGATGGGCTTACTGGTCCATCAGCCCAATCCTTATAAGGACTGCATGTATTCTGAATTGCCTATAAGGAATACACTTCCTCTAATTATGGGAATACAACTGTTATTACCATAAGAGTTGTATTCTTACTAGAATTACAAACACTGCCAATCTACGGATTGAAACTTTATAAATACAAAGGTTTGGTAGACCTCTCTAATCATCTTGCACACACTACACCGTACGCTTCTAAACTTCTCAAAGTTGTCACTAACTTAAGTATCAGAGTGTCTACCCCCCAGCTACCCCGGGACTTTGTCTTGCTGGTTAGTTCGTGAGCTCGGTTTGAGGTCAACCATGGTTTTCAGACATCCATCATAGAGTTTAGGAATTTTGTGCCATTATTAGATCTCAGAAATTTGACAGAAGAATGGAAACCGTTCTGAACCATTTTAAAGAAAGTGCATAACATATTAGAAGTTTGGTCTTTTGTTTTGAGAAGGAAGGTCCAAGTTGTTCTACTAAAGTCATCAACAATAGTAAAAAGATACGTATCACCATTTAAACTAGCAACTTTATAAGGATCCCATAGATCAACATAGATTAAAGCAATAGCAATATTTGAAGTATCCTTAAAAGCCAAAAAGCCCCCTATCTCCCAAAAAGCCCCCAAGATCTAGTTTTACTGAGGCCGCCGGTGCTACACCGGCCGACGGCTCAAGCGACACCTTTACTTTGAGTATTCAAACTTCCCCCTCTACCCCACACCCGAAATCACCAATCTTTTTCGATAAATTACAGTTTCGACAATCCATCTGACCGTCTCCGATTGCCCACGAACGACTCCGTCCGGCTACTCCGTCGTTGGCGACGGGACTCCGATCTGGAGATGCGTGACTCCAGATCCGGCGACGGGCGTCTACAGATCCGGAGAATCAAACCTTTTCTGGTCATTACGCCGTGTCAGAGCTCCAATCCCGGGTAGCAGGCCCACCGAGCAAGGACGAACAGATTGGGCCAGACGCCGATGCCAGACGCCGGAGCCCGCGACGATGATCCACGAGAAGACAGTGATCACAGAGAGACCGGCGCCAAGGCTTCGATCCGGACCAGAGAAGAATCCGGAAAAGTTTAGGCAGGTCAACGGTTTGGTCGGCTCGATCCGATTCGATCGGCTTGGGTCGGCTGGGTCGGCTCAGCTCGGTTCGCTCGGCTTGGTCGGGATGGCTAGATTTGGACAGGTTATACTGGAATTGGCACAGTTAGATTGAGAAGGTGGTTTTACTTCTTTTTTCCCTTTTTAAAATTTATTTTCAGTTTTTTTTCGGGTATATATTTATTGATGTTTGCACTTAAATATTGGATTGAATATGATCTGCTAATCTTAGTTTTCTGACGGGTCCTTTTGCTCGTTTAAACTTTGATTAGCTTCCAATCTAGTTAGTACAGTTAGGAGAAATCCAAGTCACAATAGTTTTGAAACACTTGCTGACGATACTGATACTAGATTTGTAGACCGATTAGGCTTTAAACTTATATCGAGTTAGATTACATTTGCTCTATCCAGTATTTTTGCCACCAGCCAATCAGACCAGGATTGGTTGGGATTGCTTTAGTACCGATATTAATTTTTATATATCCATTTTTAGATTTTTGTGATTTTCTTCATAATGTTGCGCTGTGGAATATCACCTTATAAGAGAAATCTTTATAGCAATCTCTAGTTAGGTTCTTGATGAAACTTTCCTATTAGTATTATGGCTGGATAGAACAACTCGGTATGCTTTACATACTACTCTGCTGTCCAACCTTGTGAAGACTTGCTATCCTCCGGTGGTCCATAGGCCACCAGGCGCAATGGGTAGTCAGTTGAGGTTCATGGAGAGAGTATTTGTTATAATAGAACCGAGTTTTCTGTTTTGACTGTGAGAAAGTGGGATGGTGAATTCTAACGAGTTCTAGAATGCTGTACTTGGTGATGTCTATACTCAGCAGAAGGAGGGAAGTCTGGTTTTAGGTATGCTGTGACCGGCATCGATACAGAGATGACTTAATTTTCTTGTAATATTTTTAGACACATCTCTGATATCTCACTTTACTTCCGATATTAGATCGGAGTATAGCCTTCGGGCAACAAATTTCCACAGTTACCCCAAAAGGGTTTCATGTGTAATATTGGGTTTCAAACCTGATCATGTAATTCTATTGCTTTTATTAGGGTTGAGGAGCCGTGAATAATCCTTCCGTCCACTTGGATAGTTTTAACTAAAAAGAAATAGCAATATTTGAAGTGGTATTACTCAAATCAAAAGGTATAGTCTATGATGTTTTGCAAGTGGAAAAACCATGCAAGGATCAAAACTATTACATTTGGGTTTCAATACATCACTAGATGGATGACCTAATCTATAGTGCCAATTTGTTTTAGCAGCAGCTGAAAACAGAAATTGTGGATCAGTTGGGGAGTGGTGAAGGAATGAGGTGTAGCTTGTGTGGATTTTGGAGTGGATGACATCTGGATGAAAGGAATTTGTACATAGAATGTACATCCCCTTGAATTCTTCAAAAGTACAGCTAAATGGATTGTCTCAGCATGTGCGACAGAAAGTTTAGCTTCATCGGCTTGTCCTTTTCCTTTCCTCAGCATAACAATTTGCATTCACAAGTTGGACATCATTTCTTGTATGTTGTAAATATAATTATATAGTAAAAATACGGATTGCAAAGAAGTAAAATGTTAACTGCTTCTAGAAGTCCAAGTAAAATAAATATTATCACATCGCATAGATAGTACACTACTAGAAAGATGACCTCCATTTTCTGCGGTTTTATTAACCAGTTCAGCGCTTTCTTATAATAATGTAGCGCTCCCAAAATGACCAGTGAAAGGTTGAGTAAGAGGCGCGGAAATGCCGAATAAATAGATGGACCACTATACACACGTTAGCAATGGTGACTCGGCATTCCACAGCCACCTAGGTTGACCAAACCCTTCCAATGGATCGTAAAAGCGCTGATACGTTCAAATACAGAAAATATAAAAAATGGAAAATTGAACATTATAAATTTAAAAAATCCTCAATTTGACTGAAATTTACATTTCCCGCTCCCGCCTGAAACCAATTTTTGGATTTATTTTATTGAAATAAAAAATAAATGGGAAGTTAAATAGAAAATTGCTGGAATAAATTAAAAATAAATAAAATTATAAAAGAAATCAAGAATGTTACACCCATGTTGTAACTCTAATCCATATCATCCTACACTAACCAAAAATCCTCTTCTTACAATGCATTTAAAACTCTAATGTTCTATCTAATACATGCCGAAACTCGCTAAAACCATTACATATTCAATTAAAAAGACCAACACAATCAATCATTATAAACATAAACCGAACTATCAGAAAGAGAAAGACCGATAACCATGAAAGAGGGGAAGCATATATCATGATGTTCTCAGCCATACAGATTGAACCAACAATGTGGACATGAGCTTGTGAGCGTGGGCTAACTCAAGTATCAGGAGTACAAGTATACCAACAAACAGAAGCTCTGCATGCAGTAGGATGAGGAGCTGGTTAATCCTGTCCTTCTTCTTCTAGAAGGTGATGAAGATTGGATGAACCCATTGCGTCCCATACCACACCCACCACATATAGTAGATAAACGTAAGGAACTGATTTCTTCTTGAAAACTTGCGAAAACACTGGCCTATTCCAAGTAAACCAAGTAACAACTCAGGTGAGACAGTCACTAGAGTGCAAGTCCTAGTTTCCATCTCAGACTGTGGTGAAACAAATCAGAGAACAACCTCCCAAACACAATGGTATAGTATTTCCTATAAGGCCCCATGAATGGCTTAGGCCAGCATACTCAGTAGAGGTTCTCCTCCGGTAATAGGCGATTAAGTACCATGTAGCAATTATAGATGATTAGCCTGTAAACTCGGGGCGAATTAGGAGAAGGCATACCATGCCGCACCTTGTTTTTCTCGTTCCATAAACAGTACACCGTCGTAAATAGAGCTAGAGGACCTTCTTTCTTCTTCAGCTCGGAACCAGTAACCTCCTTCCTGATCCACTTCTCAGCACACAAGCAGAAGACAAAGGACGTCTCCTCAATGCAATCCAACTCCTTGTCCGATCCTTGAAAACATGTGAGAATTCACGTACGTTGGAAGAACAGGTAGTTCCATTAAAGTTTTGGAAAGTTAATGCTCACCAATCATATAATGGACCGTTAATTATTATAATTCTTGATCACGTTATATCCAATTTTATTTCAATGCCACTTTTATAGAATAACACTATTTGACAGCAAGTTTGATCCCGAATAATTTTAGTTACAACAAATGATTTATCATTTATAGCAAGATACTTGCATACATGCATGGCCAGCACCATTTAATTTATAACAAATGATTTTTTGGGTGTCTCAATCAAAGGTGCACACTTTCTTTTAATGGCAATGTTACTTCATTTTCATCCACTCATTTCACAAACTTTCTTCTTAAATTCAATCTCCACCGTACATCTAACCATCCAAATTTCAACTTTCAATTTCTCTCTCTTCAGTTTCACTAGGACAAAGGGAGTATGACAATAACCAAAACCTGAGCTAATATACTGCATTGACTCTCATAACAGTGAGTGCGCGTGCGGCTTGTGTGAATATCCATGCAGACCATCATTCAATTCAAATGAATTTTATTATTTACCAGAAAAGTCAATCAATAAATCTGCTCATCATAAGCTTATCATTGATATAAAAAAATGATAATTAATTATAAGAAACATTGGTATAAAATAAAAAGTAAATATTAAATATTCATGCACGAACTTTCGAGCACTTCTAATTAATTCTATTAAACCCTAGTTTTCTAATAGTAATTTATCCCCATGTACTACTTTTTTTTAATTGAAACCACCATATGGTGGAGGGATTTATTAGCTACCCCAAGCTATAATCAAGGAACCAAGTTATTACAAACTTGTTATAGTCACAAAATATAAGCTCAAGGATCAAAAGTATATTTGCCTTTGAAAATGATCTAATTGACAATACTCAACCCTAGTGCTCCTTACCCCTTGGAGCACCTTCAACCCTTTGAGTATTGTTCAAATAGCCAGGTTCTCAATAGACAAAAATAAAATCCTCGTTTGCAGCATGCATGAGTTGTTGATGTCTTCACTTCACTGCATTATTCTGATGGATGGGAGCTGCCTAGCATCAGCTACAATTGCACAGTTTATTTCTGGAGAAAGGCTGGTGTGGTTGAGGGTGATGTGTTCTGGTCCCGAGAGCTTGACTAAGGCCATTTTTGAAAGAAGATGGGCTACTTGGTTTGTTTCTCTGTAGGCATGGCAGAATTTTATATCTTTCCCTTCTATGGATTCCCAGGTCTGCTATATGAGTCTTTGCACCCTCCATGGTAGCTGAATCATCTTATTTAAAATCTGAATCCCCTGCAAACAGTCAAGATCTACAGTCAGTGGCAAGAAAACATGATTTATGCATAATTCAATCCCTACTGCACAAGCTTTAAGTTCAGAAACTAGAGGATCGTCAATTCCTCTAAATTTCTGAATACCAATCATTTGCATCCTCCTTTTGAATGATTTAGCTTTGGACAAGAGGCATCAGTGTTAAGTTTGTAACCAATATCAGGGGGATTCCACTTAATGGATCTTATCCTTTTTTGTCTATGGATTCCTTGAATGTGGAAATAGCTTTTTTCTATCATAATGCTACAGTCTGGACTGGGATTTTGAATATGCACAGAGAAAATAGAAATAGAAATTTTATGGATATGGAGTTTCATGGCATTGACATTTAAAGGTTTACTGTCATATAAAAAAACACATCTTTGCTTCCAGATTACCCAGACCAAAATGCTTGGTAGTATATGAAATGCATTGTTTTTTGCCTTAGAAAATGTAGCTATTGACCAGAACCAAGACAATGCATCAAAAATGTGGTTGAAAACTCTGAAACCTATACCAAGTGTCTGAAAAATCTCTCTCCACAGAGCCTCAGCATGTATGCATTTTAGAAAACAGTGTGACATTGTATCCTCTGAGCAACAAAATGGGCATTTTTAAACTAAACTTATTTTCCATGTTCTCAGGATCTCATCAAATGGCACGAAATAGTTTATTAACTTCCAAGAGAAAAGTGCAATTTTGGGAGGGAGAATGTGATTCCATACCTTTTCCATGGATTGCATCTCTCTTCCACTAGAGTGTAACAATTTATAGGCAGAGGATATAGAGAAAATACATGTGATCTCAGGTGTCCATATTAAAAGATCCTCCCTGTCAAATAAGTTAAGAGGCACAGACAAAGTATGTATTGTATCTGCATCTAGACCTATAGCCAAGTTTGACAGAATATTAATCCTATCAGCCTGTAACTGAGCAACTGTGAGCTCATTAAAAGGCCTTTGATTATGACTCCATCTATCAATTAAAAAACCAGTGCCTGTCCAGTTACTGCTCCAACAACTACAGTCTCCATTACCAACATGTACCCTTGTGTATTTTTCAATGTTGCTAGTGACAGATGTGACTCTTTTCCATGGGTCAGATGTTCTGAATGATTTAGACATAGACCATATAATTCTGGACCATAGAGTATTACCTGATTGAAGCTTCCAGTATAACTTCAGTGAATAGCTGTCAATCACAGTGTGGAAGCATCTGAGTGATAGTCCATTTTGTGCTTTTGGATAACAGAGAGAGTTCCATGCCATCCAGTGCCTTTTGTCTCCAAACTCTGACTTGCCCCATAAGAACTGTGCACAAATCCTTTCCATCTCACCTATAATATACTTAGTAGGTGCCATAACACACCAAGTGTGCTGAGGGATTGAGGCTAATACATGTTTCACTAAAAAAATTCTACCAGCCATATTTAAAAATTTGTAATTCCAGTTCAGTATCCTGTGATATAATTTCTCATTAAGGGGTTAAAAGTAAGAATTTAATTTTTTTCCCTTTGTATATTGAGACCCCAAGATATTGAAATGGAAAATGGCCTTGAATCATGTTAGTAACATCTAAGATCAATGTAGTTCTGATAGAGCTAGTCTTGCTACCCACATAGAATGCACTTTTGGTGAAGTTCACCACCTGGCTAGAGGCCTTTTGATAATGATGCAAGAAACATACAAGATTTTCTAAAGATTTCTTGGTTTCCTTTAAGAAAATGACTGTGTCATCTGCATAAGATATATGAGTGGCAGAAACTGATCCCATAGGCATGTAGAATCTATCTATGTAACTATATTGAAACATACATTTGAGGCCTCTATTCAATAGCTCAGTAACAAAGTTAAACAACATTGGAGATAGGGGATCTCCTTGTTTAAGGCCTCTTGATGCTCTAAAATAGCCATATGGGGCACCATTAACTAAAACAGAAAACCATGCTTCTCTAATATTATTTAAAATTAAGAACACAAAATGACCATGAAATCCATACTGTAACAGCAATGAATTCAACATTATACCCTATCAAAAGCTTTAGACATGTCTAACTTCATAATAGCATTTAAGCATTGATTAGGTTTATCTAATAATCTGACTAGCTCTTGCATTACTAGTATATTGTCAGATATCTCTCTACCCTTGATAAAATCATATTGCTCTTCTGATATGCATTTACCAACCATTGGTTTGAGCCTTTCTGCCATTAACTTGGATAGAATCTTATTAGAGAAGACTGATTTTGGTGCAATCAAATTTGGAGTTTTAAAATAGTTTCTTATGTTTTCATGCACTGCAGCTATATGGTGCACTTTACTAGAGTTTATATTAATAGTAGGAACCAGAGAATGTGATAATTAAAGGGAGTACCTCAATGTCTATTTGATTTGGCAAACATGACTGTTTATTACCAGAGACAGCCTCCTGCACTCCATTGTCATATGGAATGATAGCTAAGTCCATTGAAGGAAATGAGTTGATACTCTGGATCTGGCTCGTTGGATTGGCCTCTTCCTCATCATTGATATCCTCTATCTCAATGATGTCTTCTGAAGGGGTTGAGATTACCACTTTATGATCTTCTTTTCCAAAAGCTTCCAAATTAATTCCGCAATGAAGAAAACTTGGAAGAGATGGTTATATTAAAGTCTTTCAGTTGTTGTGACAAAGTCTGTCTGTTAAATGTTGGGTTTTGAGAATCCTTGTCTTGTATGTATGAGGTGGATACGTCAGTTTGAGTTATTTCTTTTGGTAGCATTCGTGACTGGTCTCCACACCATATGGCTTGATGATGCTGCTGCCCTATCCCTTGGCTGTGCCTCATGATCATTGACAAGTGTCTCTAGGGCATCTAGAAACTCAGGATCCTCATCTCTAAGCTCTGGTCTCTTCCCTTGGTATCCCCATGTACTACGTGCATGCGTATGTACAACGCACTTCATGAAATAAATGAATATTATTTAACTATTTATATGATAGTTAATTATTCATGCTATTAAGTTTATCTTATAAGAATATACCTAAACTTATTTGTTGAAATAAGTCTTTTAGAAAATATTTTTTAATTTCATTATACCCGCGATCAGAAATTATCTCCTCTATGATGGCATCGAGGAGCAGCATCTCGGAAGTTGTGGCAATTGTCAACTTTCTTAATTCGGCAATTGTTGCCTCAAACATCTCATTTATTTGATTATCGTTGGAATTAGACATGTTTTCTTTTGTGATATTGGTTGGGTTTGAGGGGTTAATACACTAGTAGGAAAGGGTCCATTAAAGACACAAATTTAAGACATTTAGCGTGTATTATCAATCATCCGCCTTAAAACTTACTTACGAACTCGGAACTTAAATTCGTTCGGTTTAATAATTTATTTTAAGGCGTTTAAAAGGTATTTAAGGCGTTTAAAATTATTACCGTAAATAGAAATCAGTTACGAATTCGCAAGTGAATCTCGCATGTATGTAAAAGTTAGTTACGAATTCGCAAGTAAATTTTGCCTGTACGTAAAAATCAGTTACGAACTCGGAAGGCTTGCTAAGAATTAATAAACACAACAATACACATTTTTTCCCAAAAGGTATCAATCTTATCTTTCCCATCGGCATCTCCACCCCGATAACCACCACCTCTCTGCTACTCTGAAATCCGAACCGGCTTCCTCCTGCAATCATTCGTTGGCAACATTGGCCGGCCGGAACTCCCCTCCGTTGAACTACTCTTGTGGAGAGGCCTTATTGAATCGGGTATCTAGGTTTGAGCCCCAAATTAATTTGTGTATTTTTCTTATAGTTTCAAACCTCCACGATTTCGCCTCAATTTGAGCCAAAAATTCTGGGTTGCGTTTTCTGGAACCCTGATTATAGATGATGAATCGGGTCAGCAGAAAAAACTCAACTTTTTTCATAAAAAATCCCATTTTTGGGACTTTTGATCGGTAAAGTTTCCATCTTTCTGTGTTTTTTGCAGTGATGGAGTTCTTGGGAGGTGTGCCTCTGTCACAGAGGCTTCCCAGCATTTCTCTGAGGAAGATTGCACAAGTTGTTACAGTCAAACATTTTGGTAAGAGTGTTTGTTTGGCTGAAATTTGATTTTGCATTATTGGCACCTTGTTGCATCGTTGATCTCTCTGGAATAATTTAGTGAATAGTTGTGTACATGATCATCAGATTCTGTGCAGTGTGTTGTTTATGAGGGCTTATGAATTCGGAAATGTAGGATGAAATCAAACACAGGATGCTTAGGAATTGATTTTGATTCCAATTAACCATATTTATTTGACAATCCACGTCCCCCATATTTTTGAAGCACCTTCTTATTATTTTTCAATCTAAGGGGTTGGCGTTATAGATTGGATGGTCTCTCCCTGCTGCATATGCTTTGCTTGGAGCTAATTGCAGGACAATAAGTATTTACCTATTTGTGCTATTTTGTACTCTAGGTGCTGATGTTCTTGTTCGAAGTGCCAAGAAGTCGATGGTGGATGAGTTGGAATCAATGCTGGACGTGGTAGATCCCCATCCAGGTGGAAGATCACAATCCCTGAAGAGGAGAACATTTGACATGCCCGATTCTGTGGTTCGCAAGGAACTTGCTACTCAGGTAGCACAAGTGGTTCAGATGATGGATGATATGCAAGCGGCTCTGAAACCCATTAAACTGGGAACCACCTCGTGAGTTACTCGTTCTGTATCAGCTTCTGTCGTAGCTTTCATGCTTTTGCAAGAGTTGTATCTGAGTAGTCCTTTCCAGGCCTTTTGCTTTCTTTCTGTCCTAAGAGCGTTTTTTCAAACCTTAACATTATCTGTAGACTAGCATTTCCACTCATCAGACTGTTGTTTGGGCTTTTTAGATTGGTGCTATTGTTTGGAATTTTTATTAGGCTTAGATTGTGTTCTAACATGAAAGCGTGTAGTTCTTTATTACATGAAGGGTCCAGACTTCTATCTTTGTTTAGCCATTTGCTTTTGAGTGTAGCTTGTTTTGTATTAACCATCCTTCTAGTATCTTCTCCATGCGATCATTTTTTTTTCTGCCTTTTGTCAGCAGCTGGTTTAGAATGTGATCATTTGGTTGTTTTAAGTTTTAATAAGAACAGCTTCTGTGAAACCATATCATGTGTATACTGTAGTCATAGGGAATTTGGATACTTGGTTATGTTCTTGCTGTTTTTGATGTAAAGTTGGCAGCTTGATGGAAAATATGCTCTATGTTTTTGTGGATTAGGATAAAAGTTGGCAGCTTTGATAGATTTCATATGTTCCTCAAACTTGATAGTGAGCAGGCTATCAGATGATGCATTTATCTTTGGTTTTTACTCTCATTTGGATGATGTTTATGTGAGTTATAGCTGTTTTTAACATTTCTTTTGTTTGTACAGGCAAGTTTGATGACAATGTAGTGGTTTTGGTGAAGAAGGTGGAAAAGGGAAAACGATCTGGAATAACTACAGAACCAATTGGAACTCGGATTTTCGATCAAGTTGCACATGAGTTTAGGATGAAAAAGCATGTCATAATTCTGTCTTGCCGAGCATATTGCTCAAGACGAAGCTCACAGAATGGATCGGAGAGCACTTTTTTTGGGTTTAGCAGAGTGGCATTAATACGTTTACGGAGCTCTCCGAATGGACCGGAGAGCACTTTTTTTGGGTTTAGCAAAGTGGCATTAATATGTTTACGGAGCTCTCCGAATGGATCGGAGAGCACCTTTTTTTAATATAGAAAAAAATGACTTCCGAACTCGCAAGAGTTCCGTTTGTTTTTTTTAACCTAACATAATTAACTTACAAAGTCGTAAGCACTCTCGTTTCCCTTGAAAGTTATAAGGCGTTTGAGGAACCGCCTTTAATGTTTTATTAGATTTAAGACATAACCAGGGAAGGCGGAAATCTTCCGCCTTAACCCCTTCATGTCCAACCGCCTTAAACGGCTTGAGTGTGTAGTAGTGATATATGGTTTGAGGTAGTTATTTTTGTTACTTTTCATTTTATTTTAAAGGTAGTTATTATAGATATATAGATTTTCTAAAACCTATGTAATCAATGAATGCATGGTTGGGTTTTGATGAAGCGAATCGTAATTTATATCTATTATTTTGAAATAATCAAATTTTATGATATTTGTTTAATTCACATCTAAATATACATATTAGAAGTTCCTTCAAAAAATTATATATATATATATAGTAGAAAAAACTACTTCTCTCTAGCATCGGGGAAAATGCTCCAACTTCTCTCTAGGAAATAGCCGAATCTCTCTCTAGAATTTACTTCACGCGCCACTATAATCAGCACCCAAACTGCACATTTATGACCGTTCACGGCTATTTCTGACAGCCAACGGTCAACAAACGACTCCCCCAATGGGGGAACCACCCCAATCACCACCCCTTTCCAGCGGAATTTCCACCGGAAAAACCTTCTCCCAAGTCCTTACGGCCAGACCACCACCACTATCCACACATCTTCCCACAAACCCCGAAATCCGGCCGATTACACAGTTTAACGGCAAGGTTTCTTGTATGTACCCAACCGAATCCATCCCCACTCTAGCCAGTCACTACAAAAATGCACTTATCGGAAAATTCCTCAGAGCTAAGCCCCCAATGCCCATGATTCAAGCAGCCTTTGAAGAAATCGGCTTCAAATCCAGATTTCAGATCGGTTCCCTTGATTACAAACATGTACTTATTCGCTTCCACGACAAAGAGGACTACCAGAAATGTTGGTTGAGCTCGAATTGGAAGATTGCATGTTCTCTGATGAAGGTCACGAAGTGGACGCCGGAATTCTCGCCGGAGCACGAGTCGCCGGTAGTCCCAGTCTGGGTCACTGTCAGAGATGTTCCATTATACTACTGGAATTACTCTCTGATGGAAGACCTTGGCAATCAAATCGGTAATTTCATCAAGCTTGATGGGGCAACCAATCTGATAACCAGACCATCGGCGGTGAAGATGTGCGTCGAAATTGATGTTACAGCAAAGAGGATACCTTCAATACTCATGGGCCATCCGGGTGACTTCAGAGATTGCGAGATCATATACGAAAATGTCCCGCTCTACTGCAAACACTGCAAGAAGATTGGCCATTGTGATGACAATTGCAGAGTTCAGCATCCCGAACTGAAGCACTGGCGCAACAAAGATGCATCTCCACCAAATCTTGGGCCTCGACAACAGGCAACTAAAGTGGGAAAGCAACCAATGGCTCAGCAACAGGAGAAGCAAAGGCCACAGCCACCAACCTCAGGCATCAATGTTCAGCAAAAAGAAGGCATAATGAAATGGCAGAAAATTACTACCAATTTGGAGATAGTGCCCTACATTGCTCCTCATAAGGTTGCTCCACAGCAATGGGTGGCAGCAGCAGACTTCAAAAATTCTCCAAGAGAAGCTCACATATCCTTTTCTCTAGATGATATGGAAATATCAAATAGGAAAAAACATTTGAAAGCACTGAGACACACACTACAGGACCACAATATCTCTCTGAATTTTAATACTAACAGGGCTATAGTTCCATATACACATATGGAAACTTCAAATAAATTCTCTGTTTTACAGGATGATATTGATGCAGACAGTTGCTCAGAGGATGAAGCAGATATAGCTCACACAGTTATAGCTCAGGCACAGGACACTGGGCAAATAGAGGAACCTCCCACAACACACTCAGAATGTCAAAAAAATCCACAACTTGGAGGCTCTAACTAAGCCCTCCACTGAGGTAACAGTATCAATCTCATCTCTAGGCACTAGTATTTCTGACTCTGGCAGTAGAATACTAAGACCTAAACAAAAAATTTCATACCCTAAATGATTAGTTACAAACTAGTAGGTAATTTGCTAGTATGGAATATTAGGGGGTATGGCACTTCCATGGAAAGATTGAAAACATTAATCACTGTACATCATGTATCTATTCTGTGTATCTTAGAACCTATGCATGAAAATAATCAAATTCAGAATCTGCAATTTGAGTTGGGATTTAAACATTGTATTGCTGCTAGCTCAGAAAAAATCTGGATTTTTTACAACAATAATTTCTCCATTGACCCTCTATCTGAGACTGAACAGTTTATTCAGGTTCAAGTCACAGATTTAGGTTCACTGGAGAAATTTATTACTATTTTTGTATATGCTAAAATAAATAGGTCTGCTAGGAGAGAGCTGTGGCTAGATCTAACTAATATATCCAGGCACCAACCATATTTGTGGGCGATTTTAACACCATAGCATCAGTCCATGAACACAAGGGTAGAAATTCTCCTCCTTTAGGCAGTATGAGAGATTTTAGAGCCTTTATAGACACCAACCAGTTACAAGAGATCTCTACTGTTGGAAACATCTTCACATGGACAAATAATAGACAGAATGAAGACAGGCTGCTTCAGAGGCTTGACAGAGCCTTGTGCAACTCAGGCTGGAATAATGCTTACCCTCACAGCTCAACCCATGTACTAAATAGAACCTCCTCTGACCATAACCCCCTTCTCATTTCCATAAAAAATGCTGAAGAGATGCTCCCCAAACCTTTTAGGTTCCAAAATATGTGGCTACATAGACCTGGAATTTTTGATATAATCAGAAACAACTGGGAAGCTCCCTCACCTTTCTCTGGCATGTATAACTTTGTTTTCAAACTTAAAAGGCTGAAAACATGTCTGAGAACTTGGAACAAAGAGGAATTTGGTAATGTACATCAAAACTTACTGACAGCTGAAGATAGAGTAAGCCAACTGGAGGAAGTATATCAACTATCTGGTTCTGACCTAGACCTCATTAATTTGAATAGGGAAAGAGCTGTACTGATTAGAGCTGAGAAAGAGGCCACTACCTTTTGGAAACAAAAATCTAATCTAAAATGGCTAAGTGAAGGTGATGCAAGCACAAAATACTTCCACAATTCTGTCAAGGAGAAAAGAGCCAGAGCCAGAATTACAAAAATCAAATCAGTTACTGGACAATGGCTGACAGATCCAACCTTAATCAAAGAGGAGGGGGTACATTTTTATGAGAAATTACTGAAGGAAGAGGCAGCAGACCTATCAGGACAATATCTGGACCTCTTTAAAGCTGTCATACCCAGGACCATTACTGAGGAGGATAATCAGACTCTACTGAGAGAGGTTGATATGGAGGAACTGAAGAGGGCTGTTTTCAATTTAAATAAAGAGGGTGCAGCTGGTTCAGATGGCTTTTCTGGCCATTTCTACACTGCATGCTGGGAGATAATAAAGCAAGATCAACTGGATTCAGCCAAAAATTTTATGGATGGCCAAAAATTACCTAGAGCTATAGGCAGCACCTGGCTTACCCTAATTCCCAAAAAACAAAACCCTTCTACTTTTGCAGATTTTAGACCAATAAGCCTCTCTAACTTTATCAATAAGGTCTACTCTAAGATCCTACTTGAGAGATTGAAGCCACTGATGAGTAAAATTATTTCCCCAGAACAGTCAGGATTCATGAAACACAGGGACATATCAGATAACATTATCCAGATGATGGAAATGATCAGATTAGTGAATAAGAACTCCAGTTACCAGAATATTGTTGTGAAACTTGACATGCAGAAAGCTTTCGACAGGGTTTCTTGGTCATTTTTAAACACAGTCATGATACAATTTGGATTCCATGGCAGTTTTGTTAAACTTATTTTACAAAATATTTCAGCAGCCTGGTTTTCAGTAATTATCAATGGGGTGTGCAGTGGCTTCTTCCCATCCAGTAGGGGGATAAAACAAGGGGACCCCATCTCACCTCTTCTATATAATATTGTATCTGAAGCCTTTACCAGGGGCCTGAAACAACTTTTCCATACTCAGTACCTTGAGAATTTTATAATGCCTAGAGGAGTCTCACCAATCTCTCATCTTATGTATGCCGACGACACTGCCATTTTCCTGAGTGCTAAGAGCAGAAATCTAAAAAGATTCAAATCCTTTCTGCTAGCGTATGAGTCTGTCTCTGGTCAAAAAGTCAACTTCTCCAAATCAGAGGTTACTAGGAGAATCTCTACCATAAAAAGGATCCTGGAAATGAAGATAGGGAAACTGCCATTTTCCTACCTAGGAGCCCCAATTTTTAGTGGGAGAAACAAAATTATATATTACCAGCCAATCTTAGAAAGGATGGAGAAGGTTGTTTCAAACTGGAAAAATCACTGGCTGTCTCCTGGGGGAAAACTAGTGCTTATTAATCATGCATTGATGTCTGTCCCCATTCATATACTTGCAGTCCTCAAGTCTCCTATGGCAGTTATCAAAAAGATGGAGAGATTGGCTTCATCATTCTTCTGGGGGGAAAATGAATATGGTCAGAAAAGAAGCTGGAAAAAATGGTCACTTCTTACTTTGCCAAAGGAGGAGAATGGTTTAGAACTTAGAAATCTCAGACTAATAGTTAAGGCTTTTTTGTGTAAACTATGGTGGAAATTACAGAAAAATGACACCATTTGGTCAAAAATTTTGTGGTCTTTACCTGAAACTTACAAAAAATCCTTTACTTGGTCTAGAATTTGCTCTGTCACTGAACTGTCAAATAATCACTCACAAATAATTCATGGGAAAGGACTTTGTTCTTTTTGGGATGGTAACTGGTTAGGAACAGGTCCATTATTTTATATGTGGCCTGATGATTGTGATTTGCCTTTTCCTAATATTACTCTGGCCGATTTTATAGAACATAAACACCTGTATATGCCTAGTTTGGAGCCTCACTTGGCTACCAGTTTTCTCAACAAATTGCGGGAAGTGCAGATCAGCTTTAATCATGATGACAGGCTCATTTGGAAGCCAGGAATTGAATGCAACTTCTCAGTTAAGAGCACCTACAAAGCCAGCATGGAGCACACAGCACCAGTATCAATTTTAAAAATGGTATGGCAACCCTCTGTCCCTAAAAAAATTTCTATCTTCATCTGGAAGATGAGAAATAGAATTTTACCCTTTGATGATATTCTAGCAAGGTTTGGTTTTATTATTACATCTAAGTGTCCACTGTGTTTAAATCTAGATTCCCTGGAGCATTTTTTTAACTGCTGCACTCCCAATATGGACATTTGGAACCACATTCATACCTTGCTACAGATCCAAACACCTGTATTCTATTCTGTTAGTGCTAGATTGAATTTTTACTTCTCATATAAAGGCCAGTCCAAAATCCATAATAAAGTTATTCAGATTACTACACTGGTGGTCTTCTGGATGCTTTGGAATAGGAGAAACAAGCTTTTATATGATGAGATAAAATTCTCTTCCACTCAGATTATCCAAATGATTCAGAAGCTCACTAGTAATATCTTCACTGTTAGGCCTGTGTCAGGAAACAGACAAAAAAATAATTTTTTGATTCTTGCTGGATTAGTTCCTTTCATTAATCTGAAGAGACCTAAGAGAGTAAAAATCATTAAATGGCATCCACCAGACACAGGCCATAAAATAAATGTAGATGCAGCTTTTAAAGATGGAAACTGTGGTATAGGTATCATAGTTAGAAATGCAAATGGGAACATCAGGCTGCTCAGAAAAATTTTCACCCATTGTTCTTCAGCTCTTCACTCTGAGCTGACTGCTATAAAATTGGGATTTGATGTTGCTCAGTCACTTAACCTACATGAATTTTTTATTGAGACTGACTGCAGTCAAGCTGTAGCAGCTATAAAAAATCCATTTAGTGCACCCTGGCCCCAATATTCCCTGAGTCATGATTTACATAATAAGTGTATGTTCAAGGTCACACACACACTTAGAGAAGGAAACATACCCGCTGATTATCTGTCCAAATATGCTCTATCAGATGCTTTGACTGCTGATATTATTTTATCTGATGCACCCCAAATTCTAAAAGGTCATATTCAAATGGACAGAATGGGTGTTCCTTCTGTCAGACTCTACTCTGATTAGAGGACTCTGGTACTGCTGATACTTTGTTGGCTTACAGGTACAGAAGCTTGGGACAGAAGTGGATACTGAAGAAATATTACAGGCATCAGGAATCAGCATCTCTGGTGGACAAAGGCTGTGCAAAGCCTGGATAGTCACTTTTTAGCAGAAATCCAGCCTTTTTTGAACCAATTGTTGGTTGTTTTGGGCTGTGAGTAAATATTTAGGAACTTTTGTCTAGGTTTGGATCAGGGGGTGGCAGAGTTGTGATTCGGTATTTGATTATTCGATCACTAAATTGCTCCCTCCTTTAGACCCTTACTTAGATTCTCTTACTATTAACCTAGAACATAGGTTTTTGAAAGCTGAGAAGCTTTTGGGGTTCATACCCTTGTAATACAACTATGGCAATGTCTTATTAGGTCAGGGGAGGCAAATAAATTCCCCCACCTCATGGTGGTTTAAATTTAAAAAAAATATATATATATATAGTAGAAGTTTATAAACAATTATGATATAGTGACATTGTGATATAAGCATTTCCGTGCGGATCACGCGCGCGTGCACAAATCCCAGTTGACTACGCACCCACGCGCCAATGAACATGCATGCACGAGATACTGCGATGCAATTAAATTTTCAAATATTAAGTAAGTAATCTTACAAATACAAAGAAAATATTTTAAGGCATACAAACAGAATCATATAATCATCAAAAGAAAGGTCTCTGCAAAGATAGACCAACTGAATAAGTTTTATATGTATAGAAAATAATTGTAAAAGTCCACTTACACAACTTTAATTATATACAACCAGTTATGAGCTTCCCTTGAGCGATTATAAGATAACATTCAAACTATAAAATTACATTAAATTATTCAGATTATTAAAAGTTGATAAGGAAATTTGAAAGAAATATTATATAGATAACATATCGATATATTCTATGAAATTTTAGTAATGTTGTATAATTTTAAATTATATTGGATTATTGTTCATCCTTTTAAAATATTGGGAAAATTCCCACAAATGGCGTAAGAAGAGTTCAAATTCCTACTTAGGACGTAAAACTTTCAATATTCCTACTAAGGGCATTCAATTGCTTTTAAGACAAATTTACCCTTTTTATTCTTTTTCTAAATTTAATTTTACTTAATTTTTTGTAAATTATCATGTATAAATATTTTATCATGGACTTCTCTCCATGTATTAAATTTTATCTTTCGTCTCCATATCCTTCTAATTGGTTAATTCAATATATAAACTTGTAGGATGTTACTTGGATACAATTTCATCAGAGACTTGGTCTTAATTTATAGGGGACTTAGGGTATATTAGTCAAAGTTTAATTAATATGTTATGTAAATTTACATGATAATGTTATATTTTTATATTATTGTTAGCCGTAAAATTCTTATTCTTGATAATTTACATGATAAAATTTCCATGATAAAATTCTTATTCTTGATAATTTACATGATGATATTTCTATGATAATTCTTAATCTTGATAATTCTTGATAATTTACATGATAAAAATTTTATACATGATAATTTACATGACAAAATTAAGTAAAACTAGATTTAGAGAAAAAAATAAAAAGGGTAAATTTGTCTTTAAAGTAATTGAATGCCTTTAGTAGGAATATTGACAGTTTTACGCCCTAATTAGGAATTTGAACTTTTATTACGTCTTTTGTGGGAATTTTCCCTAAAATATTTTATTTAAAATGTCAGGAATTGGCGGAATCAAAATTCAATTAATCAAAAACTTCTACATAAGATTATTAAACTAAATGCTAATCACACCGTACATTTTCTATTACAAATAAGAAATATATAAATTTGTAACCTTATGATTATTATTAACTAGATGTTGCCAAAGTCATGAAATGCTTAACAAGGGATCTATATACAATATTTCAATCAACTTAATGTTCAATATCCGTAACATCACAAACAAGTTGAAATTGTAATTGTTCAAACTGTTGACGCATTAAAATGACAAAAACTAAATATTGCAAAATCAGAATTACTTAAGATAATTGAATCTAAAGGTGTCAATCAAAATATAGATTGAGTCATGCTCATCACAAAGATCTAAAGGAAAGAACACGAAGGTAGCTAGAATTTTTCAGAGAGAATTGAATTTAATTTGCAAATTAATCTGCCACAGATTAGTTTCGCTTGATAATTTCTTTATTTTATTCACGTTATTATTGATGTTTGTTGTTCAAATTAGAGAGTGTTGGGATCAATATTCATGGGGTGTTGATATTTATACCATCCAAGTGGTGAAAATAACCTCGGTATAATAAAAAAATTAGTGGACCATGTGGTGTAGATAGAATAAAATGCTATTTACACCTACCATACTTATTACGTGTATTGTAAAATGTGTCCTATTTATTGTATTTGATTAGGGTATGATGGTATTAGATAAATTATTATACTAGGTAAATTTTGTATTTTTGGATAATGTTTTTTTAAAACTTTATTTGATGCCATATTTTAAATCACAGTAATATAGAAAATTAATAAAAATATATATGTTAATATATTGATAAAAATTTTACAAAAAATGGTTGGTATCACCCAACCAACCCCAACTCACATTTGATATAAAAAATTATAGAATAACTAGGTCAATTTTTGAAAAATGGTTAGATTGGTTAGAATTTGTGTTCAAATTTATTGGAAATTTATTGGAAATTTGTGCAGATGCGTGGATTACTCCATATTTGAGTTATATTAGTACTTACAACACACATCTTCTCTCCAATTGTAGTCGTGATCATGTTATATTGGAGTGAAAATAAATGGTTTACTTATATTTTATTCCGGTATAAATCAATATTTTAAATAATTAAATAATAATTTAGATATTATTTCTATTCTAATTAAAATAGTTTTGAAAATGTGTATTATGATTTTCTTAATGAATATAAGTAAGAAGATATCATATTAAATGAAGGGATGGTTTACTAAAAACCCTTACCATTTATGCCTAAAAATTAACAAGTAATAAATATCAACTTTGCAAGTTGAGTAAGTATACACATTAATTTAGACAAAAATGAGCTAGGTGGGTGTATATAGCAATTGAGGTGGCGTGAATCACCCATATTCGTGCTATATGGCCCAAAGAAAACTGAAGATCACCCATATATGCGTAACTTTTTGTTTTTAGCTAATTAGTAATCTACACGAATTAATTCCAAAATTTCAACTGGAAAAAGGAAAATAATATGTAGCATTTATTGTTTGTATTTCAAAGAAATTTATTTAAAATCAGACATATTAATCATATATTATTTATATTACATACAATTGTAAATCAATTATATGTCAAAAATTAATTTTGTATATATAAACTTATAATAAAAATCAGACGGCAAAGAAGTAAAATGTTAACTGCATCTAATAGTCCAAGTAAAAATATATATACTATCACATCGTATAGATAGTACACTACTAGAAAGTTGATCTCCATTTTCAGCGGTTTTATGACCCAGTTCAGCCCTTTCTTATAATAAGGTAGCGCTCCCAGAATGGTAGGTGCAGGAAAGGTTAAGTAAGAGACGTAGAAACGGCAAATAGATAGATGGACCGCTATATGCACGTTGGCAACGGTGACTCCGCCACCAAAGTTGACCAAACCGTTCCAACGGTTCTTAAAAGCGCTAATACATTCAAATATAGAATATGTAAAAAATGGAGAATTGAAATTTTTGAATTTAAAATTTTCTTGAAATTTTTGAATTTTTGAATTTAAATATACGTTCAATTTGATTGAAATTTCGATTTCCCGCTCCCGCGTTTAAACCAATTTTTGGATTTATTTTATCGAAATAAAAAATAAATGGCCAATTAAATGGAAAATTACTGAAATAAATTAAAAATAAATAAAATTATATTAAAAATGAAGAATGTTACAACCATGTCATAAATCAAATCCATATCATCCTACATTAACCAAAAATCCTTTCTTACTTTGCTTATAAAACCTTAATGTTCTATGTAATACAGGTCGAATCTCGCTAAAACCATTACAATGTCAACATATTCAATAAAAAAGGCCAACACAATCAATCATTATATACAGAAACCGAACAATCAAGAAGAGAAAGACTGATAACCATGACAGAGAGGAAGCATATATCATGATGTTCTCAGCCATGCAGATTGAACCAACAATGTAGACATGAGCTTGTGAGTGTGGGCTAACTCAAGTACCAGGAGTGCAAGTATACCAACAAACAGAAGTTCTGCACGCAGTAGGATGAGGAGCAGCGCATTAGGATGAGGAGCAGCCTAATCCTGTCCTTCTTCGTCTTCGAGAAGTTGATGAAGATCGGATGAACCCATGGCGGCCCATACAACACCCACAACATATAGTTGATGAACGTAAGGAACTGATTTCTTCTTGAAGAATTGCGAAAACGCTGCCCTATTCCAAGTAAACCAAGTAATAACTCAAGTGATACAGTCACTAGGGTGCAAGTCCTAGTTTCCATCTCAGACTTTGGTGAAACAAATCAGAGAACAACCTCCCAAACACTATGGTATAGCATTTTCTAAGGTCCCATGAATGGTTTAGGCCAGTAGTACTCAGTAGAGGTTCTCCTTCGGGAACAGGCGATTGAGCACCATGTAACAATTATGGATGATTAGCCTATAAACTCGGGCCGAATTAGAAGAAGACTTACCATGTTGCACCTTATATTTCTCGTTCCATAAACAGTACACCACCGTGAACAGAGCTAGAGGACCCTGTTTCTTGCTCATTTCGGAACCAGTAACCTCCTTCCTGATCGACTTCTCAGCACACAAGGCACACAAGCCGAATATAAAAAACGTCTCCTTATCGGATTCCAGAAAACCCGTGAGAATTCACGCTCGAAAAACATGTAGTTCCATTTAAGTTTAGGAAAGTTAATGGTATCCAATCATTTAATGGACCGTTAGTTATTATAATTCTTGATCACACTATATCCAATTTTATTTCAATGACATTCTTATAAAGCAACACTAACTATTTGACAGCAAGTTTGATCATGAGTAATTTTAGTTACAACAAATGATTTATAATTTATAGCAAGATACTTGGATGCATGCATTGCCAGCACCATTTAATTTGCAATTGGAAAAACAATACGAAACCAAAAAATATGCAATTGGAAAAACAACAGGCCTTCTATACGCAGTCCGTATTTTACTTATTTGTAGTCCGTATTTTTTTAAAATAATCATATATACAATGATTCTAATATATAACTGAATTGCAAATGTATGCAATAGAAGTAGTATATATGATGCATATGTCTTATATACATAATTATTGACCATATCATATATATATATCGAAGGCGTATTTTTATTTTGGATTGCAAAATAAATAAAATACGGACTGCGTATAGCATGCCCCAAAAACAATCACAAAACCACAAAACCAATCGATCAATTAGAATATATAGTATATATGGCAAAAACCATAATTTGGGCTATTAACTATTTATATACTGCACATAACAGTGAGTGAAGGCTATGTTTGCTCAGTAATCTAGCTTTTCATGAGCCTTCCATCATGACCTGTACTTGAGAAACGTGCCAAAGGCCCAGACATCATCAGAGAGTCCCCAAGAGACTAGAGTGTGGAGCGCTTTATTGCATGTCCATTTACTTGAGTAATTACAGGCCACAATAGGCATAACTCTAAACAGTTTGAACGGTTGTACCATTAAACACTTAACTCCATCTCGGGGATACTGAAGTGTTGACATATGAGATTAGTCGGAGGTATTATTTAAACTTCCTCTTTCGGTAGGCGATGGTAGCCAAGGTTGATGAACCTGTAGGTATTTTCAATCAATCAAAAATCATGGTCATCCAACTTGGGATGTAAAATGTCCAACTTGGGACCGTATGATTGCCCTTTATTGAGGGTCTTTATTTCAGATTCTCTCTTGGAGATCTTTAAAACCTTATTTGCCTTTGATAAGGTCTTTAATTGGATTTCACAATGTACCAAACATTCAAGGAAATCCCTTAAAAGGATAATCAAAGTTAGATTTGCAACTTTTGTAAATATATAACATTCTTTTAAGAAAGCCCTTTTCGTCGAAAGGTCCTCTAGAAGAATATATATTATGGTACATGATATGATCTCGGTTTTCCGGTGTGGTTTGGGTTCCCCGGCGAGATGACGTACTCCGACTCGAACCTGAACAAGTAACAGGGTGAGCTCAGGCGGGCGGCGTTTAGCCGTCGCCCGCTCCGACGCCCAAGTCAGAATGGATATATTGGGGAGTGAATCGGAATGAGAGATGGATTGAACCCGAGGAAAGAGAGAGAGAAAGGTCATTTACCTATATACCTGCAGGGAGCCTTATCCAGTGTGTAATATTCCATGAATTTTGTTGTGTTCCCTCACGTGCATCTCACATGTCCAACATGTGGTGTCACGTGTGTGTACTATTATGGGCTGTAAGCAGGTTGAGGGTCCTGGCCTTGCATGGGCCTTGATCTGGTAGAAGACCGTGGACTGGTATGGGCCTATGTTCTTATGGCTCATATCTTATCAGTACAAATATGATAACTTCCGAGAAAGTCCCTCAAATATATATAATCGTAGTTATATTTGAGCAGTTTAGTACAAATATAACATTATTTTTAAAAACAATTATAATATATTTGATAAATGGTATTAACATGACCGCCGAAGTTCAGTGAACAAGCATGATTTGTAATAATTGACGCAGAATGGAATGCCGATTAGATATGCCAGCACGAATCTGTAAAAACAATCCAGGACTGCTAGCGCAAAACCTAAGACTTAACCTGATTTTCATCAGAATTCCGGAATCAATCATAGAAGAAGAGAAAACTCTCAGAGTATAATATAATAAATTCAATTCCTCGTGACTGCTACAAGAAGTGCTCAAAATTCTATTATAAACTCTAATCTAAAATAAACCTAACTAAACTAGAAACTATATATCTTAAAATATTAAAAGGCATTTTCGAGGTTTTAAACGATCTTTGATGACCCAAATAGCACGGTGCTCACTACTATGTTAGTGAGTTTTGTTTATTGGTTTGTTTCCCTTTTCGAAAAGGTATAACGTGTACTCATTCAACTCTGAATATCAAATCTGCCCGGATATTGCTGAACCTTACGACGATCGTTATTTCATTACATACATTCACACATAAAACCTCTCCGCATCATTCACCTTCACTTCAAAAGAACTCGCCCCGAGTTCTCCCCTCCATCATCAAGAGCTTCAATCCCCATAGAAAATTCTCTTGACGTATTAGAAACATGAAGAACTATCTTCCTATTTCAGCACAATGGTACATATAAGAATACCCAATCCGTAAGACTATATTTTGGACAAGATACCTCCAGGCCCGGCCTAATAGGTGAAACATGTAAGACTTGCGCTTCAAACCCCCCAAAAATGGGCCAAAATTTATAAAAAAGTTTAGATTTAGTATTCTTTTTAAAAAAAACTTTAAAAAAATGGGCCCAAAATAGGGCCCCAATTTTTTTAAGAAGTCCATAATTTTAATTATTTTTTTCCCTTACATATTGAAAATTTTTCGGGCCCTCTATTAGGGTATTTTTTTAAAAACATTTCGCTACAGGCCCTCAAACCTTGGGCCGGCCCTGGGTACCTCTTCAAAGAACGTAGCATACCCACAAAATCTTCTTCAAGACTAGCCTTATCTTCAAATCTTGCAAGATTGACTTCCCACAAGAATCTCTTTCCTTCATTGTACTTGATCTTTTTATCATCACTCTCTTGAAAAGGAACAATCTCTTGCTCTTGAATGACACATTCTAACGTTGAAGATTCCTTGTCATCTTTAAATATCTACACTTGAACATTCTCATCTTTAACTCCATTGCCATCTTTAACAACAAAAGTTTGAAATTCTCCACAAAGAACTCCAGAGAAACCCTCGTCAATAATAACATCTATGTCTTTAAGATATCTCTCAAAGATTTGATCTTCCACAAAATTCTGGACTTTAGGTTTCAAAATCTTTAAATCCATCACGCTCTCCACAAGAAAACTTAAAATCCTCAACACAAGGAGCATCTCCGACCTCTTCTTCCAAGACAACATCTTCAGAATCAGAATTATGATCAACTATATAATAGTTCCTCTTTGTTAGCAGAATCGACAAATTCAACCTTTGATGATGATGAGCCAATTGTGCTAAACCTTGCAAATGCCCCATTCCATTCTCAATCACGACACAATCAGGCCTCTTGTCTCTTTCTAGTTTCTTTCTCGTTCGCAAGATCTTCTCGTAATCAGAAGGTAACCTACCTCGCATGTGCTGTTGCATCTTCCTCCATGTCTTGATCAATGAATTGTTCTCTCTACGTCTTTGGACAACAGTCTATCCCACCATATAGCTGCGGTACTCTTTAACCTTTTCGCCACCTTCTTCGCTTGTGTATCCTCAGGAACATCGTTCATGCTAAAGACCATATCAACTTCGATCTCACAATCCATAAACTCTTCCCTTACTCCATAGAATAAGAGAAAACTCTCAGAATATAATATAATGAATTCAATTCCTCGTGACTGCTACAAGAAGTGCTTAAATACTATTCTTAAACCCTAATCTAAATTTAAACTAATTAAAAATAGAAAGTATATATATAAATATTAAAAGGAATTTTTGAGGCTTTAAACGATCTTGGATGACCCGTATAGCATGGTGCTAACTACTATCTTGGATAACCTAGTTTAATAAACTTAATGATTTTAAGTTTCTATTGAGAACTCAGTTCATTTCAGTTAAGTGTAGTTCGATTCAGCGTTATATTTTATTTTTGAGTTTCATTTTTTCTACAATTAGGTAGAGATTGCCGAATTCTTGATGCTATACCCATTTGATTTGGTTGCAATATCAATTCGATTTCAAACAATGCAATGATTTATTTTTTCAATTTCTTTTTGTTCAATTTAGTTCAGTTCAATATATTTCAGCTCAATTTAGTTTATTAAACTAGGTTAAGTTTATTAAATTAGATTATGATCAAATACAGCTTCATTTAGTTATATTAATTCATTGGTACTTCTTCAATTCGGTTCAATTAAGTTCAGTTCAGTATGATTCAATCTAATAAGCTGGTCCAATTTAAGTTCAGTATTGATGAAATATGATACGATAAAAAATTTCTAATGTAATTATATCAATGCATATATACACTTTTTAGTTCAGCTCAATTAAGTTCGGTTTACTTCAATTCAACATACTTCAGTTTACTTAAATTTATTAAGCTATAAGTTTGGTGTAATTCAGCAACATAAAGTCTAGTTTTGTATACTTTAGCTCAATCTTGTTTGGTATCTAAGATCATTTTATTAAGTTTGGTTCTGATGAGGTATAATATCATACAATTTTGCTAATTTAGTTATATCAATGCAGTGATTTAATTTGTTTCTTCAATTCAGTGTTGTTCAGTTAAGTTCAACTCAATATACTTTAATGGCTTATTTTGTAATCAAAATTATGAATATAAACATATTATATATATATATATATCCAATTAAATGACTTATTCTTCAATTCAGTTCAATATTTTTTATTTTAATTCAGTTCAGTTCATGTCAATTCAACCATATTAAACATGCCCTTAGTAAGGATGCTTTGTTTTGAAGGGAATATGTTGATTAGGGATCATGGAACTTTTATATTTGGAATGTAGGTGTAACTTTTGCATTACTTTTAAAAAAAGCAGTAAAAGATTCATTTTATATTTATATAATATAATTATTGAACTAGCTACACTTTTACCCTTATATTTTATTTTAAATTTAGTTCATTTTTATTCAATTATATTCAACTTAGTTAAGTTTAGGTTTAAGCTAATTTTAATCAAAAATATTTCATCTCAGTATAATTTGTAGGTTCAGTCGAATTCAATTTAACTCAATTTCAAAATAAATCGTTGGTTGAATTATAAACCAAATACACGGTTAAATTTAGTTTGGCCCATCCTCTACTCTTCACAGTCCTCCGAATCTTGTAGAAGTTCTACATTATTTTTAGTAATTACTGTATATCATTTTCTAATCAATTATGAAAGGGTAAAATTTTCAATAATGCATGCAAGATATATATTGTGATTAGGGCAATTTATAATTACTGCTTAAGAAATAGGGCTTGTCTCTCTGACTTATCTGAAATTACGAATTGATTTAATATCAATTCAAATAAATTTGATTTAATGAAATCCTCGTTCTCAGCATTATGATTTCAATATTTGAGGTGCGGTACAAATTCAAAATTCTTCATCTTCTTCATCAAAATCGTTTGCCCCGTCCGTGTGCTACAAATGCTTCGAAAAAACTCACCAATTTTACAAATTCAACCCCTTTAATGTCAAACGTAATTATGGTTTTTTTCCCAAGTAAATTGGCCGAATAACTTTCAAACAGTTATTCAAATAAAAAAGGATTATTTTCATGTTTTTTTTTTTGTAAAATTTATTCAAAAAGTTATTGAATTTTATTATTTATAGGAGAAATAGTTACGATTAACCCTTTAGAAAAATCATAATACTCTTTAAAAAATTGTTGTTGTCAGGGAGAATGACAGAGGGATTCATTGAGGTACCGAATTTGGAACGAAATTAAAGTTTGAGTACGTATAAAAAGAAACAAAAATAGTTTAAGGTACATTAAATGAGAATCTTGCATAGTTTGAGTATGTAAAATGAGTCAAAAATAATGTATGTACCTCTAGATGAAATTTTTGTATAGTTTGAGTACATTTTTTGCAGTTCACTCTAAATTCTAAATTATATATTTACATTTTCCTGTTGATACATTGATAAAGAAGAGCTTTCTCTCCTGACTCGCAACTTTGGAAACTAGAGCTGCATCCAGATTTCTGTTCAAGCTGTGGTCTTGCATCCAGATTTCTTTCCCCGCCGGCTCATCGGAGTGACGGCGTGAAGGGCCATAGTCGTCGCCAGAATCCAACGGCACATCAATCAAGTTCTCAAGAAAATATCCATCGAGCGATGCATTAAGATTCAGCATCTTTTGATGTAAGAACAAAGTCAGAATACTCTCGAAATCTGCATATCAATAAGATCATATCCCTTCTGCTTATAGAAAGATGGCGAGCTTTAGCTGATATTATCAGCCTCGGGAGACATGCATGGTCAGTGACTGTGAAAATTAAAGCTCACTATATATATATATCTTTAGGCCGCAAAGAAGAAGCTACGGTTTCACGGGCTGGAAATTCTTTAACACTAGAATTTAATATTGAATCCTTCCTGCAACAAGAACATCCTCAGGCAGGCATGGACAAGCAAGTAAAATATAATTTAGTTCATTGCCAGACGGATGGAATTTAGTTCATATATATATATATATATATATATATTTTGCCAAACGTCAATATAAGGTCCTTGATTTGGCTATGGTTAACTTCATGCTATCGCATAGAAAAGATAGTATTAGTTCAAATTATATTAATAAATTTCTAAGCTTGGTATTGCATCTTTTGTATTAGACGGTTTTAATTTTTAGATAATATTAAAAGTTATTGCAAACAATTATAATGCTCTAAAGCGCGTGCATGAGCACGCGCTTGGTGTTAACTGCATGCATGCAATTATATCAGGTTATAAAAGCTCGTAGATCATGATCATCCTCGTAGGAAAATACTTGATGAAAAATATGACGAATTCCAATTTAATTTTGTGTTCTTGATCGATCTATTCATCTTATTATTCTTTAACATTAGCAGCCAAACTTCTAAATAGATGATCATTCATCGCATGTATTAATTTTAACAGAACACAATACACAGATCTAATCATAGATTCAAACAATTATATTATTTAAAACTATTTATTACAAGATATGAAAAATTGTAACATGAGTTTGGCATAAACATCAAGATTATTGAAAAGAATACTATTTTTCGATCAGAATATGTGAAAGTAGGTAAGGCTTCTCTGTGTACTATGGCGGAGGAGAATTTCTTGCTTCGCAGTTCTTTGTTTGAAGATCATCCACTTTACTTGATCCTGAGAAAAAAAAGCTTGATGAAAGATTTCATTCTAAAAGTCTGAGTATATATCTCTGTTTCTAGTTTTTGTGAGTGAATTCCATGGTCTGTCTTCACTATTTATAGGGATAATATTGTTATACTCAGGTGCACGTACATCTCACGCACGAATGAATTGCATGCATATATAATCTCACTGACTGCGGATGAATTCAAAATTATACTTTACGTGTTCTTCTTGATACATTGATATTTATGTTATTACTAGTGAACACCCGTGCTTTTGCACAAAAATTAATGTAATATTTTTGTTATTGTTTTTCCAGTTTCATTTAGATTTTTAATTAAATATTATTTTGCACGTTAATCTTTAGTCGCACGTTATTATTTTGAATAAATTAATGGTTAATTAAATTAATACTGTATGATTAGTATAGTTCAGCAAACTACAGGAATATGACTTTGAATACATCAATTGTTATTTTGATTTAGTATTTTAGTTTAGTTTAACAAAATATATTAAATTTTACATCTTTATACTATATACTTATTTTATTTGAATAACTTTGTAATATACTTCAAAAACTTTATTCTTCATAATTTTTGGAATAACATGTTATTTCGTGCATGTCAAATAACACTACCTTGATTATGTCAAACATTAATTTTAATTAAATATAAACATTACCAGAAATACAACTTCTTTAAAAGACTAACTTAATACTTGTTTGATTCAAAACACAGCAAAATCATTTTCGTTGAATAATATTGGGAAAAATCCAGAGAGATTTGAAAAAAAAAATTGTTAATTTTTGAACACAGGTTTGAAATGTTTAGCTTAGTGAGAAATTTTTTTTGTCTTTCAATACTATTCCATCAATCAATAATATTATTTCATTTACTATAAAATGAATTAGGATGTGACTAAAAAAGTAGAACTAATTAAGTTGGGATAGCAAAAAAAAATATATTTAAATAGTAGTAAATTAAATACGAAAAGATGATGAGAAAGGATTCATGTGTGAAAAGAATTTTTATTTTAGTCATTTTGGGTAAGTTTGGGAAAATTTTATGAAAGCGTTACGTGACAAAAGTGACCTTTTTTAATAGGTGTTAAGATAGAAGAATGGCTAAGTATATATTAATTTCACTACAAATGTGTATAGTTTCATTTAGATACATCATCATATAATAAAAATGTTTATAGTTTCATCTAGTTCTTGAAATTACGAGGACTGATAGTTATAGTTGTTTGGTGAATACTAGGGTTGTTCAAAAATACCTAACCCGAGCTACTACTCCACCTGTTGACCCGTCATAAAATAACCAAATACTTTTTAATATTTTAGGTACGGGTATCTGACCTATGAATTTTGCAAATTACTGGGGTTCGAATCCGGGTCGCATAAATGCTAATTTCCGGGTACCCGGAAACATGATATAGTGTGTATTTATTTAATTAATTATAATTTTAATTATAATTTTACCTTTTAATATTGACATATTTTAAAAATTAAATACTAATTAGATTCAAACTCTTTGGTTCCCAGTCCACCTCTACAATCTTTTAATCTTCTGCTTGATGCTGCTATTTTTTCAACACACAGACGCACAACCACATCAGACACATCACCGATATAAACCCGCTAACTTGCCTCCAATGACAATTATTTCATAATTTTATTGATATTTTCATTTTAATTAATATTTAATTAGTTTTGAACTTTTATACTGATAAATTTATTATTAAATAAATAATATATATAACACTTATTATAAGCAATAAAATAAATAGGGTATTCGATTACCTGAACCGCATAATTAAATATTTCGAGACGGGTCACGGACCCCATTTATAACTATCTGCATCTACGGATACACAATCATACAGATATTCAAAAGTACGGGTACACAGTTTTTGAACACCCCTACTGAATACAGTCTACTCCATTGGATTATGACCGACAAATATATCTAATTTCAATAATATTATTATTTGAGGTGCTTTTGTTAAGAGCATCATTTTAATATTGGGTGGATTAAATTTATTCTTATTTTCCATTTCTGTCAGTAATGAAGACATCGAATTTCCTCCATTCTTTATCACTTACCTAAAATCTAAATGTAAAAAGTAATTAAAAATGAGATATGAATATAAAATTTAATAATGTTGATATGAAAATTTAAAAGAAGAAAATTATAAAATAGTTGTGGGATTAGAAAACCAAATAGCCTCACCTTGAAATCAATTCATTTTTGTAATTTATATATATATATATTTTTACTAAATTATTTAATTAAGTTACCATAAAATTTACTTCTAATTGGGTGTGTTCTTTTTTTTTTCTTTATTCGTTGATTGAGTTTAACTTGATAACATAATCCTTCCTAGTTAAATAGTAATTCCTAAACTCTAATCAGAATTCTTGAATTAATCATCGACTCATTTGTCGTTATATTCTGAGATCGATTTTTCCAATCAAATTTTTTATCATTATGTCACTTAAATTTGAATGGCTGTTTTGTAATATAAGAGCATCACATTCATATATATTCTATGAATTAAAATTTGTTCTTATGTGCTCAATTTCATTTCAGTTTATTATTAAATTTAATCCCATCCATTGTAGTTACTAATTAAAATTAAAATTAGGAAAATCGAGATCATTAAATGTGTTAACTATTATTAGTTATATTGGAGGTTTAGTTATATACAACTAATAAAAGTTAATAAAATCAGTGTTTATGTAGTTAGATAAGAAATTGTGTTTAACGTAATGAAATACAGAGATAAAACAGATGGAATTTAGTTCATTGCCAACATCAATTTAAGTTCCTTATGGTATGGTTACATTCATGCTATTGGACAGAAAAGATATTAATGCAAAAAATATCATATTAATAAATTTCTAAGCCTGATATTGCATCTTTTGTATTAAACGCTTTTTGTTTTTAGATAATTAAAAGTTATTATAAACAACTGAAAGCTCTCACGCGCGTGCGCTTGTGCGCGTGGTGTTAACTGTTTGCACTTAAATAAACTCTTTAACGCATATGCGCCGCACGTTTCAAGCACATATTAATCCAAATCCGTTCATTACTAATGGTTAATGAGTCAAATGATTGGGTTTTAAAAAAATCAAATTCAAAATGTCTTTTTAACAAATTAATCAACGCCTGTAAGTATATATAGCTATAAAAAATTTTATAATTAATTGTTTGATCAATATTTAACAAAAATGAGTAGCAATATTTAAACTTAATTTCCAAAGCATTATCGTACAACAAACCTGTATTGCATTTTAGTATTCAAATGGATGAAATTTTTACAGCAACATATGCAGAATTTTATCCACCGATTATAAGCAGAGGTCGCCGGAAGAAGCAAAATTTAATTTTGAAATATTAAAAATGAAAAAATGAAGCAAAATTTTGAATGACTGCCATGTGGATGGTAACATGTGGTGAACATTGTCTCTTTTGTATTGATTTCAACGCCTTGTGCTATTATTTACTGTTAAATTAAATCCCTGTGTAGGTATGTCACCCTATGAACAACAATGATAAGTAAAAAATAATTTATTTCATTTTTAACACCAGACAATATTAATTTTTATGATTAAAGTAACACTCGTGCACAAATTATACGCACACGCACAATCCATATTTCCATACGCACACATAAAGCACGGACATATTGTCAATATATAACACAACAATTAATGAGATTTATATTTATGAGTAGGTGATGGATTAAGAGTTTAAAATATAACAACTAAATGCTGCTAATTATATTTAATGGTATAGATATTAACGAGTTCGCATCCTCTGCGCAGTATTCTCTATGCAATTCGTACGCAACACCATTTATGACGTAGTTTTGGCTATCTTTAAAGTAAGATAATATACCCACGTTTGATAATATTTTTACGGTGAAACTAAAAAAAATAACGTGTTAACCATGTTATTTACCTATTTTTATAGGCTAAATTACATTATTAGTTTAAAATTATTTTTTGAAAAGAAGAAATCACTTATTAATAATATGTTAAACACATATATTTAGATTCATATAATTTAAAATATATTATTCATAGTTTTGTAAATAAATAAAATTAAAATGTATATATCAGTTAAAAACAATTTTATTTTCATAAAAATTATAATGCAATAGATATATTAAATCCGGCTATAAAATTAAGCTATATACATGTTGTAAATGATAAACATTTTTTCTCATATGAAATAATTAAATCATGCTCGAGATTTATTCTACAAATTTGTTTATAAAACATCTTGTTTGAAATAAAATTCAATAACAATCGTATGTTGCATATACTTTATTTTTGTTTATTTTTTAAAAAATAATAATAACAAAATTAATTTAATGATGTAATTTATGTGGGAAATATAAAAAATACTAGATAACATAGAAATGAAATTGTTACACAAGTTACATTTAACCAATAAAACATTGAGTCGTAGACTCATAGTATATGAATAACAATTTATGTTTAACACATAGTCAAAACTACGTCGTAAATGATTTTTGCGTACATATTGCGTAGGGAGTTTTGCGCAGAGGATCCGAACTCGATATTTACAACCAAACTTGTTACCGAAAAGCGAAACAGTAGTAAATATTAGTAATTAAAATATTCATTATTATATTTTGATAAAGATGGTTTATATCCGGTTTTGGTCAATGGTGTAATATTAACAACTTTATGATGATGCCGGTCTTTCGTAACAGAAACGGTTCTTCCACATCATCAGCAAGCCTCCACAACTTTTCTTCCCAACAACAATGGGATGCGATTAGTCATAGTTTTTCTCTTCGTGTTTGAGTCGGCCAGTACACATACTCCCTCCATTCGACTAATAATATTTTAATTAATTATTATAAATTTTTGTTTCACTATTGATAGTTTTAATTATATTTATTAAATGATCCAATATTATATATTAAAAATACATATTACAGAGAATTCAAAACCATATCACTTGATTATATTAATATTCATGCAATACTCTAAACTAAAAGACAAACATGCTACGGTTAATAGTAAGATAAGACAATGTTACCCGAACGTATAGATTGGGGACCTGAACCGATATATTTTACAAACGTGTCTAATAAAGGATCCGCTGAAATTTGAATTGGTTATATGACGGTGAAAATCGATTGCAAAAGAATTTTAATAGATAAGGGAGAAATTTTAATATATAAGGGAGAAAATGAATTTAAATTTTATTAAAATGATGATTTTTTTAAAAATGGGACCTTATATTGGCCCATTTAGAAAATATATGGGTTTAAAGAATAATTTTTATAAAAGAAGATATACTAAATCTAAATTTGTTTCTAAAAAAATGGGGCCCTTTATTCTGGCCCATTTAGAAAATACAGGGGTTTAAAAAATAATATTTTAAAAAATATGTACTAAATCTGAATTTATTTTTTTAAAATGGAACCCTATTTTAACCATTATTTGGGGCCCTGAACTACAGGGCTTGCTTATTTCACTTATTGAGCCAATTCTGCATATAAGACACCCACAATTGACTTCTTGTTACCCTACGTGAATAGCTTGAGGGTCCACAAATCAGCCCTTGATAACTCTACATATATCTGCCATTAGCGAAAAGAATCTCCAGGCAACAACATGGAAAACAAGGTGATCAAAACTAGACAATAATCACATCAATAATCAGGTAATAAAGAAAGTTTAGAAGTATTCAAATACGTAAAGAAAGAATTTTGACATATGATGCCAGCCCACCGCCTTAAGAGAAATCAACAACCTCCATCTTATACTGTTTGAAATTATGGCTGATAGTGCATACTTGCATGAGCATATATGAGTTACAAGTTGGAGGGTAGATAAAGGCCCAAGTTCACCAAGGACTGGTCATCGGCTCATGGAAGGAGAACTCTTCCTCTAGAAGCTCAATTGAGGGTTGGCTTCAGGATAAATGATATTCCGGATGGTCCCAATACAGGGTGAAAGGTGGTTACAAACTTCGAATAGGTTACTCACCAGGGGCGGATCTTGGGGGCAAGAGGGGCCTGGCCTCCCCCAAGAAATTCCGGCAAGGTACCTATTATGTTGATTTTCGGTGAAGTGGTTTTCTGTGTTTTCCAACTACTTGTTTTCAGTTTGCAATACTACAGAGAAAAGAGAGAAAGGGACGATGAAGTTATATTATATGGTGGACGTAACAGCCAATTTGGGCCGTGGGAGTGTTAGTTGCCACTTATAAGAATAGTTTTCCATTTTAATAACAACACTAGTGTAATATCTGTGCCATATGGCACAAATTTTCACATCTTTCGATATTCATTTATTTTTCAAAAATAAAGGGTCGATAAAAAAGATTGGTTTTTGATAAAAGAAAGAAATGACTTCTTCAATATCCACATAAAATATATACAAACTATTATTTCCCTATCTTTAGTATCAAATATCCTGAATTTATTAAGTTTATTGATAACTCTAATCACTCCAAAAACCTAATTAATCTCATTAATTCATATATTACTATGCAATTGGTGACATCCAAGTAATAAATTAATTAAATTGCATAAAATAAATAAAAAGTCTTGAAATTAATCTCACTAAAATGAATTATGCTATAACATATGTAACGTTTCATTTGTATTGCTAAATTAATCAAATTAAGCTCGATTAATCACATTAAATAATAAGAAGAAAAAGAGCAATTTGAATAAATAAAACCATCTGATGTTCTTTAACAAAATATGAATAAAAAATCTAATTTCACAACCATCACCCCTAACATTGTAGGACTTAAAATTCTCTAGCCTCCGGAAATCACCTGAACATGTGAGTGCAGGCAGACAATAATACGATAATTAGAGGTATTATTATTTTTGAGCTTGGGTCATTTAAGTTACATATATTTCATACGTGAGGTAGGTTGTTTTTGTGTGCATGATAAAAAAAATGTATTCACTTAAAATAATTTTATTTGTGTAAATTATATTATTATGAACTTTGTAAAGATTAGTGGGTGTTATTAATTACCCCAATCTTCCTGCACCGTTCACAAATTAAGCAGCAGAATCAAAGGCAATCACAATCACTTAGAATGTTTTACATAAAAACCTCTATCTCCGAATATTCACAATCAAAGTAAATTTTCCAAGACCTTGAGGATTTCATAGTGATAATCTCCAAATTCCCGCAACTCAAAATCAAGGCCACCATAGATAACACTCGGACCAAGCATCTCAAACACACCTTCAAGATCGAAATCCAAACTCACATCCTTCAGGTTCCGATTCAGGCCGCTGCTAGGGCTAATCAGACCGTGATTTCACCATCACTAAGCTCAGCCTGGAGAATATGCTTTATTAAACTTCAAATAGTGTTAGATTCAGAATCTCAGATGATGTCCCAATACATAAACAAATCGTTCCTTCATCTTGTCCTAATCCTGCTAGTTCAAACAATTCCTAGTTTGACAAATTAGCAGAGAAAAACACATTAAAAACGACCATAAACCAATCATACAATTCCCAAAATTACCAATATCCTTACAAAAATGCTATTTTCCTTCTCCTTCACCCAATCCCACAAAATTCAAAAAATCAAAAAATGGAGTCTCTCAATTTTTACAAAGGCTATGGCAAAGTCAGCAACCCGGCTGAACAAAACCAGCGGACGCCAAAACGACTGCGTATTGTACTCGCTGTTCCATTCGCCGTCGGTTTAACCATCGTCGTCGTCGTGCTGATTGGAGCACTGAGCCGCGACACGGAGAAAGACGCCGGATCCACCACCACTGTCGCCGCCACGACAACCGACCCGACTGAGTCGTTGAAAACCATCTGCTCAGTGACTCAGCACCTTCACTCGTGCATCAACTCAATCTTTCCGCTCAACGACCCGACCCGGTCCACTTCTTCAGCCTCTCGCTCCCCGCCGCGCTGATCTCGCACTCCGGCGATCATAAATCGGAGGCGGAGCTGATGAACTCGCCGCCGCAGACAGTTGGCTACCACTTTCAGAAGTCCTTCTAAGCCCTACCCCCATTCCATCACGTTGGTACCACTTTGTTCAGTTTAAATACAAAAATTAGAGCAGGCGAACGGATAAATGAATTAATGGTATTGAAAACGGGATGGATGAATTAATCAATATTCAATACAATCAAAAGTCGAAACTGAGGAATAAAGCGCTAAAGGAAAATAATTTAAAGAATTAACACAGAGAATTGTAACAGGCGCAAGGCTGAAGGCTTTAAGTTCATGAAAAGGATGATGGTTATCAATTTCCATTAATATTTTACGTTTCTAATTAATCACTGTTGAAGATAAGGTATAAAATAATAATTAAATCAAATTATATAAATTGGGGAAAATTTGAAACATAGAAGCTGATGTGTCTGAAAAATAATTCTAAAATGTAAGAAATTGACACATAAGCCTAAAACATTTTTTTAAAGGAGAGTATATATTACATTTTTTTGAGGAATTGAAAACAACGTACTAATGAATAGCTTATTAATTATCAATTAATTTATTTGAAATTAAACATCACTTCATATTTAATTTAGGTAGATGTACTATAAATTTTAATAATAATCATATTTTATATTAATGTTGAAAACTATTTTATAAAAGATATTCTTTATTTTAACTAACATGTTTTTAGTTTTATTTCAAAATATGTTTTTAGTTTAATCTTCAATTTTTTTTTATTTTGATCTTCAATAAAGTCATGAACAATATTTTATTTTGAACACAAATTTTTAAGTTGGAAATTTTTATAGTTTGAAGACAAATTGGAAGACTATTATTGAAGACTATATCACTAGTGGAGGCACACCCTACCACTACAATGGAGCACGGCGGTTGCAAAAAACCACCGTGTATATTATTGTCCCGATATCGGAACATTGAGAGAATTCAAGTGGAACATTGAATTACGGCGCTAGCAAACTGAAACGCCGCATCGTAAACGGCGGAAACTGATATACGTCGAATCGCCAACGGCGGTTACAGAAGATCGCCGTTGTCAAATATGTTCCGTTAGCGTAACTTTGCAAAACAGCAGAAGTTCCGGATGAGGAAAGCTAAACTACAGCTGAACTACATTGCATGTGAACTTCCGGTTGATGAAACATGTTGGTATTTAGGTGCAGAGTTATGAAAAATAGTGTTGAGTATGTTCCGTTAGCTTAACTTTGCAAAATAAGCTAACGTTTGGTTGAGGAAAGCTCAACTACAGTTGAACTACATTGCATGTGAAGTTCCGGTTGAGGAAACATGTTAGTATTTAGGTGCAGAATTATTAAAAATGATGTATAGTATGTTCCGTTAGCGTAAGTTTGTAAAACAAAGTAACGTTCCAGATGAGGAAAGCGTAACAACATCTGAACTACATTGCATGTGAACTTCTAGTTGAAGAAACATGTTGGTATTTTGGTGCAGAATTATTAAATATAATGTATAATACATGTTCCGTAAGCCTAACGTTGATAAAAAAATAAAGTTCTGGTTGAAGAACACCAAACTACAGGTGAACTACGTTGCAAGTGAACTTCCGGTTGAGGAAACATGTTGGTTTTTATGATGGAGTAAGAACTAAATGATTCATGCATCTGTTCCAGAATCAGAAGCGGTTTGAAGTAGCGCTGTTCCGCAGGCTGGAACAATGAAGTTTTTGGAAGTTTATGACCATGTATGCTCCAGTAGTGGAAGCTGTGACAATGTCAGTTGGGCACTTAACATAATCACGTTCCGCTACTAGAAATTTAAAAATGTGTATAAATCTTAACCTCGAGTCAATGTTTTCTTTTGCTCGTTTTCGCCAATTAGTTTGCCGGCTGAATTTCCTTTTCTCTGTGGGTGTCAACCGGGTTTCCATCGACGCTGAGGTATGTGAAACTCATTTTACCATTTATTCATTTCATACCCATTAGACTTATCCGTATTATTGTGAAGATCAAATGATAATTTTGAAATTGTATGAAATATTGATTGGTTTTGCATTCTGTTTTACTAGAGTCATCTATATTGTGTGTAGGTACTATGAGTAGCGAGCGAGGTCAAATAGTAGATAGTGGGTTGACAATCTCGCGTGACTATCGTGATTTAATTGAAAAATTTATTGAATTTGCATTTGAGGGTGCAAGACAAAAAAATGTTGGTAGTGTAAGGTACCCTTGTAAGGATTGTAAGAGTAATGCATTTCATGAGGAAAAGAAAGTGCGGGAGCATTTGGTATGTAGAGGTTTTGATAAGAAATACACTGATTGGGTATTGCATGGTGAAAGTATAGGAAGCGTAAAAGTTGTTGATGATGTAGAATTTGGTGAGGAACGATTGGATTTTGAAGAAGGGTGGGATGAAATAGCTAAGGATGTTGCAGAGGCTTTTATAGGTAGGCCAGAGGTACTTCAAAGCATGTTAGATGACAAAGAGACTCCACTATACAAGGACTCAAAGCACACGGTTTTAAGCGCGACGTTACTATTGATGAATTTAAAGGCCAAGTATGGATATTCGGAGAAAGGAATGACGGAGTTGTTGTGTTTGTTGGTAGAAATGTTGCCGGAAGGAAATATGTTACCAAATAGTAGTTATAGCGCAAAGAAAACCCTGTGTCCAATGGGGTCGGAGTTAGAGAAGATACATGCATGTCCCAACGACTGTATGTTGTATAGAGGTGAAGATGATAAGGATTTGACGGAATGTAGGGTGTGTGGAGTTTCGAGGTACAAGCCTAAGACAATGGCTATAGATGTTGGCGCCGAGAATATTCACAGACCTAAGAAATCTACTCCCGCCAAGGTGTGTTGGTACTTACCCATTTTTGCTCGTATATGACGTTTGTTGGCAAACAAGGAAGACGCGAAAAAATTTGTCGTGGTATATTGATAGGAAGCGACCAAATGATGATGTTATTAGGCATACGTCTGATGGGGAACAATGGCGGAAATTTGATGATAAATATCCCGAGTTCAAAAATGACCCCCATCATTTGAGGCTTGGATTGTCTACAGACGGTATGAATCCTTTTGGGAATATGAGTAGCACACATATATAGTTTGTGGCCTGTAATGGTGGTCATATATAACCTTCCCTCTTGGTTGATGATGAAACGGAGGTACGTTTTATTATCATTAATGATTCAGGACCTAAACAGCTAGGGAATGATATAGATGTTTACCTAACCCCACTGATCGAAGATTTAAAGAAGTTGTGGTTTTCGGAAAATCGGATTCATGATGCATATCGGAATGAGTCTTTTCCGGTGAAGGGATTGTTATTTTGCACTATTAACAATTTTCCTGCACTAGGGAACCTAGGAGGGCACTCAGTGAAAGGACACTATGCATGCCCGGTATGCGAGGAGAATACTTATTTTGATCAGTTGGAGAATGGGAAGAAGACAGTTTACCAAGGTCATAGGAGATTCCTTAGTCGTAATCATCCTTGGAGGAAATGCAAGAAATTATTTAATGGGAAAGTTGAACATGGTGTTGCCCCCGAGCCCATCACTAGTCAAGCCATTTGGGATAAATTGAAATACATTGAAAATGACTTTGGGAAGAATAGGAAAAATAACCCTTCTGATAGTGGATGGAAAAAATGTTCTATATTTTTTAAACTACCATATTGGATGCATTTAGATGTCAGGCATTGTTTGGATGTGATGCACATTGAGAAGAACATCTGTGAGAGTTTGATTGGTACGTTGTTAAATACACCTGGGAAAAGCAAGGATGGGTTGAAAGCTAGATTGGACAACATAAAAATGGGTGTGAAAGATACATTAGGTCCCGTTGTGGAAGAAGGGAAGACTTTCTTGCCACCAGCATGCTATACAATGTCAAGCGCAGAGAAGAAGTCATTCCGCGACACCCTAAAGAGTGTAAAAGTTCCATCTAGGTATTCTTCGAACATTAGTGCATGTGTAAAAGAAGGTGAATTGAAGTTAGGAGGCTTGAAATCACATGACTGTCACAACTTGATGCAGGAATTGAACGTGATAGCTTTGAGAGGTACGTTGCCAAATCATGTTAGATCTTGCATAGCTCGTTTGTGCTATTTTTTCAAGTGCATTTTTCGTAAAGAGATAAGTCGAGGGAAGTTAGACGACTTGCAGGAAATGGTGGTTGATGTATTATGCAGGATGGAAATGTATTCCCCCCCCCCCTCGTTCTTTGATATCATGGTTCACTTGATAGTTCATCTGGTTCGCGAGGTTAAATTTTGTGGACCAGTGTTCCTACGCTGGATGTATCCATTTGAGAGGTATATGAAAATTTTCAAGTTGTTTGTGAAAAATCGATACCGGCCAGATGCAAGTATTGTGCATAGGTACATCGCAGAGGAATCAATTGAATTTTGTACTGCCTATCTTGGTCTCGTCGATTCAGTGGGGGTCCCTGATTCAAGGCATCAAGGTAAGATTGAAGGTAAACCCTCAAGAAACCGCAAGTTGTATAGGCCGTCACTTGAAGAGCTGAACTCAGCTCACTTGTACGTACTGCGTAACAATGACGATATGCATCCATATATTGATGTGCATGTACAAGAGATAGCAGTGCAGTTTCCTTGGAAGGAACCTAAAGATGTCGACTTAGAACATATTAGAACATTTGCTTCCTGGTTACAAAGGTATGTGATATGCGGAGGGCACAATCACATTGTGCAAAGTTTGGCAAGGAGACCCTATCCAACTGTGGCTTCTTATGGCGGTGTCACCCTGTACGCTGAAGTTTTGGGTGAGGTGGGGGCTCGTGACCAACATTTTGGTACCATAACCGACATATGGGAGTTGGATTATGTGGCAGTGAAGGCAGTTTGTCTTCAAATGTAATTGGGTTGACCTGAAACATGGTATAAAAAGGGAACCACTTGGACAAGTCCTAGTTGATCGTACGAAAAAGGGTTCTACAAATGATCAGTTCATCCTAGCAGATCAAGCAAGACAAGTTTTTTATGTCAAGGATCCAAACAGCAATAAGTGAGAGTTCGTTCTTGATGGGAAGCGTAGCTTTGTCGGTGATGAATTCGGAGGTAATGCGCATGTAGTAGAACGGTACGATGAGATTAGATGTCCACTTGATATAGTAAATGTTACTGAGAATGAACCTAGTTTGAAAGCTTTGATGTGCCGCATTGATCATGACGAAGGAATTTGGATCGACTCGACAGGAAAGTCCACTAGAAGGAATGGCAAGCAAGGGAGAAATGGGAAAAGGAAGGACAAGAATAGAAAGTGAGCATCTTGAAATGTAGTTTTTTATTTTGTTTGCTGTATTCAGTAGTATGTCTTGACATTTCAACATTAAGACAATTATTGCTTGTATTGTGTCGTCATGTGATTGTGAATTTTTATGAATGAACCTCAAAATTTCGTCATTGTAAAAAATGACCATTTTTCTCGAAAAGGGTTCCATCATAGGAACAACCATATCCGACATACGTGTCCCTTATTCCTAAATTGGAACAATACAACAACGACCAACTATGTTGTTTCCGATACCGTATCATAGTCATGGTAGATACTTTATTTAATGGCTCCTACGCTGATGTAAAACAGAACCAAAGACTGAATGCAAGCACGTGTTAGGAAGTTGTGATGTTTATATCTCCACATTTGGAAGATAATTATGGTAAAGTTTTTATCTAATTTATAGTGACTTTTAGAAGACAATCGCGGTCACCGAATTGACATCTGCTTCAGGAAGAACATAGCATTTCAAAGTGGTCAGTACCAATATAGATGTTACGCTGTCGAAACTTCTACTAATAACATAGGATGTACATTAGATTGAATAAAAAACCCTCCCTGAGTGAATACAGTCAACTCAGGGGTATAAGCCAAACACCATTTAATGGACAATACAGATATACGTCACGGGAACACATATATAAATCATACTTCACAACAAAAGATTGTATAAATTACAACAAAAAATAACATAAAAAGTGCCAAACATTCCAAGGAATTCAATAGTAAGCATGACAAAATGAGTTACGACAACAATCATTTATCGGAATCCTTTGCCATGTCGTTTGAGCTGAAGGTATTCGCGGATGGTGTTGAGCAGCTAGTGTCCTTTGCCATCTCAAAATCATTAGCCGCGGCAGATGGTTTTCGGAGCGCTGGAGACTCAAGGATGTAGTTCACAAGAGCCACATTCTCCCGGTGAATGTGGTAATTCTCGAGCCTGAGTTCATTTAGCTCGGTCTCCATGCTCTTCATAGCCTAACATGTGCTTCATCTTACCAACCAGAGCTGTATCTGAATGTATCGACAAGTAGCAAAGTAATTTGATCATTACATGATATACAAAAAGGAAGATTCATCGGATTAACATATTAAGAATTAAAAAAAGATGAATGCTTACCCTCTTCAGGTTCTTGGCTATCTCTAGTGTCCACCGAAGGCTTCCTAATCCACTTGCCATCATGCACTATCATCTTCCTATGCTGGAAAAACAGTCTGCTGTAGTACTTCCAGAGCTTTTCCTCGTTCACGAAAGTGTAGTTTAGCTTGGCCTTCAAAATCCTTGTGATCAGATTGCCATAAGGAAGCTTCTTCTTATCTCAGTTGTACTCGCGAATGAACAGCATGTGCATGCAAATAGTGTAGCCAGGATTGATCTTGCGATCGGTCACAATGTAGTAGAACAACACTATCAGCGCAATAGTTGGTTCAGCAACATGGCCCGTGGTTGGTATGATACTCCTACCTACAAACTCAAACAGGATCCTGTCTTCAAGAGACAAGTGGTCTAGTCGGTAGGTATCGGGATGACCTAAATGTACCCCATCTCTTTTAAAGAATCTCTCAGAAAGTGGTAACGGGTTGAGTAGGGGAGGTTCAGCATGAATAGGCCAAGCACCACTATGGTAAATGTTCAAGGGACTATCTGGCGTGTTGGGGTAGCAATCATAAACACTAGCCTACGTACTGGTTTATTTTCCAGGGATCTACTGTGATTTTTCTACCATTCACTAGAGTTGTGAAGGAACATTCCTCTACCTTTTCAATGTTAGCATAAAACTCACATGTCTCTTCAAAGTACGCAGGCTCATTCATACTAAGTAAGTTAGAACAACCCTGAAACTCTAACTTGGCAATAATAGGGGCCAAAGCAAACAAAATAACCTCATCCTTATCTAAGGCATAGACAGAGACCAACTTACCCTCAATGGTTAAGTCCTTGTACTCTTCCTGAGCATCAACGGAAACACAACGTCGAACTGGTGCTCACCTACGCTCGGCGCCTCCTGCTCCCCCGCCGCGGCTACCACCAGATCCTCCACCATGGGCCCCTCCTATGCCACCGCCCTGACTCCCTCTTCCACCCCGGCTCCCTCTTCTGCCACGACCACCGATCCCCTTTCCTCCACTGGTCTCACCTTGGCCATCACCGATGTCATGCCCATCGCCACGACCTCCGCCACCACCATGACCGGCACCATCACCATTACCGGCGTTGTCGCTCACATGGCCATCACCATCCTCACGACCGCCTCCGTTGCTCCCACCTTCAACATCACCTCTTCCACCGCCACCACGACCGCCGGTGATGACACCACCACGAGACCCACCACGAAACCTAGCCATTCTGCAATTTGGGATCGCCGGAGGGAAGATTGGTATTTTCAAATTTTTGTAGATCTACTCTGATTGCAAATTATGACTTTTAGGATTTTTATTTCACAGAAATTTGGCTTTTATAATGGTACTCCGTAGATTCCATAATCGGAACCATACATAATCATGTAACTTAGATTCTGTAATCGGAACCATACAAACATATATGCATACATACATGCTAAGTTGTTACTTTGTATTTTTTAAATATGTGCTTAAATAGATTAATGTTTTTTTTTACATCAAAATTTTAATAAATCAAAATGTGTGTATGATTTTTGCTTACCACATTTAGTTATTTTCTTCGCTTGTTGCATTTTGTATCAAATTTTTGATAAAAAACAAGTATCGTTTAGTTTCGTGTGGGGGTAATATGATCCTTATTATGTACTGATTTATATGCGAAAATGTGAATACATGCAGCACATGCACATACTTAACAAGTATCGAAAAAACATTTACTCAGAAGATACTATGTTTTACGTCCAAGTGCATCCTAGCCACAGAACTACCTTACAAAGACTCGATTACTAATAAAAAACAACCACCTACGAGCATCACATACGAACTGACATCTACTTCTTATATGATCTATTTTAAAATAATAGCCGGTAAGTGCGGGGGAAAAAGCATGTACTATGTAGTATAAGGTACAAAATAACGGTCACTAAATGATGACGATAAGTACCTAATGCAACAGTACAAAAGTATTATCCTATTATGAGAATTGGCCTCATAGTTCATATAGCATTTAGAGATAGGTTCTGTGACTCTGATTCGGCAGTACCTGGGGTGCCAAATTAATGAAGCCAAAAGGTCTCTTTCCTCCCTAAAACTAAATTCATTATATCATTGTAAAGAAGTTGGACTATATTGTGAAGTTGAGAAAACTTATTTTACAACTGGTTTGAACTTAAAAATCATGTGTGAGCAAACTCAATTTACAACAAGTGATAGCAAGAACCAAATCATCCTCATTTGGAGGATATTGGTTCAAATTAAGGAAAAGATGGTTCAATTCTTGAAATGGAAGAATCTGATATGAGCAGGAAGGGTACCATGAATTCCAAAGAGAGTTTGGTGATTATGAAAAAGAAAATGCAATCTGAAGTAGAAATGATAAAAAAAAAGAACTGTGCTTTTCCCCAAGAACGAAAAGAAAGAAAGGAATTAGAGATTGCAGAAAAGAGTTGGTTCTTGGCTACCATAAATTCCTTGATAAACCAATGAGAGTCTGTCCTAAACTGCATCATGATTTTCAAATTTCATGCTAAGAGATTACAACTCTATAGTAAGGACTATAAGAAATTCATTGACATGCATAAGTTTGAGTGAACTTAAAGTTACAAAGCTCATTCATCATCAATCATAGAACAACATCCATCATAAAGGTTTAAGTCTTACAAACAAACACATAAAACCAAGCGGGAATGAATATACAACTTTTGACTCAGAAAAACAGATCGGTGAGATAAGATACTTACATGGATATCCAACTTATTACAATCACATAAAACCAAGTAGGAATGAATATCCAACTTATCCTCAAAGACCACACATATCCATAAAAACCCAAGCTTTTTGTCAAGCAAGACAACTGAAATAAGGAATAGAAACCGACGGGTGCGGAATTCGGGTTCATGATATTCCACTTCCTTTCCCGGTAACGACGTCGACAGGTAAGGCTCGTCGAAATAGGTTTCAACTTCCACGATAGCGAGTATAATTTCCAAGCTCACATAAACATGTATAAAGTAGATCACAAGCACGGTCGTATATATTCCCTGTAGTCACACACTTTTAAACACAATATGAGCCACTGTTTGATCCTGTAATTTCAAATCGATGCTTTCTATTTCTGATTCTGATGTGTTTTTCTTTTAAATGGAGGCTTGCAAGGTAGAGAAATTGGGAGAAGTTAGAGTTGACCGGAATTCAATAACAGGGCTGTGGCCGGTGGCGATGAGGAGGAGTTTGAAGTTTTAGAGTCTTAAGGGGAAAAAGGATTGAGGACGACTGAAAAGAAGAATAGGATGTAGAGTAAAAGGTGCAGTAAATATTTAATATTTAATTAACAAAGGGTAGTTTAGGAAATAGACCGTAATTTTGCTCTGGAAACTAATAATAGCTCTGTCATTAACAGCTCCCATTACACAATATTCCCTAAAACCCTTCCTATTTTGATAAACAAATCCAGAATATATTTTCCTTACCCACTTCCAATCTGAACCAGAGGTCCATCAATAACAAATTCGACTCTAAAATCATGGATGCCCATATCTTTTTTTTTCTTCTCGTCTAAAAAGAAAACCTCTCATATCTACCCTTACGAACTCGCCCCATGGATTATATATAATACTTAGACATCGCTTCGTGCAAATCATAAGACTTAAACACAGTAAGAATATCCCTCACTTCCACCTCATCTTCTTTAAGGATTGAGGTCCACTGTAGATAGTTCATCAGGAAATTAAATTTTAAATGATCTTAGACACCGGAAAAAATAAAACATTAAATGGTTTACGGACCATATAACAATAGATTGACTTTGATCAACTGTCCTGTTGTAGGCCTTATTTGCAGTTACTTTATCTTTCAAATCAAATTTTGGGGCGACATGAATGTCATAATTTCCTCTAGCTTCCATCCTAGCATGTGCTTGCTCGGAATTCACTGCCTTGGCCCGCGCCCCTTGGCCCGTGCTTGCTCGGAATTCATTGCTTTGGTTGGTGCCCCTTCAATTTTTGCTGGATCAATTCTGTGTAATTAGGAGATGGGTTTTTTCTCTCTGGTTGCGAAATTTAGTAGGGTAAAGCATGCTGCCAGTACTTCTAGGTTGTTCAGTGATCATAACCATCATAAACAAATTTTATTCATCTCGGCTGGACACCACCAAGATCGTGTGAAAAGATTTGATGGTTATGTGAAGAAATATACTCTACACCATTTGAAGAGGAAGAAAGTTCCAAGGTATCTGGATAGACAACTAAGTGGTAAAAATGGTAAAAAGGTGGCTGATCACATTAGAGGGGATATGAGAAGGGCCTGATCAGTATCCAACGGAAAACGAATGTATGCAGTTTCCAACTGGGGTACTAATTTTAGGATAGGAGGGTTTAGGTGTTCCGTAGGGTTAGGAATAGAAGTTCACAATTTCTAAAGGGCCATAGATGGGCCTGGACCTGGATGGATTTAAAATTTTCCCAAATCAGTCTAGCCCAAGAAAAAATTCATAAATTATAAATTGTTCAGGAAAATATCCACACAAATGCTCAGGAAAACAACCACAAAGTGGCCAGCTATAAATTTCATTCTCTAAAACTTATAGATTTAATTCTTTGGACTTGGTTGGATCATTATACCACCATCTAAATACAAGTTGAATTTCAAATTTCGGGAACAAAAAATCCTAGAATCGTTTTTTTGTTTAGAAGATTTTAGAATCGAAAATTCTAAGGCATATTTATATATGGAGATATGTATGGATGTATGGAGAAATGTATGGATAGGTATGTGTGGAGATGTGAGGAGATCGAGTTACGTGTGAAGGGATATTTGTGGAGAGAGAATAAGGCTTTTAGCTTGATCTGTTTTCACACATTTTCCTCTAAAACATATGAAATAACAAAAAGTTATATTGGCTCAGCTCTTTATTGAACAAAAGCAACAGTTTAATCCATGAAAAGAAGCTTCCCAGAACCATTTTCCTTAACCATAACCATAAATCTAATTTTAGTCTCACTATTTATGTTAGGATTTTGTCACAAGGCGCCAAATGGTGTTGTGGAAGCAAGTGATTTGTAGTAAAAGTAAACACCTCACACCTGCACCTCTACTAGGAGGAAACTTCTCCTTTACCTCCTTCAACCCATTCATGTAAATGCTATGGCAGAATTGACCAACAACAAACCCCACCAATTATAAAACTTGGTATTATCCGTAACACATAGGAAATTAAGGAGACCTAGATCAAGTTTGGTTCAAAACTTAGGGGCAATCAACATTTTTCATCGCATATATTACAAAGAAACTCTTGAAATCATCCCCGCCTTGACCTAATCGGGTATAATCAGCCTCTTAACAAGTTGTGCAGACTTGCAGGGGTATTGAAAATGGGGGCTCCTCCCCCACTACTGTACAATGTGGCTACAACAGCACCGATCCAAGGTGAGTACATGTCTATCTCCATAATATTAATGGAGCACGTGTCTTGCACGTGTGCACATACATCTCACGCACGCACGAATGAAACATGCCTGCATGCATATATAAACTCACATATACTCCGTATGAAATGTGATAAAAACTTTTTCTAATAAATTTCTAAATAATATCTTTACGTTTTCCTCTTGATACATTGATAAAAGAGTTTTTTCTCCTGACTCGCAACTTTGGAAACTAGAGCTGCATCCAGATTTCTGTTCAAGCTGTGGTTTTTCAGCTTCTTTCCCTGCAGGCTCATCGGAATGACGGCGTGAAGGGCCATATTGAGCTACATAGTCGTCGCCAGAATCCAGCGGCACATCAAGAAAATCTCCCTCGAGCGATGCATTAAGATCAGCATCTTTTGCTGTAAGAACAAAGTCAAAATCCTCTCTAAATTTGCATATCAATAAGATCATATCCCTTCTGCTTATAGAAAGCTGAAAAGTGACCTCTTGCTGTGGCGAGCTTTAGCTGATCATAATCGGCCTCGGGAGACATGGCCAGTGACGGTAAAAAGCTCACCATATCTTTAGGCTGCAAAGAAGAAGCTAGGGTTGCACGGGCTGAAAATTCTTTAACACTAGAATTTATCGAATGTTCCTGCAACTTGATCTTTGCAAGAACATCCTCAGGGAGGCATGAACAAGCAAGTCCAGTTTCAACCTAATGCAATATAGATGGAATTTAGTTATTCAATATTGCCTAACGTACGTCAATATATAAGGTCGTTTTGGCTATGGTTAAGTTCATGCTATCGCATAGAAAAGATAATATTAGTTCAAATTAAATTAATAAATTCCTAAGCTTGGTATTGCATCTTTTGTATTAAACGGGTTTTATTTTTAGATAATAATAAAAGTTATTGTAAACAATTAAAATGCTCTAACGCGCGTGCGCATGCACGCGCTTGGTGTTAACTGCATGCATGCAATTGTATCAGGTTATAATGGCTCGTAGATCATGATCATCCTCATAGGAAAATACATTATGAAAAATACAACGAATTTCAATTTAATTTTAGTGTTCTTGATTGATTTATTCATCTTATTAGTCTTCAACCAGCCAGACTTTTAAATAGATGATCTTTCATAGCAGGATCAGAATATATGAAAGTAATTAGCCTTCTCTGTACTGAGAAGGAGGAGCATTTCTTGCTTCGCGGTTCTTTGTTTGAAAATCATCCACTTTACTGGACCCTGAGAAAAAAAAGCTTGATGAAAGGTTTCATCGTAAAAGTCTGAGTATGTATCTCTGTTTTTGATTTTTGTGAGTGAATTCTCTATCTTCATTATTTATAGGGATATATTGTTATACTCAGGTGCACGTACTCGAACAATTTTGCATGTCTGCCATGTGGATTGTAAGAACTAAGATGTGGTGAATTATTGGTTTCAACGCCTAATGTTATAAATGTTGACTGTCAAATTAAATCCCCTGTGTAGGTATGTCACCCTATATATATATGGGGAGCCCTATTTGCAGAAAGCCGCGCACCACCGCCTGGAGATCCCAATCCTGGGCCATATCCATTTCTCCCACCGATGGAAGAGACAAACAAGGCGCCGATAATACGATTGAGTGAGCAATTCCTTATGATGATTTTCATCCCGCCCATTGATGATGTTGATGATGGCGTTTGGCAGCCTGGATTGTGCCCTCAGCGCGGCTGGGGGTTTGATAACTTGAGTCCCCTCTTCCTGACGTTCTTCGGCAGTGGCGAATTCCGACGAGGGTTCCGATCTCATTTGTATGCAAATTCCGACGAGGGTTTGATATCTCGCATGACCTAGGTCATGATCACAGTTCAGGCGAGGGTCACGCCGGAGAGGACCATCAGGGTGACCGCCAAGTTCACGGCGGTCGTCGATGAACTGGGTCGGGTCAGCAGCCGGATCGGGTCGGCGTATTGGATTGGGTTGGTGGCGGCGTTCCGGTGGCGGCGGCGGACTGTGTGCAAGATTGGTGGCGCTGCCAAGGTTTTGATGCAAGATGAAATTAAGTGGAACAAGTGAGTCAAAATTAAAGAAAATGTACTATTATTTGTTGAGGGTAATTTTGGATTTTTGTTGAATTTGGGCTCTGCAAATAGGGAATGTGGTTCTGCAAATAGGGCCTGTGATATATATATATGGACAACAATGATAAGTCAAAAATATTTTATTTCATTTTTACACTGGACAATATTAATATTTATAATTAGAGTACGTTGATAATCGTGCACAAATTATACGCACGCATAAAGCACGCACGTATTTTTAATATATCACACACCAATTAATGAGATTTATATTTATAAGTAGATGATAGATTAAGAGTTTAAAATATAAGAACTAGATGCTGCTAATTAGTTATATTTAAAGGTATAGATATATATATTGGTCATTGTTATATGCAGTCAAATATTTAATTATGCCGTCCATATTTATTCATGAAGTGTCATAAATACCCTGAGTATTTATTTATTTATTTTTTCAAACTCTGTTGTTCATAACTTGCTTTTCAGCATCAGAAAGATAGCCATAAATATTCATGATACAGAAGAGCTTAAAGCCAAAGGGGTTTTATGCAACCACCAGTTCAAGACACAAGTTCTGAAAAAACAAGAAGCACCAAAAAATCAGATAATTTAGGACTAATTGCTAGAAGGGTATTGCCAGGCCTGCTCCCGAATCATTCTTTTGAATTCATTTCGATCCTGCTTATACAGCTGTGCACAATGAATTTGAGCAGCACTGGCAGGGTTGGGGTCATCAAGCATGTCCTGGATGCCGATAAGAATTTGCTTCACTGAGATCGCAAATTCTTACTGAGAATTCTCAGTGAATTTGCATATATCACTGAGAATGGACAGACAGATGTCTCCTTCACGCTAGACGTTCATGTGGAAGAAGCCACGAGGGAGCATGCACTTGGGAGCCTCCTTCCCCAGTCAGTCCCGGGGGATGATACATTTCCACACCATCATATTCACATTCCCATCTGCAGCAGTCTCAGGCTTTGCCACAAAGACCATATGAAGGTGATTTTTGCGTTCCTCTAAAATGAAATAAATGTCGTGCAATTAGTTCAGCAATCTATTCTAAGTAGTTGTCGACACAAATATTTACATAACGACAAATGAATTTACTGAAAAGCATGTAAAATTTTACAAAAGTTTGCCCACACAACATGAAGAGTCCTGTTAAGAATGAATACGGTGGAATGTTATATGATTGTATTGATATGAGGGTACAACCTTTATAGGTAGAGTACAAAGATAAACTAAGTAGGTATATCTATACACACTAATACACAGTCATAATCCTGCTAGACAAACAACTGTAACTTCCTAATTTATGTACAATAGAATATTATCAAATCATAACAAAATATCCTAATACTCCTCCTCAAGTTGGAGCCTGAAGATCCAGAACGCCCAACTTGCCAAGTAATTGTTGAAACTGATGTTTGCCAAGAGTTTTAGTGAAGATGTCTGCAGGCTGGTCCAGAGTACGAATATGATAAATAGCAACAGTGCCTGATTGAACTAGGTCGCGAACAAAGTGACAATCCACTTCAATATGTTTTGTCCTCTCATGAAACACTGGATTCTCTGCAATGTGAATTGCAGCTTGACTATCACAGAAAAGTCGCATAGAAGCAGAATGTGGAACTCCTAAACATGACATAAAAGACTTGAGCCATATAAGTTCACAACAAACAGCAGCCATTGCCCGGTACTCCGCTTCAGCAGATGAACGAGAAACAGTCGGTTGTTTCTTCATTTTCCAAGAAACTGGTGAATCACCAAGCATAACAAAATATCCAGACAATGAACGACGAGTAAGCGGACAAGCTGCCCAATCCGAATCAAAATAAGCTGTCAATTGTAGAGAACTACGAGTAGACAGAAACAAACCCTGTCCAGGATGACTCTTCAGGTAATGCAGACCACGAACAGCAGCCTGCCAGTGAGGAACACACGGCGCCTTCATAAACAGAGCCAGGGTATGAACAGCATAACTAATCTCAGGACGAGTTATGGTTAGGTAAATCAAACGACCAACAAGACGTTGATACTGCTCAGGAATTTCATACAACGGACCTTCAACACGTGCCAAGTCATGATATTGCTCCATCGGAAAATCAGTAGGTTTGGAAGCTAATAATCCCGTGTCGGAAAGAATATCGAGTGCATACTTCCGCTGGGATAAGAACATACCTTCAGTGCTCCTAGCAATCTCGATCCCAAGAAAATACTTCAAAGGACCAAGATCATTCATATGAAAACAAGAGCTCAAATAAGTCTTGAACTCGGTCAACAAGGTCTTCGAGCTTCCAGCAATGATCAGATCATCCACATAAACAGTAATGTAAGAGCCCCACGGACATACGTAAAAAGAGAGTAATCAGCCTTACTCTGAACAAATCCAAAAACTCGCAAAGCCGAAGCCAACTTAGAAAACCAATTCTGAGGAGCTTGCCTCAAACCGTACAATGACTTTTGAAGCTTACAAACAATACCAGAAGGAACAGGATATCCCTGGGGTGGACGCATATAAACCTCCTCAAGATCACCGTGGAGAAAAGCATAATGAACGTCCATCTGATGTACTTCCCAACCCTTAACAACAGCAACAGAGAGAAACAATCGAACAGAAGCCATTTTGGCAACTGGTGCAAATGTCTCAGTGAAGTCCTCACCCTCAATCTGACGATTACCAAGCGCAACCAGCCTAGCTTTGTATCGTTCAATGGAGCCATCAGATTTATACTTGGTTCTAAAAACCCATTTCGAACCAATAGCCTTCTTGCACGGAGGAAGGGGCGAGAGAGTCCAAGTACCATTACGTGCAAGAGCACCAAGTTCCTCACCCATAGCAGTCCGCCAATGAGCATGCTTAGAAGCCTCTGAATACGTTGTAGGATATGTACTAGATGTTACGGCACACAAAAGTCTAGTATACAAAGCAGAAAATTTATTACAATTAACATAATCAGTAATAGGGTATGGAATACCAGAAGACGGTGATGACGGTGAAGTGGAAGAAGTAGTAGTGGGGGGTTTATTAGCAGCAGTGACAGAACAAACAAAATCATTCAGGTATCCCGGTCGTTTCCTTTCTCGTGTGCTGAACCGAACAGGACCAGTAGGGTTGGTAGTGGGGTCTGGAGATGATGAATCGGTAGATGCCTGTAGGGGCGACATGCTAGTAGGTTGATGAGTAGGTTGTCGTGATGAATCATTCACAGTAGGAGGCTCGGGAGGAAGCATCACAACTGGAACTGCAGGTAGCGTAACTGGTGGATCATCATAAAAGGCAGGGGGTGGAGTTGTAGGGGATGCATCAGTCAAAGATGAAGGAGTTGGCTCAGCAAACGGAAACTGGTCTTCGTAGAACACAACATCTCTACTATCAAAGAATGTATCTGTTTCCAAGTCGTACAAGTGGTATCCTTTCTTCCCAGAAGCATATCCTAAAAAGACACATCGACGACTTCTTGGTGCAAACTTATCTCGAATTCGTGGAACTTGAGAGGCAAAGCAGAGACATCCAAACACACAGAGAGACTTGAAATCAGGAACACTACCATGTAGTAACTCAAAGGGTGTACGACCATCAAGAAGTAGTGTTAGTGTGCGGTTTATCAAATAAGCGGCTGTAACAACACTTTCACCCCAAAACTTGATCGGTAAATCAGCTTGAAACAAAAGAGCATGTGCAACATTCAACAGGTGTCTATGCTTGCGCTCCACTCGTCCATTCTGTTGTGGTGTGTCAACGCAGGAAGTCTCAAATAGCATACCAGATTCAGCAAAGTAGGACCGGCAGAGGTAAAAACTCAGTTCCATTATCAGATCGAACACGACGAACATATCATTAAACTGGGTACTTACTAGAGCACAAAAATGTTTAAACCTAAAAGCCACTTCGGATTTCGCAGCAAGCAAGTGAACCCAAACAACTCTAGAATAATCATCGACGATGGTTAAAAAATAATAAGCACCACTAGTAGAAGGAAAGCTATAAGGCCCCCAAACATCACAGTGTATCAATTCAAAACATTCACGAGCTCTTGAAGAACTCACAGGAAAACTATGTCTGGTCTGCTTTGCTCTATGACAAACAGTACAGGGAGCACTCACTTTATTATTACCAGAAGGAAAGAGAGAAGACAAAACCGTGGAGGATGGATGTCCAAAACGTTGATGCCAAAGTTCAGAAGTAGCAGACACAGCAGCGGCGTGATTTGGCTCCAATGGTGATGCACGGATACTATAAGTCATAATTGATTGATCCCCACCATCCAATATGCGAAACCAATAAACCCCACCATACTGCTCTCCTACACCAATCACTGTCCTCGAACTGATTTTCTGTATTATGCAAAAATCTTCTGTGAGCAAAGCAAGACATTTTAATGAACCAAGCAATCTAGAACAAGATAATAAATTACAACGTAATTCAGGTATATAAAGTACATGGGGAAGCTGAACTCCACCAAAAATGAGAGTTCCATATTCAATAGCAGAAGAAATCGTTCCATCAGGTAAGGCAACATCAACAGTACTATCAACAGTAACTATATCAGATAGAGCACCCTTAACACCAGTCATGTGATAGGAAGCTCCCGAATCAAGTATCCAAGGTAAAACAATCTTACCAGACATATTGGCAGAAGAAGTATTCAGTTTAGTAAAAAGAGTCAAGGCCATACTCCATTGTTCATCAGTTAAACAACCACCAACGGATGATCGATCAAAACCAGATGGAATAGCGGATGAAGCGAATCTGGGCGGTGGCGGAACAATTGATGGAGCAGTGGCTGAAGCAGCAAATGGCGTCCCTGGAGGCAGTCTTCGAAGCATAGCAGAAGGTGGAAGTTGGGCTTCCCGAGAACCATGCTATACAGCATTCATCATCATCCTTTTTTTTTGCCAACGGCGCGTGGCCTCACGCGCACAAAAGTAGGGAGTCGAGAATCAACAAGCGCGTACCAGCACGCGCTTGGGTAGTCGCCGAAGATGGAAAGGCAGCGCATGGTAACACGCGCGAGTATTAACAAAGGCGCGTGAAAACACGCGTCTTTCAAGCGCGTCTGAGCGCAGTCTGACAAAAGCTGGAGCGACGGTCGGTGTGCAGGTGATATCAATCGATTGATCACCGCAAACCAAAGTTGACGGGAGGCGGTACCTACAACTGGCGGCGGCAGCAGTCAACAACCAAACCAAAAGTGAATACAAAGGCAGTAGATTATTAGGGTTTATGAAATATTATAAAATCAAGAATATAGGTCAAGGAAAACAATATGATACCATGTTAAGAATGAATATGGTAGAATGTTATATGATTGTATTGATACGAGGGTACAACCTTTATAAGTAGAGTACAAAGATAAACTAAGTAGGTATATCTATACACACTAATACACAGTCATAATCCTGCTAGACAAACAGCTGTAACTTCCTAATTTACGTACAATAGATTATTATCAAATCATAACAAAATATCCTAATAAGAAGACTCAGCATAATGAAGTTGGCTATTTTGTAGAAATCATCATGTATAAACATACAGATGTTTAAACACTGGTTCCAACTGAATCAGAAACCGAGTAAGAATGTTGGAGGTGAAGTACAACTCGTATACAATCAAAGAAGATATTCGATCAAATCAAGATGATATGTGAAGATTGATTTTATGCTGATTTGATTAGCTAGAGAATATATATTATAGAGTTGTATCTTAGTCAGGTTTAGTTTTAAATAAGGAAAGAATATATTTCTTATCCTATAGCTATAGAAGTAGAATATAGCTAGAAGACTAAGTGTAGCTGTGATGAGCTGGACGAGCAGATAAGCCTTGCCGTGATTGAAGGACCGAGAAGGCCAACACGGAGGCACAACATTGGACTATAAATATTTACAGAGCAGCTGCAACAACAAATATCCATCTTACAAGAAAGTATTCTGCAGATCAGAATAGCTTTATAGTTGGAGCAGCATGTTGGAGGGAGTCCAATAGGCCTTAGCCATCGCCAGGAGTCTGAAATCAACAAGACATAATACTTCGGGAGAAGTGGTCAAGACAAGCAACGAGGAGTTGCTGACCGGCAGTGAGTCGAACTCACAAATCCATAAGGAAAATATAAGTCCTAGATAGTTAATTGTTTGGAGAACATTTTAACTGATCTTGGTTATTTTAGTGGATGATTTTTAGACTGGGCAAGGCTCCGCAGACGTAGGTGTTTATCACCGAACTGCGTAAACAATTCTTGTGTTCTTTCTTTCAGTGTTTAAACTCTTTCTTATGTTTAAACATACGTGCTAGAGTAGAAAGATTAGTTAAGAACTTTGTGAAACTGATCGATAGTAAATTTCATTTGGTATCAGAGCTAGTCCACTGAGTTGTGCCTTTAACAAGGCTAGTGGAGATCCCTATCGATCAAGGCGAACCAGGAGAAGGATGGTTCATTATGTACACGCGCACCCATGCTGGATAAGAACAACTATGGTTATTGGAAGGAAAGGATGAGGCATTACATTGATGCTCTAGATGAGGAAGCATTGAATGATGAGTACTGGATTTCAGCCATGCAAGAGGAACTGGAGAAGTTCACTAGGAGCGACGTATGGTATCTTGTTCCACGACCTCCAGGATTCAATGTCATTGGCACTAAGTGGATCTTCAAGAACAAGTCTGATGGAGATGGCAATATCACCAGAAACAAAGCCAGACTTGTAGCCCAAGGATATACTCAAGTTGAAGGTGTTGACTTTGATGCAACCTTTGCTCCAGTTGCAAGGTTAGAATCTGTCTGTTTCTTACTTTCTATGTCGTGTATTATGAAGTTTAAGTTGTTTCAGATGGATGTCAAGAGTGCATTCTTGAATGGCATTGTCAATGAAGAGGTGTATGTTGAGCAACCCAAGGGTTTTGAAGATCCTTATCTCCCTGATCACGTTTACAGACTAAAAAAGGCGTTATATGGTCTTAAGCAAGCACCCAGGGCTTGGTATGAGCGTCTCACCCAATTTCTTTTGCAGAAAGGCTATCGATGAGGGGGAGTAGACCGAACGCTCTTTGTGTTTAAACATGATAAACATATTCTGCTTGCTCAAATTTATTTAGATGATATTGTTTTTGGGTCAACATCTCAAAAGTTGGTTGATAACTTTATAGAAATGATGAAGAGTGAGTATGAAATGAGTATGGTCGATGAGCTGTCATACTTTCTAGGGCTTCAAGTCAAACAGCACAAGGAAGGTATCTTCATCAATCAAACCAAGTATACTTTAAACTTGGTTAAAAGATTTGGGATGGATGACTCTAAGAGTATGCGAACTCCAATGGCATCAACAGAGAAACTGACGCATGAAAAGTATGAAGTGAAGGTAGATATCAAGCTATATAGAAGTATAATTGGGAGTCTACTGTATCTTACTGCAAGCAGACCAGACATCTGTCTGAGTGTTGGACTATGTGCAAGATTTCAATCTGATCCTAAAGAGTGTCATCTTTCTGCAATCAAGAGGGTTATCAGATATGTACATGGAACTGTTGATTATGGTCTCTGGTATTCTAGAGGAAGTCAAGCTGAGATTATTGGCTACAGTGATTCTGATTGGGCTGGGAATTCTGAAGACAGGAAGAGTACCACTGGAGGTTGTTTCTATGTAGGAGGAAATCTGGTTTCATGGTACAGCAAAAAGCAGAATTCTATCTCACTATCTACCACTGAATCCGAGTACTTGGCATCTGGAAGCTGTTGCCAACAACTACTATGGATGAAGCAAATGCTGAAAGACTATGGGTTTAAGCAAGATGTTCTAATCATCAAATGTGACAATAAGGGAGCCATTGATCTTTCCCATGATCCTGTTGATCACGAGAAGACAAAGCATATAGACATCAAGCACCACTTCATCAGAGACTTGGTGGAAAAGAAGGAATTGACCATTGACTTTGTTCCTAGTGCTGAACAGTTTGCAGATATCTTCACCAAACCACTGGATTCTGCAACATTTGAGACACTAAGACAACACTTAGGTGTTTGTCGAATCTGAGGTACCTCTGTTCGCCTCTTATTTGTTGTATATTAGTGTTTACTGTTTTGTGTCTTTTATTTTTGAAAAAGAAAAATACAAAAAAAAGTCGGTGTCGAGTATGTTTAAACACTGTGAATCAGTGTGTTTAAACACTGAAGAGTTAGTCAAAATGAAGTGGATAGTCTATTGGGCCAGACTAGTCAACTCTTTGAAAATGGGCTGAGAGGGTCGACATCAGCGGGCTGAAATATCCATATGGGCTGAAGATAGAATCTTAGTCTCATATTTATTTTGTGAGGGACAATCAGTGATTTTCTGGAAATTGGGGACTAGTGTGCAATTGCGGATTTATTTTCCAAATTGGGTTCGGATTTGAATTTCTGTAAATATTAAATATAAGAGGGAAAATCTTTTTCTCTTTTCACCTAAATCCTGTAGCTCCGACGTTCCCAATTCAGCAAAACCTTCACCGGCGATTCATCAGAGCTCATCATCAAACCAGTGCCCCGATCGGTTCTCAACACATCAGTCAACTGGTCTGAGAAGTACATTGTCGAATCGACAGTCCAAAAGCAAGAAAAACCTGAGTTCTTGGTCGACTGGAGTTCAAACCCCATTCAGTGCAAGCACAAGGTATTTAGCCCTAAACCGCTTCAAGATTGTGTTTTTCTTGCTAGTTTAGTAGTTAGAGTGCTTGCCGCACCTAGGAGTTCTGATATTTGGGAGTTTTAGAGGTTTTTGTGAGTAGTGGTTTGTGTTTGAACCTGCTTCTGTGTCTAAACAACCATGGGCAATCTTCCATCCAACTCCCCTATTGATTCCATTCCCTCTGTCAAGTCCATGGAAGATTTGCGTATGGGTGAACAACATACCCCCAATTCCACTAGAGCCACACCAGAATCTGTGGCTCAAGATAGTAATCCTACAGTTAGGGTAGGGGTTGAGTTTGAAGGAGGACCAGATTTGAATTTTTTACATGAGAGCTCAGAGATTGATGATGAATCTGAGCAGACTTTGTGTTCAAAAAAGGCAGAATCCGGAAAACTGGTTAAGAAGGTTTATCAGAGGAAGGGGAAGAGAAGCCAAGCAGATGGAAATGTAAAGACTGGACAAGGAGTGTTCAGTTCAAGAACTGTTGAGCAGGAGAAGCCTGTTGAAGTTGAGCAGGCAGTAGATGTGGACAGAATTTTGGAGAATGTCAGAGCCATGATGGAGCCTCTGGCAGAGATAGCACCAGATAGTGAGGATAGTCATCCTCTAAGTGTCAAATTTGAGAAATTGCAGGAGCTGAAGAGGGAGAAGTTGAGGAAGAAGTCCCTACCTCCAGTTATTCAAGTCTTCCCTAGCAAGAGGAAGAGGGATGAAGTTCCAGAGCTCAATCTGGAATTTGAGGAAGTATCACTCCTAGAAGTGCCACCTGCAGAACCTGCTGCAGAAGTTCATGAGAGCAGTAGCTCTGATTCTGAGTCTGAGGAGGATGATGATGCTGCAGATGAGGTGCCATTGGTGTTTCCAGATGACAATCCTCTGCTAGAAAAGGCTTGGGATGAGATTTTTTACTCTAGGAGAGTAATGACTGTGTATGAAGGGTTGATCAACAAGAAGGTGCATGTGGAAAAGAGACTAACTGAGAAGTTTAAACATCCTGGGTTTGTGACTTTCATGAAGAGGATCCACATGTTTGGACCAGCAAATTTTTGTGTGAAGGCAAATCATTCTCTGGTGCTGGAATTCTATGCCAATCTGAGAGGAACCAACAGTGCCCCAGATTCTGCTTGGTACAGAAAGGTGTATATCAGAGGCAAGCTCTACAGATTTGATGCTGCTTTAATCAATCTGGTGTTAGGGACAGAGAGACATGATTCCATCTGTCCAAATGGTGCTTATCCAGAAGACTTTACTCTGGATTATGATGTGGTGGCATTGGAGTTATCTGGTGGCACACTTGGAGAAGGGGGTGCAGAAAAGACTCTCAAGGCAGCTTATCTCACTCAGAAGTATTTTCTGTCTGTATAGGGTGGTTGCTAATTTATGGGCCATGTCTACCAATGTGTCTTTGGTGACTGAAGAAATGGCATGTCTGATGTATTGCATTGGCACACGAAGACCCTATAATCTTGGTTGGTTCATCTATGATAGGGTTATGTTAGTGGCTCAGCACCAGAAATCTGATGAATATATCACCTATCCTGCCCTCATTACAGGCTTGCTATATCATGTTGGTCTAGTAGATGGACTTGATGATCATGTCGCTTTTTGTGATGATGTACAAGTGAACAGGACTGTTCTCCGAAAGAGAAATGATCTACCTGCAGTAGCTGAGGCAGATGAGGAAGACTCGGAAGAGGAGCCAGCTCAGGAGAACTTTTCTACTATCAGAAAAAGGGAGCTTAGAGGTTTGATCAGATACCACAGACAGAAGATGCTGGACTTTCAGGAGGAGCTGGAAGCCATTGAAGAAACAAATGATGAGACCAGTGGATCTGTAGCCATCTGAGATACTCAGTTGTACTACTGTTTTTTTTTCTTCTCCTACATTTTTCGTTCTTATGTTGCATTCTGGATATGTGTGATGTTTCTTGGGATTAATTTTGGAGCCACTTTGGCTTATTTTATGTTCCCAAGGGGGAGAATATTTTGATGGTTATGGATGGCCCTTTATTTTGGTTTTTATGATTGTTCCATTTATGTTGGAACTTTATGTTGACTCTGTCTATGACTGGTGAGTAGGGGGAGCATAGTGACTATGAATGATGTTTCTGATTTATTTGATGCAAGTACAGATGAGGTCTAGAATTCTATATGCAAGGGGGGGTTATATATTATCTCTGCATCAAAATACAAGTTATGGTTCCACAAAATGCCAAAGGGGGAGATTGAAGAGTCCAGAAGACTCAGCATAATGAAGTTGGCTATTTTGTCGAAATCATCATGTTTAAACAAACTGATGTTTAAACACTGGTTCCAACTGAATCAGAAACCGAGTAAGAATGTTGGAGGTGAAGTACAACTCGTATACAATCAAAGAAGATATTCGATCAAATCAATATGATATGTGAAGATTGATTTTATGCTGATTTGATTAGCTAGAGAATATATATTATAGAGTTGTATCTTAGTCAGGTTTAGTCTTAAATAAGGAAAGAATATATTTCTTATCCTATAGCTATAGAAGTAGAATATAGCTAGAAGACTAAGTGTAGCTGTGATGAGCTGGACGAGCAGATAAGCCTTGCCGTGATTGAAGGACCTAGAAGATCAACACGGAGGCACAACATTGGACTATAAATATTTACAAAGCAGCTGCAACAACAAATATCCATCTTACAAGAAAGTATTCTGCAGATCAGAATAGCTTTATAGTTTGAGCAGCATATTGGAGGGAGTCCAATAGGCCTTAGCCATCACCGGGAGTCTGAAATCAACAAGTCATAATACTTCGGGAGAAGTTGTCAAGACAAGCAACGAGGAGTTGCTGACCGGAAGTGAGTGGAACTCACAAATCCACTAGGAAAAGATAAGTCCTAGATAGTTAATTGTTTGGAGAACATTGTAACTGATCTTGGTTATTTTAGTGGATGATTTTCAGACTGGGCAAGGCTCCGCAGACGTAGGTGTTTATCACCGAACTGCGTAAACAATTCTTGTGTTCTTTCTTTCAGTGTTTAAAGTCTGTCTTATGTTTAAACATACGTGCTAGAGTAGAAAGATTAGTTAAGAACTTTGTGAAACTGATCGATAGTAAATTTCACAACAAATAACAAGTTTCTTGTTCGAGTCAGCCAGTGAAGCACAGATAAGACACCTGCGCGCAGTTGGAGCTTCTTGTTACCCTGCGTAATATTTAACCAACAATTGGCAAGCTAAATTTTAAATATCACATTGCGTTGTTAAAAAGTTACAAATAAGCTTGTGAGGGAAGTATTAAGTACACTGCATGAGATTTTACTTCCATTAACTTCATCTTGTCCAAGGTAAATCTTGAACCTGTGAACCTCCATCAGACACATCACACATATGCCCTTGACAGTGTACAGTAGTCCATCACTCCATCACTCCATGCACCATGGTGTCATTACCATGGATGTTGCTTAATAGCTTATTAAGGAATATTGTATATATCAATTTCTTATTTGGATTGTAATTACATTTATCCCACATCGGAAACTTACACCGATCTCTTTTAAACCTATATATATTAAACCCCTTGTGGTGAATAAGACATACACTTTTCACCTCAACCTTTACTTTCTTACATGGTATCAAGAGCGAAACGTTTCTCAGACCTAAAAGATAATTTTTTTTCTCTCTTCTTCCCTTGTGTTGGTTCTACCTCCCAGACCTAAAAGATCATTTTCTTAATATATATTTTTTCTCTCTTTATCCCTTGTGTCGGTTCTACCTCCCAGAACTGTCGTCTATTACTTTCCCTAAACCCTAAACTCCAAAAAAAAAAAAAAAACTCCAACCATCATCTTTGCCTCTAGTCATGACTCATAAATCCACTGACCTTGAGAAGCACTTCCAACTTGAAAATTCCTGTCTCGCCGAGGTTCATGTTTCCAACCTTGTCATTCAGGAGGAGATAACTCAATCACTTGTTCAACCTCGAGAAATCTTCCCAGCCTTATTTGCCCTTTTCACTCACTATCTGTTCCCTCCTAATGGAACTCCTGAAGCTTCTTCCAAGATATTGGCAGGAGCTCAACTGTCTACCGCTAGCCATTTTACTGTTGGTAACCGCTGTCTGCCGCCGGGAACACCTTTCGTAGCTTCCGCTACCACATCTCCGCTTGCTTTACCGCCCCCGCCTGGCTTTGCTGGTTCCGCTGGTCATCCTCCTCTTGATCGCTCCTCTATTAGTCAACACCTCTCCGATCAACAATGGAGTTCAGTTCAACATTTTTTGAGTTATCTTACCTCCTCCGGCAATCTGCCAGGAAAGCTTCACTTACCTTGGATTCTTGACACTGGCTCCTCTTATCATATGACGGGTGCTAAGGATGCTCTTACTGACCTTACTACTATTGATTCATCCATTAAGGTATACCTTCCAGATGGATCAGTTTCATCTGCCTTCTACTATGGTTCCTTACGTTTTGAGGATATTTCTCTACACCAGGTGCTATACATTCCTGAACTACGTTGCAATTTACTTTCATTCTCTAGATTACTTGGCTCTTTACAATGTCTAGCCTTGCTTGATGAAAATTATTGTATTTTACAGAAAATCAGGTCGAGGACAGTGATTGGCATGGGTGAACAATATGGTGGGGTTTATTGGCTTCAGACTTTGGAGGACAAAATTCGGCTATTAATCCCAACTCAGCCGCCGCTGATTGGAGTCGCCTCTGCTGTTAATTCTTCATCTTCTTCTTTGTGGCATCAACGATTTGGCCATCCTTCCTCTACGGTGTTGTCTTCAATTCCATCCTTACACTTGAGCAACAATAACTCCGCTCCTTGCTCCATCTGTCATCGAGCAAAGCAGTCTAGACATTCATTTCCTGTTAGTCTATCTCAAGCAACTCAGTTATTTGATTTGGTACATTGTGATGTTTGGGGGCTTACGACTCTCCATCATCTAATGGATCATATTATTTTTTGACTATTGTTGACGATTTTTCTAGAGCAGTTTGGGTTCATCTGTTAGTTGCAAAGTCTGATGTAGCTACCAGATTCAAGAAATTTTGTGCTTTCATTAGAACTCAGTTTAATCGACAAATTCGCCGAGTTCGGGCTGACAACGGAACCGAGTTTTTGCCTCTCAAGCCATACTTTGCGGACGAGGGAATCCTGTTTGAGACCTCTTGTGTTTACACTCCTCAACAGAATGGCCCTGTTGAACGCAAGCACAGACACATCCTCAACGTCGCTCGTGCATTACGCTTTCAAGCTCATTTGCCTATTTGCTTTTGGGGAGAATGCATTCAAACTGCTTCTTATCTCATCAATCGCACTCCATCCCCTTTACTTAATGATCGCTCTCCATTCGAGCTGCTTTATGGTCATAAGCCAGACTACTTTACACTTCGTGTTTTCGGTTGCCTATGCTTCGCTTCTGTTCTTCCTAGACCACGTGACAAGTTTGCATCAAGAAGTCGATACTGTGTGTTTTTGGGCTATACACCTGGCAAGAAAGCGTTTAATCTTTATGACTTGGAGTTTGAATCCTTTCTTGACAGTCGTGATGTTGTGTTTTATGAAGACATTTTTCCATTCGCCGAGAAGACTCCTGTTCCTAAACCTGTTTCTACATCTCCGGCTTCGGCTACTTATGATGATGTTGGAATTTTGCCACATTTTTCGTCAAGCCCGCCAATTGTTTCGAACAGTTCAGATGGTCCAGCTCCTTTGCCAGGTCCGACAGTTGACACGGACCAGCCAGTTCAGCCTCCCCTTCCAGTTCGAACGGTCCAGACAGGTCCAACTATTCATCCTGAACCTTCCAACCTTGACTGTCCTCTTAGACAGACAATTCACGCTGATCATCTACCTTCTCCTACTCCTACTGTGCCGGTTCAACCTTCTGCAACTGTCCCGGTTCGCGTTCCTAGCACTCGCATCAAGACTCGTCCTGCCTACTTGAATGACTACGTCTGTGCTGCTTATAACCCCCCCCATACTGCTTCATCTGCTTTGCCCTCGCTGTCTTCAGTTATTCAATACCCTATTTCTGATTTTGTAAATTATGAGAAATTTTCACTTTCGCGTTCTAGATTTTTGTATGCGGTAACCTCTAGTGCAGATCCTACTACCTATCTGGAGGCTTCTAAGCATGCTCATTGGAGGGCTGCTATGTCTGTTGAACTCATTGCTCTCGAGCGAAATGGCACCTGGGTTATGACTTCTCTTCCTCCTGGCAAGAAGGCCATTGGCAGTAAGTGGGTGTTCCGTACCAAGTACAAATCTGATGGCTCCATTGAACGTTATAAAGCGCGTTTGGTTATCCTTGGTAATCGTCAAATTGAAGGTACCGATTACACGGAATCTTTTGCTCCAGTTGCCAAGATGGATTCTGTTCGTTTGTTTCTTGTTGTTGCCGTCATTCGTGGTTGGGAGATTCATCAAATGGATGTTCATAATGCATTTTTGCATGGCGATCTTCATGAAGATGTTTATATACGCTCGCCTCCTGGTTATGAGTCCACTCCAGGACTGGTTTGTAAGCTTCAGAAGTCTTTATATGGACTACGACAAGCTCCACGGAACTGGTTTGCGAAGCTTTCTACCGTACTTTTGGCCTTTGGTTTCACTCAGAGTAAGGCCGAGTACTCCCTATTCACTTACATTCGTGGTTCTGCTTTCTGCACGTGCTCCTTTACGTTGATGATTTGGTTATTGCCTCAAGCTCAAAATTGTTGCTAGCCAACCTTAAGGAATATTTGGGCTCTTGTTTTCATATGAAGGATCTCGGTCCCTTGATGTATTTTCTTGGTATTGAGGTTGCTAGGAGGCCAGATGGGATGTTTTTGTGTCAACGAAAATACGCCCTTGATATTTTGTCAGATACTGGTTTGTTGGCTGGTAAACCAATAGATTTTCCCATGGAGCCGCAACATGATCTTGCATGTGTGAAGGAACCACTGTTTGAGGATCCCGAGTGTGATCGTCGCCTTGTTGGACATTTGATTTATCTGACTATTACTCGTCCTGAATTGTGTTATTCAGTTCATACTCTTGCGCAGTTTATGCAGTCACCATGTACTCCTCATTGGCAGGCTGCCTTGCGCATTTTACACTACTTGAAGAGTCATCCTGGTCAAGGTTTGTTCTTGTCCGCTCGCAGTTCCCTTCAATTGACTGCTTATTGTGACTCTGATTGGGCATCTTGTTCCATTACTCGACGTTCTTTGTCTGGTTACTTTCTTATGCTTGGTCGATCGCCTGTTTTTTGGAAGACGAAGAAGCAAGCTACTGTATCACGATCCTCTGCTGAAGCTGAATACCGTTCTATGGCTTATACTTGTTGCCAACTTATATGGGTTAAAGCTTTTCTTCGCTCTTTAGGGATCATTCACTTGACTCCCATGCGACTATTTTGTGACAGTCAAGCTGCTCTTCATATTGCTGCCAATCCTGTGTTTCATGAGCGAACAAAGCATATTGAAGTTGATTGTCATTTTGTTCGTGACTTCATTCAGCCAGGTGTTATTGTTACTTCTTACGTTCCTACGAAGGAACAACCTGCTGATCTTTTCACTAAAGCTCTGGGACGTGCTCAATTTCAAGTGTTGCTTAGCAAGTTGGGCATTCTCGATCTTCATGCTCCAACTTGAGGAGGAGTATTAAGGAATATTGTATATATCCTTTTCTTATTTGGATTGTAATTACATTTATCCCACATCGGAAACTTACACCGATATGTTCTCTTTGTAAACCTATATATATTAAACCTCTTGTGGTGAATAAGACATACACTTTTCACCTCAACCTTTACTTTCTTACATAGCTCGAGGGTCCACAAATTAGCCCTTGATAACTCTACACATCTCTGCCATTAGCGAAAAAAATATTCCTGCAACAACCATATGGAAAACAAGGTGATCAAAACTAGACATGTAGTATACGTCAAACTTACGGCTTCCATTTCTGTTTAGTCTAAAGCAATTCTCATTGAGTGAATTCTCATGTCCAAACCAGAAGTATATCCAGTTAGCATCTGGTCAACAATAATGACAACGTGCCAAGCCATCCTTCAGTTCCCACGTCCAATTAAATTGTTAAAATTATGTAACATAAAAGAAATCATAATAAATCATTTCACCTTATAAATATGATTCCATGTTAATAGGAAAGATATATATTTTCTTTAGTTGAATGTAATATGTTCTAGTTTTTCTTTCATCTCAAAATTCTAATCAGTTTGGTACATTCCAGAGTATCATCAAGTGAGTCAATCACTAGTGCACAAGCATAGGTTTCTCGGCACACATTTCACGGCGTTTTGGCCAGATTTTGGCGGAACCGCCGAGTAACTGGGTTACGAACTCGTAACCTGCCGTTCGCCTAGGGCAAAAAAAAAACACGGCGTTTCACAATTAAAAACAAGGCGTTTTCCAAAGTGTATTAAAAATGTTAATACTAGGCGAACTCTGAACCGTGTTCGCCTTTAGGCGAGTAGAGTGACGAATTCGCCAGTATTACCCGCCTGAAATAAGAATAGTTGTTCGCCCATACATGCTAAGATGCGTTGTAGTTGCGAAATCGCCTTTTATTGACGCCAGCAGGCGTTACTGAAGAAGCGAGTTCGCCTATAGTTATGACCAGAGGCGTTTCGGTTTACTATTTCGCCTGTATTAAAATGTAGCGGGCGAATTTGGTGGCGAATTCGTAACAGTGTCGTAGCTGGGTGTATAAAAGCTGATATTTTGCGGGAATAAAAATAAAAGAAGTAGATAAAAGAACTCTCCTTTTGTTTTGTCTCAAGTTTTGCTCACATTTTCAGGCCTTGATTTTGCTCAAGAACACAAAGGTATGAGGTTTTGATTTTTTTGTTGATTGGTTGTGGAATGGGCAAACTGTTTTTGATTAGTGTATGTGCTTGTTTATATGGATTTGTAGAGTTCTTAGGGTGCTAAATTTGTGGAATGTTTGAGTGATTGTAGCAAAACCGTTGTTGATAGTATCTTGTTAAGCATGGGTCGTAGTGAAATCATGTTGGAGAATCAGCGTCTCTCACAAGGTTATACGGATTTGATTCAAGAGTTTATTGATGTTGGTTGGAAGGATTGTGTAGAAAAGAGAATGGGTGGGCTAAGATGTCCTTGCATAGATTGCCTTAACAACGCGATTTATGAGGATGTAGACGTTGTGCGCGAACATTTGGTTTGTAGAGGTTTTGATCCTACATATACAACATGGGTTTGGCATGGAGAAGGTGCAAGTCATAATGATGCAGAGTTTGATGTTAAGCTTGGGGCTGATGGATTGCGTTATGATGGTTGTCTTGATGAAATGGCGGAAGACGTGGCAATGGATTGGGTAGGAAAGCCGAGCATGTTAGCGGCGATGTATAATGATAAAGAGACACCATTGTACAAGGGTTGCAAACATTCCGTTCTTGGTTCTACGTTGTTGTTGATGAATTTAAAGGCGCGCCATGGAATATCTGACAAGGGGACGACTGAATTGTTAGAGTTGGTGAAAGAGTTGCTACCACTGACAACTTGTGTCCTGATCGAGTATATGCTGCTAAGAAGATATTATGTCCTATGGGAATGGAGATGCAGAAGATTCATGCATGCCCTAACGATTGTTTGTTGTACAGGGAAGATGACAAGGATAGAGATACATGCCGAGTCTGCAATGAACCTCGGTACAAGTCAAAGGTGGGGACCGTAGAGGTATGCGGCGAGAGTGTGACGCCGTCTAGATGTAAAACGCCGGCTAAAGTAGTGTATTACCTTCCGCTGATTCCTCGACTGAAGAGGTTGTTTGCAAATCTTGAGGATGCAAAGTTGCTAACATGGCATGCAGATAGGGCTAGGGAGGACGATGACATTATTTCACATGCCTCAGATGGAGATCAGTGGAAGAAAATGGATGAGCGGTACCTCGAATTTGCTGCTGAGCCCAGGAATGTGAGGCTAGGCTTATCCACTGATGGCATGAACCCCTTTGGTAACATGTCTAGCACCCATAGTTCTTGGCCAGTTATGGTTGTGATTTACAATCTGCCATCGTGGTTGATGATGAAACGTAAGTATGTGTTATTGTCCATGATGATATCTGGTCCTAAGCAACCGGGTAACGATATTGACGTGTACCTAGCGCCTTTGATCGAAGATTTGCAGAAATTATTCGATGTTGGTGTTCGGATACCTGATGGCAGTCGAGGTGATGAAGAGTTTAAACTGCAAGGAATGTTGTTGTGGAGTATAAATGACTTTCCTGCATTAGGTAACTTGGGGGGTTATTCAGTGAAAGGTCACTTTGCATGTCCCATATGTGAGAGCAAGACTAGTTATTGTCAATTGAAACACGGTGGTAAGCCGGTGTATCTCGGGCACAGAAGATTTCTTCCGACGGGACATCCTTGGAGGCGAGCAAAGAATTGGTTCAACGGGAGAGAAGAGCATGATCCCTCCCCAATCCCTTTAACTGGAGAGGAGGTTCTAGAAAAGGTTACTGGGATGGATCATGAATTTGGTAAGGGAAAGAAGAAGAAGGCGTCGAATAGCAGTTGGAAGAAGTGTTCGATCTTCTTCAAACTAGATTACTGGAAGCATTTGGACGTACGTCACTTTCTCGATGTGATGCATATTGAGAAGAACGTATGTGAAGCACTTGTAGGTACGCTGATGAATACCCCTGGAAAGACAAAGGATGGCTTAAAAGCGCGGAAAGATCTTGTACAGCGTGGTATCCGATCGTCTCTAACCCCTGTAGAGGAAGAAGGTAAATCTTATTTACCTCCAGCTTGTTACACTATGTCGACCGAGGAGAAGAAGCGTTACTGTAATGCTTTGAAGTCTGTTAAGGTTCCAACAGGTTACTCTTCGAACATCCGTAATTGTGTTAATACCAAAGAACTGAAGCTGGCGGGATTGAAGTCACACGACTGTCATAATCTTATGCAGGAGCTGAATGTTATCGCTCTACGAGGATCATTGCCTCGTCACGTGAGGAAGGCGATATCGAAGCTATGTTACATTTTTAAGTGCATATGTCGTAAGCGAGTGAGCAGGCAGAAGCTGGATGAGTTGCAGGAAATGGTGGTGGATGTTTTGTGTAGGATGGAGATGTACTTTCCCCCGGCCTTTTTTGACATAATGATCCACGTGATTGTCCATTTGGTGAGGGAGGTAAAATTATGTGGCCCAGTTTACTTGAGATGGATGTATCCATTTGAGCGGTACATGTCGATTTTTAAGCATTTCGTGAAGAACAGATATAGGCCTGATGCTAGTATAGTTCAACGTTATGTCGCGGAAGAGGTTATTGAGTTTTGTACCAACTATATGAAAGATGTTGCCACAGTGGGGATCCCAAATGCTAGGCACGATGGTAGAGTGGACGGGCATGGGCTCAAGCATCATAGTTTGTTTAGTCCTACCGCCGCCGACATGGATGCTGTCCATTTATATATCCTCAGAAATCACGAGGCGGTGACCCCTTATGTTGACATACACATGAATCAGATTAGAGTGTCAAATGCATGGACTGTCGGTGATGTGATGATCCTGGAAAAGCATTGTGCCAATTTCGTTCGGTGGCTGCAAGCTCACATTCAGCAAGGGGACCATCCTGATATTGTCAAGCTGTTATGTAGAAGACCCCTCGGCACTGTTTCCTCATTTGGTGGGTACGACATAAACGGTTATACTTTTGGAACCAAATGGTCGGATGAGAGGTCAACTAACCAAAACAGTGGTGTGGTAGTACCAGGTGAGGCAGTTCATGGATGCGAAGCATACTACGGGACGATCACCGACATCTGAGAGATTGACTTTATCAGTGCCACAATTCCAGTGTTCAAGTGTGAGTGGGTGAAAGAATGTGGCGGGGTGCGGAAAGAGGATTACGGCACAACCCTGGTGAATCGCAGTGTTCTTGGCTCTGAAGGTGATTCGTTTATCATGGCGTCTCAGGCGCAACAAGTGTTTTATGTGGCGGATCCACAGGATAACCGGTGGGAGATTGCGGTGAATGGTAAGCAGGCGCTTCTTCACAATGACAATGACGAGGATCGCAGCTTTGGTAAAGATATCGGGGACCTTCTGGATTTAGAGCCTAACGAAACCTTAACTGAAGACGAGGCGAGTTTGAAAAGGTATTTTGCGTGGAACGATCACACGGAGGGCATTTGGATCACCAATGCTGGAAAACCAACGAAGCGAAAGAGGATTCAACCAAAGAATATGTAAACATTAGTATGTAATTGGAAAAACCTTAAGTTTTCAACATATACATTTGGTATGGACTGAATTAGTATTCATGTATGCTTGAAACGTGTTTCACTCATAGCATAGGCGTAAATAAAGACGACTTCTCTTGTACAAATCGCCTGTAAGCGTTACTAGAGGCGATATCGTATCTCTATTCGCCAACCTTGAAACTACGTCGTTTTTGTAGTTTTACTTTATGCCTTGGCATTTAGGTGGTGGCGGTTCCGTAAGCCATCTCGCCTGTTACTGGCGAGTTCGCTTCTTGAGTCGTCTGTTAGACTCTGTTGAAATAGGCGAGATTAGAAGCGAACTCGCTTCTGTTATAACCCACAAGCGAATTTTGTTGCGAATTCGTTTCTGACTTGACATAAATAGTATTTTAGTACTAGCAACACTATAAAAGACTATATCGACACCCGTTTAACACATGAACAATTATATGTAATTTAAACAATAAGCGCATATGAACTGTAAGCACCAAATTTTATTGAATAATGCAATCAAAACGAAAAAATCGTTAAATTGTAGCAATACAATTTGAAAAAACGTCCCTAGACTACATCCACATGTCTAGGAAGAGTTGTCTCCGCCTTCGTGGTCTTCATTGTCAGGAGTGGCCGCCGAAGGATTTTTTCGGGCATATGCTCTAAGAAAACCACGAAGCAAGTGGCTGTTCTTCCACCCCGTCTTGCGGAGATTAGCAAGCTCTGTCCTAATCGCGAAGTTCGACTCCTCAAGCCCCTTATAACAGGAGTTCGACTCCTCAAGCTCCTCAAGCCCCTAAATGGGTCGGCGACTTATCGAACCATTTAGTTTTGGTCACATATTTAAACTGATCAATTGGACGCTACTTCACCGATGTGGGAAAATTGATGTGACGTGGAGGCGAGTTCGCTTGGCCACTCGCCTCCAAGCGAATTGGATAGGCGAGTTCGCCAGTATTAAAACAAAATATATTCTTTAACTAATATTGAAATAGGAGTACATATGAATCTTTATGTAATTTCCAATTTTTTTTTTTTACACATTTGCGATCAACTATGAACTTGGTAGGTCGAATTCTGGATGTAGTATACACTTTCATCTCCAATTTCTTTTAATCGCTCACGGTTTGACCAAGCTAGATCTCTAGCTCGATCTCGTTCGAATATGTGGCGCAGTCGACTCGTTCGATCTCGTTCTTTTACATTATATATATATATATATATATAATTCGGTATACGGTTAATATATCAATTCGGTATATAATTTGGCCTTTGGCCGATTACACTTGGAACTCACTCATCACAATAACACGACCACTAGTGTAATTTGGCCTTTTGGTTCTATTGTTCCGGAGTCCCGAACGCAAAACTTCTGCACAAAATTAGTCAAACTATTATTTTAATGGTAATATTTTATATTTTATTTAATATGATCTTTTGTTAATTTCATATATTAAAAAATATATCTGTGATAGAAATTACACAATTTTTTTAAAAAAATAATCAGAAGTTAGTGTAATTAATTACAATTTAAGTACTCTAGTTGTAATTACCATTTCAGTACTCTAACCGCAACTAGAATACTGAAATTGTAATTAATTACAGTAACCTCTAATTATTGAACCATTTAGTTTTGGTCATATATTGAAACTGATCAGTTGGACGCTACTCCACCGATGTGGGAAAATTGATGTGACGTGGAAGCGAATTCGCTTGGCCACTCGCCTCCAAGCGAATTGAATAGGCGAGTTCGCCAGTTTTAAAACAAAATAAATTCTTTAACTAAAATTGAAATATGAGTACATATGAATCTTTATGTAATTTCCAATTATTTTTTTGTACACATTTGCGATCAACTATGAACTTGGTAGGTCGAATTCTGGATGTAGTATACACTTTCATCACAATAACACGACCACTAGTGTAATTTGGCCTGTGGTTCTATTGTTCCGGAGTCCCGAACGCAAAACTTCTGCACAAAAATAGTCAAACTATTATTTTAATGGTAATATTTTATATTTTATATTATATTTAATATGATCTTTTGTTAATTTTATATATTAAAAAACATATCTGTGATAGATATTACACATTTATAAAAACAAATAATTAGAAGTTACTGTAATTAATTACAATTTCAGTACTCTAGTTGTAATTACAATTTTTGTACTCTAGTTGCGGTTAGAGTAACCTCTAATTATTGAACCATTTAGTTTTGGTCACATATTGAAGCTGATCAATTGGACGCTACTCCACCGATGTGGGGAAATTGATGTGCCGTGGTAGCGAACTCGCCTCTATTCAACGCATGTGTGTCAAACGGCGTCGTATATACATGTTCTGTACTTGTGTTTTTTTAAAATTCCTCGATTTAAGAGGCGAACTCGCTTCTTTATTCGCCCCAATGCTTACGATTTCGCCTATTGTCACGCTTGCTAGGTTCTGTTCCACACGGCGGCCTTGGTGGCGATATCGCAAGACATATACGGTTGTAGGCGTTAGGTTGGGCGGTATCTCTGCCGCGTTCGCCCCATCTTACGAGTTCGCCTCTTGGCACGCTTGTTAGCTTCTGTTCCACACGGCGGACTTGGTGGCGAACTCGTGAGGTCTAAATGTTTATAGGCGGCAGAGTAGGCGATTTCGATGCCTTCTATCGCCTTGTGGAAATATGTGAAGCGAATTCGCTTCTAGGTTCGCTTGGTAATATTATGCAATATTGTTTTCATACGAATTTTCATGTTTTATCAAGGTTGGTTGTAGTATTTGTCAAGATTGAAGTTAATTAACTTGAAATATATTTGAAAAGCTAACAATAATAGTAGTCTCAAAAGAATGCAACTAAACGATGTTGCGAGTTTAAGTACAAAATCAACAAAAGGTGAAATATGCTAAGCGTCATCACTGTCGTCCTCTTCACTATCACCGTCGTCAAGACCACCCTCCTGTTTGCCCCCGTCTTCGTCATCTTCTTCTTCCGACGACTCTTCTACTTCCTCTTCGGACGGCTGTTGTACTTCCTCTTCCGACGACTCTAGCGCATCCTCATTACGGCTTTGTTCGTTTCTGAAGACAACCTTGAACATTTCGTCATTATCTTCGTCCGGAGAAAACGGGCCACCATCTGAACCAACGGGATCTTCTCCAGCCTTAGCACCTTCGGGCTCGTCAAGCTGTTGTGCTTCCTCCTCTTCTGGATCCTCCTCTTCTGGTTCCGCTTCACTTTCAGGGTCATCCGCGTCCATTGGTGGCAAAGGCTGAACGGAAAAGTCTGGCATCCCTTCCTCGTCGCTAAGCTTAGGATCCAAGTCTAGCATCCTGCCAAACTCCAATATCATCTCCGTTTCCTTGGCTTGTTCCAACTTCACCTGTTCTATTTCCGCAGAAAGCTGTCCCATCATCACGACCATTCGCTTACGCCACTGAAGTTCCCATCCTGCCAAAACACATCAAATCCATTAGAATATTGTATAGGCGCAAACAAATAAATCTAATAAAATATCAAGTTTGGGTAGAATCGACTTACCCGGACTCAAAACACCACGCGCACTTGAACTCGAAGCACCATCCTTCTTCTTCTTTATGACCCCATCGGCGCCAAGTGCCAATCCCTTGCTACGCAGCCATTTCTCGGTGTAGTGCATAAGTGGCTCTGGCCGACTAACCGGTCTAATACCCTTCTTCTCGATCATCGCCGTGATAAGCTGGCCATATGGGATCGTTTCATCAGATTTGTCCTTGGCACGCTTCAACATGTACTTCACAATCGCGTACCCTGGATTGATCTTCAACCCCTCCATGATGTAATAGAACAACATCAAATTGGCAATAGTAGGCTCGCAAGGGTGACCACCCGATGGCATGACATTCGAGCATATCAACTCGAACACCAACCTCTGCTCCTGAGTGAGAACGCCAATATTGTACTTCTTCGGAGTACCTTCCACCTTGCTACGCGACTAAAGTATTTTCTACGCATAGCAACGAGTTCTAGGGGGTTCAGACTAGACAAAGATGGGAAGTTTTGGGTGTGGTAACACTCGTAAGGACCGTTTGGATCTAACAACCTTAAGTGGTCAACCGACACATACGGGCAACCTATCACCTCATTAATCAAATACTTATCAACCTTAAACCTTACTCCCCTAACCATTGTCTCCCCCTCTTCGGCGTCCTTTGCAAAAGTCATATTTGCATAAAACTGTAAACACTCATCCTTATGCACCGGCTCTCTCGACATCAACATCCCTTCTAGATGCGTCGCCTTAAAATAGTCTACAATTTTACCAAACCCTAACGACTCTATCCGATCTTCATCAAAAACCCTAGCATTCAACAAGAAGCGACGAGAAAATTGTTCGTACCTAGTCTCGGCCTTTGTGCTGACAAACAGAGACGTCTCCTCATCCTCCTCAGTCGCCGGATTCTCGGCTGGCCCACCAGTTTCAGCCGGGTTCCTGGTGGCGGTGCGGCGGTGCGGCGGTGCGGCGACGGACTGGTGGCGGGTTGGCGGTGATGGGAGGTTCCAGAAGTATGGCCGCCAGTTTCAGCCGGGTTCCTGGTGGCGGTGCGGCGACTGACTGGTGGCGGTGTGGCGGTGCGGCGATGGAGGGGTGGCGGGTTGGCGGTGATGGGAGGTTCTAGAAGCGAGTTCGCCGCCGCCGCCGCCTGTAGATCCACCGGCCGGGCGATCGCGTCTCCGGCGAGGGTCTCTTCACGCATTCCGGCCGGCTCCGCTTCGGGTTGAGCAGTGGGGGTGGTCTTCCGGCGCTTGAGGGCTGGTGGGGTGAGGGTTTTACCGGCTGATTTGCTCCGGCCCATGCTGTTGCAGGTATTTTCCGATTTGGGGGTTTAGGGTTTTGCGGGTGGAAGTTGGGGGGTTCTGAAATCGCCACCCGCAAAACTTGTTTTTGTATTTTTTTTTTAAATTAAAATACGCTGGCGAACTCGCCTCTCCCATTCGCCTGTAGGCGAAATTGGTTACGAAATCGTGTCAGGAACGTCGCGCGTGGATTTCACTATGATACGAACTTGCCTGTGTGTTCGCCTATAATTTCAACCAACTTGCGAACTCGCCTCAATTTTGTTTGTAGGCGAAGGTTGTAGCGAGTTCGCTGCTGTACCCTAAACCCTAAACCCTGAACCCATGCCCGGCAACCCACACGATAAAAACCAAACCCATTTATCATCGAGATTGGGAATGACAACCTTCAATCAAACGAGTAGTGCGTGACTCGTCTAGACTCGAGAACTATATTAACCATGTTCGAGTCGACTCGACAACTAGCGAGTTAATAATACCATACTCAACTCGAACTCGTTATTATTTATCGAGTATCGACACTACTTGCGAGTTCGATCTCGAATTGTTATTTTCTCTTTTTAAATAAAAATGTTACTACTTCTATACTATGAAAATTTCTAATTATATATATGTGCGTTTAAATACCTGTTCAATATTGAAATTATTAGCATCCTTAGAAATTATTAATGTAAATACCAATGCAATTAATTAGTTTATTCAATATTGAGTAGTAACAGAAAACTAGCTAGATTAGATGATTGAACTAATATAGTATAACCTAATAATATTATAAACTTGCAACTGATTATACTTACCGAGTTACGCACGAGTTTTTCAAGTCGAGCTAGATCGAGTCGTGTTTAGTCCGAGTTTTGACCGAGTCGATCTCGAATTACTCGCGTGTTGACTCAATTACCACCCCTGTTCTCATCTAAAACTGGATACTTTTCGTTCATTAGCTCCCGAGATGTGTGATCGCGAAGTCGGCTCTTTAACGGGGTAACGACGTTGCCTGTATGTATAACATCATCCAGACTATGAGTAATACCACATGCATTACAGAAGAACTAAATGTCTACACTTTCAGTCTGAACTTGTCAAATACATGTATATTCGATGGTGATCAACACGTTGCTAATGTAGAAAGTCCTATTGCTCGTGTCTGCACTAGTATAACATTTGGTTAACGAACTAATGGTATTAACCCGTAGTCCCATCATATACGTATCTAAACAGTTTATGCCAAATGCTTTACAATAACCATGGATATGGATTACAGTTAACAATTTCAGATACCTCTTCATACGACTATATACAACATGTCACAACAATTCTCTTTCATAACAGACGTCATCGTTGCAACCAACTCAAGTAATATTATGTGCAGATAAATTCTGATTTCATTTATAAGTTTTCATATTAAATTTTAATATACATCATCTCATGAAACACACAATGTTAATATTAATTGCATAACAAAGTAGCAAATATTCAGAAAATAATTATTATGGGTTCATCAACTTGCTAGCTAGCGATACCGCAAGGGGTATTCGCCTCTAGCCGATGCAGGTTGCGGTATCGTAACCTGGCTAAACAGTAACCGACCAAATATACTATTCAGGCATGTTTTGTCCAACTTTACCATACTATATATATCTTTTATCCCGGATTTTGCTAACTTCTTCACCATTTTCACCATTCATTCCCATCTACCCCTCCTTCTCTCTCACCTTATCCCCCCCTCAACTTCCATCTCAAATCCTTGCATTCCAAATCCATTCTTGCCTCATTTCTTGGTGAAATCTCATCAAAACCAACCACAAACTCACCCTCAAATCTAGCACATATATTTTGTGTGAAGAACTAAACCCTATAAAGCTTGTAACCCACCAAAAACCCCAAAATCTCCTTCAACTTTGGTTGAATATTACAAATCTCGCTACTTTGTGTGTCTAAGAGCAACAAACAACTAATATCTTCTTCTACAATTAAGGTATGAGACTCAAATTTGAAGTATTATTCAAAGCACATGTTATTTAGTTACTTTTTGAGATATATTGGTTGAATGGCATGCTTGAGTAGACATTATCCATGCTTAGTCCCTATCCATAACATATGTGTTTCATGACTATGTTAAAATCAAATTTAGAAGCCATAGCTCCCTTTATTTGTTACTTTCATGTGGCATTCTAACATGTTAGCCTACCTTAGGTTCACTTTGGTTATACAATTCAACAAATCCGTTTTTTCCTTTTTTTAACTAGTCATGCTTGTGTTATTTTACTTCTACAACTCATTCAACATGGTTTTGTTGTTGTTTTACCTAGTCATAATAGTGCTAATTAGTTAAGATTCTATTTCTATCCATCCTTAGATAGCAATGGTGACCACTTCAACCACTTCAAGTGCCCAACCAAAGAAGCGAGGTAGCAACTCGAAGAAAGGCCTACAAGTCCGCTCACATTGTCGAGTTCTACAAAGAAGAATGAGAAGATGAGAACTAACACACATAGGATTTAATGCTAAGGGTGTATGCAACCGACCAAAAAAAGAACGTTCAAAATGGTCAAGTTGGTGTGGCCGAGTTGGAAGAACGTTTATTGAGATAACGGAGGATAATTGGAGAACCGTCCCATCAAAAAAGAAGGAGGAAGTTTGGGTAGAATGCCAAGTAAGTAACATTTAACCTTTCAATGATCTATCTACTCAATATTATACATCTTCATAATATATAGACATAATACATGCTACATATTTTGGCGTAGCGACCTTTTGAAATAGAATCTAATGACATGGAAGTGGTGAGAAAGAAGGCATTCAACATCGTCTCCAAAGCTTTTCGCGAGCACGAGCATGCTCTAAGAAAAGACTACTTGTATGAGAAGGGAAAGAGGCTAGGTCAAGATCCAAGGGACCGATACAATCATATTACAACCGATGCGTGGGAGGCCTTCAAGCAAGCATCGCTTGAAAATAAGACTTCGGTGAGTCACAAACTATAACTTCGGTGACATAACCTCCTCTTATCTATTACATTAATGATGACATGTGATACGGTATCTTCTTGTGCAAAGGGGAAATGGGACAAGAAGGTCACATCGGCGAAATCAATAACAATGCCGTACACCGGTGGTAGGTCGGGGTATTTGGGTGTAGGTGAGAAAGAGGGGTTTAGGGAGAAGGAGGAACTAGTGAAGGAGTTGGTATTAGGGGGGATGGACGAGGCGGAAGCTCGGTATGTCATAGTGGAAAAGGACGCCGAGGATTATACTAGACAAAAACTCTTCGTGTTGGGTCAAATTAGAGACTCGGATGGTAAGTTCACTTCGGAGGATGCCGAAAAATGTGCAAAGAGGGTGGTTAGTCTATCTATCTTACATTATCTTACTATCTATTGTAGTCTTATTTATTTTCGTTGTTGCTTTCAAATATTCTTCACAACCACTTTCACCTAGTACAACTTCATTTGATAATAGGAACTTCTTGAGCGCCAAAAGGAGGAGGGTACCTTTATCCCGTGTGGGAAGAAGGATGTCTTGAATGAGGCTTTTGCTCTTGGGAAGAAAAAGGAACACCCGGGAAGAGCATTAGGTGTTGGAGGTTACGCGACACAAGAAGAGGTTTTTGGGATTAAGCAAGGTTGGGGCAATCCTAAACCATCACAACTACAACGAGCTTTGAGCGAGGTGGCGGCGACAAAGGCGGAAATGAAGGATTTGAGGGAGGTGATGAAAGACATAGCACAACACACCAACTATCCCCACATCGAGAGGTTAGGAGGTACACAACCACATCTTCCACCATCATCAAAGGGTTCTCAAGCATCACCTCAAATTGTGGAGGATGAAGGTGAGAATGTGGAAATGGAGGAGGAACTAGTGTCTCCTACTCCACCTTCATCACCCATCAAGTTGAATGCGGCGCATTCCGTTCAAGTTGATAAGGTTAGTACAAATTTTGCTAATTTAGAACATCGTTGGTTTCTAATCTCTTTCTAAAAATAGTTGGATGATGATTTCTCTTGTACTTTCATTTATGATAGAACCCCCCTTGCAAGCTATATGTTTCGCAAGGTACCAAATCAAAACCACTCCATGTCGCCAATGGCACATGCGACCCAAGTGCGGTGAAACACAATCGTGTTGACATCCCCGCAGGATTTTTTAGTGTTCGCATTACCGATGTTTTTATAGAACAACAAATGCTACCTGTGAAGGAGTCACCGATGGTGAGAGTTGGGGAGGCTAAAGGTTTCCTTGTTCTATGGCCAAAATGGTTGGTGCTTGATGAAAAATCCACCTCCATACCCCGTAGGAAACCACAAACTCCACAAAATCCACAAATATCCGTGCATGCCTTGCCTATAGCTAGACAAACATTAGACCCCATGCTCGTGGAGTTTATGAAAACCCTTCCACCCTTCGTCCGAGTCTTTTATGATTTGATATCCACGCACGACAAGAATGCATGCTATGCATTTCTCGGAAATGAAAGGTGCTTTACCATGACAAAGGACATCCACGTACCATGGGAGGATTTTGAATATTTCTGGAATTTCAATGAACTTCCCGCCACCATTCTTTGCCTCAATCAATGTAAGCCATTTGTATGTGTTTCATGAGAATACTCAATTATCAAACCATATATGATTACATCCTCGTCATGATTGTCTACTACATTCACAGGTTCTTGCATCACCATGCCTATCACCGGAGCAAGCATTTCATTGGATTTTTGCATCCAATGCATTTGCAAGCTAGTATGGAGAGCAATAGGCAAAGACTTGATTACTTGAATTCTACTCTCTCCGACAAATCAAAGAAAATATGGATCGGACCATATCTCGAGAGGTATACCTTACAATTTGCTCTATTACTCATGCTAAATATATTGTATTTGCTCTACTGCATTCTTTTTTTATGACCATTATGCTTTCATGTGATTTGTAGTGATCATTGGAGCTTTGTTGCAATAATACCCGCTTTAAAGCAAGTATATTGGATAGACCCACTCCACCGCCCTCCATCACGAACATTCGCCGATCTCCTTGATAATGCAATTCTTCAAGTGAACGACAAAACACTCCTCGACTTCCACCTTATAAACATTCGGGTAAGATGTTGTGCTCATGCTATCACGTCCTTTCAAAAATCAACATTTGCGTTTAAAGTACCATAAGTATAGTAATGTTTTATGTTTTAAACACTTTTGTAGTCTCGGAAGCAATCATCGAACTATGAATGTGGCTATTACACAATGATATTTGGTTTGATGGTGGTGGATGGTGTTCAAAAAGACATGCTAGATCTTCTAAAGGTACGCTACACGCGTCTAATCTCATTTATATTCGTCGAGATTTCCTAATAAGCGTTATTTTCAATCATAGGTATTCAAGGATGATATCACTCCTTTCTCATTGCAAGAACTTAACGACGGAAGAGACCAAATGGCTAAATATCTGGTCTACAACCGTGCGTTTACCATTGCAAGGCCACAGGTCCCTAACCTCCCCAAGGCATGAAAAAGTATTGTCTCTCTTTTTGGTAGGGGCTTGACATTAGGATCGCACTTGAGTGCTTAGGTTATGCATCTTTAGCATTAGTATAGGGGCGTTGGATTTGAATTTGACAGGTTTATGTTGAGTCGGGTATCCCGATTCATGTTTCGAAAGAAACGGGTCAATTTTAACAAATAATTACACAATTTTGTCTTGCACGCAAACGAATTCGCTTCCTTATTCGCTTCTTGTCGAATCCAGAAGCTAGATCGCTACCTGGCACGCCTTCTACTACAATATAACAAGCGGTCATACACACGGCTTCGCCTATACATTCGCCCACAGAAGCGACGTCGCCTGGCTACTCGCTTGCTAGACTCTGTTGCGCCTGGCGTGCCTCAAACGATTTCGCCTATACATTCGCCCACAAAAGCGACGTCGCCTGGCTAATCGCTTGCTAGACTCTGTTGCCCCTGGCGTGCCTCAAACGATTTCGCCTCCAATATTCGCCTCCATAGACGAATTCAAAAGGCGAATTCGCCAACCACATTCCCTACAACAAATATGTGCACGACGTCGCCTAATATTCGCCTCTTCTGGCGGTGTCGTATCCCACTCCGCTTGTGCCCATCTGGTCTGGCTACATTTTCAGGTGGCGAGTTCGCTTTATAGTTTCGCCACCTCCAGAAGGCGAACTCGCTTTTCTTTTTCGACCACAAGCGAGATCATACACGACACCGTAACACCATGACCATTGAGTCTTTTTTCAAATTTAATATTCCCATATATTCCGGCGAATACGCCAGCGGTCTCGCCTGCTTCACCCTAGCGAGTCTAGTTACGATTTCGCTTGTGTATTATTAGAAACAAGCGACCAACACAAGCGAGTTCGCCTTAACAGGCGATCACTGGCGGCGATATCGTAACACTCACATTTACAGACACAGGCGACCTGAGGTGGCGAATTCATAACAGGTATACAGGGCGTTTTTTAAACGCTGCACACGGCGTTTTGAACCGCCGTGCGCAGCATGCATGTTTAAGGCGTTTTGTTAACCGCCCAGAAGAAGTGCCATTTTACGGCACAACCCATTACGGCATTTCCAAAATGCCGTGAATGGTACGAATGAACCGCCTAGAAACCTAAGTCCATCCACTAGTGAATATATTGCTATCCACTTTCAAAATTGCAACAATAAAAGCTAAATTAGGCATGTAAAGTCACAAGTTTTTGTCCGAACAACAGATTGGAATACAATAAGGAAGGCAATTGAAAAAATAATATTTTAAGTTTGACAATTATTGGAAGAAAATATTTTTAGTTTGAAAACTATATTTTTAGTTTGAATACATCGCTTTTAGTTGGAAGATATTTTTTAAAGTTTAAGATAAATTGGAAGACTATAGTGAAGACTATATATTGATCTGCTTTCATATATTTTCCTCTAAAACAAATGATTATAGCGGCTCAGCTATTCATTCATGAGATCCTCTTCGACAGGCTTGCAATTTGTTCATTCCCATTCAGAGGCTCTACCTTTGGTGATGAAAGGACATGAGCTCGAGCTCTCAAATCGTGAACGAAAACAACAGTCTAAGCCCTGGAAATATTATTCCCAAAACCCTTTTCCTTAACCCTTTTCATAACCATAAACCCAATTTTAATCTCAACCAATGCTTGAAGTAAGGATTTCGTCACAAGGCAAGGGTGATTTGGGCCAAATGGTGTCGATGCATCAAAAGATTATGATTATTTTGAATGAGATACCTTTGACATTTCCCCGTAGTCTGCCAAGAATTTTGTTGACCAAAATTTCCATTTATTGTTGTTGCTATTATTGTTGATGTTATTGATTTGAGATTGTATTCCTAAAATATAGGGACAACTGATTCGGGGATGGGCCCCCGACATAGGTTGTAGATTGGATGTACCCCTGAGGTTGGTAACAGGGGGCCCCTACTACCTAAGGTCCCCGGTAAGGTTGGCTGGGAGGCTAATTCATTTCCAAAGTCTGGGATGGTAACAGGGGGCCCCTACTTTCTTCGTTTGCTAAAAACAGGCCCGGCCCAACAGTGAAGCAAGTGACTACACCGCTTCAGCCCCCAAATTTTGGGCAAAAAAAGGCCCCATTTGAATAACAATTTTGTGTATTTAATATATATTTAGACTATAGAAAAATAATAATTACATATAATAAGTCAGAGAATAACTAAAAAATGGGCCTCATTTTTACAATCAACTCAAAATATAGGCCTCTTATTATTTTTGCTTAAGGCCCCTGAAATCTTTGGATCGGCACTGGTACATGTTATAATCTTATTAATTAGGAAGACTATTGTGATTAGGATGATTCATATATTTTATTACTAACTGTTTCATATGGCCCATAAAATTGTCAAAATATATTGTTTGTGACACTTTAAAATAAAGTGCAGTGTTTATGACTCTGATATAAAATTTTTCATTCTTTATGGACTCTGACCAACTCCGTCATGACTTCACCAGCAAACATTACATAAAGTCCAGGGTTAAATTCTATTTTTGCCCCATCTCTTCTTCTATGGAAATTTTACCTTTTGTCCACCGCAACTGCTCCATTCTACAAATCAAAATCCCTCCGCAAGTTCTTGAACCCAATCCACAAATATGGTGCCAATCATCAAATCAATTATTAAAACTCCGAATCCGATGAGTCAGCATCGATAATAGGAATGTCAGCATCGATGATAGGAATGTCAGCATCCAACTCCTGAACCGTCGGCAGTGATGGCCTAAATTTCTCATGATCTTTGGCTGTTGGGGTGTAAAACCTCTTGGTCTGTTTGAAGCCACAAGTGTAAACCCTAGGATAGTGGGGTTTGGTCTCGGAAGGCAATTTTTGAACGGATTTTTTGAGCCGGGGGGCGGTGATGGATGCGTTGGTAGGCTTCTTCGAATTCATAGTTGAAGAGAAGAAATAAGACAGGGCGGGTTCGATTTGATTGAGAAAGGTTTGGTGTTGCATTGAGGGAAATTGATGTATTTATAGGACAACATTTCCCTCCAAAATGGTAAACAGTAGTAAGAAAAGGCAACAATTTCCCTCCAAAATGGAAAGAGATGGTAGAAAGGCAAATAATTCCCTCCAGAATGGAACAAGATACTAGAATAAGCTAAAATTGTCAATGGTTATGAAATTCAATGAGTTATAAACGGCGTAGAATTATTTAGTTTGCCTCCAATCACATGGTTATAGGTTAATCACACACTGCACTAATTTAGTCCTCGATCACTAATGACTTGATTTGTAATAAAACTAGAATTGTGCCTAACTCCTAACTTCTATGTTAAACAGATAAAGTAATTATTTTTAAAAAAAACAGAAAAGGTAATTGTTGCTATATTGTATGGGAAGAAATGACTCTAAATTGATAAAAAGGAAGGGTGAATTAAATTCCAAAAATATAATGTTTTTGGAATGCACGGAATTGAAAAAATTATTAAACCCGCATTATTTATTAAGTGATATAAAAATGTTGTGGTTAGGTTTGAGGTCTATTATTTACGTGATTGTGACAAAAAAGAACATAAAATGGGATTCAAGCAAAGTTAGTACTAGTTAGATTTATAAAATCAATTGGGAACGACGATGTGACCTGACCCTATGATGCCGTGTGATGGGAAAAAAAGTAGTATTAGTGTAGGTATTGTGCTGCAAATCTTTTGCAGGGCTCTATGCAATCCTTTAAGTTGCAGTTCCCCATGCCTCTCGCACAGACAAAAAAAAGGGTTAAAGTGGTTGAAAATACTAATGAGGGTCATGAAATCTGAAAAGATATGCAATACCTGTTTCCCCTACATCATGCAGCAGCAGTAGGTCCGGCGGAATGAACCTTTCCCACACCACTATGCAGGTCTTGACTTACAAAAACCTTCAGAAAACCAAATTAATAACTTAAATAATGAACATGATACTTTCATTTCAAAAGCTGTATAAATCTTGTGTGCTTCATTTATTTAAAAAGCTGTACTCATAAATGTTGTGTGCTTCATTTTTTAATATCTGGAATTTAAGTTTCTGGAGAAAAACCAAAATCGGAAAATATTGAAAGTTGAGGAAAACCAGTACTTTATCACAGAATCAAATTTGCAAAATGCTTGACACCTCTGAGCTGCGTTGAGAATGTTTTAAGAATAGAGTAGATGAATGGTAAATGAATAATCGTAACTAAAGATGTAGAAAACGTTATCGTCGGTGGATTGGAAAAAGCTGGATTTGAGGCAAGGCAGTAAACTAATGGTTTGGAGGTACGAGTAGGAAGGCAGTAGAGCTGGCGTGCAGGGCACCGGTGACAGCTGTCATCGGAAATAATGGCAGTTTCGTACCAGATCTGGTCGGGGCTGGAGGACTGGTGGACACGAGTAGGAGAGAGATGGGACGGTGGTTTTGGTGTCATGATTTGGCAAGCTTTGTGAGAGGAAGAGGAGAACGTGGTTTTGGAGTATGGTTTGTGGTTTTCAGTTTGTGAGTGAGATATAAACAATTGGCTAAACCACGGTTTTGACTTGTGCTCTAGATTGTTCCCGAGTTGACTTCAAACTTGGAAGGTTTATATTTTTTGTGGGAGAGAAAGTGTTGAATTAAATAGCAATATAAATTAGTTGGAAGTTTATGGTGTATTATGGTTTGTTATAAGAAAATGGTTAGAGAATATTGCGAATTATGAGTATTTTAGAGATAAAAAATACTCATATCTAATGAATAGAAGAATTTTATTTTTGTTTGGTTTAAAATATGATGTGATACAACATAATTGTGATTGAATTAGAAAAATCAGTTGTTTAGAAAATTTATTTGACGAATTTTAGTTTAGCTCTAATATATGCTGGTAATATGTCATAATTAGGGTATGACACTGCAGCTTTAGTATATTGAATCACTGCATCTTATTACAGGGTAGTTCTGACATTACATTATCGGGATAATTAGCGTTATACCAGCCAACCGGATTGTTAGACGATACTATCAGGAAATTACGAAGACGAATGAACTTATCACATCATGATACGTAATAGCATAGCTACTAAATGACTATGATTAACTAGTTTGAAAACTAGAATTGCATATTGTCGATCGTGGTGAATAACTGACATTTATATTATGATTTTGAATTAGAAGTATGAACTAGTGACAACGTCTTAGCGTTAATATGAAAAACTACATTGCTTCTGAATTATTAACGAGCACTCAAAATACTAAACATGTACCTTAAACTCTCATGCACATTTTGTGTTCCATAATGAAACGTACTATAGAATTCGCAAGCAGAGGGAACATAGTTGCCAATACATATATATATTTATATATATATATATATAGAATTAGTTAGTTTTGACAAGCAATATAGTTTGTATTTGATAAGCAATAAGGTGTTTAACTTTATACATGGGTCTTATATATGGGTTAAATTTTTTAGACCCAATAAGTATGGGTCTAGCATGGGTCTCATGGTTTTAGGGTTTTGGGGTGCTAGTGTTTATTGTATGGATTTAGGGTTTAGGGTATGTTTTCCACTTAATTAATAATGACCCATTTAAGACCCCCGGGACCCAGTAGACCCATCGGGTAATGGTATTAGGGTTGAAACGATTGATGATCTCTAATTTTAAAAACGAGTTTAAAATCTCCATCTTAAGCGGTTCATTTATGATATGCATGATCCATTCAGTGTGACATCGATCTGTATATATGGTCATCCTTTTCACCCTAGACTATCTTGACTAATGGAATAAGGTTGATAGATGAATAGAAAATTGTTTTAATTGTCGAACGAGTAATGATACAATTCAACAAAATTGTTGAAAACTCCCACCGATTGATCCTTTTCGACCTAATGCATTAACTGCAATTCATCGAAATATTAATATTACGCTCCGCTAAACGCTATGTGGGTTTACATTGTATTGATATACAATTCCAAAGAAGCAAGTGAAATTTACTATCGATCAGTTTCACAAAATTCTTAACTAATCTTTCTATTCTAGCACGTTTGTTTAAACATGAGACAGAGTTTAGACACTGAAAGTAAGAACACAGAATTGGTTACGCAGTTCGGTGCTAAAACACCTACCTCTGCGTTTTCCAGCCTGAAAATCATCCACTAAAATAATTCAGATCATTTACACTGATCTCCAAACAATTAACTATCTAAAACCTATCTTATTCGTGTGGATTCGTGAGATCCCCTCACTGCCGGTCAGCAACTCCTCGTTGTTGTCTTGACCACTTCCCCTGAAGTATTAAGCCTTGTTCTTTTCAGACTCCTGGCGATGGGGTAGGCCTATTGAACTCCCTTCAATAAGCTGCTCCAACTATAAAGCTATTCTGATCTGCAGAATACTTTCTTGTAAGATGGATACTTGTTATCGCAGCGTCGTTGTATATTTATAGTCCAAATGTTGTGATGTCGTCTTGATCCTCTCGATCCTTCCATTTCGGCAATGCTGATCTGCTCGTCCAGCTCATCACAGCTACACTTAGTCTTCTAGCTATACTCTATTTCTATAGTTATAGGATAAGAAATATATTCTTTCCTTAATTACGACAAATTTGAAATAGAATACAACTCACAAATATATTCTTTATCTAATTAAATCAGAACCGAATCATTCTTCAAATATCATCTTGATTCGTCAGAATATCTCGTTTGATCGCATCTGAGTTGTACTTCACTTCAAAGACGTATTGCTCGGTTTCTGATCTTCTTGAGCAAGTGTTTAAACATAAGAGCGTGTTTAAACATAGTCAACTTCTACAAAATTGCCAACAAATTTCTGCTGAGTCTTCTGGACATAATTATTTAAATAATCAAAATTAAGGGGTATTGGAACATAATAATTGAAAAGCATTATGATTTTTTTAAATCATTATCAAATACAATAATTAATAAAAGATTAACTATCATCAAAAAATATACAATAGTAATATTTAAATGCAACTTTTTACATAAACAGAAATAAAAGTGCATATTACAATCTTAAAAATAGATTCGTCGTAGAAAACAAAAAAAAAGAATGTCAGTACAAAAAAATAATGTATCAAACATATGATAATATTGGGCTCTATTTATAGACAAAATTAAAATATAACCGTTGGGGAAAAAAGAAAATAATAATAATAGATATAGGATGATAATATTACCATTAAACCAAAACAAGAAGAAAAAGAAAAGAAATGAAAGTGGGAGAAGAAAGGTGGATGAGAAAAAACAAAAAAGAAAAAGAATTTTCAGCTGCCACGTGGCGCCACGTAGGCGTGGGGGCGGGTCCGTATGGGGACTTCATGTATCAAGTCTCCTCCCTGCCATGTGGCATAAATGGGCTGAAAAACAACCTTTGGGACTCCCATTGTGGGACTCCCAATAACTAAAAAGTCTCTCCCTTGGGACTCCATTGTGCATGCTTTCTAGCTATATTCTATTTCTATAGTTATAGGATAAGAAATATATTCTTTCCTTAATTACGACAAATTCGAAATAGAATACAACTCACAAATATATTCTTTATCTAATTAAATCAGAACCGAATCATTCTTCAAATATCATCTTGATTCGTCAGAATATCTCGTTTGATCGCATCTGAGTTGTACTTCACTTCAAAGACGTATTGCTCGGTTTCTGATCGTCTTGAGCAAGTGTTTAAACATAAGAGCGTGTTTAAACATAGTCAACTTCTACAAAATTGCCAACAAATTTCTGCTGAGTCTTCTGGACTCTTAGCAAGTAATAGTGAGGATAAAAATGATAGGTGAATGAATTATAATTAAAATGAATTGTGAATTTTTACTTTAATATCATGAGTAGTATATAATCAGAATCACAAATATAATAAAAATGAAATGATAATCACAGGAGAATTTATTTTCGGTTGGACTTGCATGAATGAAATTCCAAGTGGGAGGAATGGACTGACAACTAACTTTTGGTTTGATGGGACAAGACCATGAACAAATAATGAGTATAAATGTACTATTATTTTTTATTTCTGCTTCGGAAGTTGGAACTGGCCACTTCAGATGAATTTGGTAATGCAAGTTTCAATTACGCGGGAAGTCACAACAGCGCGGGAAATACACGTGGGAAAATATTTGGGCTATATTTCATAATTTTGGAAATAACTATTCATATCTTGGTTAAATGGTGAAAATTACAAATTATTTTTGATAATTAGGAATTTATGTTGAATAATTTAAACCTGCTCTAAATAATGGTTTTTTAATATGGTTGAACTAATCTGTCTTATCCTATCTAAATTGGTTGAATGTGGTGATGCAATAAAAAGAATAAAAGTTAATGTAATGAAATTATCTTTTAGAATGAAATTGTTCATGTTATAGTTTACCAACTGATTTGAAGTTGATGTTTTTGAAGTGAAATTCAATTCAGTAACTTTTTGTTAATTGAATTTCAATTTACTCATTTCAATTACTGAAGTTTAAGGGATTAGGTTAATATAACTTAGTGTTGTTCATTTTTGTTGTCATTAGATGAATTCATTTAAGTTTATCCCAATTCACCGAGTCTGCTCGATCTATGATCATTTTGGTTAAGTGTAGTTGAACTCTAGACATTAGGGGTTGTGTAGTTCAATTTGGTTAATAGTAGTTAAGTTCAGGTCTTATATTTTTTAGCTAATTGTAGTTTGATTGTTGTCATCTCAACTAAGTGTAGTTCAATTGTTATCATCTCAGCTAACAGTAGTTCAACTGTTACCATCTCAGTCTCAGCTAAGCGAAGCGATGGTCATTTCTAATCTCATCTGAGTGAAGTTCATTTCTTCTCATGTTAGATAAATGAAGTTCAATTCTATCATTTTAGCCAAGTGTAGTTGACTTAGTTTTGACTTGTCGCGGACCCAGTGTCCAGTATGCATCATCGTGGTTATTATAGTTGTTCAATTAAGCTCTTATGAGCTGATAGTAGTTCAATCGTTATCATCTCGGGTTGATTGTAGTTCAACTGTTGCCATGTCAATCTCAACTAAAAATAAGCGATGGTCGTTTGTTTCTTATAATCTCAGCTAAGTGAAGTTCATTTCTTCTCATGTTAGATAACTGAAGTTCAATTCTTATCATTTTAGCCAAGTGTAGCTGACTTAGTTTTAACTTGTCACAGAGTCAGTGTCCAGTATACATAGTCGTGGTTAGTAGTGGTTCGATTAAGCTCTTATGAGCTGATAGTAGTTCAATCGTTATCATCTCGGGTTCATTGTAGTTCAATCGTTGTCACCTCCCTCAGTTCAGGTGTAGTTGAACTAAGTTGTTTTAAATGAAGCTTATTGAAATTCATTTCACCGCAGTTCAGTAGTTTTAAACGAAGCTTTGCGAAATTCAATTGAGGTAATGATGAAACCCTTTTAATCCGAGGAAATACTTTTGAATTATTTTTTTTTTGATTAGTGATTATCGATTATGGTCATTCCAGTTGAGTGCAGTTCAATTTAGATCCTCCCAATCAAGTGTGGTATACTTTCGATTTTATCAGTGAAGTATAGTAACATCTAGTACAGTTCAGTTGAAATACTTTTCAATTAAATTCTATCTTATATTCAAATTTACTATGGTTATTGTATTTGCGATTAAACGCAATTTTTTGTAGTGCAATTTAGTTCGGTTAAGTTCAGTTCACTTGAGATTTCAATCTATTTTTACAAAATTATGTTATAAAATCGCGTTGACTTAGGGTTGACCCATAGTACGACTAGTATATTTTTATAAAAAGGTTTTAAATTTGTTACATGGAGATGTTTTAGAAATATTTTTTGTTTTTGATCCTTAGCACTACACATTTTGAATGTGTCACGAATTCAGTTGGCTAAATTAAGCTGTTTTGGTAGTACATAAATGCCACGTGTATGGTCCGATTTCATACCTACATGCCACGTGTATGGTCCTATCTAGTAACGGGACATAAATTAATTAATAAGAATTTTAAAATTCGGAGGCAGCTCCACAAAAGCATTTGAAATTATTTACTAGTTGTCGGGCCATCGAAAAAAAAGAGCGCACTTCCCCACATCAACCTCTTCCCATTCCATTCCTCTCTCCATTTATACGAAAACACAGGTTCAATATAACTGTTCACATTCCAAGCAGAGGGAAAAGTATATTGTTCTTGTGATAATCAGATAGAAAAGGCGCCATGGTCGGTGGGATTCTCGATCTGAGTTCTTTGAACGAGGCCGCCCCTAACGCGGCCTTAGCAACGGCCGGTAGGCAGCTCAGTGTTGCTGCTGCTGCTAATGGACATGAAGGGAGCGCCGGCGGATCTCCACCAGCTGGTAAGATCATCGCCTCTACCCTTGTTTGACAGATCTCTTATTTTTGAACCAGCAATAGTTAGGGTTTTCTGGTTGGAGCAGCCACGTGGTTTGGATTAGATTGATCGGTAAAAGTTTTATAAGAATCACAACTGATCCATTAAAGAAGCAAGCTTTCAGACGCAATATGTGCAAAAGTTACTTCCCTTTTTTTCGGCCGAATGTTTTGTTTTGTAAATTAACTTTTCTAAAGTGTCAATCCGTACTTGTAAATGTCGAATCTTAATTTATAAAGGTCGAATCTTTCTGTAAAATAAAAGGCCGGTCATTTGTGCAAGGGTAACTTTTGGTTTCGGATTAAGTTTAATTTAGATCCTCCCCCGTTGGATTTTATCATATTATTTGGGTGTTTTATGACCAATTCATGTCGGTGGAATATTTTTATTCAAGGGTATAGACCCACCTTGTGTTGGGTAACATTAATCGGTCTTCTTATTATCTACACTTTGCAAACACATCTCGAACGATTTCTCAGGCTGTGAAAGTTTATCAGCGAAGAATTCAGTCGGCCAATACTGAACACCGGAAAAAGCCGCGTGGCGGAGGAGCTGGCCCGTCTAGGAGTCTGGGAAAAAGGAAACGGTTGAGCATCAGCAGCGCAGCCAGTGCTCACAGTTCTGATTCAGACGATGGGTTTGAGGAATACTATTTTTACCAGGTGCTAAACCGGAGGAGAGAACGTTTGAACCGTGTTCTTCAGGAGCTTTCCCCGATGCAGCAGGAAGATGTGAGGGACATAGGATTTGGAGGTTTTCTTCACTTCAGCACTGCTGCAGTCCCAGATCAGAAGAACCAGTGGCTGGTGGATTGCTTTGATCCTGTGAAGAGATACTTTCATTGTGATGGTCAGATTCATTTCTCAGTCACGGCAGAGGATGCAAGGATGGTGTTTGGCCTGCCTGTTAATCCTGAGAAGAAGGTGGTGATCCAATCTGCAAATCATGAAGTGAGAATGGTGAAGCAGAGATGGAGAGACTATTACGGTTTGCGCTTCACTACGAGGCTGCATTTGAGAGAAGTTGAAAGCATGATTCTGAAACAACCCCAGGGTGGGGTAGACTTCAAGAGGTTTTTTGTTTTGTACGTGATGAACACGCTGCTGACACCGAAGTTTGGTAAAGTGATAGGCCTTGGACTTCTGAATTGCTTGTGGGATGTGGACAACATAAAGTCCTACGACTGGGCCGGGCATGTGGTGGATCATCTGTGCACTAGGGTGTACAAGTTCAAGGTCAGAGTAGCAAAGGAGGCAAGTTCTTTTGGCAGGGGGTGTGAGGGGTGTCTGATTTTACTCCAGCTAATCTATTTCCACAGCACGATTTGGCCAGGAAAGCCTTTGCCCAGCGATCAACCATACATCAAACATTGGGGAGGGGATAGCATTGGGGTTAGGGTGTTTGAAGAGATGCGGTCAATGGGATTTGGGAAGCTTCTATTCAAAGATAAGTGTGCTGGTGAGTTTGACAGTGGTAGGCTTCTTGTGAAACCATTTTGCAATGGAGAGGAAGGATCTAGTGAGGACATTTCAGTTCTGACTGCTGAAGATATTGGTGAATCTCTGAAAGAGGTAATCTTTGCTTGAAGTAAATATTGTGAATGCAACTGTCCATGATTATGAATATATATATATATATTAATATTTGTTTAAAAAAAAGAGTATATTTTTTCAAAGGCCTTATATAAATATATGTTTGTATAATGTGCAATATTAGTTGACAAGTAATTTATAAAAGTAGTAAAGTCAAAAAATATTTTTAATATAAGGTAAAATAATTTTCTGTATGAATTTGCTTTATAATATGAGGCTAATATTTTTGACCCATTCTGAAACAGTAAAATTCCCCTTCAATCTCTAAAAACAGGATATCAAGGAATAAAAAGGATAATAAATTATTTCTTTTATAAAGAATATCAAGGAATATTCCTTAAGTGCAAATGTTTGTGTTAGGGCTTTATAAATGTAAATAGTACTGTACCTACTGAACATTTAGGCAAAAATAATTGGTTAAAGTGGTTTGACTTAATCTTTGTTGGTGCATGAATACTTAAATGGTTGAAATTGTAATGTGTTGTTTCATATAATATTATAATAAATGCAACTGCAAACATCTCATAAGCATGCCCTATGCCTTTGGGAATAGGGAAACAAAAGGAAGGCTTGGCTCATCCTTAAAGATGTCGATCAGACGCTCGACGAGCATGCCAAGTATATGGACGTCGTAACTCGACCCCTGAAAGCCTGCAGTTTCAGACTGAATCCAGAGGGGAAAGCCAAGTTTGATGTGGGCTTCGGCTACGATACAGTTGTGAGCAAATTGTACACGCTGTGCAATGGACTCTCCAACGAGGTTGGGATAGGCAGGTCGTCGCCCCTTCAACATACCCTCTATGGTCAGCCCAACCCTGTCGTTGAGCCTCTGGATGAGCGATTCCCCCATGATCAGATGAGCAACTGTCCGTGGACGACATGGACCTTCAATTACCCTCCCACCTACATTAACTACTCTGTGCAGAGCCTATGCAGAATCAGCCACAAGTTCGAGCCGTACAAGATGGAGATTGCCAATTACTGCTTAGGAGATGGTCAACCAGCGTAAGGATACCTTTACCTTCATTTCAGTAGCTTGTTTTATTAAATGGTTCATTGGATTAATGATGTCTTTGTTTTTTTGTTGGCAGGGAGATTCTATTTGTGAAGAAAGGAGAAGATCAATGGTTGAGAACCGAGTTGTGCAGGGCTGATATGTGGTCCATGGGTGCATACAGAAACATCTCTGTGGAGGTAGTTAATGTCTTTGCCATGTTGCTGAACAGGTTCTGGGATTCCCAAAGATGGGAGAAAAGAATATGTCTCCGCGCAGTTCGGATGGTAAGCATTATATGTAAATGTGTGCTATAAGCATTTCAACAATGGAATGGATTTTCTGATTTTTTATGTTTCCAGGACAAGGACATGTTTGACCCAATTATGGTGGTGGATCAGTGGCTTAGGTGGTTGCGTACGTGCGAGCTTGACATTCCAAGTGCTTCCTTTGTAAGTGTTTCTTGATCCAGCTTGCTTGAACTCATTAACAACTATTAATGTTGGATTCATTTTGAACAAACACTATGTTTAATTGTAGGGTGTACATACCGATACTTCACGATGGCAATTACTACCTGGTGGTTATCAACGCCGTGGAGGGCCAGATTAAACTGATCGAGACTACAAGGGAAGCTCCGGAAGATGGACAGATTGAGAAGCTGGGTCGTGCAGTTATAATTAATAGTTAATTTCGTATAAGTGTTGGCTGTTGATAGTAAAGAAATGTAACAATTCCAAACTCACTTTGAATGTGTAGGGGACGTGTTTCTGGCGCCTGCTTGAGGTTAAGAAGCACAAGGCTGTTCTTGAGGCGTACCGTTCTTTCTCCTTCCATGTGCTATACCCCCTCTGGAGGAATAGCCCGCTTTATTCCGATAGGGGTGAGTGCGTCATGTGCATGATGGAGAATTTCACTGGTTCGATACCATCTCTCGATAGTCTCATATTGGATGTGGTAAGTGGTTTTTGGTTTTTTTTCTTGAAGGTGTGTGGATTATTCACTATATGCTCATAAAATCAATTAATAATCATCCAAATGTGTTGCAGAAAAGCAAAAGGCTGCAGCTGCGCTTGTCATATTTGTGCTTTAATCTTCTATCAGATTCAAACGCAAAAAGAAAGGCACTGCTTGATCAAATTCCAGGTTTCATCGAAAGCAAAGCTGCCATAGTGTGAGGAGGTGGTGATTTGTGGGGTTCAGTCCGTACTGAATGTTGACTTTTTCATTTTTGCCCCCGGACTGAGTTTACCTATTTGTATTTGGGCATGTTGGGCCCTGCTTTTGGATTTTATTGAATTTGTGTGTAAATTGTTGCTATTTAGGACATTAGCGTGCGTGCTGATGCTAAAGCACGTGGATTATTTTGAAAGATGCATGTGTTTGCCAGTAAATGCTTCTGTAGTTGCCAAATATACTTTTACTCTCCCATGCATGTTCTTATGAAACAGTAAATCGAGGTTAACATTTTAATGAACTTATAAACGTAGACGTAGTCCCGCTTCATTACCAAAATCTATATGTAATGAAGAAGACTAGTTGTCTACAACAAGTGTTTAGAATAATTCAAAAATATTACGTCTTATAAATGAAATGCGACTTTTGTGTAACTTATCTTCGGAGTTAGTAAACTAATTTGAAATGAATTACAAGTTTTTACCAAAAATAAATAATAGCTAGTTCCGTCGATTTTTTGTATTTTGAGGGCCAAACGCTATTACTTTAACAAGTGCGATATCCAAACAAGTGTTTAGAATACTTCAAAAATATTACGTCTTATAAATGAAATGCGACTTTTGCGTAACTTATCTTTGGAGTTAGTAAACTAATTTGAAATGAATTACAAGTTTTTACCAAATATTTTCTTAGCAATATTTGCACATTAGGTAAGAAGGAATCAAGTGCGTGTTTCAAAGCAAGAGGGGAGGAAGAAAAAGTGAGATGGTGAAGATAGCTAAACCATTGCAAAGAATGGACAGATCAGACATTAAATGAACATCAAAAATCTCATGGTAAGATATAAATAGGTGAACTCAGGGAGTATTTTTTTAATCAATGTTAAATAGATTGACACAATTGATATGCATTATCACCCTTACTTCTCTTGTTTTGACTTGTCCGCAGGATTAGTTTGCAATAATGGCTTCACAATTATGAACGTGACTATTTGCCGTGTCAGGGACAAAGAGTAAGTGTCGAGGGATCAAAACAAGAAAAGATTTGCAATAATTACAATATGCCACAAAAGTAAACACAGGTTCATTAGATTACAGTTCCATGAAGACCCTGATTTCTTGAACCCCTTGATCTTGAAACAGAAATAGTGAAAAAAAAGTGACACAAAACATACAGAATCAAGAAGAAACAACACAAAACAAACAGACGCAAGAAGAAACTAGCTAATAAGCTTGGCCAAAAAACAGTCATGATCAAGGACATGCATGCTCATGGAGATCCCAGGATATGAATGACCTCCTGATCGCAGGTGCATGCGTCGCAGGAGATGTCCGCCGGATTTACCCTTACCCAGCGGTCGTACCTCGCTCTGCGATTGAGAGCAACATGCACATTGCATAGGTTGACTCTAGGTGACCCAAGTCAGAGGCTTTCTTCAGCCACCAGAGACACCATTCGGGATCATATCCACCCACGTACTGACGGAGGATGGCTTCGAAGAACACGCGAATGAAGATCAACGTCTGGATATCAGATGGGAGGGCTGTGAACCGGGACAAATCCATGGGAAGAGATATGCAAACAAAGGGGGGAGAATATTTAGAAAGCTGTGGGAATGGAGGCTCTGATGTGATTTACAGGCAGGAGGGGCTGATATATAGGGCAATAGGGCTGATACATGTGCGAGTCCCCACAAATATATATTTAATGATTGAAATTACTGTTGGAATAGTTAAAGTCTTTTCCTCCTTTTCATGCTTACTGTTGCCAACCCCCAAAATAATTTACCCCATAGAAGTTCAAAGGGTTTTACTGATGTCTAAGCCGAGGGTAAATTTTTTGAGTTGCATGGCATTAAGGAATGTGGAAATAAAATACATATATTCAGTTTTGTTATTATTGTAGGAAAATAAATATATCATACAGGGAACTACAATATATCCTCACACGTATTTCTCCAAGTTTAGTTCATACTGTAACATTTTAGTGTATAAATAATAAAGATGAAGAATTGTATTTTTATGATGATAAAGAATGATGATGAAATCGTGTTTTTAATGACTACATTGATGATTTAAATGTTGTAATTATAATTTATAGTTTAGGCACCTTTTTGATCGGGTACGAGGTCTATCGGGGTTGAAACTGTCAGTACAGGTTTGGGTATATCGGGTGTGATGAAGGTTAACTTCATCGTAGGGGTTTAAAAATGTTAAAAGAAGGTAATGTGCAGGATAGCGAAAAATGTCAGAAACACATAATTTATTACGTAAGTTTGAAGATGAACTGATGGAGTGGTTTTGATATGAAAGCGACCAAAACAATCACAAACTTACTCATAACGTGGCATATTTGATAAACCAAAACTGCTATACGATTAACGTGGCATATTTGAACGCTTTATTAATTTGAACATGAAATATGTAATGAATAAATTCAATTTAAATAAATTAGAATATATTATTACTTGATTTTGTGGATCGCAAAATGTCATGTCCTAGTAAAATTCAATTGAAATGGAAGAACATAATATGACAATACTATTGCTACATGCAAAGGGCCGATTAGACTGTAATTCCTCTTCCAAAATTTCCTAGACTGTAATAATTTGATAAGTTAGAAATGAAATGAAAATCCAAAAGCTGGAGTACTCACTCTAACTTGTCTGTATCTTCAAAAAGGATATGGTTTTGTGGAAGAAATGGTGGGTCCCATTTAATGATGACCACATTTGGCTCCAATGTGTAGTACTCCATGGTACTTCATTTTTGTTTTGTTGGAAGCTAGTGTATAGAATGTCTGATTTTGGGCATGTGACAATTAATTGGAGATGAATGTTTGGGTCTTACTATTTGATCCATTTGTGTATTGTTTAAATTTGAATAATTATTATTGACACATATTTGTGTACTTGAAGTACTATTTATGAGTTTATTGTGTACTCCTACTTGACCCACATAAATTAGTATTTATAATTTGGATTGAAATATACTTAAATTTGTACGTGTCTCTTGACTATTTAAGAGTACTATTTAAGATTAGTATTTTGTGTTTTGAAATATACTTGGGGAACTAGACACAATAAGCACGAGCTTTTATGTGTCTTTTATTTAATCGATAAATACTGATGAGTTTAAACAGAATATTGTACCACCCTTTTAATTTTCATAATTAAAAATATATAATATTCATATTAAATAAGTATTAATACTACCATGGTAATAAATATAATATTGATAATAAAAAATATTAATACTACCATGGTAATAAATATAACAAATAAAATACAAAATCCTTAATTGTTTAGTCAATTCTGTAGTATGAAAATCTATATTTATGTGTGTGCTTTACACACTCATAATGAAATTATGAAATACAATTACAATCAATTAACTAGTTCGATATTAAGTAATAAGTACAAAGTAACTAGTTAGGTCTAGCTGAAACTAGACTCGATAACCGTTCGGCTATTGTCGATAACGATTTGAGCTATGATACTGGAAGGATGATGTTTTTACAAGGTTTTACGTTGTATCTGATAAGGTAACAGACATCGTGGAAGAAGGAGGTGGGTGATGCAGATGCAAGATATCACTATACATCATCATCATGTTTTTTGTTTTTATTAAAAAAGCTGATTTAATGCGAATTGACTAATATACCCTTCTAGAAATTAAATGTTTTTAACATAAATTACCTTGAAGCCATGTATATTACATTACGGTTCCATGAAGACCCTGATTTGTTGAACCCCTTGATCTTGAAACAGAAATAGTGGAAAACAAGTGACACAAAACATGCAGAATCAAGAAGAAACAACACAAAACACACAGACGCAGGTGCATGCTCATGGATATCCCAGGATATGAATGACCTCCTGATCGCAGGTGCATGCATCACAGGAGATGTCCGCTGGATCTACCCTTACCCAGCGGTCGTACCTCACTCTGCGATTGAGAGCAACATGCACATTGCAGCAGATCGGCCTAGTTCGTGGAGCTTGGACGTTTGTGATGAACCTGAAGTAGTTCCACCAACCCCAAGTGTAAGCCAGACAATCTTTGACGCGTTGACGAGCAAGCCGGAGGCCAGTCTTGTCCGTCCTCTTCATGGTGGTGATCAGCTGGATGCCTTCCTGCGTATCACCGTCAACGATTTTAAAAAGTGCCAACGCATAGGTTGACTCTTGGTGACCCAAGCCAGAGGCTTTCTTCAGCCACCAGAGACACCATTCTGGATTATCTCCACTCACGTACATACGGAGGATGGCTTCGAAGTACACACGAATGAAGATCAACGTCTGGATTTCTGATGGGAGTGCTGTGATGAACAAGGAGAAATCCATGGGAAGAGATATGCAAACAAAGGGGGGAGAATATTTAGGAAGCTGTGGGAATGGAGGCTCTGATGTGATTTACAGGGAGGAGGGGCTGATATATAGGGTAGTAGGGCTGATATATGTGCGAGTCCCCACAAATATATATTTAATGATGCAAATTACTGTAGGAAAAGGGAAAGGCATTTCCATCTTTTCATGATGACTGTTGCCAACCCCCAAAATAATTTACCCCATAGAAGTTCAAAGGATTTTACTGATGTCTTAGCCGATGGTAAATTTTTTGAGTTGCATGGCATTAAGGATGAAGGAAAGAAAATACAGTTTTGTTATTTTTGTTGGAAAATAAATATATCATAAAGGGAACTACAATATATCCTCACATGTATTTTTCCAAGTTTAGTTAATACTGTAACATTTTAGTGTAAAAATAATAAAGATGAAGAATTGTATTTTTATGATGATAAAGAATGATGATGAAATCGTGTTTGTAATGACTACATTGAAGATTTAAATGTTGTAATTATAATTTATAGTTTAGGCACCTTTCTGATCGGGTACGAGATCTATCGGGGTTGAAACTGTCAGTACAGGTTTGGGTATATCAGTGAGATGGGTGATTGACACCCTGACCTTTTGCAAAATTGTTTTGACTAATTTATTGAGTCAAATTAGGGATATTACCCCAGTCCAGGCAGTTTGACGCTTTTGTGTCGGTCTTTAAGGAATCTTTCGATTCATGTATTTTTTTAGGTACAACTATCGAAGTGGATACAGAGATACAGAGAAGGTTTAGAATAGCTATATCTTTAGAAACCTCTTTGTAATCTTACAAATTGCCAACCCCCAGAGGAGATCATTGTATTTTATTTTATGTCAATTTAAAGGTTTGGGGATGCCTAATAGAATATCCCTCAACCGGTGGTTTGGCCAAATTTAAAAACATTAGTGCAATAGTAAGTAATTCAGAATTTGGTTGCAATGATATGAATTAAATTTAATTTCATGAGATTTTGTGAATTGAAAAACACATACTAGTTCTAATAATTTGATAAGTTAGAAATGAAATCAAAATCCAAAAGCTGGAGTACTCACTCTGACTTGTCTATGTCTTCAAAAAGGATCTGGTTTTGTGGAAGAAATGGTGGGTCCCATTTAATGATTACCACGTTTGGCTCCAATGTGTAGTACTCCATGGTACTTCATTTTTGTTTTGTTGGAAGCTAGTGTATGTAGAATGTCTGATTTTGGGCATGTGACAATTAATTGGAGGTTTTACACACTCATAATGAAATTATGAAATACAAACACAATCAATTAACTAGTTCGATATTAAGTAATAAGTACAAAGTAACTAGTTAGGTCTAGCTGAAACTAGACTCGATAACCGTTCGGCTATTGTCGATACCGATTCGAGTTAGTTCAAGTTGATGTATGCCCGAATTGTTACCAAGCCTATATAGAATTATTCTCGAGTTGACGATATCAATTAGCACTCGGAAGACTTGATCAGCGGGTGAAATTTAAATACTACTAATAAAAATGTTGTGCATTTATGAATTACTTACTGATAATCAGATGTATGGGTTAACACATGCTTAAGTACTGATGAAGTAGTTGTAGGGTGATAATGAGTGTCATTCATTACATACATGATATTCATATTGAATAGGCGTTTGCACTATTCGACATTCATCACAAAACTACATATGCAGTGCTAAGTGATACTCATTGGCCTCCAATACTACTAATCCCATGAATAGGTAATTGGACATAGATAACAGAACTAATCAGTGCTAACCACTTATCTATACTACTAATAGGCATTGATCAAAATGTTTTAGTGCGAACCAACGTTTTTCAAATTAGCTATGATACGGGAATGATGATGTTTTTACAAGTTTTTACAATGGAAAAAACAAAGATTAAAGTGCAAAATATGGCCCTTAAAAGTTTGAAATGTATTGTTTATGACCCCTAAATAAAAAGTGCATAGTTTGTGGCCCCTAAAAGTATAAAATGCTTAATTCATAGCCCTCACCCATTTTATTTAAAAAATTAATTTTGTCAAGGGTATAATTGAAAATTCACATGTTAAAAAATTAAGAAAAATAAAAAATAAAATGTGATGATCATCTTCTCCCAAACTTCCTATAGATCCGCCGCAATCCATCAATTCCCAGTCCATCTTCCCCGTGTGCCGGTCACTCCATCTACCGGTTCCACCACTGCCGCCACCTTATTCCACCACCACACCAATTGTACTGAATAATGACCTATCCGATCTCTCAGCAAATAGTTATCTCCAGCGCGCGATGGGAAATTCCCCGTCAATTAATCGTCGACGGATTTAAAAATTTTGCAGGTGATGATTGAGATATTATTCAATTGTCGGGTAAAATTTGGTTAACATGATTCGAGTTTTATATACTCCTCGAATACGTAGGGGACCAAAGTTGAATACTCAGTTGGGATCATTTGGTCGGTTTGTCGATGTTGTATCTGATAAGGTAACAGACATCGTGGAAGAAGGAGGCGGGTGATGCAGATGCAAGATATCACTATACATCATCATCATGTTTTTTGTTTTTATTATAAAAAGCTGATTAAATGCGAATTGACTAATATACCCTTCTAGAAATTAAATGTTTTTAACATAAATTACCTTGAAGCCATGTATACTACATTTTTAAACTTTAGGGGCCATGAATCATACATTTTATACTTTTAGGTTCCACAAACTATGCAGTTTTTATTTAGGGGCCATAAACAATATATTTCAAACTTTTAAAAGCCATAACCCTTAAAAAATAATCCAATAAAATGGTATGTAGTAAAACTCGGGCCGTTATTTTAAAAGGCGGTTTGAAAAGGAAAATGAAAACGGGCCTTATGAACGGTTTGATACCAAAATGAACGGTTTGATGATTTGGATCCCTGCATGTGCTACACGTGTACGGTGAATACCCAAAATAATTAATAAAAGAAAATTAATTTTCCCATAGCCACATAACTGACCGCGAGAAAAGTTGTGCTGGAAATAATTACTTATTGTCGGACAACTGAGAGGTCATTCCAACAGATAACATCGAACCTCTCCCATTCCCCCACAACCTGTTTCAGGCAAACCTTCCCCTCCCCCTAAACTACTCACATATTTCATTCGTGTTTTACGGAGACGATGGTCCGGTTAACTCGTCGCGACTCGTCCTCCGACGGCGACGAATTCACCGATCTGGCGCCGGAACTTGTCGCTGGGATCGAATCAAGCCCCCCATGTGGAACGGACACTCTGCCACCATCTTCTCAACCCAGTAGTAAGTAGTTCATCTCAACCTAAAGCGATCTGTATTTTTCGAAGTTGGGGCTTGTATGTGTTTGGTTTATAGTCTCAGTGTGTCAATACGTCTTGATCGGCCGTTTTCGTGTACAGATCTGTAACAAATAAGATTGAAATCATACTTTTTAGTTGTTGATTTGTAAATTTTTGTTGGGGTTTGAGTTTGTTTGAATGGAAGATGGACAAGATGACTTCATCTATAAACTATTCCACTAAAATAACAGTATTCGTGGCTTGAGTTGTGTTTTTGTGTATGGGTTTGATGAAGATGAAAATGATTTGACTTTTAGTTGAAGGAAAATTGAATAATCTGCCTTGCTTTGTAAAATATTCAACTAAAATGACAGTTTTTTTTGGCTTCATTTCAGTTGTTTGGTATGGCTTTGATAAACATTGAGATGAAATGTTTTTTTTCTGAGGGAGTATGGATAATATGTCTTCAACTATAAAATTAAAAATAAAGATGATGTCTTTAGGGCAAGAAATGTTATTATATTTTTTTGGTTTGACAAAGATGGTGATAAAATTAATTTTATTTAAGAGGGGAAGATGGAAGGCAACTGAATCCGTTTCTTTTGTAATAAGAAGGTTCTATGTACGGAGTAAAGACAGAACCTTTATCCATCGATGCTGATGAGAGCCACATTTTTTTGGTTCTGGATTAGTTGAATATTCTAATCCTTGATGTCGGTGTTTTTTTTTTGTATTGTACAAAGTACAAATAAGGTTCTATTTTGGCCTTAATCGTAAAAATTTGGGACATGTTTGGGCCAGTGATGTTGGGTGTTGGTTTTCTTTTATACACACAGTTAGGACCACAATTTATGGGAATTGTCGATCTTATTGGCCCTTCTTACAAGCCTAATTTTGTTGTTTTGGTTTTACTATTATTTTGGACCACAGAATATTCGGTTTTGACTTGTCTTCTCAAGGTTTGGTGGTTGGATAACTCTCATCCTTGTTGTATACTTATATATTTTGCAGGGAAACCGAGCCAGTCTTCCAAGGCCATCAAAGTCTACACTCGCAGATCCAAATCTGCCAGATCTGGACATCCCGGCGCCGAGCACAGGGAGACGGCCCAAGCCGAGTGTAGTTAATCCAACGTTGCGGCCAAACGGAAAAGGAGCCCAAGCATCGGCAGCAGCAGCAGCGGTGACTCGAGCAGCAGGAGCAGTGACTGGAGCTATGACTCGAATGATGAGTCCGACGATTACTTCTTTTCAGATGTGTGCAACAGAAGGTGTTATGTGTTCACCCAGCTGGTTAAGGACCTCTCTCCCCTTCAGGAGGCAGATTTTAGGGAGATCGGATTTGGGGGGCTGCTCCACTTCAGAACCGAATTAGCCGCACATACTATCAACAACTGGTTGGTGGATTGCTTCGATCCAGTGACCAAGTACTTCCATTCTGATGGCCAGATCCGGTTCTCTCTCACAGCTAAGGATGCAAGGAAAGTATTTGGGCTTAATGTGAACCCAGAGAAGGCCGTGGTGGAGGATGCTCGCACCCCTGAAGTGAGGAATGTGAAGGAGGAATGGAGGCAGGTTCACTGGTTGCCGGTGGCGCCGACGATGCCGGCAGTAGATGTGAACTCAATGATTAGGAAACTACGTCAAGGAGGAGATGATTTCAAAAGGTTCTTTGTGTTGTACGTAATGCATATGGTGCTCACCCCCACTGCTGGCACAGACATAGACCTGGGCCTCCTCAATTGCCTGTGGGATGTAGACAGCATCAAGTCCTACAACTGGGCGGGCTATGTGGTGGATAACCTTTGCCGTGAATTGCGCAGGTATGTTGAGAGAGAAGGGAATGAGAGGAGTCCTCTGAGAAAGGGGAGCCAGGGCTGTATGCTGCTACTGCTGATCACCTATTTCCATTACACTATCTGGCCAGAACATCCATTATCCGATGACGAACCATATATCAAGCAATGGGGAGGTGACAACATCATGTTGAGGGTTCAGCAAGAGATGCAGGCAAAGGGGTTTGGGCAGCTGCTGTTCAAGAATCCTGGTGCTCCTTGCAACTGCTCGAGGGCTCGATCTGCTGCTCTACTAGGACCAGCTGTGGAGGGTGTGTCTGGATCCAGTAACCAGAGGGCTGAGATGGCATTGCCCACGGCAGAAGATGTAGAAGCTTCTCTGTCTGAGGTGAGCTTGCCTTCTGGTCCATTAAATCTCTGCATGTTACACTTTTAAGCTTTTATATCTACGTAACCGATTTTGATTTACACTTGCATTAACGTAAATCATGTAGTAAGGAACAATTTAGTTGGAAAATCATATGAATTAAAACAATTACAATGTTTGATACTAGTGAATCATCCATTTTTTGACAAATTACTTGACAAATTTATAAAAAATGCTAATTTTAATCCATGAGCACTTGGCTTGCTTGAACGAGGTGCTGAATTTCCAAATGAATTGTTCCTGGATCATGTTAATGTTGATAAAATTTTGAAGGTGTCAGTAATTAATTATATTCATTAATGTGTTGACATGTATATTATTTGATCACACGGTATATCAACATCTTCTAATTTTTTCATTTGAACAGGGTCTCAAAAAGAAGACTTGGCAAATCTTGAATGACATTGACCACAGACTGAAGGATTATGCATCAAGTTTGGACATACCGACAAGACCCCTCAAGGAGAGCTGCTTCAGGCTGAAGAGCGACGGCACACTCAAGTTCGATGTCGGATATGCTTACGACATCATGGTGAGCAACCTGTACGAAGTGTGTGATACGCTCTCGCCCGAGATTGGGAGAGCCCGGCCTTCACCCCTTGATGCTTCTATTCATGGTGGGCCCAACCCTGTCATTGAGCCAATTGATGAGGACTTCCCGCTTCAGCAGATGATGAACAGCCCGTGGCGAACATGGACCTTCCCCTACCCTCCGAACTACAGTAGCTTAACTGTGAAGAAGTTGTGCATGCAAAGCCATAATTTCGAGCAGCACAGGTTGGAGATCGCTGACTACTGCTTACAATCACATCCAAATATGTAAGGCCACTAGTAAATTTGCTTCGCTTCTGATTTGTCATTTTGCATTCTGTGTTTGAAGTATGTTTATATTTTATTCACTTCAGCGGTGAGGTGCTGTTTGCCACCAAGGGGGGAGATGTGATGCCCGGAGTATCGTTGGCCAGGGGTAAACTGTTGTCAATTGATCGTTTAAGGACCGTTGACATTGATGTTGTCAATGTGCTGTCGATGTTGTTGAACTCCTACTGGGACAGGAAAATGTGGACTTCCAGAGTGTGCATGCTTGGAGTGAAGATGGTAAGACTTGGTTAAACTGTTGAAATATGTTAGATATTTATTATGGATTTTTAGTGGACAGGAAGTTTGTGAATTTAAGCTTAATGACAATTAAAATGCTACCGGATGAGAGCAGTTTTAACCCAGCTGTGGTTGTGGACCGCTGGCTGCTCTGGTTGGAGGCTTGTGAGCTCGACCTCTCTGTTGCAGCGTTTGTAAGCAATCGGAGTTTTGTTTTTATGCATGCATGCACTGTGAGGCCTGGATTCAATGTGTAACACTTAACTCTTTTATTTGGTTGTTTCAAGGTATTCGTGCCAATCATCTACAAGAACGAGTACTCACTGGTTGTGATCAACTTCATGGAAAAGAGAGTTCAAGCTATCCAACTCAAACAGCCAGAAGCCGGGGACCCTGATTTGGAGAACTTGGGGCGCTTGATTGTAAGTGAAATTATATCAATTTGTGGCAAGGGACCATGATGTCAATGGCCTAAACTTGTGATATGAATCTTTTGCAGGGAACCACATTTTGGCAGCTGCTCGAGGCGAAGAAGTACCATGATGTTCTTGCCAAGTACCGTGCATTAAATTACGAGGTGCTCACTCCGAAATGGCGAGATGCACTTATGTATGCTGATAGGGGGTTGAGTGTCATGTGCATGCTGGAGCATTTCAATGGGTCGCAGGCGCTGCTCGACAGATTAAGACTTGATGTGGTAAGATAGTAAAACCACATTGAATCATATGACCGTGTGATATAATAAATGTTCTGTATGTTGAATGTGTGCCGTGTAATGTGGTGTAGGAAAAGAAGAGGGTGCAGCTGAGGATATCTTATCTATGCTTCATTGTCATGGCAGAGGAAAACACCAACAGACAGGCGGTGTATGATAGAATTCCACACTTCTTGGCTTCCAAAGGTGCCTTGACAGAATGAAGCTGCTGCCTTCGCCGTGCGTCAAACTGGGCTCATTGTACCGTGTTTGAGCCTCATATGTTGTTATTTTGGATTGATTTGAGCCTGTAATTGGCTTTGGATTGATGTTGTGGCGTTTGTTGGATTTATTTGCTAGACATGTACTATGTTCCGGTCTCAATTTGGTAATATTCCAGGCTAAATCTAGACATTTTCAATTTATTGTATGCTTCAGCTTTAATTGTGGTCTACTGTTTCCATTTTTGTTCAACGTCTGTACAATATTTGCAACGCAAATAAGGGTGTGTTTGGTTCGCAAAGTTTTTGAGAGTTGGGATTTTGTTTTGTTTTTGGTTCGCAAAGTTTACTTTTGAGAGTCGTCTGGTTTTGCAAAATCCGTGTTTGGTTGGGTTGGATTTTGTGAGTATGGAACAAAATCTTTCCTTGGTTTTTAGAATTTTGCAAGTTTGGATTTCGGGAAACTTGATGAACCAATCAAGATTTTACAAAACTGGACTTGGATAGTCCGAGTTTTGCAAAAACTTGCCCAACCAAACACATCCTTAGTATTTTGGAACTACACTAGTTAGTTACCGAAGCAAAGAAAAAATATTAAAAGGAAGTAATAAAAGAGAGTACAATGTTAGAGACATTTTCTGAGAAGGAGAATAATAATACACCTTAATTATACGTGAAAATGCATTAGATTATGACTGTAGGGTTCATATATGTTCCCTTTCAGAAAATATTAAATTGAAGTTCAAAGTGATTACCATAGTTTAAAAATAAAAATTAGAGTTAAATATAGAGTGAAATAGAATTACCAGCACGTGAAGTTCAAATATTCTTTATTTAATAGAGTTTAAAAAATAAAAACATCTTACATTCTGAAACTAGGGAATCGAAATCCCAACCAATAGTGGAGGAAACATCAGGCCTACCACAATACCCCATCAATCCTTTTGCTCTATATTCGGGCTACATGGAGATATATATTATACAGGCTTTTGGATTACGGGCCTGGGCTGCCTATTGATGAGCCCCACTCTGATGTGTATGGCGACAGAATCCCTGAATGGATCTTTATAAAACTCCAAGCAACCAAGCAAGAAAAAAATATTCATTCAAGGTCCATACCCCCTCCCCCCATCAGATATCTTGCTCTCATAGGCCTATCTATACACCATGGCTCAGTCAACCTCTTCTAACTCAGTATCAAACATCAGATCCGACAGGGTTTCATGTCCAAGGTGTGGAAGAATAACTAATCTGCTTGTTTCCAGCACGTCTCTTAATCCTGGTCGAGTTTATTATGCCTGTCCTGAGCATGGATGGACAAGGTGGTTAGTGGAGTCAGGTACTGGATCTGGTGTAAGGCAGCGGAGTAACCGAAGGGTGGCGCCGTCGGGAGATTTGATGGAGATCGAAGTTGAGGACATGTCTCTTCTGCCGGATCAGCGGCTGACCATTCGTGAATCAGTGCCATATAATACCTGCCGATGTAGTTCAGTGGTCTGGGCTCTCACTGTCGTTAACATTGTTTCAATTCTGGCAAATTTGATTGCCATGTTCATCCACTCATTCAAGAGAGGAATGTAGCTCGATGAGAGTCCCATATTCTAATAGTATTTTATGAAGTTTTTATTAACGTTTTAATGAAGAATGAAGACATTATCTTAATATGAGGTTGTACAACTAATCATTAAGTTAAGGCAAGGTAATCAAAAAAATGTAAAATACGTGTATGTCAATTTAAATGAAATATCCCATATGGCATAGGTATATGATGTAGTAAAGTAGTATAAGTTCTTTTATATTTAATATTTTTAAATAATATAATAGTATCATACTTAAAAATTGGAAAGGTGATTAATAAAAAATAGTTAGTTAAAAATATTGAATCGTAGGTAGTAGGTTAATAAATTATAAAGTTTAAGAAAGTAAATGATTGCATCAAATAGTTTATAACATAATAATAATAAACAAATCAATTGAAACCAATATATTTCAATGAATATTTTTTGCATATATATTTTGTACATCAATGATACAGTTACTAGAAAAAAATGAAGTAAGTGCATGGCCAACTGAATTTATTTCTTACTGTTTAGAACTAAACTCAAATTAATTTGAATAAATATAAATATAAATATTTTCCTTTCACAAACATGTTAATTAGTAGGATGGACTGAAATTACCGTGTAATTACCATGTTCATGAGTTTGTATGTATTGTAAAAATAATAGGCGCGAAAGTTATATGAAATTGGTATATACTGTTGCTAGATTGGTATATACTTTTGATTTTTGTTTCCAATTTTTTTATATTCTGTTAGTGATTGACCGAACAATCTTGTAACCTTCATACTATCACAGCCGGGACTGAACATGATCAAAGGGGTCACTATGAGCCTTTTTAGTACAACTTATCTGAATATTTTTCAATTCTGTTAAATTAACTTCAGTATTTTTCACTTCACTTCAGTTTTTTCAGTTCAGCTAAGATCAAATCAGTACAGGCGTATTAAACATTCCCTACATCTGTACGAATGTCACAATTTTCAATACAATTAACTTACAAGTGTGACGGTCAATTTCGCTCCCAATAGACTGAATATTTAATATTTAAAAATAACATCTCATGCAGTAATAGAAAACACTGTTTTCTTTAAAAGTGATTAACTAAGACGACGATAAAATAAACCGTTTTAGCAAAAAATATATACTTAAGTATTAATGTTTATATATTTTTTCAATTACTCAAGAGTACGGTTTAAATTATATACTTAAGTTTCAATTACATCATTACCAGAATTTAATGTAATTTAATTTAAATTACAGTATTAATGGATAAATACCAATAATAGAATAATCCCATAAAATTGGATACTAATTATAGTGGCTTAAAAAAACCAAAGTTGCTCACATAGAAATATCAAATCCATCAGCTCCGAGGGACCGAGGCATGCGAATATTTCTGCATTATTTGCGTGCAGAGTTGGGTAAAAGATCTGATGCTCCACAGTCAATCTAGCACACCTATTTCACCTAGGGTTTAATATTTTTAAAACAAGGACCTGCAAGAATAATAAAACAATGCCATGTGAAGAAACTGACATTCAGATGACTTGTCCTTTCACCCACTATCCCTGTCATCTACTACATATTTTTTGCTTACTTTCCAAACCAAAAAATAAAACCCCCCATTTTCTTTGTGCAGGAAAAAAAATGGCTGCTTTGAACGCGTATCTTAACGAGTTGCGGGCAAACATGGAGGATGCTATCGCCGCTAGTAGATCCAGAACTTTTGCAGGTATTTTATTTCCGGGTCGTGACTTTCAAAAGTGTGGAGCATGGGTTAATAACATGTTTATCTGAATTTATTATTTAGAGTTGGAATCAATTATGACGGAATTCGAAGCTGATGCAGGCAACACGGCTAGAGCAGCAGATCGGGTAAAAATTGCAATGTCGACTGAGTTGATGTGTTTCACATGCTGTTTTCATGTGTTTCAAATACTAAGTAGTACTCTCACTGATATGTTTTGATGTTCTTTCAGAAAGCGATGGAAGAGATTAGCCAACGAGTGGTGGAAGCGATGGATCCAATGGAAGCAGACATGCGCAGCGAGCAGGATAAGGGTGAGAGTCGAATTCGGGCATCAGTAGATGAAGATCTGAATGCCACTTTCATTCTGATTGAAGGCGAAGGCACAACTTTCCACGTTGGGGATTATTACGTTCCACCACCAAGCTTTCCCCCGATGTAGAATTTTAGCTGAAAGGTGCTTTGAATTACCAGGCCAATAAATTGCACCTGAGATTTGAATTCAGAATGTTTTATGTGTCATTTTGGAGTGAAATCTTATGGATTTGATGTCATTTTGGTGTGTTGCAAATTATTGTGACATTTGATGGACAATGTTTACTAAAACAGTTGGCATACCTCATAATATCATAACACATTGTATAATTGCCATTTGCCAGAAAACATTGCCACAATACATAACCTCAAGCTATATGTGCAAATTAAGTTTAACAAAATTCTTGTTTTTCATTATACTATAATGGAACGAAAGTATCAGTAGATGCTAACTTTACTTTTGTGAAGATTGATTGCACCACTTTACTATTTGCGGTCTAATGAAATACTTCTTCTCGATTGATGCAAATCTAAATAACATGAGGGTTCGGGACGCGAGATAAACACACCACACCAGCGCATCACATTACAGCAAACATTAAAAAGTGCAGAACATGAAACAAGTCTTTTGAATTCTAATACATGACATCAAACGCAACCATGGCACATACGGGAGGGGAGGGAATCAAGGATCAACTTGGACGAACTCCTTTGCCCTCTTACCGCGCTTAGACGCATTACTGCAAAGTTCTTCGAGGTGCTGATACCGCTGCAAACGCTTGGCATACACGTCCTCCCAAACCCTCAGGCTTCGGTTGCAGATTCGAAACCAAGTCGAGTGGATGTTGGGGAGGGGATTATCAGGCACGTATGAATCATCTACGCAGAAATGTCCCAACACATAGTGCAGCCTTCCCCGCCTGAGAATGAGATAAATCTCCTGTAGCTCATCATACTCATCAAAGCTGCCCCTCCAGGGTAGCACAGTTGTGCAAGCGAGACCTCCAGCATCGTTGAAGGAGTACAAAGTCGCCACGGCTCTGAAGACTTGAGCCAAAGGAAATAGGTCAGTAGGAGTGCTCATCCAGTGTGTAATGGGGCTTTTCTTTCCCTTCCAGTCGATGCGCTGAGTTGCGGCCTGAACTCCAGGGGCAGGCCCCCTCGCCCTCGCCTTCACTCTAGCATCATCACAACCGTGCACCAACATATAAATGTCTTTATAACCATTGATCTCTGCCACCATTAATTGCCTCACCATGACATATGAATCGGGAGATTTCAGGAATCTTAAGGCAGCACATCGGAATCCGCAATTACCATCGCCTTCGACATCTTCTATTGCCACCAAATATTCTCTAACAAAGACTGGCACGTCCTTGCCTCCTCCTCTGTCAAGCTCCTCATCTGTTCACAAATTCACGTTAATTGTGACATAATATTATGCATTTAACTTAAAACATAACATTGGGAGAGAGTTTGAGAAAGTTTTAATGGACTAACCTGCTAGACTTATTCTCACTTCTTCCGCGGTTTGACTAGAACCGAAAAGTTTGTCGGTGTGCTCCCACCCCGAAAGCTGCCTGTGAATCTTTGGCTTCTTCTTCGAAGGCCTGCCCTTCTTGGTTTCTTTAGTCACGGGCTCTTCGTAACCGCCATCTTCCAGGTGCATCTCGCCAAAATAAAAATCAACGCAGCGTTGCTGGTCGGACGGGTCCCGTTCTTCCAACTCCCGAATCATCTGAGCGTACCCAAAGGGAGCGGTCTGGGCGGCTGCATCTGCTCCGTCGTAGGCAAAAGTTGACCAGAACGGATCAACTAAATCTGGGTCAATATAGTCACCAGTTTGTCGCAGCACTTCCATTTGGCAGCGACATGGCAAGCCGTGAGTTGTCGGCAGGGCATGTGTGCACGCCCCCATCTTGATGCACTCATCCTTCAGCACTAAAAGGCAGGTGTGGGTCACTCGTCGCAACAATGACGAAAACGGTGACACCGCAAAACCATTCAGGTTCCTCGCTCGACTCCACTCGAGCATACATTTGATCTCATCAATTTGAGACTCAACCTCTACATGAGTCTTCTCAAAAAGAGTGTCCAGCCCGGCCCTGCATGAAGACATCCATCCCTTCAAGGCAGAATGTGCGCTCTCTACCCTATTAGTAGTGTTGTTCCCATAATGCCTCACAGCATTCGTCCAAGCGAGCACAATCTTTTCCTTGTGTATAAGCCATGTCCTGTCCATGTACTTCATAAACCCCGGAACCTAGCCATACTTCGACCTTAGCTTCTTCTCATTTTCCACATATTTTTCAACAGTTGCCGAATGAAGCATCACCCTCACAGCCCCATTACAAAGTCTATCGGCATCCTTGCTTGACTTCAGGGACTTCAGTGCCCTAGCTCTAATCATCTTCTTCACGTGCTGCATGCACAACAAATAATGCGACTCGGGAAACACAGTTGCGATTGGCTCAAAAATTCCAAGCTCTCTATCAGTAACCATGGCACGTGGTTGTACCTCTCCCAATAACTCAGCGAAACATCTCATTGCCCATATGTAACTCTCTGTGTCTTCATGTTGGAGAAGAGCGTGTGCGGCAGTGAAGTTTTGATTTGTCGGAGTTGTGCCGATGTACTCGACAAGTGCATAGCTGTACTTGTTCGTGGAGTAAGTAGAATCAATGCAGAAAACTGAGTTGTACACTCGTGCCATTTTCTTTCCGTGAGGATGTGACCAGAACATGTCTGAAATTATCAATTCATAAATGTCTAAATATTTCATCACATAAGATCCCAAGCATGGTTCAAAACACATTTAAATTAGCTGACAAACAATTACCTTTCATCTTGTTTGTGCCGGCCTCGACGACACACCTAGTGACATAGCCTCTGGCACTTGCAAGCTGCAGGAATTGCATTGCTGGATTTCTCCCAGATGCAGCCTCTTTCTTCAGGCAGGATGTGTAATTATAGACGGCCCTCTTCAACACATGCTTCGCTTCTTCAGAATACTGCAGAGCTTTTACAATAGCTTTTGGCGTGCAGTGAGCAAACCACATCTCCCTAATTTTCTCCTTGTCAGCGTGGGTTAAACAAGTATACGCCATGTTACCCTGCACATAGTAGATAAGCGGATGGTTGTGGCACCCATCAAACACAGTAACATGATACAATCCATCCTGCTCCTTTCTGATCACTCCACGAAACTTGCAGCCAACTCTCTTCGAGGCTGTCACTCTCTGCCCCTTTTCACGCAGAGTTGAGAATATACTTTTCCTCTTACGATTTTGTTGGCGTTCGACCACAGCAGACTTGGAACGAAATGCGCATTCACAAGTAAAGTAATGATGGAATGAACCATCAGACCGCTTTCTTTTAGATGATCTGATAATGTTAAAAGGATTGTCATTTGCCAGCCCTTGTGCCCAATCAAAAGCAGTTTTCTCATCCTCGAACGATAGCCCATTACCCTCACTCGACAATATCGACGTAAAATCAGGCACAACATCCTGCACATTTCATAAATATTGTGAATTGTGGAGATTTATCTAAACATCTATTAAATCATCCTCTCAAACAGCAAATCAAGTATGTAAAATAGCCATTCATGGATACACATAAAATGCAAAACTATTTTTTAAACGCTTAGAATTAAAAACTAAAAAAACAAATTTTATATATTTAAATTTTGTATTCAAAGTACTTTGCATGAAAATGTAGAAAATAATATTTTTCCACAATGATATTTGCATGAAAAGGCTTATTACTAGTTACTACCAAATGAATTAGTACCAAAAATAATAGGGGGCCTCACAGCTGCAAGCAAGGACTGTCATGAACACTATTGATTTCACATACTTTTACAATTTAATTCACATGGTCCACTTTATTTTTTCCCACCAACTTTTCTCCCCCACTTTATGACACATAACTTCTTCCTTTCAAGATGCACTAGGGAGCCTACATCTATCTTCAACTTTATGTATTATAGTACAACCTTTTAATTTTCCAAAACTAAAAAAAAGGCAGCAAAACACTTTACAAACATAGCAGTACTGTATAGCTATACTCAACCTAGAACAACATTCATCATTTAAAATTGGCAATTTCCACACATTTACAAATACAAGTTTGATTTACACTATTCCTTATCCAAATTATATAAATCATCAATTTCCCTAACAATGTGAACACTAACTCTCCAACAAACTTCATTCCAGAAACAACATACATTACATCGTAGGCATGATTAATTTTATTTTTGATTTAAACAGATCACAAAATAAAACAGATCACAAAATAAACTGGATTGAGGGAGGCAGCAACTCACATCTCCCATGGTTAATACCAGTCAATGCAAGGACCTCCAAACTCTAACTACACAACTTCAAATGCTGCTCTCCAAGCTCTCCTACCTACATTTCACCAACAAAGAACATACATCATAAACACATCTCCTGGATTTAACTAGAAATAATCGGATCTATAAAAAAAATGTATTTATTAATAGATCGACTTACATGCACATTTGCTTAGTTTCCATCCTCAGTTTCACCATGAAACATGAGACAAGAAAGATATTACATTCAGAGCAACAAAGAAAGAACGAATAAGGAGCAGGTGCAGAATAAATAGACTACTTTTTATGGAGAGAGGAGAAAGAAGAAAGAAAAAACAAGCAAGGTCAGGTGGACAGTGAATTCATGTGCCTAGTCTTGTCATCGAGAAAATGCCACCATCCTTTTATATGTCCCACTTAAAACAGGGGTAAAATCGTAACTTACACATGCTAGGGTTTAAGACATCGACAGTAACAGATAAAGAACTTGACAAATCCTAGTGGGCCTCGGCCCGTATTTATTACATGCCTAGTCTTGTGTTAGGAAATGAAATAAGCCCAAGGACATAAAGGTAATTACAAGAAAGAAGGAAGAAGAAGGAGCTGGCTCATTGTGAATAGCACAGAATGAGAGGAAGATTGTATAGGAATCAGTACTATAAGTACATCATAATTAACCAATTAGGGTATCAATTTCGGTACAAGTTGATCAATGATTGTGATTGTATTTATTTCTGTTAATTGCATTTAATTGTACAAAAAACCAAAAAACGCTAAATCTCAGTCTGCATTGCCAAGAACATCATATGAGCCCAACGCAACCAGCCTTTTTTATTAGCTCTCCTACTTCATAAGGGGTAAACTTGTCATTTAAGCAGTCAGGGTTTAAGCCCAACAGACATAGCAGATCAAAAACTGGACAAATCCTAATGAACACATAGCCTTGGCCCGTAATATATATACACATTTACCAGATCGCATACCTTACGAAACATCGACGTTTCCCGATGAACAACCTCTTTGAAAAGTGAACCGCCGCTAAACTCACCGGCAAATCATACGACCGGAGAGGCAGCGCCGTTTCCGCCGCGCTTACGGGAACCGGCGCCTCCGAAAAACTGCACCTGGATGCCAAGACCGCTGGCCGCCTTCGGATTCAGAACACAGAAGCCCGAACGGATCTCCAACCCTGAAAGCCGTCCGGATCACAAACGCCGAACAAGAATCGGAAACCAAACTCACACGCCAAATAACTCATCTCCGGCGTACAACAAAACACTAATCAAACCACGCCCGGGATCAAATTAAACTCCGGCCAAGCCAATAAACCAGGCATCCGGATCCCACACCAGAAACTAAGAAAATCCTATAAACTTTGCGGGGGATTTGGTGTTCGATTAAGACATTGAGGGATTTGGGAAGAGTGAGTGGGTGATTGGGGGATAATCTCGTTGTCAGAGGGAAGAATTCAATATATTTTCAATATGGGGTTCTGATTTCACCCTTCTCTCAGTTAGAGATTTGCAGCAAAGTCCTCGACCCCAAATTGCCGAAAAGTCCTTCGAAAATCAAATCTGTGCCCTAAGGGCATTTGAGTCATTTCCGGACCTGCATAATAATTCTGGACCTGCACCTATCAACCCCAAAAAAAAATAATCCACCATTGGTGGGGGAAATATTATTAGGCTTCCCAAGCCTTTGCCATGAATGGCCAAAAGAATAGGCTGCAGTTTTAGAGCTGCAAATTACAAGTACCACTGGTCCAGAGCACATAAGTGCTTCAAAAAATTGCTACATCTATACAAATAGTCCATACTAACACAATCATGAAGCTTGTTAGAGATTTGCTAATGCAAAACTCAGAGCAGCACCACAATGTCCAGTATAGGCTAATCTAGAGAGCTAGGGTTATGATTAGACTATCTGAGCAGGGGCAGTAGCTACAATAGCTATGAGATTGTAACAGATGGCAAGCTTGCTTTGTCAATGAGGCATATTACCTTCATAGTAGGTGGTAGTGTTTCCCAGCAGAAGACAGAAGCTGTTTTGTGAGTAAGAGCATGCTTAGCCAGAGCATCTGCTAGCTCATTACCTTGCCTAAGAGTGTGTAAAATAGGAGCTAGAATCCTTTGGTGAGCTTCATCAGCAAGAGCAAAGAGTCTCCAGTGGGAAGTGATTAGATTGAGCACCATTGAGATTCCATTGAGAGAATCAGTCTCAATACATATGAGATCATGTCCATAGTATGAGCCAAACTTGTATCCTTCCAGCATTGCTTTAATTTCCGCCTCAACTGAAGAAGAAGCAGATGTGAAAGAGGTGCCTGCTAGAATAAAGTTCCCTTCAGAATCTCTGAGAACAAAACCAAGACCACAACAGAGATGTGAGTAGGCTGCATCAACATTCAGTTTAAATTTAGTAACAGGCTTGGTCCAAGAAATGATTCTCATTCTAGGTTTAGGTGGTCTGGTAGCATAGGGGATGTGAGCTTCAGATGCAATCTGAATATCAAGCTCCTGTGAGATTTTTATAGGGTGAGCAACCAATGATAGATGTAACAAGTGTTTAGCCTCATGAGTGATCAGAGACCTAAAAGGTTTACAGTCCTCAAACAAAAAATTGTTTCTAGCCTTCCATAGGCACCAAACTATTATAACACATAACATTCTTATCAGTTTAGCTTGGAAGCTGGATAAGCCTGTATATGTGAGATAATAGGATAGTCTATCCCATATGGATCTGAAAATTGAGTCTTTCACTCCAATGGTAGAAAGTAAAGAGGACCAGATAGAAGAGGCTATAGGACAGGAATTGATAAAATGGTCTACGGTATCTTCACTGTCACAGAAAGGGCATTTGGAGGCCAGTGAGAAACCATAATGTAGAAGTATCTCATCAAAAGGGAGTAGGCTGTTGAATAACCTCCAAGCAAAGAAAAGGATCTTTTTTGGCACTTTGATGTCCCACAGTGTTTTAAGAGTGGGGAAGGAGGATCTGTGGGATTGAAAAAGTTGGTAAGCAGACTTGAAGGAGAAATGACCATTTAAAGATGGCTTCCACACCAGTCTATCCTCTCTGTGAGTGTGAATGGTTGCCTCAGTCAGTAGCTGAAGGATGGGATCATAAATAGCACCGTGTAGCTGAGGTAAATAATATTGTCTGTTAAGAATAAATTCACTAACTGAGCATGAGGTAGGGATAGATGTTAGGGAAGGTAAGAAGTGATCCTCCAAAGGCACTGAGCCAGTCCAATTGGACTTCAAAAAATTACAGTGGCCATTGCCTAGAATACCAAAGCTGTTCTTCTCTCCTATATAGTTCACCTGACAAATTCTTTTCCAAGTCTGGGAATTTCTTGAGGATTTAGGTAGAGAATGGATGAAATGAGTCCATAAGGCACTGGCATTTTGGTATTTCCACCAAAGCTTTAAAGAGCATGCCTGGACAATATGGGAAATGGATCTAAAACCTAATCCATTCTGATGGACAGGGTAACAGAGGCTAGACCATTTTCTCCATTTTTTGTTTGCTTTTATAGGAGTAGACCCCCACAAAAAGGTTGCAAACATTTTTTCCAGTAATTCCATAATGTGAACTGTTGGTGTCATAACAGTAAACACATGTTGAGGTATGGCATACAAGACAGTTTGTATCAAGGTGATTTTACCACCAGTAGAAAGCCATTTAATGCCTCAGTGAAGACATTGAACAACAGTGGAGATAGAGGATCTCCTTGTTTAATGCCTCTGGATGATTTGAAGAAACCAACTGGCTTGCCATTTATTAGTACAGAAAACCAAGCCTGAGCAAGATTATTCATAATACAGGCAACCAGATTTTGATGGAATCCAAATTTCAGAAGAATCATTTTAAGAAAGGGCCAGCTAACTCTATCAAAAGCCTTCCTCAAGTCTAACTTAATGATACAATTAGGCTCTCTGGCTTTTCTATTTATATGTCTAACCAGCTTCTGAAGGTAGAGTATATTATCAGGAATATCTCTGCCGTTCAGAAATGTTGTCTGATTTGGAGATATGATCTCATTCATTAGAGGATTCATTCTCATCATAATCACCTTTGAGCATATCTTATTGACAACATTTGATAAGCTTATGGGCCTATAATCATCAAAATATATTGGAGTGTCTTTTTTAGGTATTAATGTTATCCAAGTGGCTGCAATACCCCTAGGTATTGGAGCACCCCTTAGAAAATCATTCACTGCATCAAGCAAATCATTTGAGATAGTGTCCCAAGATTTGATGTAAAAAATAGCAGAAAAGCCATCAGGCCCTGGTGTGCTATTTTTATTCAGTGAAAATACCACTATCTTAAGTTCCTGTAAGTCTACTGGTTTCAACAGTTCAGTGTTTTGATCAGGAGAAATACAATTTGGAATTTTTGACAAAAAATGGGAGGCAAAGTGTAAATCTGTATGTGTTTGCTCACTGGATAGAAGAGATGAGTAGTATCTGATGGCCTCATTTTCTATTTCAGACTCTTCATCTAGCCAGATCCCAGCAATGTTCCTAATTTTGGAAATGCACAGTTTTGACCTTTTTTCTTTCAAAGTGTTGTGAAAGAATTTGGAGTTCACATCTCCCTCTTTGATCCATTTTAACTGTGTCTTATACTTCTAGAAGTGCTTCTGTTCTTTCAGTGCTTTTTTCAGAAGAGCTTTCTTGAGTTTGAGATTGATTAGTTCTGAATCACATTGATTGTGATCATATCTAATTTCCTGTAATCTCAATTGCTCTTCAGCCACTTCCACATTTTTATGGATATTGCCAAAAATTTCCTTGTTCCATATTTTTAGACCTTTTTTCAATCTTTGTAGTTTCAGAAAAAATCTGAGCATACCAGATTCTGAAAGATGTTCATTCCAGTTTGATTGAACAAAAGGATGGAACTCAGTTCTTTTATACCATGTGCTAATGAATCTAAATGACTTAGGAACAGAAGGCACTTGTGTATGTACTTGAATGAAAAGTGGTGAGTGGTCAGAATTTTCCTTATTTACGACTAATACTGAAGATTGTGGAAACTGTGTATGCCAAGATTGAGTACACAGTGACCTATCTAGCCTCTCTAAAGTTGGCCTTAATCTGTTATTGGTCCAGGTAAAATCATTTCCCACTGTGTGTACATGAATTAACTCCATTTTGTCAATAAATTTCTTGAAATCTCTCATACTTCCCAGTTTGGGAGTAGAGGGACCACTATAGTCAAAAATTGACAACATAGAGTTAAAATCTCCTATATAAAATGTTTCAGTAGTTGGCAAGGCTTGGAGATCAGTCCACAAAGCCTTTCTGCCTTTCCTGGTTCTTGCCCCATAAATAAAAACATCAGTCAGAGATAAACTCAGACTAGGTTTATTAATGCAGACATTAAGAAACTGTGTATTTTCCTGAATTAATGAGACTGCAAGAGAATCTTTCCAAAAAATCCAGATTTGTGCATCAGTTGAGAAAATGCAATTTGAAAAATGAAAGAGATTTTTGTAATGCTCAATTTTTGAATTAGGGTGCCATGGTTCTATCAAACATAAAAGTTTAATTTTATTATCTTTAATGAGAGATTCTTGTCTATCTAGGGCTATTTCCATCCCTTGGATATTCCAGACCAAAATATTAATTTTATGATGGTGTACTACCATTAAAAAGGTTTTTTTAGGGCTTTTTGATAGTGACTTTGAAAATGAAATTGTTTTGTTAAATTGAGTAAAGAAACTTTTCAATTTAACCTTTTGAGCAGAAGCAAGTTTTGGTAGTTTGGATGATGAGCTCACCTCAGTCTCTTTTGGATTGTCCCTGTCAGATTCAGAGTCTGAACCAAAAGCTTCAAAATCATCCTCCTTCTGGCATCTTAGTGGAGAGAATTTGTTTCTATTTCTGTCTTGAGACAGAAAGATTAAATTGTTAGCTTTAAATTGAGGGGGAGAAATATTGTGCATACCTGAGGAGATAGCAGTGTCATCCCTTGCATAAGCCCTTCTGACTTTTGGTTTTGCAGTAACCTTGGTAAATACATCCTCCTGTGTTTTAGCTTTATGTTCAAAGGATGCCTTTCTGAAATTTCCAGCATAGCTGAGAGAAGTGTGGGAGTGGTTGAGTTTGGCTGAGTTGGAGCTACTAGCTATTGAAATGGCAGGAAGGGTGTGTCTGGTTCTAGGGATGGATGAGGTTTCTTGCTGCGGTGTGGGTGTAAGGGCTGTATTGTAGTCTGAGTTGTGGCTAAGGTTGGGTGTGTTCAGGGTAGTAGCATGGACAAGCTTGGATTGAACAGTGTTGATAGGAGTTGGATGAATTTCAGCAATGACCTCCTTTGCCAATTGAGCCTTTGCGGAAAATGCAATTCTCTTTTTCTTGGCTTTGGCTCTTCGAACAATACAATCTTCACATAGCATAATATATCAATGAAATTAATAGAATCAAAGAATTTTAATACATCATTATTTGTAAGTATAACAACAAAAGTCGGACAATAATACAAATGTTTATATTATTGGGAATGTTAATCTGGAAATAGTATTTTCTCTATGATTACGTAATTATAAATTAAATGAAAATTATTAAAATAATCATAAATAACTTAAAAAGGAAGAGGAGCATAAAATACAAACTAAACATTCAAAATTTATTTATAGAAGCATGTTTTATAATTATTCAGGTTGTTAAATAAAGAAAATTTTAGTACATAGAATTTATTTAAATAGCGACGCATTTTAATACATAATTGTTAGATTTAACATTGAAAATCAGAGAAGCATGTTTAATAATCATTCAGTTTCATTTCACTTACTGTCATATTTTCAGGAAAATACTTGTGATTTTACATCATACATGTCGAGCTCAACCACTGGACTGACATTCGAGAATGAGGCTTTTGCATTTGAATGGGCAAAAACTGCTGCAAATGAAAGGCTTTTCAACATCATCAGGTCATCTAGAAGGAAGCGATCAGATGGATCTTATCATCACTATTTTTACATGTGAATGTGCATACCGTAGAGAGACAGCGGAGGCGGTTGAGAAAAATAATCGTAAAAGGAAAAGTGTTTTCTCAACTTTGACTTCAAAAGGGAAGAGAATAACTTCATCGAAGAGGGTGGGGTGCCAATTCCGGGGCTCAATTAGAAAGGAGGAGGATGGCTAGTATCACGTTCTAGTGTTTCAAGGGTGCCACAATCATCCCCTCGTATATAATAGTCAGGGTAACTTGGCGTTTACCCGTCTGACTGAAGCTGACAAGCAGAAGATAAAGGAGATGTGGTTCGCACATTGTGCGCCGAAAACCATAGTGAAATCTCTCCAGTATTCTGAGGATGTGAAGTTTGTGCTGCAGAGGGCTGTTTATAATTACACTACGAAGTTGAAGAAAGAGGCTGCTGAGGGAAGAAATCCTGCCATGCAATTTTTGCAAATGGCACGCAAGAGAAATTATTTCACTAGGCATGCGGTTGATCCCGGCACAAGCAAGATGAATGGTATTAGCAAAAATATCACTTTATGTTTAGATTTATGTACCCTTGTTTATAAGTTGATTATAAAAGCTTTAGAATAGGGCAGACATTGTTAATGCAATCCTGACAGAAGGTATTTATTGTTGTGTATTTGCAGATATGTTATGGTCTCATCCCAACAGTCGGAATATGTTGCGTGTCTACCACACAATGTTTTGCATTGATTCTAGATACTCGACGAATAGGTATGATTATGCACTGGTGGAGATCATTGGCGTAACACCAACAAATCAAAACTTCACTGCTGCTCAGCCTTTACTGCCGCATGAAAATACGCCGAGTTACATGTGGGCTATGAGATGCTTTGCCGAGCTGTTGGGAGATGTTCAGCCGAAAGCTATTGTCACCGACAGGGAGCTGGGTTTGATGAAACCCATTGTTACTGTTTTTCCTCTGTCCCATCATATGCTATGTCTTCACCATGTGAAGAAAATGATCAGAGCTAAAGCTGTTACGGCACTTAAGTCTAGGAAAGATGTTGATAGCTAGATTGTGCAACGGGACCGTGAGGGTATTGCTCGAGGCGCATACAGTTCAATTGTATGAAGTGAATGAAGAGAAATTGAGGGTGAAGTACGGCTGGGTTCCTGGCTTCATTAAGTACATGGAAGAGACCTGGCTACCTCACAAAGAAAAGATTGTGAAGGCCTGGACAGACCGTGCCAGACATTTCAGCAACAACACAACAAACAGGGTGGAGGGGGCGCACTCAGCTCTGAAGAGGTGGATGTCATCCTGTAGGGGTGGATTGGACACTTTATTCGAAAAGAATCATGTTGAGGTGGAGTCCCAAATTACAGAAATCAAGTGTAAACTTGAATGGAGTTGGTCGAAAGTGTTGCTCGGATTTAGTGTGGCCCCTTTCACTAGGCTACTGCGCCGCGTGTCACACCGTTGTCTTGTGTTGCTGATGAAGGAGTGCATAAATACTGGAGAATGCACCCATGCACTGTCAACAACTCACGGGCTCCCATGTCGATGTTATATGGAGTATTTAAGGCTGAGGGGTGAATTCATATACCCGGAGCAGTTGGATCCATTTTGTCGTACTCTAGCGTACGATGGGCCTGACGTGGAAATTCCTTACTGCCATTTTCCCTATGATATGGAGAAGATGCTCTAGGATTTAGAAGAACGAGACCCAGCCGATAGGCGACGTCTGGCCCAGTTATTCCGTGGTGAGATGTACCGGAGGAGGGAGTTTTCGAGGAGTCTGCTATCAATGTCGTGAAGAGAGGTAGACCGTCCAAGAAAAAGTCAACATTCCCCGTCAATTGTCCGGGTGAGAGCATGTAGACAACGAGTTCGGGTCAAGTCAAACCGATGCTGCGCTGAGAACGACACCAACTGGTTAGTATGCGACAGTTATCATCTTTATAAATTGCCTCCTTTGAACATATTGTATATGAATGTTTATGATTTAATGTGTTTAACATTTGTTGTTGGCACGAACGTTGTACAGATGACGACCTATATAGAGCTGGAGGTAAAGATGTACCTCTGTATGTGAGAGAATATCTGACCTCAATTGGTGACGTCGAAGCTGATGGTAACTGTGGATTCCGTTGCGTGGCACTAGGATTCTTGAAGGAACCGGATTTGTACGTGACTTTGAGGCAGCTTATTGTTTCAGAGATTACTGGTCATAGAGGGACTTATAAGGAGATCTATGCTCGAGGGAAGGCGGGGTGGAAGCAGCAGCCAAGCGGATTGGTTGGAAGGGAAAAAAGTGCTACATTTCTCATTGGATGTCTACACCAAAGGATTTGTTTGCTATAGCCCAAGTTTTCAGAGCTGTCACAACAGCTTACTCCCTCAACGCCGAAGGTGGAGGACATCAGTCCATCACTGCACTACCTTGGAGGGGGAATATTGAGGATTATGTCCAGCTACCTGAGATTTCCCTCATTCTAAGACGGGGCCGGAATCATTACGTGCTCGGCCAATTCTGTATTGATGAGGATGGCATGCCTGACAATCCCCTCCCGCGAATTCACGGGCAATGGTTTCACATCCGCAACAAAAGTCTGCAGGCCTGGGAGGATCATTATGCTGATAGACTGGCACGGTTCGAACAACTTGAAGAAATATACAACCAGAACAGAGACTATGTTCGACCCGATGAGCATGTGATTATCGATCCTTGATACTGTCGCTTAGAGTCTGTCTACTGTGACTTATTTTAATTTAGAATAATTATTCAGGTTAATCCGGTTTGTAACAACAACACATCATATTGAGTATTTCATTCATGTGAATTTGGTATTTTGTTTCATATTTGCTAGTTCAAGTATGGCAGTCACTCACAAGTTGTGGTCAATACAAATGTATATATACCATATATATATATATATATATATATATATATCATATGTATTTGATATTGCAAAATGAACTACATTAAGAAGCATACTGTTTAAAACTTTTAGCCCCAACATATAAAGGCACAAATTTGTTCAATTTATAGTCATTTCATATTCATTTTCATTCTCGTTATTCAAAACTTAATATCTAAAATTTTAAATAAACAAAAATAATCTTGGACAATACAATGAAATTCTGAAAATTTTTTTTGTGAAAAATGCATATTTCAAAATTAGATATGTATTAATTTTTAAAGTGAATTTGAAATTCGATTGAATATTAGATATTTAACTTTTCAAATAATGTTTTTTCAGCAATGAAATGTATTTTAAAAAACACATTTTCGTAAATTAATTCCATAATAATTTTTGCATTTTTCTAACATTATTTATGTTTTAAACGTTTACTTAGATTTAATTTTGAAAAAAGAAAATAAAAATAAATTGGAAATTAAAAAAATGTCCTTACAAATAGTTGAATATGGTTATGAGCTTTATAAATTGAACAAAATTAAATGTTGGGCCTATAAATTGTGCAATACATATGTTGGGGCTAAACGTTGCTCTTTTGACATATTTTCGGGCCATGAAAATCAATTTAGTCCAAATTCAATTCAAATTGTATTTACAGAATAATGTATTTTAAAAAATACTGATGTTTAGTGATGAATTAATAAAAATACTTAATCATACTAAAATAAGAAATAAAATCCATACATTAATAGTACATTAAAATTGACCAAATTGTAGAGATGATTTGGATGTCTAAACCTTATTCCTTAACAAGATGTCTAACTGCTTGGAAATGTTGTTGGAAGAACATAGCAATCGCCAATGTTGTAGATTTTCTCATTCCGCATGAGCGGAACAAAATGGTTATGACCCTCAAACGCTTCACGGACACGAATCTCATACAGCTCACGATCTTTGCGCATTTCGGCAATCATCTCCTCCATTGCTGCCAATATTTGATGGCTTATCTCAGTTATACCCTTATGTACATCTCACACATGAAATACATAAATGTCGGTTCTTCAGGGGATAAAACATTAAGTATAAAACTACACTGAAAGAATTAAATTACCCGATCCATTTCTCTAATTCGGCTGTGCACATCTTTGCATATGCAGTTGGGATCTGGGAAGACCATGGTGTTCATAGTCTCGACAAAGTTGCAAGATTTCTGCCAATTGCTTTCATCCATGTCGAAGTCTCTCTGAATTGCTTCAATCTCTGTATAATAAGCAAGCAGATACAATGCAGTAACCGGGTGTTTCTTTAAAAGTAAAATTTAAAGGCACTGGAACTGGATCTGCCTTCAAAATGACATACCCGCCAATGTCTCTGATCTACAGGTTGAAATCTTTGCCTCCAAGTCTGCCCTTAACCTGCATAGAAATGAGTACATCTCGGGGTTGGTGGAAGTTATTTTCTTCGGCTTTAAAAAATTGATTTGCAAGGTGGATTTGAAAGATGTTTGCCGTGTGAGTTTTCTGAAGCTCCCTCCTAAACATATAGCCATAATTGAGTGTGAATGAGGGCTAAATTTTGTGGCAGAGACTGGTCCTTCACGTGCAAGATTCTTTTTCACCACATGCAGGTACAAGTACTATACATGAGGATGCAACCATGGTCTTGTCTCATCAATCAAGCTTTCCTTGTGTCATCCCATCAACCAAAAAGGTGTTTATTTTGGCCTGAATTTTTAAAAACTTGTAATAGGTACAATTCCAAACCACAAAAATGGTAATTATAATTTGATGAATAGATAAAAAGGATATGACAATTCGGTATAATTTAATAATTACTTATTTTCATATGGAGAACTTATTTATGTCAAGTAAGTAAGAATACTATATTACTTGTTGGTTGATATATTTAAATTATCCACATATGGAAAACTCATTGAGTTACATTCTTTTTATTTTTAAAATTTTTAGTAAGAGTGTTTTGTATTATTTTTTATGCATTGCTCTAGTATTGGATAACAATTCTTATTTTATAGATACATACACAGTTAGATATAGTTTTGAGAATTCAAAATGAATTGATTATACATCATTAGATTGGCAGTGATCATAGTGAAGAATAACTCACCCTTTCCTAAAATACCCCTGAAACTTATTTTTCTTCGGTACTTGCGAAGTATTCTTTGTATTTAATGTGTATAAATTTACTAAATAATATTCATGTTCATTTAAACAAATCTATTCTTCAATCCAATCTTGCCATTGTTGATGAATGATAATGATCATATTTAAATATAACTTAAAATACGTTTCACTAATTGTCAGGGTTTTCTTGAATAAGTTAGTAAATTTACATTGGTTTACGAACTGGTCCCTGATTGTTGTGAATTAGGTAACTCAGACTATTCAAAGTTAGACATAAACCTTATCCAAGATGATGTTTATACTCTAATAATGAACATTATAGATCATAATGAAATTGGCTATGATGTTTATCTACTGAAATCGGCTATTCAACACATGAAGTGGATCTGAAACACATTCCCTACCACATTAAGTCACATCGAGGGCGTAACCAAAATAATACTTTAAGTGGATCCACAAAACAATTTCAACCAATTTATCACGGATTGAAATGGAACCCAACATGTTTTGGTAATTTCTAATGTTGATATCATTTTATTATAATGTTGAATTTCATTAGTTTTCAATTATATTTAAGAGATTAAACTACTATTATGTATACATTATATATAATTTATAATTTTGTGTGTGACGCTGGGGTTAGACTTGTTTATAAACATTTGACGAAGTATCTTGATGAAAGTACATTTCATGATTTTGGTTCATTAGTTTTTGTCATTCTTGTTTGTTGTAACATATAACTATACTTAATGTCATAGTTTCATATTTTTAACACATATTTTATTCTTATTAAGAGTCGACATTCATCTACATTGAATTACTGTTTTAATACAAAAATACAATGACCATAACGTGCAAAAAAACATATTCCCTTCAATAAAAACATTCACATAAAATTATTAGAATAGGGGGACTCTCATCGAGCTACATTCCTATCTTGAATGAGTGGATGAACATGGCAATCAAATTTGCCAGAATTGAAACAATATTAACGACAGTGAGAGCCCAGACCACTGAACTACATCGGTAGGTATTATATGGGACTGATTCACGGATGGGCAGCCGCTGATCCGGCAGAAGAGACATGTCCTCAACTTTGATCTCCACCAAATTTCCCAACGGCGCCACCCTTCAGTTACTCCGCTGCCTTACACCAGATCCAGCACCTGACTCCACTAACCACCTTGTCCATCCATGCTCAGGACACGCATAATAAACGCGACAAGGATTAAGAGCCGTGCTGGAAACAAGCATATTTGTTATTCTTCCACACCTTGGACATGGAACCCGGTCGGATCTGATGTTTGATACTGAGTTAAAAGAGGTTGACTGAGCCATGGTGTATAGATAGGCCGAGGAGAGCAAGACATCTGAGGGGGGGAGGGGGTATGGAGCTTGAATGAATTTGATTTTTTGCTTTGGTGCTATTATAAAGGGCCATTGAGAGATTCTGTCACCATACACAGCAGAGTGGGGCTCACCAATCGGCAGCCAAGGCACATGATCCAAAAGCCTGGATAATACATATATACATGTAGCACGAATCTATAGCACAAGGATTGATGGGCTAGTGTGGTAAGACTAATGTTTCCTCCATTATTGGTTGGGAGTTTGATTCCCACTTGTAGCATATGATGTTTTTATTTTTTAACTCTTCAAATAAAGTAATCACTTTGAACTTCAATTTATTATTTTTTGAAAGGGAACCAATTTGAACCCTACAATCATAATCAAATGAATTTATTCATCTAATTAAGGTGTATTATTATTCTCCTTCTAAAAAAATTTCTTTAACATTGTATTCTCTTTTATTACTTCCTTTACTATTTTTTCATTGTTTAGGTAACAAGTGTATTTCCAAATACTTATTTGTGTTGCATATATTGTATTGACGTTGAACAAAATTGGCTACAGTAAACCACATTTCTAGCTGAAGCATACAATAAATTAAAAATGTCTAGATGCAGCCTAGAATATCACCAAAATGAGACCAGAATATTGTACATGTCTAGAAAATGTATCCAAAAAACGTAACAACATCAATCCAAAGCCGATTGGAGGCTCACATCAATCCAAAATAACAACATAAGAGGCTCAATCACAGTGCAAAAGACGATATTATATCACAATGAGCCCCGTTCAACGCACGGCGAGGCAGCAACTTCATTCTGGCAAGGCACCTTTGGAAGCCAAGAAGTGTGGAATTCTATCATACACGGCCTGTCTGTTGGTGTTTTCCTCTGCCATGACAATGAAGCATAGATAAGATACCCTCACCTGCAGCCTTTTCTTTTTCTAATACCACATTACACGGCCCACATTCAGCATACAGAAAATTTATAAAATCACACAGGCATAGGATTCAATGTGGTTTTGTATTTTACCACATCAAGTCTTAATCTGTCGAGCAGCACCTGCGACCCATTGAAATGCTCCAGCATACACATGACCCTCAACCCCCTATCACAATACATGAGCGCATCTCGCCACTTCGAGTGAGGACCTCGTACTTGAATGCACGGTACTTGTCCAGAACATCAAGGTACTTCTTCGTCTCGAGCAGCTGCCAAAATGTGGTTCCCTGCAAAAGATTCATATCACAAGTTTAGGCCATTGATACGTGCCCTTGCCACAAAATGATATAATGTTTACTTACAATCATGCGCCCTAACTTCTCCAAATCTGGGTCCTCGGCTTCTGGCTGTTTGAGTTGGATAGCTTGAACTCTCTTTTCCATGAAGTTGATCACAACAAGTGAGTACTCGTTCTTGTAGATGATTGGCATGAATACCTGGAAACAACCAAATAAAAGAGTTCAGTGTTACACATGGAATCCTGACCTGACAGTACATGCATGCATCAAAAAAAACTTCGATTACTTACAAACGCTGCAATAGAAAGGTCGAGCTCACAAGCCTCCAACCAGATCAGCCAGCGGTCCACAACCTTATCTGGGTTAAAATTGCTCTCATCCTGCAGCATTTTACTTGTCATTATACTTAAATTCACCAACTTCCTTTCTACTAAAAATCTCATAAATATCTAACATATTTCAAGAGTTTAATCAAAGCTTACCATCCTCACTCCAAGCATCCATACTCTAGAAGTTCACATTTTCCTGTCCCAGTAGGAGTTCAACAACATCGACAACACATTGACAACATCAAAGTCAACGGTCCTGAAACGATCGATTGACCACAGTGTACCCCTGGACAACGATACTCTCGGCATCACAGCTCCCTCCTTGGTGGCAAACAGCAACTCACTGCTGAAGTGAATAAAAAATAAACATACATCAAACATAGAATGCAAAATGAAAAATCAGAAACAAAGCAAATTTACTAGTGGCTTACGTCTCTGGATGTAATTGTAAGCAGTAGTCAGCGATCTTCAACCTGTGCTGCTCGAAATTATGGCTTTGCCTGCACAACTTCTTCAGAGTTAAGCTAATGTAGTTCGGAGGGTATGGGAAGGTCCATGTTCGCTAAGGGCTGTTCATCATCTGCTGAAGTGGGAAGTCCTCATCTATTGGCTCAATGACGAGGTTGGGCTCACCATAAATAGCAGCATCAAGGGGTGAAGGCCGGGCTCTCCCAATCTCGGGCGAGAGCGTATCACACACTTCGTACATGTTGCTCACCATGATATCGTAAGCATATCCGACATCAAACTTGAGTGTGCCGTCTCTCTTCAGCCTGAAGCAGCTCTCCTGTCGGTATGTCCAAACTTGATGCATAATCATTGAGTCTGTGGTCAATGTCATTCAAGATTTGCCAAGTCTGCTTTTTGAGACCCTGTTCAAATGAAAAGATTAGAACTTGTTGATATACCGTGTGATTAAATAATATACTTGTCAACACAGTAATCAATATAATTAATTACTGACACCTTCAAATTTTTTGCAAGATTAACATGATCCAAGAACAATTAATTTGGAAATTAAGCACCTCATTGAAGCAAGCCAAGTACGCATAGATTAAAATTAGCATTTTGTATCAATTTGTCTACATCTGGTGTCAAAATTATAATTTATAAACATTTCACTTATAAAGTAATTTGTCACATTTAAATGTCAGTTGAATTCAAAAATGGATGATTCACTAGTATCAAGCATTGTAATTGTTTTAATTCATATGATTTTCCAACTAAATTGTTCCTTACTGCATGATTTTGAATGCAAGTGTAAATCAGAATCAGTTATGTAGATATACAAGCATAAAAGTGTAACAGGCAGAGATTTAATAGACCAGAAGGCAAGCTCACCTCAAAGAGAGAAGCTTCTACATCTTCTGGCGTAAGCAATGCCATCTCAGCCCTCTGGTTACTAGATCCAGACACACCCTCCACAACTGGTCCTAGTAGAGCAGCAGATCGAGCCCTCGAGCAATTGCAAGGAGCACCAGGATTCTTGAACAATAGCTGCCCAAACCCCTTTGCCTTCATCTCTTGCTTAACCCTCAACATGATGCTCTCACCTCCCCATTGCTTGATGAATGGTTTATCTTCGGACAATAAAGCTTCTGGCCAGATAGTGTTATGGATATAGGTGATCAGCAGTAGCAGCATACAGCCCTGGCTCCCCTTGCTCGGAGGACTCCTCTCATTCCCTTCTCTCTCAACATACCTGCGCAATTCACGGCAAAGGTGATCCACCACATAGCCCGCCCAGTTGTGGGACTTGATGTTGTCTACATCCCACAGGCAATTGAGGAGGCCTAGACCTATGTCTGTGCCAGCAGTGGGGGTGAGCATGATATGCATGGCGTACAAGACAAAGAACCTCTTGAAATCATCTCCTCCTTGACGTAGTTTCTTAATCATTGATTGCACAACTACTGCCGGCATCGTCAGAGCCACCCACAACATGTGAATCTGCCTCCATTCCTCCTTCACATTCCTCACTTCAGTGGTGCGATCATCCTTCACCACGACCTTCTCTGGGTTCACATTAAGCCCAAATACCTTCCTTGTATCCTTAGCTGTCAGAGAGAAGCGGATCTGGCCATCAGAATGGAAGTACTTGGTCACTGGATCGAAGCTATCCACCAACTAGTTGTTGAGCTAATGTGAGGCTAATTCGGTTCTGAAGTTGAACAGCCCTCCAAATCCGATCTCCCTAACATCTACCTCCTGAAGGAGAGAGAGGTCCTTAACCAGCTTGGTGAACACATAAAACCTTCTGTTACACACATCTGAAAAGAAGTAATCCTTGTTCTCATCATACGAATGATCGCTCGAGTCGCTGATGCTGCTGCTACTGATGCTTGGACTCCTTTCCGTTTGCCCGCAGCCTTGGATTGACTACCCTCGGCTTGGCCCGTCTCCTTGTGCTCGGCGCCAAGCTGTCCAGATTTGCCAGATTTGGATCTGCGAGTGTAGACTTTGATTGTCTTGGAAGACTGGCTCGGTTGCCCTGCAAAATATATATACAACAATGATGATTGAGTTAGTGTTATCCAACCACCAAAACTTGAGAAGACAAGTCAAAACCAAATATTCTGTGGTCCACAAAAATACTCAAACCCAAACAACAAATTAGCCATATAAGAAGGGCCAAACAGGTTGACAATTCCCAAAAATTGTGGGCCTAACTATGTATATAAAAGAAAACAAAGACCCAACATCATGGGCCAAAAAGGACCCAAAAGTATACGATTTAGGGCAAAACAGTACCTTATTTGTACTTTGAAGGGAAAAAAAAAGCCGAGCACAAGGATTAGAATATTCAACTAATCCAAAACCAATTAAAACATACTCCAAAAAAAAGTTGCTGTCATGAGCATCCAAAAAGGTTCTGCCTTTACTCCGTACATAGAACCTTCTTACAAATGAAACAGATTCAGTTATGCTATCCATCTTCCCCTCTTTAAAAAAATTCATTTTATCACCATCTTTTCAAACCCAAAATAGAAAAAAAAAATTCTTGCTCTAAAGACATCATCTTTATTTTTTATTTTACAGTTCAAGTCATATTATTCATATTCCCCTCAAGAAAAAGTCAAATCATCTCAACGTTTATCAAACCCATACCAAAAATCTGAAATCAAGCCACAAAAACTGTCATTTTAGTTTAATATTTTACAAATCAAGTCATATTATCCAAATTTCCTTCAACAAAAAGTCATATCATCTTCATCTTTATCAAACCCATACAAAACAACACAAATCAAGCCACAAATACAGTTATTTTAGTAGAATATTTTACAGATCAAGTCATCTTGTCCATCTTCCATTCAAACAAAGTCAAACCTCAACAAAAATTTACAAATCAACAATTAAAAATAATGATTTCAATATGTTACAGATCTGTACACGAAAACGGCCGATCAAGACGTATTGACACACTGAGACTATAAACCAACAACATGCAAGCAACAACTTCGTAAGAGATAGATCGCTTTAGATTGAGATGAACTACTTACTACTGGGTGGAGAAGATGGTGGCCGAGTGTCAGTTCCACGTTCGGGGCTTGATTCAATCACAACGACAAGAATGAACTCTTCCTCAGGTTCTGGGGTCACCTCCGGGAAATCATCACCGTCGGATAGATCGTCCTCTGGCTCAGGCGTCACCTCCTCGGAATCTTCGCGGTCGGAGAAATAGTCCTCTGGTTCCGGCGTCAGATCGGTGAATTCGTCGCCGTCGGAGAACGGGTCGCGACCAGTTAACAGGACCATCGTCTCCTAAAAACCCTAAAAATATCTGTGAGTAGTTTGAGGGGAGGGTAAAGGTTTGGCTGAAACAGATTATGGGGGAATGGAAGAGGTTTGATGTTATCTGTTGGAATGACCTCTCAGTTTTCCCGACAATAAGTAATAATTTCCAGCACAACTTTTCTCGCAGTCAGTTTTGTGGCTATGGGAAAATTAATATTCATTTATTAATTTTTGTTTTGATTATAAAGTCCCCGTTTGTATAAGAGTGTTTTCAACAGCGTTTAGCGTTTTTGTCTAAATATAGACGTTTGACTGGTCAATACGCTTCTTACTGTGTTTGGTTGATAGCCGTTTGTATTCAGCGTTTTGGAATGAAACGCTACTTTTTGAAACGCTCGTTGGAGGTGCGTTTCATCTAGAACGCTTTTGGTAATTTGGTGTAAAGTTCTGTTTTATCCCTATACGAGTTGTAGAGCATATCTATATCATAATTTTTTGGTAATGATCATATACGGTAATGTTTTCAAATTTATCATCACACGGAAATATGGTAAATCATACACGTTTGTTTTTGATAGTGTTTAAAAATTTACCATCACAATAAAAATTATAAAATACATTAATTCATTTTAATTTATATAGTAGTTTAATGGATAATATTTTCATTTAAATTACTAAAATTTCAGTAAAATGTGTTAGTTAATATTGCAATATGTATATGTATATATATATAAGTTCAGGATAAAGTTATGTTTTATAAATATTTATTAGTTTAGTAAATGACATATCAATTGCTAATATATTTATTTGAGAAATATATCTTTAGAAACATAACATTTAAATTTTACACTTGCATATAATATAATAGTATTATTCTTTATTACCAAAATTTGATATGAAATGGATTTTGTAGTTAATGAATAACATTTTATATAACTAATTATTGTAATGAAATAAGTGTATATGTGACTAATATAAGAAATTTTCATATAAATTGTATTGATGTCCATTTCCGTCATTTTACATAACAAACACTAGTGGACTGCCTTACGCTTCTCGGCGGTTCAGTCTTACATTTTACGGCATTTTGGAAATGCCGTAACGGGTTGTGCCGTAAAATGGAACTTTTTCTCGGCGGTTCAAAAACGCCTTAAAAACGAACGCTGCGCACGGCGGTTTAAAACGCCGTGTGCAGCTGTTAAAAAACGCCCTGTATTATTGTTACGAGTTCGCCACCTCAGGTCGCTTGTGTCTTTAAATGTGAGTGCTACGAACTCGCCTCCACTTTTCGCCTCCTGAGGCGAAATCGCTTCTGTCGGTCGCCTCTGTCTAATAATGAAGAAGCGAACTCGTAACAATACTCGCTTGGGTGAGGGAGGCGACACCGCTGGTGTATTCGCTGTAAGAAATGGGAATATTAAATTTGAAAAATGTGGAAATGGCTATGGAGTTACGGTCTCGTGCACTATGTCGCTTGTGGTCGAAAAGGAAAAGCGACATCGCTCTGTTGGGGTGGCGAAAAAGTACAGCGAACTCGCCAGCTGAAAATGTTGGTCGACCAGAGGGACACAGGCGGGGTGGGATACGAGATTGCCAGTAGAGGCGATTGTTAGGCGACGTCGTGCACATATATGTTGTAGGGAATGTGGCTGGCGAATTCGCCTATTAAATTCGTCTATGGAGGCGAATATTGGAGGCGAAATCGTTTGAGGCACGCCAGGGGCAACCGAGTCTAGCAAGCGAGTAGCCAGGCGATGTCGCTTTTGTGGGCGAATGTATTGGCGAGGCCGTGTGTATGACCGCTTGTTATATTGTAGTAGAAGGCATGCCAGGTAGCGATCTAGCTTCTGGATTCGACCTGAAGCGAATAAGGGAAGCGAATTCGTTTGCTTGCAAAACAGAATTGTGTAATTATTTGTTAAAATTGACCCGTTTCTTTCGAAACATGAATCGGGATACCCGACTCAACATAAACCTGTCAAATTCAAATCCAACGCCCCTATACTAATACTAAAGATGCATAACCTAAGCACACAAGTGCGATACCAATGTCAAGCCCCTACCAAAAAGAGAGACAATACTTTTTCATGCCTTGGGGAGGTTAGGGACCTGTGGCCTTGCAATGGTAAACGCACGGTTGTGGACCAGATATTTAGCCATTTGGTCTCTTCCGTCGTTAAGTTCTTGCAAGGAGAAAGGAGTGATATCATCCACGAATACCTATGATTGAAAATAACGCTTATTAGGAAATCTCGACGAATATAAATGAGATTAGACGCGTGTAGCGTACCTTTAGAAGATCTAGCATGTCTTTTTGAACACCATCCACCACCATCAAACCAAAGATCATTGTGTAATAGCCACATTCATAGTTCGATGATTGCTTCCTAGACTACAAAAGTGTTTAAAACATAAAACATTACTATACTTATGGTACTTTAAACGCAAATGTTGATTTTTGAAAGGACGTGATAGTATGAGCACAACATCTTACCCGAATGTTTATAAGGTGGAAGTCGAGGAGTGTTTTGTCGTTCACTTAAAGAATTGCATTATCAAGGAGATCGGCGAATGTTCGTGATGGAGGGCGGTGGAGTGGGTCTATCCAATATACTTGCTTTAAAGCGGGTATTATTGCAACAAAGCTCCAATGATCACTACAAATCACATGAAAGCATAATGGTCATAAAAAAAGAATGCAGTAGAGCAAATACAATATATTTAGCATGAGTAATAGAGAAAATTGTAAGGTATACCTCTCGAGATATGGTCTGATCCATATTTTCTTTGATTTGTCGGAGAGAGTAGAATTTAAGTAATCAAGTCTTTGCCTATTGCTCTCCATACTAGCTTGCAAATGCACTGGATGCAAAAATCCAATGAAATGCTTGCTCCGGTGATGGTGATGCAAGAACCTGTGAATGTAGTAGACAATCATGACGAGGATGTAATCATATATGGTTTGATAATTGAGTATTCTCATGAAACACATACAAATGGCTTACATTTGATTGAGGCAAAGAATGGTGGCGGGAAGTTCATTGAAATTCCAGAAATATTCAAAATCCCCCCATGGTACGTGGATGTCCTTTGTCATGGTAAAGCACCTTTCATTTCCGAGAAAGGCATAGCATGCATTCTTGTCGTGCGAGGATATCAAATCATAAAAGACTCGGACGAAGGGTGGAAGGGCTTTCATAAACTCCACGAGCATGGAGTCTAATGTTTGTCTAGCTATAGGCAAGGCATGCACGGGTATTTGTGGATTTTGTGGAGTTTGTGGTTTCCTACGGGGTATGGAGGTGGATTTTTCATCAAGCACCAACCATTTTGGCCATAGAACAAGGAAACCTTTAGCCTCCCCAACTCTCACCATCGGTAACTCCTTCACAGGTAGCATTTGTTGTTCTATCAAAACATCGGTAATGCGAACACTAAAAAATCCTGCGGGGATGTCAACACGATTGTGTTTCACCGCACTTGGGTCGCATGTGCCATTGGCGACATGGAGTGGTTTTGATTTGGTACCTTGCGAAACATATAGCTTGCAAGGGGGGTTCTATCATAAATGAAAGCACAAGACAAATCATCATACAACTATTTTTAGAAAGAGATTAGAAACCAACGATGTTCTAAATTAGCAAAATTTGTACTAACCTTATCGACTTGAATGGAATGCGCCGCATTCAACTTGATGGGTGATGAAGGTGGAGTAGGAGGCACTAGTTCCTCGTCCATTTCCACATTCTCACCTTCATCCTCCACAATTTGAGGTGATGCTTGAGAACCCTTTGATGATGGTGGAAGATGTGGTTGTGTACCTCCTAACCTCTCGATGTGGGGATAGTTGGTGTGTTGTGCTATGTCTTTCATCACCTCCCTCAAATCCTTCATTTCCGCCTTTGTCGCCGCCACCTCGCTCAAAGCTCGTTGTAGTTGTGATGGTTTAGGATTGCCCCAACCTTGCTTAATCCCAAAAACCTCTTCTTGTGTCGCGTAACCTCCAACACCTAATGCTCTTCCCGGGTGTTCCTTTTTCTTCCCAAGAGCAAAAGCCTCATTCAAGACATCCTTCTTCCCACACGGGATAAAGGTACCCTCCTCCTTTTGGCGCTCAAGAAGTTCCTATTATCAAATATGTTTTACTAGGTGAAAGTGGTTGTGAAGAATATTTGAAAGCAACAACAAAAATAAATAAGACTACAATAGATAGTAAGATAATGTAAGATAGATAGACTAACCACCCTCTTTGCACATTTTTCGGCATCCTCCGAAGTGAACTTACCATCCGAGTCTCTAATTCGACCCAACACGAAGAGTTTTTGTCTAGTATAATCCTCGGCGTCCTTTTCCACTATGACATACCGAGCTTCCGCCTCGTCCATCCCCCCTAATACCAACTCCTTCAATAGTTCCTCCTTCTCCCTAAGCCCCTCCTGCTCACCTACACCCAAATACCCCGACCTACCACCGGTGTATGGCATTGTTATTGATATCGCCGTTGTGACCTTTTTGTCCCATTTCCCCTTTGCACAAGAAGATACCGTATCACATGTCATCATTAATGTAATTAGATAAGAGGAGGTTATGTCACCGAAATTATAGTTTGTGACTCACCGAAGTCTTATTTTCAAGCGATGCTTGCTTGAAGGCCTCCCACGCATCGGTTGTAATATGATTGTATCGGTCCCTTGGATCTTGACCTAGCCTCTTTCCCTTCTCATACAAGTAGTCTTTTCTTAGAGCATGCTTGTGCTCGCGAAAAGCTTTGAAGATGATGTTGAATGCCTTCTTTCTCACCACTTCCATGTCATTAGATTCTATTTCAAAAGGTTGCTACGCTAAAATATGTAGGATGTATTATGTCTACATATAATGAAGAGGTATAATATTGAGTAGATAGATCAATGAAAGGTTAAATGTTACTTACTTGGCATTCTACCCAAACTTCCTCCTTCTTTCTTGATGGGACGGTTCTCCAATTATCCTCCGTTATCTCAATAAACGTTCTTCCAACTCGGCCACACCAACTTGACCATTTTGAACGTTCTTTTTTTGGTCGGTTGCATACACCCTTGGCATTAAATCCTATGTGTGTTAGTTCTCATCTTCTCATTCTTCTTTGTAGAACTCGACAATGTGAGCGGACTTGTAGGCCTTTCTTCGAGTTGCTACCTCGCTTCTTTGGTTGGGCACTTGAAGTGGTTGAAGTGGTCACCATTGCTATCTAAGGATGGATAGAAATTGTAACTTAACTAATTAGCACTATTATGACTAGGTAAAACAACAACAAAACCATGTCGAATGAGTTGTAGAAGTAAAATAACACAAGCATGACTAGTTAAAACAAGGAAAAAACGGATTTGTTGAATTGTATAACCAAAGTGAACCTAAGGTAGGCTAACATGTTAGAATGCCACATGAAAGTAACAAATAAAGGGAGCTATGGCTTCTAAATTTGATTTTAACATAGTCATGAAACACATATGTTATGGATAGGGACTAAGCATGGATAATGTCTACTCAAGCATGCCATTCAACCAATATATCTCAAAAAGTAACAAAATAAGATGTGCTTTGAATAATACTTCAAATTTGAGTCTCATACCTTAATTGTAGAGAAGATATTAGTTGTTTGTTGCTCTTAGACACACAAAGTAGCGAGATTTGTAATATTCAACCAAAGTTGAAGGAGATTTTGGGGTTTTTGGTGGGTTACAAGCTTTATAGGGTTTAGTTCTTCACACAAAATATATGTGCTAGATTTGAGGGTGAGTTTGTGGTTGGTTTTGATGAGATTTCACCAAGAAATGAGGCAAGAATGGATTTGGAATGCAAGGATTTGAGATGGAAGTTGAGGGGGGGATAAGGTGAGAGAGAAGGAGGGGTAGATGGGAATGAATGGTGAAAATGGTGAAGAGGTTAGCAAAATCCGGGATAAAAGATATATATAGTATGGTAAAGTTGGACAAAACATGCCTGAATAGTATATTTGGTCGGTTACTGTTTAACCAGGTTACGATACCGCAACCTGCATCGGCTAGAGGCGAATACCCCTTGCGGTATCGCTAGCTAGCAAGTTGATGAACCCATAATAATTATCTTCTGAATATTTGCTACTTTGTTATGCAATTAATATTAACATTGTGTGTTTCATGAGTTGATGTATATTAAAATTTAATATGAAAACTTATAAATGAAATCAGATTTTATCTGCACATAATATTACTTGAGTTGGTTGCAACGATGACGTTTGTTATGAAAGAGAATTGTTGTGACATGTTATATATAGTCCTATGAAGAGGTATCTGAAATTGTTAACTCTAATCCATATCCATGTTTATTGTAAAGCATTTGGCATAAACTGTTTAGATACGTATATGATGGGACTACGGGTTAATACCATTAGTTCGTTAACCAAATGTTACACTAGTGCAGACACGAGCAATAGGAATTTCTACATTAGCCACGTGTTGATCACCATCGAATATACATGTATTTGACAACTTCTGACTGAAAGTGTAGACATTTAGTTCTTCTGTAATGCATGTGGTATTACTCATAGTCTGGATGATGTTATACATACAGGCAACGTCGTTACCCCGTTAAAGAGCCGACTTCGCGATCACACATCTCGGGAGCTAATGAACGAAAAGTATCCAGTTTTAGATGAGAATAGGGGTGGTAATTGAGTCAACACGCGAGTAATTCGAGACCGACTCGGTCAAAACTCGGACTAAACACGACTCTATCTAGCTCGACTCGAAAAACCCGTGCGTAACTCGGTAAGTATAATCAGTTGCAAGTTTATAATATTATTAGGTTATACTATTTAGTTCAATCATCTAATCTAGCTAGTTTTCTGTTACTACTCAATATTGAATAAACTAATTAATTGCATTGGTATTTAAATTAATAATTTCTAAGGATGCTAATAATTTCAATATTGAACAGGTATTTAAACGCACATATATATAATTAGAAATTTTCATAGTATAGAAGTAGTAAAATTTTTATTTAAAAAGAGAAAAAAACAATTTGAGTTCGAACTCGCAAGTAGTGTCGATACTCGATAAATAATAACGAGTTCGAGTTGAGTATGGTATTATTAACTCGCTAGTTCTCGAGTCGACTCGAACATGGTTAACATAGTTCTCGAGTCTAGACGAGTTACGCACTACTCGCTTGATTGAAGGTTGTCATTCCCAATCTCGATGATAAATGGGTTTGGTTTTTATCGTGTGGGTTGCCGGGCATGGGTTAAGGGTTTAGGGTTAAGGGTTTGATGATTGTACAGAAGCGAAATCGCTACAACCTTCGCCTACAAACAAAATTGAGGCGAGTTCGCCAGTTGGTTGAAATTATAGGCGAAAAAACAGGCGAGTTCGTTTCATTGTGAAATCCACGCGCGACGTTCCTGACACGATTTCGTAACCAATTTCGCCCACAGGAGAATGGAAAGGGAGAGTTCGCCAGCATATTTTAATTTTAAAAAAAATACAAAAACAAGTTTTGCGGGTGGCGATTTCAGAACCCCCCCAACTTCCACCCGCATAACCCTAAATCCCCAAATCGGAAAATCCCTGCAACACCATGGGCCGGAGCAAATCAGCCGGTAAAACCCTCAACCCACCAGCCCCCAAGCGCCAGAAGACCACCCCCACTGCTCAACCCGATGCGGAGCCGGCCGGAATGAGTGAAGAGACACTCGCCGACCTTCAACCTCGCCGGAGACGCGATCGCCCGGCCGGTGGATCTACAGGCGGCGGCGGCGGCCATACTTCTGGAACCTCCCATCACCGCCAACCCGCCACCAGTCCGTCGCCGCACCGCCACACCGCCACCAGTCCGTCGCCGCACCGCCACACCGCCACCAGGAACCCGCCTGAAACTGGTGGGCCAGCCGAGAATCCGGCGGGTAACCCTGCGACTGAGGAGGACGAGGAGACGTCTCTGTTCATCAGCACAAAGGCCGAGACTAGGTACGAACAATTTTCTCGTCGCTTCTTGTTGAATGCTAGGGTTTTTGATGAAGATCGGATAGAGTCGTTAGGGTTTGCCAAAATTATAGACTATTTTAAGGCGACGCATCTAGAAGGGATGTTGATGTCGAGAGAGCCGGTGCATAAGGATGAGTGTTTACAGTTTTATGCAAATATGACTTTTGCAAAGGACGCCGAAGAGGGGGAGACAATGGTTAGGGGAGTAAGGTTTAAGGTTGATAAGTATTTGATTAATGAGGTGATAGGTTGCCCGTATGTGTCGGTTGACCACTTAAGGTCGTTAGATCCAAACGGTCCTTACGAGTGTTACCACACCCAAAACTTCCCATCTTTGTCTAGTTTGAACCCCCTAGAACCCGTTGCTATGCGTAGAAAATACTTTAAGTCACGTAGCAAGTTGGAAGGTACTCCGAAGAAGTACAATATTGGCGTTCTCACTCAGGAGCAGAGGTTGGTGTTCGAGTTGATATGCTCGAATGTCATGCCATCGGGTGGTCACCCTTGCGAGCCTACTATTGCCAATTTGATGTTGTTCTATTACATCATGGAGGGATTGAAGATCAATCCAGGGTACGCGATTGTGAAGTACATGCTGAAGCGTGCCAAGGACAAATCTGATGAAACGATCCCATATGGCCAGCTTATCACGGCGATGATAAAGAAGAAGGGTATTAGACCGGTTAGTCGGCCAGAGCCAGTTATGCACTACACCGAGAAATGGCTGCGTAGCAAGGGATTGGCACTTGGCGCCGATGGGGTCATAAAGAAGAAGAAGGATGGTGCTTCGAGTTCAAGTGCGCGTGGTGTTTTGAGTCCGGGTAAGTCGATTCTACCCAAACTTGGTATTTTATTAGATTTATTTGTTTGCGCCTATACAATATTCTAATGGATTTGATGTGTTTTGGCAGGACGGGAACTTCAGTGGCGTGAGCGAATGGTCGTGATGATGGGACAGCTTTCAGCGGAAATAGAACAGGTGAAGTTGGAACAAGCCAAGGAAACGGAGATGATATTGGAGTTTGGCAGGATGCTAGACTTGGAACCTGAGCTTAGCGACGAGGAATGGATGCCAGACTTTTTCGTTCAGCCTTTGCCACCAATGGACGCGGAGGCGGATGACCCTGAAAGTGAAGCGGAACCAGAAGTGGAGGAAGCACAACAGCTTGACGAGCCCGAAGGTGCTAAGGATGGAGAAGATCCCGTTGGTTTAGATGGTGGCCCGTTTTCTCCGGACGAAGATAATGACGAAATGTTCAAGGTTGTCTTCAGAAACGAACAAAGCCATAATGATGATGCGCAAGAGTCGTCGGAAGAGGAAGTACAACAGTCGTCCGAAGAGGAAGTACAACAGTCGTCGGAAGAAGAAGATGACGAAGACGGGGGAAAAGAGGAGGGTGGTCAGGACGACGGTGATAGTGACGAGGACGACAGTGATGACGCTTAGCATATTTCACCGTTTGTTATTATATACTACGGTTTTGTTGATTTTGTACTTAAACTCGCAACATCGTTTAGTTGCATTCTTTTGAGACTACTATTATTGTTAGCCAATCAAATATATTTCAAGTTAATTAACTTCAATCTTGACAAATACTACAACTAACCTTGATAAAACATGAAAATTCGTATGAAAACAATATTGCATAATATTACCAAGCGAACCTGGACGCGACTTCGCTTCACATATATCCACAAGGCGATAGAAGGCAGCGATATCGCCTACTCTGCCGCCTATAAACATTTAGGCCTCACGAACTCGCCACCAAGTCCGCTGTGTGGAACAGAAGCTAACAAGCGTGCCAAGAGGCGAACTCGTAAGATGAGGCGAACGCGGCAGAGATACCGCCTACCCTAAAGCCTACAACCGTATATGTCTTGCGATCTCGCCACCAAGTCCGCCGTGTGGAACAGAACCTAGCAAGCGTGACAATAGGCGAAATCGTAAGCATTGAGGCGAATAAAGAAGCGAGTTCGCCTCTGGAAAGAAGAATTTTAAAAAAATACAAGTACAGAACATGTATATACGACGCCGTTTGACACATTGGCGTTGAATAGAGGCGAGTTCGCTACCACGTCACATCAATTTTCCCACATCGGTGGAGTAGCGTCCAATTGATCAGCTTCAATATGTGACCAAAACTAAATGGTTCAATAATTAGAGGTTACTGTAATTAATTACAATTTCAGTACTCTAGTTGCGGAATTAACAACAACTAGAGTACTGAAATTGTAATTACAACTAGAGTACTGAAATTGTAATTAATTACAGTAACCTCTAATTAAATTTTTTTAAAAAATGTGTAATTTCTATCACAGATATTTTTTTTAATATTTAAAATTAATTAAAGATCATATTAAATAAAATATAAAATATTACTATTAAATAATAGTTTGACTATTTATGTGCAGAAGTTTTGCGTTCGGGACTCCGGAACAATAGAACCAAAAGGCCAAATTACACTAGTGGTCGTGTTATTGTGATGAGTGAGTTCCAAGTGTGATCGGCCAAAGGCCAAATTGTTTTTATAACTACCCGAAAATGAAGGCAAAGTTTGACTCATCACGTGTGAATGAGTCGAGTCGAGACCGAACACGGGTATCCTCAAACTCGACTCGTTATATATTTTGAGAGCTCGAACTCCATATCGTCCTGTTTCAAAAAACAAATTTGTAATTATTACCAAATAAATTGATATATTAACCATATACCGAATTATATATACCTAATTATATATATATATATATATATTTATTTATTTATTTATTTGAATAATAAGCACGTTGAGCCGAACGAAATCAAATGTAAAAGCTTAGAGTCGACTGCGCCACATATTCGAACGAGTTCGAGCTCGGGATCTAGCTTGGTCAAACCGTGCTCGAGGTCGAATGGTCGGTTGGTGTTCGTGCTTCACTCATTATAGCGATGTTCATTGATCGTGAGCGATTAAAAGAAATTGGACATGAAAGGGTATACTACATCCAGAATTCGACCTACCAAGTTCATAGTTGATCGCAAATGTGTACAAAAAAACAATTTGAAATTACATAAAGATTCATATATACTCCTATTTCAATATTAGTTAAAGAATATATTTTGTTTTAATACTGGCGAACTCGCCTATCCAATTCGCTTGGAGGCGAGTGGCCAAGCGAACTCGCCTCCACGTCACATCAATTTTCCCACATCGGTGAAGTAGCGTCCAATTGATCAGTTTAAATATGTGACCAAAACTAAATGGTTCGATAAGTCGCCGACCCGCGCAAACTGCCCATGAAACACCATGCATGATATACACATATACTATACATACACTATACATATACTATACAGTGATGAGCGATCAGAGTGTTGAGTGCATCTATCAGATCCCGGGCCCAAAGGCCTATATTTTTTAACAATGAAGCGAACTCGCCTGCCAGCTCGCCTGTAGGCGAGTTACAAGCGAATTCGTAACAAGATTGAATTGATATAATAAAAAACAAGCGAACTCGCCGATTAAGTCGCCTGGAGGGGAGTTACCAGCGAACTCGTAATGTTGACAAACATAAATAGTCAACTGCTGGGCCCTGTCGATCAAAACTCAGATCCCCAATTTTTCCCCCAAACTCACGCAAAATCGCTGCTTCCTCTGCTCACCCACCGCCGACCAGCCACCGTCAAGCCGGAAATTTGCTCCCCCACTGCCATATTCCATACATCTGGTAAGTTCCAGACCCGTTTCATCTTACTCATTGTTAATCTGGATGCCATGTTTTCAAAATTTTAAGTTCACTAGTATTTTAGCTTTCTGTTGATTTTCTTTGTTGAAACTGGGGTTCAATCATAGGAATAGGATTGATGTTAGGTATTCTTGATAGGTACTTTGGTTAATTAGAAACATGGCTCCGAGGGGAAAGAAGAAGGTTGAAAAATCGAGCGAGGTTATAGTTTTTGATAAAACTAAGTTTGTCAGTGAATCTGCTTACCTCAAGTATAGGAGTTTTGAGGAAGCTAAGTCGCAGTTGAACACCTTACTTGTGGTGGATGAGAGTAAGGTTGAAGAGCTAGGCTTGAAAGGGGTGTGGGGCTTGCTACATTATTCGGGTGCGGACACATTGATGAAGGTGAAGGACCCGGGTTAGGTCCGCTTGGAAGGCCAAAGGAGTACAAGCTGGGACAGCTTACACCCGAGCGAAGGATCTTGTATGAGATGGTGGCTACCAATATTGTGCCCAAAGGGGGTTACCTCCAAGAGCCAAACTTCACCACTTTGGTCACTTACTACTTGTTGGCCTCGGAAGTGATGATAAACCTCGGGTACACCATGTTTCAACACATGAAGTACAGCGTGGTTGAGAACAATACGGTGGCTAAGAAGTTGCCCTACGCAAACTTCATAACAATGTTCCTCCGGTCCAAGCATCCGAAGTTGAAATTCTCCAACACCGCCAAGCCGTGTGAGTACTACACCAAGGAATACTTTGAGAAGAAAAAGTGGTCATTGGTTGGGGGGACTTGGCAGCCAAACGGAGAGAAGGCCGTGGAGCCGGAACCTGAGCAAATCGGAGGTAAGGGGATACAAATTATATTTAAGTTCCATTATATTGTGTTCAATATCTAAATTTAACATTTTCAATGTTCACCATTTACTAGTGAGTGCGGAAGCATATTCTAAGGGGTTTGAGGAGTCGAACTTCGCGATGAGGACAAAGCTTGCTAATCTCCGCAAGACTGGGTGGAAGAACATCCACTTGCTTCGTGGTTTTCTAAGAGCATATGCCCGAAAAAATCCTTCGGCGGCCACTCCTGACAATGAAGACCAGACAGGCGGAGACAACTCTTCCTAGACATGTGGATGTAGTCCAGGGACGTTTTTTCAAATTGTATTGCTACAATTTAACGATTTTTTCGTTTTGATTGCATTATTCAATAAAATTTGGTGCTTACAGTTCATATGCGCTTATTGTTTAAATTTGATATAGATTACATATAATTGTTCATGTGTTAAACCGGTGTCGATATAGTCTTTTATAGTGTTGCTAGTACTAAAATACTATTTATGTAAAGTCAGAAACGAACTCGCAACCAAATTCGCTTGTGGTGTTATAACTGAAGCGAGTTCGCTTCTAATCTCGCCTGTTTCAACAGAGTCTAACAGACTACTCAAGAAGCGAACTCGCCAGTAACAGGCGAGACGGCTTACGGAACCGCCACCACCTAAATGCCAAGGCATAAAGTAAAACTACAAAAATGACGTAGTTTCAAGGTTGGCGAATAGAGATACGATCTCGCCTCTAGTAACGCTTACAGGCGATTTGTACAAGAGAAGTCGTCTTTATTTACGCCTATGCTATGAGTGAAACACATTTCAAGCACACATGAATACTAATTCAGTCCATACCAAATGTATATGCTGAAAACTTAAGGTTTTTCCAATTACATACTAATGTTTACATATTCTTTGGTTGATTCCTCTTTCGCTTCGTTGGTTTTCCAGCATTGGTGATCCAAATGCCCTCCGTGTGATCGTTCCGCGCAAAATACCTTTTCAAACTCGCCTCGTCTTCAGTTAAGGTTTCGTTAGGCTCTAAACCCAGAAGGTCCCCGATATCTGTTCCAAAGCTGCGATCCTCGTCATTGCCATTGTGAAGAAGCGCCTGCTTACCATTCACCACAATCTCCCACCGGTTATCATGTGGATCCGTCACATAAAACACTTGGTGCTCCTGAGACGCCATGATAAACGAATCACCTTCAGAGCCAAGAACACTGTGATTCACCAGGGTTGTGCCGTAATCCTCTTTCCGCACCCCGCCACATTCTTTCACCCACTCACAATTGAACACTAGAATTGTGGCACTGATAAAGTCAATCTCCCAGATGTCGGTGATCGTCCCGTAGTATGCTTCGCATCCATGAACTGCCTCACCTGGTACTACCACACCACTGTTTTGGTTAGTTGACCTCTCATCCAACCATTTGCTGAGGGGTCTTCTACATAACAGCTTGACAATATCAGGATGGTCCCCTTGCTGAATGTGAGCTTGCAGCCACCGAACGAAATTGGCACAATGCTTTTCCAGGATCTTCACATCACCGACAGTCCATGCATTTGACACTCTAATCTGATCCATGTGTATGTCAACATAAGGGGTCACCGCCTCGTGATTTCTGAGGATATATAAATGGACAGCATCCATGTCGGCGGCGGTAGGACTAAACAAACTATGATGCTTGAGCCCGTGCCCGTCCACTCTACCATCGTGCCTAGCATTTGGGATCCCCACTGTGGCAACATCTTTCATATAGTTGGTACAAAACTCAATAACCTCTTCTGCGACATAACGTTGAACTATACTAGCATCAGGCCTATATCTGTTCTTCACGAAATGCTTAAAAATCGACATGTACCGCTCAAATGGATACATCCATCTCAAGTAAACTGGGCCACATAATTTTACCTCCCTCACCAAATGGACAATCACGTGGATCATTATGTCAAAAAAGGCCGGGGGAAAGTACATCTCCATCCTACACAAAACTTCCACCACCATTTCCTGCAACTCATCCAGCTTCTGCCTGCTCACTCGCTTACGACATATGCACTTAAAAAAGTAACATAGGTTCGATATCGCCTTCCTCACGTGACGAGGCAATGATCCTCGTAGAGCAATAACATTCAGCTCCTGCATAAGATTATGACAGTCGTGTGACTTCAATCCCGCCAGCTTCAGTTCTTTGGTATTAACACAATTACGGATGTTCGAAGAGTAACCTGTTGGAACCTTAACAGACTTCAAAGAATTACAGTAACGCTTCTTCTCCTCGGTCGACATAGTGTAACAAGCTGGAGGTAAATAAGATTTACCTTCTTCCTCTACAGGGGCTAGAGACGATCGGATACCAAGCTGTACAAGATCTTTCCGCGCTTTTAAGCCATCCTTTGTCTTTCCAGGGGTATTCATCAGCGTACCTACAAGTGCTTCACATACGTTCTTCTCAATATGCATCACATCGAGACAGTGACGTACGTCCAAATGCTTCCAGTAATCTAGTTTGAAGAAGATCGAACACTTCTTCCAACTGCTATTCGACGCCTTCTTCTTCTTTCCCTTACCAAATTCATGATCCATCCCAGTAACCTTTTCTAGAACCTCCTCTCCAGTTAAAGGGATTGGGGAGGGATCATGCTCTTCTCTCCCGTTGAATCAATTCTTTGCTCGCCTCCAAGGATGTCCCGTCGGAAGAAATCTTCTGTACCCGAGATACACCGGCTTACCACCGTGTTTTAATTGACAATAACTAGTCTTGCTCTCACATATGGGACATGCAAAGTGACCTTTCACTGAATAACCCCCCAAGTTACCTAATGCAGGAAAGTCATTTATACTCCACAACAACATTCCTTGCAGTTTAAACTCCTCATCACCTCGACTGCCATCAGGTATCCGAACACCCACATCGAATAATTTCTGCAAATCTTCGATCAAAGGCGCTAGGTACACGTCAATATCCTTACCCGGTTGCTTAGGACCAGATATCATCATGGACAATAACACATACTTACGTTTCATCATCAACCACGATTGCAGATTGTAAATCACAACCATAACTGGCCAAGAACTATGGGTGCTAGACATGTTACCAAAGGGGTTCATGCCATCAGTGGATAAGCCTAGCCTCACATTCCTGGGCTCAACAGCAAATTCAGGGTACCGCTCATCCATTTTCTTCCACTGATCTCCATCTGAGGCATGTGAAATAATGTCATCGTCCTCCCTAGCCCTATCTGCATGCCATGTTAGCAACTTTGCATCCTCAAGATTTGCAAACAACCTCTTCAGTCGAGGAATCAGCGGAAGGTAATACACTACTTTAGCCGGCGTTTTACATCTAGACGGCGTCACACTCTCGCCGCATACCTCTACGGTCCCCACCTTTGACTTGTACCGAGGTTCATTGCAGACTCGGCATGTATCTCTATCCTTGTCATCTTCCCTGTACAACAAACAATTGTTAGGGCATGCATGAATCTTCTGCATCTCCATTCCCATAGGACATAATATCTTCTTAGCAGCATATACTCGATCAGGACACAAGTTGTCAGTGGGTAGAAACTCTTTCACCAACTCTAACAATTCAGTCATCCCCTTGTCAGATATTCCATGGCGCGCCTTTAAATTCATCAACAACAACGTAGAACCAAGAACGGAATGTTTGCAACCCTTGTACAATGGTGTCTCTTTATCATTATACATCGCCGCTAACATGCTCGGCTTTCCTACCCAATCCATTGCCACGTTTTCCGCCATTTCATCAAGACAACCATCATAACGCAATCCATCTGCCCCAAGCTTAACATCAAACTCTGCATCATTATGACTTGCACCTTCTCCATGCCAAACCCATGTTGTATATGTAGGATCAAAACCTCTACAAACCAAATGTTCGCGCACAACGTCTACATCCTCATAAATCGCGTTGTTAAGGCAATCTATGCAAGGACATCTTAGCCCACCCATTCTCTTTTCTACACAATCCTTCCAACCAACATCAATAAACTCTTGAATCAAATCCGTATAACCTTGTGAGAGACGCTGATTCTCCAACATGATTTCACTACGACCCATGCTTAACAAGATACTATCAACACCGGTTTTGCTACAATCACTCAAACATTCCACAAATTTAGCACCCTAAGAACTCTACAAATCCATATAAACAAGCACATACACTAATCAAAAACAGTTTGCCCATTCCACAACCAATCAACAAAAAAATCAAAACCTCATACCTTTGTGTTCTTGGGCAAAATCAAGGCCTGAAAATGTGAGCAAAACTTGAGACAAAACAAAAGGAGAGTTCTTTTATCTACTTCTTTTATTTTCATTCCCGCAAAAAATCAGCTTTTATACACACAGGTACGACACTGTTACGAATTCGCCACCAAATTCGCCCACTACATTTTAATACAAGCGAATTCGTAAACTAAAACGCCTCTGGTCATAACTATAGGCGAACTCGCTTCTTCAATAACGCCTGCTGGCGTCAATACAAGGCGATTTCGCAACTACAACGCGTCTTAGCATGTATGGGCGAACAACTTTTCTTATTCCAGGCGGGTAATGCTGGCGAATTCGTCACTCTACTCGCCTATCAGCGAACACGGTTCAGAGTTCGCCTAGTATTGACATTTTTAATACACTTTGGAAAACGCCTTGTTTTAATTGTGAAACGCCGTGTTTTTTATTTTTGCCCTAGGCGAACGGCAGGTTACGAGTTCGTAACCCAGTTACTCGGCGGTTCCGCCAAAATCTGGCCAAAACGCCGTGAAATGTGTGCCGAGAAACCTATGCTTGTGCACTAGTGAAAATAGTTATCAGGTACATATAAATTACCAAACTCCAATAAACCAAACGCTAGTCAAAACAGCTAGTCAGAACAGCTGATACAATCCGCTAACAGCTAACAACTCATACAATCCGCTAACAGCTAACAGCTAACAGCTACTCCCCAAACGGGGCCAAAATATTGTAACAACATCATCCATCCCGTATTAAAATTACTGTCACCGTGATTTTTAATCTCTGGCAATAGATGATCTATTTTTCCGTTCCCTTTATTTTCTTCATCGAATTTGTTTAAGAAAAAATAATAGCTTTTTTCTTCAATGCCTAATAACTCTTTATGGACTACATTTTGTAAACAAAATTTATTTTTCGATATTAAAGTATTGAATATATTGACTACATTTGTTACAGTTTTCACCCGAACCAGCTACGGGGATGTTCGATCGGTACGATCAGGTTGTGCAATGGGTACAGTGCCTTCAATTTGCCAGGGCATCACATATTTTTTAAGTGTAGTTAATAATATGGTGAATGGATTCTTTGGAGATTGATCTCACAACTTTATTAAATTATATTGCAATAGATAAGGAATGACAGATGACATAAGAATATATGTTGCCAAAAAAGGCTTACATTTGTTCGGATTAGGAGAATTTACTAAACATATTTTTATGTACATCGTCTCCGTACTCATGACATTAACACCATAATTATCAATTAGTCTATCGTCATGCTGAAGCGCGGTTGCACAATATTCCTAATTCTACAAATTTACGATGAAATACATCAGTTGTATCCTAATGTCTAAGGCCCGAAAGCATCTAACCGTGTCTACGAGTATACATTCATCATAGAGTGGCCAGTTTCTACACATATTTCTATCTAAATTTGATGGTATTAAACATACAGGTGGATTAGTACTTCACCTCAACGACAATTACATGTTTAAGGAATTAGTTGTAGTGAAGAACGCTGGTTAGCACTACAACTTTTTGATCAATGCCTATTAGTAGTAGAGATCAGTGGTTAGCAGTGATTAGTTTTGTGATCAATGTCCAATTAGCTGTTCATGGGGTTAGTAGTAGTGGAGGCCAGTGAGTATCGCTTAGCACTGGATATGTAGTTTTGTGATGAATGCCTTAGTACAAACGCCTATTCAATATGAATAACATGTATGTAATGAATGAAACTCACTATCACCCTACTACTACTTCATCAGTACTGAGCATGTGTTAACCCATACATCTGATTACCAGTAAGTAATTCCACTCATGCACAACATATTTATTAGTAGTATTTAAATTTAACCCGCTGATAAAGTCTTCTGAGTGCTAATTGATATCGTCAACTCGAGATTAATTCTATATCGGCTTGGTAAAAATTCAGGCATACATCAACTAGATCTAACTGGAATCGGTATCGACAATAGACGAACGGTTATCGAGTCTAGTTTCAGCTAGACCTAACTGGTTACTTTCTACTTATCACTCAATATCGAACTAGTTAATTGATTGCATTAGTATTTCATAATTTCATTATGAGTATGTAAAGCACCCACATAAATATAAATTTTCATACTAAAGAATTGACTAAACAATTAAGGATTCTGTATTTTAATTTTTATATTTATTACCATGGTAGTATTACTATTTATTTAATATGAATATTATATTTTTTTAATTAAGAATATTAAATGGGTAGTACAATATTCTGTTTAAACTCATCAATATTTATCGATTAGTCAAAAGACACATAACCGTTCATGCTTATTCTGTATAGTTCTCCAAGTATATTTCAAAACACAAATTAGTACTCTTAAATAGTCAGGAGACACGTAAAAATTTAAGTATATTTCAATCCAAACTAGGAATAATTTATGCGTGTCAAGTACACAATAAACTCATAAATAGTACTTCAAGTACACAAATGCGTGTCAATTTATAATTATTCAAATTTATACAATAAACAAATGGATCAAATACTAAGAGCCAAACATTCATCTCCAATTAATTGTCACATGCCAAAAATAGGACATTCTATACACTAGCTTCCAACAAAACAAAATTGAAGTACCATGGAGTACTACACATTGGAGCCAAACATGATAATCATTAATGGGACCCACCATTTCTTCCACACAACCAGATCCTTTTTTAAGATGACAAGTCAGAGTGAGTATATCCAGCTTTTGGGTTTTCATTTCATTTCTGTCTTATCAAATTATTATAACTAGTATGTGTTTTTTCAATTCACAAAATCTCATGAAATTTAGTTTATTTCAAATAATTGCATACAAATTCCAGAAAAATACTAATTGTTGCACAAGTTTTTTTTATATCATAATTAGTAAAGATTGCGGCGACTAGGAAATTTTGAAAGTGCAATTAGAGTCTAATCGGACCTTTGCATGTAGCAATAGTACTGTCAAATTATTTTCTTCCATTTCAATTGAATTTTACTAGGAAATGACATTTTGCGATTCACAAAATCAAGTAATAATATATTATAATTTATTTAAATTGATTTTATTCATTACATATTTCATATTAATATTAAAATTAATAAATCGTTAAAATATGCCACGTTCATCGTATCGTACAGGAGTTGAGCTCGTTTGCACATACTTATCAAATACTACGATTTTGTGTAAGAGATATCAACTCGATTTCGTTGTAATAGTAAACGAACGAGTAAGTTTATGATTTTTTTGGTCGCTTTCATATCAAAACCACTCCATCAGTTTATATTCAAACTTACGTAATCAATTAGGTTTTTGTGTCATTTTTCACTATCCTATACATTACCTTCTTGTTAGCATCTAAGTGATTCATAATTCAGGTACTCAAGTAATCAGCAATGACTGTACAATCACATTTTCGTTTGATGTTCTCACGTACTCTCCACACTCAATCAATGGTTCTACAGCTCATCCCATTACTTGAACGATCAGAATATCTATCAACCATAATCAATTAGTAATTGAGATCATAGTTAACCGAGAGTAGATGAACTCAACATCAAGCATACACGTTCACTACAAATCTTCAAAATTACTACATAATGTAGTTAACATAGTCAGCGATGACAATGGGAATTACTTAATACTGATGATACTGATGAGGCTCAGAGGTAAGGTAGTGATTATTTCATCGCCGTTTAGACTACTTGTATGCATACACGTGCCGGTTACTTAAACTCGCATATTTACATATCAGTTTTGCACCTTTAAACCCCTGCAAAGTTTAGGAGTTTATTGACTGAGTCACTTATCATGGTTACCCTAAACATTCGTAATATCTACAAGTCGCAAAATATAACAGAAGCAAAAAACTCCACTGTTTATACCAAACCCGGACCCGGAATAAGACCCGAACATTTAAACCCCTTCGATGACCTGAACCTTGATCACACCCGATATAACCAAACCTGTAGTGACAGTTTCAACCCCGATAGACCTCGTACCTGATCCAAAAGGTGCCTAAACTATTTTCACCCGATCATTTGGACTATAATCAACCTAATTCTTAGATTTTTAACTATTCTACTAGTTTAGTAACAACATTGCCTACAAACATACCCAATATTTGTTCTAAACAATTGACGAGACCCAAATCCGAAACTATGAAACCAAAATCATAACCGAACCCGATAATATTTAAAAATACCATACGGGACTCGAGCCAGAAAATACCCCATCAATCGACCAAACACGAATACAAAACATTTAACGAAAAAAAGCCCGAATCCATTCGGTGTTACTCTAACCAGATTGATAAACCCGTTTTGCCAAGTCAAGTAATCTCTAGTAATAGTGCTAGATTTATAACTCTTAAATCTTATTTATGAATAATAATAAATGTCTAAAATTATATATATTAGCAAAAAAAATACATATTGCTACACAAATGTCCAAACCAAGCAAAACTAAATATTCTTAACGGAAAAAATTAATATAAAACACGTCTAAACACCGTCTTATATACTTCAAATCCGGCCTTAAATTGCTATAATATAAATCCATATTTTTCACGAAAAATGCAAAAAACTGTGGTAAATCAACTTTTCTCTCCGTCCCTGCAAAACCATGTTTCCATTGTTTAATGATTCTTCCGGTTAAAACCACTTGCTTGCCCATTGTTTATTGAGTCTTCCACTCGCAAACCACTTGCTTGCCCATTGTTTTATCATTCCTCCCAAAAACCACTTCCTTCATATTCACTCCACCTCCATACCACGCCTCTGCCACCCCACCCGACCACCTTTATGTCATACATCATAGATGAACCTACGCCATGATTTCCAAAATTGCTACATACATCACCAAGATTTCCTTATGATACTCCATCTAAACAATATTCAACAGAGATTTTATCTTGACGGGCACCTTCATTTATCCCCTCATGTATCCCCTTTTCCGATTGCCTGCCTCCTGTTCATTTTCCGATCGGTAATTTCTTCAACAATTATCCCTTTTTTAAAATTTTTTTATTACAAATCGATCTGCCTTAGTTTCATCATTTAATCTTCTATACATATATGTTTCTCGATATATAAATTTATTTTTTAACCTTTAGGGTGGTGGAGACACAGCTACTCTACCAGACAGTAGCAGATATGTACCTGCATAGTTACATCGAGCCGGATTTCTGGGCTGGAGCTACAGTGTAAGTGCACATGAATTTTTTTGACTAAGCCTATGCCGTACCTGCGCTCTAATACTAATTTAACCATTCATTTTTGTTTCCGGTCCCCCGTGGCGTGCGAGGCTTGGAATTTGGAACTGCAGGTCTAATGAAAGTTAAGGGATGGCTGGAATAGCCAGATTCGACAGGTCGACAAGATTTCGTCCCTGCACCATCTATTATCTTTTTTCGTTTTCTGTGGTTTCTGAAAATTAATCAGTTCCTGCAAGTGGTAAAGCCATACCACCATTATCACCGTCCACCGACACACTGGTTTTATGAATCTTTGGCATTTTAATTTACCCTAAATAGTCCTTAAATTGTTCATCAATAACTGAACCATCACATACGAGGGTTTTCATGGATAACAAACTAAAAATATGACGTTTTACTGTGCATTTATACTCATTACACATTTACTTAGCAAATCTGGAGGTGATATTCAGTAATATTCTGTTCATATTTTGCCCCATGGTAATATTTTGTTTTTACACAGTAATTACTATAACACAATACAACACAGTAATTACTGTCCTTTCACGCGTTATTTTTGGGGGGGAAATCTGGAGGAGGGATAAGGGAAATCTGGAGGGAAATAATTGCATATAAATGTAGCCATTTCCCACCTTTTTCATCACCACCAACTTGCCTATCTTTCTTCATCACCAAATTTTGTCATCTCCTCATCATCGAGATATGAAAACCCGTAGCTCCAAGTCATTGAATGACATCCCCAAAACCCTACCCAAAAGCACCGTAACAAAGAAGCCTTTAACTTTGAAAAACAAATCCATGAAGAAGGTGGCTCTCTCACCTACAGTTTGCACGGCAAAGCTTTTCAAGCAGACTAAAAGGTTTGGACCGGGAACCAACCACTACAAGCCATCACTCCGTTCGATTCATGAGAACAAACCTTTGATCATTGTTGATTCTTCCTCCGAGGATCACGAGGATGTTGTTCACATTCCAAAGCCAGGTTATGTGCTTAAGAATATGAAGTGGTTGATTATTGACGGTCACTACGAGTATATCGACACTGACACTGCAACAGTTCCATTCACTTTTTTGCATGATTCTACTTCTGACTCCGATGACTCCGATCACGGTGACTCCGATGCCGACAACACCGATCAGGAATTTTATAGTTCTTAGATTTGTATTACTTACATGCCTCGTCAAGTGTTTCTTTTACTTTTGTGAAATTCCTAGTTTTTGTTGTAATTTCTTAATATTTTGTAGTGCTTGAATCATATTGTACTAATATTATCATGTAATGCTTACAGTCTCATCGAGACCATCTTCTATTGTTTAATTTTATTTCTTTTTTCTAGTTTATTCCATGCATGAATATTTATCCATTTTCAAGAACTTCAAACCTCCCAATCTTTCTTTTTCTAAGTGTACAACATGAATGAAGGATCGAATTTTGTTTTTGGTCAACATTTTCGGCCCATGTATTTTGTTTGGGATTTTGGCACACATATTCCACGCTCCCATTGCTTCGACTGGATCAAAGACAAGCCAAGCCCAATTTTCATTGGGTTTTAAAATCCCTCAACACAAATTGGATCATAACATGAGTTCAACATCACAAACTTGCCTTCCCAGAATTTATAGGCCCACCAACTAATATTATGAAGAGCAAGATCATAAACAATTGTGAATTCTGAATCACAATTGAAAAAAGGTTGCTATCAAAATTGAAGATTCAATCAAAATTGCTATCAAAACTCAGAATTGAACACCACTTCTCAAAATTGCTAAAACATTAATACTCCATTTCTGTATGAATCAATTGCTCATATCTCTGCTCACAGTATGTAGAAACATCTAAACATTACCATTCACTAACAAATGCGGCCCCCCTTAATCTCATCCTGCCTTCATCATCAACTCATTCAAAATCTTATTGAAACTATGCAACACATAATCCTTCAACACAAAATCAAAAACCCCAACAGTCATCAAAATCATCATCCCCTTATGCTTCTGGCCCCTTATTTCTTATCAAAAGAGAATAATTAAAATCAACCTTTTTATTAAATTTATTTTTCAAAATTACAACTTTATCATATTTCAAACCGGGGCCCAGTCGATGCGCCGGAGAAGAAGAAGGCTCCGGCGGCTGCTAACAAATCTCCAAGGAAGCTACCTAAGCCCGAAGACCAACATCATCAGATCTCGGGAGGCCTCAGCTTGCATGAAACTCCGAAAAAACAACCCTGCCAGATTCTCAATCCTCCCACCAGGAATCCCCGAAATCTCCCTTTAAGCACAATGATAATAATCGTCTGATCCGCAGTCTCCTAGACACCCTGGTCGATCCTGGGCGCGTGGGTAATCTGCAAATCCAACAACGAAAGATTCAGAGGACGAAATCGCGGCGAAAAATGAAGCGATTCAGGTCTACATGAACTCAGCTCGGTAGATTATGGGCACATTGATCTGGTCGGATTTGGGGCACAAGACTTTATGGTCGGTGATGAACTCCTCTGATGAGTCCAGAAAGAATCACACGGTGTTGATAAGGTTTGACTTAATTCTGAAGTTTTAGTTGAAAACCCCTTGGGGAGTTAGTTGGAACAAAATCATATTCTCTCCACGGCCGAATCGTAATAAAGAAACATTCAGGGCTCAACTGCAAACTTCAACCCATCTGCAAAATAAAATAAACATTCGGGGGTATTTTGGGAAAAAACAGCTAGCCCTGACTTGCACAAGTATTTTGTCCCTGCATGTAAAACTCCCGTTATTAAAAGGATGGTGTTCTTGATTTATATATCAATGTCATTAGATGGATGGCTAAACCATATACAATTTCTTTAAGATGAAAATGTAAAATCCAAATGTTTATGAGTTCATTGAAATTATGCATATAATAAAAAGTATCATATTAATGCCAAGTTCGAATAGCTCATGAGTTGGTCTAACTGCATGCTCTCTACCAGTTATTATTTATTTAAACGGAATTGATATTAATTGAATTGAACTAAATCGATCTGATAATAAACTATTGAACTAAAAAACAAATAAACGTAGACCCTATCAAGTTCAGCTTATTTTCAACTTAAATGCGCGGCATTTAACTGAAATTAGCTGAAGCACACTGTAGTTAGCTGAAGAAGAAATTAGCTGAAATTAGCTAAAATAAGTTAAAAAAAACTATTTTATTTTAAATTTTATAAATTTTAGCACATAACTAAAAATTTATTAACTTTTTATTTTAATTTTTCACCTTTCTTTTTTTAGATGCACTACATACTTTAAAAAAACTTCTTAAATCTCAAAACTTATCTCTTTTCCCTTTAATAAGATTCATCCGAATCATCCTAAAATCTCATATATCCAGTACAAGAGCAAGAAAACATGTACCAGAGTTGACATGCACCACCTAGAGGTAAGGCGGAACATTTTAACAAACGATATTCTTCACTGAGAATGAAAATTGAAGGGGCATTTGGACAGTTGAAAAGTACTTGGAGAGTGCTAAAAAGAATGCCTCAAATTGAAAATTGTCATCAAATATCAATTATTGTTGCATGTTTCACGCTTCATAAATTAATTTGAATGCAAAGAGATTGACATTCCTATTTTAGATCACGAGCCTACACAAGGAACTAGAGATTTCACTATTTTGATGAAGATCGAAAAAGTGTTAAGGCAGAAGTGCGTGAAGGTATAGTTGAACAGATTTGGAATTTGGTAGTTGGTGATACTAGTGAAATTGAACGATGAGATGATAGTGATTAGTATTAGATGCAACCAATATGCATTTTGGGAATATTTGCTCAAACATTTACTTTCGAGTATAAATTAATTTGATTTATTCTCGACTAAACTAAACATATTAAAATAACTTTATTTGATAAATCAAAACAAAAACATGTAATTGACATTTGATAAAAAATAATTTGTATTTCAAAAAAATTATTGAATTTTTTGGAATACAACTGAGGTTAGCTGAAACACGTTGCAATTAGTTGAAATCAGTTGCAGTTAGCTGAAGCACGCTGCAGTTTTTAGTAGTAAGCTAGATGTAGGTATAGTTGAAACACGCCGCCGTTTGCTGAAAAAAGATGGAGTTAGCTTAATTTAATTGTAAGGTGCAGAAAATAAATTGAAGTTAACAGTACCGTAGAAATACTACTGGACACATATAGAAATCACGGCGCAAGATCCGCCCATATGACGGCGTTTTTGACCGCCGTTGGTGGCTGCGACGTGGTAGGGGGGTCACCCGTTAGCGGCGTTTCGGAACCGCCGTTTATAGGTTCCGATATCGGAACCTATAAACAGAATTCAATAAAAAAAATCTGGGCTTTCCGATTGAATCGGAAACCCAGATGAACACGAAGAACAAACCCAGATGAACACCAAAAAAAATCAGTTGAACATGAAGACAACGAAAAATATCAAAAACATATCCATCCTAACAACAACATATCCATCCTAACAATCCATTCTAACAACAACAGATTCAACAACAGATTTACCTACAAATTACAATAACAACTTCATACTCAAAAACATATATTCATCAACAAAAAAAGTTCATCTTCAAATCAATCACAAACTGATCTTTATGTAAATTCATCAACAACAACAAATTTAAAGAGATCCATCACCAAGATTTTATTCTAACACTTCAACAATAACAAATTCATCGATTAGATACTTAAATTTTAAATGGGTTCCGACGCAATCAAGAACAAGAAACTAAAATTCACAAAAAAATCAATGAAAATTAAAAATTACCTCTTTTTGATTGAATCTCCATGGAAGAGAGTTAAGAGATCAAGGAAAAATAGTTAACATTTAGAGAAGAGAGTAGTTGGGATTGAGATTTTTGAGTAGATTCGGAGATGGAAATAAGTTTGGGAGAAAGTTGGGAGAATTGGGGATGAATGTGAGAAGATAAGATTGTGGGTAGAAAGATAGGATCTATATCCGCTGGGCATTATTATATATCCGTTCGTGTTCCTCAACCGGAACCACATTATGTTCAACCATATAACACCGGTTTTCTTGTTCGAACATAAATATTATAACTTTACAAGTGGGACCCGTTAAAAGCAAAACCAATTTCTGGTAAGTTCCGATTGCGGAACCTACACACTACACGGCGTTCTTGGACAAGCGCCGTCAATCAAGCGCCGTTAACATGTTTCCGCCGTAAACTGTGCGACGTTTATGAGCCATACGCCGTAAATTCTGTTTGGCCATCAACGACACCCACATTCCGATATCGGAACGTTAACAACAATGGCGTCTATGAAAAACCGCCGTTTTCTCCCGCCGTTATAGACCATCCTTCCACTAGTATATTGTCACATTAAATTACGTACTACTACAAAAAAGCCTTTTTACTTCGCCCTTTTTACTCCGATTTAATTAAAATAGAAGTAAAAAGTTTTTTTTACTTCGATTTTCATGTAAATGGAAGTAATAAAAAACTTTTACTTCCAATTTCATGAAATCGAAGTAATAAGTATACTTTTTACTTCGCACCGAAGTAAATGAATGATGATAACCGTTAGCGGTTTGAGCATAAATGTAACGAAACCATATATATATTGGACCGTTTTCGACTCTATATCTGCACATGACGCCATATTGTGGTAAGCGAAGAGAAAGCGAGAGAATATCGATTACATTGATGTCATTCCGATAACGGTTTGAGTCTAAATGTACCGATATCGAATGTGATATCGAAACGATGTCTGAAAAGTGATGACTTGAAAAATCGTATTGAATAAAAGACGAAGAGAAGGCGAGAAAGTATCAATTTTGTTGATGTCATTCCGATAACGGTTTGAGTCTAAATGTACCGATATCGAACGTGATATCGAAACGATGTATGATAAGTGATGACTTGAAACGTCATATTGAACAAAAAGCGAAGAGAATGCGAGAAAATATCAATTATATTGATGTCATTCCGATAACGAATTGAATTTAAATGTACCGTTCTCGAACGTGATATCGATACGATGTCAAATAAGTGATGACTCGAAACATCGTATTGAATAAAAGTGAAGAGAAGGCGATAAAATATAAATTTCATTTATGTCATTCCGATAACGGTTTGAGTTTAAATGTACCAATATCAAAACGATGTCGGATAAGCGATGACTCGAAACATCGTATTGAATAAAATGCGAAGAGAAGGCGAGAAAATATCACTTTCATTGATGTCATTCCGATAACGGTTTAAGTCTAAATGTATCGACATCGAGCGTGATATCGAAACGATGTCTGATAAGTGATGACTTGAAACGTCGTATTGAATAAAAAGCGGAGAGAAGGCGAGAAAATATTAATTTTATTGATGTCATTCCGATAACGGATTGAATTTAAATGTACCTATATCAAACGTGATATCGATACGATGTCTGATAAGTGATGACTCGAATCGTCGTATTGAATTAAAAGCGAAGTGAAGTCGATAAAATATCAATTTTATTGATGTCATTCCGATAATGGATTGAATTTAAATGTACCGATATCAAACCTGATATCGATACGATGTCTGATAAGTGATGACTCGAATCGTCGTATTAAATTAAAAGGGAAGAGAAGGCGAAAAAATATCAATTTCATTGATGCCATTCCGATAACGGTTTGAGTTTAAATGTACTGATATCGAACGTGATATCAAAACGATGTCTGATAAGTGATGACTCGAAACGTCGTATTGAACAAAATGCGAAGAGAAGGCAATAAGATATTAATTTCATTGATGTCATTTCAATAACGGCTTGAGTTTAAATGTACCGATATATAACGTGATATCGAAACGATGTCTGACGAGTGATGACTCGAAACGTCGTATTAAATAAAAAAGCGAAAAGAAGGCGAGAAGATATCAATTTCATTGATGTCATTCCGATAATGGATTGAATTTAAATGTACCGATATCAAAACAATGTCTGATAAAATCATAGGCAATATCAAAGCAAGATTGCTTGCAGTTTTAGGTTACTAGAAATCGTATAACCGGAATCGGTTGGGGTCTCGGAGTAGTGGATGTGGTTTCTTAGCCAACAAAATTTGGACTTACTTATGAGTTGATTTTGAGAAAATTCTTTAATCACTTGGGTTGGGTGTTACCCTCTCTTGTTGTGGACATAATTAATTGAAAATTTTCTTATATATAGGCCCTGCTTGCTTGGACTTATAAGTAGAGCAGTTCAATTCTGGTCATTTCCATTCAGTTTAATTCAATTCAGTTCAATTCGGTTTACTGCAGTTTAGTACAGTTCATCATAAAATTAATTTGATAAAATTTAGGTAAATTTAAACACACTCGATCTATTTTTCAATACATTAATTTTCATTTCAGTTCAGTTTAATTCATTTCAGTTCAGTTCGATTCGATTCGATTCAGTTTAGATCAGTAAGAAATAAGCTCAGGCAAACAGGCCCTTAATTTGATAAAATGTAATTTCATACAAGATTAATTAGATTTTGGACTAGAAAATTTGTGAATATATCAATTTTAATATATTTAAAGAGGCCTCGGTGAAAAAAAAAATGTGTGAATGTTGTTCTTGAACACTACAAATATTTAATAAAACTCTATAAAAATTAATTAGTATGTTGAATTTACATAATCAAAATGTCTAAATTATCTTTACAAAGTTTAATTTATCAAATCTAACTCTTACATTGCATGCAGACATTAATCAAATAGTAACTATAATTATTTTACATTCTACAGACTATGGCTAAATTGTCTTTAACTAAGTAAAAGTTAACTCTTATGCAATCATCTATAAACACTAAAAAATGGAACGAGTCTAACTAAATTAAAGGTAAAATCTTACTTGATTATGTATAAACACTAATAACTACCATTAGTTCAATAATTTGTAGTATTTAGATAAATATTTGGAACTAGTAAACAAATTAAAGGACTGTAAAATAGAACTAATGAATCAAACACTTGAAGTAATTATATAGATATATTTACAATATTTCAAAGTTATTTTCTTTACTTAAATGATGATTTAAAGTGCCATAATCAGAGTTTAACAAAATAAACACATTAGCTACTCTAAAAAAAAAGTGAAATAAAGAATGGTCATATCATAATCTTATGCCAGGACATTATCCCAGCCAAGACTCAATCTACCTAAATTTACCTTTACTAATTAAATGTTAACTAATACCCGACTTTCAAGAGATACTAATAAATTTAGTTTACAATCTAAAAACACTCTAATCAAATATGAAACCTACTACACTCAATAAACTCTAATAATAAGTTAAGTTGACTATATTAAAGACCAAAGCTTATTAGACGTTATATTAGCACTAGTAACTAAATTGAGTTTCACAAATATATTGCCGACCTGTATTAACCATCTATAAAACTAAATATAGCTAACCAAAGATTAAATCTTACTTTACTTACTACGACAACTAAATTAAGTATAACTAATTAAAAAGCCTAACATTATTTGACTTCTTATAAATTAATAAATTTGAGTATAACTAATAAAATGTCAATTGTTACTTGACCCTCTATTACACACTAATAACAACTAAACTAACCTTTTAGTTGAGTTTTATACACCTATTCTCCTTTTATATATATATATATATATATATATATTATATTTAAATTACTTATAATCGTAATTACTATTATTATTAAATTCTAAAACAAGTAAACTTTTGGTTTTAGATTAATAAAACGTTTTCTGCTTTTGGTTAATTACACTAAATTTTCTAATAATATTGTTCGTTTTATTATAAATGTATTATTAATAATTTTCTAATAATTAAAATTCTAACCTTATCTTACTTTTTATAAATTAATTTAACTAAAAATAGGTTGAGTGTTACTTGACTCTTTTTATTATTTACACTAATATATAGCTAATCATAGCTCAAACTTTTACTTGACATTATTTTATAACTACTCTCTAAATGTTTTTAATTAAGTAACTAATAATTTTAATCACTATTATTATAAAGTATCATTATTACTATTATTATTATCAATAATATATTAAAAGGATAAGTTTTAAGTTTAAATGACAAAAAATATTCAGTATGATGAATTTATTTATTATACATAAATATCTAATTGTTTGTCAACTAATATATGATGTGCTTTTTATTGTAAATATAATATTTCACTAATTAAAATAAGTTAAGAGAACAATTAAAAATGGTAATATTTTATTATTCCCTAATTTTAACCGTTCATATTTCACTAATAAATTTCAACTGTTTATTATAAACCCTAGTTTCTCTTAACATATACCACTGCACGTGTGCTCTCTTCCCCAATATCTCAGTCCTTATGCCTCCTCTAATCCCTTCTGACTCCACAATGAATGACTTAGAGTTTAAACCCTAAGTTACGACTGCCGCCGGCCGTATCTTCTTAACTATTATTCCGATAATGGCGTTCTTCTGTTCAAAACGATCCTCTCGACGAGACGATTCTAACGCACCAAGAATCAATCAAATACGATATGTGAATCAAAAGATACGGCCAAATCTTATTTTTCGAAACTATCTTGACAAAATCATCTTCTTCGCCTCACCACACATCATCTCCATCACATTCTTCAATCAATTCCGTCATAAATCATGTTGGTGATCTCGAATCCCTCCATCAATTGGATTGGGAGTTTGACATGGTATATCAAAGAGATGGAATGGGATGAGGAAAATTGAAGTTTGGACGATGCCACTGCCGCAAGTCTCCTACTCATCCATGTAGAAATCTCAGGTTTTATTCTTAATATCCGTTGATATTCCATATCTTTCAACATATTCAACTCAATATGGTGGTCTTTCAGTTATAAAGTTGTGAATGCTGCTTTAATCGGTTAGTAAAATTAATGGAGTTGACATGGAATATGGGTTAAGGGTCATGGAAAGAATGGTACTTCTTGTTTGAACATCTTATAGTGGATTGAATCCTAATTTACATATGTTTGAATATCTAATACGTTTTATTGTATTTGTTGTATAATTTAATTCATGAATTGAAAGTTTATTACATGATAATTTAGGTTTTGAACTAAATGCAATCTCTTAGAACTTTTATGTTTTTGAATGAAACTTAAGTTTTGATGTCTATTTTTGTTTCGTGTTAGGTTCTTGATTGATTTGGTAACTGAAAGAAGGTCTCACAGCTTCAGGTATGATTAATTAGATTGATTATGAAGCACAAATTCAGAAATCCTATAAGTATGTTGCATGTTTGCATTAGTTTGGGAAGCTACTTATATTTGTTGCTGACCTCTCTTTCTTGTTCTTGTCTTTACGTGAATTTGTCATCGATACTCATCAAAAGGTAAAAGCTAAATTCTAAATAGTTGATCATTGGGAGAGAGTTAAAGCAAGACTCTAACATTGTGAAGGGGTTGGCATAATTGATTACAGGTGCAAGAAATTATACAAGTATAGCTTTGGACATCAATTTTTACCGCGAGTGATATTTTTTAGTGGGATTGAAACTCTTGAACTTCAACTATAGTTTGATTTTGTTTAGTCACTTGAAATGTAACTCGTAGACTTTAGAAACAATTAAAACTTTTAGTATCCTTGAATTGTTCATGTTGTATTTTAGAAAGAGTTATTGAATATACATATTTTATAATTCATGATCTTGTTCGAAATTTTTTTTAGACTTGAAATACAATCGACTCCAGTTTGATTTCCATATGGTTTGGGTTTGGGAATTTACTAAGAATAAAGGTCTCACTTCTCAAATAATATGAAATTTTCGAACCGATGTCGCTTTGGTCAGAGATGCGCAACTCGCAGGTCGATAACTGGTCGAAAATATCATCTAATTTCACGAACTGATATCGGTATGGTGAGACCTGCTAAATTTGCAAACTGATATCGGTATGGTGAGACATGCTAAATTTGCAAGCTGATAACCGAACGATTATATCATCAAATTTCACGAACTAATATCGGTGTGGTTAGAGATGGTAAATTTGCAAGACGATAACTGATCGAAAATAACACCAAATTTCACAAACCGATGTCGATGTGATCAAAGATGCAAAATGTACAAGGCGATACATGTTCGCCAAAATGTACCTGAGAGCAAACCGAATGCAAAGGCTATCTGTCAAAGAGAAAACAGTGTTGACCGAGCTGACGATCATTTCGACATCGACTTGAAATCTAGGTGTCGAGATCGGTTTGATAGATGTTCGTTTTGATTTCTTGCAACAGTGATCGAATCGAGATCGACATGATTTTGGCTCAAGTTTCTAATAACAAAAATCCAAGCCGAAAGCATACCGCTATCGGTTAAAAATATTTTCACTTCGCCGAAGTAAAAGAAATACTTTCAACTACTCATTCTTTCACTACGCCACCTTAGCGAAGTTAATTGTCCCCAGGAGTAGAAGTAAAAGGTCATTTTTGTAGTAGATACTCTTTAAGTAATGAGTAGTTATTCTTAAATGTTTCAAAGCAAAAACTAAAGCTTTATTAACAAAAAGAACTCTAAGTCGCTGACTTTAAGGTCAAATTGAATTAGTTTACCCATCAAAAGTTTCGAACTCGAAAATTCAAACAAGCGCCACAAAAGAAACAAACGGACCAACCGCTGTCCATTGGTGCCGTCTCGAATGATCTTTCCAGTAGTGTATGACTCGATCCAACTACTTGATCGGAAAACCCTTCGAAATTGAGTTCCAAGAACCATTTCCGACACCGTAAAACCTAACCGGAAACTACCTCTCCTGCAAAGTTTCCAATTTTGGATATGTGGTCGGAACATGGTTTCACGAATATCACGTTTCCGATGGCGTAAGTTTACACCGGAAATTCTAACTCATGCTTCGAGGAGTATGGAAACCTAACCCGCAAGGCACGAACAATAACTAAATACTCTTTCCCAAACTGGAAACGTGCACGTAAACACAAGAGCTGAAAATATTATCCATTTTGAAAATATTTAGTTAGTCTTTTCCAATTGCAAGAGGCTTATCTCCAGAATATAAATAAGGGGATCAACATTATATTTATGTCTCTATAGTGTGACTGTGCGTGTGTCGCACGTCAAATATATTACCGTGCACGCGGAATGGGAAATTAATTATCCTCAATTTAATTTCAATTGTTTTCTCTCGAGACTGAGTATAATTTTCATGTATTTTTCGGTTTTTTATTTGTTTCTCATTGGATGAACGAAGACTGAGTTTTCCTTACACAGATCGGTACATTTCTTCTTCTTCTTTCTGCCTACCTGTGTTTTTCCGCTTAGGTTAAAACATGCTTTTTTTGTTTGCAGATCAAAAAATCAGTACAAAATAGAATGCCCAAAATTAATTAATCCCATTTTTCTTGACAGATATATCACAGGTCATTTTACCTTTCTTTTGCGCTGCACCTCAGGAGGCTTCAAGGTCAGCCCCATAGAATGATCAAAAGATGCTCGGTGTCTATCACTCTTACGAATATAACACAGCCGAATTAAACATTTGGTTAGTTTATTGACATTGTTATTGTTTACGATAAAATTTCTTAACACGCTTTTTAAAATATTTATTCTCATTTGGCCATTTTACAATTCTAAAAATTAACTAGAATGTTCCATTGACAGTGAGTGCAAGAAAAGCTAGACTTTTATTTATGCACACGTGCATGCTTATAAAGGGCAAGTGCATGTGATGCAATGCACGAAGAACATGTAATATATTCAATAAAATTATGAAATTATATAAACGTGCATGTTTTCTCACATAAATATGAAATTATATAAACGTGCATGTTTTCTCACATAAATATTCATTATTTTATACGCACGTCATTTATTCACATAATTATTAAAAGGATGGTGTTCTTGATTTATTTATATCAATATCACTAGATGGATGGGATAACTAATTACTATATACAATTTCTTAGAGATAAAATGTAAAATCCAAATGTTTTAAGTTCATTGAAATTCTGCATATAATAAAAAGTATCACATTAATGCCAAGTTCGAATAGCTCATGAGTTGGTCTAAGTGCATGCTCTCTATCAATTATTTTTGATGAATGGAGTTGAAATTAATTGAACTGAAATGAACCGATTTGATAATAAACTATTGAACTAAAATAAAAAATATACACGTATATTGTACTGAGAACAATAAGTAAATTGAGTATCAGATAAATTATTAACAACTATCAGAAAAAATACATCTGTCATAACTATTTTATTTTGTGCTTTTTAATGGTTATTATTGCCTCAAAACCCGCAGAAACATTATGGTGATCACTTATAATGTTTTAAAATTACGAATGTTTTAAAATTAGATATGAAACTTAAAATTTATAAACTTAAAATTACGAATGTTACAACTAAAAATGTTTTAAAATTAGATATGAAACTTATAAAAATTTATAAATTATATACATCTAGGTGATGTAGGATCCATGTCATTGATGTAGCTAGTTCCACTATGACATTGAGAGTATTAGTTCTGAAATTAGTTTGAAGAGAGTACTACATGATATCGCTCTTTTTCCAAAAAAATTATTGAAACATTTTTTATAGGAACACGCATTCCACGTTCGCATGTGGTGGTATCGCCCTTTTATTCAAAAATTTCAATTTATGGGACCACACATTTCACGTTCGCATATGATTAGACAAACCACTCAGAACAATGTTACGCCGAATGTTTCAACATTTTCAGAATCGTTAAAACGTATATTATTAAAAATAAAAAATAACAAATGGAATTTTGATTTCCTTAAAGAGAATGTCTTTCGAACACACATCTTTCCTAATATTTCAGGAAAGTCTTTAAACATATCACCTTTAACAGCATACCTTTTAATTAATTTGAACTGTATATTTTATTACTCAAACAATGTAAATTTTATATAAATTTTCTTGAATATTTACATTAAAACATATTTTACCGTATGTTTACTTTAAAATGATCAATTTTTAACACAAAAATGTATCATTCGAGTTTATATAGTATTTCCATAAAATTTAGAAAAGTTTATTTTTCAAGAGAGTTTGCCTTCCCTGAATCTTGTGGTCATATAACATTATTACTCTAATTTACATATCAATCTACACTAATTATATTCCAACTAGTATGCTACACTAATTCGCAAACCATTCTACAGTTATTCTAATCCAACTATGATTATACGTACTTGAATAAGAACGTAATCATGCTTGAACTTGAGTAGGATTTTTATGGATTGAAGGAAGCACCTAAAATAAAGCATTGCAAAAATTCTTACCCATCTAACTAACATAAAATTAAGTAAAAAAGAGGCAACAAAATAGCAAAACTTATCATCAAATATGCTCATAGAGTTGATAAATTTAAGCTCATCAAAAACACACTAATGCATGATCCATCATGTATGTATTACCAATTCGAAATGACTCCAAAATTAAACAAGCTTGAACGTGATGCAATTTATCGTAGAATATTTCTATAGAAACATTTCTAAAATTTTAGGAAAGTTTGAACTTTTAAAAAATATCAAAACACAACCAAAAATTAAACCTATTCCAAACGAGAAATGGATTCTTCCTAAACACATTCTAAAAGGTAAAGAGATGGTTATCCAACATTTAAGCCTATTCCAAACGAGGAAAGGATTCGTACTAAACCTATTCTTCAAGGGCAAAGGAAATAGTTCACTCCATTATAAATACACGAGTTACAGATAATAATTTCACACAACAATAGCAAGGAGAACAAAGTAGTTTCAAAAGGATTAGAAAAAATGTTGCCCAAAAATTCAAACAACAGGAACTACGTGAAGAAGAAAGTAAACGTCGCCAACAAGCACGCCGGAATGCAGGCAGCTAGTAATGCTATCTCCGCGATAGAGAAGGCGGCTGCCAAGAAGAAGTATTGGGATGATGAGAATCGCGATTACATTGGGAACAAGAGATTTGGAAAAATTAAAAATGCTGAGAAAACCAAACGTTGGAGCAGCTCTAACCTAAATGATGATTGATAGATGGTACGGAAGATATCATATAATATAGTTTAGTTAAGCTTTCATGCAAAAGAAATGCATTGAAAAAATTTAGAGAGTTTATTTCATTTTAATTTGTTCTTCAATGTATTATATATTCCATATATAATTAACTTTGATTGTGTATGCAACTTCTTCATAATAATTTCTCACTTTACCATTTCAAAAAAATTCAAATATAATTAACATGAATTAAAAAAAATAGCAAATTAATTAAATAAAAATATTCATTAAAAACATTTACTATCCACTTTAATTAAATAAAAAGAACGGTTAGATGCCCTCTTATTTTAATCCGACTTCATAAATTTATACTACACAACAACATCTAACATTATTATTATTTAATTTTTTTGATGTTGTATAATCTTCGCTGAAGAGTCATTCAAATACTTTAATAAACATATATCCATAGAAAAAAAAAATTCTAAATTTTATTTATTCTCTGTACTATAAATCTTACAACATTCTCGACGTTAAGAATTATGGCTTTATGTGCAGCTCCAAATTAACATAAGAAATTTACATGCCTGGTTTAATGATGAAAGGGCAACAAAATGGAGGGCTGAAGGTATACCACTAGTCACAAACAGGCCTTGGAAAATGCATAGTCAACAAGGTGTAATCACTACAGTGCCTTTGTTTTCTTCTGCGGCATCATCAGGATTCTCCTCTTCAAGCGTTCCCTACTCATCAGCTAACGCCCCAAATAAAATTGAGACTGCAATTCCACCGCCCTTCCAACAACCTCCTCAAGTGACCCTATTTAAACTAGGGAAATTTACGATGGAGGGCGATATATAATAATAATAATAATAATTCTTCAATCAACACAAAGAAGTAGATACAATCATTAAATAACAAAATTATTATATATTAACCAAAACCGATGTTTCAATACAAAAGAAGTTCCTAAACTAATTAATTAATGGCATTAGGATCACATTCAGGATCATATGGAGAGAGTTGTATCCTACGCGTCTCCAACTTTTGATAATTTTGCAAGATTTTCTCATTTTCTATTCCAACAAACACCTCTTTCTCAATGTAAACCACCATGCTATCATTCAACCATTCATCTCCCATTTTGTTGCACAAATCAATCTTGATATTTTTCATTGCTGAGAAAACTCTTTCAACAGAAGAGTTGCAACAGGCAGCACCAATGCTAACTCAATCAAATGATATGTCAATCGAAAAATCGAGTCTCTACCCGTTTTAACCATTTTCTTAGCAATATATCCCAAGTTATTAATTAGTAAAAACTCTTTATCAGCTCGTACATTACCAATGAAAATTTAAAGTTCTTGCTCGAGGATGACAATATCAGCATTTGAGAAGTCATCTGGATAAAAACTTGCAAGTTTGAGTAGCTTACCAATGTTGAATTGAGAAAAGGAATCTCTTGGGTCAAGACAAGCTATACATTCAAGCAATTCTAAATTTGATTCTGGAAATTGTTGATTCATGTCTCGAATCATCGTGTCAAGCACCTGTATTTAACATTAAATATAAGAAATAACATACACTATAATAAGGGAAGAATTATTAATGTTGATATCAAATTCCATGCCGCAATGGAAATATCCACACGAAAATGATGCAGATTGGTAGTGGTTTTTCACTTCTCTTGCCAGGGGCGGATCCAGTATTATACCTACAAAGGGGCCGGACTTATCACAAAAAATTGAGTTCGAAAAACTAATGAAATTATAATAATAATAAGGGTATAATTTATTTAGAGATAAAAGAAGCGTACATATAAATATGTTTTATTACTGATATGTTATAGGATTAAGAAAATGTTACTAATATTTTTTCAAAAGTAATTTACTAATATGATAACTTATAAGAATAAAATACAGTTTAATATATATCAAGATCATCCTGATATTGGCAATATCAGGCACCAATTAAATAACGACACATCATCTTTAAGTAATTTATGATTGGGCCACGTGTTCAATCATTACCCAGACGGGTTTAGGAATTCTAAATTAGGGTTTTAGAACTTTATTAAAAATATCTTAACAATTAAAATATTACAATTGTACACGTGTCATTATCTTATTGGTGCCTGATAAGGCCTATATCAGGATCATCCGGATGAATGTTATTATCAATACAAAATAAAAAATAAAAACAAAATATTAATAGAAAACTAATAAAATGTGTTGTCCTTACTAATGGTCCACTACTTTTATTAGAATTCTAATTTTAGTAAATTTTTATAACTCTCCTTATGTATATACACGTTGCATTAAATAAAAGGGATCACAAATTAATTTTATTACATAATACTATTTAATAGGGAAAGAATAGTATATATAGGCTATTTCTTAGCAAAATCATAGGGTCGGTCGGGCCCCATTCAGACACCCCCCCCCCCCCAAATGATCCGCCTCTATCTCTTGCTACGACCTCCAAAAACCATATTCTCTTCCATGTATGGAACTGATATATCATTCTTGTCACAAAATTGGCTCACCTGATCAACCAATTTTCCCACCCTTCATTTCTAAATTCATGCAATGCTTCCTTCATTGTTCGAATCAAACTCACAGCTAACAATATGTTCTGATCCTTTTGTTGCAAAGCAAGTCAAAGATGGTTTGTGATCCCTAACAAGTATTTCATCAAAAACATCACAAACACAAAGTCAAAACCTTCCATTTTTTCAATCAAACTTACTGCTAAACCACTACTATCAACATAATCACCATCTTCATGCACATTTTCAAGAACTTGCATGATCGAAGGCCACATAGACGTCAAACGAACAATAGTAACAAAATGAGAACCCCAACGAGTGTCCCCTGGCCTTTTCAAACTAGTATCCTGATTTTTTTCCTTTCCACTAACAACCTCTCCTTTTTCCAAGCGCTCTAAAAGCCTATCATGTTCAAGCTGCAAAGTCATATCTTTTCTTTTACATGAACCTCCAGTGACATTCACAATCATCCCAAGATAGTTGAAAAATTCACTAACAAACCTATTACTTTTAGCAACAGAAACTACAACCAATTGAAGTTGGTGTGCAAAACAGTGAACATACCTCGCGGCCAAGTTCTCTCTCAATATAAGAGCTTTCAGTCCATTATACTCGCCCCGCATATTAGATGCTCCATCATACCCCTGGCCTCTCGACTTGGATATAGACAAATTATGCTTTGAAAACAAAGCATCAACAGCAAGCTTTAGTGACATAGAGGAAGTGTTAGGAACATGAACCAATGCAAGAAAGCGTTCAATAATATGACCTTAATTGTTCACATATCTCAAGACAACTCCTGTTTCCTCCTTCATTGACACATCTCGAGACTTATCAACCATAAGAGCAAATACATTTTATCACCAATATCACTAAGGATAACATCTCTAACCTCATTGGCACAAGCCTTTGTAAGTTCCTTTTGCACCTTTGGAGATGTCATTTGACTATTTCGAGGACCATTCTCGTTCATTAATTTAGATACAACCTTGTTTCGTCAAGTATACCACTCAAGCAACTCAAGATAGTTTCACCTATTAAGAGAATCAACCGACTCATCATTACCCCGAAAAGCCAAGCCTTGCTTGAGTAGAAACCCGGTCACAATTAGAGCTACAGTTAGACGAACCCGGTAAGTACGCTCAGTCTCACTTCGATGTGCTTGTACCAACTGTTCAATGCTTTGCCTTTGATTTTGAAATAACTGAAGTGCTACCATAGAACTGTTGTGAGCTCGACCCGCCTTGCCAACATGGATGTTAAATTTGTCTATAGCATGTTTCCAATTGTTGTAACCTATGTGGGAGAATACCTCATCTGGAGGTCGACCTCCTGGTTTTTTAAAAAGATAGCACCAAAAACAATATGCTGCATCTTTAGCAACACTATATTCCAACCAGCTATGATTCTCATACCATGAAGTCTGAAAACATCTATTCTCCCCACCATACTGCCTGTTTGGAAATTTATGCTTAGTGGGTCGAAAAAGACCCCTCAATACATACTCTCTTCTGACTTGGTCCCTGAGGTTGACATCAAATTCATGAATAGGCCAGCGCAGTCCAGGATCGCTAAGAACATCATCCACATTAAGTTCCACACGAGAATGCTTAGCACCACTACTTCCTCCATCTTGTATCTTCTTAGAATAAAATTTCCATCTAAATCTGTCAACAAAATATATATTTCAAACTTTAGAGGATCAAGAAGCATTAGTTTTATTTTGTTCAATTTTTCTCATCTCATAAATCATAATCTTATCCCAAGTAATTGGAACTAAGAAAAAAATCTCAAAATTAACACAATTGAATGCCTGGGATGAATAAATAATGCTAAAAATCTCAGGGTATCCATTCCCTCATCAAAATTCACATCAAGAAATCCAATTAAATTCAGCCCTAATTTTATCTAAAATTGAAGTAAACAAAATAGAGGTAAAGAAATTACTTACGAAGACAACGAGATTGCTCAATCATCAATATATACTATCACCGACGTCTGAGCTCTCCGGTGACGGAAGTTACGAAATTGAAGAAGTTCGGCGCAGCGGCGCTAGACTCCAGAGCCGTGAACTCCGACGTAGAGAATTGGGACTGATTTTGGAGATTGAATTTGGGAATGGGTTTTAAATTATTAATGCTGGGCTTATTTTAATTTGAGCTTATACAATCTTCTGGGCTTATTTTTTTATAAAAGGCCCAAAGTTATAAACATCAAACCCACTTGAACTCTTCTTCTTCATCGTTACCCTCCTTTTCTTTCTCTGTTAATTTTCTGAAATTTCAGGCCACCCGGCGACGTCTTCATTTAGAGTTCGTTTCATGGAGGGTCGGGTTCGGGCGGAACCTATTTCTAGCAATCTCATAGGGGGGCGCTTTCAAGGAATTATGAACAGTAAACGCTTTGTCGCCGGATTTTGGGGAGGGTGGCCGACCTCTCCCGCTCTCCCTCAGTTCCATCACTGATTTCAACTAGAAAACACTGACCCGTGCTTAGTTAAGAAGACTTGGAAGCAGGCTCTTGTTTTGAAGTGGAGCGAAGTACTAATGAATTCCGATGTCTTGTGATGTGATTCTTGCTTATAAATACAGAATATGCAAAATTTGTGAGCATATATATATAATATATACATGCACAACAATATATGAAATATAAATTTGTGAATATGCATTGCATGTATCCATTTGAGCGACATATGGGAACCTTCAGGTCCGGCCCAAGCAGTGAAGTGGGCGACTACACTGCTTCAGGTCCCCAATTTTGGGTCGAAAAAAAAGGCCCAATTTTTATAAATTGTATGTGTACGTATTTAGACTGTTAAAAATAATAATTATACATAATGATTCAAAAAATGACTAAGAAAAGACCCTATTTTTACAATCAAATCAAAATGTGGAGCTGTTTTTTATTTTTTTTGAAGGCCCGCAAAATCCCTGGGCCAGCACTGGGAACCTTTAAGGGATACTATAAGTGTAATAACCGCCCCGATGCTAGTATCGTAGAAAGGTATGTCAAAGAGGAAGTCATTGAATATTGTTCATCTTCACTTAGTAATGGTCTTCAGTTTGGTGTACCTAAGAATAAGCACGTTGGGCGCAAAATGGGGGTACCACGATCTAAGAGTAAACTTTACAAGCCATCCTTCTTTGAGTTGAAAAGAGCCACCACTATCTGTTACGTAATTCTAGCGAAACTGTGAAGTATGTTGAATAGGATTTGGCCATTCTTAGGAAATGTTGTGTGAAAGGAAAGGATATTCAAGATGTTCATAACGATAACTTAGTTGATTGGTTTTATGAACGATGAGTTAGTTGATTGGTTTTATGAATGATGCAACGAAGATAGGATTGATGATAATTTGAGAACCTTTGCTAGGAAACCATATTGCTCTGTTAGACGTTACACTGAATATGATTTGAATGGCTATTCTTTTTCGAATTCTCGGAAGGATGACATTAGTACGACGCAATGTTCTGGAATCTATGTTAATGGTGAGCATCTTATAGTTGGGGGTGAAAAAGGCAAGCGTCTGATAGTATCTGTGTCCTCGTTTTTTGGAGTAATTGAGTCTATATGGGAGCTTGACTATGTTGCCTTTAAAGTGGTTGTTTTTAAGTGCAAATGGGTCAATGTTTTGAATGGAATTGATGTCAATGATCCCATGGATTTACAAGAGTTTATTTGAGCAAGGAAGATTCAAAAGATGATTGTTTAATTCTTGCTTCCCAAGCCCAGCAAGTTTTTTATGTTGAAAACCCTACTGAGTCGAAGTGGTCTATTGTGCTACGAGGAAATAAGTATTTCTTCGAAGATGAAATCGATTTTCAGATGTCGGCTAATAAGGCAGAGCTCCCATCTGCTTTTCCCAAAATGTTATAGGAATCGGTTATTGTGAGGACAGGGAGTGTTCATGATGATGGGTTGTGGGTGGATGATAAAGGGCGTCTAACTTTTGAGAATGAGAAAACCGCAAAAAATCTAGTCAAGAAGGAAAAGCGTCAATGTATTTTCGATCACTTTGAATGTACTTGACATGTATTTGATGTATCCATTTGTAAACCTAATTAGACTTTGTTACTTCATTGGGTGTCACAACATTATTATCTATTTCGCTATGTACACTGACCCACGATCGCGCAACATGCTATTAGAAACCCAGACCGTGATCCACAGTGTCTGTAAACTGGGAGGTGGACATGCACATAGGTCCAATAGGTCCAGTACATAAGCCCAGTAAGTATAAAACCAATTGACAATATGTGGAGTAGCCCACCAAACTTATACTGAACAATCACCCACTTCGTTTCCGATGTGGGATTTACTCTAACGCATGCTTTCTTAGAACCATAGAAAAACTAACTAGTTTCACTAACCATAGAAAAACATTATTCCCACATGCAGTTGCCAAACGCTGCATACACAATAATAATACCCTCTGCCCATCCTAAATTAGGGAAACCATAGACTACACTGCCGTGTACTTTTTGACGCAGTTGTGTGACGTTGCACATACAGTGGCACATCACCACTGTCCATGTCGAAGAATAGAACTGCATAGCCAGATGTCGTGATGCTCTATGAGTAGCTGTTACAGAGGCTGTATGCACAGTAGTGCATCACCACTGTCCATGTTTAAGTAGAGACACAAGTGGGCTTGATTGTGATGGTCGGTGAGACGCAAATGTGTGACGTTGCAGACACAACTGCATTACTCACTGTCTTGATCAACATTTTCGCCAATTATAATCATTTCTTTCGCTTGAAGTGGTGTGCAAGCGGATCGTTTTGAATTAAAAAATGATTGACTCGCAAAGGATCGCTAAACCCTCTGCCACACTTTATAATTAATGACATAATTCATAGGATAACTAGTGCTTCAAACTTAATAATTGAACACAACTGAAAATGACATAAAATCCAGAAATTTATTCACACTCAACTTTTTAAAAAATTTAAACCGTCAATGACGGGGTTTTAAGGGTGTTCTCCCTTTTCCATTAAGATCAATATCAGTTGCCAAAATAGGATTACAATTTGTTGAGATTAGGAGAAGTTTCTAAGAATATAACTATCTAATTCTTCTCCGTACTCATGGCGGTAACACCATACTCAGGGCAGCATATTACAATCTAACAGATTTTCTTCCTCCTCCTGAATCTAGACACCTCACCAATGTACAGCATTCTAGGGCTCCAAAGAATTCACCCTCTCAGTTAACAATGCCAAGACAGCCGGTTCTATTAAAATAAAGACCCTCTACATGTACCCCTCAATCACGTTGCGGAGTCCCAGGGTAAAATGGAGATCCTTATTGTGTTTTGGGCTTACAGTAGAGCAATCCATAAGCATACCGGACTTACATCTAGCCATGAAAACTAAGAAAGATTCATCTAGAACTATAACTAGAGATTGACATATGGATTTCTCCTTTAGAGGTGATATAGTCCATCATCAAGAAAAAGGAATAAATCACAAAAACCCTGTATCTAAGATGAGAAACAAACAATAAAGGAAATAAAGGAAAAATTAAAAAAGAAGTAAAACCGCCTCCTCACTTAATTGTGCCAGCTCCAGTAGAACCTGTCCAAAACCTGCCCGGCCCAACCCGAGCCGACCCGAACTGAGGCGACCCGAGCCAAGCCCACTGACCTGTTGACTTGGCTGTCGGACGGATCTGACTAGCCCAGGGCTGTGGAGGGATCTGCCGCCACGGAAAGCTTGCCGTTGCTTGGACGTTCTTGGATCGCCTGGCCGGATCGAGCCACGACGGCGCTGTGGAGGTGTCGTTGATGCCACCACCTGGGAAGCTTGCCGTCGTTTGGATCACCGTCAAGGGCTTGTCGGAGCTATCTGCCTCCCAGGGAACGGCGGGATCCGGCGAGAAGCGGTGGCGACCCGCCTCCCGCCAGTATCCATAAACTAGATCTGGGTCTGTTTGGGCTGTAATTTATCGAGCAAAAAAAGGGGTTTTGGGTATGGGGGTTGGGATTTAGAGTGGTATAGAGTAATAATCTAGGTGTAGGGGTGGGAGGGGTGGCCTGCTCGGTGGCGAGGCACCGGCGGCCACCCCGCCAAAATAATCTTGATGGAAGGGTTACTGTTTGGCGAGAGAGAAAAGAGAGAGTCTGCAGGAGGCGATCACATATTATTCACACTCAACTACAGAATCTAATGGAAAAATTAGTTTGATAAAGGAAAATTTTGACTCTGAGGTAGGAAAATTACATAGAGACATCAATTGGAGCATTCATGAATTTATGGCAAGATCAAAATGGGATCCAACACGGCGGCGGTACCCGACGCCAACTCTTCACCATCGTTGTTGGGACCGGTTGTCGTCAACCCTTCAACACTCGCATTGAAATTTTCTGAGTCCATCTCCTTAACGCATTCATTTTCTTGCATTCATTTTTTTCAACAGCCGTCACTATAGAATCGATATGAGTAATCCTAGCATCACCAGCAGCCTCAGTAATCCTCTCACACAGACCCTCTGCAACAAGTTCAGTAATCCTAGCATCACCTCCAACATCGATAGTCCTAATGGGTTTCTCCTTGGTAACATGACCGATCATTCTAAAATCAACAACATGTTCGATTACTTGTGTTCCATTAGTGTCACATGAAGTTGTTTGTGAAGTAGGGGGTGAACTTCAGGGACTTCACCATGTCCGAGCCGTGAAATGAAAGTTATGGTTTGTTCACACAGCCTCATCATACAATTTTCAATCTTTTCCAACTTCAACCCATGTTCAACCATTATTTCTCCTAATGATTCCAGGGTAATACCTGTTGGGACAGAGGGGGTAGCGGTAACATTCACCGGTCGACTGTGGACTCCAACTCGCCTATGGAAAGCGTCGAAAGTCAGCATTCCCTTTGGCTGTTTTCAAGTATCATATATCCTATCTTCACATCCGGCTCTATGACACAGACCAGTGATTGCGAATGAAAACCAATGCAAGCAGAAGAGTTTGACATAGCAACCATGGCCCTAAATATGATGACACCAACATGGATAGCCATATTCTACTTGACTGCATATAATAGCCTCGGCCTCTCCCACTGAACTTCAGAATTGATCGTCACTGGAAGCAGCCGTGCAGCAGCAAAAGCAAATCATGCGTTCATCTCAGTTGTGAGGAACTCTTATCAATCGAACCTCATCGCTCTTTGGGTAGAATCAATGCCAGACCATATTTCTCCCGCGTTATAGCACTAACCAACTTGCTCCAATCACCCACTAGTTCCCCGTCCTCAGCATTTGCTTCACTAATCAACCTATCATAGTCCTTAAACTAACTTTTTGTCGACCTCAACCTATGGTAGGCATTGATGCTCTCTGGTGACATCAACACTCGATTGCCCCTGCATATTATGTAGCCCCCTTCATCCCGGTGCCTAAAATTTGAATAGAACTCGTTGGCCATCGTCATATTGCATCAACCGGCGTCTGACAGAATGTCTCCCAGCCATGTTTTCGATGTACGAATCGAACGGGGGAGTGCTGTTAATTCCTCACTCCTGAATGACTGTCCTCTTATTCAGGCCACGATAATAACTACGTGCTTCTTTGCTGCAAAACGATTCGCCACCATTAGCCTCATCATCATGAGAAGAGGATTTTGATAACGCAGATAATAACTTCCTCTTTGGAGATCCCATGAGGAGTATAACCTGCACGGCAACATTGATGCAATTACAATTTGGGCACTTTGTTAGTAAGCCTTCGGGAAAAGTACCAAAAATTTAAATATCCCAAATTTGATACTGGAAACAGCATTTAACAAAATTTATTCATTCAACCCCACCAGTTCATGCAAACAAGGAGTTGATTTAGGGATTGATACAATTGCTATGTATTCATGAATCCGATTTGGAAGCCCTTAATTGAACGATCTAGACGAAATTAGGAAATCCCAATTCATGCACACAGTTATTGTTTTCTAATCAGGAATTGCAAATATCAGGTCCAAAAGCACAAGCATACAATCCGTGAATCAATTGGTCGGCTTAAACATGATAGCGTTTGAGATCCCCAAAATTATTGATCCAAATCATACCAACAAAAGACGAAACCGACTCATAATCACGTGTGTTAGTGATGCTATACAACTTAAAACCGAAGTACTAGCCAGTCACCGGTGCAATGTCTTGTGAGGGTTTGGGTCACTTTTCCAGGCCCGTACGAGTTTAACCCTGAAATAACTATCAATAGATATACTATTATTTTACGTCTAATTCTGTGGTTACTTAACTGTGACGAGCATGTTTAAACATGGTGGCAGTATGTTTAAACATGGTAAAATTAAAGACAGAAACACACAGAATTGTTTACGCAGTTCGGTGATGAAAACACCTACATCTGCGAGGCCTTGCCCAGTCTAGAAACCATTCACTAGATAATAAATATAGTGTACAAAGCTCCTCACTTCTACCTATCTATGATTACCTCTAGTAGTGAACTTGTGAGCACCCCTCACTTGCCGGTCAACGTCAAACTCCTCACTTGACAAGGTCGAGCTCCTCACCCAACATTCTGATGACTACCTCTCCCAAGGATATTATGGCCGTGGTTCTAGACTTGCCGGTGAACAAGATCCCGTTGCGGTTGATTGCTGAACTGCGACTGCTCCACTCGAAAGTATCCTTGACAGGATTTTTTAATCTCTAAATCCGTGGTTGAAATTCGCAGCCTTCGTTCTTCTTCTATAGTGCATGTTGTACCTTCAATAACGTACAACCCTAATCTATTCTTCTATAACTGAATATTACAATTTCCAATTACAATATAGAAAAAGGAATAGACTAGATCTCTTTCCAATTATAAAGCTATGCCTAACTAATTCTTCCATAATAATTCCCTAGGCAATATTTAATCTTCCATAATTGAATTGGACGAAAATAGATGACTTGGAATCTTCTGTATTTAATCTTCAATAACCGAAAATAAATCGTTCTTCCATAACCATGTAATCCGATCGATACAAAGATTCAAGATCCATAAATAACTTTCCTGAGCATGTTAAAACATGCTTCCCTTCTTCACAAAAATGCCAACTTAAAAGTATGGACTTTACAATCTCCCCCTTTGGCATTTTGTGAACCCATCTTCATTTTGATGTTATAAGAATATCGAGTCAATCAACTCCCCCTTAATATCAGAACACCAAAAACTTCCAAGAAATTTCACACTGGCCCAATAGGTTATTCAACTCCATAAAATCACACTAAGGCCCAGAAAATTTTCAACAGCTTCTCATACACATCCAGACAGCATGTTATAACATGCTATATCTCAACATCCTTTTTCTTTCGCTTTTTTTTTATAAAAGAATAAAAGCACTAATACAAAAAAACAATCTACAACAACAACATAGAGGTTATGTCATGGTACCTCAAATCCGACAAACACCAAGGTGTTGTCTCAACAGCTCAAATGTGGCAGCGTCTAATGGCTTTGTGAAGATATCAGCAAATTGTTCAGCTGTAGGAACATGCTTGAGTAGAACCTCCTTCTTCTGCTTGACTTGAAGACCCAAGAAGTATGTAAGCTCTCCTACCGTACTCATCTCAAACTCACTCTTCACCATAGATAAAATATCATCAAAAAGCATCTGAGACGTTGAACCAAACATTATGTCATCTACATAGATTTGAGCCAGCAGTTTATGACCATCATGTTTAAACATGTACATCGTGCGATCTACTCCCACTAGTGGACTGCCTTACGCTTCTCGGCGGTTCAGTCGTACTCTTTAAGGTGTTTTGGAAATATCGTAAAGGGTTGTGCCATAAAATGGAACTTTTTCTCGGCGGTTCAAAAACGCCTTAAAAACGAACGCTGCGCACGGCGGTTTAAAACGCCGTGTGCAGCTGTTAAAAAACGCCTTGTATTATTGTTACGAGTTCGCCACCTCAGGTCGCTTGTATCTTTAAATGTGAGTGCTACGAACTCGCCTCCACTTTTCGCCTCCTGAGGCGAAATCGCTTCTGTCGGTCGCTTCTGTCTAATAATGAAGACGCGAACTCGTAACAATACTCGCTTGGGTGAGGGAGGCGACACCGCTGGCGTATTCGCTGGAAGAAATGGGAATATTAAATTTGAAAAATGTGGAAATGGCTATGGAGTTACGGTCTCGTGCACTATGTCGCTTGTGGTCGAAAAGGAAAAGCGACATCGCTCTGTTGGGGTGGCGAAAATGTACAGCGAACTCGCCAGCTGAAAATGTTGGTCGACCAGAGGGACACAGGCGAGGTGTGATACGAGATCGCCAGTAGAGGCGATTGTTAGGCGACATCGTGTACTTATTTGTTGTAGGGAATGTGGCTGGCGAATTCGCCTATTAAATTCGTCTATGGAGGCGAATATTGGAGGCGAAATCGTTTGGGCCACGCCAGGGGCAACAGAGTCTAGCAAGCGAGTAGCCAAGCGGTGTCGCTTTTGTGGACGAATGTATAGGCGAAATCATTTGAGGCATGCCAGGGGCAACAGAGTCTAGCAAGCGAGTAGCCAGGCGATGTCGCTTTTGTGGGCGAATGTATAGGCGAGGCCGTGTGTATGACCGCTTGTTATATTGTAGTAGAAGGCGTGCCAGGTAGCAATCTAGCTTCTGGATTCGACAAGAAGTGAATAAGGAAGCGAATTCGTTTGCTTGCAAGACAGAATTGTGTAATTATTTGTTAAAATTGACCCGTTTCTTTCGAAACATGAATCGGGATACCCGACTCAACATAAACCTGTCAAATTCAAATCCAACGCCCCTATACTAATACTAAAGATGCATAACCTAAGCACACAAGTGCGATACCAATGTCAAGCCCCTACCAAAAAGAGAGACAATACTTTTTCATGCCTTGGGGAGGTTAGGGACCTGTGGCCTTGCAATGGTAAACGCACGGTTGTGGACCAGATATTTAGCCATTTGGTCTCTTCCGTCGTTAAGTTCTTGCAAGGAGAAAGGAGTGATATCATCCACGAATACCTATGATTGAAAATAACGCTTATTAGGAAATCTCGACGAATATAAATGAGATTAGACGCGTGTAGCGTACCTTTAGAAGATCTAGCATGTCTTTTTGAACACCATCCACCACCATCAAACCAAAGATCATTGTGTAATAGCCACATTCATAGTTCGATGATTGCTTCCTAGACTACAAAAGTGTTTAAAACATAAAACATTACTATACTTATGGTACTTTAAACGCAAATGTTGATTTTTGAAAGGACGTGATAGTATGAGCACAACATCTTACCCGAATGTTTATAAGGTGGAAGTCGAGGAGTGTTTTGTCGTTCACTTGAAGAATTGCATTATCAAGGAGATCGGCGAATGTTCGTGATGGAGGGCGGTGGAGTGGGTCTATCCAATATACTTGCTTTAAAGCGGGTATTATTGCAACAAAGCTCCAATGATCACTACAAATCACATGAAAGCATAATGGTCATAAAAAAAGAATGCAGTAGAGCAAATACAATATATTTAGCATGAGTAATAGAGAAAATTGTAAGGTATACCTCTCGAGATATGGTCTGATCCATATTTTCTTTGATTTGTCGGAGAGAGTAGAATTTAAGTAATCAAGTCTTTGCCTATTGCTCTCCATACTAGCTTGCAAATGCACTGGATGCAAAAATCCAATGAAATGCTTGCTCCGGTGATAGGATGGTGATGCAAGAACCTGTGAATGTAGTAGACAATCATGACGAGGATGTAATCATATATGGTTTGATAATTGAGTATTCTCATGAAACACATACAAATGGCTTACATTTGATTGAGGCAAAGAATGGTGGCGGGAAGTTCATTGAAATTCCAGAAATATTCAAAATCCCCCCATGGTACGTGGATGTCCTTTGTCATGGTAAAGCACCTTTCATTTCCGAGAAAAGCATAGCATGCATTCTTGTCGTGCGAGGATATCAAATCATAAAAGACTCGGACGAAGGGTGGAAGGGCTTTCATAAACTCCACGATCATGGGGTCTAATGTTTGTCTAGCTATAGGCAAGGCATGCACCGGTATTTGTGGATTTTGTGGAGTTTGTGGTTTCCTACGGGGTATGGAGGTGGATTTTTCATCAAGCACCAACCATTTTGGCCATAGAACAAGGAAACCTTTAGCCTCCCCAACTCTCACCATCGGTGAGTCCTTCACAGGTAGCATTTGTTGTTCTATCAAAACATCGGTAATGCGAACACTAAAAAATCCTGCGAGGATATCAACACGATTGTGTTTCACCGCACTTGGGTCGCATGTGCCATTGGCGACATGGAGTGGTTTTGATTTGGTACCTTGCGAAACATATAGCTTGCAAGGGGGGTTCTATCATAAATGAAAACACAAGAGAAATCATCATCCAACTATTTTTAGAAAGAGATTAGAAACCAACGATGTTCTAAATTAGCAAAATTTGTACTAACCTTATCAACTTGAATGGAATGCACCGCATTCAACTTGATGGGTGATGAAGGTGGAGTAGGAGGCACTAGTTCCTCGTCCATTTCCACATTCTCACCTTCATCCTCCACAATTTGAGGTGATGCTTGAGAACCCTTTGATGATGGTGGAAGATGTGGTTGTGTACCTTCTAACCTCTCGATGTGGGGATAGTTGGTGTGTTGTGCTATGTCTTTCATCACCTCCCTCAAATCCTTCATTTCCGCCTTTGTCGCCGCCACCTCGCTCAAAGTTCGTTGTAGTTGTGATGGTTTAGGATTGCCCCAACCTTGCTTAATCCCAAAAACCTCTTCTTGTGTCGCGTAACCTCCAACACCTAATGCTCTTCCCGGGTGTTCCTTTTTCTTCCCAAGAGAAAAAGCCTCATTCAAGACATCCTTCTTCCCACACGGGATAAAGGTACCCTCCTCCTTTTGGCGCTCAAGAAGTTCTTATTATCAAATATGTTGTTCTAGGTGAAAGTGGTTGTGAAGAATATTTGAAAGCAACAACAAAAATAAATAAGACTACAATAGATAGTAAGATAATGTAAGATAGATAGACTAACCACCCTCTTTGCATATTTTTCGGCATCCTCCGAAGTGAACTTACCATCCGAGTCTCTAATTCGACCCAACACGAAGAGTTTTTGTCTAGTATAATCCTCGGCGTCCTTTTCCACTACGACATACCGAGCTTCCGCCTCGTCCATCCCCCCTAATACCAACTCCTTCACTAGTTCCTCCTTCTCCCTAAGCCCCTCCTTCTCACCTACACCCAAATACCCCGACCTACCACCGGTGTATGGCATTGTTATTGATTTCGCCGATGTGACCTTCTTGTCCCATTTCCCCTTTGCACAAGAAGATACCGTATCACATGTCATCATTAATGTAATAGATAAGAGGAGGTTATGTCACCGAAGTTATAGTTTGTGACTCACCGAAGTCTTATTTTCAAGCGATGCTTGCTTGAAGGCCTCCCACGCATCGGTTGTAATATGATTGTATCGGTCCCTTGGATCTTGACCTAGCCTCTTTCCCTTCTCATACAAGTAGTCTTTTCTTAGAGCATGCTTGTGCTCGCGAAAAGCTTTGGAGACGATGTTGAATGCCTTCTTTCTCACCACTTCCATGTCATTAGATTCTATTTCAAAAGGTCGCTACGCCAAAATATGTAGGATGTATTATGTCTACATATTATGAAGAGGTATAATATTGAGTAGATAGATCATTGAAAGGTTAAATGTTACTTACTTGGCATTCTACCCAAACTTCCTCCTTCTTTTTTGATGGGACGGTTCTCCAATTATCCTCCGTTATCTCAATAAACGTTCTTCCAACTCGGCCACACCAACTTGACCATTTTGAACGTTCTTTTTTTGGTCGGTTGCATACACCCTTAGCATTAAATCCTATGTGTGTTAGTTCTCCTCTTCTCATTCTTCTTTGTAGAACTCGACAATGTGAGCGGACTTGTAGGCCTTTCTTCGAGTTGCTACCTCGCTTCTTTGGTTGGGCACTTGAAGTGGTTGAAGTGGTCACCATTGCTATCTAAGGATGGATAGAAATAGAATCTTAACTAATTAGCACTATTATGACTAGGTAAAACAACAACAAAACCATGTTGAATGAGTTGTAGAAGTAAAATAACACAAGCATGACTAGTTAAAACAAGGAAAAAACGGATTTGTTGAATTGTATAACCAAAGTGAACCTAAGGTAGGCTAACATGTTAGAATGCCACATGAAAGTAACAAATAAAGGGAGCTATGGCTTCTAAATTTGATTTTAACATAGTCATGAAACACATATGTTATGGATAGGGACTAAGCATGGATAATGTCTACTCAAGCATGCCATTCAACCAATATATCTCAAAAAGTAACTAAATAAGATGTGCTTTGAATAATACTTCAAATTTGAGTCTCATACCTTAATTGTAGAAGAAGATATTAGTTGTTTGTTGCTCTTAGACACACAAAGTAGCGAGATTTGTAATATTCAACCAAAGTTGAAGGAGATTTTGGGGTTTTTGGTGGGTTACAAGCTTTATAGGGTTTAGTTCTTCACACAAAATATATGTGCTAGATTTGAGGGTGAGTTTGTGGTTGGTTTTGATGAGATTTCACCAAGAAATGAGGCAAGAATGGATTTGGAATGCAAGGATTTGAGATGGAAGTTGAGGGGGGGATAAGGTGAGAGAGAAGGAGGGGTAGATGGGAATGAATGGTGAAAATGGTGAAGAGGTTAGCAAAATCCGGGATAAAAGATATATATAGTATGGTAAAGTTGGACAAAACATGCCTGAATAGTATATTTGGTCGGTTACTGTTTAACCAGGTTACGATACCGCAACCTGCATCGGCTAGAGGCGAATACCCCTTGCGGTATCGCTAGCTAGCAAGTTGATGAACCCATAATAATTATCTTCTGAATATTTGCTACTTTGTTATGCAATTAATATTAACATTGTGTGTTTCATGAGTTGATGTATATTAAAATTTAATATGAAAACTTATAAATGAAATCAGATTTTATCTGCACATAATATTACTTGAGTTGGTTGCAACGATGACATTTGTTATGAAAGAGAATTGTTGTGACATGTTATATATAGTCCTATGAAGAGGTATCTGAAATTGTTAACTCTAATCCATATCCATGTTTATTGTAAAGCATTTGGCATAAACTGTTTAGATACGTATATGATGGGACTACGGGTTAATACCATTAGTTCGTTAACCAAATGTTACACTAGTGCAGACACGAGCAATAGGACTTTCTACATTAGCCACGTGTTGATCACCATCGAATATACATGTATTTGACAACTTCTGACTGAAAGTGTAGACATTTAGTTCTTCTGTAATGCATGTGGTATTACTCATAGTCTGGATGATGTTATACATACAGGCAACGTCGTTACCCCGTTAAAGAGCCGACTTCGCGATCACACATCTCGGGAGCTAATGAACAAAAAGTATCCAGTTTTAGATGAGAATAGGGGTGGTAATTGAGTCAACACGCGAGTAATTCGAGACCGACTCGGTCAAAACTCGGACTAAACACGACTCTATCTAGCTCGACTCGAAAAACCCGTGCGTAACTCGGTAAGTATAATCAGTTGCAAGTTTATAATATTATTAGGTTATACTATTTAGTTCAATCATCTAATCTAGCTAGTTTTCTGTTACTACTCAATATTGAATAAACTAATTAATTGCATTGGTATTTAAATTAATAATTTCTAAGGATGCTAATAATTTCAATATTGAACAGGTATTTAAACGCACATATATATAATTAGAAATTTTCATAGTATAGAAGTAGTAAAATTTTTATTTAAAAAGAGAAAAAAACAATTCGAGTTCGAACTCGCAAGTAGTGTCGATACTCGATAAATAATAACGAGTTCGAGTTGAGTATGGTATTATTAACTCGCTAGTTCTCGAGTCGACTCGAACATGGTTAACATAGTTCTCGAGTCTAGACGAGTTACGCACTACTCGCTTGATTGAAGGTTGTCATTCCCAATCTCGATGATAAATGGGTTTGGTTTTTATCGTGTGGGTTGCCGGGCATGGGTTCAGGGTTAAGGGTTTGATGATTGTACAGAAGCGAAATTGCTACAACCTTCGCCTACAAACAAAATTGAGGCGAGTTCGCCAGTTGGTTGAAATTATAGGCGAACAAACAGGCGAGTTCGTTTCATAGTGAAATCCACGCGCGACGTTCCTGACACGATTTCATAACCAATTTCGCCCACAGGCGAATGGAAGAGGCGAGTTCGCCAGCGTATTTTAATTTTTAAAAAAATACAAAAACAAGTTTTGCGGGTGGCGATTTCAGAACCCCCCAACTTCCACCCGCAAAACCCTAAATCCCCAAATCGGAAAATCCCTGCAACACCATGGGCCGGAGCAAATCAGCCGGTAAAACCCTCACCCCACCAGCCCCCAAGCGCCAGAAGACCACCCCCACTGCTCAACCCGAAGCGGAGCCGGCCGGAATGCGTGAAGAGACACTCGCCGACCTTCAACCTCGCCGGAGACGCGATCGCCCGGCCGGTGGATCTACAGGCGGTGGCGGCGGCGGCCATACTTCTGGAACCTCCCATCACCGCCAACCCGCCACCAGTCCGTCGCCGCACCGCCACACCGCCACCAGTCCGTCGCCGCACCGCCACCAGGAACCCGCCTGAAACTGGTGGGCCAGCCGAGAATCCGGCGGGTAACCCTGCGACTGAGGAGGACGAGGAGACGTCTCTGTTCGTCAGCACAAAGGCCGAGACTAGGTACGAACAATTTTCTCGTCGCTTCTTGTTGAATGCTAGGGTTTTTGATGAAGATCGGATAGAGTCGTTAGGGTTTGCCAAAATTATAGACTATTTTAAGGCGACGCATCTAGAAGGGATGTTGATGTCGAGAGAGCCGGTGCATAAGGATGAGTGTTTACAGTTTTATGCAAATATGACTTTTGCAAAGGACGCCGAAGAGGGGGAGACAATGGTTAGGGGAGTAAGGTTTAAGGTTGATAAGTATTTGATTAATGAGGTGATAGGTTGCCCGTATGTGTCGGTTGACCACTTAAGGCCGTTAGATCCAAACGGTCCTTACGAGTGTTACCACACCCAAAACTTCCCATCTTTGTCTAGTTTGAACCCCCTAGAACCCGTTGCTATGCGTAGAAAATACTTTAAGTCGCGTAGCAAGTTGGAAGGTACTCCGAAGAAGTACAATATTGGCGTTCTCACTTAGGAGCAGAGGTTGGTGTTCGAGTTGATATGCTCGAATGTCATGCCATCGGGTGGTCACCCTTGCGAGCCTACTATTGCCAATTTGATGTTGTTCTATTACATCATGGAGGGATTGAAGATCAATCCAGGGTACGCGATTGTGAAGTACATGCTGAAGCGTGCCAAGGACAAATCTGATGAAACGATCCCATATGGCCAGCTTATCACGGCGATGATAAAGAAGAAGGGTATTAGACCGGTTAGTCGGCCAGAGCCAGTTATGCACTACACCGAGAAATGGCTGCGTAGCAAGGGATTGGCACTTGGCGCCGATGGGGTCATAAAGAAGAAGAAGGATGGTGCTTCGAGTTCAAGTGCGCGTGGTGTTTTGAGTCCGGGTAAGTCGATTCTACCCAAACTTGGTATTTTATTAGATTTATTTGTTTGCGCCTATACAATATTCTAATGGATTTGATGTGTTTTGGCAGGACGGGAACTTCAGTGGCGTGAGCGAATGGTCGTGATGATGGGACAGCTTTCAGCGGAAATAGAACAGGTGAAGTTGGAACAAGCCAAGGAAACGGAGATGATATTGGAGTTTGGCAGGATGCTAGACTTGGAACCTGAGCTTAGCGACGAGGAAGGGATGCCAGACTTTTCCGTTCAGCCTTTGCCACCAATGGACGCGGAGGCGGATGACCCTGAAAGTGAAGCGGAACCAGAAGAGGAGGATCCAGAAGAGGAGGAAGCACAACAGCTTGACGAGCCCGAAGGTGCTAAGGATGGAGAAGATCCCGTTGGTTCAGATGGTGGCCCGTTTTCTCCGGACGAAGATAATGACGAAATGTTCAAGGTTGTCTTCAGAAACGAACAAAGTCATAATGAGGATGCGCAAGAGTCGTCGGAAGAGGAAGTACAACAGTCGTCCGAAGAGGAAGTACAAGAGTCGTCGGAAGAAGAAGATGACGAAGACGGGGGCAAAGAGGAGGGTGGTCAGGACGACGGTGATAGTGACGAGGACGACAGTGATGACGCTTAGCATATTTCACCGTTTGTTGATTTTGTACTTAAACTCGCAACATCGTTTAGTTGCATTCTTTTGAGACTACTATTATTTTTAGCCAATCAAATATATTTCAACTTAATTAACTTTAATCTTGACAAATAAGACAACTAACCTTGATAAAACATGAAAATTCGTATGAAAACAATATTTCATAATATTACCAAGCGAACCTGGAAGCGAATTCGCTTCACATATTTCCACAAGGCGATATAAGGCAGCGAAATCGCCTACTCTGCCGCCTATAAAGATTTAGGCATCACGAGTTCGCCACCAAGTCCGCCGTGTGGAATAGAAGCTAACAAGCGTGCCAAGAGGCGAACTCGTAAGAGAGGCGAACTCGTAAGAGAGGCGAACGCGGCAGAGATACCGGCTACCCTAACGCCTACCACCGTATATGTCTTGCGATTTCGCCACCAAGTCCGCCGTGTGGAACAGAACCTAGCAAGCGTGACAATAGGCAAAATCGTAAGCATTGAGGCGAATAAAGAAGCGAGTTCGCCTCTGGAAAGAAGAATTTTAAAAAAACACAAGTACAGAACATGTATATACGACGCCGTTTGACACACAGGCGTTGAATAGAGGCGAGTTCGCTACCACGGCACATCAATTTTCCCACATCGGTGGAGTAGCGTCCAATTGATCAGCTTCAATATGTGACCAAAACTAAATGGTTCAATAATTAGAGGTTACTGTAATTAATTACAATTTCAGTACTCTGGTTGCGGTTAGAGTACTGAAATTATAATTACAACTAGAGTACTGAAATTGTAATTAATTACAGTAACCTCTAATTATTTTTTAAAAAAAATGTGTAATTTCTATCACAGATATTTTTTTTAATATATAAAATTAACAAAAGATCATATTCGAGTAAAAGCTCGAGTCGACTGCGCCACATATTCAAACGAGTTCGAGCTCGAGATCTAGCTTGGTCAAACCGTGAGCGATTAAAAGAAATTGGACATAAAAGTGTATACTACATCCAGAATTCGACCTACCAAGTTCATAGTTGATCGCAAATGTGTACAAAAAAACAATTTGAAATTACATAAAGATTCATGTATATACTCCTATTTCAATATTAGTTAAAGAATTTATTTTGTTTTAATACTGGCGAACTCGCCTATCCAATTCGCTTGGAGGCGAGTGTCCAAGCGAACTCGCCTCCACGTCACATCAATTTTCCCACATCGGTGGAGTAGCGTCCAACTGATCAGCTTCAATATGTGACCAAAACTAAATGGTTCAATAATTAGAGGTTGCAACTAGAGTACTGAAATTGTAATTAATTACAGTAACCTCTAATTATTATTTTTTAAAAATGTGTAATTTCTATCACATATATTTTTTTCAATATATAAAATTAACAAAAGATCATATTAAATAAAATATAAAATATTACTATTAAATAATAGTTTGATTATTTATGTGCAGAAGTTTTGCGTTCGGGACTCCGGAACAATAGAACCAAAAGGCCAAATTACACTAGTGGTCGTGTTATTGTGATGAGTGAGTTCCAAGTGTGATCGGCCAAAGGCCAAATTATATACCGAATTGATATATTAACCATATACCGAATTATATATACCTAATTATATATATATATATATAATGTAAAAGCTCGAGTCGACTGCGCCACATATTCGAACGAGTTCGAGCTCGAGATCTAACTTGGTCAAACCGTGAGCGATTAAAAGAAATTGGACATGAAAGTGTATACTACATCCAGAATTCGACCTACCAAGTTCATAGTTGATCGCAAATGTGTACAAAAAAACAATTTGAAATTACATAGATTCATATATACTCCTATTTCAATATTAGTTAAAGAATTTATTTTGTTTTAATACTGGCGAACTCGCCTATCCAATTCGCTTGGAGGCGAGTGGCCAAGCGAACTCGCCTCCACGTCACATCAATTTTCCCACATCGGTGGAGTAGCGTCCAACTGATCAGTTTAAATATGTGACCAAAACTAAATGGTTCGATAAGTCGCCGACCCGCGCAAACTGCCCATGAAACACCATGCATGATATACACATATACTATACATACACTATACATATACTATACAGTGATGAGCGATCAGAGTGTTGAGTGCATCTATCAGATCCCTGGCCCAAAGGCCTATATTTTTTAACAATGAAGCGAACTCGCCTGCCAGCTCGCCTGTAGGCGAGTTACAAGCGAATTCGAAACAAGATTGAATTGATATAATAACAAACAAGCGAACTCGCCTCTTAAATCGCCTGTAGGCGAGTTACCAGCGAACTCGTAACGTTGACAAACATAAATAGTCAACTGCTGGGCCCTGTCGATCAAAACTCAGATCCCCAATTTCTCCCCCAAAATCACGCAAAATCGCTGCTTCCTCTGCTCACCCACCGCCGACCGGCCACCGTCAAGCCGTAAATTTGCTCCCCCACTACCATATTCCATACATCTGGTAAGTTCCTGACCCGTTTCATCTTACTCATTGTTAATCTGGATGCCATGTTTTCAAATTTTTAAGTTCATCAGTATTTTAGATTTCTGTTGATTTTCTTTGTTGAAACTGGGGTTCAATCATAGGAATAGGATTGATGTTAGGTATTCTTGATAGGTACTTTGGTTAATTAGAAACATGGCTCCGAGGGGAAAGAAGAAGGTTGAACAATCGAGCGAGGTTATAGTTTTTGATAAAACTAAGTTTGTCAGTGAATCTGCTTACCTCAAGTATAGGAGTTTTGAGGATGCTAAGTCGCAGTTGAACACCTTACTTGTGGTGGATGAGAGTAAGGTTGAAGAGCTAGGCTTGAAAGGGGTGTGGGGCTTACTACATTATTCGGGTGCGGACACATTGATGAAGGTGAAAGACCCGGGTTATCTAGAGGAGACAATGCAATTCTACGCTAATTTCCGACAGGTGGCTGATAAGTGGAAGACCAAGGTCAACAAGAAGGAGTTCGAAATAAATCCTGAACTGTTCAATGCAGCTCTCAAGAACACGTACGAGGACGAGGATGAACCAGTGGACCTTTACATAAGGGGTGACTGGCCAAGTGAGTCGATCTTTCCAGCCACGAATTTGCAGAAATTGGGGTTGGAGCACTTCGGCCGCCAGTTAGGTCCGTTTGGAAGGCCAAAAAAGTACAAGCTGGGACAGCTTACACCCGAGCGAAGGATCTTGTATGAGATGGTGGCTACCAATATTGTGCCCAAAGGGGGTTACCTCCAAGAGCCAAACTTCACCACTTTGGTCACTTACTACTTGTTGGCCTCGGATGTGATGATAAACCTCGGGTACACCATGTTTCAACACATGAAGGACAGCGTGGTTGAGAACAATACGGTGGCTAAGAAGTTGCCCTACGCAAACTTCATAACAATGTTCCTCCGGTCCAAGCATCCGAAGTTGAAATTCTCCAACACCGCCAAGCCGTGTGAGTACTACACCAAGGAGTACTTTGAGAAGAAAAAGTGGTCATTGGTTGGAGGGACTTGGCAGCCAAACGGAGAGAAGGCTGTGGAGCCGGAACCTGAGCAAATCGGAGGTAAGGGGATACAAATTATATTTAAGTTCCATTATATTGTGTTCAATATCTAAATTTAACATTTTCAATATTCTCCATTTACTAGTGAGTGCGGAAGCATATTATAAGGGGCTTGAGGAGTCGAACTTTGCGATGAGGACAGAGCTTGCTAATCTCCGCAAGACGGGGTGAAAGAACAGCCACTTGCTTCGTGGTTTTCTAAGAGCATATGCCCGAAAAAATCCTTCGGCGGCCACTCCTGAAAATGAAGACCAGACAGGCGGAGACAACTCTTCCTAGACATGTGGATGTAGTCTAGGGACGTTTTTTCAAATTGTATTACTACAATTTAACGATTTTTTCGTTTTGATTGCATTATTCAATAAAATTTGGTGCTTACAGTTCATATGCGCTTATTGTTTAAATTAGATATAATTGTTCATGTGTTAAACCGGTGTCGATATAGTCTTTTATAGTGTTGCTAGTACTAAAATACTATTTATGTAAAGTCAGAAACGAACTCGCAACCAAATTCGCTTGTAGGGTTATAACTGAAGCGAGTTCGCTTCTAATCTCGCCTATTTCAACAGAGTCTAACAGACGACTCAAGAAGCGAACTCGCCAGTAACAGGCAAGACGGCTTACGGAACCGCCACCACCTAAATGCCAAGGCATAAAGTAAAACTACAAAAACGACGTAGTTTCAAGGTTGGCGAATAGGGATACGATTTCACCTCTAGTAACGCTTACAGGCGATTTGTACAAGAGAAGTCGTCTTTATTCACGCCTATGCTATGAGTGAAACACGTTTCAAGCATACATGAATACTAATTAAGTCCATACCAAATGTATATGCTGAAAACTTAAGGTTTTTCCAATTACATACTAATGTTTACATATTCTTTGGTTGATTCCTCTTTCGCTTCGTTGGTTTTCCAGCATTGGTGATCCAAATGCCCTCCGTGTGATCGTTCCGCGCAAAATACCTTTTCAAACTCGCCTCGTCTTCAGTTAAGGTTTCGTTAGGCTCTAAACCCAGAAGGTCCCCGATATCTGTTCCAAAGCTGCGATCCTCGTCATTGCCATTGTGAAGAAGCGCCTGCTTACCATTCACCACAATCTCCCACCGGTTATCCTGTGGATCCGTCACATAAAACACTTGGTGCTCCTGAGACGCCATGATAAACGAATCACCTTCAGAGCCAAGAACACTGCGATTCACCAGGGTTGTGCCGTAATCCTCTTTCCGCACCCCGCCACATTCTTTCACCCACTCACACTTGAACACTGGAATTGTGGCACTGATAAAGTCAATCTCCCAGATGTCGGTGATCGTCCCGTAGTATGCTTCGCATCCATGAACTGCCTCACCTGGTACTACCACACCACTGTTTTGGTTAATTGACCTCTCATCCGACCATTTGCTGAGGGGTCTTCTACATAACAGCTTGACAATATCAGGATGGTCCCCTTGCTGAATGTGAGCTTGCAGCCACCGAACGAAATTGGCACAATGCTTTTCCAGGATCTTCACATCACCGACAGTCCATGCATTTGACACTCTAATCTGATCCATGTGTATGTCAACATAAGGGGTCACCGCCTCGTGATTTCTGAGGATATATAAATGGACAGCATCCATGTCGGCGGCGGTAGGACTAAACAAACTATGATGCTTGAGCCTGTGCCCGTCCACTCTACCATCGTGCCTAGCATTTGGGATCCCCACTGTGGCAACATCTTTCATATAGTTGGTACAAAACTCAATAACCTCTTCTGCGACATAACGTTGAACTATACTAGCATCAGGCCTATATCTGTTCTTCACGAAATGCTTAAAAATCGACATGTACCGCTCAAATGGATACATCCATCTCAAGTAAACTGGGCCACATAATTTTACCTCCCTCGCCAAATGGACAATCACGTGGATCATTATGTCAAAAAAGGCCGGGGTAAAGTACATCTCCATTCTACACAAAACTTCCACCACCATTTCCTGCAACTCATCCAGCTTCTGCCTGCTCACTCGCTTACGACATATGCACTTAAAAAAGTAACATAGCTTCGATATCGCCTTCCTCATGTGACGAGGCAATGATCCTCGTAGAGCGATAACATTCAGCTCCTGCATAAGATTATGACAGTCGTGTGACTTCAATCCCGCCAGCTTCAGTTCTTTGGTATTAACACAATTACGGATGTTCGAAGAGTAACCTGTTGGAACCTTAACAGACTTCAAAGCATTACAGTAACGCTTCTTCTCCTCGGTCGACATAGTGTAACAAGCTGGAGGTAAATAAGATTTACCTTCTTCCTCTACAGGGGCTAGAGACGATCGGATACCAAGCTGTACAAGATCTTTCCGCGCTTTTAAGCCATCCTTTGTCTTTCCAGGGGTATTCATCAGCGTACCTACAAGTGCTTCACATACGTTCTTCTCAATATGCATCACATCGAGACAGTGACGTACGTCCAAATGCTTCCAGTAATCTAGTTTGAAGAAGATCGAACACTTCTTCCAACTGCTATTCGACGCCTTCTTCTTCTTTCCCTTACCAAATTCATGATCCATCCCAGTAACCTTTTCTAGAACCTCCTCTCCAGTTAAAGGGATTGGGGAGGGATCATGCTCTTCTCTCCCGTTGAACCAATTCTTTGCTCGCCTCCAAGGATGTCCCGTCGGAAGAAATCTTCTGTGCCCGAGATACACCGGCTTACCACCGTGTTTCAATTGACAATAACTAGTCTTGCTCTCACATATGGGACATGCAAAGTGACCTTTCACTGAATAACCCCCCAAGTTACCTAATGCAGGAAAGTCATTTATACTCCACAACAACATTCCTTGCAGTTTAAACTCCTCATCACCTCGACTGCCATCAGGTATCCGAACACCCACATCGAATAATTTCTGCAAATCTTCGATCAAAGGCGCTAGGTACACGTCAATATCGTTACCCGGTTGCCTAGGACCAGATATCATCATGGACAATAACACATACTTACGTTTCATCATCAACCACGATGGCAGATTGTAAATCACAACCATAACTGGCCAAGAACTATGGGTGCTAGACATGTTACCAAAGGGGTTCATGCCATCAGTGGATAAGCCTAGCCTCACATTCCTGGGCTCAGCAGCAAATTCAGGGTACCGCTCATCCATTTTCTTCCACTGATCTCCATCTGAGGCATGTGAAATAATGTCATCGTCCTCCCTAGCCCTATCCGCATGCCATGTTAGCAACTTTGCATCCTCAGGATTTGCAAACAACCTCTTCAGTCGAGGAATCAGCGGAAGGTAATACACTACTTTAGCCGGCGTTTTACATCTAGACGGCGTCACACTCTCGCCGCATACCTCTACGGTCCCCACCTTTGACTTGTACCGAGGTTCATTGCAGACTCGGCATGTATCTCTATCCTTGTCATCTTCCCTGTACAACAAACAATCGTTAGGGCATGCATGAATCTTCTGCATCTCCATTCCCATAGGACATAATATCTTCTTAGCAGCATATACTCGATCAGGACACAAGTTGTCAGTGGGTAGCAACTCTTTCACCAACTCTAACAATTCAGTCATCCCCTTGTCAGATATTCCATGGCGCGCCTTTAAATTCATCAACAACAACGTAGAACCAAGAACGGAATGTTTGCAACCCTTGTACAATGGTGTCTCTTTATCATTATACATCGCCGCTAACATGCTCGGCTTTCCTACCCAATCCATTGCCACGTCTTCCGCCATTTCATCAAGACAACCATCATAACGCAATCCATCTGCCCCAAGCTTAACATCAAACTCTGCATCATTATGACTTTCACCTTCTCCATGCCAAACCCATGTTGTATATGTAGGATCAAAACCTCTACAAACCAAATGTTCGCGCACAACGTCTACATCCTCATAAATCGCGTTGTTAAGGCAATCTATGCAAGCACATCTTAGCCCACCCATTCTCTTTTCTACACAATCCTTCCAACCAACATCAATAAACTCTTGAATCAAATCCGTATAACCTTGTGAGAGACGCTGATTCTCCAACATGATTTCACTACGACCCATGCTTAACAAGATACTATCAACAAGGGTTTTGCTACAATCACTCAAACATTCCACAAATTTAGCACCCTAAGAACTCTACAAATCCATATAAACAAGCACATACACTAATCAAAAACTGTTTTCCCATTCCACAACCAATCAACAAAAATATCAAAACCTCATACCTTTGTGTTCTTGGGCAAAATCAAGGCCTGAAAATGTGAGCAAAACTTGAGACAAAACAAAAGGAGAGTTCTTTTATCTACTTCTTTTATTTTCATTCCCGCAAAAAATCAGCTTTTATACACCCAGCTACGACACTGTTAAGAATTCGCCATCAAATTCGCCCGCTACATTTTAATACAAGCGAAATCGTAAACTGAAACGCCTCTGGTCATAACTATAGGTGAGCTCGCTTCTTCAGTAACGCCTGCTGGCGTCAATACAAGGCGATTTCGCAACTACAACGCGTCTTAGCATGTATGGGCGAACAACTATTCTTATTTCAGGCGGGTAATGCTGGCGATTTCGTCACTCTACTCGCCTATCAGCGAACACGGTTCAGAGTTCGCCTAGTATTGACATTTTTAATACACTTTGGAAAACGCCTTGTTTTAATTGTGAAATGCCGTGTTTTTTTTTTGCCCTAGGCGAACGGCAGGTTACGAGTTCGTAACCCAGTTACTCGGCGGTTCCGCCAAAATCTGGCCAAAACGCCGTGAAATGTGTGCCGAGAAACCTATGCGTGTGCACTACCCTTGATGATAACCTTTCTTCAATAGAAACTGGGTGAGTTGGTCATACCTAGCACATGGAGCCTGTATCAATCCATACCGAGTTTTCTTCAATTTGCAAACATGATTCCGAAGCTCTTCTTGCATAGCTGAAATCCAATACTCATCTTCTAACGTCTCTTTGTAATTCCTCGGTTCAATAGCTTCAGTTGCAGCACTGTCTTGAGGGCATGTTATAACATGGTCTAACGAAGGGGATGTTATAACATGATCTAGTGAAGATGTAGTTCCATCAGAAATAGGTGAGCTAGTAGTACGAGATCCATTCTCCAGTTGTTGATCATCCTCATCTTCCATGACATCCATCTCTCCAATGTTCTCCTTGAGGCAGCTTATGTTTTGATCAAACACATAGCAATTGTCTGAAGATCTAGTTCCAACCAGAATAGCTTTCTCACCTTTCTTAACAGTGCATGTTTTATCATCGAATAGAACAATCAGCTTGCTATCACAGAGATGACTAATACTTAACAAGTTTGCCTCTAATCCATCTACAAGCAAAACATCATGGAATACAGGAAATCCTTTTATGTGTAATTCACCTTTTCCAATAACACTGCATATCTTTCCATCACCAAATCTTACAGTTCCAGTCCAAGGTACCACATTATTAATCAAATCTCGAGACCCAGTCATATGCCTAGAGCATCCACTATCAAAGTACCACGTATCTCTAGCATAAGCACTAAAACATGTATGAACAACATAACAAAGTTTAGATTTTGGCACCCATACCTTCCTGGTCAGATTTGTTTGAAGTGACGGACTCATGTTATAACATGTCTTGAAATCCTTTCCACACATGATATCCCTTAGAAGTCTGAAACACTGATTCTCTGAATGCCCTTGAAACATGCAGTAGTTGCACTTAATGGCTGGTCTCTTCTTCTTGAAAATCTGATGTGTTTGTCTTCTGAATCCTTGCATAGGCTTCAACCCTTGATTTACATGAGCAGAAGTACTCACATACTGAAGTCCATATTCGGGTATGGCCTGGTTCACATATCCTAGACCATGTCTGTCCCCCGATGCTCTTCCCATTTCCAACAGATCATCCAAGACAGCAGTTCCTTTGTTGAGTCGTTTAATCGTTCCTTCTGCATCTTCTGTCCTCTTGGTCATACTCAGTAAATCATCTTGTGTTTTCCTCACACTTAATTCCAAGCTGTCATTCATGATCTTGATCTCGTCCCTTTCATCTTTCAGAATGACCTTCTCAGCTTTCAATTTCTTGATTGATTCCATTGTCATGATCCACATTCTATATAGCTTATTATATGATTCATATATATCATCTCCATGATCAGTTTTAGTTACATCCTCCACGTCTGGTTCCTCTTTTGCTTCAGTAATGATTTCAGACGGCATGTTTAAACATGCTGAGTCAATAGGCATGTTAAAACATGCATGCTCCGATTCTTCGATCAGTGTTGCCCCAAACGACACATGATTGTTGACATGTTCCTCCTCATCATCACTCCAGGTAGCTGCATATGCTTTCCCTTTTTCCTTGGGAGAGGCACTAGGACATTGCGACTGAATGTGACCAAAACCTTCACATTCTCTACATTGTACCTTTCCATCATGCTTGAATGGTTTTGTGAGTGATTTAGACTCATCTTGACCTGAATTTCCCCTACTTATAAGTGATGAATTTCGTCCTCTAGTATCGCTTCTGTTTGGACCAGTTCTCTTCAACATCCTAGCAAAATTTCTCGAGATATTTGCAACTTCTTCTTCACTTAGCTGGTCAAAATCTTCATGCTCACTTTGGTTAGCTGCTCTAGCACCAGATTGCTCTTTCTTCATTCCTGCCTTGAAGGCCAAGTTAGATTGTCTCTTTATAGCTTGCTGCCTCATCTCAAATGCACCAAGTGATCCCATAACTTCATCAAGAGTCATCGTTGAAGTGTCAAATGCATCTTCCATGGTTGTTACCTTGTTGTGAAATCGTTCAGGAAGGGATCTCAAAACTTTCTGAACCAGTTGGAAATCAGTGAATGGTTGTCCCAATGTTCTGCTGTGTGAGCTAGATCACTGATCCGAATGTTATAATCACCAATGGTTTCATGTTCATCTATCACAATGGTCTCAAATGTGGTAGTTAGAGTTTGAAGCTTAAGTCTCTTCATCTTAGCATCTCCTTCATAGTGAGTCTGAAGTTTGTCCCATGCTGCTTTTGCCGAAGTACATGTAGAGATTAGTCGAAATTGGTTTTGATCTACAGTAGAGTAGATAGCATATAGCACCTTGTTGTTGATTTTCTTGTTAGCCTTCTTAGTCGTGCTCCATTCTACTAATGGCTTCACCGATCTCTCGCTTGTTTCAGTTTTAGCTTCAGACAGTGGAGAAGTCCAGGTATTTACTATCCAATACCATGCATTATCATCCAGACCGTGTATAAACACCATCATCTTCGCCTTCCAGTAAGCATAATTCGTTCCATCCAGTAGCGGTGGTCTCGCTGTTGATGTGCCGAGCTTCTCTTGAGTAGACATAATGATAGCTCCGATCTCACTACCTTGTAAGAGGGATTGTAGTGACCTTGCTCTGATACCAATTGAAATAACTATCAATAGATCTACTATTATTTTACGTCTAATTCTGTGGTTACTTAACTGTGACGAGCATGTTTAAACATGGTGGCAGTATGTTTAAACATGATAAAATTAAAGACAGAAACACACAAAATTGTTTACGCAGTTCGGTGATGAAAACACCTACATCTGCGAGGCCTTACCCAGTCTAGAAACCATTCACTAGATAATCAATATAGTGTACAAAGCTCCTCACTTCTACCTATCTATGATTACCTCTAGTAGTGAACTTGTGAGCACCCCTCACTTGCCGGTCAACGTCAAGCTCCTCACTTGACAAGGTCGAGCTCCTCACCCAACTTTCTGATGACTACCTCTCCCAAGGATATTACGGCCGTGGTTCTAGACTTGCCGGTGAACAAGATCCCGTTGCGGTTGATTGCTGAACTGCGACTGCTCCACTCGAAAGTATCCTTGACAGGATTTTTTAATCTCTAAATCCGTGGTTGAATTCGCAGCCTTCGTTCTTCTTCTATAGTGCATGTTGTACCTTCAATAACGTACAACCCTAATCTATTCTTTCTATAACTGAATATTACAATTTCCAATTACAATATAGAAAAAGGAATAGACTAGATCTATTTCCAATTATAAAGCTATGCCTAACTAATTCTTCCATAATAATTCCCTAGGCAATATTTAATCTTCCATAATTGAATTGAACGAAAATAGATGACTTGGAATCTTCTGTATTTAATCTTCAATAACCGAAAATAAATCGTTATTCCATAACCATGTAATCCGATCGATACAAAGATTCAAGATCCATAAATAACTTTCCTGAGCATGTTAAAACATGCTTCCCTTCTTCACAAAAATGCCAACTTAAAAGTATGGACTTTACAAACCCCATCTGAGAGCATGCCTTTTTTTTATAAATTAAAACGTAAAGAGAGTTCCCTGAAGGATCCCGAAATTTCAAAAACTTTAGCAAAAAATACTGAACATTTAAACCTATTCCAAACAAGAAAAGGATTCGTACTAAACTTATTATAATTAAAAGAGCAAAGGAAATAGTTCACTCCTCTATAAATACATGAGTTTGAGATGATAATTTCACACAACAACAACAGCAAGGAAAACAAGTAGGTTCAAGAAGAAAAAATGTTGCCTAAAAATTCAAACAACAGGAACTACGTGAAGAAAAAAGTAGATGTCGCCAGCAAGCATGCCGGAATGCAGGCAGCCAGTAATGCTATCGCCGCCATAGAGAAGGCGGCTGCCAAGAAGAAGTATTGGGATGATGAGAATCGCGATTATATTGGGAACAAGAGATTTGGAAAAATAAAAAATGCTGAGAAAACTAAACGTTGGACCAGCTCTAACCTCAATGATGATTGATCGATGGTACTGAAGATATTATAATAATATTGTTTAGTTTAGTTTCCATGCAAAAGAAAAGCATTGAAGAAATTTAGAGAGAGTTTATTTCATTTATTTTTTCCTTGAATGTATGATTCCATGTATAATTAACTCATTTTAATTTCACTTTTCCTTTTTTTTAATTCTAAATTTCAAATTTACCTAATACCATGTTAGCTGTACTATTTTATTTTCATACAATCGTCCAAAAGAGAGAGCATTATCTCTTTGCTGAAGAGAGAAGACTTCATTTCACATACTTCAATTATATAAAACATATTATCATGCCCAGAAGATTAGTGAAGCAAGAGAGAGTTCTTAGTATGGTGATCGTAGGCTGCGGAGCAGCTCTTTGTGTTTTATTGGTTCAGATCATTTAACTGTACTTACTAAGAAATTACAGTCATCAGATGATTGTTTTCTTTGCCTCTTCTTTTTAGGTTTTTCTGTTTCTATCTTCTCTGATTAAGTACAGAAATCATATCACACCAAGAGCAAGGGAAATTTGCAGAAAAAGGGGGAGGCCACACGCGCACTTTAGAGAGAGATAGTGGGGACATTTTGAATGAGATGAACACACGCACTCCACGCGCACACTTTGCACCATGAAACCGGGCGCGGCAACATTTAACTATGAATTTTCCGGAAATCACAATTATGTTGAAATAAAGAACAATGCATAAAATTATTATTTTTGATAGTCAAGATTTAATTATAAGGTGAAAAGTGAAAACAATGCATAAAAATTTAGAATGCACATAAAATTTGTTGGTCTATCTAAAGCACAAATCACACGCACGCACTAGAGCACGCAGATAATTAAATCCTAATAAAAAGAAGTGAGATTAATAAATTCATTTATTAGTAGTTAAAACACAGTATTATAGGGAATCAATTGCAATTTTATGTAGGTTTTTCACTAGATATCTAAATGTCTATGTAGATTGAATCCATAAAATTTGTTTGCAGTAGCTTTTGAAAACTATGCTTGCTCAGAACGACTCCCCAAGCTGAATGAAGAGATTGAGTCCCAGACTTAGGGTTCATTGTCTTAACCTTTGCATATGAGTCCAGACTTTAGTACTTTGAACAACTAATGCATATACATTTCTTATATCACTTGGTTAAAGAACCAATAATTGATTGATAAGCACCATTGGTATTGTGACAGACTTATGGAGGAGGCAATGGAGAGTGAAGCTCCGTGGAAGCAATAGGAAGCCAAAGCTTTGCCTTTGCTTTAGGAAGCCATAGGAAGCCAAAGCGTTGCCTTTGCTGTCAAGACCAAAGCTCCGTTGATCAACCAGCAATAGGATGTCCAGAGCCAGCCCTGACTAGTGCAGCTGATGCATCATGAGGAGCATTTTGCAGCAAAGGCTTACAAGTCTGACGATGAGTTGAACCAGAAAGGCGTTCATCTAAAGCCTCAACTGCTGCATTCAAGGTTTTGTTGCTGAAATCCTACATTGGCAAATGAATTTATTAAAATTACAATTTTAATAAAGATCAAGTGAAAATGACATTCGTAATGAATTTGTTAAAATCAAATTAAATATTTAATTACAATCAGAGAGTACTTGGATAAGATGATTTCAAAATATCTAACCCAAATGAATATTTGAATTATACTTTCAATGTCACGCGCGCACGCGGCACAATCTTTTGCGTGCAATGCATACATATGCTTAATTAATTACACACGGGTATTAAGGGCACGTTACATGTAAGAATGACACGCGCGCATGGTTTTTGGCAGGTGAATATATTGCAATATTTAACAAACTCAAAAATTATAGAGATACTCTCTGGCAAATCAGCCTTATGGTAAGGTAAGGGGTGTAGGGTTAAGGGGCAAAATACTTTTGGGGTTGTAATATAAATATTAATTTTTTGGTGCCCCTACAGTAAATATTAATAAAACTCAGGGACCATTTTGAAATAAGAATATATACCACATTTAAACTCCCTATTAACCATTACCATCATCAATCATTAACCGTTACGAGGATTAGTAATGTTGGTGACCGAGTATATATATGACGGGGATGAGTAAGGTTGATGATAAAGGAGATGATTTTTAGTTGATATAATTAATTGATATGAAAATAACTAAAATATAATAATTATGATTTGACCCCAAAACTTTTGTATGAACCATATGAGGTCCCTTTGCCTTACCATAAGGCTGCCTTATCTAATTGTTTCTCAAAATTATATGTCATGTTTTAACACATAATATTCATTATTTAAGAGTAAAGTTCGGAGTTTATTGCCTATATAACTTCCTTTCTAAAACTAATAACCAAAACTAGCTAAACTCTATCGCGCGTTGCGCGATAATTTTGAAGCAATTTAAAATTTTAATTTAATATAAATGTTGATTTTTGTACTAATTATATTTAAATAGTAAAAGTATAAGATTAAAATTAAAATACGTAATATATTAAAAATATATCTTCCCTTTACTTCATAGAAAAGCAATTACAATGAAAAATATAAGTTTAATCGACTAATTAAAGTTCGATGATACCATAAATAAGTAACTAATTTAAAAGTAAAATATATGTACTGTATATTTTACTAAGTTAAAGTTACATTTAAAGGTAAGAAATATATTATAATAAAATGATGACCTGATTGATTGATTATACATTCATCATGAAATAATAAATAAAAGATTATGGAATCATTATGACCCATAAAGTAACAAAGAAAGCAACATCAAATCCTAACATCTAATTACTGTTTATTATACAAATTAATTGAAGTATAAGAATAATATTTTTAAATATTACATATGTTAATAATTACAACTAAATATGGATCTATAGATTTATGTTTATATTTATATCTAAATATTACATTTATTTAACTGATTGATTGATTATACAATCATCACGAATCCAAAAAAGAAGAAGATAGTTTTAAGATTTTATAGCATGTAAAAGAGAGATTCATGTAATGTAAAATTACACGGAATACTTAATTTCTTTAATTATTAAAGTAAAATCATGCATGTAAAAGAGATGATAAAATGGCGTATTTCTACAACAGTAGATTTCATATAATTAATTTTTAAATATTTTTCAAAACCCTTTCGTCAAAGAAAACATGAATATGCACGGATTAAAAGTAATATAAATGGTTCTTTATTACTTATTAAACTGAATTAAAAAATGAATATTTGAAAATAATAATAACTAAGCTAAATTTCATAAAAATATATTTAATGAAAATTGAACCAAAAAGTACTAAGATAATTTGTAGACAAATTGTAGAATCATAGAAATAGGATTATCTTACAAATATTCCTATTTACTATTTATAAAAATATAAATTACAATGCACAATCATACAAATTAAAATGTACATTCTTAAATTTTAAAATGCACTTGGGGTATGTACCCCTAGTGTATGGTATAATTTGCGTTCCATAAAATCTTAATTTGTGAATATAGCACCTGCACAAAACCCCCGTGACTTAGGCACTATAAGAGCAAGTCAAACAGTATCTCTATAGTAGAGATTTTACTTGAATATGGGGAATTTGAAGTCTTTTTGAACTCCAACAGTTTCTCCATCCCATTCTCCATAATAGGAATTTGAGGAGAGAGAATATTTGATTCCCTAAATTTGGAGAAAGAGGGAGAAAATTTGGAGAACCAATATTTAATGCTACTTGCATTGTTTTTTGTTATTTCACTCATCAATGGTTTCTCTTCAATAATTTTAAATGATAATATCTTAATATAATTACAATAAAATTTTATCAAAAAAACATATTCTAAAAATATGCATAAAGACGATCGTAATAAGATCTCATATGACTATTTTTCCATTTACATTTCTACTGATATTTAATAATCAAATATAATATATTTTTCAATATAAATTTACTAAATTTTAAGGTTTAAAATATATTTATTTTGACGTTTTATAAGTCATAACGTTTAAACCAATTTTTTTTATTAAACATTTTATTTCTTATGGTTGAAAATAATAACTTGTAACAAATAATTAAAAAGAGATGAGTCTAATTATTCATATACATTACAAGAATAATAATATTATAATTCGTGATGTGTTATTTTTATAAAATGTATTTTTATCATTTTATATTATAGAGTAAGTAATTTCAAATATGAAATATTAATGTAATATGTATTTTAAGTTAATTATTTATTTGTTCATCACTATTTGGACTTATTGAATATATGGTTAAAAAAATAAAAAACAATAGGATAAATGTATAGTAATAAATGTCAATAAATTATAGAGAATGAAAAATGGAGAAACTGTTGGAGTTGAGGTAAAAAAATATGGGGAATATGGGATTTGCTTCTCTATTATGGAGAATGTGAATGGAGAAACTGTTGGAAACACATTGAACAAAAACCTAAACAGTTTACATGATCTAACAAATGAAAACGATACCTCTACGGCCAAATCTACAAACTCAACGAAATCCTTTGTTGATCAAAATTACGATAAAAGATAGTTCTCATTAACCAACTTCTCTAGCGTCCCGCGAATAGAACTTTTCTATGAATCTTCACTCATACCAATCGCGATGTTTCTAAGATTATTGAAGCCCCAGTATGACCATTAAACCAGTCGAATCTTCATCATCATATTCAACTGTTGATGATTTCATCATAGAGTCTTTGTTTTACTCGGACATGAAGTGCGATATCCCAGAAATTCTTTCTCTTACCAAAACCACCAACCTTAATTATGATTTCGAATTACCTCAATTTCTCCGTTGTAGCAACCTGCGTAAGTGTCTCTCGTTCAGCTCCTTCAAGGCCAAAATTGCACCATCTATGTGATTGAACGTCATGAATATGTTATGCTGGATTCCTTGATCTCACCTAATGAAGAACACTGACTGGAGCTTAGTAAAATAAAAGAAGCTGCATGAGTCTGGACCCTGGTATTCGAAGTAGAGGATCACTATCCACGCTCAGAAATAATTATAAGCAAAACCACCGACATTAGCATTATAGCTACATCCGTCCGTAGCCCTTATCTACTCCCAATCTCTACATGAATTCATTACCCTATAGAGCAACCTAGAACCAAAAACAAATTTGAAAAAATTGCTAATACCATAATTATACTATATTACGAAATATATTATGCCGTGTTGTGTGAGTAGGGATGATCACGGGTCTCGGACCCGCTCCAGATCCTGCGGATTTAGACCCTGTGGGTCGGGTTTGGATCTAAATTTTTTAGACCCATCGGATATGGATCGGGTCTGGATCTAAGTTTTAATAAACGGGTATGGATACGGATATATGGTATTAAGATCCAGACCCTGATCCATATCCATATCCAGACCCATTAATCTATTATAACATATAATTAATAATATATTATTGCTATGTGATAAATATAATGTTTAATTTCTAATCCTAATTCATCTTCTCTTTAATGATAATAATTATTATTCAAATTCCTGATACTGATACAATATAGAAAAAGTAATAATCTTTTATTTATTCCCAAACCTTATTCTGATACACCTTATCGCACAAACTCTAGTTCCATACTTCTGTGCGCTCTACCCTTCTGCATTCTGGCTGGTTAACTTGTTAGACCATAGAAGATATTGTTTTTTGTTGTACCTACTACATTATTGTACTGAATTACAATTTTGATCTTAATGAACTGATGCATTTTGATGTGTTTGTGGATTGATGATTCATATATATGCTAACATTTGTGCTTATGGTAATAAAAATAAACAAATTTGGGCATATTTATATTCACTATGAAATGCCAAACATCTATTTAAAAATTTTGTCGATTTTTTATTGACCCATTTATGACCCGTTTTAGACCCTTAGACCCGTAAGACCCTGCGGATATGGACACGGATTTTGAAATTTTAGACCCTGCGGATATGGATCGGATTTGGATCCGACATTTTTTTGACGGATCGGGGCCGGATATAGCTAAATTAGACCCAGACCCGCCCCATGATCATCCCTACAGTGTGAGTTGTGTATTAATTATAAAAGGAAAAAAATATACAAATTACTACCTTATACACATAATATACAAAAATAAAATATGCAAAAATATTGTATATAATTTTGTTTGCAAAGGTATCAAAAGAAAACAAAATCTTTGCCAAAAAAAACCATATGTATGCATGCAAAAAAAATATTGATAAATATGTATATATGGTGTTGTTTGCCAAGAAATAATATGAAAACTAAACCTTCGCTAAAATACTTTGTTGTGCCGATAACCGAAAAACGGCTTTGATATATGAATAATAAATAATTAATTCATGGAAAGTAAATTGAAAATTCATGGCAGCTGTTATAATGTCATATGTATTAATTGAGAAAAAAAGGAAAATAATATTAAATGAAAGAAACAAAAAGGAATATATAGATATTATGGGCGTCGGAAAATTAAAACAGAAAGGAATTAAAACGTAAAGAATGAAATTTAAAGAAATAAAAAAGGAATATATGGTGCAGGAATATGGTGATCTTGTGGTGGTTATGTGGTGGTTTTGAACAATCAAAACTACGTAATTTAATATTATTTATTAATCTATATATTTATCGGAGTAATAACTCTTCTAGTTCACACACTCGTACTAATTACCATTTTAACACTCTTTTGACAAGTAAGCGCCACATAACACCATATATTCCACGTCATCATTTACTTTTAGTTTCTTTTTTGGAAACTAAAGTCTTCCCTTTTAATCCCGAATACCACTATACTAGTAATTCCAGCAAGAGCAGGGCACAACCACATCATTAGGTTCTAATAACAAAGCTCGGTCTCTTCTGATTTAATAACAATGTGGTTTAAATTGGTTTCTTCTTTCCAAGAAATTTTCAGAAAACCAATCACAGAGAATTCAAGAACAACAGTACCAATTCATACACATAATTCAGAAATTAAACTCAGATTGCGCTCGTATTTGTAGGATTTTTCGACATTCCGACTTCTGAGAGGCATTTTTCATTCCGAAAATGCAGAAAAGAACAGGTTCATTGGAAGATTAAGCAACCTATTGGGAATAAGGAAAGAGATAAATGCATACGAAGTAAACCCTTTCTCTTTTCTTTCCCTGGGCTCTTAAACCCTTTCTCCCTTTCTCTCTTCTTTTTATTCCTCCGGCCGCCCCCTTCTTCTTGGGCTCTTAAACCCTTTCTCTCTTTTATTTTCTCTTTATTTGGTTACCCCAGGGTTTGTTTGGTCACCTGGATGGCTTCTTTCCTCGTCCCCTTGCTCCCGTGCCGCCGACGGCCTCCTCCTCCTCCTCCTCCTCACCGCCGGATTCTGCTGTTCTCCAGAAGGAAAATGAAGACTGCCTACAACTCCGTTGTTGATGTAGATACCGCTGTTGTTGCCATCATAGAGGCTGCCACCGTCGTAGATGCTGCTCTGCTGTGACTTGCATTACTACCCTGGATGTTATTTCCCTAATTTATTTATGGATCTTACTTTTGCTGCTGGTAATGTTGCTTCTTCTTCCACTGATGATGTTGTTTACAAGATTCAAGACTATGGAGCTATGAAGTGGAGCTGCACTATACTCTTTTTTCCACTGGGTTTTTTAATGAGGTAGTGTAGTGTTTCTGATTTTTCATGATCTTTTTCGCAAGTCGGACATGCTTCATTACCATGTTCCGACTTGAGGGGGTATTGGGAATAAGGAAAGAGATAAAGAAGAATAAATATATATAGAGTTATATAGTTATATTAGGAATATACTTTATATGCATTTATCCCACATCGGAATATGCAAGCTTAGAGGTTCATGTGTTACCCTATAAATATAGTGTAGGATCTCTTGTAATATTTGCCTTTGATAATATATTTGAAGTGCCTATTACATATATATTTTATTTATTGTAACAGAACCTTTGCTTCAAGAACTGCTTGGTTAAAACTTAAAAGACAACTCTCGCATCAATCACATGATTGCAAATGTGAATTAAGAAGTACAGAGTGTAGTTTAAACACGATAGAGCCATGCCATTCTACAAAGCAAGAATATGTAATCCGCTTTCATAATGAACAAAAATACATACATCTTTCATGAGTCTAATTCCATGGACATATCTAAGAAGCAATGTGTGTGTCACTACTAGGCACATTTATTCTAACTAAGTCTGATTTTGACATTCAAGAAATTTGGCTTAATTATTTAAAAGCAGAAGTGTTCGTATATATGAATATCAGACCTATATCAATATCAAAATTCACCCTCAAACCCAGGTTTCTATTTAAATTAATATATATTCTCATATTGACTTTCACAACTACGGTCATCGTCTTTGCTAATTTTAAATGTTGTCTCATTAGCTATATATGAGGCATGAAGAGAGAGTGAAGAAAACCAGCCGCGGACCCGCAGATCTGGGTGAGTTACATAATAACTTAAAAACCACAAGAAGAAGAGCATTTCATCTGCACACATGCCTCCCAAATGTAGCTCAGTCGTCTTGATCGCTTTCGGTATTTGTAAAAATACATCAACTTCAGCGAGCTCATTCCCATCATCCAGCCATTCAAAGGCATCATCAATGGCTTCTTCAGCCTTCTTTTTGTGTGCATAAGACAAGTGTTTCTTCTTCTTCTTCATGATACATATCCCGCATGTGACAAACATACCTCTCAAATTTTAGCCTTGCCTCAGTTTGCTTCATCAATCATCTTCTCCATTTCATCTCTTGATAATCTCTCATTCTTGATAGTGACATCATTTTCATTACCCAAATTTGCAACAAGAGAGAAGCCACACGAGTGCACATCATAAGAGTAAAATGAAAAAGTTTAAAGAGATGTACACGTGCACTCCACGTGCACGCTTTTCACCCGTGAAATCTAGTGCGTGCAATATTTGGTCTAGAAACTTATAATGTCACCGGAAAAGATGTTCTGGTTAAAATTTCATAAGCTGAATAATTTGAGGAAATGAAGATATAACGGTTACAATTTGATAAATATATTTTTCTCTTTAAATATTATGAATCTTCAAATCACGATAATATTCTTAAACACATCTCATCATATAGATGATTTTAAATAAAAATAGAAAAATAGCACGCACATTATTGTCAATCGTGCATTGCACGTATATGTTATGCACGCACCATGTGCGAGTGGCGGAGTGGATATGCTTTATTCCCTAACCACGCCTTAGTAATATAATATTTTTTCAAAATTGAGAATCAAAGTATCGTTGAATGTGGATGTTGAAACGCAACGTTTTGTAGTTTCAGGCTGGAGTGAACTCCCCACATTCAGGTAGCTTGATGGAAATGATGATCGAGCAGGTTTGCTCACATCGTTCAGAACTCTGAGAAGCTTCAAAATCTTTCGGAAGTCGTCTAGCAATAATTGACAAAAAGTCATGGATCTCGATTAAATTTATCATTTTTTCAAAGTAATATAATCTCTATATAAACTTGTTTGTTCCTGAACCCTAGCCAGCCGCCACTATCCCAAAACCTAGCCGCCGCCGCTATCCCAAAACTCATATGCTCGTCGATGAAATCGATATCAATCAGTTAGTACTATGAAAGGGTCTGAGTTTAGATTTCTGGTCTTTGACGGGTGGATCTGTGAGATGAGTTTTAACCTAGATCACATATCAAGTGCCGATTTGTATATAAAGATTTCAAGAATTGGTGAGCATACGTATTTTATTAATCATATATTCCAAGATAAATTTGTGATACTGATTTGAGTATAATCGGCGAGCATCTGTGTTTGAATACTGATTTGGTTTATAATTCATTGCAGCATGGTGATGAGGAATTTATGGGAGGATCAAATGATATAATTCATCAGAGGGTGATTTCAAAATATCTAACCAAATGAATATTTTAATTATATTTTCAATGTATGAAGATAAGTAATCACGCGCGCACGGGCACATTCTTTCGCGTGCAATTGCAATCACATGTGCTTAATTAATTACACGCGGGTATTAAGGGCACGTTACATGTAAGAATGACACGCGCGCATGGTTTTTGGCAGGTGAATATTGCAATATTTAATAAACTTAATTAAATCAAAAGGTGAGTATCGATCATAAAATTGAAATTGTGTGGTCATATATTGCTTTGTTTTGTTCAGGACCAGTGACCCCCCTTGTGTATATACATTTACATCATATCCTTCTCCTTGGGGAACTGATTGCAGAGAATCTTGCATATTATATAAATTATTGGGAAAATTCCCACATGTAATAATAATTGAAATTCCTACACAGAACGTAAAACTTTTAACATTTCTACTAAGGACACTCAATTACTTTTAAGATAAATTTACTCCTTTTATTCTTTTTCTAAGTTTAATTTTACTTAAATTTATCATGTAAATTATCATGTATAAAATTTTTATCATGAACTTCTCTCCATGTATTAAATTTTATCTTTCGTCTCCATATCCTTATAATTGTTAAGTTCAATGTATAAACTTGCAGAGACTTGATCTTAATTTATAGGGGATTTAGGGTATATTAGGCAAAGTTTAATTAATATATGATGTAAACTTACATGATAATGTTATAATTTAATATTATTTTTAGCTATAAAATTTTTATTCTTGATATTTTTTTACATAATAGAATTTCCATGATAAAAGTTTTATACATGAATAATTGCATGATAAAATTATGTAAAACTAAATTTAGAAAAATAATAAAAAGGGTAAATTTGTCTTTAAAATAATTGAATACCCTAATATTAGTAGAAATATTAAAAGTTTTACTCCCTAAATAGGGATTTCAACTCTTATTACGCACTTTGTGGGAATTTTCTCATTATTTATATACGAAAATCATGATCAACACTGATTTATTTTAATCAAGCATAACGAATATATGCAATATATTTGACACCAACAACTAATGGAATATAACAAAAAAAAAGAAAAATATACTTTAATATAGATACAACCTATGAGAGAATCAAACCCATGCATATTATTTTTGGCATTTGCAAAATGCTTGAGTATTTTACCGACTCTAAGTAGTCCAAGTATTTTTCTAAAATGTCTTTAAAAATATGGATATACATGCATTATTTACAAACTTACACAATATGATTTATCTAAGAACATTCAATTTATAATGTATAGAAAAATTATAACAACAAAAATATATAACTTAAAATACGGAAATATGGACTACTAAGAAATATATATATATTGGATTGTACATAGAAACGCTCTAAACTTTTTCTCAACGCTAACTTAGCTCACCTCAGGCTTGTACTTATACTCGGACATGTACTTTAGAAGCATCTTGAACATAAATGTTGCTGATATATGAACAATTTAATCAGCATCATCATCATAAAAATTTATTATTATTATCACCATCCCTCTCTTTAATTTCCTGTAATTTGTAAATGCTCGCCTATATATCCCAAAAAAAAAAAAAAAAGGCCTGCATACACTTAGATTGTATAAAATAGATGCTGGCTACTGATATCCATCATTAATATGCAGGTTACTGGATCTTTGTCCTCAAGCTTCCACCATTTGTTTCTACCATATCTGATCTGCTTCGGTTTCCGGAGCTCTGCAGCTACTGTGGGATACAAATTTTTGTAGTAAATCTTTTCAACACATTCTGGATACCGTTCTATGTTTTTCTATGCAATTCACTAAGGGTGTGTTTGGTTGATAGAATTGGAAGTGGAATTGGAATTGGTATTCTAATGCCATGGAATTGTAGTAGTGAATTGGTGTTCAAATATTTTATGAATTTTAGTGTTTGGCTAACACTAGAATTACTTAAAAATTGAGATTGTAATTTCAATTCTTGTGTTTGGATAACTTAAGTATTGACATGGAATTAGAATTAAATTGCCATGTATTATTACATTATTTATTTTATGTTATTTTCCATTCTTTATTTATTTACAATAGTATTTTTCATCATTTGCATACACTAAAATAGTCATATTTATTGTTTGGTATATAAAAAAGAAAGGAAAGTAACATAAATATATATATATATATATATACATACATATCCTCCTTCTTAATATATCATTATTTCTTTGAAAATTGTCTCAAATCAAGTGTAGTTTAAAATATCATTACTTAACCATTTCTAATCCAAGACGTTTTCTACCAAATTGTCTCAAAAGTTGGCTAACAAAAAGGCCTTCTCATCGTCTGAGAGGTAGCAAAACCAAAAGAACTAGATGCATATTGCATAATTACTTAACCATTTCTAATCCAAGACGTATTCTACCAAATTGTCTCAAAAGTTGGCTGACAAAATGGCCTTCTCATCATCTGAGAGGTAGCAAAACCAAAAGAACTAGATGCATATTGCATAATCCAGTCATTTCCCTAAACTAGATTCCACACCTTCTACTGTGACTTCAGTCGAGCACTGCGTCTCCTTCCTGCATCAAATGCGGGATCCTCAGCCTTCGTGTTCTTCTTCTGCTTCTGCACTTTCTTTAGAGCGTCATCTTCAGTTCCCGAACCCGACTCAGAATCATCAGCAAGGGTCTTGCTCTTCTTCTTTTTCCCGGCTCCACGCTTCAGCTTCTTTGCTTTCTTCTGAGCTGCTTCCTCGTTTTCACTGTCTTCAGACTCAGAATCATCAGTTCCAGAGGACTTCTTGTTTTTCTTCATTCTGCTGCGCTTCAAGTTCTTTTCTTTCTTCTGAGGGGCTTCATCGGCTTCTGAATCATCTGTGTTGGAAAAATCCACTGCTTTAACTATGTATACCTGCAACGAAGTCAAACTATGTATACCTGTAACGAAGTCAAGAAGAACCCATTGTTATAAAAGTATACAATTGATGTGAATACAAGAGCATGTCGAACAAAAGAGCACTGCCATCATCTATTTTGTGTTCTAGAGCGAAAGCTCTCCATCCGCCACTCAGGCCAGCTCGCTTGCCAAGGTAAACGGCAGGAAACTCAGAGCCATTTTCATCTACAAGAACGAAACAGTACTATGTGCTTTGGGCATATGCTCCTCACAAAACCTACTAGGGAGTCCCTGATAAAAAAATTGCACATACTCGATATCAAAACCACATTCTCAGAACAAAATCTCATGCTTCACAAAAACCGACAATGCAACTGAGTCACTTACCAGCCAGAAGTGTGTAGCATACATGGTTCATACTATAAGTGTATAGCGTACTATAAGTGTATAATCTCCGTTCTCAACACTCGAGGGACTTGGAGAAACATGAGCAGGAAGAACACGCGAGCAGGGTAAGTAGAGAGATTCCTCTATTTCCCTTTCGATGAAGACGATGAAGGCTTTGGTGCTGCAGGGTTTGCCATCGAAATCTCACACGCACAACAGGTGAGCTGGAGGTGAAGCTTAGACCAGCGATCGTTGCAGCAGATGGCGGGTGTGGAGACTGGAGTAGTGTCGGTTTGGTGGTGATGATGACGCTCGGTGGAGGCTGCAGATATACAAAAATCTGAATGAATTGTTATAACCCGAAACCGACCTGGAAAAGATCCGCGCATTGTTGTCAATATCATGGCATTGGAGTTGGAAAACTTTGCCCCATCAAAAGAATTCAATCCTTGGAATTTAAGGCAGCATAATTTTCGAAAACCAATTCCAACCCTAAATTATTGTTCAGCCAAACAGCAGAATTGGCCCAATGACATAGAATTTTAATATTATGGTCCAATTCTATGCAAAACAAACACACCCTAATAGATTTCTAGAATGGTGTTTTTGAAATTGCATATTCTTTTGTATAGTGGAAGGTTTTTATTTTACAGTATTTTGGAAGAATTATCATACTTAAAGAGCTATAGGCTCTTCAATTTGTCAACACTCATATGAATGCTTGTATTCTTTTTCCAATATTTTAAACTTTTCTATGATCTTCATTTAAATAAAAAAGAAACATTTTCATAAATGGATTGCCAGTGTCTCTCAAAAGTCTATTTTTCTAAGGGTATGAACTACCACTATACATTATAGCTCAGGCATCGTATCAGTCCAATTGAATTAGGTCTCCGTAAAATTAAAGTTCAATTTTCTAATAGTTATGAAATCACTTATTTTAATTAAAATATTCTTTATTTTAAGTTCAACACGGTAACTTTATGTCAATACAAATATATATACATTTCAAAGTTAAAGGCACAATACTTAAACTAAAAAATATAGAAACATTTCTAAAAATTTAGGAAAGTTAACTTTTAAAAAATATCAAAACACAACCAAAAATTAAACCTATTCCAAACAAAAAAGGATTCGTACTAAAAATATTCTAAAAGGGCAAAGGAAATAGTTCACGAGAAAATCTCCTGAAAGTCCAACTTTCCCAACTTTCCATATGAGTCTTTATACGTTTCAACTTATACAATGTACCTTTTAATTTGAACTGTAAAATTTGTTATTTGAATTTTATTAATGTTTTAATGTAAATTCATGAATTTTTGCATTAAAACATGTTTTACTATATGTTCACTTTGATACTATCAATGTTTAACACAAAATAGTATCACTTGACCTTAAATATATAGTGGTAGTTCCATAACACTTAGGAAAGTCGGATTTTCTAGAGACTTTGCAATAGTTCACTCACTTATATATACATGAGTTTCAGATGATCATTTCACACAACAGCAACAACAACAGCGAGGAAAACAAAGTAGAGGTTCAAAAGGATTAGGAAAATTGTTGCCCAAAAATTCAAACAACAGGAGCTACGTGAAGAAGAAAGTAGATGTCGCCCACAAGCACACCGGAATGCAGGCAGTCAGTAATGCTATTACCGCCATAGAGAAGGCGGCTGCCAAGAAGAACTATTGGAATGATGAGAATCGCGATTACATTGGAAAAAAGAGATTTGGAAAAATCAAAAACACTGAGAAAACCAAACGTTAGAGCAGCTCTGATTATAGTGATGATTCATAATATATATTGAAGATATATTATAATATTATTTAGTTAAGTTTCCATGCAGAAAAAAAGCATCGAAGAAATTTTGAGAGAGTTTAATTCAACAGCAAGAGAAGTTATTTCATTTTTTTTCTATAATGTATAATTCCGTATAATAATTAACTCATTTTATTTTCACTTTACCGTATTTTTAAAAATTCCAAATTTCGATTCACCTGATGCCATGTTACCTGTACTATTTCATTTTTATACAAAATCGTCCGAAAGAGAGCATTATCTTTGCTTAAAGAGAAGACTTCATTCACGTCCTTCAATTATATAAAATATATCATCATATCCAGAAGATAGTGTAGCAGGAGAAAGTTTTAGTGGAGTATGGTAATAGACATAGTAGGCGGCGGAGCAGCTTTTTGTGTTTTATTGGCAGATCATTAAATTATATTTAATTACAAAGAAATAACAGTCATTAGATAGATGGTAACTAATTAATTATTCAACTTTGGAGATAATAACATGTATTTATATGTATTAGGATGTTAGTAATTTTTTCATTGATTGTGTTATGGTTTATCTGTTCCGTTTGAATATATATACTTTTATATAATGTGAGAGTTCACTTATTTGATGTTTTCTTTCCCTCTTCTTTTTAGGTTTTTTTTGTCTTTGTTGTTCTTCTCTAATTAGGTACGGAAATCAAATCACACCACGAGCCAGCGAAATTTGCAGAAAGAGGGGGAGGCCACACGCGCACTCCACGTGCATACTTTGCACTATGAAACCGGGCGCGTGCAATAATTAGCAATGAATTTTCTGGACACCACAATTATGTCGATATAAATAACAATGCATAAAATTATTATTTATGATAGTTGAAGATTGTACATAACAATGAATAATTTTTTTAGAATGTATAACAATGCACATAAAATTTGTTGGTCTATTGTGCATTGCACGTGCGGCACGCACCCTGTGCGTATGGTGGAGTGGAGTTTTCAGACACTTTTGGAAGTCGTCTAAAAATAATTGATAAAAAGTCTTGGATCTGGATTAAGTTTATTATTTTTTCTAAACAATATGATCTCTACATAAACTTGTCTGTTCCTAAACTCTAACCATCCGCCACTATTCCAAAACTTAGCCGCCGCTATCTCAAAACTTTTCTGAAAAATCACTCACCTGATTTCAATTGTACGTCAATGAAACAGACATCAATCAATTAGTACCATGAAAAGGTCTGAATTTAAATTGCTAGTCTTTGATGTGTGTGTGAGATGGATTTTAACCTAGATCACATAACAAGCATCGATTATATAAAGATTTCAAAAATTGATGGGAAATTGAGAAAATGATCCTGGATAAAGATGAGGAGATTGTTGTACAGAAACCAAAACCATTTCAATTAGACAAGATGTGGGGACAAAATAACAACTCCGACCGACATGGTTTTAAAACAATGAATTATTAAAATCAAATGAAATATTTGATTATAAGTAGAGAGTAGTTGGATAAGGTGATTTCAAAATATCTAACCAAATGAATATTTGAATTATACTTTTAATTCATTTCCAGTATAAGGCGATGAATGTCATCATCTTCCAGTATTTTATATATATGATGAATGAAACTATTAATTTAATAACAAAATGATTTTATTAATGTGACACGTGCATGAAGCACGCCACGCGCACGTATTCTGAAAAAGTTGCGTGCATGTGCATGTGAATGCTATATATTTAGGGTTAGGTCTAAGTTCCTTTCTAATTAAATATCCTTAGTAGGATGGTAACCCATTCTTAAACACAAGTTGATTGGTCCATGATTAAATCGCTGGGTGCTCGGGATGTGCGCGTGCTAATTACGGAATTAGATAGCTAGGAAGAGCTAGCATTCTTTATTTATATTATAATAAAATTCAAAGATTTTCATCCAAACGATTATTAATTGCAGTATATTTATTAAACTGAACGAAAAAATTATTAAATTAAACTAAGTTATAAAATTTTGGAATTTATGACCAATTTTTAATTTTACAATTGCGAATGCTCATATTATTCTTATATCAGGAGTGAGATGATTCTTGTAGTCACAGCGCGACCCTCCGGGCCCTCCAAAAAACCAAAACCCTCCAAGGCTAACATTCATCGGAAACCTGCACCATTCTCGGCTTCATGTATACTTATGGCAGCTTTCCAGGCAATATGGCGATTTGATGTTTATGAAATTCGGTTCCATTCCAACTTCAGCAAGATTAGCTGAAGAAATCTTGAAGAACCAGGATTCATTGTTTTGTAGCAGGCCTAAAATGCTAGGGCATGCAGAAACGACTCAAGCTACAACCAAGAATGGAGAGAAATGAGAAAAATCAGCGTTCTTCATCTTCTCACTGCGAAAAGAACCCACCAGTTTCGCCCTATTCGGGAAGATGAAGTGTCGAGGATGAGTATTGGAAAGGATGCTGACTCAAACGTTGTTACGAATCTCAGTGAGACTTTGGTGTCGATCCATAGCGAGTTCAAACATTTGCAGAATCGCGTTTGGTAAGAGGCTTGATGATGATCATGAAATGAAGTTAATTTCTAGACCTGTTGAAAGAAATTCAGGCCATGTTCATGGGATTTTTCTTCACGGATCATATATATTCCGGTCATTGGTTGGATTGATTACTTGACTGGGATGCGTTCTAAGCTTGAAAGACCTTTCAGAAGACAGATTCATTTTATGATCAGCAGCTTATTGATGAGCATCTTGATCCAAACAGGCCAGGCTCCAGGCTTTTTGGAGGGTTCTGGTTTTTCCGATGAATGGAGCCTTGGCTCAAGAAAATCTCGTTAGTCACACGTGGGACCCACTCCTGCTCACTTCGAGCACGCTCAGGCACTAGAAGCTGCATATATAGATCCACTAATTTCCCGACCGCCTCTTCGTCCTTGAAAAGGATACCCCAAGAATACCGACAACCTGTTCGTGTTCGCACCAGTCTCTCTCTTGACTTCCTCCTACGTCAGAACCCTACTCGGAAACTCGATGGTAGACCTTGTAAGTATTCTTTGATACTAAATAGCCCGGATCATGATATGTGTAATGCGTAAATGACATACCGGATTGTCGGATCCTCTATATTCGTGAAGAAGTGCTATACCGATTGAAGTCGATCTTTAGTCGCACAAATGGTCCGACCTCTGACGGTATCCACACGAACTCGACTATTGGGAAAGTCAGTTTAATGTGCCAGCTCCATTCATCTAAAAGCAATTGTATAGAACTGATTTCTAATATTGTGTTGTATTTCAACTTATATTTAGATGAACCTGACTGTGGCTATTTATAAGAATTGAGAATGAGGGACTTAATGCTGAATTCATCACCATGAATTCGTAACGTCAAACGTTACAAGTCCCTATTCAATTACAAGTCCCTATTCAATTGCTTATTAACCTTCATGAATTAATAACATTATTAATCCATTATACCCAATAACTTGTTCTATTGTGTGTGACCCTTCAGGTTCCTAAACACTTAGCAACAAATATGTAATTAGAAATTACATTGGATTTAGTCCATAATCCAACAAACTCCCACTTGGACTAAAAACAATATTTAGTCGTGGTATTTCTAATACTGATCAAATTAACAACTTAATTTATCATCATATTTATAGATCAAGATTGGCCTCTAGCCAGGCATCATGACCACCCAAGTATTTAGAAATAAGTCAAATGATCGACTTCACCTAACCATGAATCAGATTCCATGTAATAATATCCTTTCACCATACTATTGGTGATATGGGCTCTGGCCCATATCTAGGCTACAGCCAAGAGTGTAGTCCGGTCCATATGACGTCAGCTAGAATGGCGCTATCCGGGGACAAGGGGACATGAATATGACCTGTCTCCGGGTAAGGACAAAAGGACAGGACCACTACCTCTGGGTTGGAGGCTGACCGCTCACAACTATAAATACAGCTTTGGACTTGTGGAGAAAGGTATGTTCTATCAGATAAAAACTCTCTCAATATATCCTTATTCTCTCTCCTATTCAAAGGCCCCTCTTTCATCATCACGCCGGAGTAGCTATCCTCGGGATACTCCGGGGCGTTGTTTTGCAGGGCTTTAGGTGAGAGCGCGCGGAGCACGGACAAAGCCTCATCCGGGCCGGAGACTTGTCATCAATCCGGACCGGGACTGGAAGCTGGTAGCATCAGTTGGCACGCCCAGTGGGACCTCGTAAAAAATATTTCCAGTTACAAGTCACGTCCATGCCGCGCGGACGACCAAGAAAGAACCCTCTCCCGACGGAGGAGGAAGCGGGAGGAGGGCCAAAAACCAGAAAAGCCGCTACCGTTAGAGCTCAGAAGGTAGCAGCCGAGAAGGAACGGATTCTCCAAGCCAAGCAGGCGGCAGCAGAAAAGAGGGCCGCGGCTGAGGAGCGTCGGCGACAGCGCCTAGCAACGGAGAAGGCGAAAGGGAAGAAGCCAGCTTCCGAACGAACTCTGGCTGATATACAGCGCGAGGCTAGGGAGCGTCTGCGAGCGGCACGTGAGGCACGGAATCAGAATCAGTTTGATGACCAGGCGTCGTCGGAAGGGGATGAGACGCCTGATCCGGATCGTCCTGAGGGATCCGGTTCTGAGGAAGCCGAGGATTATGAACCTGAGGAATCTCCGGAAGGGTATAGCACGGAAGACGATGCTCAGAGCCGGTCGATTAGACCCCGAGTTGGGCGGGAGGCCGGACGGGAGGAGCGTAAGCGTCATGATTCCGGACTTGGAGGCAACATTCTGAGGACAAACATGACGGAGTATCAACAGTTCCAGGAGTGGAAGGCAGCTCAACGAGGTGAAGCGGACAAGCCGCCTCCGGATCAACCAAGAGCTGGACATCAACAGCAGACTGCTGGTTTGAATCCGAACGCACCACCTTACTGGGGAGCACAAACCCAGCAGGGATACGGTACCCAGCAAGGCTATGGGATGGGTGCACCCGGAGGACAACAGCAGATGATGTTTGGGATGCAACCTGCCGGAGGACCCGGGGTCAGCAGCAGATGATGTATGGGATGCCGCCTGCCGGAGGAGGATTCCCCGGAGGTTTTGGTTTTCAAACACCTTTCTGTCCGGATTCCATTGAAGACCGTCTTAATCGCTTAATCGGACGAAATGGGATCGGGCCACAGTCACCTTGGGTTCCGGAGGTGTTGAGTTTCAAGTGGCCAGCCGGAACCAAGGCTCCGGACGGATTACCTACCTACAACGGAGAAGGTGACCCGGAGGAGTTCGTTCATACTTATGCAAGTATCATGATTGCTAGGGACATTCCGGAGGAGCTACAGTGTAAGATGGTGCCTTCATACCTCCGGGGCAATTGCTTAACATGGTTCAAGGGTCTGCCGAACGGTACGCTCCGGCATTTTTGGGATTTCGCCATAGCTCTGGTCCGGCGCTATTCCGCTATGAAGCATACATTTGTGAACCTCGCCACGGTCTTGGCAATGAGGCAGCTGGAGACGGAGACTACCTGGGAATTCTACACCCGGTACATAGCTGCGACGATGAAGGTGGTGGACCGGCACTTGCAGGAGAAGGCCATTATCCACAACTTCGTCAACGGACTGAGGGACAACACCTTCTACATCGAGCTCATGAAGAATATGCCTACATCATACTATCACCTCCAGTTAGTGGTGGAGATGCATTGTACGGTGCACGATGCCAACCAAGTCCGGATGACAACGGTGGGCTTTTTCGAGCAACGGTCTCTCACAGTGACGGGGACCCAAACCACCGCTGCACAGACTCCTGCTCGGACGGATCAGGCCAGACGATTACCCGCCCCGGCGACAGCAGCATCAGCTCCGGCAGCCATCGCTCGTCCGACCTACACCCCTCTCTCAAAGACCCGTACGGAGATCCTCGCGGTTCACCGAGGTCTGTTTACGGATCCGCAACCCATTGTTGGCGTACCGGCACCAGCAAATGCGGACAAGTGGTGCGAGTTTCACAAGTCACACGGACATACCACGGAGGGATCTAGGGCGCTCCGTTCGGACATTGAAAGATTGATCGGAGCAGGCCAGTTAAGAGATTGCGTGGCGGGAGAAGGACTTGGACGCCCGGCCCAAGCTCCGGCAGCCGCAGCCGGACAAGGTCGGAAAAGAAATAGGAACAATCGCCCCCGAGGGGGAAACCAAGCTAACCCGGCACCAAGACAGGCCGCACCAGCACAACCCCCAGCTCAGCCCCGGATGATCAATGTGATAAACGGAATCGTCGGCGACGGACTCTGTTCCATGACGGCGATCAAGGCCAAAAGCAGATACGTGCCTCCGGGTGAGATACAAGAGAAGAGGTTCAAGCCGAGTGAGACCATCACCTTTTCGGATGAGGATCCGGTACCCCCACAGGTTCCCCATTCGGATCCGATGGTGGTAATGGCAGATGTCGAAGGAGTGCTGATCAAACGAGTGTTCGTCGATGATGGCAGCAGTGTGGAGATCATGTTCGCGGAATGCTTTGATCAGCTCGGGATCGGACGACAAAACTTAAAACCGTGTCATACCCCCCTTTCAGGGTTTACCGGACGGACTGTCCATCCGCTCGGAGTCATCCCTTTGAAGGTTACCTTGATGGATTTCCATGACCCGACGAAGCGGGCCATGGTGGAGTGTAACTTCACCGTCATTGATGCTGTTTCCCCTTACAACATGATCATTGGAAGACCTTGGTTGTCACAGGCACGGGCTATATGTTCGCCTTTCCACTTGATTATGAAGTTCCCCACGGAAAACGGTATCGCATCCGTCCGGGGCCACCAGCAAACCGCCCGGAGTTGCATGCTGACCGCCATCAAGGACGCCCGGTCCGGGGAGGGCCAATCCAAGTTGTCCGCCTCGGACAAGGGAAAAGCCAAAGCGGACTTGGTAGGAGCCATCCATGGAGAAGCACCGTCTTATGAAGTGGAGGATATGATGGTCGGACAGAAGGGGGTAGTCAGTGTGGGGAAGAACATGCCGGATGACGTTAAGATGGAGTTGCGAAGCCTGTTGGCGGAGTACGAGGATGTGTTTTCCTGGGGGACGGAGGACTTGACTGGCGTTCCGGAGGAGATCGCAGTCCACAAGCTCAATGTCTTTCCGGAGCTGAAACCGATCAGGCAGAAGAAGAGGCCCCTCGCCCCGGAACGCGTGGAGGAGATCCGGGCGGAGGTGGGTAGACTGTTGAGTGCCGGAATCGTGGAGGAGATATCATACCCGGAGTGGATAGCAAACCCAGTTCTGGTGAAGAAGCACGATGGCTCTTGGAGAATGTGTATTGACTTCACAGACCTAAACAAATGCTGTCCGAAAGATAGCTATCCGCTCCCCTCCATCGATCAGTTGGTCGAGGCTATTACTGGTTACCAAGTGTTGGCATTCTTTGATGCGCACCGAGGGTACCACCAGATTACGATGGCCAAGGATGACCGCCCCAAAACATCTTTTATCACTGACTTTGGTACTTTTTGTTACAGGAAAATGCCTTTCGGACTGAAAAACGCAGGTGCAACATACCAGAGGATGGCGGACAAGCTGTTTCGGAACCAGATGGGACGGAACCTGGAGGTCTATGTGGATGACATGGTGGTCAAGAGCCGGACGTACGAGTCTTTTTTGTCCGACCTCCGGGAGATGTTCGACGTGCTCCGGAAAGCGAATCTCAAGCTCAGCCCAGGAAAAAGTACCATCGGAGTAGGAGCAGGGAAGTTCCTTGGCTACATGGTATCGGCTCGAGGAATCGACGTCAACCCGGAGAAGATATCGGCCCTTATAGAGATGCCTCCTCCGAGAGGGGTGAAGGACGTACAAAAACTGACCGGGTCGCTAGCTGCTTTGAGCCGATTTCTTGCCCGAGGGGCTGAGAAGCAGCTCCCGTTCTTTAACATACTCCGCAGAGCCAAGCCGTTCGAGTGGACGGAGGCATGTGACCAGGCATTCACGGATCTCAAGGCTCATCTAGCAAGCCTCCCTACCCTATCCAAACCATTGCCTGGAGAAGAGCTTTTCCTCTACATAGCTGCGACGGAACACGCTATAAGCTCTGCTCTGGTCCGAGAGGATGGTAAGGTACAGCGTCCGGTTTACTTTGTGAGCAGGGCACTCCAAGGTCCGGAAACGAGGTACACTGCTTTGGAAAGGCTGATACTGGCATTGGTCCATGCTTCCCGGCGCCTCCGACCATATTTCCAAGGTCATCCGATCACGGTTTTGACGAATCATCCGTTGAGACAGATCATGCTGAAGCCGGAAGCCTCGGGTCGGATGATGAAGTGGGCAGTTGAGCTTGGAGAGCACGAGATCAAGTATCATCCCCGGAAGGCTATTAAGGGGCAAGCCCTGGAGGACTTTTTGGTAGAAATGACTGAACCTTCAGGAGAGCCTTCCGGATCGGAACCACCCTCTGACAAATGGAAGTTGCATGTGGACAGATCGTCTCATGCTAATGGGGGCGGGGCTGGCGTCCTGCTTACTAGCCCACAAGGAATGGAGTACAGGTATGCTATCCAGTTTGCTTTCCGGGCAACCAACAACGAGGCAGAGTATGAGGCACTCCTGGCCGGACTCCGACTGGCAATGGAGATAGGGGTCACGGACGTTGAGGTGTACAGCGATTCTCAGATAGTGGTTCAGCAGGTGAATGGAGAATATGAGGCAAAGGAGCGGAGTTTGCAGAAGTACCTTGAGGCGGTTAAGCCATTACTGGCCAAGTTCCGTGGCATTACCATAACACAGATCTCTCGCGAGGACAACGGTAAGGCGGACGCTTTGAGCAAACTTGCTTCTTCTGAGATCAAGCCAGACGCGGAAAGCAACTTAATGATGGAGACCCTATCCGCCCGGAGTTACGACGTCCCACTAGTGGCAGCAGTGGAAGTGCAAAAGGAGTCATGGATGGCCCCCTTCTTCGACTATTTGCAGCACGGAAAGCTCCCGGAAGACAAGGCACTGGCACGGAAAATCCGACAGAAGGCACCGCACTACACCATAGTTGATGGAACCCTGCTCAGACAAGGATATCTCCAACCGTGGTTAAGGTGCGTAGACTCGGATGAGGCAGCCCGGATCGTGAAGGAGATGCATGAAGGACCGAACGGCAGTCACCAAGGAGCCCGGACCATAGCAAGAAAGATAATGTGCACGGGCTACTACTGGCCGACCTTGTTTGAAGAAGCGCAGAAGTACGTCCGCTCCTGTGTTCAGTGCCAAAGGTTTGCTCCGCTCATTCATGTTCCGCAAGAAGAAAGGGTCGGGATCACCGGCTCGTGGCCCTTTGATAGATGGGGCATTGATCTGGTCGGGCCTTTCCCCTCCGCTCCGGGAGGATTCAAGTACCTGATAGTAGCGATCGACTACTTCAGCAAGTGGGTTGAGGCTGAACCCCTTACAAACATCTGCGGCAGCACTTGCGTCAAGTTCTGTTGGAAGAACATTATCTACCGCTACGGAATCCCGAAGTACATCGTCACGGATAACGGGGCTCAGTTTGAAAATGACCCGTTTCGATCTTTGTGCAAGGAGTACGGAATTACGCAGCGGCTCACATCTGTTTACCACCCGCAGGCCAATGGTCAAGTGGAGGTTACCAACCGGACAGTGGTGAATGGGCTGAAGACTCGCTTGCAGGAGGCACGAGGAAACTGGGTCGATGAGCTACCAAGCGTTCTTTGGGCATACAGGACGACGGAAGGATCTGCAACGGGCCAGTCGCCATACAGTTTAGTATACGGGGCGGAGGCAGTTATACCAGCTGAAGTAGGAGTCCCCAGTCTCCGGACCCTCACTTGGGATGAAGACCAGGCCGGACGGAGCTCTCCGCTCGGATCAAGCAGGTTGCTGGATTTGGACCTCTTGGAGGAAAAACGAGAGCAGGCAGCGCTGCATGAAGCCAAGGTGAAGGAGCGGATGAAGCGTTACCACGACAAGCGTGTCAGGAAGGAATCATTCGTCCCCGGAGATTGGGTGATGAGGAGGAATGATAAGAGTCTGAAGGAGGCCACTGGCAAACTGGCACCAAACTGGGAAGGCCCGTACCAAGTCACAGCCTCATATCCGGGTGGGAGTTATGAGCTGGCGGATCAGTCCGGACGTGCAATCCTTAGAAGGTGGAACATCACCAACTTGCGAAGGTTTTACGGAGCATCCTGAGTAGGTATGCTTTCCGATAGAGTTCTGTAAGTTGTCTTTTCTTTTCAGCAAGTATGTAGTTCCGGGTCCTCTGGCTAGGGTTGAGCCTAGGATTCCGTTCCGTCCTATTTACTATGTACTTGGCTCCGGCCGCATTTAGACAAAGGGTATGTCTAGCCGGAGTCCGATTATTTGAATGAAGAGTTGTTAAATTTTATACTTGTTCAATTTTACTATGTACTATTTTTCAATCCTGCACAATTAGAATCCTCCGGATCGTTTGGACAAACGGACGGAGTGAGCAAAGACGAACAAATAAAATCCTCCGAAGTGTTTGAATAAACCAACGGAGGTGAGCAAAACAAAAGGATAAAACGGTTTGATCAAACAACAAGGAAAAACGCTTGAATAAGCTATCTCGACATACAAAGAAATCACATTTGAATAAATGATACAATTGTACAATCTGTTACGTCCGGACGGACGCAGATACAAAAGAGAAATAAAACCTATCTATTGGGCCAAGGAATGTCCCAATCGACAGGAGGAGAGGTGGGCTCCGGAGTAGGAGGCAACATAGCTCCGTTCTCTGGTGACGGAGGCCTGGGGTCTTGAGCCCTTTCCTGATCCAGGGCAGCAGGAGTCCGCTCCGGAATGTCGTCTTCAAGGTTATGGACCTCATTCCCGCTGCTTTGACCCACTGGTCCTCGATACGGAAAGGGAGGAATGGGTGGAAGTTCCGATGGACCAGCTCCATCCGGATCAGAGCCAAAGATTCCGTCAGAGTCAGAATCGGAGGACTGCATGGTCTCCTTTGTGGCTTTGGCCTTCCCTTTACCCTTGACCGGAGGACCGGCTCGAGATGGACGGAAGGGATTCTGGCTCGGATATCGCGAAGGAGAGCGAATCCGAACGGGGACTTGGGGACGGCGAGCTGGTTGGATACTTCTTCCCCTTCCCCTTGCCGCCTGTTGGGCACCCCTCCCCCTTCCCCGTGCTGCCTCCTTCGCCATTCGGTTAAGGACACAGTTAAGGCCCCGACTGTTCCCGCCACGAGCATTCTGACTCGCCCGGACACGAGTGTTCTGGACCCCCCGGAGACGAGCCTGACGTCGCCTCGCCAATTCGGCTAGTTCCCTAATGATAAAGGGACGGATGATGGAGGCATCTTGACGGAGTCGCTCTACGTGACGGGCAGACTCTTCCGGATCGACGGAAACCTGGATGCCAGTATACCTTTCGAAGGTGAAGTCTATTGCCACCTGGCTCGGAATTAGGGTCAGCGAGGGAGGGAGAGTACTGCCAGCATGCATCCGCTTCCACCATTCAACGGCCTCCTCAAATGCAGGACGATACGGAGACTCCCGATCGTTCCACCCCAACTTAAACATCCGGACGATCAAAGCACTGACGTCACGAGGGAAGTTGCGGTATATGGTCGGAGTGACGAGTCCGAGGCGGAGTCCGGTCAGATGGTATGACAGTTGCAAGGTCATCAGATTCTCCCGGAGGACCATCACCCGGCCGGCAAGCACTTGATTTTCTTCTTCCAGCTTCAAATAATCTCGTTGAAAATCCGTCCGGCTGGCCAGCCACTTCAATTTCTCAGCATAGAATGGAAGCAGGGACCAAACTAAATCCAATTCGGTTTTCAGCTTGGCCTTGTAGTCTTCATGCTCCGCTTGCAGCATGGAGATTGTCTCATCCGCGTCGTTGGTTGCATTGATCCGTTCTCGAGCGAAATCCCGACACTGGGACAGAGTGCCGAACTCCTCTGATATCTCTCGGAGGCAAGCGGCCAAGGTTGGGATATCCTGAAACTCTTCCATTAGGGACTCCATTCCGGATCGGACGAAGAGCTCGCGGGTTCGCTCCCCACCCATCGTCCATCCGGAAAGTTCCGCCTCCAACTCCGCGCATCTAGGACACGGAGGGCTCGTGGAATGAGAGCTGGCTGGCGAACGATGGTCATGTGAGTCACCGGTCCGGAGAACCGGATTCGGACCTCGGGGCTGTGGACAAGTACAAATGCAATGAATACGAGAAAATAAAACACAAGTATGGGAAGAAGGAAAGACTTGTTTCATAAAAGGATAGAAAGATTACATCATCCGGAGGGTTGTCATCCCCATCCGAGTCCTCGCTATTGTCCTTCCTACACTAAACAATAGAAGATCAGACCAATCCGGATGAAAGCTATTACACAGAAATTAAAAGCTAAGGAGTGCGCTCTACATCAGAGTCCTCGCTGTGGTTATTGTCGTCATGACCGCCATCTCCTTCCTCATCGTCCCCGAACCGGGCATCGTCGCCATCATCCTCATTGGCGTCCGGAGATCCGTACAGCTGGAGAACTTCCATGTACTTGGCCTTGACAGGAGACTCCGGTTTGGTCCTTTCCGGGACGGGGGGCACCTCGACTTGCAAGTTCACCAACCCATCGTTGAAGGCACGGACTGACTCAGCCGACACCGGGGCTGGACTCTCTTCCGGGCGGGCTTCAAACACCGATAGCACGGAGGGCTGCATCTTCTCGACCCCTCCGCGGTAAAACCGGTCCAGATCATGGTTGTATCGGGCCTGGGCGTCCGGATGATAGTAGAACTTGGTGAACGCCTCCCTTCGGACCTCCGGAACCCAGCCTCGCATCTTCCTATAGACTTGGTGGGCTGCAAGCTTGTTGGATTCGAGGCAAAGACCTTGCAGGTTCTTCTCGAACGCTTCACTTTGAAGTACCTTATCCGCGAAGGCAACACACAGGTCACGCTGCGCACCCGGAGAGGAAAGGTCCTCTAGCTCTCGGACCCGGGCCTCCGCTCTGGTCGCCCGGGCCTCGGCCTCAGCTGTTCGGGCCTCTGCAGCAGCCAGCTCACGGGTCAAGTTCCCCCTTGTCCGCTCCAGCCCACTTATCTTCTGGGACAGCTGGGTATGCATGGCATGATAAGCCTTGTTGATGGCCGCAGAAACACCCGGAGCAGCGATAAGATAAGCAGCAAAGTCCTACAAAGAGTTAAATTAGACAAACCACCCATTAAATGGACAAAAGATAAGCAACAAACGAGGTTCTACCTGGCTGGTCCGGCCAGAAGCATAGCTACTGTCCGGAGTGTCCTTTTTCGCGGAGGGGTCCGGAATCTCCACCTGCTGGACGATCTGCCTCGCGGACGAATGCTGGCCCGTTTCGGTCCGCCCAGTTGTTTCGGTTTCGCGGCGATGGGACGGAATCCTCCTCCTCGGCTTCTTTGACAGTGGGAGGTCATCATCCTCATCGGTGGACGGAGGATCCTCAAGAGTGATGGCAGCGGCTCGATTGCCAGCCCTGCCGCCCGAAACGGAGGACTGTTTCGCGGACGCAACCGCGATGTTCTTCAAGGCCTCCGCCTTGGCCTTCTCTTCCGCGATCAGCGCTAACTGGCGCTTCCGCTTCTTCTCCTTATCTTTCTCTGCTTCTTCAGTGGTTGGGGTTTTCATGCCGGTCCCCGAACCGGTTGCCGACTTCTCCTTGTCTGCAGTTTTTGTAGTTTTTTGTCCGGGCAGAGGATTTCCGCCCGTGTTCTTGTTCTTGTTGGATCCGGACTGAGGGTCCACACCCGCCTCGATCTCAGGATACACTGCAAACAAACAGAAGGGGATAAGCGACAAGAAGCATAAAGCAAGGAGTAAAAAGAACAAAAACTCACAAGAAGTATCCCGGGGAAAGTAGTAGCGGCACTGAGTATAAACGGCCTCCTCAAACGCCATCAGTGGGAAGATGTACTTCCCGTTGATCCAAAACTTGTTCAGATCAATCTGATTGTGGCTCAGTTTGTTGATGTCCGCCACGTCAACTCCGTCCGGACGGAACACCTCCTTGTCTTCCTTCCCCCTCTTGTCATTCCATACGGGGCACGGGTACTTGTCCAGGTTGAAGATGAAGTAGTTCTTCTGCCAGTTTGCATAGTAGTCGTGACGACCCTTGCTGCAGTCCTTCACCCCTTTCCGCTTCTGAAAGGTGAAGACCTTCTCGTCCTTTGTGGCATCCAAATGGTAAAAGGACCGGAACAAGTCGAGGGACGGAGTTATGTCGCACCGGTAGCAGTTCAACAGGAAGGCCCGGACGACGGCGATGCAGTTGGGCTGAAGCTGAGCGGGGGAGATCTGATAATGCTCAAAGATGTCCAGAAATAACTGGGGAAGGGGGAAAGTAATCCCATAGAAGAAATGGCTCCGGGGGATGGCCGCGACCGCGGTATGATCCCCGTCGAACGGCGTCAGACGGGAGTCGACAGAAAGGGGAACCACCATAGCTCGAACTAGCTCTTTGACAGTGGGATTAATGTTGACGACTTCGCCGGCCTTTGGATCATCGACCTCCGGCTCAGGGTTGATCCCTATCGTGACGTCGACACCCTCAGCAGACATTATGATTGAAGAAAGAAAAGGGATGAGAAAAAAGAAGAAGTATTTTGAAAAAACAGTTCACTGAGTAGCAGAGATATCGCAGCAGAGTGAAAAGCAAGAGAAGGAAAAAGTGAAAAACGAAAATGATGAAAACAACTCACTATTTATAGACATAAAACTGATAAAGGAGGGGAGCGAGTCCCGAGGCGACATGATTGCTCTCTGGAAAAAAGAGAAAAGGAATTTATTTGGAAAAGGAAAAGCAAAACTTTTTTTGAATTGACAGCGCATTTATGGCGCAGCAAGCACGCATCATTAATACGCCTTAAAGGCACGCGCGCACAAGAAGTACAAACGGCAAGTGCGTACCCAGACGCGCCTGGGCAGGTATCGGGCTCCCGGGACTGACTGCATGCCTCCGTCCGGATCCGACAAAGAAAAGAAAAGCGTTCGTGATGAGACACGGGATCCCTCCTCCGGATCGCTCTTTCGGACGGATCCTATGTCTCGGGGGGCTAGTGGTGATATGGGCTCTGGCCCATATCTAGGCTACGGCCCAGAGTGTAGTCCGGTCCATATGACGTCAGCTAGAATGGCGCTATCCGGGGACAAGGGGACATGAATATGACCTGTCTCCGGGTAAGGACAAAAGGACAGGACCACTACCTCTGGGTTGGAGGCTGACCGCTCACAACTATAAATACAGCTTTGGACTTGTGGAGAAAGGTATGTTCTATCAGATAAAAACTCTCTCAATATATCCTTATTCTCTCTCCTATTCAAAGGCCCCTCTTTCATCATCACGCCGGAGTAGCTATCCTCGGGATACTCCGGGGCGTTGTTTTGCAGGGCTTTAGGTGAGAGCGCGCGGAGCACGGACAAAGCCTCATCCGGGCCGGAGACTTGTCATCAATCCGGACCGGGACTGGAAGCTGGTAGCATCAACTATATCCTTTATCAGTACAAGAGTAAGGTATTGTGCCAACTCTTTAAAGTACTGATGTTTTCTTGCTCCAGAATTCAACTCCCTCTAAATAAAATTAGAACTTTTCTAACTTTATTAGACCGTTTGCAAACATTTTGAGTTGATATTCCAACAAGTGGCCATCTCTAGGATATACTCTCCCACTAGAGTGGTGAATCCCATATCAATCATAAAATATCAATCTATGCTTCTTGTTATACCCAGTCCAACCATACGCAGAGTCAGTTACGACAAAAGATGAGAAAGACCAAAGCACAACTATCCACACAAATTATACTCTTTATGATTTCAAGTCAAAGGATTACTTTACACTACTGTCATACAAAGAATTTCCATTAGCACAAAAAAGTTTTTAACCTTATGGAAATCTTTAAATGGTCATTCCAATGAGATATTCTCCAATAGCTCACTCATGTATCATCATACATGCTAGTCTGTCCGTAATAACAATGCCCTTATTATTGTTAATACTATGACTAGGGAATTTTAAGAATAACAATCATATTATTCTAAGGACTTTATCATTTTAATAGTAACCAATTACATATAATCAAAAACGATAAAATTGTCATATGATATGTGCATATAGGATAATTTATAAATGTCATATTCCATGATTCAAGTAATCTCATGAATCAAAAACACATTTCTCGTACCTCTCAAACAAAACGTGTCACTAGTATTTTAATTCACCCTCTTGTACTTCTCAAGTACTTAAAATTTCATCATAATGAAATAGTGTTTCATACTTCTCAACACTTGAGAATCATCGAATGAATTAGTGATTCACATGTCTCAACACTTGAGAACCATAGAATGAATTTGTGTTTCACACTTCTTTGTCAACATTTGAGAATCATCAAATGAATTAGTGTCTCACAATTCTCAACACTTGAGAATCATCGAAAATGTATTAGTGTTATTTATAACACAAAACACTCGATATGTTTCATTTTAAAATGTGCATGACTAATCAGCGGAAGCATCAAATACCGTTATGCACATCATTACATTGATATGAACCTTAAACACTAGAAACACTCCGGGTTTACCATTTCATCGAGAAATTACTATTTACATCCTTAACGTACATAAGGGTATGTAAAAACATTTCTCATATGCATTAATTAAATAGAAAATACCATGTTACTCCCACTTGACTCATGTATACTCATAACTTAGCATATAAGTAAATCTTGTATACTTAAATTGCTTATCATATAAGTTTCATAAATCAAATTTTGATTCTATGTTAGTGGTTTTAGAACTTCTCTAAGTTCTATGTACTTATCATATAAGTTCCATTCAAACATATTTTTGACTACTAGTTTGTGGTTTAATAACTTCTGTAAGTTATCTTTCTCCCACTAAATATTTTAAAATAAACAATTTATTCGAAAATATTTCATAACAAACTAGATCTTGTTCTCTGAACAACCTCAAAATCACATGATTGAAAATATGAGTGACATAACATTAATACATATATAAAATGGTTAGAAAAATCACACGACTAAGGTTAAATGAACAATATAGTTCAATCAGATAATCTCGTACTTCAAATTTTATATTTCTAAATTCAAAAGAATTCAGAAAAGTATTTCAATAAATACTTATGACCATTTTGAAGTAAAGGAAAAAAGAAAATCGTCCTATTTTTACATAAGTCTGCATCCATCAACATGCATTAGACTTTAGTACTTAATAGACTACTTTACCCTCCTACTTGAAGGTTGTATAGGTTAATAAACAATATATGCAACGTTAATGATTCCCAATCAATAACTTAAAAAACATGCATTTTATGCAATTGCATATATTCTAGTTTATAATTCTACTTTGTTATAGGATAGATTTTCTAATCCATTATCTTTGAATTTCTTGTGTGCACTAATAGGATTATTCCTAAATTCAAATTTTATTGTTAAATAACACAATAAAAGAACAACGATTATTCTTAATTGTGAAATTATCCAAATTCAGCATGAAATGGAAGATAGAACATTCTTCGAAAGAAATGTTATAAAAACAATAAATAATGAATTTTTAAAATCCATATAGCGAAGAAATACTTAATGTTCCTACAATCTAAGTAGCAACAATTGCTCCATAGTAGGTCCATTTCTTCATCGCCCAATCTTTTACTCTTTCATTGGTCCTACATATTTCAAAAATATGAGAACGGGCATCAAATACCCAAATTTTAAAAGTATAAGATTTATTCAATCCACATATACCTGAAGTAGAAACTTCTCTAAGTTTCTTCTCCTTCACGATATTAAGATATTCCTTGCAATTTCTTTTCCAATGTCCATCTTGACCACAGTGGAAACAATTGCCCTTAGCCTTTCTGTCCATAACTTTCTTAAGCTTACTCTTTTATTGGAAAGAGGTTCAACCAATAACAATTTCCCTTATCATGCTTAATATACTCCTCTGCTGTAATCAACATATTCAGCAACTGAGACAGAGTGGTAACATCAACATCATCCATGTTAAAGTTCACCACGAAGTTAGAGAAACTATCAGGAAGTGATTGCAAAATCAAGCCAACACATAACTGATGTGGCAATACAAATCCCTATGATTCCAAACTCTCAATGAGGCTTATCATCTTCAACACATGAGACGATACAGCTGACCCCTCATCCATCTTTGATCGAAAAAGCTCCTGAGAAATGTCATATCTCTCATTTTTAGCCTTTTTAAGATACAAAGATCTAAGATGCATAAGCATTCCATAAGCAGTCGTGTCCTCATATTGCTTTTGTAGCTCAAAGCTCATTGAGGCTAACATAAGACAACAAGCATTTTCAGAATCATCAAAATGCTTCCAAAATGCATCTTTGACTGCTTGATCAGCCTCATCAGAAGGAGCATCAGGGATAGGGTTATCAAGGACGTAAGCGATATTCTCAAGTCTTAAAACTATTTTAAGCGCTTGAATCCATTCAATTAAATTTGAACCAGTGAGCTTATTCTCAAAAGGTACGTTATGCAGTTCCAAATTGGAAAACATTTCTACAATAATAAATGTAAGAAAATAAATTATCCAGCACATAGACAAAACTAAAAATAAATGACATCTCTCCATTTAAGTTTTGTTCCCACTATTTTATCCAAGTCAATATCTCTCAATTTTGACTTCGAGAATTTACATATAAATTCATAGTAGGCTAGGATCCAAATCTCAGCTATTATGACCTTGGGTATGCCCAACAAACCACAATAACCTCAACTAGGTAGGTAACACTTTACCAATTATAACATTTTAGATATCAACATATCTTATTTTGTCATAATCACGATATAACAGATTTAAGTACTTTAGAATTTCCTCAAAATTCCCATGATAGGCTTTTGGAGGGGTCACAAATGGTCCCGCTTAAAATCGCCAGCCTCCTTAGACAGAATTTGTATTGGATATTACTAAAAACTTATTCTTAAATGTTTATCCAGTATGAACATTTCATCCATTATGACAAAATCTTTATAACTCCTAGATACTTGCCTCAAAACCATTCGACCTTGGGTATGCCCAACAAATCAAATGTTTTGTTAAATCGAACCCATTATTCACAAATCAAATTTAAATGGCACAAATTATGATATTGGTGGAGTAACCTTGGGTATGCCCAACAAGTCAAACCAACAACAAATTTATTTGATACCACCAATAATGGAAGGCAACAATTCATGATTTAATATTAAGTGAGGGACCTTGAAATAATCATATTATCACATAATAAAAATGATGCTATTATTGAACAAATAAAATATATAAACATTTTACTCCCTTCTATTTATTCAATAAAAAATCATTTATATTCTTTATAATCACATTAGTAGATAACACATGTCATAACCAACTGGTAAAACCAATTAACCATATTAATTATATTATATTCAAATAATATAATAGAACCAACCAGTGGCACTTTTCAATTAATCACATTAATTTCAATTAAGTCAAATAATTAAATTATTTCTGAAACATGTGTGCAACCAATTAGTATCAATTAATTACATCAACATTACTTTAATCACATAATCTCATTATTTATGCATGTAATAGTTGTATAACCAATTGGTTCAATCCACTCAATTAATTTTATTGATTTCAAATAATCACATTATTTGTCAAACATATGCACAACCAATTGATACTATTCAATTAATCACATTAATTTTATTGATTTCAAATAATCACATTATTTGTCAAACATATGCACAACCAATTGATACTATTCAATTAATCACATTAATTTTATTGATTTCAAATAATCACATTATTTGTCAAACATATGCACAACCAATTGATACTATTCAATTAATCACATTAATTTTATTAACACTCAAATAATCACATTATTCATGTAGTATCAGCAAGTGGTACAATTCAATTAATCATATTAATTTTATTGATTACTATATTCAGGAGTCCCAATTAATCATATTAACTGATATAACATATATAACGTCATACAAATTGAAATCGTCCAATTAATCTCATTAATTAGATTTCAATCATATTGAAACTAAATCAATCTTCATCAATTCATTCAGTTATACTATCCAACTAACCACATTAATTGGATTACATATGTTCAATCAAATTAAAATAAAATTAATCTCATTGATTATATAACATATGTAACTTCTCACTTGCATTGCTAAATTAATCATATTAATTGCTAACAATACAAAGTGATTTGAATAAATAAGCAAATAAACAATTTATCTCTCTTTATTTATTCAAACTGATTATATATTACAAACATATTAAACTAATTTAATTTAAACTCTTTAAACTTATTGAGATTAGTTCAAATATCACATTGTTTCACCAAACAAAGTTTTCTATGCACTTAATTGCTCATTAATGCATTTAAAAGTAATTTATAATCAATTAGTTGATGCCTTAATTTCAGAAACCATTTCTAAAACAAAAAAAAAATGTTTATCATATTAAACATTCAAGGAAACTTAAGGTGGGGAATAAAATATGCTAACAATTAATCAGTCATTAATTGCATTATCAATTCTTTGGTTCTCACATTTTTTGAAAATGTAAAATTTCTGGGGTCATTTCGGAATATCTGAGAGATATTGGGGTTTTAATGGAATCATAAAACAATTTCATTTCAGGCCTACTTCTAAAGAAGTCACGGCCATCTACCATTCCCTGACGATCAACTTGGCGTTGCGCTGGCAGAACTATTCTACCTGTCGCATCCAATATCTTGGACAATACCACCATATGCTCAAATGTTTACAATATTTTTCCGGAACGACAGTGAAACCCCCAGTAAACAAAGAAGTTCCGAAAACAACTCATAAACAACTCACAACTCATATTTAATTCAATTGCAAATCCCCAAATATTTCAAACAAAATCTCATAAACAACTCTTGTTCATGATCTTGTTTCTCTTGTATTAACTGAAATTCCGAAATCCAATTCTACATCTTCACAAATCAAATTAGACTTCAAACCATCAACTCTTTGATTAAAGGTTAGGTAGATTAATAAAACTAAATTTCATCTTATGAAATTATAAGCAAACAATCTTTAGAAACCAAACCATTCAAATTTAGAAAAACATCTCCTTCTCAAGAAAAACATCTTCTTCTCAAGAAAAATACTTGATTGTTCTTGAAACTATATAAATTCAGTTTCTTCGAAAAGAATTAACTTTCATTTTTTTTTTCTTAGCATATGCACGAATTTACCATGTAATTAATCTTATTAATAATATGAAAATTATAGCATGCATATCATCAAAAATAAAATATTACGGAATGATTCACAAAATCAAAACATGATTTACGACATCACATGTAATCCACGTATATCAGCAAAATGCATGAATATCACACAAGCTCTTGATACCACTGTAAGTATTCTTTGATACTAAATAGCCCGGATCATGATATGTGTAATGCGTAAATGACATACCGGATTGTCGAATCCTCTATATTCGTGAAGAAGTGCTATACCGATTGAAGTCGATCTTTAGTCGCACAAATGGTCCGACCTCTGACGGTATCCACACGAACTCGACTATTGGGAAAGTCAGTTTAACGTGCCAGCTCCATTCATCTAAAAGCAACTGTATAGAACTGATTTCTAATATTGTTGTATTTCAACTTATATTTAGATGAACCTGACTGTGGCTATTTATAAGAATTGAGAATGAGAGACTTAATGCTGAATTCATCACCATGAATTCGTAACGTCAAACGTTACAAGTCCCTATTCAATTGCTTATTAACCTTCATGAATTAATAACATTATTAATCCATTATACCCAATAACTTGTTCTATTGTGTGTGACCCTTCAGGTTCCTAAACACTTAGCAACAAATATGTAATTAGAAATTACATTGGATTTAGTCCATAATCCAACAGACCTGCCCTTGTTCTCAGTGGCGTTTTCTCCACGCCATTTCCCATGAAATGGTAGAACGAAACCATATATAGGGTCCCTCGCAATGACGACTTGCCAGCCGGCTTCCTTTATAGATTTTGGCATCATTCCATCCAGCAGGCCTGAAAATAGAGCATAGATGGTTAAAATTAGAATTGTGTTTCTTTCTTTTGCATTCTCTGATCCACTGCACCACTGAAGACGGGTTTAGGTCGTGAAGGTTAGTACTGAGGAGAGGGTTGTCGTTGTTCTCTGCCCGGTGGCTGTGGCAGCTATGGCGACGAGGAGAACCTTGAGCCACGTTGGGTAGCTAGCGAGAACTAGAAGTATGTCTGAAAATTTTCTGGAGAGAAATTAAAGGAGGCTGGCTATATATTGAAGGCTTCTTGAATGTACTAGTACAGCTGCTAACCACTGATCAGCTAACCATCCTTTTCTCTCGGGAGCTCTGAAATATTATCATTTTTCACACACGGCTATATATGTAGCGTACTGTATCTTACTCGCATATACGTTTATATATTGTGTAAATATTTAATGTTCAAAGCAGTCCCATCATGTAATCTAACTGATTCTATGCCAACAAAAACTGCAAATAATCCAAGTATTTATTCGCCATGGTGCTCGTGGGCTACTTAATTTGTTGTACCAGAACCCTTCATACTGCATCACCTAATTAATCAACTTCATACCATCACCATATCCCTTACATAGGAATACTGCATGCATTTAGATATAGTTCAAACTAATTAAAACCAGTCCATCCCTATTAATTTGTTAGTACTGCATGCATTTAGATATAGTTCAAACTAATTAAAACCAGTCCATCCCTATTAATTTGTTAGTAGCTAGGTATAGGTATTATTTAAGTATTCATCAGGGTCCAGCCATAGTGTGCGAGGAATTGATTATATAATCCTACTCAATTTCTTGAAAAATTCAATTATTTATTTTAGTAAATATTTGAAAAAGGGGTTTTTATCAGTATGGAGAAAACGACTCAATGGGATCGCATTCCACACTGGAATTATTTATTGAATCTAATGTCATGAGTGTTAAAGGACAGTTTCTCGGACTGGAATGAACTCACTCTCTGAAAATCGTGCCTTAAGAGCAAGTCTAACAGATTATCTAACTCACATTTTTTCATAATAGGGAAGCAAATCCTATATTTCCCATATTTTTTTACCTCAACTCCAACAGTTTCTCCATTTTCCATTCCCTGTAATTTATTGACATTTATTACTATACATTTATTCTATTGTTTTCTATTTTTTATCATATATTCAATAAGTCCAAATAATGATGAACAAATAAATAATTAACTTAAAATACATATTACAATAATATTTCATATTTGAAATTACTTGTAGATCCCAAACCCCTATTTGCAGATCCCAATTCTTAAAAATTTACTAAATTATCCTTCATTAATGATAATTTAGCTTAATTAAATTTAGACCCTATTATTTATTCAATGCTCAAGATTCTGGCTTTTCATGTTCTCTGTTCCTGGAGATAATCGGAATGCTCAGGATTATCTCAAATGTCGATCCCACCCTCGTCCCCTTCGTACCCAGGCCCAGCTTTATGTTCGCAGGTGAACAAAGAATTGATCTTTCCGATGGCGCCCAGGGAGTACTCGGCGCCGACCACAACAAATTCACGCCGACCGCACCAAATTCTCCAATTCGTGTTCGTTTGGTGGGTTCCGGTGATTGGGTCTGCGTGTGTTTGATTGGGATTTGGATTTGGGTCTGCGTGTGTTTGATTGGGGTGGTTCCGGTGATTGGGTCTGCGTGTGGTGATTAGGTCTGCGTGTGTTTGATTGGGGTGGTTCCGGTGATTGGGTTTGCGTGTGGTGGTGTGTTTGATTGGGGTGGTTCCGGTGATTGGGTTTGCGTGTGGTGGTTGGGTCTGCGTGTGTTTGATTGGGGTGGTTCCGGTGATTGGGTTTGCGTGTGGTGGTTGGGTCTGCGTGTGTTTGATTGGGGTGTGTTTGATTGGGGTGGTTCCGGTGGTTGGGTCTGCGTGTGGTGGTTGGGTCTGCGTGTGTTTGATTGGGGTGGTTCCGGTGATTGGGTCTGCGTGTGTTTGATTGGGGTGGTTCCGGTGATTGGGTATGTGTGTGTTTGATCGATGATGCGATTATTTTAGGCGGCGGTGGTGGCGTTGCGGTGGTGGAGTTCCGATGGCGGCGTTCCCGTGGCAGAGTTTCGGTGATGCTGACAGACCGTAAAGAGGTTTGAAAGGAATATGAAATTAATTAATTGCAACAAGTGGACCGAAAATAAAAATACATTTTTACTATATTGAGGATAAATTAGTAATTTTACTGGATTTGGGATCTGCAAATAGGGAATAGGGATTTGCAAATAGGGCCTGTTAGACTCATCTCTTTTCAATTTTTTGTTACAAGTTATTATTCTTCAACCATAAGAAATAAAATGTTTAGTAAAAATTTTTAATTTAAACGTTATGACTTATATAAAACGTCAAAATAAATATATTTATGACCTTAAAATTTAGTAAATTTAATTGGAAAATAGATTATATTTGATTATTAAATACCAATAGATATGTACATGTAAAAATAGTCATATGAAATTTTGTTACGATAGTCTTTATGCATATTTTTAGAATATGTATTTTTGATAAAATTTTATTGTAATTATTTTAAGATATTATCATTTAAAATTATTGAAGAGAAACAATTAATGAGTGAAATAACAAAAAACAATGCAAATAGCATTAAATTTTGGTTCTCCAAATCTTCTCCCTCTCTAAATTTGGAGAAGCAAACATTCTCTCTCTTCAATTTTCCTATTATAGATAATGGGATGGGGAATCTATTGGAGTTCAAAAAAAGTTCAAATTCTCCATATTTGAGCAAATTTGCTATAATAGCAAAGTTGTTGCTATTATTAGCGTCTTCCAATCGATTAATTTTCCCATGTTTACAGAGTTCACAGTAGATGGAATGCAGTGTAGTTTTATATAAATAAATAAATATTAAATTTGCTGCAGAGTTGTGCTATTCAATATATTTATAGTAAAAAATATTTATGAGTTCCTGCTAAAATAAAATGATTCATTTAAATTTTTCTAAAAGAAACAACATGCATGGATTGTTTTTCAAAACACAATAACTTTCTCCTCCTGCTGCGTAGTAGGAAGCAGTAAGAACAAGTTCAAATGTCAAAAACTTGTTGGGTGATGGACTAATGTCAATAGTATTTCTGACATTAATTACCAGGTTGCTGAATAGTACTTTCTGTAGCATCTCTCACTACGTACTTTTGATTTCATTAGATTTTCCATAAGCTTCCCGCTTGATTCAATATCCAATTGCTTCAAACCTTTCTCCAATAGAGAAAGAATCACAATAATCCTTAGAATGGTACAGTGTTCTAGGCAGGTTCATCAGCCACCAGTTGGCTTCAACTATCCAAAGTGATTCAATCCAGCTATTATAACTGCATTTTTTTTATCCAGAAAAAAACCCCTCTTTAAATTTCTGTGTGCGTGCATAACTGAATTTTACTGTGTTATATTTATCCAGATTTTCTAACACCGATGCTGAAGAGTGATCAGAAATAAAAGTTGCACGAAACGACATGATCATCGTGCAATTACCACTACCAGAAAGTTGAGGGGGTGTTTCAACGGTATTACGTATTACTGGTGAAATAAATCAATAAAAGCGGTGCAAGATAAAAGTTTCAGCGCTTTATACTGTTTTGGTCAATAAATTTTAAAGGTTGACTTCGAGTGTTTCAGCAGTATACCGCATGAACGGTGAAAGACCGTGGCAAGTGGTCTTGTCTTGCAGCGCTTGCTATATTTCCGTTACTAGAGAAGGTGACTTGGCAGTTTGACTGAAATCCGCGTTGAATTTTTTGGTAGACCTCGCGAATGTTTCAGCGCTGTACTCTAAATCGCTGAACTATTTGCTGATTGTACATGGGCCCATTTTCGAGTCCACTCATTTTGGGCTTGGAGGTTGATATTTAGTTGGGCTAATTCTTGTAGATTTTACTATTGCGCCCGAAAACAATGTGTGGCAAAAGAGCAGCCGAGGACTGCTGCTTTAAGTCATTTGAAATAAATGATAAATTTGAAATATTGACTGTGTACAATTTAGTTGTTGATCAAATTATTTCAAATAATAAATGAAATTAAATATATTTGAGTGTTTCTATGACATTATAACATAAAATCCGTGAAATATCACTGATATGAATTTTAGTTTTATAAATTTTGAAAAATGTCATAGAACATCAAATTTTGACTTTTAAACTAGTTTTTTTTATGACTATGATAATTTTATTATGGATACGATAGTTTCTTGGTGTGATTAAAATAACAAATGAATTTGAATGTTTGGCTTGGTGGAACAAATTCATATAAAAAAATTATGCTCTAGGTATACATAGCAACAACTAACTGCTGCTTTGCTATAAAATTTTGAAAAATATCATAAAATATTAAATTTTGACTTTTAAACTTGAATTTTTTTTAATGATTATGTTAATTTATAATGTATAAGACACTTTTTGTGTAAATTTGATTTGGTATTGGGTCGATGAAAGGTACGTGTAGTGAGAAAATTAGTAGTACGAACCTGAGAAGCATTACCAAGACTATAACATGTAGTTGAGTATATATACTTTGGAGTCATACTTTAACCATAGTTGTGATCAATTTATCTCCATTACTGAATATATTAAGTATAATTGAATATTGCTTTGAGACATTCTAACATAAATTCCATAAAATATCACTAATATAGATGTTTAGTTTAACAAACACTTGAAAATGTCATAAAATATCAAATTTTGACTTTTAAACTAGGTTTTTATGACTATGATAAGTTTATAATGTATATGTTACTTTATTGGTATGATTAAAATAACAACTGAATTTGAAAGTTTGACTAGGTGGACAAAATTCATATAAAAAATTATGATCTAGGTATATATAGCAACAACTAACCGCTGCTTTTGGTATAAAATTTTGAAAAATATCATAAAATATTAAATTTTGACTTTTAAACTCTATTTTTTTAAAGGATTATGTTAATTTATAATGTATAAGACACTTTTTGTGTAAATTTGATTTGGTATTGGGTCGATGAAAGGTACGTGTAGTGAGAAATTTAGTAGTACGAACCTGAGAAGCATTACCAAGACTATAACATGTAGTTAAGTATATATACTTTGGAGTCATACTTTAACCATAGTTGTGATCAATTTATCTCCATTACTGAATATATTAAGTATAATTGAATATTGTTTTGAGACATTCTAACATAAATTCCATAAAATATCACTGATATAGATGTTTAGTTTAATAAACATTTGAAAATGTCATAAAACATCAAATTTTGACTTTTAAACTAGGTTTTTATGACTATGATAAGTTTATAATGTATTCATTAGTTTATTGGTATGATTAAAATAACAAGTGAATTTGAAAGTTTGACTAGGTGGACAAAATTCTTATTATAAATTATGATATAGGTATATATAACAACAACTAACTGTTGCTTTGGGTATACATAACAACAACTAACTGCTGCTTTTGGTATAAAATTTTGAAAAATATCATAAAATATTAAATTTTGACTTTTAAACTTGAATTTTTAAAATATTATGTTAATTTATAATGTATAAGACACTTTTTGTGTAAATTTGCTTAGACATTGGCTCGATGAAAGGTACGTGTAATGAGAACTTTAGAAGCAAGAATTTGAGAAGCACTACTAAAACTATAACATGTAGTTATGTATATATACTTTGGAGTCATATTTCAACCATAGTTGTGATCAATTTATACCAATTACTGAATGAATTAAGTAGAATTGAGTGTTTTTTAGACATTCTAACATAAATTACACAAAATAATATATGAATGTTCTGTTGAGTAAAAATTTAAATAACACTTAAATAATTATTATTACGGTTTAATTCAATTAAATTAAATATATCTATCCAAATTTGAGAGAAAAAATGAAAAAATGTACTTTATTTTGTCACATATATACATATTAAGTTTAATGTTACTCAAATTAAAATGATTCTCAACAAATACTATTTTATTATTATTACGCAATCAAACTTATACACCTAATTTAATATTCTATAATTGAAAATAAGGATCTATGAAAATAACACAAATATAGTATAGTGTATATAATCACCAACTTTAGAACACGTGTTAGATTCTTATAATTTTGGACATATAATGTAACACCTTTACCAGATTAGTTAATTTTATTTAATTATTGTTGGTATATGCCTTAAATGCCGTAATAGCCGCTACTGCGAGTTAGTACGGGGGTCTCGCTGAAGTGTTGGTGATTTGGGCCAAAAGTGTGTTTTCGGGCCCAATACCTAGGGTTTAGTGAAAGAGGCTCTATAAGACTCTTTCACTTGCCGCAACCTAGTTTGTACTGTTTTCTGGGCATTAGACGATAGGAACATTGTAATCTGGTTACCTATCTAATACAATCTGTCTCCTTCCCGTGGATGTAGCCAATCATTGGTGAACCACGTAAATCTCTATGTTTTTGTTTTTCCTTTTACGTTTAGTTTGCTGTTTTCTCATATTCCGCACAACAATTATATATATATATAATGATACTAAATTTACTATGAAATATTTTATTCAAAAATTGGTATTCAAAAATTGGTATTCAAAAATAAAACGATTTATTAAAGTATAATAATATATTCAATCTGATAGAAAGTAAAGTATACATATGATTTCGGATCTGATCTGAACCGTCAATCGATTTTTAATTTAATCTCATCCGTGAATAATTTGTACTATATAATGCCAGTCACAAACCCCATCCCCGAAACTCAGATCTAATCCCTTTTCGTCTTCTTCATGAACCACCATTGGTCGTCGCCGATCCGGGTGAACCACAATAGATCGCCGCCGATCCGGGTGAACCACAATAGATCGCCGCCGATCCGGGCTCGAACTTAGCCCTCATGTACAGCAGCTCCCCCTCGGAGCTTTTCCCACCTTCGTCCACCACCGGAATAACTCCGGCGCCGACCGTCTTCACCCCGCCCACGCGTCGCCTGCTTCTTCTCGCACTCCACCACGATCCTCACCATCTCCGAAGACACCTCGCGGACGAGCGTCGCCGTCGATATCGCCAGCTCGATCACCGACACCAGCTCGCCGCGTGGGCTCTCCTGCACCGCGAAACTGATGTGACCCGTCCGGTTCCTGAAGAGCGTTCCCGGCCGATTGGCGGCGTGATGGAGAGCTGCAGCTGATGTTGATGTAGACGACTTCACAGTCACTCTCCGGCCAGGCGCCCCCGTAGAGAGGTGTTCGTGATTGGGCAAGTAACCATTTCTGGTATCTTCAAGAATTTTTAGAGTCTAACACTCTTTCTATGCAATGTGATCCAGCTTTATATACTCATTAAGTTTTCTGTTCGTTTTGAGTTACAGAGTATTGTATTAGTGCAAATTATGTTTCTTTTGTTCACATCTCTATCTATTATTTTTTGGGCAGGATATTTTAGATGGAGTAAAGTTGTTAAAAAATGCAGAAACTTCGGACTTTCTTCATAAAGTTTCTTGACTTCTACACTAGTCTATGTCACCCAAGGTTAGAGTTTGATTCTAATAGTTGATTATGATGTTCTGTATGTAGAATAAGAGATTCTTGCTTTTGCTTTCTCAGTTTTTACTCCGTTCTAACCAGAAAACCACTTGGTTGGTAATTAATTTGTACTTTGCTTGTTTGCAAGCAAGGCTCGGTAGTGTTTTTCGATCTGTAACATTGTTTTTCTTTAAAAATATTGCATTTGTAGAAGTGATTTATGGAGAAGTGATTTCTCAGGTTTTGTTAAGTACCTTTAGCTATCGAGATTATTTCGCGGCGTATGCTGAGACCATGAGTTACAATAGTTCTTCACCTTCTGGTTAGTGCACACATTTCTTCTTTCTATTGCTTTACTTTATTTGGAATGGTGACCTTATTTAACCTTGTTTAATGAGTTAGTAACATTGCAGTTGTTATTGTTTGAATCTTGCAGGGAGCAGAATACCAAGAAGAACTATACTGGCGAGGCCTAAAGAGAAGCACCAGGCTACCAATGTTAGGCTGCATGGCCTTGGTGACAATGGCTCAAGGTAAATTGACTCAACCATAGTAGCAAATTTCGAAACCAGTTATTACTGCCTTTTAGGAGTACAAAGTTAAGACCTTTACCTAAAAAGGGATTTGAGGGCTCTGAAGTGATGCATTTGTAATGAAAGTTAAAGTTGTGTGTTACTTTGCTGCACCCGCTATCTCAGGTCATTGCAAAAAGAGCCAAGAAATTCTGTTGAAAGCGCCTGTTTTGCAGAATCGAATATACCATTCAGATGAAAGCACCACTGAGGAGTTTGAGCTTCCAATGTTTGATTTTGACACCATTGCATTGGCGACAAAAGCTTCTCAGACAAAACAAGGTTGGACAAGGTGTGTATGAAAATATAGCCGGGTTAAGTTTTTCTTATGTTTCATGTTGCAGTTTAATGAAATATGAATTCGGATTTCAGGGATTGCTGGAAGATCAAGATGTAGTAGTCAAGAGGCTCTCGAAACCTCAGTCCAAGGTACGGGCGAATTCAAGAATGAGTTTAGATTGATTACGAAATTTAGTTCAAAGTTTGTTCCTCTTGAATTACCACAAGAGTTAGTTAGAATTTTGGTTGATATGGAATGATATGAATTAGTGTTTCAACATTTGTACGTGACATTTTGATTATTGATATAATATGATTTTTTTTAATATTGCAATTTTCTATTTATTGCGCCATTAATTAATCAGCCAAATTGGGGAATTTTGAAATTTGATTCCCCAATTTTTTTTTTATTTTTTATTTACATGTTTCAGCGTTTCTTAAAAGTCAAAGCGTTGATAGGTTTGGTCAATTTTAGTAGGCGGAATAAGTGGAATGTCCAGTCAACAATGTCACATGGTTCGTGGGTCCTAGAATTGGTATTTCAGCGCTTTTACCATAGCCTTGCACTGGTCACATAGGAAGCGGTCCTTATGGGACTAAAAGCGTTGAAAAACACAATAATACCGCTGCAACGAGCGGCCAACTTTCTGGTAGTGTACGCACTAAAATTTGCAGCACTCAGTTTTGAATTGAAATGACTAAATGATTAATTGCACAGATGGTCAGCAGCAAAGACTAATAATAGAACCTTGATCCAAAAAACGAGTTTGGGCATTTCTGCAACAGTTGATGTTGTTTTAAATAGAATTCAACACAAATATTTTCAATCCAAGAACTTACTAAACAGAAGAATTATTTCATAAAAGCTGATTGAAATCATTCGTACAAGTATTACGATATGTTTCATATTCTAGATTCCGATGATATCATCATCGTCCTCTTCTTCAAGAATCTTGTTCGTGTTGGAAAAAGAAAGAATTTTAGCGTAATCAATTACACGCATAATTTTGGCGTTCTTTTTCTGTCTTTCCTTCTCTTCTTTGAGAATTTTGGCTTCTTCGATGGCTTCCAAGCGTCTCTTTTCAGCATCCTCGTCCCGAGGCTGGTCTTGAGCGGCCAGAATTCTGTTCAGAGCTTTGCGAGCCACCGTGTTAGATCTTTTCTGGGCTTGCTCCTGACGTTTCTTGGACATTTTACGGCCTCCTTCTTCCTCCGCCTGACGCCATTTCTCGTCTTCTTCCTTACAAGCTTCCATAACTCTGTTAGTTTGGGCTATGTTGTATCTATGAGCCTTAACCTTCTCGGCTTTCGCATTGTAGAGCTTGTCACGCGGGGTTTCCCAGTCTTTCTTCATATTTCTCACTTTCGGAGCAGATATGATATGTGAGAAATGGAATTGGTGTGAGATTTTTGGCTGCCACTTGGGGCTTATAGAGAACTCCTTTCTGTATCCGATTTCAATATGGAATGTGATTTTCCCACGGATTCCCGTTTCTTACTAGGAATTTGGAGTTACATTTCCATTGACCTAGTCCACCCTTGAATTACCCTCTCACCCTTTCAATGTCATCCACATCAAATTTTCATTTTATATTTCAGAAGTTTTATTATCCTAAAAAAACATGGGAGATGGATATCATGTCTCTACTGGAAAATACTATTTAAATTTGTGATTAAAGATGTGGTGAAATACTTGACCAAGTAAAATGTTTTTATTCAAAGGTCAACATGAAAATCATGTGTTCCAAAGTAAACTAAAATATTGAAATATGAATTTCTGTGTTCAAGTGTTAAAATATTACACTTATATATAAACTAAAATATTGAAATATAAATTTTGATGTTAAAGTGATAAAATTTTGCACTTTGTACCATATTGCACAAACTGTGGGTTGCGATTTCAAAGTTATTAAGTGCATATCGATATAATATGATATTTGGATTTTAGAGAACTGTCTTTTTTTTCAATTTAATACACGTAGAGCCAGTTAAAATGTATACTTGGGGCTTTGAAATAAATGCCCGATGGGTCGTTCCATAATATACACTTATACACTCCTCTCAGTTCTCTGGGTAGGCATATCAGTAAGGAAGCTATCAGCGAACCTCAAATCTGAGGGATATACGGATTTAAACCATCATACAAATTGTTTGAGAAACTCAGTTGCAACAAGCCTCCCTCGCGTGTTTACAGACAGTTTCAATTCACTTATCTCTTTACCATCATACAAATTGTTTGAGAAACTCAGTTGCAACAAGCCTCCCTCGCGTGTTTACAGACAGTTTCAATTCACTTATCTCTTTATCGATATCCTGCAGTTTTAAGAGAATCGGTATGAGATAGGAATTCCTATAGCCATTTCAATGTGTATACAAATAGTTTCCTTTTCGAACCACATTTAACTCGACCATTCTTTGTAAACTCGTGCTTGAAGTAATGAATTCATAAAAAAAAATGCAACAAATGGCAAGCAGAAGCGTTCAGATTTGATAGAACCTTACCTCCATGAACTGAACGATAAAATCAATCAACTTGTGTTTCTGCATCTCCTCACAGTGATAATTTGTTATAAGGAAACTAATATCATACCCCTGAAATAAAACATTCAATTACTTGATGCTAGTTTACTCAGCAAGTCATATAGAAAAGCATTGTACACAGGGAACTTGTAATCCGTAAATCCATAAAGATAATGCTTTTTCAAAGAAAAATAAGAACTTAAAACAGATGCAATGAAAACCCCACAAGTCTCAGTAACAAAATTAAAAAATCCTCTTAAAAATAGTGGGTTCACTGAGAAATGATGCTGAAATGGTGTGCAGATTCTATCTGCGTAAGAAAGACTTGCTACTCAATGCAGATTGAGCAGTTCAGACCGAAAAAAGTACTATTCATTTTCTACTTAAAAAGCAACTTTCTAAAACTACTCTGATTTATGACATGTTACTCAATAGACCAAGCAAATCCTCCATACAATTTGCTTTTGGTCAACCATGTTACTGTAAAAAGAGGTCAAAATGCTGTGCAAACCTTTGCCACTTGAGGCAATGGTCACCTTGAGGATGTGCTTTTATTATTTACTACGACTTATTGAGCAATCTTAATATAATGTTGAAGCTCCTTGATGATAGTCATCGAGTGCACACGAACAAAAGATAACTTGCCAAACCTTCAATATAGAAAGAGTTCACGTAGAAAATGCTTTTTTCAAGCAAGTTCAATTTCAAATGAACAATGCTTAATATAATACATACACTATTGAAACTGAAGATATAGGTTTGTCAGGAAATAACAATGCAACAAAAATAGGGATAGAAAAAACCATTGATCAGATCTTTGATATTTCAGTTATCTTTTTTTATTCAAAGAATAACTGTCAGCATTAATATCTAATAAATAAACGAAAAAGAGAGAATATCCGAACATCCACTCCCTCAAATTCGAAATTTCTCACATCATTCTACAGACCAATTTTTAAATCCTTTAAATAAAATTTCCACCAGAAGTTTTTCCTTCACAAAAGAAAAAATAAAGTGAAAAACTTTAACAGCCATAAAATTAAGCTAGTACCTGTACAGGCTTCCTCCTTAATACTTGAAAAGCCTCTGCTCTCATCGATAAAAACCTTAGAAATTTCTTTGTTAAAATATTTTCAAGTTCATCTGTTTGCTTCACCTGACGATATGAAGATTCGTATCAAAATCTCCTCTGGAAAAGTTTTACAGAGAACTGTCCCCTCAACACAACTTTATAATATTAATGATAACTTTGTAAGAAATTCAAATGTAGAAAAAAGACATTACAAATGGATAGGACTATTAACTTCGCTCAGAAAAGACTAGGTTCATCAACCTTAAGTAGCAGAAATGCTCACCTTGAGGCTTATTCGTAGTGAATTTATGGATGTTTCTATCAAGCACTTTTCTGCTTCATTTCTACATATCACAACCTGACAAATAGAACTTTGGCATGAGTACCCATAAGAAATATCAAGTTTAAAAAGGATTTATGCATTCTTGGCATAAAAAGCAAACAAACACAACCACTAATTTATGCAGAAGAGGCAGATAAAACGATATATACACCCCAAAGGTTTCAAGGTCAACCAACAAATCCCCTTCTTTCCAATAAAAAATTAAAAATAAAAAGAGACAAGGGAATGGTTCTCACAGAATTAAGCAAAAGCTCTGGGCTGGTCCTGAAAACAAAACAGAATAAATGGGTTAGGATTCCAGAAAGAAGATAGTAGAGAATAAATTTCTTCCAGAATGAACACATACAGAAGAAATAAAAGTCTTTGAAGTGCTTATAACCAGTAAGAACAGATTCCATTAGGCTACATCATCAAATAAGCCAATTACAAACATGCATAACATTAGCACCAAACCAGATAAAGCACATCATACAGATTACCAGAACCAACAAGAACATAAAGATTATGTGCAGGTACATTTTTGGTAGGGTCTATCCAAAGAAATCAATCTACACACCCCACCCTTATTTAAGGAAGGAAGCAGGCCAAAAATTGTCCACAAATTTTGCATTACTTGCCCACTGACAGCATCCTCTTCTATGTTACAGACTATAAGACTGATAACGCTATTTATAAATTACAGAGTCATGGGCTCAGAATAAACTGGAGAATCTGCCCAAATTTCTGAAAATAAAGGTCGCCTTTACAAGTTCTCCAACTTATATGAGATAGAGAGTGAAAAAAATAGAAAAAGGTAAACATAGCAAAATCTGATCAGAGCAATTCAAACTTACTTTAGTTCAACTTCAGGCTTGTTATGTCTTTCAACTTCCTGACATGGGAAGTTCTGTGGCCAGCATTCAAAAAGATAAAGACAATCATGAGAAAAACAACATTAACAAAAACTCATGCACTTCAGTTTTTAGAATAAAAAATTAAAAATATAAACAAAACAAGAGAAGTTAATACAAGCAACCATCTAAAACTTTTAACGATCAGTCACCTCAGAGAGGAAAATTTGTCTCAAAAGACAAATCAAAGGACAATATGACAAGGCCAATCAATGAACATAATCAACTATGAGCAGGAATGGTTTCCAAGACATCATGGAAAGGAGCAAAAACTATAAAAACAAGATCATACAATAAGATAATACAGCAAGATATTTGAAATAACAATGTGCAGAAAAGTTGCATTGCTTTAAAAAGCATAACACACATTGGGTTTCAACTGACATAAAAACAAATTCTAAAATCATTTTTGGGAACCGATTCATTACTCCAACCATCAATATTGTGCACTGTTAGAGCCACCCAACAGAAGCTTACAAATAAGACCTTCAAAAGTTAACATAAAGTACCTGCAGACACATTGCAGCTTCCAGAGTGTTTCTTATGCATGTCAGGTACAACCTCAGCGAATTCGCCTGAAAAATATTTGATATATTAAAGATTATAGTACTCGTTTTGTACAAAAAAAAGTAATGTAACTTTAACTACAGTCATCCATTTCACAGATGAACTCTCTGCCTATAAAGTCCAAAATCTACAATTATAGAATCAGTCTAGATCATTCTGATTTATCCTACAAGTGAAAAACTTCCCATACTTGATGTACTTAGATTACTGAACACATACAAAATCCAAATTTACTACTTGTGTTGAAGACCATTTACTCTTTTTCAGCTAAATTGTTACTCTACTAAAAAATATTAAATAGACAATCTTTTGGCCTACCAAAACATGACCCATTGATCGAATATCCAAAAGAAGGATAATCGGAAATAAGAAATTAGATTCAATAATACCCACATAATTCAGTTACTCACCATCTAAGGAGATGAAAATCGCAGATAACAGGAGCGAGAATTACAAAGCCGAGCTCAAATGTTGGTCTCGATTTGATGATCCGTTGGTGCTTCAGTGATCTGGGTATATAAAACCTAACGGTAAATTGGCATTTGGTAAAAACTATTCCAGCCCTACCTCATACGAATTTAATGCAAAATCAGACCATGTATATTGATACACACTTGAAATTACACATCATTTTGCCTCTGTGACAGTGTGACTAGTGTGTTAAATACTTATCACAAGTAGCCTCTTCCACCTTGAGAAAATTATAAGTGCAGAAAACTAACCATGGAAAACTCATTCATTTTTCATGTATCTTTACTGTTCACAGACCATGATAGCACTCACAATATCCTCATCTTGCAGACTATAATGTTCTAATACTCCCACATTCAATCACACAAAAGCCTTCTAATACTCCCACATTCAATCACGCAAAAGCCACAGCATCTCTTAAATAGGAACAAACCTGCTATTACCCAAACTTAACATCAATTTAAAACTTAAAGCATTAGAATCAAATTCAACGTCTTCAAACAACACGATGCTTTGTCTGGATTAACTCTAGAATTTCTAACCATTAATATCCAGTGTCTAACAAATTACAAAAGCATAATACAGACCTTTCAATAACATAATCCTAAACAAAAGCTGAGTAAAACTATGTTGCACGGGTACGGCGGCTAGGCCGAGTACCCGTCCCGGAACCGTCTCGGAGACGGGGACGCGTCGGAGACGTCTCCCTGGCGTCCCCAAACTGACGGGGACGGCTGACCGTCCCCGATGAAGTTGGGTGCCCAGATATGATAGCGGGTAACGTAGCTAGCTTGCAAAAGAACACAATTGACCAACATTCGGTACGTACCTGGTACGGGAGAAGGCCGAAGAGTCCCGTTTTCCTCGATAATTATCCGCAGTTATGATTTGGAAAGGCGAAGAGATCTGGGAGAAGGTGAAGAGGCGAAGAGAAAATCTCTTATTTAATTCCATACAGTGGAAGTCTTTCGCCTTTCCTAAATCTTGTGGAATTACCAATACACATTTAAATTTAAATGATATATTTTTATGTTAAAATATCGATTATTTTAAAGAAAACATTTAGGTATGAGTTGGTCTCTTGAGTAACGGTCACTATATAGTGACGAAGGACTATATTGAAATATGAAAGGAAGGAGGTCCTTATTTGCAATTTTGACAAAAATGCACTATTCACTCACGCGCGCTGTTCACTCATTCTAAAAAACAAACCTTTTAGTCTAAAAATACACAGTCTAAAAAACAAGCATTTTATTCTAAAAAACAACCCGTTAAGCGTGAAATGCAAGCATTTTCTAAAAACAAGCATTTTAGTCTAAAAATAGACGTTAGCAAACATATCCACACAGTCTAAAAAACAAGCATTTTATTCTAAAAAACAACCCGTTAAGCGTGAAATACAAGCATGTTCTAAAAAACTACCTGTTTGGTCTAGAAAACAAGCATTCAATGGTGAAATTCAAGCATGCTCTATAAAACTTTTTTTTTTTTGCTTCAAAATACATGAAGTCTAAAAAACAACCTATTAACTGTGAAATGCAAGCATTCTCTAAAAAACAACCTGTTTAGTGTGAAATGCAAGCATGTTCTAAAAAAACAACCTGTTTGGTCTAAAAAACAAGCATTCAAGTGTGAAATTCAAGCATGTTGAATGCAATTTGCATAAATTGCAGAAAAACCCCCGCATGTGAATGCAATTTGCATAAATTACAGAAAAACCCCCGTCCCAAACTTCTTTGCATATAAACCCCGTCACTATATAGTGACCGTCACTTCCAAAACTAATTATAGAAAAATATGTTTTAATGTAAAAATTCAATAAATTTCATATAAATTTTTAAATTTTCTAAGTAACAAAATTTACCGTCCAAATTATATATGTATATATAAAGATTAGCCTAGTTAAACCCTACTCCGAACCAAACCAAATTCTATAGTAGATACTCATGGTCTCATACTATAGCCGTAAAACTGCAGAAAAGTTCTAGTCATCCCAACTTCTATCGCTGTCTACATATACCAAAATTAGTTTGAATTGCTATATTTATGTTTTCTTGAAACTTATGAAATGGTTTAACTTGATACATTAATTTCATATTTATATTTTCAAAATTTACATATTATTAATATATTTTAGCTGCACCCTTGACATACCCGTACTTTCAATTTTTGGATTTTACCGTAGTTAAAGTTAAATACCCATTCCGCACAAGATGTATGTTTGAAATTTAATATTTTTATTGACATGTAGTACAATTAAGTAAAAATAACATCACATGGTTAAAGTACTGACTCGTTAATTAAAGTATTCATGATGTATAGATGTGAAAACGAAGTAAATAGATAGTGGTTCTAATATACTCAAGGAACGGAATGAGAGAAACAAAATTCAAAACATTATCAAAGCTATGTTGAATATTTGTTCCAAGTCTTTCATCACTCTCAAAGCCTCACTCCTCAGATTTAAGTCTTTAACATATGAACAAATAATATGATTAAATGATTTTTGAAGTCGTAAGTAAAGCTGCAATTTACATTCAAATTTAGTAATGTTAAATGTACATGAATCCTGCACTGAGTTTTGAAATAGAGTAAAAAACACTTGACTTTGAACTGTTTGCTTTCCTGATCTTGCGGAGGCATTCCTATTAGTCGAAACTTCACCAACCGATCGGGTTTGTTGCCGTTTCAGAGCAGCATAGCTTGCTTGCAGAGTTGTAAATGTTAAATGATAGAGAAGGTTAGTACTAAATCCAGTACACGGTATACATATCATCTATGTGTTGGCAAAAAAAAAAGAATGCTTTGTGTTCATATAATTTTAGTAACATGTACTTTAAGCAGGAGTAGCAGCCAACCCTATATTGTAACCACCCCATATTGCCCCTAATAACATAACCAAGCTCCACATTATCATGATTAAAGGTTGAAGAAACTTACCCTTACAGTTTGATGTATAGGAGGTTCAACTTGACCTATACTCACCCAAATTTTCATAACCTTTTTCAAAATCCCTTCGAAATTGCCCCCCAACATATATGTAACCTTCTCATCCTTTTAAGAAAGCAAGAGGTCATTTGGTTTACGAGATGTGGGACTCAATGATTGAAAAGGTGAAGTTGAAAATTTACAAGAAAGAGAAGAAATCATTGTCTGAATTTAGTTCCTTTCATAATGTTGTTCATGATATCCTTATTGCTCGTTGGACTAAGAGCTACACTCCTTTGCATTGTGTTGCACACTCATTGAACTCAAGGTATGTGGTATGTACGATACTATCTTTCAATTCATTTATTTTTATTTCATCATCTTATATGTGATTTGTTTTGAAACTATTTTTGTGAAGGTTTTATAGTCAAGAATGGCTTCTTGAGGATTCTAGTAGGCTTGCCCCTCACAAGGATGGTGAAGTATCTCGTGAGAAGAATAGGGCCTTTCGTAGATTGTTTTCAAGTAACGAGGACTTTGATCAAATTATTGATGAATTTGTTGAATTCTCACTCCTCCAAGGTCCTTATGAGGATTTAATTTTGATTGCAAAGAGGTACTCTCTTGAACCCAAGAAATGGTGGGCTAGTTTTGGTGCACAAACTCACTTGCTTCAATCATTGACTTTTAAGTTACTTGGTCAACCTTCATCCTCTTCATGTTGTGTTCGAAACTGGAGCACATACAGTTTCATTCACTCACTCAAGAGGAACAAGTTGAATCCCACTCGTGCTGAAGAATTGGTTTTCATCCATAACAACCTCCGTCTTTTATCGAGGACCTCCCAGCACACTAGTAGAATATGGGACGGAACACGGCGGTTCCGTCCCGGTTGGACTGCGGTTTTGACCACCGTCCATGGAGGCGCCGTCCAATTGGCGCCACCGTTACTCGGCGGTTGAAACCGTCGAGTAATTTACGAGTTCGGAAACCTACCCGGATGGGTACATTTCCGGACTCGTAAACACCTGCTGCTAGCAGGAGGCTACCCCGGCCTTTACGGGCCGGACGGTTAGCCGGAAAGGGGTATTTGCGCTCCCGGACGGTAAGCCGGGAGATTATCCGGCGGCGGCAGTAATCAGGCCACCGTGAAACGGTGGTGGAAATTATTAAGTTTCGGATTGTGTTTATGGTACCGGAAAGTTAGCCGGACAGAACAGATTACTTAACCGGACGCCTGCCAGGGAAACGTTCGGGAAAATGGGTGAAAAGAAGCCAATTTCGTCCGGCCAGAATTCCGAAACCGGAAACCTAGCCGGAAGTATTTTGAACTGTCCGGCCAGGATTTCAGAAATCGTAAAGGTGGCCCGGATAATTATTAAAAATCTGAATTTTATTTATTTCGGCTTTTGAATACAAAATAGAAAGTATTTAAATGGCGCTAGTGAAGAATTATATGTTTCAAATGGTTGTGATGTATTACGAATGAATGTATAATGTAATAAATCACTTGAATGTGCTAAATACAACAATTGCCAATAATACATAATGTGTCAATTTTGAACTAGAGCATATGCATGCGAAGTTACGACAATTGATGCAATAGTACTCCTCGGTCGATTCACGTCTTCGGGTGAGTAGGGCCTTGTATCCTCTTCGAAAATCTGTGCATTAGCATACACAATTCAATATATGACGCAAACATATGAATATGTGTAAGGTAGATGCCTTATAGATTTGGAACTTACGGGCTCAAGGTCTTGGTCGAATTCGTTAAGTCCCGCTACCAATTTGAGCTCATACAACATAACGTAGTACCCGCATTCCCAGCTGCTAACTTGTCTCTTGTACTTTAACACAAAAGGAAGATCACATTGTTAAATACAATCGATCGATGTCGATAATACTAGTGTTATTAATGAGGGAGAAACGTGTAGAGTACCTTGATCTCAGTCATTCCAAACTCTCTCCTAGAGGGATTGACATGATTCAAAACTTGTCTAAGGAGGTGTTCGAAAGACGGGATTGGCGGACGATGGAGAGGATCTATCCAATAAACTTCTTTGGTTTTTTTGTGGATCAAAACCAAGCTCCAATGTTTACTAAATAAAAAATGCATATCCATTTGTCAATAATGACAACATAAAAGTTAACATGAGATAATAATGTATAGAATTAGTTAATATGAAATGCTTACCCGGAAATGAGTGGTGCTAGGAAGAATAATTTGTCCTCCACACCGAGAGCCTCTCTCATGTAACTTAATCGCTCTGCATCAGTATGACCTAATTCTTGGATTCGCTCAGGGCATAGGAAGCCTATCCATGGCTTCAACCGTTTTTGAACTAATTGATTCAAGAAACTTAAGAAAAAAAAAATGAATGGTTAAAACAACGGGGAGAACGGCGGTTGAAAACACACAAGATAATATAGTCTCGACATTAAAATTACTTACAGTTGGAATAAGGACATTAGAGGCTCGGTTACCTTGTCACCCTTCCATAGATCTTCAAAATCACCCCAACACATTACAATTTGCCTTCCAATACCACCAAATAATTCCGTTGGAGCCGGGAATTCGTAGTATCCAAATTTGCAATGTGTAGACAATTTATCATACAACACCTTCATAGGCGGTGTCATAGATTTAACTACAACATCTTTTGGGGCGGTCAAGGGTTGGGGAATTTTTTTTGTAATTTTTGGCTCAACCTTGCGTGCAACGCTCATAATTGGGTTGTATAGGCTAGCGGGTTGAGTCTCTCCTAAACTCTCGACAACAATTAGCCTACGAGGCCAAAGTAAATACATACCTTCCGCCGGTCCAACAACCTTACACGGGCCTTTGGGTATGGGAATTCGAGCGGTTGAAACCAAAGCTTTTTTCAAGCAAACCTCCCCCAAACCGGTTGCAATTTTAACGTCGCCATGCATCTTCGCCGACTCATTTAAAATTCCATTTGCAACATGCATAGTAGGCTTCCTCACTCCACCATCGATATATAATTTGCATGGATATGTGACATCGACCTTGACCTAATTAAAATAGTGGATTCCATTTTTAAAGTAAGGCGAGGTAAACATGCTAAGACTATTAAGAGAACGAATAGAGAATTTGAATAAGAATGCGATCGAAAAGTGAGTTAGTGTGTTTACCTTTTTTGGTCGGTTTAAGTTATCATCACATATGTTTGGTTGTGGCGATGGTGGATTTGGTTGTGGCGATGGTGGATTGCCTTGCACCTCACAAACATCGGGTGAGTGACGTGAACCACATGAAGGAGGTTCCCAATCGTCGCTTAGATCATTCAAATTTGGTGGGAGAATTGCGCCCGTTTGCTTGGCTATTATGTGGAGAGCTATGTCCCTTTTCATCATATTCTTCACGGCCTCATCAAGCTCCTTCTTGGTATCACCGAGCTCTTTTTTTGTATCTCCAAGTTCCTCTTGCAACTTGTTGTACTTAGTATGTCTTGGTGGTTTAGAAGATTTTGGTTTGCCGATGAGATCTCTCTTCACCACATGTGATGCATATCCACGAACTCTACCGGGGTGTTCCTTCTGTTCCGTCGCCTTACAAAGGATGTCATCGTCTTGTGTGGGAACGAATTCTCCCGAGGCAATTTTCTCTTTGACATCATCCTATCATTTAATATAAAAAAAATATATGGTAGAAAGAAAAATAGATAGGAATAATATTTGTAATAATATTAGCTCAATATATTCAAAGAAACAACTTACAATATCTTTTATCAACTTCTTGTTTCCCTCGTGTGTGTGTTCGCCTTTGCTATCTTGTCGACCAATCAAGAAGCTAGTGAGTTTATCGAACTCTTTAGGATTAACCACCTCGGTGCTCTCCCGCGCTTCCTCTTCCGTCATCCCACTATCCATTTTCTCTTGCACCTCATCTTCTTGTTTTTTTTTGCATGTTTCATTAGTCTTATAGTATAGCCCTCCCTACTCATTGTGTGAGGTGTCGTATTAGCTTTCGCATTGGTGCTATTCGTCAACCTCACACCCTAACACATAAATGAATTTAAGTTATGTGAACGAAGGAGTAATACTAGAATGGTAGGAATTATTCTTACTAGTCGGTCATTCTCCAAGGTGCGTGCTTTGAATATTGCCCAACTTTCTTGTAGAATATCGGTGTAGGCCACCCAAGGGTCCTCATCCTTAAAATCTCCATAAATGTAATGTTTAGACAACATTGCTCTATGATCCCGTGCCGCCTTACTCAAGCGAAACATGGTTGTGTCAAAAAGTTTCTCCATATTTGGGGCAACAATTTTGAATGGTACCTACATAAGGTTATAAGAAAATTTGGATAAAATCTCATTCATGTGTACAAAAAAAAAAAACCTTAAATGAAGGTAGAAACTTACCAAACACTCCTCCCATAATTTAGTCTTCTCCTTGTCGGGGACCTCGTGCCGAGATTCATACTTTATATCCACACGAGTTCGACCAATTTTACCAACCCAACTCTTCCATAAATAATACTCTTCCGATATTGGTTCCCCACCATCGTTGAACGTCATGTCCGTCAAAATCCCCTTCTTCATCCTTTTTTGTAAGACGGCACAATATGTCCTAGGACGCCTCACCCCCTTTTTTTTAACACCTCCCGCGGTGCTAGGCGTTTTAGAGCTTTTGGGGATTCCTACTACCTTCTTCTTAGGTGGTGCTATAACTCCTCTACAAAAAATAGTTTACATATATTAAATAACCTCACTATCAAGAAAGAATAATTATATGCTAAATTAATGGTAAGTAGTCACTTTAATAATCCTATTATTATCCTATTAGACTAATGGTAAGTAGGGTTTAATTAGGATCCTATTAGACTAATATAAATTGCCTATCACATGCTTCACCCTTAATTCTTTGTAATTAAATTAGTGCATACATATATGACATACTTAACCCTAGATTAGTAGTAACATAACTAGTGACCATCAAGACTAATCAAGAATATAGCCCATAATCCCAATTGATTAATCAAGAATGTAGCCCATAAAACAAAACTAGTTTGTAGTAATGATTAAGCAAAGCCCATGAACAAATAAGACAAATTAGCCAATAAACAACATTGATTATACAATTGAAGCAAAGTGCCAAGAAATACCTTTTCAAGTAGAATAAAAACCCTAATAGTATGGACAAAGAAGCTACTTTCTTGTTCTAGAACTCAAGAAATGGGGCCAATGTGAGTAATGGTGTTCTTGGTGGTTGGAGAAGAAGATTTTGTTGGTGGAAGAGAGTAAATGGGTGGGAGGAAAGTGAAATTTTCGGAACTAATGTTGAGAATGGGTAGAGGACTAGCTAAGAAAATAGTCTAAGTGTTACTTATTCTGATTTTTTGTACTGTCCGGCCACGTTTCCGAAACCGTGAAGTTAGCCGGATAAGGCAAAAAAAAATTAACCTTGCCCGGCTAGGTTTCCGATTTCGTAAAACCTAGCCGGAAGTTTTAATTATAAAAGGGGCAGACGGGTTTTTTTTCCCCAAATCTGCAAACCCTCCCCAAGTTCATCCCCAAACCAGTCCGCCTCTCTCCAAATTTTTCAGTCCAATCTCTCACCATGGTTAGGACTAAAAATCCTTCCACAGGCAAGCAAGTTGCGGAAATCCAACGACAACAAGAGGTGCAATACGAGTCCTCTTCCGAGGAGGAAGGAGAGTCACCTCCAAGAGCCGAAGAACACGTGGGTGGGAGCCGATTAAGCAAGGCCAAATCGAGGAAGACAAAGCGGCAAAGAGGCCATGATAGGCCCCCTGAAGCATCGGCAAGTCGGAATTTCTTCAATCGTAGGGCGGAGGCCAACTATGTCGAATGGTGTGGGCGGAAAACACACACCACCAAGGTGATTAGCCCTACCTCTATTGACACTTTGCATATGGGGTATTTGGTTGCTCATTTTCAGCCTAGTTATTTAGATAAATTGCTCTTGCTTGAATCCCCATGCCATCAAGATGAGGTTGTGCAATTTTATGCAAATTTAGGAGAGTATGAGTCGAATAGGCTGTGCACTAAGGTGAATGGTAAACTGATTAATGTCACTAAGTTTCATATAAATGAGGTCCTAGGCTGCCCTTATGTTGATAACTCATACTTGCGCCCTAACCACCCAGAAGGCCCTTATGAGATTTATAATTTCAACAAGTTTCCTGAAACCGGGCCAAACCAACCCTTAGACCTTGAAGTTATGGGACGTAAGTACTTCAAAACTACTTGTCAGGGGGCGGGTAGTTGTCCAGGTGATTTTAATGTTGAGGAGCTTACGGTTGAGCAGAGGATTGTATTTGACTGGGTTTGTATGAATGTGTATCCTTCGGGGGGTCATAGTTGTGAACCTAGTTGTGGACGTGTTCTGCTCTTCTATTACTTGATGGAAGGGTTGAAAATAAATCCTGGACACTCGATAGTTGAATACATGTTCAAGGTGGGGAGAGGGTCGAGGCAATGGTTTCCATATGCCGGACTTGTCACTGAGCTGATTAAGAAGCAAGGTGGAGGTGTTGTTGATCGTCCTGAGCCTTTAGAGTACTACGATGGTGATTGGTTTGATCATAAGGGTTTTGCACTGGATAAAGAAACTCAAGGTACGTCTTGAAGGCCTTAGCTCCGGGCGCAGCAGGAAGAGTTGCGAGGCGAAGAAAGCTAGAAGCCAGAGGTGCGAGTTCATCGGGTACAAGTAAGTGAATATATATTTTCCCTTTATTGTTTAGTTTCGCAGGTGAAAATGCGTTTGTTTTCGAAAGATAATCATTTGTTTGTTTTGTAGGTGAGGAGGGCCGGTGGATGCGTAAGCTCTCAAAAATGTGGGAATGCTTCACCGGACAAGTCGACAAGGCTAAAGAAGAAGTAGCAATGCTCCGTGCCGAACAAAGGGCTTACATTGATCGGAAGGGACTTGATCTCCAACTTAGCCCGGAATTGAATGAGCCGGATTTTGGTCATCTCCCATCCTCAAGTGAAGAAGATGCGGCCGGGGGACCATCCAGCAGTAGGGCGACTGGAGAGTAGGGCATTGTTTCTAGTTAATAATTTGTTCTATTCTAGTTAAACATCAAATTTGTTCTAGTTAAACATCGAATTTGTTCTTTTCGTTTGTGAAACTAATCTATCCTAGTACCTTATTCATATGGATGTAAACTTGGTCGATTTTAAAGATTTGAGTGCTTCAATCTATTTTCATTTATTTTGTACATGCATTTTGTTTAGATAAAGAGGCAAATATGATGGTGAAAATCTGTTTAAGTATATTTATGGGTAGATTTCTGAGTTCTGAAACACTATCCGGATAGTGTTACTTATTTTTTTGAACTCGGAAACCTAGCCGGACGGATATTTTACTTATCCGGATGGCTATCAGGGAAACCTTCGAGAAAATTGACCAAAAAATGTGAATTTTAATTAAATAGTTCCGGCTAGACTTTCAGATATCGTAAACTTACCCAGATAAGCTTAATTTTCCATCCTGCTAGGTTTCCGAGTTCGGAAACGGGTTTATATATATATGGGTGATTGACTTTTTTTCAGATCACAACTCACAAACTTCCCTCACATCCCCCAATTCAGAGTTCGGAAATCCCGTCTCCTACCCGGACGAAACTCTCCATCAGTTCCACCACAACCAATTCCCGATCAACCCATGGCACCGAGAAGCAAGATCGCGGCGAGGAAGCCAAATCCAAACGGGTATGATGCTAACAAGTTTATTAGTCTCGATGCTTATAAGTATTATGGTATTCTTGTTAACAATGCTACAGTACTAGACACATATGTGTTGGATAGAGATCGGGTTGAGGCACTAGGTTTAGGCCCTATGGTTGAGAAGTTTGCTATTCAAAATTGTGATTCCTTGTTATTCGATGTTAGTAATCCCACCTATAAGGATGAGGTGTTGCAATTTTATGCTAATTTTGATGAACCTAGTGATGGTAAGTACACTACCATGGTTAATGGGAAAAGGTTTGAGTTTGATTGTTGGGTGATGAATGAGTTGTTGGGGAATCCTATCAAATCCGATGAGGACCTTTATCCCAAGCTCAAGGATGGGCCACTTGATATCTTCTATGCTAATGCGTGGCCGGGAACGCATATGATTAAACTCCCGTACTTGAATTATCTGAATTGTGGACATCACTATTTTGGTCGGGACCCATATGATGAAAGTTCAGCCGATGGGTGCAAAATGGCGTTCTGCCCCATTGATGATCGCATTGTGTACGAGTGGGTGCATAGAAGTTTCATCCCTACAGGAGGAAATGTCGGCGAGCCTAATGTTACCACGGTTATGACATTTTACTATGTCGTGAAGGAGGTTCCTATCAATCCCGGCTTTGCAATATGTAATTGGATGAGAACTGCGTGGGCTAACGAGCGACATAAGAAAAACCTACCCTACGGGAGCCTAATCACTAAGTTGCTCTTGAAATTGGACCAAAATTTCCGATTTGAAGATGATCCCACCCCTTGCAAGCCATACGACTACCACTACTTTGAAAACCATAGGCCGAAATGGACTTTGGCCGATGGAAAATGGATTGTGGCGCCTCCACAACAAAAGGCTAAGCGGGCATCAAGAAGTAAGTCATCTTCACCTCCTTATTCACAATTTATGCTACTTTTTATCATAGTTTAATTCAAATATGAATTTTCATTTTTTAGGTAGGGAGGTACCCGATGGAGAGCCTTCACCGCATGTTGCCAACATGAAAGCTATGTACGCTGGCATGAAATCTAAGGTGCTCACATTGGTTGGCGTTAGGAAGGACGCTTACGAGGCAAGGAAGGAGTTGAGAGCCCTCAAGCGTGCAGAAGGATTTTCCACAAGTGGGGACGCCTCGCAGGGACATGGTGGCGGTGATCATCACACCGACTATGACATGGAGCCTTGATTTAGTTTAATTTGTTTTGAATTTGTAGTTAAGAATTGATTTGCCTTATCGAATATTATTACATTTTAACTGTATTTCAGTAACGTTTGAATGCTACGGAACTTGATCAAATGTTTGTGCATTTACAATTATTACAAGTGTTTGCAGTATCAATTTTATATAACTACTGATTAGTGAGTGCGCGCTAGTTTTCGCCTAAAAATAACACTTCCGGATAGATTTACGAACTCGGAATTCTAGCCGGATAAGTCATTTTATGATTACTAAACCGGATGACAACCAGGGAACCCGTCTGGAAGTTGAATAAAATGCCTTGCCAAAACAAAAAACTTCCGGGTAACTAGTTTCCGATATCAGAAATCTAGCCGGACAGGCTTGTTCAACATTTGCTTATCCGGATGGTTAGCCGGAAGTAGATAAACCCTAATTTTACACTATCCGGGTATTATTTCAGATACCGTAAAACTACCCGGATAGGTTAAAAATTGAGATTTGTCGACTTTATTTTATTCTATTGGATAGATCAAACAAAGGTGCAACCAAATGTTTACATGAATTACATATTCAAACTAAGTTTGGACTAGTTGTATTATGAATAACTGATAACACAAAAAGATCAACGACTAACGCCTCAACTTAGTCTTCGGCTTAACTTTGAAAATCAACTTCCTCTTCCGTTCGTTTCCTTTGCTGTCTATCACTATGCGTTCGGCGTGATCGGATCTTGCGCGATATATTGACATGTTTTCCTCTGTTTCCTCCATATTAATCGCGTCTTTCTTCGTTGGCACAAAAATGTGAGCAGCTCGTTTGTCATACTCCTCGAATAGCTCATCACCACACACCATTTGTTTCCCATCAAGAACAATCTTGTAGTGCCGATCAGAAAGATCCTGGACATAGTAAACTTGGTCACCTTCGCCAGCAAGTATGAACGCATCCGACTTTGATCCCACTTTCTTCCTATCAACCAATTGAAACCCTAAAGGATCGGTCTTAGTTCCTGTCTTTTGATCAACCCACTGACACTTGAATACAACCACCTTCAATGCCACATAGTTTAACTCGCAGATCTGAACAATGGTACTGAAATACCTATCAAATGAGTAGGATCCTTCTGGATTTTTCTTCCGCGACACAGCGATTGATTCGGAAAATGTAGTCACACCGCTATTCTGCGAAACACCTTTAGCATCGCTCTGTTTGGTCCCGTACGAGTAACCCTTCACATCATAGCCGCTGTAGCTGATGACCGTCGTAAGCGGCCGTCTGGATAGCCATTTCACGTCCTCGGGATGGTCACCAATCTCTACCGTGTCCCTTAACCAGTCACAAAAGGTTCTAATATGTTCATCATGTAGTTGGAAAGGCTTTAGGGTTGGGTATAGACTTCTCAATTCCTCCATATGAATGTCAACGTAAGGGCGAACCGATTCATGGTTTCGCATCACATACAGATGAGCAGCCTGCAAATCGACCGATGGCGGGTTATGCAGCGTGCCTCTAGTTCCATGCCCGTTGAAACGAAAATCATGCCTCGAGGTGGGTAGTCCAACCGTGTCAACCTCATCTAAGTAAGCCGTACAAAATTCAATCGCCTCCTCCGCGACATATCTAGATACAATGCTTGTGTCAGGCCTGTACCTATTCTGCGAAAAGAATTTAAATATCTTCATGTATCTCTCGAAAGGATACATCCACCGGAGGAACACCGGACCACACTCCTTGATCTCCCGCACAAGATGGACAATCAAATGCACCATTATATCAAAGAAAGAAGGGGGGAAATACATCTCCAATTGGCACAATACTTCAACTACCATTGTCTGCAGCTTATCTAGCTTACGACGGCTAACTGTTTTCTGGCAAATTCCCTTAAAAAATAAGCAGAGCTTGCTGATGCACATCCTAACGTGGCTTGGAAGAGAACCACGAATGGAAATTATGTTCAAGTCTTGCATCAAAGTGTGACAATCATGTGATTTTAACCCTATCAATTTCTGCTCCTTAACATTGTCACAGTTACCAATGTTTGAGGAAAAATTAGAGGGTACCTTCAAATCTTTCAGGCACTGCAAACATTTTGTCTTCTCAGCTGACGACATATTGTAGCAAGCTGGAGGCAAGAAAGTGTTCCCATCCTCGATTACAGGAGCCAGTTCCTTTCTAATACCCATTCTGTCCAAGTCTTTACGTGCTTGAAGTCCATCTTTGCTTTTTCCTGGAATATTCAGCAGCGTACCAAGCAAACTATCGCAGACATTCTTCTCAATGTGCATTACATCTAAACAATGTCTGACAGCCAAGTGCTTCCAATATTGTAAGTCAAAGAAAATGGATCGTTTCTTCCAAGGGCCGGGGATGGGCATCTTCCTACGGATTTTCCCAAAATCATTTTCAATATCCTTGATTTTCTCGAATACCTCCTCGCCACAGATAGGAGGGGGGGTGCATTCTCTTCCTTCCCATTAAACCAGTTCTTAGCCTTACGGAACTCGTGACTGCATGGTAAGAAACGACGATGTCTTTGATAAATAGTTTTTCTCCCGTGTTTTAATTGAGAGAAACTAGTATTCTCCTCACAAACAGGACAAGCTAGATGACCTTTGACTGAATAACCAGCTAGATTACCAAGTGCAGGGAAATCGTTCACAGTACAGAACAACATTCCTTTCAACTTAAACCATTCCTGCCGATATTCATCCCACGTCCAATTCTCTTCGAACCACAGTTTCTGAAGGTCGTCAACTAAAGGTTCTAGGAACACATCAATGTCATTACCAGGCTGCTTTGGCCCTGCTATCATCAACGACAACATAACATATTTCCTCTTCATGGTCAACCACGATGGTAGATTGAAAATAACAACCATCACAGGCCAAGAACTGTGTGTACTACTCAAATCTCCATACGGATTCATACCATCAGTGGATAAACCCAACCTTACATTCCGAGCTTCCTTTCCAAATTCAGGATACAATTCATCAATTTTCTTCCACTGATCACCATCTGAACAGTGTGCAATCACATCATCATCTTCAACCTTCTCTCTATCTGCATGCCATGTCAAGTTCTTAGCTTCTTCCTTGTTAGCAAACAACCTTTGAAGCCTAGGTATAATGGGGAGATACCACATGACCTTCGCGAGAACACGTTTGTTGGTTTCCTTAACAACATATCCTCCCACATCCACTTTTTGTTTCACAGCTTTGTATCGTGACTCGCCACAAACGCTACAATTTTCCAATTTCATCTCATCTTTCCCTCTAAAAAACATACAATCATTAGGACAAACATGAATTTTCTCAAGTTCCATACCCATTGGACATAGTACCCTCTTGGCAGCATATGCCCTATCAGGCAATAAATTATCAGTGGGAAACAGCTGTCTAATCAACTCCAGCGCCTCTGTTAATGCCTTATCTGAAAGCCCATGCTTGGCTTTTAAATTCATCAACAATAAGGTCGCGCTTAAAATAGTGTGGATTGACCCCTCATACAAAGGGGTCTGCTTATCATTATACATCGCTTCAAGCGCCTCTGGTTTTCCAAAAAAATGCATGGCAACATCATCTACCAAGTCATCCAATTTATCGTCATAATTACCAACCATTTCGTTTTCTCCTACAACCTCCATTGGTTCATTAACAACAACAGTGCTACGTTCTTCCCCATGCCATACCCACGTGGTATAGGAATCCCCTAACAATCAAATGTTCACGCAAACCTTCAACTCCTAAATACACATCGTTAGTGCAATCCTTACAAGGGCACCGCATGGCCGACTGATTTTCTACTCTTGCATTATCAGAAGCAACATCAATGAAATATTCAACCAGTCCCATATACTCTGGTGAGGTCCGACGATTCTCCCTAATAACCCTACTACGTTCCATAACACTTGTGTACCTATTTTCATAAATTTAAGCAAATAATAATGAATTCATTCATCTACATCGTGCTACTTGACAACATATCAAATACAATATGGTTTCATAAAAACTAATAACTAGGAATCAACACGCAAGTTCATATATTATTCAAGGAAATTAGGGACACACATACATATTCATGCTTGAAATTAACAAACATCCGCCCATCAATACTAAATTTAGCGGGAGATTACCTCATCGCGGCCTAGGATTCAGCGAGCCCAAATATTAGGAGATTCTCTGCGTCCTTCAACCCAAAACAAAGATGGAATAGAGTAGATAGAACAAAAGGATCCGTTTCTCGTTTTATAAGATTCTGTTTTAGCTCATCCGGGGACGTTTCCGACATCGTAAATCCTGCCCGGCCATTTTTTCCTCTATCCGGACAAGTTTACGGTACCGTAAACTTACCCGGACGACTTTTTGACTTGACTCCACCGACATCAGAACTTTGCCCCGTCGACTTGACCGTCAAAGTCAAGCCGGTCAATGGGGAAAGTTCCGGCTAGCCATTTCCGGTGTCGGAAATGTAGGCTGGTCGGCGGTTAAACGCAACCGCCGACCAAAAATGGCCGTTACACGGCGGTTGCATCACAACCGCCGTGTAACAAGCCATCCGGCTAGACACATATCATTTACGAACTCGTAAATGTAGAAGGACGGCGGTTTTCTTATTTTCCCGCGGAACCGCCGTCCTCCGGCGCCGTTTTCCGGCCTCTTTCTACTAGTGGCAATACGATGATGAGAAGGCCAAAATGTGGGATGTTGGAGGAGATTCATTTGATTCTTTTGATAACGTGGGATATCTGGAGTTTGCAAATCTCTCACTTGATGAGCCAGCATTGGAAGATGAATCAATATCATAAAATCCCAAGTAGTTCATTTTATTTTGCTTTTATTTGAACATTATGAGTTTGGATTACTTTTTTTTTTTGGGACAAAGTTAGTTTGGATTGCTATATTTATGTTTATTGAAACTTATGAAATGGTTTGATTTGATACATTAATTTCATATTATTATTTTCAAAATATACATATTATTTATAATATATATATATATATATATTATTAATATATTTTAGTCGTGCCCTTGCCGTACCCGTACCTCCAATTTTTGAATTTTACCGTTTGCCGTACCCGTATACGTACTGGTACCCGTATTGGTGCAGCATAGGAGTAAAAGAATAATTTACTAAACATAATCTTTGGTCTGAATCTGTATTATAGTATAGCTTATCGTTGTAGCTACAGTCAAGTTTATCAGGGTGGGCATATATCAAAAAAAGACCCCTATTCAATTCAGTAGCAGCCGTTCACATTACTCGGATATTTTACATGAAAATGGCAGCAATTCATGAGATAAGAAACAGGTAAGTAAGAGATTGATGAGAGATGAAAACCCTTGTTAAGTGGTCCACTACTTTTAGCTCTGGGGGTTGCAGTTCCTACACAGTCTGCGACATTTCAAACATAGTCAGCACCTATGTTGCACAGGTACGCGTCGGAGACGTCTCCCTGGCGTCCCCAAACTGACGGGGACGGCTGACCGTCCCCGATGAACAATTGACCGAAATTCGGGACGTACCTGGTACGGGAGAAGGCCGAAGAGTCCCGTTTTCTTCGATAATTATCCGCAGTTAGGATTTGGGAAGGCGAAGAGATCTGGGAGGAGGTGAAGTAGGGATGATCATGGGTCAGGTCCGGGAAGAATCCAGTTAGATTCATACCCGACCCATGAAAATATAGTTAAGACCCAGACCCGACCCATACCTGATGGGACGAAAAAATTTAGACCCAAATTCATATCCGAAAAGTCAGCTGGTCCTTAATAAATTTAAGTATTCCGCTAATAAATGTGTTATTTCAGTATATATATATCCAGATTAGATAACAAAATTACTATATAGTAATTTTGTTATCTAATCTGGATATATATATATATATATATATATATACTCGGTCACCAACATTACTCATCCTCGTCATCAATCTAGTTTCACGATTTGACGATGAGAATTCAGTTTCACGATTTGACGATTTGATTATGTGTACAATTTAGTTGATGATTTGATATTTATGATTGATGATGGTTATGACATTATTCATGATAACCGTGGATCTGATGATCGATTGATGATTTGATATTGATGATTGATGATTGATGATTCATGTAAGTTATATTGTTTTGATGATTGATGATTTTATAGTGATGATGAGGACGATGATTTGATGATAAATGACTGATGATTTGATGATGAACAACGAGGATTTGATGATGATCGACGATGATTTGATGATGAACGATGACGATTTGATGATGAACGGTGATAATTTGATGAACAACGATGATTTGATGATGAACGTCAATGATTTGGTAATGAATGTCTATGATTTGATGATGAGCGATGATGATTTGATGATGAAGGAGATGATTTTTAGTTGATATAATTAATTGATATAATTAATTGATATGAAAATAACTAAAATATAATAATTATGATTTGACCCCAAAACTTTTGTATGAACCATATGAGGTCCCTTTGCCTTACCATAAGGCTGCCTTATCTAATTGTTTCTCCAGATAATATCGCTAATTGTAAAGCAGCTGGTGAGCTTATTGGGAGTTTGTATCCTCATATCTTTTGGACTCAATGTGTTGTCCACACTCTATCTTTTGGACCCCATGTGTTGTCCACACTCTGAATCTTGCTTTGAAGAATATTTGTGCTCCTAAGGAAACGATTACCAATGAGTTAACACATGAATTGTGCAATTGGATTAGTGAAGTTTATGGAGAGGCCGTGCAGATTGAGAACTTCATTATGAATCACAACACGAGGGTCGCCATGTTTAACAAGTTTTGTTCTCTTAAGTTGCTCTCGGTTGCTGAAACTCGATTTGCATCTATTGTCGTTGTGCTTAAGAGGTTTAAGCTGATTAGGCGGGGTCTTGAATTAATGGTCATGAGTGATGAATGGAGTTCATATAAAGAGGATGATGTGGTAAAGACAGATTTTGTGAAGGAGAAACTTGTGAGTGATGTTTGGTGGGATAAGGTGAACTATATCATTGATTTCACAAGACCAATCTATGACATGATTAGGTTTTGTAATACTGATAAACCATGTCTTCACTTTGTTTACGAAATGTGGGACTCAATGATTGAAAATGTCAAGTTGGAAATTTACAAGAAAGAGAAGAAATCATTGTTTGAATTTAGTTCCTTTCATGATGTTGTTCATGATATCTTATTGCTTATTGGACTAAGAGTTATACTCCTTTGCATTGTGTTGCACACTCATTGAACCCAAGTGTGTTGCACACTCATTAAAAATATGGTGGAAATTACAAACTGGAAAGAGTTTGTGTGCTTCTTTTATGTGGTCATTGCCACGATACAAGATGAAGTCTAGGACCTGGAGAAGATACAAGGAAATGGATGAAATAACACAGAACAACACTATGGTACAGGTTGGTTCAGGTGAAGTATCCTTTTGGGAAAGTAACTGGTTGGGAAATGACTCTTTAATTGATCTATGGGATTTTGAAATGGATATACCTTTTGCTGAACTGTCAGTAAAAGATTTTATTTATGATCAACATAATATTACAGAAAGTTTAATGCCAGGTCTTCCCCATGATACCATTGCACAATTACCGAAGGATCACTCAATATTTGAGAGATATACAGATAAGCTCATATGGAACTTGAGCCAACTGGCTCTTTCTCTTTATATTCAGCTTATGAACTTTTGAGAAGTAAAAGGATAATAGTTCCTTCATATAAGTTTTTGTGGATAAAATATGTTCCCAAGAATTTGTCAATGTTTAATTGGAAACTTTTAAACAGACTAATTTCAATGGGTGATGTATTACAGCAAAACACAATCTATATTACTTCTATATGCTGCTACTGTGGGAATTATTGTGATGAACTACAACATGTCTTTAATGACTGTAGGGTTATAAAGGACTTATGGAATTATTTTCATAGCATATTTGATCTGCCTCCTGAAACCTTTGATAATCTATGGGACATACTATTTTTTTACTGGAACTTAACTGTGAAGTCCGAACTCCACAGGCTCTTGGACAAAATATTTCCACTTTTTGTTACATGGTAAATATGGTGCACTAGAAATGCATATTTATATGAACAGATAAAGCCTACATTGCTTACCATGAGAAAAAATGTTCTAAGGAATTTCCAAAATGTTCTAAAAGCACATAATTTGTGCTGGAGACACACTGATTCAAGAATAATGCATCTAGATTTAATAAACCTAACCATTACTTGTCTACCTGTCTCTAGAGTATCTTTGGTTAAACAGGTAACATTGAGACATCCCAAAAAATTTTTAAGCTTAATACAGATGGGTCCTCCTTAGGGAATCCAGGGTTAGCGGGAGCTGGAGTTGTAATCAGGAATGCACTGGGAGAGGTGATCCTAGCAAAAGCAGTGTTTTTGAACAGGAAAACAAGTCTAGAGGCAGAGACACTAGCACTCATAGTTGGTCTACAAGCAGCATACCATGAAGGGTTGCATGATCTGCAAGTCGAAATAGATTCATTGGTACTCCTAAAAATCATCACCAGACGGTACAAAATCCCATGGAAATTGGAGCCTCTAATCAGAAACATATGGCAACTTGTAAGTGACTTTGAACCTTCTACTGTCTCTTTTGAGCACATTTATAGGGAATCCAATGCTGTAGCAGATTATCTAGCTAGAATAGCGAGCAAGGAGAATGAAAATTACACTTATACACACAGTTCTTTGCCTAGTAAAGTGAAGGGCTTAGTTTTGCTTGACAGTAGGAGTGTACCATATCTAAGAGTGTAGGTACTGCTGGTATTATTTTTCCATTGTAGGCGCAAGGCCATGAAAAGAAGCAAGCTGGAGCAGCGGACAGCAGAGAGCAGCAAGCTGGAGCACGAAGCTGGATAGAGCTTACAAATTGGAGCTGAAACAACTGCATACTGAATCTTTTGTAAATCTTTTTGATGATGTCTGGAAGTATCCTAGACTATCATTCTCTTTGTATCAATTATGCAATAGAGTACTCATTCTTTATCTTTTCCCCGTACTCGTCGGCAGAGTTGGGTTGCACTTAGCGAGCCCTAATATGCTTGCGAGTTATGAGTCTTTTCATCGGCAAAATTGGAAATCGCTTTGGCGTGCCCTAACCTGCTTGTGAAAATCGACATGGGAAAAGTATAAGGAAGGGGATCCTTTTCTCAAACCCCGTGCTTGTCGGCAGAGTTGGGTATTGCATAGCAAACCCTAATATGCTTGCAAGTATTGAGTCATTTCATCGGCATATCAGGGTATCGCTCTGGCGTGACCTAACATGCTTGTGAATTTGACATGGGTGCGGCTAAGGATCTCTCATAGATATTTAATATTTCAATCATTGATTTGTAAGATACTTGCCTACATTGGCTTTTTATGGTGTGGTGAGCCTAATAAATTTCACTCCACTTATTTAAGTAGCTTTTAATTTTTTAAAAAAAAGGAAAAATAAACTCAGGTTTAATTAGAGGAAATTAACTCAGGTAATTATCTCCATGACCTTTGCAGCACTCCCCCAATTCTCCAGATTGTTGGTTTCTTCAGACCCTAAAACTTTTCATCAGCTAGTGTTGTAACTTGTAGTGACAAATCTAATTTAGTTCTTAATGATTAAATTGCCCTCGTCATTTTCATTGATAGCATTACAAACCAAGAAATTCTTAGATACGGACATGGAGAGCTAGCTAGGATCACAATCAAGACCAAGTTTTGTGCTGCAACTTTTGTGCGCTATTTCAATTTCAAGTTGTTGCACATTCATTAGATCTGAATCACGCAGTTCAGTCAATTTTTATGTGATATTAAGGGTGTGTTTGGTTCGTCAGGTTTTTGAGAGTCTGGTTTTTGTTTTTGGTTTTTGGGAGTTGGGTTTTTGTTTGGGTTTTTGTGAGTCTGGTTTTCCAAAAACCTTGTTTGGTTCGTCAGGTTTTTGCAAGTCAAAAACAAAAACCTTGTTTGGTTCGTCAGGATTTTGCAAGTCCAAAACAAAAACCTTGTTTGGTTCGTCAGAATTTTGCAAGTCCAAAACAAAAACCTTGTTTGGTTCGTCAGGATTTTGCAAGTCCAAAACAAAAATCATATTTAGTTTGATTTAAAATTTAAAATTATAAAATTTGATACTTGTTTGGTTTGCGTGAATTTGATTTTGTTTCAAAATTTAAAATTTAAATTATTCATTGTAAAGACAATTTGAATAAAACAAGACTTTTTTTCCGCTAAATTTCGATGAATTTGACGTTCATTGTCACCCTTCGAATGCGCATTACATATTCAGTACGTATGATTCAAAATACATACAAAAATAGCGCTTCTGAAATCAACAATTTTTGTTCAACAACAACTGAATACGCAGAACATGATATGACACAGTCATGATTATTACAAATTCTGTCACAAGTATAAAACGTTAACTAAAATAATAATTTCAGGACAACATCATTGGTAATTGACCCAGGAACACAACTAGTGCTTCAGAAACTCACTCACACTAATAGCTTTCAAAAGTACTTTGTTAATTTGCATGAGCATCTTCGAAGATGAGGTTGAAGTCTTCATACATTCGAAGATCCTTTCCACTGAAGTAGTGAATTGCATCCCATCCTCCCTGCACGCGCAGATAAAGTAAGTCAACATGAGAGATGTAATATGAATTTTTCTATTGAAATCAACTTCGTATTCCGATGCGTTATTCCATGTCTCAAAATAACAATAAACAAGAATATAATAACCTTGTCGAGTGCCTCCATGTTCTCAACATTGAATGTGTAGTTTATTCCATCCCAGACCACACCCGTAGTATTCCGGAGCCTCTTCCATGCAAACCAGTTTACCTTCCATCTTTTAACTTTATCGCGAATCTGGGCATTACTAAGAAGAACATTCTGGTTGGAGTTGAACAAACGTGTTACGTTATTCCAGTTGGTCTTTTTAAAGTGATTGACCGTAAGACAAGGCAGACCACGGGTACTTCTCATGTCCTCGCATACGCCTCTCACAGTCTGGAACAAAGCCGATTCAAGGTCGGCGGACCACCGAAAGCTGGTTGATAGCCTCAGTTGGCGACGTTCAATCGACTCTGTCATGCTTATTTGGCCTATGAATATATGAGTTCATTAAGTTGAACTTTCTGATAAATGTTAACAACACCGAAGCAGATACATGAAATCAAAAATAGTTCAAGATAAGTACCATACAAGGCAATGAAGAGATGCATAAATTTAAATAACTTACACAGAGCAAAACAGAGACTGATTTGCAAGAACAATGTACAAGGAAGAACAAACTTCCGAATGCTGAATGTGAGATATAATGTGAGGCTTTCTTCTTTCTTATACATGAAGAATTTTTAAAGTCACTCAAAAAGTTTAAAAGCCATGCCACCAAAAAGACAACTAATAGTGGGCAAAGATGCCAACAACATGGATGTGGAAAGTTGAACGTGTCTGAATAGCATTCATATGTAGTTCCTTTTAGTTCTGTGCATACTGGAGCATTCGTCATTTCATTTCAATATAGGCCTTCTATACGCAGTCCGTATTTTGCTTATTTGCAGTCATTATTTTTATTAAATAATCATATATACAATGATAATCATATATAACTGATTTGCAAGTGTATGCAATAGAAGTAGTATATATGATGCATATGTGTGATATACATAATTATTGACCTTATTATATACATCGAACACGTATTTTTATTTTGGACTGCAAAATAAGCAAAATGCGGACTTGCGTGTAGCATGCCCCTTTTCTGCAATATGTTAACGTCGGGTCACTTTAAATAATTTAATATAAATTTTTTGCATCTCATTATAGCGGATGATTGTTTTTTCCTAATTTAAATAAATATATAAGTACTGCTGCATCAGTCAATTTATTTTACTCCTCTGAATATAGAAACAAATACACGGTCACTCATACATGATACTTTGGTAGGCCGACATTATGCCATCAAACACCGACTCTTCATGAAAGCACACACAAACACACACAAACAAAAAGTTATCAGACGTGACCAATGGATTCTAGTAATCACACTTTGAATTGTTGAACATACTTATTGAACATGATTAGCCCACATAACCGACGCAATATGTTCGCGGTATGCATTCCATTCCGCTCGAGCTCCTGCAGATCGATCACCTGGTTGGACATGGGACGTTGTAATCACCCAAGAGTCATCATCATCTTCGTCATCACTTTCTTCAATCTCAACAAGTCAAGATCGTTAAGATCTGGATCGTATGGATTATTTTGCAATATGACATTATAGATTGTACAACAAGCTATGACGAAATCGCCTTGGGGCTTCCACTCGAAATTGTATGTCGGCCCTGTCAGGAATTGAAATTTCTTCTTCAGCACACCGAATGCCCTTTCCACTACATTTCTTGTCGAAGAGTGTCTATGGTTAAACAACTCTTCCTTGTCACGAAACCCACTACGGTGATGTTCCCTTGGATGGTATGGTTTGCTTCGAAAAGGGCACATGAACCCCGGCTTACTCGTGTAAGCCGAATCAACTACATAATATTTTCCAACAGGTGGTAGTGGAAAGTTGTGACGGCTTTCTAATGCGGTTTCAACACAGAAGCATCATGGGAACTACCACCCATGCCAACAAAAACATAAACAAATCGAGAATTATTGTCAACAACAGCCATCACATTTTGTGATAACACTCCCTTCCGATTGCGACATTTGGGCTGATCTGTTTCATTCACATACGCTTCAATATGTGTACCATCAATGGCACCGATGCAATCCTACAACACATGAAAAAAGTTAAAGAATAATAAAGTAAAAAAAATACCAGTTACTTGGTACTCACTACACATATTTCGAACATGAAAATACCTTAAAGTATGGATATAGCCGTTTTCATTCCTAATTCGTGGGTGGACATCCTGCTGATTTAGCGGACATATCACTGTTTCACTTAGACGCACAAGTGCATCTCTCACTTTAGCAATAGTCCGACTAACCGTCTCCGACGAATGTTGGAATTGCATACAAGTTTGTTTAAACCTGCAATCACCAGTTGTCACGTACAAAAATATAAGTAATGCTTCCTTTATTTGGATACCCCTATTTTTTTGTATAAAATGTCCTCCGTCCAGCAATGCATTCACCAGCATGTTGAAACTTGTGTGATCTATGTGAAAGTGGGCTGGAAAGTTTCTCGGATTACCCTCCAATACCCACGTAGTAACCTGTGCACCACTAACAAAGTCGTACTGGTTTTGTCTAGGTATGGGGAACAGACGTTCTTCAAGGCGTTCTACAAGGCGGTCAGCAACTCTCTCACTGACCCTCTGAATTACTGCATGCTGGAATTCCTCACTAAGACGACCTGATTCCATGAAGGTATTCACCTCATTGTTGATAAAATCATCGCCTGACGTAGAAGAACTTCCCCACATTTTTGTAACAATATTGTCTGTCCGAAGAGAAAATGATGAGGATAAATAATGAGCACGCATCGGTTAAAAAATTAAGAACAAACGAGATACAAAATATCAACACGGAGTACGAAGCAATAATACAATATGCAAGGGAGATGCATACCCTGATTTAATCAAACAAGCAGTTATGTAATTTGCAGTTGAAATACCATAAATGATGTATGGACCAAAACATACATCCCGTTATATACCAATTAAACCGAGTGGGTGCAATTGAGTAGTGCTCGTTTTGGTAACATGGGTTATGCTTAGTGCACCCCCCACTTTCATGCTGATAATGTTGAACCCACTTTGTACAAGTGGAGAATATAAACAAGTGGGACTTTTTTAAAGTTGCACATGGGAGTGCTACCTCACTTTCGGTGGGAAATAAGAAAGTGCATACAATTTACTGCTCATCCCTCATTATTTGATCCCCACTAGGTGAATTGTTTTCAACGCAAATACAAGGGGTCATTACAATTTCCAAATGTCAAGCACAAAATGCAAATCAAATAAATTGCATAAAATGTTAATCAAGTTCAAATGTTATGAATATTATTACAAACTGACTATAAACATACAAATATAGTCTCAACCAGTTCTGATTATTGTAGTCTCAATGACTCAGGTAATGAAAATAAAATTCTGTCACTTATAATACACAAACTCATCAGAAATTCAGCACACAGATTACAAGGCTTAGTGAGGCCTCAGACTAAGAATAAAAGCACGACGATACTCTTCATGTAGCGCAAGAAACTTCTCGGCCCTTGAAACCTTCTCAGGCCCTTCTAGATAGTTATTGAAACGAAGCATGTCTGCACATCAAAACCCTGCATGGCAACAAAAGCCTCCATGGCCCGAGTTATCACTGATTTCTGAGAAACCCGCGAGCTGACGGAGTCACTGAATTTGTTAATCGCAGAAACAAACTCATCATCATCGGTTTTGCTGGATTTCCTGGACCTCCTGCTGCTACAAGGCATAGGACTGCCATATCTCTTCTTCGTAGCGTCCCTATTGGTAGGAGAAAAATCTTCATCATCACCCAAATTGATGTAACCCTGGGTTTCAAAAGCAGCTGGCTGAGACACATTAGAGTAGGCACGATCTGGATCCGCCGCATTGTTACCAAAAATGAGATGGAACTCATCAAACAATTGCATATTCTTTCCAGCAAAGAAGTGAATGGATTCCTTTTTTTTCTGCAGTCAGACATATAAGTACGGTTAAAGCGACAACAACTAAACCCATGACAATTCAGCTTTCAAATAAGAATGACCCGTCATACCTCTGTAAGTGAATCCATGTCCGCTACGGTAAACGTAAGGTTCACGGGATCCCATCCCACACCAGTAGTGTCGCGCAGTTGTTTCCAGTTCGACCAATTCAACTTCCACCTCTTAACTTTGGACTGAATCTGTTCTGTTGTGAGAAGCAGATGCCGGCGTGTGTTGAACACATCTTTCAATTCATTCCAGTTTGGTCGCTTGAATGCATCAACGACAAGTCTGTCGGTGCCTTGCTTAGCATTCTGTTCGCAGTAGGTTCTGACTGTCTCGAACAAAGCAGACTCGAGCTCGGGAGACCAATGAAATTTTGGGACCTTGCCTTTCTGGGAAGTTTCTGGTGCTGCGTTCATGCTTGATGTCTGGGGAAAAAACCAATCATTCTGATTACTTGTGCAACATAAACCGGTGCAACAGAGAGCGAGTAAAAATACATGTTCTTCACAAATTTTAATGCACAGCTCAAGGTCGTTCTCGTCCCACTCAGACCCAGCCGGTTCACTTAACACTTCGGGGTTAACTTGTTTCACCGACACTGCTCCATTCTTGCTATCGATACTACCGATGGGGGTAATCGATGTGTCTGCAACTCAAAGTATTTCAAATTAGTTTTATAGGAAAAGCATCACAACAAGTAGAGAGAGTGAGAAAGGCAAGAGGGGAATTAATGGGTACCTCTTTGTGGTTTGCAAAATTTGTAGTGTTTTGTAATCATGTTCTGTTCATCCTATGTTGTTATCAGATCAGTTCAATCAGTTAAATTTAGTCACAATAAAATGTGGAATCACAGTACAAGTTTTTGACATAAACTGGCTTGACAGAATTAATGCACAATGTCAGCAAACGCATGCAACAGAAATCATAAATTGGTAGTAGCACAATTGCTGACAGAAACCAGTCCAGTGAACTATAGAACGAACAAATTACTCCAAACAAAGGTAACATCTATCACTCCTTCCCAAAAAAGAAGAAGAAGGTAACAGCAATTACTGAATTTTATGACCACAGGCCCCATATTCGCTACAGTATTGTGCTCATCTGGAAACACCCTATTTGTTTTATCGTTTCCTATTAATCTATGCATCTATTCATCGAAATCAAAACATCACCAATTCTATTTCCTCCACCGCCGCCTACATATCCAGAAATGACCAGCTCTCACGAGCAGACTTGCGCTGTTTTTTGAATTTCATTTGATCATAAAATATTATTAAAAACTTGTGTTCTATTCGTTATTATATTATATTCTCGTTTTAACTGACTAAAAATGCTGTCTAGTCAATTATTTGCACTTCAGCCAACAAGGGAAAAAATTTGGACTTTCGAAAACAGCAGCAGCAACAACCTATTCTATAGCATCCTGTATTCTTAAATACATGTTCTAGCGATCAACTAATAAACACTCCATTCATACATTTGTTAGAACTGACACGTTTCTACAGGAAACATCTTTGACAAACAAATCACCAAAAAATCCATTAGAGAGTATCAACTTCATATATCAACAAAAGAATGAAGTAAAATTATCGGATAGATCATAACACAGGCTACACACATCAACAGTTAAATACATTCAAAGCAGCAATCGAGCCTCAGCAATCAGCTATACACACAGAATTCTAAATAGACATGCATCTAAAGGAAGAATCTTTAACAACAAAAATCACAACCATCATTCCTATTCATTCCATCTTTCAACCGTCAGTTAAATGGATCACATTAACACACATCAATAGTCAAAAAACAAGCTCAATTTGAAACGAAATTGGACCAGAGAAACCGAGCCTCACCTCGCCGGAACCAGGATCGCTAATGAGCGAGAATTCTTCGATATATCGTTTGGATGGCTTCAGAATTTCGCCCCACCTAGCTGGACAGCCATTTTCTGAGCTGATAACCGGGAAATTAAGGGTCCGAGGTTGAGATGCGAATGTCGAATGATGAACAGTGAGCCGAATCAGACTACATGAAATTGCCTGTCGCCGGAGGAGTATTTGTGTGTATCTGAGTTCAGTTCCATAAAAAAAACTGTATTATTTCTATATATGTAATTGAATTCCTCGGCATAAAATTTCAACTTCCAACTAACAAAAGCAACAAACTTGAAAGTAAAGCATCTCAGCCAACCAGGGAAAAAATCTGGACATTCGAAAACATCAGCAGGAGCAACCTATTCTATATAGCATTCTCTGTTCTTAAATACATGTTCCAAGATTGAGATCTAGTGATCAACTAATAAAGACACCATTTATACATTTGTTAGAACTGAAACGTTTCTACAGGAAACATCTTTGACAAACAAATCACTAAAAAAATCCCCTAGGGAGTATCAACTTCATATATCAACAAAGGAATGGAGAAAAATGATCTGATAGATCAGAACACAGGCTCCACACATCAACAGTTAAATGCATTCAAAGCAGCAATGGAGCCTCAGCAAACAGCTATACACACAGAATTCTAAATAGAGATGCATCTAAGGGAGAATCTTCAACAAAAAAAATCACAGCCATCATTCCTATTCATTCCATCTTTCAACCATCATTTCAATGGATCACATGAACACACATCAATAGTCAAAAACCAAGCTCAAATCGAAACGAAATTAGACCAGGGGAAACGAGCCTCACCACGCCGGAATCAGGATCGCTGATGAGCGAGAATTCTTCAATATATCGTCGGATGGCTTCAGAATTTCGCCCCACCTAGCTGGACAACCATTTTCGGAGCTGATAACCGGGGAATTAAGGGTCCGAGGTTGAGACGATGAATGTCGAAGGATGAACAGTGAGCCGAATCAGACCACCGGAAATTGCCTGTCGCCGGAGGAGTATTTGTGAGTGTCTGAGTTAAGTTCCATAAAAAAAACTGTATTTTTTTCTATATATGTAATTGAATTTGTTTTGACTCCAAGGAAATCACCACACATCAATGCACTTCCCTTTCTTTCTTGACTTAACAATAGTCCAAAACTTAGTATAACAGATGACCTTGAATCGAAAAACTAGCACAGAAAACTGCCAAGAACTTCTTAAACACTTTCATCATTAATACCAAACTCTGGCCTATTTCCAAATCAGGGTAATGACGATAAACAAATGTATCATAAATACCAAACTCTCCAATGGAAAGAAAAATCAGCTACTTAAGCACTAATCCCTTTCAGCTATCATCATTTTGTGGCCTAATTCCAGTTTTGGGACACCATATTTCTTACAATAATCCTAGAACTACAATAATCAAATACCAAACAAGACTACGACTGAAAAAGCTTGCAACTTTGATGAAAAGAACAGGCCAGAGGAAGGAAAACGTCAGCAGATGAACTCACCCAGTAACAAAGTTAGCTTCTTTGCAGTGCCAGCGTCGTGAGTGGTCGGGACGGGAGGTGCAGGCGGCGGGACGGTCTGGTGGCGGCCCGGTACGGATCTCCGGCGACGGGAGCGTCTGGTGGCGGGGTTGGACAGATCTCCGACAGCGGGAGACGGGCGAGGAATGGAGCGGCGGATCTCCGACAGCGGGAGGCGAGCGAGGAATGCAGCGGCGGATCTCCGACAGCGGGAGGCGGGCGAGGAATGCAGCGGCGGCGCCGGTATGGTGAACAGGTAGTCGTCGGCACCGGGACGGCTAACAGGGGGACGACGAGTGGGACAATGCGTCGAGGGAGGAGAGAGTTTACCGACGTAGGTGGCAGTTTGGGGACGACGGAGTTGGGGACGATAGTTGGGGAAATCTGGTTTTCGGACTGGTTTTGGATAGAAAATCTGGACCTAACAGTACAAAAACCAGATTTTGTGGGGTGAAAATCGGATTTGCTAAAACTCTCCAACCAAACGCGTTTTTGCAAATCAGGACTCCCAAAATCCCAGATTTGCAAAAACCTGGTTCGCCGAACGCAGACACTACACCAAAAATGGGATCTAGTGACAACTGATATTCGTCACTATAAGTCCGAATTTCGTCACTAAAAGTCTTTAGTGACCAAATTTGAGTCGTCAGATGGTGGTCGAAAGAGGGTCGATACAGAAGGGTCGGGTGACCATTTTACTGTAGCTTCGTCACTAAATGGGGGTCATTACTGACGGAAAATGTGTCGTCACTAGCTTTGTGACGACAAATTCCGTCACTGAATGGTGGGCAGGAAAGGGATCTGAGTCGTCACTAAAGGGAAATAGTGACAAATTTTAGTGACGAAATATTGGTCATTATGTCATTTAACGGTCAAGGTAACCATTAACGGTCAAATACTTTAGTGACGAAATTTTTGACGAAATTTTTGACGAAATTATTAGTAGTATGGAGGCTGAGGTACCGGCTGTTAGTGACGAGTAACTTTTGGTCAGCGACAATATTTTGACTAAACTGCTGGTGAACAATATTAATCAAATATTTAAATTGGTGGAAAATAAAAATAATTTTAATATATTGAAAATATCTATAAATGTATACATGTGAAATTGTATCAACCTCCTTCAAACTGAACACAAAAACAAGAGAAATCAGAAATGTGTATCTATACTCTAATATATGCTTCAATCATCAGGGAGTACTTCACTTCCTTTAAGCTCTCTCATGCCTCTCCAACTTCACATTAGCAGCTCAACACGAAATGCCCAGGATCCTACATTACAATAACGACTTAACAAACATGATATGAGTACTGACAAGGAGAAACACAGACTTCCAACAATAGAATGGGGAAGGGCATTCATTAGAGTGAGGATAGTCACAGTAGAGGGGCAAAACCAGAACCGCAGGGTGTATGTAAGGAAATGCTTTCACATTGCAGTAATGATAAAAAGGATGCAATGAAATGAAATGAAATCTATAATTAGTACAGGCATAAGACAGAACTATGAACATGCTCAAATATGTTTTTTGAAAAGGACCCTTTACAATACATCAAATATGTTTTTTATGAGCATGTTATCCATTCATTAAAAACACTAGGCTTCATATAAACATAATCTACAGCACCAAAAAAACACATAGGACAAACTAGACAGAGCAAAAATCAGCTCTATGAAATATACACAGATACCTGCATAACAAAGTAGAAAGTACTGAGTGTTGATGACAAATTCTCCGGTCTTTGTATCATAAGTCGTACCTGTTTCAATTCCTCTCACCTAAGGTAATAATCACAATAGTTCAATCAGAACCATAAGTTCAATAACTCTTTTAACAAGCCAAAACTTACATACATTACTTCCATGGCCCAATTCTGTCATCGCAAAGCAACCCCTTTAACTACATAGTTTTCTGAGTCCTTCGACCATTTCTCATTATGGCGTTGTGTACCGAAAATTGAACATCACCTCCCCTGCAACCATCAAGTCTTAACACCAAATCAGTCTTCAGGCCTCGGTATCAAACCACTTGAGAGCTATAGTAACCAAATGTGATGCAATAAAAGCATTCAACATTGCAGTGTGTAACTAGGCAAAGAAAGAAAACTCTTACTGAGGGACCTTCTACTAGAATAAACCAATGAAATGAGATGAGCATATTCAAGATCTAATGAAACATAAAATTTACCAGAGGAAGAAATGAACCCCAACTTTGATAGCAAGAGAGTGATCAAAAGCCCCAATAACATCTGAAAACGCAAACTTTCTCAATTCAGCCTCCGGCCCAGTTGGAGTAAGCCATCCCTAAGAACACGCCCTGAGCCATGAGGTACTCAATCCTCTTCATGGTCATCGACCTCTGCTGCTCCATGGACTGGTTGTAATCTGCCAAAACAAAGGTCTTTCTGCCCTTGTTCACCGGGTTAAAAAGCTTACTCTGCACCATCATATTGTACAACCAGTCCCTCTCCTCGATGTTATGGCCGTCCATTAAGTTTCGCATCAGACTCACATCAAAAGCTGAACCGATATGCATCAGACTCCTCCGATATGTCCGGTATTAATGTAGATACGAAGGAGGAGTCGGGCTCGATACGGATCACATTTGCCCTGGATAATTCCGGCTTCGACGGTGCTGCTAAAGGAAACCAATGAATAGCAAATGACAAAGCAAATGCGGAAGAAAACGTAGATCAAATTAGAACTAGGATACCTGAAGGCTGAAGCGGGCAAACAGTGAATAAGCCGATGGAGCGGAGTATAGTGAAGCAAAGCTCTGCCAAGGCCACGGCAGTACGCCGTTGACCTAGCACACACCGACGACGCACTCCACAAATGGGGGATCGGCTTCAGGCGACGAGTGAGGAAACAATCCAGAAGAGGTGGAACTGATGAAGATAAGCCTAAGGGTGAGAGATGATATCTAGATAAGGTTGGGGTACATGAACGGCTTCGATTACTTGAAGAAATAATTAACGGCTGGGATTATGATTATAAAACATTTTTGATTATTTAAATATATAAAAGACGTTAATTTAAATCTTAATGAAAGTTTCTGTTTAAGTTTCCTTCTCTAAAACTTATTAACATATACGTGCTTGATATTATAACATATTTTAGATAGGGCTTAATATAAAATTTCACACAACCTTTTTTTATTTAACTAACTCTTATTAATATGTCATCAGCATATAGTAACAATAATGATAAAAAAAATCAAGTTAATAAGTATATTTGTATGAGTTTAACATTTAATTAGTCAAACTCAATTTAATTAATATTCATAAATAATTAATAAAAATTGACTTTGAGTTAGTTTAAGTAGATTTAGTTATAACGTATAAGCATATTAGAAATTCAAGTGAGAATGGTCATTGATTAATTAAAATCAATTACACAACTCTTATCAATTAGTAGGGATAAGTTTTTTATTAATTAAAGTCGATTTAGTTTTAAAATGTAAGCATTTTTAAAATTTTAAGAGAGAATGTCATTTGATTAGTTAAACTCAATTTAGATAGCGTTTATCAAGTAGGAGTTGATGTTTTTGATTAGTTAAAGTCGATTTAGTTATAACAAATAAGTGTTTTTAGTAATTAAGTGAGAATGATTTTTGATTAGTTAAACTCAATTTATATACTAATGTTTATCATGTAGGAGTTGATTTGTTGATTAGTGAAAGTCGGTTTAGTTATATGTGTTGATAGAAAGTCAACTTACATTTTAGTTAAACTCATTTTAGATAGTATCATAGAAATCAACTAAGATGCTGGTTTTTAATTAGCTAAAGTGTTGTCGGAACTCAAGTATTTGTTGACTTTTGATTAGTTAAACTAAAATTAGTTAGTGTTTTGATGGATGTCTAGATCTCGCGCTTGACGACGAACTTGGGTCACGAATTGACCTGCAAGACAGAGCCCGGGATGGCCCAGGGGTAGACACTCATACGCTCAAGTTAGCAAACAGCTTAGAAGCTTTAAGTGCGTAAGGCGTATTGTATGTATTGCAAGATAGAGAAGGTCTACCAAACCTTTGGTATTTATAAGGTTACAATCCGTAGATCACCATGATATGTAATTATGGTATGAATAAAATTCTTATAGAGATAACAGTTGTATTAACATGTGTAGAAGAAATATATATCGGGCAAGGTTGTATTACCATGTTTAAAGGAAGTGTATTTCTTGCAGTACATTCAGAATATACGCATTTCTTATAAGGATTTGGACCGATGGACCCATGGATCCATCTTCCACGTAACTCGAGCCCATGACCCTTCTCAGATTTTGGTCTGAGACTGAACTAGGTTCTTAAATACGAACCATGGATTTATCATGTTTACGAAAATGAAATGGAATTGACCTTAAATTTCCGTTTAGTGAGATTATATAGAAATTCAAGTGACACTGACCTTCATAAGTTAAAACTCAAATTAGTTAGAATCTAAAGAATAGTCTTTCGATTTCAATTTAGTTAGTATCTTTAGAAAGTCAGTTGAAGTTTAACGTTTGATTGGTTAAAGTTAATTTAATGGATATATAAAGAAGTCCGAGTAAAGTTTTACCCATGGTCAAATTAACTTTTCTTTTACTCAGTGCTTATAGAAGAGAAGTAATAGTTGGTGACTTATAGTTGGATTTGAGTTTGATTAATTAAACTCATTAACGTTTATATAGAGGATTAAGTAAGATTTGACTTTTTGATTAAGTTCAATTCAGATACAATTATTAGTTTTTATAGTAAGTCAAACATCATTTGATTTTTTGTTAGTTAACCTCAATTTAACCGTGTCTATAGAAATCAAGAGTTTACTTTTGATTATTTAAAGTTGATTTAGTTAAGTGTTAACAGGAAGTTAAGTAAGATTTGAATTTAATTTTTTTAATTTTGACTAATATTTAGTAAATGCTTAAAGAAAGTAGGTATTAGTTGAAATCAATATAATTTGTATTTATAAAAAAAAATCACGTAAAAGTTTACATTTGATTTTCTATTCGTTCGAATCTATAGCAATTTAAGTGATGACACATTTGATTAGTTAATTTTGATTAAGTTAGTATTTACTGAAAATTAAGTACGATTTTTTGCTATTGAATAGTTAAAGTTAAATTAATAAATAACAAACCACTAAACTTTTGAAAATATTTATATTTATTCTTACTTGATGTATCAACGTCTTATTCATAATCACATTAAAATTTTTGTAAAGTTGAATATTATACATGTACAAAATAAAAATTCATAAAAAGCTAGTTAACCGTATGTTAATAATAAATAATTTGTTTTTGAAAAAGTAGGTCGATAATATTTTGTTAAGTGTACACTAATAATTTAATGTTATCCCAAATAAAAGATAAAATAATGCGTTTATTATAATAAAATTATTAAACTGTAAAGTGTTAGTATTTTATAAATATGTAAAATAGGTTTTAATTTTAATTTTTAGATATTTAAAATAATTCAATTCAAAAATTCCATATAAAAAGCGTCAATTTTAGCCCATATCATCAACCCAATCTTTTGGCCTATTATATGGAATGTGGCCCAAGAATCCAAATTGCTTGATTGTTTTAAAAAATAAAACTTTCGTCACTATTATATTTAGTTACGATATAGTTTTCGTCACTTATTTTTAGGGACGAGGACAATTTCGTCACCGTCTAAATTGATTGACGAGAATTATTATCGTCACTGTATTTCGTCACGAAATCTCGTCAAGCATGTTTTCGTCAATATTTTCGTCACTAAGTAAATTCAGCTTGACGAGGAATAAATTTTGTCACTAGTTTCGTCACTAAAAGTCGTCACTAAATACATACAGTGACCAAAAATAAATTTGGTCACAATTTCCTTTTTATTGCCGAAATTAGAATGACGAATCCGGTTTCGTCACTGATTGCGAGCCATTAGTGACGAACTCTGGTGACGATTCGTCACTAGATCCCATTTTTGGTGTAGTGCTAAATGCCCATACTCAATTTTTTGATCAAATTAAGGTTTTGGATCATTTGTCTGCTGCAAATTTTTTGCACTATTGATACTGCAACTTTCGTGCAGTACTATTTGATTCATGCAACTTTCGTGAGGTACGTAGTTTTTGCATACTAGCCTTAGTCACTCAGTATATAGACATTTTAGTTGGAGTAGAAAATGCCCAAACTTGTTAGGGTTTCAGATTAGGTATATAACTTGGTTGTTTTTTTTTTTTTTTGATATCCAATTAAAACATTGCATGAGTTTAATGTTTCAAGTTGACATGAAAACATAATAGTGCAGCACCTGATTATTGTTATTGTTACAACATATACATGCAGGTTCTGGCAAGACTTTCAGGCCTTCTTATGCTGCGATCGAGTCCTTGGCTGAGATGCATCAAGCCGAGGAGACTTGCGCGACTGTTGCTTCTTCTCGGGAGGAAACAATATCCTTTTAATTAATTCTTTCGTTGTTGGAACCATTTGCGCAGAGTTGAAAAACAAATAAAATAGGTCAAATACTCAGCCTCAAGAATTTTACACACCAATGTTTTTTTTATACAAAAGCAATTTCTAATTAATTTGCATGACTTCATAGTTAAATTTGAATATTTCGATATTTTGAAATAATTAAAAGATGTACACGTGCACTCCACGCACACACTTTGCACCATGAAATTTGGTGCGTGCAATATCTGGTCAAAAATTTGCAATGTTACCAGAGAAGACGTTTTGGTTAAAATTTCATAATGTTAAGCTGAAGAATTGGAAGAAATGAAAATAGAACGGGTGCAATTTGGAAATTTTATTTTTTACTTTAAATATTATGGATCTTCAAATTACGATAAATTAATGTTGATCTCTTTGCGACGAATTAGAAAAACAAAATAGAAAATATGTGTATACCGATTTAAAAGTTGTAAACATAATCAATAACCAGTCTGAAAGGTAGGATTTGTCTCGAAGTGTTATACGTACAATACATAACCGGTTTTCATTCTTTACTTCTTACTCTTTTTCGGATGTAATAATCATATCCTATAAAATTAAGAATTTGATAATATACATTGTATATTATAAACACCACTCGAAATGGATTGATTTGAAATGTAAATACAAATAATCATACATACCAACTTCAATCAAGTTAAATTGAACTCCTTTTTACATATAATCCTATAAAGTCATTTGTTTGCAAGAAACTGACCATGATCATAGTCATAGTAGATTGGAATCATCCATTCTAAATTTATTTGTCATCTAATCTTTTAACATTTTTCCAGTATTATATATATATATATATATATATATATATATATATATATTGAATGAAACTATATTAATTTACTTTACAGAAAAATATTATCAATGTGACACGTGCTTGAAGCACGCCACGCGCACGTATATACTCTGAAAAAGCTGTTTGCATGCATTTGAATGCTGTATATTTAGGGTTAGGTCTAAATTCATTTCTAATTAAATATCCTTAGTAGGATGGTAACCCATTCTTAAACACAAGTTGATTGGTCCATGATTAAATCGCTGGGTGCTCGGGATGTGCGCGTGCTAATTACGGATTTATCTATGAAAAGCTTAGTTGAGTTCTTATATAATATGTAATTAATAATTTTTCTAAAATAATCAATCACCACGGAATTTTAGTTAAATATTAAATTTTCTATCAAATTGTGTTATTTAATATATACATAGTAAAAGATTAATATCTCCTCTTTTCTTTTCACTCATTTTTGTACTATCCACAAAAACAAAATCGGCATTTCCCATCCGATTACAGGAAACACGCAAAATGTTTTAAAAATAAATAATAATAACAAAACAAACTTTTTTGACGGACTCTAGCCAGGAACCCCTCTAACTTGTCCTTGATGACCTCGTCAATATACTTGATCATATCAGGAGTGAGATAGTTCTTGTAGTCCCCGACCCAGCCTTGGCTGAAGAAAATCTCGTTCTGATGATCACCTTCAGTATTAGTCAGACGTGGGACCCACTCCTGTTCGCTTCGAGCTCGCTCAGGCTCTCAAAAGCTGCCCCCGACCGCCTCTTCGTCCTTGAAAGGATACCCCAAGAACACCGACAACCTCTTCACACGTGTTCGCACCAGTCTCTCTCTTGACTTCCTCCTACGTCAGGAACAGAACCCGACGCTGGCCGTCCGCATATAGAACTCTCTTGGCGTTTTTTCTCCACGCCATCGGGAAACCATAACGTCTTTTGGGTCCCTTGTTAATGACGATCGACTAGATTATTTCATAATTTATTTTGGTTTTAGTTTACGCAACATATTGAGAAACCATAATTTAACTATGATCACCTGGGATCGATCTGCTGTACCGCCGAAGACGGTTTTAGGTCGTGAGGGTTAGCACTGAGGAGAACCTGGAGCCACGTGGTTATGGCGATCAGTATGCATCAGCAACTAAACTTGAATACATGAATAGCTCATGAAATGCACACCTTATACATATACACAACTTTCTACAAAAAAAAGAAAAACCAAACTTTACTTCGATTTTAATTAGGTTGGATATGTTGAAGTATATATAGCTAGGCATAAATCCACAAAAACCATTTGACTCACGTCGTTCATAAAAGTCATTAATTTCACAAATCCAAATCTAACCATGTAAAACAACATTAAACTAGATCGAATTAATACTCAGCCTCAAGAATTTTACACATACTAAAAAACAAACTCTAATTAATTTTCATGACTTCAAAGTCTAATTTGAGATATTTTGATAAAGGGGTACGACGCTACCACAATGCACTAAAGCTAAAGACACTATATTTGTCGATTAAAAGATGACTCATTTTTAGGTAAATATATAGTTAAGCACGTGTCAATGTAAAAATAATGAAATTTTGTGTTAAAGTTTATAATTTTTAAATTAAAATAATACATTGTTCCAATTTAAAGGTACAATGATTAAATTAAAACCTGAAATACTTTGCTGAAAAAAACCTTGCTAAATATACCCAACATTTATAAATACACTCCTTTATAAATACACTGAGTTTCAGAAGATAATTTCACACAACAACAGTGAGGAAAGCAAAGTAGCTTCAAGAAAAAATGTTGTCCAAAAATTCAAACAAAAAGAACTACGTGAAGAAATAAGTAGATGTCGCCAGCAAGCACGCCAGAATGCAGGTAGCCAGTAATACTATCGCCGTCATAGAGAAGGCGGCCGTCAAGAAGAACTATTGAGATGATGAGAATCGCGATTACATTGGGAATAAGAGATTTGGAAAAATCAAAAACGCTGAGAAAACCAAACGTTGGAACAGCAGATATAATCATAGTGATGATTCACAGTATATATTGAAGATATTGTAATATTGTTTAGTTAAGTTTCCGTGCAAAAGAAAAGCACTGATGAATTTTAGGGAATGTTTTATTCATTTTTGTGCCAGTACATTATTCCATATCTAATTAATATCGACTGTGTGTATGCAAATTTGCTGAAAGAGAGATGCCACATGAGTGCACTCTCAAGAGAAAGAAAGGAAATTTTACAGAGTGTGCACGTGCACTCCACGCGCACGCTTTGCACCATGAAATCTGGTGCTAGCAATATTTGGTTAAGAATTTTTATTGTCTGGTTAAAATTTCATAAGCTGAAGAATTGGAGGAAATGAAATAAGAACGGGTGCAATTTGGAAAATATATTATTTTCTTTAAATATCATGAATATTCAAATTACAATAAAATAATGTTGATCTCTTTGTGACGAATTGGAAAACATGATAGAAAGAATAGCATGATAGTGTTTAAAGCGGGGGTTCGAATTATTTGATAGTGTTTATGCGCGGTACAACTACGCTAGTTAAGATAATAAATTTCTTTAAAAAATTGGTCAAAATAAGAGGTTTAAAGAGCAATTTTTTAAAAAAATTACACTACATTTGAGTTTTTTTAATTAGGTCTCATTTTAACTCATTTTTTGGGAGTATGAACTGCGAGTTTCACATGTCTCATGGGTTGGGCCAGATCTGAGTAGATTTGAATTAAACTGAATTATCATAGCAGCTTGGTATAATCATATCTATTTTCACTTTCTGTCTTCTAATCTTGACATTTACCACTAGTTCATAATGAATGAAATAATTTGTTCACTTTTTAAAAACAAAATAATTACTATTAGTGTGAGCCGTGCTTGTAGCCCGCCACACGCATGTAGCACGCCACTCTCACATGCATTCTAAAAAACTGCGTGCATGTAAATGCTATATATTTAGGGTTCAGAAACAATTAGATAAACTAGTCTTACAATAAGGTAGATTACAATAAGGTAGAAGGCCTGACAAACCGATTCTAATAATTTTTGGAGTTATAAAATAAATATTTGAATTTTGGCGCAGTAGTGAAAATACACCAAATTATAGGGACTTTTCTGCAAATAATAGAAATTATATATATATATATATATATATATAAACCCCCAAATCAGACGCAATTTGATTTCTTCTCCAACAGCCTTCTTCTTCTCCGACTACTCTTATCCCAATGAACGAATTCATCTTCATCTTCCACGAAATACACAGTCACGGGATCTCTGCGATTCATCTTACCGAATCTACAAATCTTGGTTTTCTTATTTGATGATCTTCTTCGTCGTTTTTTATTTGATGATGATCTTTGTCGGTTTTGATTTGATGATCAATTCAGGCGAGGAGCAGGCGAGGAAGAGATGATCGAGCTTTCAGCGGCGACAGAGCAGGCAAGGCACGGGCTCGTGGCGGCGGAGGTGATGGCGGCGAGCAGGCAAGACAGAGAAGGTTGGGATGACAATGGTCGGGATGCCTTATGTGATTCGATGATTTGATTATTTAATTTTATGATTGAATGGTGATCTGATTATTTGATGATGGGGGTGAATATGGTGGAGTTTGATGATTTAATGTTGATGATTAATGTTAGTTTTGATGATTGACTATTTTTTATTGATGATGATTTTATAATTATTGATGATTAGGACGATGATTTGATGATATACGACGAAAATTTGATGATTTGATGATAAACAATGAAGATTTGAAGATGAACGACGATTTGATAATTTGATGTTGATGATTGATTATTAATTTTTGATGATTGGTGAGTTTCGATTGATGATTGATGTTGGTTATAATGTTTTGATTATTGGTGATTTTTTATTGATGATGATTTTATAATTATTGATGATGAAGATGAAAATTTGATGATAAACGACAAAAATTTGATGATTTGATGATTTGATGATGAACAATGAAGATTTGATTATTTGATAATGAACATCGAATATTTGATGATGGACGACGATGATTTGATAATTTGATAAATTTTGGTTTGACATATTTTTACGATAATTTGGTGATTTTTGGTTGATAATTGATATCTTTTATGATCAATTGATGATTGTTAATGAATTGATGATGATGGAGAAGATTTTCTTGACTATGACGCAAAATTAGGCAATGAAGGGACCAAAATTTGGGAATGAACTTATAAAATACTCATTATTGTAAAATGACCCCTGTATTTTGTGAAAGTTTTTTAAAGGCACCGAAAATAAAATAATTATATAGCAATCCCAAAAGTTATTTTGTTTGGTCTTGACAGCCCATCCCTTACTATAAGCTTGCTTTATCAAAGAGTTTCCCTCTGAGGGTAAGGGATAAAATTTATTTCAATTAAATATCCTTAATTAATAGCTAGAATGGTACAACTTTCTTGATCGTTCCATGATTAAATAGCTGGGTGCTCGAGATGTGCGTCATAACTATGTAATTTTAGTTCCAATTCTATTCATAAAGGAAACTAGAAGAGTTATTGTTTCGATCAATAAATAAATTAATAAAAAGCCTTAAAAAGGATGAAAATACGTAGTTTTGACTAAAACCACCACATAACCACCGCAAATTCACCATATTCCGGTGCCTGCCATTTTTATATATTCCTTTTTTATTTTATTTTAATTTTATTGTTTCATTTTTCATGCTAATTAACACGTTTGCGAAAGAAAAACATGAATGTGCGATATATGGAATATATATGAAAATATTCTGTATCAATACAGAATAATGACACCGCCGCAATTATTCATAATTAATTAAGTATGAAAATATTATATCACACACATGTCATATATATACACCTACCTGTAGAATGATGATTGAAATTCTTCTTCTTTTTTTCTAATCTTATCAAAGGGAACTAGAAGAGTTATTATTCCGATAAATATAAATTAATAAAAAAATATTAAAGTATGTAGTTTTATTAAAATCACCGTAACACCACCAGTCAGCCGCCCTTTAACTGATTTCTTCATTAATTTTCCTTTTATTTTTACGTCAGCGCGTTTGTATTGTTCTTTTATGTTTTTTTATAAAATTTAATTATTTGAACACAATATTTTGCTGTTTTAACACAATATTTTATTTGCATGCATATACGGCAACATTTACAAATTGCACTTTTGTTTTGAATTTTCACGTATTTAAACTATTATTACCATTCATTATATATATATATATATATATATATATATATCACTAGTAGAATATGGGACGGAACACGGCGGTTCCGTCCCAGTTGGACGGCGATTTTGACCGCCGTCCTTGGTGGCGCCACCGTTACTCGGCGGTTGAAACCGCCGAGTAAGGTTTACGAGTTTGGAAACTTACCCGGATGGGTACATTTCCGGACTCGTAAACACCCGCTGCTAGCAGGAGGCTACACCGGCCATTACGGGCCGGACGGTAAGCCGGAGATAAGGTTTTGCGCTCCCGGATGATAAGCCGGGACATTTTCCGGCGGCGGCAGTAATCCGGCCACCGTGAAACGGTGGCGGAAATTATGTAGTTCCGGATTGTTTTACGATACCGGAAAGTTAGCCGGACAGAACAGTTTACTTAACCGGACGCGTGCCAGGGAAACGTTCGGGAAAATGGGTGAAAATAAGCCAATTTCGTCCGGCCAGAATTCCGAAACCGGAAACCTAGCCGGAATTATTTTGAACTGTCCGGCCAGGATTTCAGAATTCGTAAAGGTGGCCCGGATAATTATTAAAAATCTGAATTTTATTTATTTCGGCTTTTGAATACAAAATAGAAAGTATTTAAATGGCGCTAGTGAAGAATTATATGTTTCAAATGGTTGTGATGTATTACGAATGAATGTATAATGTAATAAATCACTTGAATGCGCTAAATACAACAACAATTGCCAATAATACATAATGTGTCAATTTTTAACTAGAGCATATGCATGCGAAGTTACGACAATTGATGCAATACTACTCCTCGGTCGATTCAGGTCTTCGGGTGAGTAGGGGCTTGTATCCTCTTCGAAAATCTGTGCATTAGCATACACAATTTAATATATGACGCAAACATATGAATATGTGTAAGGTAGATGCCCTTATATATTTGGAACTTACGGACTCAAGGTCTTGGTCGAATTCGTTAAGTCCCGCTACCAATTTGAGCTCATACAACATAACGTAGTACCCGCATTCCCAGCTGCTAACTTGTCTCTTGTACTTTAACACAAAAGGAAGATCACATTGTTAAATACAATCGATCGATGTCGATAATACTAGTGTTATTAATGAGGGAGAAACGTGTAGAGTACCTTGATCTCAGTCATTCCAAACTCTCTCCTAGAGGGATTGACATGATTCAAAACTTGTCTAAGGAGGTGTTCGAAAGACGGGATTGGCGGACGATGGAGAGGATCTATCCAATAAACTTCTTTGGTTTTTTTGTGGATCAAAACCAAGCTCCAATGTTTACTAAATAAAAAATGCATATCCATTTGTCAATAATGACAACATAAAAGTTAACATGAGATAATAATGTATAGAATTAGTTAATATGAAATGCTTACCCGGAAATGAGTGGTGCTAGGAAGAATAATTTGTCCTCCACACCGAGAGCCTCTCTCATGTAACTTAATCGCTCTGCATCAGTATGACCTAATTCTTGGATTCGCTCAGGGCATAGGAAGCCTATCCATGGCTTCAACCGTTTTTGAACTAATTGATTCAAGAAACTTAAGGAAAAAAAAATGAATGGTTAAAACAACGGGGAGAACGGCGGTTGAAAACACACAAGATAATATAGTCTCGACATTAAAATTACTTACAGTTGGAATAAGGACATTAGGGGCTCGGTTACCTTGTCACCCTTCCATAGATCTTCAAAATCACCCCAACACATTACAATTTGCCTTCCAATACCACCAAATAATTCCGTTGGAGCCGGGAATTCGTAGTATCCAAATTTGCAATGTGTAGACAATTTATCATACAACACCTTCATAGGCGGTGTCATAGATTTAACTACAACATCTTTTGGGGCGGTCAAGGGTTGGGGATTTTTTTTTGTAATTTTTGGCTCAACCTTGCGTGCAACGCTCATAATTGGGTTGTATAGGCTAGCGGGTTGAGTCTCTCCTAAACTCCCGACAACAATTAGCCTACGAGGCCAAAGTAAATACATACCTTCCGCCGGTCCAACAACCTTACACGGGCCTTTGGGTATGGGAATTCGAGCGGTTGAAACCAAAGCTTTTTTCAAGCAAACCTCCCCCAAACCGGTTGCAATTTGATCGTCGCCATGCATCTTCGCCGACTCATTGAAAATTCCATTTGCAACATGCATAGTAGGCTTCCTCACTCCACCATCGATATATAATTTGCATGGATATGTGACATCGACCTTGACCTAATTAAAATAGTGGATTCCATTTTTAAAGTAAGGCGAGGTAAACATGCTAAGACTATTAAGAGAACGAATAGAGAATTTGAATAAGAATGCGATCGAAAAGTGAGTTAGTGTGTTTACCTTTTTTGGTCGGTTTAAGTTATCATCACATATGTTTGGTTGTGGCGATGGTGGATTGCCTTGCACCTCACAAACATCGGGTGAGTGACGTGAACCACATGAAAGAGGTTCCCAATCGTCGCTTAGATCATTCAAATTTGGTGGGAGAATTGCGCCCGTTTGCTTGGCTATTATGTGGAGAGCTATGTCCCTTTTCATCATATTCTTCACGGCCTCATCAAGCTCCTTCTTGGTATCACCGAGCTCTTATTTTGTATCTCCAAGTTCCTCTTGCAACTTGTTGTACTTGGTATGTCTTGGTGGTTTAGAAGATATTGGTTTGCCGATGAGATCTCTCTTCACCACATGTGATGCATATCCACGAACTCTACCGGGGTGTTCCTTCCGTTCCATCGCCTTACAAAGGATGTCATCGTCTTGTGTGGGAACGAATTCTCCCGAGGCAATTTCTCTTTGACATCATCCTATCATTTAATAGAAAAAAAATATATGGTAGAAAGAAAAATAGATAGGAATAATATTTGTAATAATATTAGCTCAATATATTCAAAGAAACAACTTACAATATCTTTTATCAACTTCTTGTTTCCCTCGTGTGTGTATTCGCCTTTGCTATCTTGTCGACCAATCAAGAAGCTAGTGAGTTTATCGAACTCTTTAGGATTAACCACCTCGGTGCTCTCCCGCGCTTCCTCTTCCGTCATCCCACTATCCATTTTCTCTTGCACCTCATCTTCTTGTTTTTTGTTTGCATGTTTCATTAGTCTTATAGTATAGCCCTCCCTACTCATTGTGTGAGGTGTCGTATTAGCTTTCGCATTGTTGCTATTCGTCAACCTCACACCCTAACACATAAATGAATTTAAGTTATGTGAACGAAGGAGTAATACTAGAATGGTAGGAATTAATCTTACTAGTCGGTCATTCTCCAAGGTGCGTGCTTTGAATATTTTCCAACTTTCTTGTAGAATATCGGTGTAGTCCACCCAAGGGTCCTCATCCTTAAAATCTCCATAAATGTAATGTTTAGACAACATTGCTCTATGATCCCGTGCCGCCTTACTCAAGCGAAACATGGTTGTGTCAAAATGTTTCTCCATATTTGGGGCAACAATTTTGAATGGTACCTACATAAGGTTATAAGAAAATTTGGATAAAATCTCATTCATGTGTACAAAAAAAAAAACCTTAAATGAAGGTAGAAACTTACCAAACACTCCTCCCATAATTTAGTCTTCTCCTTGTCGGGGACCTCGTGCCAAGATTCATACTTTATATCCACACGAGTTCGACCAATTTTACCAACCCAACTCTTCCATAAATAATACTCTTCTGATATTGGTTCCCCACCATCGTTGAACGTCATGTCCGTCAAAATCCCCTTCTTCATCCTTTTTTGTAAGACGGCACAATATGTCCTAGGACGCCTCACCCCCTTTTTTTTAACACCTCCCGCGGTGCTAGGCGTTTTAGGGCTTTTGGGGATTCCTACTACCTTCTTCTTAGGTGGTGCCATAACTCCTCTACAAAAAATAGTTTACATATATTAAATAACCTCACTATCAAGAAAGAATAATTATATGCTAAATTAATGGTAAGTAGTCACTTTAATAATCCTATTATTATCCTATTAGACTAATGGTAAGTAGGGTTTAATTAGGATCCTATTAGACTAATATAAATTGCCTATCACATGCTTCATCCTTAATTCTTTGTAATTAAATTAGTGCATACATATATGACATACTTAACCCTAGATTAGTAGTAACATAACTAGTGACCATCAAGACTAATAAAAAATATAGCCCATAATCCCAATTGATTAATCAAGAATGTAGCCCATAAAACAAAGCTAGTTTGTAGTAATAATTAAGCAAAGCCCATGAACAAATAAGACAAATTAGCCAATAAACAACATTGATTATACAAATGAAGCAAAGTGCCAAGAAATACCTTTTCAAATAGAATAAAAACCCTAATAGTATGGGCAAAGAAGCTACTTTCTTGTTCTAGAACTCAAGAAAGGGGGCCAATGTGAGTAATGGTGTTCTTGGTGGTTGGAGAAGAAGATTTTGTTGGTGGAAGAGAGTAAATGGGTGGGAGGAAAGTGAAATTTTCGGAACTAATGTTGAGAATGGGTAGAGGACTAGCTAAGAAAATAGTCTAAGTGTTACTTATTCTGATTTTTTGTACTGTCCGGCTACGTTTCCGAAACCGTAAAGTTAGCCGGATAAGCCAAAAAAATTAACCTTTCCCGGCTATGTTTCCAATTTCGTAAAACCTAGCCGGGAGTTTTAATTATAAAAGGGGCAGACGGGTTTTTTTTCCCCAAATCTGCAAACCCTCCCCAAGTTCATACCCAAACCAGTCCGCCCCTCTCCAAATTTTTCAGTCCAATCTCTCACCATGGTTAGGACTAAAAATCCTTCCACAGGCAAGCAAGTTGCGGAAATCCAACGACAACAAGAGGTGCAATACGAGTCCTCTTCCGAGGAGGAAGGAGAGTCACCTCCAAGAGCCGAAGAACACGTGGGTGGGAGCCGATTAAGCAAGGCCAAATCGAGGAAGACAAAGCGGCAAAGAGGCCATGATAGGCCCCCTGAAGCATCGGCAAGTCGGAATTTCTTCAATCGTAGGGCGGAGGCCAAATATGTCGAATGGTGTGGGCGGAAAACACACACCACCAAGGTGATTAGCCCTACCTCTATTGACACTTTGTATATGGGGTATTTGGTTGCTCATTTTCAGCCTAGTTATTTAGATAAATTGCTCTTGCTTGAATCCCCATGCCATCAAGATGAGGTTGTGCAATTTTATGCAAATTTAGGAGAGTATGAGTCGAATAACAGGTGCACTAAGGTGAATGGTAAACTGATTAATGTCACTAAGTTTCATATAAATGAGGTCCTAGGCTGCCCTTATGTTGATAACTCATACTTGCGCCCTAACCACCCAGAAGGCCCTTATGAGATTTATAATTTCAACAAGTTTCCTGAAACCGGGCCAAACCAACCCTTAGACCTTGAAGCAATGGGACATAAGTACTTCAAAACTACTTGTCAGGGGGCGGGTAGTTGTCCAGGTGATTTTAATGTTGAGGAGCTTACGGTTGAGCAGAGCATTGTATTTGACTGGGTTTGTCAGAATGTGTATCCATCGGGGGGTCATAGTTGTGAACCTAGTTGTGGACGTGTTCTGCTCTTCTATTACTTGATGGAAGGGTTGAAAATAAATCATGGACACTCGATAGTTGAATACATGTTCAAGGTGGGGAGAGGGTCGAGGCAATGGTTTCCATATGCCGGACTTGTCACTGAGCTGATTAAGAAGCAAGGTGGAGGTGTTGTTGATCGTCCTGAGCCTCTAGAGTACTACGATGGTGATTGGTTTGATCATAAGGGTTTTGCACTGGATATAGAAACTCAAAGGTACGTCTTTGAAGGCCTTAGCTCCGGGCGCAGCAGGAAGAGTTGCGAGGCGAAGAAAACTAGAAGCCAGAGGTGCGAGTTCATCGGGTACAAGTAAGTGAATATATATTTTCCCTTTATTGTTTAGTTTCGCAGGTGAAAATGCGTTTATTTTCGAAAGCTAATCATTTGTTTGTTTTGTAGGTGAGGAGGGCCGGTGGATGCGTAAGCTCTCAAAAATGTGGGAATGCTTCACCGGACAAGTCGACAAGGCTAAAGAAGAAGTAGCAATGCTCCGTGCCGAACAAAGGGCTTACATTGATCGGAAGGGACTTGATCTCCAACTTAGCCCGGAATTGAATGAGCCGGATTTTGGTCATCTCCCATCCTCAAGTGAAGAAGATGCGGCCGGGGGACCATCCAGCAGTAGGGCGACTGGAGAGTAGGGCATTGTTTCTAGTTAATAATTTGTTCTTTTCTAGTTAAACATCGAATTTGTTCTAGTTAAACATCGAATTTGTTCTTTTCGTTTGTGAAACTAATCTATTCTAGTACCTTATTCATATGGATGTAAACTTGGTCGATTTTAAAGATTTGAGTGCTTCAATCTATTTTCATTTATTTTGTACATGCATTTTGTTTAGATAAAGAGGCAAATATGATGGTGAAAATCTGTTTAAGTGTAGTTCTGGGTACATTTCCGAGTTCTGAAACACTATCCGGATAGTGTTACTTATTTTTCCGAACTCGGAAACCTAGCCGGACGGATATTTTACTTATCCGGATGGCTATCAGGGAAACCTTCGGGAAAATTGACCAAAAAATGAGAATTTTAATTAAATAGTTCCGGCTAGAATTTCAGACATCGTAAACTTACCCGGATAAGCTTAATTTTCCATCCTGCTAGGTTTCCGAGTTCGGAAACAGGTTTATATATATGGGTGATTGACTTTTTTTCAGATCACAACTCACAAACTTCCCCACATCCCCCAATTCAGAGTTCGGAAATCCCGTCTCCTACCCGGACGAAACTCTCCATCAGTTCCACCACAACCAATTCCCGATCAACCCATGGCACCGAGAAGCAAGATCACGACGAGGAAGCCGAATCCAAACTGGTATGATTCTAACAAGTTTATCAGTCTCGATGCTTATAAGTATTATGGTATTCTTGTTAACAATGCTACAGTACTAGACTCATATGTGTTGGATAGAGATCGGGTTGAGGCACTAGGTTTAGGCCCTATGGTTGAGAAGTTTGCTATTCAAACTTGTGATGCCTTGTTGTTCGATGTTAGTGATCCCACCTATAAGGATGAGGTGTTGCAATTTTATGCTAATTTTGATGAACCTAGTGATGGTAAGTCCACTACCATGGTTAATGGGAAAAGGTTTGAGTTTGATTGTTGGGTGATGAATGAGTTGTTGGGGAATCCTATCAAATCCGATGAGGACCTTTATCCCAACCTCAAGGACGGTCCACTTAATATCTTCTATGCTAATGCGTGGCCGGGAACGCAGATGATTAAACTCCCGTACTTGAATTATCTGAATTTAGGACATCACTATTTTGGTCGGGACCCATATGATGAAAGTTCAGCCGATGGGTGCAAAATGGCGTTCTGCCCCATTGATGATCGCATTGTGTACGAGTGGGTGCATAGAAGTTTCATCCCCACAGGAGGAAATGTCGGCGAGCCTAATGTTACCACGGTTATGACATTTTACTATGTCGTGAAGGAGGTTCCTATCAATCCCGGGTATGCAATATGTAATTGGATGAGAACTGCGTGGGCTAACGAGCGACATAAGAAAAACCTACCCTACGGGAGCCTAATCACTAAGTTGCTCTTGAAATTGGACCCTAATTTCCGATTTGAAGATGATCCCACCCCTTGCAAGCCATACGACTACCACTACTTTGAAAACCATAGGCCGAAATGGACTTTGGCCGATGGAAAATGGATTGTGGCGCCTCCACAACAAAAGGCTAAGCGGGCATCAAGAAGTAAGTCATCTTCACCTCCTTATTCACAATTTATGCTACTTTTTATCATAGTTTAATTCAAATATGAAATTTCATTTTCTAGGTAGGGAGGTACCCGATGGAGAGCCTTCACCGCATGTTTCCAACATGAAAGCTATGTACGCTGGCATGAAATCTAAGGTGCTCACATTGATTGGCGTTAGGAAGGACGCTTATGAGGCAAGGAAGGAGTTGAGAGCCCTCAAGCGTGCAGAAGGATTTTCCACAAGTGAGGACGCCTCGCAGGGACATGGTGGCGGTGATCATGACACCGACTATGACATGGGGCCTTGATTTAGTTTAATTTGTTTTGAATTTTTAGTTAAGAATTGATTTGCCTTATCGAATAATATTACATTTTAACTGTATTTCAGTAACGTTTGAATGCTACGGATTTTGATCAAATGTTTGTGCATTTACAATTCCTACAAGTGTTTGCAGTATCAATTTTGTATAACTACTGATTAGTGAGTGCGCGCTAGTTTTCGCCTAAAAATAACACTTCCGGATAGATTTACGAACTCGGAATTCTAACCGGATAAGTCATTTTATGATTACTAAACCGGATGACAACCAGGGAACCCGTCTGGAAGTTGAATAAAATGCCTTGCCAAAACAAAAAACTTCCGGGTAACTAGTTTCCGATATCGGAAATCTAGCCGGACAGGCTTGTTCAACATTTGCTTATCCGGATGGTTAGCCGGAAGTAGATAAACCCTAATTTTACACTATCCGGGTATTATTTCAGATACCGTAAAACTACCCGGATAGGTTAAAAATTGAGATTTGTCGACTTTATTTTATTCTATTGGATAGATCAAACAAAGGTGCAACCAAATGTTTACATGAATTACATATTCAAACTAAGTTTGGACTAGTTGTATTATGAATAACTGATAACACAAAAAGATCAACGACTAACGCCTCAACTTAGTCTTCGGCTTAACTTTGAAAATCAACTTCCTCTTCCGTTCGTTTCCTTTGCTGTCTATCACTATGCGTTCGGCGTGATCGGATCTTGCGCGATATATTGACATGTTTTCCTCTGTTTCCTCCATATTAATCGCGTCTTTCTTCGTTGGCACAAAAATGTGAGCAGCTCGTTTGTCATACTCCTCGAATAGCTCATCACCACACACCATTTGTTTCCCATCAAGAACAATCTTGTAGTGCCGATCAGAAGGATCCTGAACATAGTAAACTTGGTCACCTTCGCCAGCAAGTATGAACGCATCCGACTTTGATCCCACTTTCTTCCTATCAACCAATTGAAACCCTAAAGGATCGGTCTTAGTTCCTGTCTTTTGATCAACCCACTGACACTTGAATACAACCACCTTCAATGCCACATAGTTTAACTCGCAGATCTGAACAATGATACCGAAATACCTATCAAATGAGTAGGATCCTTCTGGATTTTTCTTCCGCGACACAGCGATTGATTCGGAAAATGTAGTCACACCGCTATTCTGCGAAACACCTTTAGCATCGCTCTGTTTGGTCCCGTATGAGTAACCCTTCACATCATAGCCGCTGTAGCTGATAACCGTCGTAAGCGGCCGTCTGGATAGCCATTTCACGTCCTCGGGATGGTCACAATTCTCTACCGTGTCCCTTAACCACTCACAAAAGGTTCTAATATGCTCATCATGTAGTTGGAAAGGCTTTAGGGTTGGGTATAGACTTCTCAATTCCTCCATATGAATGTCAACGTAAGGGCGAACCGATTCATGGTTTCGCATCACATACAGATGAGCAGCCTGCAAATCGACCGCTGGCGAGTTATGCAGCGTGCCTCTAGTTCCATGCCCGTTGAAACGAAAATCATGCCTCGAGGTGGGTAGTCCAACCGTGTCAACCTCATCTAAGTAAGCCGTACAAAATTCAATCGCCTCCTCCGCGACATATCTAGATACAATGCTTGCGTCAGGCCTGTACCTATTCTGCGAAAAGAATTTAAATATCTTCATGTATCTCTCGAAAGGATACATCCACCGGAGGAACACCGGACCACATTCCTTGATCTCCCGCACAAGATGGACAATCAAATGCACCATTATATCAAAGAAATAAGGGGGGAAATACACCTCCAATTGGCACAATACTTCAACTACCATTGTCTGCAGCTTATCTAGCTTACGACGGCTAACTGTTTTCTGGCAAATTCCCTTAAAAAATAAGCAGAGCTTGCTGATGCACATCCTAACGTGGCTTGGAAGAGAACCACGAATGGAAATTATGTTCAAGTCTTGCATCAAAGTGTGACAATCATGTGATTTTAACCCTATCAATTTCTGCTCCTTAACATTGTCACAGTTACCAATGTTTGAGGAAAAATTAGAGGGTACCTTCAAATCTTTCAGGCACTGCAAATATTTTGTCTTCTCAGCTGACGACATATTGTAGCAAGCTGGAGGCAAGAAAGTGTTCCCATCCTCGATTACCGGAGCCAGTTCCTTTCTAATACCCATTCTGTCCAAGTCTTTACGTGCTTGAAGTCCATCTTTGCTTTTTCCAGGAATATTCAGCAGCGTACCAAGCAAACTATCGCAGACATTCTTCTCAATGTGCATTACATCTAAACAATGTCTGACAGCCAAGTGCTTCCAATATTGTAAGTCAAAGAAAATGGACCGTTTCTTCCAAGGGCCGGGGATGGGCATCTTCCTACGGTTTTTCCCAAAATCATTTTCAATATCCTTGATTTTCTCGAATACCTCCTCGCCACTGATAGGAGGGGGGGCGGTGCATTCTCTTCCTTCCCATTAAACCAGTTCTTAGCCTTACGGAACTCGTGACTGCATGGTAAGAAACGACGATATCCTTGATAAACAGTTTTTCTCCCGTGTTTTAATTGAGAGAAACTAGTATTCTCCTCACAAACAGGACAAGCTAGATGACCTTTGACCGAATAACCAGCTAGATTACCAAGTGCAGGGAAATCGTTCACAGTACATAACAACATTCCTTTCAACTTAAACCATTCCTGCCGATATTCATCCCACGTCCAATTCTCTTCGAGCCACAGTTTCTGAAGGTCGTCAACTAAAGGTTCTAGGAACACATCAATGTCATTACCAGGCTGCTTTGGCCCTGCTATCATCAACGACAACATAACATATTTCCTCTTCATGGTCAACCACGATGGTAGATTGTAAATAACAACCATCACAGGCCAAGAACTGTGTGTACTACTCAAATCTCCATACGGATTCATACCATTAGTGGATAAACCCAACCTTACATTCCGAGCTTCCTTCCCAAATTCAGGATACAATTCATCAATTTTCTTCCACTGATCACCATCTGAACAGTGTGCAATCACATCATCATCTTCAACCTTCTCTCTATCTGCGTGCCATGTTAAGTTCTTAGCTTCTTCCTTGTTAGCAAACAACCTTTGAAGCCTAGGTATAATGGGGAGATACCACATGACCTTCGCGGGAACACGTTTGTTGGTTTCCTTAACAACATCTCCTCCCACATCCACTTTTTGTTTCACAGCTTTGTATCATGACTCGCCACAAACGCTACAATTTTCCAATTTCATCTCATCTTCCCCTCTAAACAGCATACAATCATTAGGACAAACATGAATTTTCTCAAGTTCCATACCCATTGGACATAGTACCCTCTTGGCAGCATATGCCCTATCAGGCAATAAATTATCAGTGGGAAGCAGCTGTCTAATCAACTCCAGCGCCTCTGTTAATGCCTTATCTGAAAGCCCATGCTTGGCTTTTAAATTCATCAACAATAAGGTCGCGCTTAGAATAGTGTGGATTGACCCCTCATACAAAAGGGTCTGCTTATCATTATACATCGCTTCAAGCGCCTCTGGTTTTCCAAAAAAATGCATGGCAACATCATCTACCAAGTCATCCAATTTATCGTCATAATTACCAACCATTTCGTTTTCTCCTACAACCTCCATTGGTTCATTAACAACAACAGTGCTACGTTCTTCCCCATGCCATACCCACGTGGTATAGGAATCCCCTAACAATCAAATGTTCACGGAAACCTTCAACTCCTAAATAAACATCGTTAGTGCAATCCTTACAAGGGCACCGCATGGCCGACTGATTTTCTACTCTTGCATTATCAGAAGCAACATCAATGAAATATTCAACCAGTCCCATATACTCTGGTGAGGTCCGACGATTCTCCCTAATAATCCTACTACGTTCCATAACACTTGTGTACCTATTTTCATAAATTTAAACAAATATTAATGAATTCATTCATCTACATCGTGCTACTTGACAACATATCAAATACAATATGGTTTCATAAACACTAATAACTAGGAATCAACACGCAAGTTCATATATTATTCAAGGAAATTAGGGACACACATACATATTCATGCTTGAAATTAACAAACATCCGCCCATCAATACTAAATTTAGCGGGAGATTACCTCATCGCGGCCTAGGATTCAGCGAGCCCAAATATTAGGAAATTCTCTACGTCCTTCAACCCAAAACAAAGATGGAATAGAGTAGATAGAACAAAAGGATCCGTTTCTCGTTTTATAAGATTCTGTTTTAGCTCATCCGGTTACGTTTCCGAGATCGTAAATCCTGCCAAGCCATTTTTCCCTCTATCCGGACAAGTTTACGGTACCGTAACCTTATCCGGACGACTTTTTGACTTGACTCAACCGACATCAGAACTTTGCCCCGTCGACTTGACCGTCAAAGTCAAGCCAGTCAACAGGGAAAGTTCCGGCTAGCCATTTCCGGTGTCGGAAATGTAGGCTGGTCGGCGGTTAAACGCAACCGCTGACCAAAAATGGCAGTTACACGGCGGTTGCATCACAACCGCCGTGTAATAAGCCATCCAGCTAGACAACCTAGATTTACGAGTTCGTAAATCTAGAAGGACGGCGGTTTCCTTATTTTCCCGCGGAACCGCCGTCCTCCGGCGCCGTTTTCCGACCTCTTTCTACTAGTGTATATATATATAATAACGGTTGTGCTTACACTTTTTTTTAAGTAGGGTTTGTACTTAATTCCATTCAAATATACCGCACAACGTGCGGTCCAACCAAACAAGTTATTTGGAATATTTTTTCCTAAGAGTATATTCAATGGTAACTTGGTAAGTCATAATTCATTGTAGTTTAGGGTGGCACGTCATATTTCAAGGTTGGTAAACTATTTTAAACATTGACGATTAAAGTCCCACACAAAGATAATATCTATCAAAATCTATTGAATTAGTGATATAGGATTCAAAAAAATTATACCAAACTAGTAACTACCCGACCCGTTGACCCGTCGACTCGACATAAAATAATTGAGTATTTTCTTCGAACTCCGGGATAGGTGCCTACGTACCCATAAATTTTGTAAATTATCGGATCCGTGTTACATGTATAATATTTTTCGGATACCTGGATACATGTATATCATGTATTTATTTAATTAATTATAAATATGATTATGATTTTACTTTTAAATATGAGTGGTAATACATGCAGATCCATGTTTACTAATGCAGGTCCAAAATATAATATTTTGGATGCACTAGCACAATTCAGGGCCACATATTATGGGTTTCAGAACTGCATTTAGTAAACATGTACCTGCATGTATAACTTCTTTTAAATATTGACATTTTCTTAAATTAAATTCAATTCATATTCAGTTTCCCCTTTTCAATCCACCTCTCAGTTAACGAAAAAAATAAAAAATCCACCTCTCAAACTTTTAATTTTTTACTTCGACTGTTACTTTTCTATCCTTCAACACAGACCACAACCAACAGCGCAGACACATCGCGTAACTTGCCTCCGTCCAGTCAATAACACGAGCAGAGTGGAGCACCACACCAGTACACCACCATCTCAGATTTTTGTTTATGTTGTAATTTTAAGAAACATTTATTGTATTTGATTCTTGAACATTTGTTTATGCTGGGCAAGATTAACTGAGTTACGTCATGTATATATCTCTGATTTTAATTCCATTAAATTTACAATTTTGAACATTCCCTAAATTATGTCTACATATTTAATAACTGGTAAGGCTTATTTTCATAAAAACATTAACAAGTCGTTTAATATTGTATCAATGTGCCTAACTTATGTCGGCCAATTCATGATAATTTTATCAATATGCCTAACATATGATTAATTGTTCATTGGTTTCATTTGCAGATTTTCTTACTCATCATTCATGTCAGCATTCATTCACATCACTTCTTAATAAGTGATAACATTTATCATATAGAATGTCATCAGGGAGGTACCCCTGGAACCCCACCCTACATGCTAACTGATATCTAACTTATCTCAACACTCCACATCTTCACATTTGAATTTATTATATTAATTTTATAGGAACATCGATATGTGTGTTGTTTATTAAAATATGTGTAATAAATTTATAAAACAAATGATTGGTATTTATGAAGTACACAATACTCTAAAAAATATAAACTAAATGATTTTTTATTGTTTTTCGAACTTTGTGAAATCAAATTTAAATTCATGATGAAGAAATGCTTAATCTCTCAAGAGTAACGCGAGATATTTCACGTAATAATTTCATTAATTAATTTGTTCCTTTAAGATGACTCAATTTATAGAATACATGCACGTATGTTGCCTAGTAAACACCAAAATCATATCACAATTAAATATTGATACATGTCATTTTCAAGGACTTATATATAGTACAGCACCAATAAATTCATTTAACATGTAGTCTTGTACATAAAATTCCTTCTTGGTTGTAATACACATTTCTACTCTATTATATAAGGGCAAATCCGTGAAATCTCAGTCGGTTCAGGTACGGTCACCTGTTCTTTTCTTTGTGGCATAAAATTTGTCCTACCTGGCTAATCAACCGACTCCTTTCACCTCTTTACCTGCTGATCCGGTTTTCGGTTCCTCTTATTCTTCTCCTTCCAACTTGATTCTTTTGACTACACATCTGGCGACTATGACGTGCCGCTTCCCCATCAACCTACAATCCACGTGTCATTCTCTTCTCTTCTGTAACGGATGAGTCACCCCGAAAGGCTTTACTCAAATAAGCAATTGGCTGTTTTCTTTGCATAATCATAGCACCCATCCCAGCTTCACAAGCATCAGTTTCAATTACAAATGGCTTATCAAATCCAAGCATCTTCAGTACATGTGCAGTAGTCATAGCTTGTTTGAGTGCTTGAAAAGCTTGATCAGCTAGAGCATTCCACTGAAGTCCATCTTTCTTTAATAAGTCATGCAAGGGCCTTCATATAACTCCAAAACCATGAATAAATCTTCTATAATATCCTGCAAGACCTAGAAATCCCCTTAATTCCTTGATGTTCTGAGGGATTAGCCATCTTACAATACAGTTCACTTTGTTCCTATCCATCTCAACACTTGCTCCAGAAATAACATGGCCAAGATACTCCATTGTAGCTTGAGAAAATTTACACTTAGATTCCTTTGCATACAACTAGTGCTATCTCACCAAACTGAACACTTCTCTGATATGCTATTCATGCTCCACTATATTCTTGCTATATATCAGTACATCATCAAAGAACACAAGCACACTTTTCCTTAACTGTTTATGAAAGACTTGATTCATTAAACTTTGGAAGGTTACAGGTGCATTTGTTAGCCAAAAAACCTTTACAAGAAACTCAAAGTGACCATGATGAGTCTGAAAAGCAGTTTTATGTATATCCTCACTACTCACCCTAATCTGATGATATCCAGATTTAAGTTCTAGCTTGGAAAACAATTTGGTTCCAAACAGCTCATATAACAATTCATCTATAATAGGGATGGGAAAACTACCTTTCACAGTCTGCTTGTTCAAATTTATGTAACCAATGCATAACCTCCAGCTCCCATCTTTCTTTTTCACCAAAAGTACTGGAGATGAATAAGGGCTGGTACTAGTCTTCATTCTTCCTTGCTTTAACAGCTCATCCACTTGGTGCTTAATTTCCACCTTCTGTGCATGTGTATATCTGCAGGGTCTGATTTTGAAAGGTTGTGTATCTGTTTTCAAGGGAATCTTATGATCAGCATTCCTTTCTGGAGGTAAAACTTTAGGAATATCAAATAAACCAGAGAATTCAGATATCACCTATTGTATGTTTTCAGGAATTTTGCTCTGAGATGAATTTGATTCCCTAAAAAGATGCCATATTCTCTCCCCATTTTGATCACTTGTTTGATCATCACTAAACTGAGTGTGCTGTTGTTGAGTAACAACATCATACCACACAGACTTGGTAGCATGAGAGTAGTCATAGTGGAGTCTAGAATCCTCTATTGCACTGGCCCTTCTCTTCTATAGCTGAACAGTTCTTTAGCCTCACATCCATACAACCTTCTGAAACTGGTCTCCTTTAGAGTCCCTTTAAAATGCCAATCCTTCCCTTTGTAAAGCAACCATACATCCTGAGTATTGAAGTCAAAAGCTATTGGACTATACCACTTCATCCAATCTACCCCCACCACAATTTCCAAACCTCTTATCCACAGTACTCTCAAGTCAAAATGGAATTCATAGTCTTGCACCATCCAGGCTACCTTAGGATTGATCTCATTTCCCTTGACTACCTGACCACTTGCTACAGACACTACAAATTTCTTGATAGGTTGATGTTTAAGTTCCAACTTCTCAACTAACTGAGGGCTTATGAAACTTCCTGAACTCCCAGTATCCACTAAAAATTTCACTTGATGTCCATTGATAGTACCAAATAATGAAATAGTGTTCACATTTTCTTCATTTCCAATGGCTTTAGATACAAACTCATCTTGTTCCACATCATCTTCCAGCTGTTGTAGCTCCTTAGCTTCCCCTTCCATCACCCAGATTCCATCCCCCATTTTCTCATTTTCCCCAATAAAGTTGACCCGTTTAAACTTGCACTGATGACCAATACCAAATCTTTCCCCACACTTGAAGAATAAACCATTATCTCTCCTATGTTTAAGCTCACGTGGAACTCAACTTCTTATAACCTTCAGTTATAAACTTCCTTTCTTTGTGCTGCCCTAACTATGGTTTCCAACCATTTCTGTCCATCACATTTCTTGCATTTTGTTGATTAAACCCTCCAACGGGCCTCAATCTCTTCTTCCTTATTTCCATATGCTTCTCTTCAAGCTTAGCCAGTTCAAACACACATCAATATCCCTAGGTCTAATTAAGCTTTTTTTCACCAGACCTGATTTCTTTCTTCAGGCCACTAAGAAACACTGACATCATGTATTTCTCAGACATTTTTGACTCCATAACCTCTATCAAGGTCTTGAATTCCTCAAACACCTCAATATATTCTGACACAGTACCTTTCTGCAAAATTTTACTGAATTTCTCTACTACATCTCTATTTCCAAGCTCAGAAAAACTTCTTTTTAGGCCTTCACAAAATTCCTTCTAGAAAAATTTCTCCTTGCTGCATGGGCGTGGGTTACATAATCGCCAAAATTAATTATTTAAACTAGTCTAACTCGAATTTCTCCTTTACCAATACCACTAAGAATCAGATTTGAAGTTAAACACAGTTTAATGAAAAATTAATGTTTGGCAGATAAAACTTCACACAAGTATTTAGTCACACCCCAACTATGCACAATACCCACTACTTAGCATAAAATAAATAGAAAAAGAACAAAACTGTGTTCAACAGTGTTAATTACACTGAACGTCTATATGAACCGATCTCTCTCTACAATCACTTCCCTTCTGTAAATGCACCTTCCAGCCCGGAATACATGACGATTCGATGTCAAGGCAACTCGATCGGCATTTAATTGGGGATCTCTATCATAGACCCCAGCGGCGATCATCAAAGAAGTCTGATCCCAATCTGTTCCGGGTGATGTCTTCTCAGGCACGACCTCGTCTACGTCTGATTACCCGATTCGATCGGTGCCTCATATGATTTCCCAAATCAATCAGCGAAGGGGTGCCACCTGAATCCTTGATCGCGGCTGTCATGGGGTGGAGGAGCCTGGAAGGTAGCGATCCACCAGCGTGTCCGGTGGCAACCGGCCCGGACTGCCCGGCTCCATTTCCAATAAGCTCGCTGATCACATGCAAATAACCGATAGAGTGGAGGTGTAACAAAAAAAGCCGTAGTTATTCGACGGTGAGAACGAAAGTTTAAATTTAGGGATCGAAGGGGTGAAGGAAACTAAACTAAGATCGTGTGGGAGGAGATCGACTCGGTGATACCATCGGCTATCTCCTCCATGATGTGAAAAAGTTTGTCGGTGGAAGTATCTTTGCGTGGGTTTTGGCGGATGTGAATTTATTACCTTAATTTTATAGGAACATTGATGTGTGTTGTTTATTAAAATTACGTGTAATAAATTTATAAAACAAGTGATGGGTATTTATAGATTATCGATAGATGCAGTTCAACATTACTTTCACATCCGTATTTGTATTTAAAATTCCTGGTATATCCTTATTTATGAGAATCACATTTACTTTCAAATAAATACTGAGAATATTAATGACACTTCATGAATAAATACGGACTGCATGAGTAAATACTGGATTGTATATAACAATGTCATATTTATAACATACACAATTAACTCTTTAAATATATAAACTAAATCGTTCTTTAGTGTTTTTCGAACTTTGTGAAATCAAAATTGTATTTGACTCATAAATCATTAAACATTCAATTATTCGTGAAGAGAATTGCATGAATTTAAGAGCAACGTGAGATATTTCACGCATTAATTGCATTTATTTCACGCATTATTTGTTCCTTCAAGAATCTATACATGCATGTATATGTTGCTTAGTGAACACCATAATCACGAATTAACACATGTCGTTTACAAGGACTAATATATATATATATATATATATATATATATATATATATATATATATTTATTTATTACAGCACTAATTATTCACTTAACATGTTGTCGATCTTGTACATAAATTCATTATTGGTTTTTTTGTTAATACATTATTGGTTCTAATACACATTTATTAAAACTTTAACAGCCAGAGATATACTTTCACAGGTGCGTGCATGCACATATGCACATCAAACTCACGTAGAATTGTTCCGTTTTTGGTAATTTGATTCGATAGTTTGGGTCGATCTCGAAACTTCAAATCCAAACACGACTTGAATGGTAATTTGTAGTTGAATTTCATTTGGAACTCAAATCATAATAAAAACCTTAAATTATGAGTTTCGTTTTTAAAATAAAATTTCAGTTTTAAATGTGATATGTACAATCCAAATATATTGATAACTTTTAATTATTTATGAGTTTATTTTTGTTGAACTGTATTAGATTGAATTGAATCCAAATTAAATTAAACTAAAATGAAGTGATGTGAAAAATTGATATATTAAGAATAAAATAAATATAACTAAATTTAATAATTAATTAAATCAATTTGAGTAATTTTTTACTTAACTGAACTGAATGAAATTAAACTAAATTTAAATTATTTACTTATAAACTCAAGAGAACATGCCCTTAGTCGACTTAAATTGAGCTATAGTAAATCAAATCAAATCAACCAAATTAAATTTAACCCAAATAAATTTTGACCTAAATTCTTATTCTATGTTAATAGGTATCAAGTTTGAGAAATGTACACACGCACCCCGCACACACACTACACGCGCACACTTTTTGCACCAAAATTAGTAGGTTTTGAGTTCATTTCCCAATTTCGGCATACGAAACTGTTCGTAGTTGTAGCTGAAATGTTTTGATAGAAGGGTTGACAGTAGCTGATGATACGGAGAGATTGCTGTTACAGCGAGAGGCAAAACTGATAAATGAGCTTCAAGATCTCCTGGACAAATATAATTTAATTTGTTGCAGCTGTGATTAAAGAGATATCTGTTGGGGAGGAGCTGAAAAGTTGCAAGGCCGCTTTGAACGAGTCCCTAAAGCAGGTGAATGTGCTGAGAGCAATTGGTGAAAAGGAATGCATGCTACACATCAAAGCACAGAACATAACATATACCAAACAAAAAAAGCAACCTGCACAACATATCAACATCACAGTGGCGGCCCTAGGGCTGTGCGATCGCACAGGGCCTCAAATTCCCCAGGGCCTCTTAATTTTCCACTAATTAGTGATGTGGTAAAATCAGTATTTTGGAAATAAATAAAGTGGAATGTGTGATTAAATACATATAAAATTACGGAAAATGATCTAATATATCGATGAAAGTTGGATTACGATAACGGTGAGGTGGATAACGAAAGAAAAACATTTATTTCAGGAGATTAGATCGAAAGAAGTTATGTGTTATATATGGATTAAGGAATTAACAATTGTGAATTTTAATATTTTCTTTCATTACTTGGTATAAATTAACATATTATTATTCTAATCTCCTTATAATAAAAATAAAATGAATATTGTGTAATATTGTATGCTATTAAATTTTTTTATGAGTGCAAAATATTATTTTAAATATTCTCTCACTTTTGATAAAAATGTTGAAAGTAAAATATTTTATCATCACTAAAAAAATATAATTATATAAATAAAATTTAATAATACAAATAATTTAGGGCCACAATTTTATATTTCGCACAGGGTCTCCGAAATCTCAGGACCGGCCTGCAACATCATTAAGACATATGTATATATTAACAAAATCATAGTGTATATACTAATATTATTTGACCATACTGTCCATTCTAGATTTTCTAATACTCCTTTCATGCATGTACTAAGTAAAATATATGCCTATATGTTTTGCATCCTAGGTAAGCATAATTGTACAAGAATTCCAAATTCCCAGAGCTATTTATTAATTCAGAGCAGACCCACATGCCACAGTTATTCAATAAAAGTTGTATAAAAATGGCAATCAAACAACTAGCCTATGCCATAAGCTTGGCAATTCACATCGCATACCCAAAATTATATACATATTAATGAACAAAAATGCAAAATTTCTTAAAGCCACTAATGTTCATATGAAACTCCATATTCAGAATAAACTTGCTAGAGATTTTTAAATTAAAAATTCACAAACAGATATTAAAAATAAATTCCCCGCATCACTAATCGAATAATAAACATAGGAATTCTTGAAAATCAAACTCATCATATTTCGGATGTGTCAGAGCAGCATCCCCCTTTTCTTCAGATTTTCATGGTTGATAAACCCACCTTCACTCGATTTAATGGCCCTAAACCAACGAATTTTCAATTTCGAAGGGCTTTACCGGTGGATATTCTCGATTTTAGAGAGGGTTCTTCTTCAGAGAAGTTCGACTGTACGACTGAAAAGAGAGGAGGATGGAACTGAGAGCGGGAAAGTGAGCGGATGTGGGTATAATGTATGATGAGGGTAAGATAGTCTTTACTTAATTTCAGGATTTTTAATTTATTTTTAAGTAAGGATTTTTGTCTTTCTGCATATTTCCGCCCAACAATCATCAGAAAAATGATTAAATTAGAGTATAGGGTTATAATCGCACTGAACTAAAACTGGGGTTATATTTGCAATATTACCAGAACTGAGAGTCATATAAGTAATTTTCCCAAATTTAAATTATGAGTTTCTTTTAAAAAAAATTAAATTTCAGTTTTAAATGTGATACAATCCATAATATTGATAATTTTTATTCATTATGAGTTTATGTTTTTTTTTTGAACTCACCTATCTATTACATATATCCTAATCTAGGATTATAACAGGAGACACCACCATTAAATTTCGTTAAGCACAGTGAAATTTGCACTCCATCCATTGACTAGTTTTTGGGACGCCCTCCTAAAAAGACCCATTACTGCTTCACCAACGAGCCACCAAACCACCGAAACGGAACCACCAATAGGACCACCTTGAACCATCTGCAGTATGAGATACCACAGTGGGGACCAACAACACGGTCTCTTGGGTTATTCATGGCCCATTAACATTGGGTATATGTCATTTCAATAATTGCTCTAAAATTCGCAAATTATTGTCAGGGGTGTGACTTGAATCTAGAACATCTCAGTAATGAGAGAGGGTGGGTTTACCACTTCAAACATGCCTCATTCACTACCATTTATGAGTTTATGTTTGCTGAATTGTATTGGATTGAATTGAATTGATAATTTTAACAAGTATGAAGTGATGTGAAAAATTAATGTATTAAAAAATAATATAATGTAACTAAATTTACCTAAGTTAAATCAAATTAATTAACTTTTTTCTTAACTACAACTGAATCAAACTAAACTGAACTTATTTACTTATAAACTCAAGAGAATATGTCCTAAATCGTTAAATTGAGAATAACTAAGTGAAATCAAATCAACTCAAATTAACCAAATTTAATTTAACCAAAATGAATTGTGACCTAAATTGTATTAAGTATCAAGTTTGAGTGACGTGCACGCCCGCACTCCACACGCACAATTTTTGCACCAAACAATTAGGAGGCTTTGAGTTTATTTACCATTATAAAAAAAGATTACGAGGGTTGAATCCTTGTTTATCTATGTTTAAAAAAATCAAGACACATTGAATCCATGAATACGAGGATTGTAACCCAAATAATGGTCCATGATTTCCATCCTCTTCATGGGAAGCCAGTTCCTAGAGGTAATGTTTAAGATAATCTCTTATTATTTAAAGTAGATTTGACAATAATAAAATCCTACCTCCTTTTCATATTCATCAATGTCTGGATATATTGCAGCAATTAGAGCGCCGATTAGCAGGACATACCGGGCCATTCAAGTTTCCTGATCAAACCTACAGGGCAGCTACATAAACATAATAAAACTAACCATTCTTCGAGGCTTGTTCTTCACATTCTTCATATTCGTAATAATTATGGATTATGCCTCTTCACATTCTTCACATTCTGCCCAGATTATGCCTCATCTCAGCCATTTTTAAAAAAATGGAGACGTTTTAAAAAAAATGGAGACGTTTTTAAAATTCTAGGTTTTATAGAATATGACGTTTATGTGCTAAAATTCAGGAATATAAAATGGAGGATATATAATAATTTACAGATGACCAGGAACTTGCAAAATTAAATGAAAAGATTTTACAATGAAATACAAATTGGATATTAATATTATGCACGCTGGATATGGTGCACGCGCCCGGAGCTCACGCACATGCATGTATAATGCACGTACTTTATTAAAAATAAAATAAACAAGAATTTCATAATTTAATCAAATAAACAATTGCCATTCGAAGCATCTACATCATGTGTATTATTTTATACAGTTATGGACATGGTTGCTTATATTTCATCTGTATATACGTGGAATTCACTGGGCTAGAATTGGCTACAAGGAAATAGAAAAAGGAACTCCATCGTGTGCCCAAAAAGGATGATCATGTTGAACTAACTCAGAAGGTTTTGATTAAAAACCAACAAACTCCCCCTTAAGCTAAACCTTCTGTCAGGCTTTTCACACCAAGCGACTCTCTCATTTCAATGAATTTCACCTTTGGCAAAGGTTTTGTGAGAATGCCTGCTCGCTGCGAACATGCTCCACAATTATTTCTTCATTTTCCATACACTCGCGTATGGAGTGATACTGAGTGTTTATGTGCTTGCTTCTGTCATGCAAAATAGCGTTCTTCGCCAATTCAATAGCAGACTTGTTGTCGACGAAAAGAGTAACTGATTTCGGCTCCTTTCCAGTCACTTCGCTCAACAAATCTCTAAGCCACAAAGCTTGACAAGCTGCCACCACTGCTACCATCAACTTCACAGGATGACTATGCCACCGTCCGCTGCTTCCTTGATTGCCACGTGATCAAGTTCCCTCCAAGGTAGAATGCCATGCCTCTCGTGCTTCGCCCGTCGACAACATCTCCAGCAAGATCGCTGTCGGAAAATCCAGCCATCATGTTTCCACCACACACCTTCTCATATCTAACTCCATATTCAATGGTACCTTTCAAATACCTAAGAATATGCTTCACCGCTTGCTGATGCTTCATTGTCGGTCGTTCCATGTGACGACTAACCAAACCTACTGCAAAAGAAAGGTCTGTTCTAGTGTGAGTGAGGTATCTTAGACAACTGACGATGCAACGATACTCCGTTGAATCCACAAGTTGCCCTTTCTCATCTTTGTCAAGCTTCAGCTTTGCCTCCATCAGATACATAACCGAGTTGCACTCCGACATACCAAACCGAGACAAAAGTCTTTTTGCATAAGCTGCCTGCTTCAAAGAAATAAAAGGCTTCCCTTGTTGCACCTCAATCCCCAGATAGTATGAAAGTAAGCCCATATCACTCATTTCAAACTCATTCATCATCTGGTTCTTAAACTTTTGGATTTCTACCACATTTTCTCCTGTAACAATAAGGTCATCAACATAAACACCAACAATCATTCTAGTATCTCCATTGCCTCTTGTATGCATAGCTTGCTCCTGAGAACACTTCTTGAGCCCAAGACTCTTCATGCTCCCATCAAGTCGGAATATTCCATGCCCGAGGTTCTTTCCGCAATTCATACAACGCCTTAATTGAGCGGTACACTTCACAAAGCCTTCAAGTTGCTTCAAAAACACTTCTTCCAGCAGTTCACCATTGAGAAAGGCTGACTTGACATCAAGGTGGTGTAGCCCCCAACCATTCTGAGCCGACAAAGCTATAAGCAACCGCACCGCATCAAGTCGAGCCACCGGTGCAAACACCTCATTAAAGTCTACACCTTGCTTCTGCACATACCCCTTTGCAACTAGCCTTGCTTTGTGCTTCAGAATCTTACCATCGGTGTCCTTCTTCAGCTTGAAAACCCATTTCAATCCAATCGCTTTCTTGCCTTTTGGTGGATCAACCAACTCCCACGTTTGGTTCTTCTCAATGCATTCCATCTCCTTAATCATTGCTTCGCGCCACTCCGATTCACTTGCAGCTCCAACATAGCTAGCTGGTTCTTCAGCCCCGATTAAGAGCAGCTCGTCAACCTCAAGCATAGGCTCCTCACTAGCTTCGTACACATCATCCAAGAGGCGGTGCTTCCTCGACCTTCCATCTGACGAAGCGGATGATAAATCTCCAGGTGAAACAAGCATAGACTTATTTATGGTCGAGGTCGGCGTCTTCGGAGAAGGAGAAATACTTGGTGAATCCAGGATGAGCAACTTGCATGGAGTTTAGTTTCGGTGACGTCGGCACTGAAATATTTTCATTCATAGTAAACTCCGGTGAATAAAGTGGAGCATCTCCTTCATCTTGGTTCCAATTCCACGGCTTTTCTTCATCAAAAACAACGTTTCTACTAATTTGAATCCTCTCCCGGCGTGGATCAAAGAGTCGATGAGCCTTGCCAGGTTCAACACCGAAATACACTATTTTCACACTTCTATCATCAAGCTTCTTCAAGTGCTGGACTACAACTTTCACATGTGCAGTACAACAAAACACTTTCAAGTGCAAAAGATTCGGCTTCATACCTTTCCAGAATTGGTACGGAGTAGTAGCACCCAAAGCTTTTGTAGGAAGTTGAATAACAAGATACACCGCGTGCCTTAAAGCCTCGCCCCACATTCTCCCGGGTACATTCATGCTCTTAAGCAGCGATCTAACCATGTCAAGAACTGTCCTATTTCTCCTCTCTAAAAAACCAGTTTGCTGAGGTGAATAGGGTGTTGTAAAGTGAATTTGAATGCCTTTCATGTCACATAAATTCCCAAACATTTTTGACATGAACTCACAGCTGCGATCCGATCTCAAAGTCTGAATCTTTCGATTGGTTTCATTCTCCACTAAATCTTTAAAGTTCTTAAAGTTTTCAAAAGCTTCATCCTTGCTCCTTAGCGTGTACACCCACATGTACCTGCTAGCCTCATCAACCAACAAAAGAAAATATCTACTCCCAGCCAATGTTTTCGGCGAGATAGGACCACACAAGTCCATATGTATGAGCTCCAAAATATCAGTAGCTCTTATTTTGCTTGAGTTGAAAATGGAAGCCTTACTTGCTTAGCGATGACACAACCTTCACATATCCGATTTGGCCGCACAATCTTCGGTACTCCTACAGCCAGCTCCTTCTGAGCCATCATTCCAAGTGCCGGAAAATTCACATCATGACAAGCCTAGCATACCATAACCAAGCTGGATCACCCATCTTTGAAAGGAAGCACTCCGCCTTGCATACAAGAATGGGTGTCTTGTACAAGCGATTTGGTGATCTCTGCACCTTCATCACCAATGTGCCGCACCGATAGTACAATTTTAGAAAATCACCAACAAGGAAAACATTCTTACCTGCCTCGGTCAACTACCAGATGCTTATAATGTTGCTTGTCAAGTTGGGAATGAAATAAACCCCCTCCAAAATGCGTTGCTCATCATTTTTGCACTGAAACATGATATCTCCTTTACCATGAATCCGCACGGTCAATCCATCCCCAAATTTGACATGTCCAGTGATATTCTCATTGAGTTCTCTGAACTTTGCTCGATCTCCCGTCATATGGTTACTTGCTCCGTTATCTTAGTACCACATATTTCGAGCTCCATCTCCCACATACAAAGATGGTACCACTTTCTGCTCGTTGAGCATCACAACATGCTGATCATCATCCTCTTGAATTATCGCCATCATAAGTGCAGGCTCTTCATCTTGAGCACACACAAGGTTCACCTCCTCCTCGTGCTTCTTGCCTCGGCACTCCGATGCATAATGTCTATAGTTACCACATCTATAACACTTGATCTTGGACTTGTCTCGACCACCACCACCATTTCCACGGTCTCCGTCTTCTTGGCGCTGCTAGGTGTTGCCATCACGACCGCGACCTCTACGACCACGACCGCGAGCTCCCTGCCCACGAGAGTCTCCCCCAAAGCTTTGGCCTCTTGAACTCGACGGTGAATCGATTTCACACTTTTTTGTGCGTGCTGACCATTCGGCATGGGTCAACATAAGGTGTTCTTCATCTCCTTCAGTGACTCGAACACGCTCCTCATGTGCTTTGAGTCGACCAATCGCCTCAACCAGGGGCATGGTAGTGATGTCACAGAACTGTTCGCTGGTTGAAACAATCTGCCCAAATTTCCAAGACACACCTCTGAGAAATTTCTTCACCACAATCTCCTCTTCCATCATCTCCCCCAAAGTCCGAATTCGATTCACAATGGCAGACAATTTCATTGCGAAATCATCAAGAGACTCCGATTCTTTCATACGGAGTAACTCGAATTCAGTTTTAAGGGTTTGTACCTGAGCACTCTTGACACGTTCTGTGCCAAGATGCATGGCCGCCAATGTCCTCCAAGCTTCCCTTGCGGTTCGCTTCTCCGCGATGGTCATCAATGCATCTTCAAGAATTCCTTGATAAATGACCGCCAATGCCATTTTATCCTTCCTTGGTTCCGCGACCTCACCAGCCGCGGGCTCGACGGCATCCCAAACGCCTTGAGCTTCCATATAGACCCTCACTTTGATGGCCCATGCTGCATAGTTGGTTCTGGTAAGCATCAGATATTGTAGAGAAACAGACCCTTCATGGGTTGGTTGCCTCTCCACAATCTGTTGCGATTCCGGTATCCTCCGCTGCTGCTTCCAGTTTTCCCCATTTTATACTTGTGCTCTTGATACCAAATGTAGAAATCAAAATGAAAGCAGAAGCAAAATGAAAGCAGAATTTGAACTGGAAGTGGTGGAAATTTTCTCTGTATTATTACTTAAAGAAAATGCTTGCAAAGCAGTGTGTTCAGAGAGTTCTAATTATAGCCAAGCTACTATAACCAAACTCCTAGTTTCATGCAACTAAAACCAACCAATATACACTACATGCACTACCCAATGATCTCGGTCAAATCTAGGGGCGGCCCAATAGTGAGACCATGACCCTTGCCTCAGACCCAAAAATTTTACTAATTTTAGAGCCCTAAATTTTTTTAAAATCATATTTAATTATATATTAAAAATTCACTATTATGGGCCTATTTGATTTATAATCCAAGTTTTTGGGCTCATTTTATAACTAAAAATAACCTTTCAAAACCCTTTTGTTACTAAACGAATTTAATTGTTTAAAAAAATTTTAAGGGAAAGAAAAGGATTTTCAATCCATTCTCACGAAACTTCCCTTTATTCGACTATCTATCCCTCCCTTTGTCGGACTTATTTATTCATTTATTGTCAATTTTGTTTGATAAAAAATAATTATATTAAATGATAAATATAAGTGTTTTTTTATTTGTCGGATTTAATTATATTTTTAAATATTGAGAGATATTTAAAATAAAATCGCCTCATACCCTATAATAGTTAGGGCCGGCACTGGTCAAATCCAACCAAATTTACTAAATATGCAATGACAGAATCTAAAAGACATGCATGCATTTGCATCTGTAAATAACTCAGAAGGTTTTGATTGAAAACCAACAAACATTAGCATCATCATAAACAAAATAAATTTTCAAAAAATGTCACGTGCGTAGCACGAGCCCCGCTCGTTGCACGGGGTGGCAACACCTAGTTTTAAATAAAAGATCTCATTAGGGTTTATAACAGTAAAGAGAAAGCAACAGATCCATCCAATCAGCATCACAAACACTCAAGGTAAATTAAAACATTACAATCTTCATGATCATTAGATGCAATCAGCAAAGGTAAAATATAAAGGACTAAATCCTTATAAGCAGCGGTGAATGCAGTCAAACAGATGGATCACCAACAATCTGGTAACTCTCGGTTGCATCATTATGTGTAACCTTCAGCACCGTGCCCCTTTCCAATGCGTAGTACCTAGCAATTATGCATCGGTTTCCAGCATTCGCATCAGCTGATTTTCCTATATACTTCACCCTTTGTTTCTCTTCAGCGGTAAGAATCTGAAATTTTGGCTGCAGTTCATGCTCGTTGATGTTGACAAGCAACTCTGTTTTCCGAGAGGTAGAGTAAAAAATGTTCAGAAAGAGTAATGATATAGACGGTTATTGAAACAACGTAATTAAATTAGATTGGAGTCGAGGTATATTTAATCAAAATGGATTAAATAAATTTAAATTGAACTCAATGAAATTGAATTTTAAACGTATATATTAACATACATTGTAAAATTTATACGTGCACTAATAACAAAAGATGTATTAAAACCTTTACTATTACCAAAATAATTTTTGACTACTTATTAACAGAAATGACAATTGAAACAGTTTTGGATGTGCCCTTTTATAATCATCATCAAAACATAATAGTTATTTGCAATTTTAAAAACCATGCACATCAAAATTCACGTGCATTATACGCACGTAACCTGCACACAAAAGATGTATTAAAACCATTTTTTACCATTTTTTTACATAAATAACAATCAAGTAATCCCAAAGTACCTATTTATATATTCTTTTTCAGAAAAATTATAGTAAGAACAAAGTCATCTAGCAATTAATATATGACATTTTTTATTCAATGATCCAAACAAAAACCAAGTATTTTACACCACAACAGTGCCATTTTATTAGCTGAGAATCTAGTGGCTCATCATCGACTATCATTTTGTTCGAGAGTTAGTTGTTTCAATTAAACGAAGGTCCGTGTTAGTCACGTTCCTGCAGCAAGCGGACATCTTCACCAAGGGTCTTCCAAAACCCTTATTTGAGTTCTTTAGATCCAATCTTTGCGTCTCGGTTAACCCGACGCTTAGCTTGAGGGGATGTTAGATAGTAGTATGGGGTTTGAGCCCAATGTTTATTAGGCAGGGTTTAGTTACAGTTTCTCGCTTTCCCTTTGTACCGCCTATATTATTGTAAATACCAGACACACCTAGGTTCATCCTCTAACATGTAATACGGTCCAAAATATTGATATTTTTAAACGTTTATGAGTTTATTTTTGCTAAAAATGTATTAGATAAAATGGAATTTAATTTAATTTGATTAAAATGAAGTGATGTGAAAAATTAATGTATTAATAAATATATAACTAAAATTGCCTGAATTAAATAAAATTAATTAATTTTTTCCTTAACTGAACTGAAATAATTTATTATAAACTTAAGAGAACATACCCTAAGTCTTTGTTATTGAGCTAAACTAAATGAAAACAAATCAACTCAAATCAACCAAATTAAAAATAACCGACCTAAATTGTTATACAGTGTTAATAAGTATCAAGTTTGAGAGATGTGACCTGTTCTTGAAAATAAATTATTTGTGTCATGTTTAAAAATAAAAAATTGCACAAAAAAAAAACGTATGAAAGATAAATTGTATTCATGCATTTTTTTGTCATTATACATGATGAAACAATTTATATTAGGTATTTGTTACTTGCCAAACACTCACTTTCAAACCGCTAATCAAAACAGTTAATAGAATCGGCTAAAAGTTAACATTTCATAAAATCCGCAAACAGATAACAACTATTATCTAACAGCTAGTTGCCAAACGGGACTTAAGATTTTAAATTGAGCTAAACTAAATGAAATCAAATCAACCAAATTAAATTTAACCCAAATAAATTGTGACCTAAATTGTTATACTATGTTAATAGGGGAGGCTTATAAATAGACCTCCGGGGTTGTCCACCTCCCCACGTGTAATTTTGCCATTGGATTATTTTTAAATTCATACAAAATCAACTTTTACAAGTATAGTCTCAACAATTGTACGTGGTTTATACGCGCTTTGACTTTTCAGTAAAAAATCTTTTTACCATCAACTTCGTATTATCTCCGTAAGAAACCACCGCCCTCTACTCCATACGTCAGATCCTCGGTCGCCGGAAACCTTTCCTTCATTCCCCTCACCACTTACAAAACCGTCTCTTTCTCCGCCTCGCTCAGCCCTCCTTAAGCTTCAGAAACGCCACCCGAAGCGCCGATCCGACTGCTGCGATCTCCGGCGAGTTGGCGGAGTGGACCCAGTCGACGGCTAGGATGTCTTCGAGGTTGGGGCTGTTGGCCTTTACGGCGGAGGTAGATGATGTGGGTGAAGGAGAACGGCGATGGGGAGCGGCAGCGGCAGAGTGGGCCGGCGGTCATGTGGATGATGGTATGGCGTCTTTTAGGTAAATTTCTTTATTTGGTTTCATGTATAATGATTAGTGAATGGTTCAGTAAAACTGAATTTGGCTTTCATTGTGTTGAAGAAACTTCATCAAAAGTATTGACTTGTTTCCATTACATCCTTGCTATTTGTCGTCTGGTTTTACGGACTAAATGGCCTATATTTTATCTATAGGCTTTGACACTCTCTGGTGGAATGTTTGGGTAGCGAGGTATACAGTTTGGTGATCGAATACTGGCTATGAGAATTGCTGAGCAATTTGAGCTGGAACATGTCAATTGTTATTAGCAGCTGCCTTCCAGGTTTTCTTCATTTTCCAAGCTTTATGAACTCCAAATCTATATGAACAGAACATGCAATATCTAATATTGCAACATGTCATTCAGGATTCTGAGTGAATGAGTTCAATGGTTTTTCTAATGTTTCTTGGTCTTGAGTTCTTCAGATGGTTTAATGGATTGATACAATAAGTAACTTTTTTTTTGTTGAAATATAAACAAGCATGTTCTTCCATGGTTGCTATTACTTTTTGGTTACAGTTGTGAACTCTATGTTTTCATGGTTTCGCTGCTATGCTTTTGTCTGTGGCAATTTCTGCACACGTATTATGGTTACATCTATGAACTGCAAGGATTTTCTCGATGCTCAATATACAAAGTTGCTATGTGTGCCTGCTTATAAAATAATTGATATTATTTACACATTAGCTTATCTTTTTTGAACATTGTTTCTTCCCAAACTACATTAGGATGGATGTCGATAGGATCGCTAGATGGCTTCCTGTACTAATTTTCACTGACAGGATCTCTCAAGAAAGTCCCTGATTCGGTTAATCCAGACTTCATTATGCAGATTAGTCCTGCATTAGATTGTTCTGGATTTGGAGTATGTGTCACATACAGAGATGGAAGGAAAAGTTGTCCGTGAACTGGGAGATTATAAGTACATATCAGCATTGAAGCCAAAAAAGATCATCTTTACAATGCTTGTTCCAGCTACTTGAGCTATCAGCCAGCCCGAAAAGCTACTCCTTGTAGCTGGTGGTATGGCGTTTCATGCAATATTCATGGAAGTGTCGATGTTTTCAACTTCATAAACTCAAGCATCTCTGGCACACTTGAAAGCTTCTCGTTTGCATTGCTCCCTAATCTTAATTATGCTGACATCAGCTTCAACCGGCTCTCTGGGAGCATTCCACCACAGATAGGTAACTTCTCCAAGCTCACTAATCTTAATTTACAGCATAATATGCTGTTCAGCGAAATCCCGGGTAAATTGGCCTTTTGAAAAATCTTGTGTTTCTTCAGCTTAATTGTAATCAGTTGAATGGATCATCCCTGATAAAATATAAGAGCTTAGGTCACCTTGTTTACCTAGTTTTGTCTAGTAACAGTTTTCAAGGCTCAATTCCAGCTTCCTTATCCATCTGAAAAACATGTCATATTTTGGTCTCTTTGATAATCAGCTCTCAGGTTCATCCCTTCAGTTCTAGGAAGTCTTGAAAACCTCACTGCATGCTTCATGGAAAATAACTTGTTTACTGATCAAATTCACCTTCTTTTGGTAAACTAAGTAAACTGCAAATTTATATCTGTATAACAATGGTCTTTCTGGTTAGATTCCACCTGAGTTGGATAAACCAGAAACCCTTCGGTATCTAAGCATATATGAGAATTCATTGAATGGCTCAATCCCAAGTTCACTAGGAAATCTCACCACTTAAATTGTTTTGCATCTCTAACGCAATCCATTAATCGGTTCAATCCCCGATGAGCTAGCTAATCTGAAGCTGATGAGAGATTTTGAAATATATGAACATTCAACGTAATTTTTCTGTTAATTTGAGATATCCCCGATGAGCTAAGTTTTGGCCTTATGAAAAACAGCAGAGATGGAAAGAGTTATAGTACCAACTTGGCTTATACACCACCTGAGTTTTTGCGCACCGGTATTATATCTGATATCTTATGTTCTTCCTACCATTTTCATGTAACTTGCTCTCTCTCTATATAGGGATTAGGAAAAAAGAACCTTCTTTGTTGTATTCTCTTCAAAAAGGTGTTTTTTATTTTTTGGAAACCTGATTTTAATCTTGTTTATCTCTGCAGTTGATGGTATGGCTGTAAGAGAACTTTTGTTATAGCCTCAGTAGACTTTCATTTGAAATCAGCTTTAAAAACAATTGTTGCTTCAGTACAGTGCTTACTTGATGGCGGGTATTATATTTTTCCAATGATAGGTTCTCTAGTATTGAAGCTTTAGCTGTAAACCAATGTTTTGCCTTGAGATTGAAACAATACCAAGTCCAGTTAGTTCATGTTTTTCTTATGTACAGTTTATTGCAGGTACAATGTTTAAAAACCTAGATGCTGTGAAATTTTATATCCAATTACATTATAGTTCATAAGTAATGCTTCTAGAATCATTTTGCTCATAATTTATAACTTTGTTTTTCTGGTAAGGAAAAAGTTCATAGCTAACATCATGTACTTGATAGATATTCAACGGGCCCTGTCTTGGAAGCTAAACAAAATAGAAAAAAGAACGAATGGATAGGGAAGTGTCAAGTGCAGAATCATGCAGTGAATAAGATTTGCATATACAAGGACCGCGACAATGGAAGTGTCGGAGAGGCGGAATAGATTTCAAGTGACACCGTGAATCTTGCTTGTCAAAGGCCCCAAAGAAGGATATTCAGAGAACCTGAGGCGCGGAATTGTTGAGACTTGAGAGTATAAGGAGCCAGAGGGTTGAGAAGGAGGACTAGAGCCTGATCTAAGGAGGTAGCTTTTCAGTGAAGTGGCGACGTGGGAGCCTGGAAGGTGTGTATTTTGGAGGGGATAAAAGGGGGAAATGTGGGAGGGGATATCTGGGGGTGGGGTGGTGAAGGTGGTGGTGATGGGGTGTGGGATGTTTTGGAGTAATATATTCGTAAGGCGGGAATTTTCATTCCAAGTTAAAGTATTTTCCATCTTTTTTTTTGCTTCTAATAAAGATCAGTCTAAAACACTAATTTTTTATTTTTGTTTTTTAAGAAAATCAAATTGTCTACTGCCTCCTAATGGATTGTTTACTACGTCTGAAATTAATTGAATTAAACTAAATTAAATTGAAAAATATTGAACTTGACTAAAATTCATTTGAACTTTTTGAATGAAACTGAATTGAAGAATATTGAATTGAACTTAACTAAACAAAATCGAGTTGAAGAAACAAATTACTGCATTGATATAACTAAATTAGCTAAATTTTATCAAATCATATCTCATCATAACCAAACTCAATAAACTGATCATAACTTAATAAATAGAATTGAGTTGAAGTATACTGAGCTAGACTTTATTGAGTTGAATTGAATAAAAAAACCAATGTCTTAAAATAACTAAATTAAGCTATATTTTATCAAATAATATATCATCAACATCAAATTTAATAAACCAAATCTAGCTTAATTAACTGAATTGACCTGAAGTATACTGCATTAAACTTAACTTAACTAACAAATGAATGCATTGATATAATTAAATTAGCAAAATTTTATTTAATCATGTTTCAACAGAACCGAACTTAATAAAGTGGACATAGTATTTTGCATTTCAAACATCATATTTCACATTTTGAAAAAGTTTCTCCCAAGTTTATTTTATTGTTAAACTAAGATTAACTACACCGAATTGAATAAAGTATGATTAAATTAAGGGAACATTCATATACTAATATTTACAACTGATGCTGCCTGCCTGGTCGGTCAGGATAGGCCCCTGATCTCCGATCTAATACCTAGTCCTGCAAGACAGAACCCCGGGAGGTACCTGAGGGTAGACCCTCCGGCGTGATGATGAAAGATGGATCTCGGGAGAGAAAAGGGGTAATCACTTGAATAGTGAGAAGATACTTACTTGGTATAGTGCTGAGGGGCACTATTTATACAATACCCATGCTCTCCGAGTGGTCCATGCTCCGAGTGTCTTCTAGCGTATCTGTCCTTATCCGAGTTGTACGAAACCGGATACTGCCAAACTACCTTTCCTCGTAGCGGGCCGAGCCCATATTACTACTGGATAATTGGGCCTGGACCTGGTATCACCACTAGCCCCCCGGAAGCCGGTTCTTTCAACCGAGGCTAAGACCTTCCTGATCCGAGGGCGGAAGGACTGGCTTTCTGTATTCCTTCCCGGCCCGACAATGATGAGGTGGGCGCACCCTTTTCGAGGACGCTTTATTATCGACTATCAATTTTCACGTTTCTCCACTTCATTTAATCATTGCTTTTTCATCTTTTTCTCGCCCCCTATAAATAGGGCCCTTCATCGATCACTTTCACCTATTGCTTTCATATTTCAAAATCCTCTTTAACTCCCAATTTCTAATCTTCATATTCTCTCTCCTCTTCAACCCCATGGCGAGCAATACCGCACAGTCCGATGCCCAGCGTCAGGACGTCATCACCTACTCTCTGCAAAGCACCACCGCTTCCTCCGTTGCGGTTTCTATTGTCTCATCGGCGTCTTATAAGCCGATCCACCTCTGTCATAATGTGACTCCATCTGGTCCCATATTCAAGCGCTCCAAGAACCGGGAGCAGAGGGAGATAGACAATGCCTGGAAGCCCTTACTAAAAGCTGATGTCTGGACAACCAAATGCCTTAGCGGTATGGGAGTTCCAATACCCTTAGTTGCCCAGGTGGCCGCTGTCTCGGCCGAAGAGTCTGTGAAGTCGGTTCTGTGCATTCCTCGGATCCACTTCATGTGGGGTTTGAGCCTTCCCTTCCCTCCATTGTACGCTCGGTTCCTGGAGGTCTACAACATCTCCCCTGCCCAAATGCACCCTAATGTTGTTGCTGTGATGATGGGCTTTCTCGTAAGGAGTCTTCGATGTGGGATCGACCCATCCTTTAACCTGTGGAAGTCCTTTTATATGCTCATCAAGTGCCCCGGCAAGGAGATGATATTCACCGTCCAGGCGCGTCCCGGGGTCCAAGACTTCATCCTCGGCAAGAAGGATTCAGCCAAGAACTGGCAGGAAAAGGGCTATGTGACCGTCAACTCGGCGCTATATGAGGTTCCTGCCTGGAACTCCAAGTTGTTGTGGACGTCCGGGAAGCATTCCTTCCTGAGACTCAACGTGCCAACCATACTACCTTGTCCTCGGGGACTTTAAATCTGGACCAGTACTGGCTGGCCGGTAACTCCATCTACCTCTTCCCCCGGGCGATATATCCGGAGGGCGCTTTCCGGGATAGCCGCTGGATGGTTACCTGGCCGGTTCTAGGTATGCTCCTTTCCTTTTTTATTTTGTTGTTCTTACTCCCCGTTTTGAATGGCTTCGTTTAACTGTTGTTTCTTGTAGCTCCGACCGTGGAAGATAACCCTCAGGTCCCCATTCCAAAGAAGAAAGGGACCAAGAAACCAACCGCCACTGGAGTTGGGGCTGACTCCGAGGTAGTCAAACCGGACAGGCGGAAGAAGCCCGTCCAGCCTCACCAGCAGGAGAAGCCACAGGACAAGGGGATCCCGGTCCTTTCCCAGCAACTTCAACACCTCCTGTCTCACCACCTCGGCCCTATCTCCTGCCAGGGCCCTCTTCTTCTATCGAATCGGCTTTAACTCCGGATATACATTCAGCTTGTGGAGGGCTAACTCCGGGGGTACACCCGTGAAATCTCTCTCTTCCCATGCGAACACATCCTCATATTTCGAAAGTAGGGATCGTAGCTCTTCCTTCACACCAACTGGCATCTTTCTCCCGACTTTAATCCTGCCTCGGCTCCCGACCTGCATGTCCTCCACATCTCCCGGACCTACTTCTCCCTGTACTGCTCCAACCGGGGCCTTTCTAGCCTCCTGGAGGGCTGTGAGCATGCAACTTCTGGCCGTTGACTGGCTTCCTCGAACCGTCGCCACCCCCTGACTGGTTGGGAACTTCATGGTCAAATGGTACGTCGAGCAGATGGCCCTGGCTTGAGCCATCCATGGCCGTCCGATGATGATGTTGTATGGGGACGGAGCGTCGATAACCGCGAAGTTGCACCGGACCAATGTCTTCTTGCTCCTGTCCAGGTCATCGACCACTGTTACTGTTAAGGACACCACCCCCAAGGGATGCTCTGTGCGGCCGGTGAACCCTGACAAGGGAGAGGTGCTCGGGCGAAGGTTGTGGCGGCCTATTCCCAGCTGGTCGAAGCAAGAAGCAAACATGATTTCTACACTGCTTCCATCATCAATGAACACCCGTTTGACCGTGAATCCTTCTATCTCCGCTGTGATCACCATCGGATCCGTATGGGGCGTTAGACTGGGAACCGGATCCTCATCCGAAAAGGTGATGGCCTCGGTGGGGCGCAGTCTCTTCTCCCTGTCCTCACCAGCCGGCACATACCGGCTCCGGGCCTTTGCCGCTGCGTGGGACTGGGCCCCCCTACTTCTCCATGTATGACATTTATCATCCGGGGAGGGACCTGATTAACCGGTTCCGGGGCCATAACCAGAGCTGCCGCACCCGGCTGGGCAGCCGGTGCCGGAGCCCCTCGCTGGTTATCATTCCGCGGCCTGTTCCTCCAATTTCTCTTCCTTCCCGCTCCGGCCTGCTGTCCAGCCGCCGGACGCTGGTTCTCCTGGCTCACACAGTCTCTTAACTGCCCTCTCTCGATCAACTTCTCAATCTCCACCCTTAAGCTTCGGCAACCATCTGTTGTGTGTCCATTAGACTTGTGGAAAGCACAATATTTAGCTGCATTCGCTGGAGTCGGATTCCCCGGTATGGGGGCCGGGTCTTGAAACAGGTTTCGATGAATTGTCAGGATCTCCGACCGGGTTTTCGTCAGGGGAGTAAACGTTTCAGCCTGAGGGGGGTCTACCCTCGGCCTCACCGAAGCCGGGCCCGCTTCCCTCCTGACAGGATCAGCAACCCGAGCCTTGTCACCTTTTCCCATCCCCTTGTCCTCGAAGTATCCTTCCTCCTTCCTCTTCTTGCTCCCTTCGAGAAGCGAACACTACATCTCCACCTCAAGATCCAGCTGGTGAAAGGTGGTCGGGATATTCTCCATGAGCTTTGCCCATAGCACCTCATCTCTCAGCCCTGCAATGAACCCTGCTATCAGGGCCTTCACTTGCGCGTCTCTGTCGATCACCTTCATAGAATCATCCATGTACCTCCTGTGGAAACCCCGAACTTCCTCCTTTGCCGACTGCCGACTATAAGCCACCTCGGCCAAAGGGAGATACTTCTTCCTTTTGGTCTCGTATCTGTGCATCAAAACGCTTGAAAAATCATAGTAATTTCTAAAAATTTCCGAGGGTTGTGCCTCAAACCATGACAAACAGCTTCCCCTCAGATACGAGCTCACCAGCTTGCACATAAGCTCCTCCCGGATGTCGCGTGTTCCCATAACATTATGATACGTCCTGACGAATTCCTCCGGATCCGTCTCCCCGCTGTAGGTCGGCACCCCCTCCGGGACTCTATGAGCATGGGAGACGGATCCGCACAGAGCATCCCTTGGGGGTGGTGTCCTTAACAGTAACAGTGGTCGACGACCTGGACAGGAGCAAGAAGACATCGGTCCGGTGCAACTTCGCGGTTATAGACGCTTAGTCCCCATACAACATCATCATCGGACGGCCGTGGATGGCTCAAGCCAGGGCCATTTGCTCGACGTACCATTTGACCATGAAGTTCCCAACCAGTCAGGGGGTGGCGACGGTTCGAGGAAGCCAGTCCACGGCCAGAAGTTGCATGCTCACAGCCCTTCAGGAGGCTAGGAAGGCCCCGGTTGGAGCAGTGCAGGGAGAAGTAGGTCCGGGGGATGTAGAAGACATGCAGGTGGGGAGCCGAGGCATGATCAAGGTCGGGAGAAAAATGCCGACCGATGTGAAGGAAGAGTTACGTTCCTTGCTTTCAAAATATGAAGATGTGTTTGCATGGAAGAGAAGGACTTCACAGGCGTACCTCCGGAGTTAGCTCTCCACAAGCTGAATGTATACCCCGAGTTAAAGCCGATCCGACAGAAGAAAAGGACCTTGGCAGGGGATAGGGCCGAGGTGGTGAGACAGGAGGTGTTGAAGTTGCTGGAAGCCGGGGTAGTGGAAGAGATTATATACCCGGAATGGTTTGCTAACCCGGTGTTAGTAAAGAAGCACAATGGGTCCTGGAGAATGTGTATCGACTTCACGGATCTCAACAAATGTTGCCCGAAAGACAGTTACCCTCTTCCCCCGGTCGACCGGTTGGTGGAAGCCATCACCGGGTACGAGGCTCTGGCCTTCTTCGATGCATACCGGGGCTATCACCAGATTCAAATGTCGGAAGAGGACAAGCCGAAAACAGCTTTTATCACAGATCTCGGAACCTATTGCTACAGGCGGATGCCCTTCGGCTTGAAGAATGCAGGGGCGACGTACCAGCGGATGACAGACTCGATATTTCGAAATCAGCTGGGCCGAAGCATGGAGCTATACGTTGACGACATGGTGGTAAAGAGCCGAAGCTACCCTGGTTTCTTAGAAGACTTGGAAGAGATGTTTGGCATTCTAAGGAAGGTCAACCTGAAGCTAAACCCCGAGAAGAGTGTGGTAAGAGTAGCGGCTGGGAAGTTCCTCAGATATATGGTGTCTAGCTGGGGGATTGACGTCAATCCGGAGAAGGTGGAGGCGATAAGCCGGATGCAGTCGCCAAAGAACGTAAAGGAAGTGCAAAAACTGATGGGTTCCCTGGCAGCCTTGAGCCGATTTCTGTCAAAAGGTGCCGAGAGACAACTTCCCTTCTTCAACATATTAAGGAAGGCAAAGAAGTTCGAGTGGACGGAGGAGTGTGAGAAGGCGTTCGGGGACCTGAAGGAACATTTGAGCCGGCTCCCGACCCTCTCGAAGCCGAAAGAGGGGGAGGGTTTGCTCTTATACTTGTTCGCATCCGCATCGGCTGTCAGTGCGGTATTGGTCCGAGAAGAAGACGGGAGGTAGTGTCCGGTATACTTTGTCAGCCGGGCATTACAGGGTCCGGAAACTCGGTACACAAGTTTGGAACAGCTGGTGTTGGCGCTGGTTTACGCCTCGAAACGATTGCGCCCGTATTTCCAGGCTCATCCGATTGCGGTCCTGACCAACCACCCCCTGAAGCAGGTGATGCTCAAGCCAGAGGCGTCGAGACGTTTGATGAAGTGGGCCATAGAGTTGGGGGAACACGAGATAACATATCAGCCGAGGAAAGCCATTAAGAGCCAGGCAATGGCGGATTTCCTGACAGAGATGGTCGGGTCAGACACGGTCATCGAGGAAGAGCCTGAAACAGGCCCGGGATGGACGTTTCATGTCGACGGGTCAGCGCATGCAGGAGGCAGCGGAGCGGGGTATTGTTGACATCCCCGGAAGGAGAGGAGTACCCCTATGCGTTACATTTCGACTTTAAAACCACAAATAATGAGGCGGAATATGAGGCGTTGGTAGCAGGACTCAAACTGGCTCGGGAATTGAAGATAGGAAAGATCCGGGCCTTCAGCGACTCTCAGATTGTAGTTCAGCAGGTGAATGGGGAATATGAAGCAAAGGAGAGAAGTTTGCAGAGGTACTTGGAGCTGGTCCAGCCCATGATCCGACAGTTCGATAGTTTCGGCCTGGAGCAGGTGCCAAGAGAACAGAATGAAAAGGCCGACGCGTTGAGCAAGTTGGCATCTTCGAAGTTGAAGCCAGGGCAGAAAGCGCCTCTCAGAAGGGAGACGCTGGAGAGGAGAAGTTATGAACAGGTTGATGAGATCCTGGCAGTGGAGGTGGTGCCAGAAGACTCTTGGATGGCTCCGATCCGAGCGTACCTTCTGACAGGAGAGGTCCCGGCCGACCGAGTGGTGGCTACAAAAATCCGGGTCAAGGAGCCGAAGTATACCCTCCAGGAAGGGGCACTGTACAAAAGAGGCTATCTCCAGCCATTGTTGAAGTGTGTGGAACAGCAGGAGGGCAAGTACCTGGTCCGCGAAGTTCATGAAGGCCCGAATGGTAGTCATCAAGGAGCCAGAACCGTGGCCCGGAAGATTTTACGGATGGGGTACTATTGGCCTACCATGAAGACTCGCAGGATAGGGTTCGGTCATGCCTTCAGTGCCAGAAGTTCGCACCGCTAGTGCACATACCCAGGGAAGAGATGATGGGGATAACAGGTGCCTGGCCTTTCAGCAGATGGGGACTGGATTTGGTCGGACCCTTTCCTACTGCTCCCGGCAGCTTGAAGTATCTGATTGTGGCTATCGATTACTTCATCAAGTGGGTGGAAGCCGAGCCCCTGACTAACATCCGGGGGTCTACTTGCGTGAAGTTTTGTTGGAGGAACATCGTATTTAGGTTCGGAGTTCCAAGGGCCATAGTAACCGACAATGGAGCGCAGTTTGAAAATGATCCTTTCAAGTCTTGGTGTGTGAAATATGGGATAAGTCAGAAGCTGACGTCAGTTTATCACCCGCAAGCTAATGGCCAGGTGGAGGTGACGAACCGGACAATCGTAAGTGGGATTAAGGCCCGGCTACAGGGAGCAAAGGGTAACTGGGTGCACGAGCTCCCGAGTGTTTTGTGGGCTCATCGGACTACGGAAAGTTCGGCAACCGGGGAATCCCCCTACAGTCTGACGTATGGATCCGAGGCAGTAATCCCGGCCGAGATTGGCATCCCCAGTCTTCGGACAGCCGAGCCGGTCCCCGAAGAAAAGAATGAAGAGGAAATCAGGACAAATCTGGACCTGCTGGAGGAAAGAAGAGAGAGGGCGGCCTTGCACGAGGCTAAGGTGAAGGAGAAAGTTAAGAAGTATCACGACAGGAGAGTAAGGAAGGAGCAGTTCAAGGTAGGAGACAGAGTTATGAGAAGAAACGACAAGAGTCACCAGGAGCCGGAAGGCAAGCTGGCACCCAACTGGGAAGGACCGTACCGGGTGGCTGGAGGATCCGGCGGGGAATGGAGTCCCCCGAAGGTGGAACATAGCAAACCTCAGGCGGTTCTATGGATAGTCTCTGGCACTTGTTGCCTAGATAGAATAGCATCTGGCACTTGATGCCTAGGTAGAATCGTCTCTGGCACTAGATGCCTAGGTAGGGTAGATCCCCGGCAGTAGGAGCCCGGGATAGAAACCTAGAGGTCGGATGACCGAAGGGTAGGTAGGAGGACATCCTGGGAACAGGGATTTTTGTAAAAAGGGCTTGCCCCCTTGTGTCCGGTTTTAAAAGAAGGAATGAATGCGCGCATTAGAATGTTAAAATTGAAAGATATGTCGTTAACTGAAAATTATTATACATATTAGAAATAAGAAGGTTACAACTGTCTACAGGTCCGGACCGTTACAGACTTAGAAGAGTTACACAATAGAAAATTATCCTATTCTGGAGCCCGGGAGGAGGACGCCTCGCCGGGAGGAATTCTCCTGGTCTCGCGACGACTCCTCTGAACAGCCATCTCCAACATTCGCTGCTCTTCGTCCGAAGTGTGAGGAACGTCCGAACAATCATTAGGGGCGCCCCCTGTCCCTGTCGCCGGGTTAGGCGTTCTTTGTCTAGTTTGGGCAGTAACCCTGTTCGTAGCGGCCGGACCCCCGATTCGGACAGGAGTTTGCCTTGGAACTCTTTGTCTGGTGGATACATCCTCGGTCCCGACTACTTTCTTCTTGCCCTTCTTGTCATTCCGGGGCGGGCGCGAATCGCCGCGGGGTGGAGGATCGGCTCCCTGAGCAGGATCGGAAGCCCTTCCTTGACCAGGGAATCGGGCACGGAATCGGGCTGCGACCGCCCGGAGCCGGGCCAAGCGCCGCTCCGAAGCTTCTAAGTCCAAAAGTTGAGGGGCGTGCTCATATCGTTCGTAGGCCAGGTCGACTTCGTCGGGAGGAGGAATGCGCGATAAGGACTCAGGAAGGATTTTTCGACTCAATATGTTCTTCCGCCAGTCCTTAGCTGCTTGGTAAGCAGATGCCCAGTTGCCCGATGTCCGATCAGAACTTTCCATCCAGGCGATGAGATCGTCGACGGCCCGAGGAACGTCAGTCAGTACGGGTATGTCGACCTCCCCTTGGCTGAGGCCTAGCAGGTGGTAGGAAAGATGAACTATTACCAGCTCCTGCTGCAGAGTCCGATTTCTAGTGGCCAGTCTCTCGTTCTCGGTTTCCAGTCTGGTAACTTGCCTACGGAGCTCGGTCGTGCTCTGCATTCGCTGGCACTTATTGTAGTACAGGATGACATCATGCCACACCTCGTCCAGTTCCTTTTGGATCCGGACCTGAAAATTGTGGTGTTGGGCCTCCCGCTCCGTCATAACCTGGTCGAACTCCAGAACTCGGTCGATATTCTCGAAGGCCATCCGGTAGCATTTCGGCAGGGATCCGAAGTCCTCCTGGATCTGAAGAAGACAGGTGAGCAAGCAATCAGGATCAGGGAACTCCGATATCAACGACCCGAGCCCACCCTCGGATAACAGATCCATTAGCCCCAGACAGCCAGTCCGAGTCTGACCCGGGGAAGGAGGTTTAAGAGGTAGCCCCTAATCATGATAAAACCAGAGTTAAAACGTAAAAAAGAAGAGAGAGAAGACAGGGAACCAGCTAAAAAGAGACGAATAGTAAGTAGGAAGAGGAACTTTTCATTGATAATCCGGAGAACCGGGCAGCGGAGTACAAGAAGTAAATAAAATAGAAAAAGAGAAAAAGCCTAACGAACATTGTTGGAGTCGCCCTTCCCCCCATCATCGTCACTGTCTTCATCCTCGGATCCAAATACTAGCTCGGGGGAGGGGGGCGGATTGGCAACGTTGTTGTCAGCAGCACCGGGTCCAGGAGAGGGAGAATCGCCACCCTCGATGTCCTTCGGATCAAAGAGGCCCCGATAGAGATCATACATAGTGCAGTATGGGGTAAAGTTGTCATCCTCAGGAAGGTCCGATCCGGAGGAAGGAGCCGGGGGCAGAGTCCCGGGCAGCACAACATCCGAGGACCAACTCCGGACATCCTCGGCAGACATGCGATTCTTTTGCAAAGCCTCCCAAAGTGCTGGAGATAAGCCCTTCATCCCTCCTTTCTGAAGCACGGTGAGCAAGTGAAGCTGCTGAGCTTCGGAGTTAGGATTAAACCACTGCTTCTTAAAGGTCTCACGGATCTGGGGAGGAAACCAGCCTCGGATCTCCATGTATGTGTTGTGGCACTGGTGGGAGCTGGCAGCTAGATTGAGTTCAGTCAGGCGACGAGATAAGGTCCCGCTAGCCAGAACTTTTTCCACAACAGCCTCGACAAAGTTCAGTTGATCCTGGTAGCTGGATTCCTTGGCCGCGGCCAGCTCCCCCTCCAGCTGGCTTATCTTCTCTCGAAGTTTGGCCGATTCTTCCCCCTCGGCCCGGATCTGCTCATCTTTCCTCTCCAACTGACGAGAGAGGAAGGAAGACAGGACGGTTTGAAACTCCGAAGAGTTAGCAAATTCCGAGCTCAGCCGCTGGACCTGCGAGGGAGGCAGTTCTCTTATATATATAAGCATAGTATGGATAAGAGAGGGGAAATCGGGAAAGAAAGTTACCTGTTGATCAGAAGAGGTAACAGGGGGTTTGCTGATAGCGGTCGGCTCCGAGGTCAGGGACAGAGACTTGCCATCTCGCGCCTTCTTGGCGTCCTTGCTTAGGGCTTCCCCGGACTTCCGCTTGTTTAGATAAGATGGAGGAATTGGAATGATAGGGGCAGAAAGGGTGGTATACTTGGCAGCAGGAGACCTTGTGTCTGCCGAAGTCGTGGGGCGGAATACAAACCGTCCGCGGCCGGAAGACCCACTCTCGCGGTGAGAATCCGTCTGTGCTCCTGAGAGCGGCAGGGAAGGGTCAAGAGGAGGACGTGACCCGGCAGGGGTCAGTTGGAAGTTATGGAGATTTGGATCAGGAATGATGGCAGGAGTTGCCTCCGGGGCATCCTCGTGCTCTGGAGGGTCGATCTCCACCACTTCGTGGATCGGACTGTTGACCTCCTTGTTGGCAGATGGCGACGTCTCGACAGTTTGGATAGGAATTTCAGTATTGTTGGGGGGAGCGTTAACCACAGGAGTCTTTGGTTTTGGGCCGAGGGGCCTGCCATTGGCGGATTCAGCCGTTTCAGTCCCGGCTTTCTTGGTCTTCTTCTTCTCCGGGATAGGGGCAGCAGGATCATGAGCAACAGTGGGAGCTATGACACCAAAGAATAAGAGAGGATCGCAAGAAGCAAAAATAAACAAAAATGGTATAAGGTACTGAGTCCGAACCTTGCAGGGGCCAGGTCATAGCCCATCGGCTAACCTGGAAGACCTCAGCCGGATATATCTCACCCGGGAAGAGGTAGATAGAGTTGGTTGCCAGCCAATACTGCTCTAAATTCAGGGGTCTTGTGGACAGAAGGGTATGATTCGCCCGGTGCTTGTCCGGCAAGAAGGCCTCCCGGTATCCGGGACTATCTGCTTGTTCCATTTGGGACCGGCATATAGCATCGGATTCACCTTGGTGTACCCCTTCTGCTGCCAACCCTTGCAGGAGTCTTTCTTGCCTACTATGAAGTCCTGAACACCAGGCCGGGCCTGGACAGTGCATATCTTCTCTTTGCCGGGGCACCTGATCAGGAGATAGAAAGATTTCCAGAGGTTGAAGCAGGGAGTGACATTAAACCTCTGGCATTGTATCAGGAAACCCATCATTACCGCCACCACGTTGGGATGAACTTGGGCCGGGGACACTTTGTACACCTCCATAAATCTGGAGTACAGCCGGGGGACGGGTAGGCTCAGACCCCACATGAAATGAATCCGGGGGATGCAGAGGACATCCTTGATCGATTCGTCCGAGGAGACTGCCACGAGTTGGGCGTCGACTGGTAATGGAATACCCATGCCACTGAGGCACTTTTTCGTCCAGTCGTCGGCTGAAAGGGAATGCGCCCGGGCGGTGTCCAGAACCCTCTGCTCGGCGTTCTTGGATCTCCTGAACCTGGGTCCAGAAGGGTGCACGGACCGAGACAAGTACACCGGCTTAAGAGGAGAGGGCGGCCTCCGACCCGTGGGGAGAGGAGGAGAGCTCTCGCGGGAGGTGCTGACCAAAGTATAGGCGGTCGGAGATTGACTGTGGGCATCGTTGCCGGTATCGTTGTTCGCAGCAGTTGAAGACATGGCTGACGGAGGAAGAAGGATTTAGGAAGAAAATTTGAGATCTGAAAGCGAAGAGAGAATTTGGGATTTGAAAGCGAAAGAACGAGGGTAAAATTGATGCGAAAACGGAGGGGCTATTTATAGAGGAGTAAAATAGGAAAACGAGAAAGCAATGATTAATGCTTTCGAAAGACGAGAAAGGAGCGCAGACGTTATTAAATGGCACTCGAGAATCGTGGCCACGTGCCACTCTTGTCGGGCAGGAAAGAATTTAGGAAGCCACCCCTTTTCACCCTCGGACAAGCGAAGCATCCTTCCTTGGCCGAAAGGACCGGCTTCCGGGGGGCTAGTGGTAATATCAGGCCCAGGCCCAATCACCCCATGACGGGTTGGGCTCGGCCCATGATGAGGTAAGCTAATATGGAAGTATCCGGGACAGCTCAACTCGGACAGGGACAAATACGCTAAACAACATAGAAAGTATGGACCACGTTAGGAGCATGTATCACTGTATAAATAGTGCCCCTCAGCACTATTCCAAGTAAGTATCTTCTCACTATTCAAGTGATTACCCCTTTTCCTCTCCCGAGATCCATCTTTCATCATCACGCCGGAGGGTCTACCCTCGGGTACCTCCCGGGGTTCTGTCTTGCAGGACTCGGTATTGGATCGGGGATCAGGGGCCTATCCGGACTGACCAGGCAGGCAGCATCAATAATAACATGAATTTACATGTATTAGGGTGTTAGTAAGTAAAATACAGGAAGAAATTTAACAATTTACATGTTATGTTTGTTGGGTATGGTCAACCCAAATCCCACATCGGAAGCGGAGAGTGGCATTCCTCTCCTTATAAGGAATATTCCCACCATACTAAATATGAGACCTTTTGGGGATTGATCCATTGTTTAAAACCATGCAGGCTTTCGAACTGGTCAAAAGCGGACAACATCATACTAGTTTGAACTGTGGTGGGTTCAGCAGTCCCAACAATTATCCGTTGTGGGTGTTATGGTTAATGTGTTCTGTTATGGTTAATTTGTTCTGTTTGAACATATATACTTCTGTATAATGTGAGAGTTCATTTATAGAAAGCAAACGAATGAAATAATAATAACATTAAGTACCAAGAAATTAAAACAACGGAAATTGTGGGCGGGACTGGGCATGCTACGCGGAGAAAAAAAAAAGGGAAAGTAGAAAGGAAAATTAGTTGATCTTGTTACGGGATACTCTAAATATAGAGTTGTCTATTCATTATGGAAAGTTTAGGCATAAAAATAGAGTATCATTGAAGAGAGAATGGTGTTATAAATATAAAGATTGTGAGACCATTGGAGAAACTATAAACGTGGTAGAATCTAAATCATGTTCATCAAGTCATCTCTTTCATGTATGCAGAGTTTAGGGTATGAATGGTAGTTGTGATGACTTCTAGAATTTCATAAAAAGGATTATTATATCTTTCTAAATAGGTGAAATTTCTATCAACCAATCATTCTATTTTTACAAAAAATTTGAAGTGACGGTCTTTATATAAAGGCCAGTGACTAAATTCTATTTGTATTTCATTTCTATGGCTACAGTACAACTTCGAAATCTTAATAATGTTGACATCATCAAAACGTAATGAAAACCAATGAATCTGATTTGTGATTATGGAGCTTTTCACACCTTTGTTCCCTAGGTACTCATTAAATAAAAACCAATAAGCTCTGTCCATTTCTAAGGCTACAGTACAACTTGGAAAGCTAATAATGTTGACATCATCAAAATGTAATGAAAACTAATGAATCCTATTTGTGATTATGGAGCTTTTCACACCTTTGTTCCCTAGGTACTAAATAAATAAATACCAATAAGTTCTGTCCATTTTACCACCAGCTCAGTTTGTGATAATTAGAGGAAAGACATGAAAATCAACAACTAGTCAATCATAATTAAGGTGAAAAATCACAAGGTCCTATTTAGGTGATACCGAAAACTCAAACTAATCACATGGTAAAATTTACAAATATGTAACTTACACGGAGATATCTTCTTCAGAAGCACTGCATGGAAGATGGACCGGATTTCAGTCGATCCTCCTCTTTCTCCTTTCCTCCAAGAAATTCAAAAAATCATCAGATGCAGTACTAGGCTCCCTACTATTTGCAACCAGAACCACCTTGTTTAAAACCACCCCATGATTCCTAAACAAGAGTAAAATCCAATACTCAATTACTGTGTTTCTGAATCCTATAATCTTTACTTCCTTGAAACTAGGAATATGAGGAATATGATGGGCATCGTAATATCCCGTTATTGTTAAACAAATAACTTACAGTTTGTCCGAAATCATCAGATTCTGTTCGCGACGATGACCCAGAAGAATGATGATGACGAAGGCGCGCGCTCTCCTCTCTGTCTCGGTTAAATAGAGTTTTTGGTTCAGTCAAAGATTTGGTTCCGCCTTCCCTCTTGGGCGCGGTCGAAAAAGACCTGCGTGAAAATTCGTTTGTGGATTTTAGAATTTTAGCACTTAAATGGCGCCATTTTATTAATGTTTTCCCTCCTTTGCGAAACCCCCAGTAATCTTTTGTCACTTTTTCTACTAGACATTGGTGATATGGGCCAAGGCCCAGATGATTGATTGTTAAGGAAGGATGATTGATCACTTTTTCTACTAGACATGATGGAGAGCCCAGCCCACGAGTGGTCCTCCTATTATGTTAGCCCACGAGAGACCACATTGCAATACAAAGAAACAAAAGGGTTCATCTGCAAATACAAGACATTATCTGGGGGTCCAACATAAATAATAGGAAGATGAGGGGCCACATTACAATACAACAAAAGGGTTCGACTACAAATATAAAAAATTATCTGGGACTCCATCATAAAATAATAGGAAGATGAGGGGCCAAATTGCAATACAAATAAACAAATTAAAAATTATCCGTTAATAGGAAGAAAATTGTTTATTTGTATTGAAATTCCCCTCATCTTCCTATTAGTTATGTTGGAGCCCCAAATAACTTCTTGAATTAGCCAAACACCCACAAGCCCAAATCAGTATATTTTTCCCCACAACGTATTGGCACGTTAAACATTCAATTAACACTTAATATAAATTAATCCCTAAATAAAAATAGGGTTTTATACTCCACATCACAAACTCAATTCAAAAACAGGATCTCCGATCTCACCTCTCATACTTCACTCAATGAGTTTGTCCCCATCAGATCAGCCCTTCAATCTTGATCTCCTTTCCCTTAGTTTGGCTGCAACGAACAAGCCTTCCAAACTTCCTTTCAAACATCTTCACTCCCAATTTCTTCTCCATCCTTCAACAAATAAAAATAAAGTTAAATATAAAAACATGAAAGACTTAGAAAAACAAATTGAATTTAAAACAAAAGAAAAGTTTTAGATTTAATTAAAGAGACAAAAAACCTAGAAGAAGAAAGAGAGGATGATGAAGAAAGAGAGGATGATGAAGAAAGAGAATATGGAGAGGGATGAGCGAGCCGAGAGGAACTGGAGAGTGAACACACGGTGTGTTGTGAATGAGTGCTTAAAATGAGAGAAAGTCAAAAACGTAACCATGTCTTCATACTGACTGGCGAAGGACAGGAGTAGCATTTAGTAAATTGAATAAATAAATTAATCAACTCAGTCTCATTCCCCCAGACAATTGTTCAAAGCTAAGATAATCATATCAAACTAACACCATCACACTTGCTACAACTCAAGAGACTAATGATTGCCACTTCAATTTTCAATAATCCACCCAACATGTCAATTACGAAAAAAAGAGTCTTCCTAAAATACGAGAGAGCAAAAGAAGAGAGATCAAAAGAATAGTCTCGGCCAACACTACATCCAAATCTAAATCCAGAATAGAGTATTCTCATTAATCTCTTCCAAAGGTGATATCTCACCCGCATAGTTGAACATTCACGGAGCACAAATTGGAGGCTTGGTGCAATCCAAAATCCTAACTTATCATTGGCGTTGACATTGATGCCTCGGAGGACTTGGAACTCACCCCTAAGATCCATATGAGTAATAAACACAACGGGAAACTTCAACTTCTCAATCACCTTAGGTCCGGTGGTCATGGGCATAATGCCTCCCTCCATGAATAGCTAATCAAAGGGGAAAATAACAATTTTATTAGATAACAATTTAAAGTGAAAACAAATTGATCAAAAACTCCACATTCCAAAGCATTGTTATGTTAATCGGATGATAACATCAAAACATATATGTCTTCTTTCTTTCATTCTTTAGAAGCATTTGCATCCAAATTCAAAACCATTAGTGTGGGCAACTAATATGCCTAACTTCATCAAACATCTAATGACAAGTTATATCAAAAGATTAAAAAAGAATATACCTTGAAAAGCCGCTCTTAGCTTTGGCTCAATCTTCTTGAAAAGAGTAACTATCTTTTCAAAATACTCCATGGTAGCCATCTCCTATACATACCGTGATGCCATTCCTTGTACCGGTTGGATATGTCCTTCCACGTCTACTTGTCGAGGAGGATATTGCTCATATCCGGAACGTCACCAGTTTCCTTCTTCTATGTGAAGTACTTCTCTTTTTCTTGTGACTTTCTATTGGTTCTTTCCAAATTATTAGACCACCGTCCATGCACAATGAACATCAAATCTCCAATACTTCCCACAATTTGATCCCCAATGATCTCAACATCTAGATCCTTACATGCCTTCAACGTAGACATGTTCCATTGCCAGCAGATGCTTATTCTGTACCTGAAGTGGAAGATGATGATCATTTTTCTTCTAAGAGAAGAAGAACAGAGAATCCAATTACTAGAACATTGATACGTATGCTCGAGTTCAATTGGATCAAATCTTTGCTAGGATGTTTTACACGGGTGGTTTGTCATTTAACTTTGCAAAAAAATCCAGATTATGTGAGGTCATATGTTTTTACTTCTACACATAACATATATATCTGGATATATTCCTCCCGGTTATAACAAGTTGCGGACTTCGTTGCTTCAAGAAGAGAAAAATAATGTTAACATACTGCTGGAACCACTGAAAGGAACTTGGAGGGATAAAGGGGTGTCAATTTGTAGTGATGGTTGGAGCGATCCTGGAAGGAAGTCACTGATAAATTTTATGGCAACAAGTGGCAAAGGTCATATGTTCCTCAAAGCTGCTAATTGCTTTGGTGAGGTCAAGGACAAATTCTTCATTGCAGATTTGATTAAAAAAGTTATTGTTGAGGGAGGTCATGACAATGTGGTGCAGGTAATTACAGATAATATCGCTAATTGTAAAGCGGCTGGTGAGCTTATTGGGAGTTTGTATCCTTATATCTTTTGGACTCAATGTGTTGTCCACGCTCTATTTTTTGGACCCCATGTGTTGTCCACATTTTGAATCTTGCTTTGAAGAATATTTGCGCTCCTAAGGAAACGATTACCAATGAGTTAACACATGAATTGTGCAACTGGATTAGTGAAGTTTATGGAGAGGCCGTGCAGATTGAGAACTTCATTATGAATCACAACATGAGGGTCGCCATGTTTAACAAGTTTTGTTCTCTTAAGTTGCTCTCAGTTGCTGAAACTCGATTTGCATCTATTGTTGTTGTGCTTAAGAGGTTTAAGCTGATTAGGCGGGGTCTTGAATTAATGGTCATGAGTGATGAATGGAGTTCATATAAAGAGGATGATGTGGTAAAGACAGACTTTGTGAAGGAGAAACTTGTGAGTGATGTTTGGTGGGATAAGGTGAACTATATCATTGATTTCACAAGACCAATCTACGACATGATTAGGTTTTGTGATACTGATAAACCATGTCTTCACTTCGTTTACGAGATGTGGGACTCAATTATTGAAAAGGTGAAGTTGGAAATTTACAAGAAAGAGAAGAAATCATTGTTTGAATTTAGTTCCTTTCATGATGTTGTTCATGATATCTTATTGCTTATTGGACTAAGAGTTATACTCCTTTGCATTGTGTTGCACACTCATTGAACCCAAGTGTGTTGCACAATCATTAAAAAATATGGTGGAAATTACAAACTGGAAAGAGTTTGTGGGCTTCTTTTATGTGGTCATTGCCAGGATACAAGATGAAGTCTAGGACCTGGAGAAGATACAAGGAAATGGATGAAATAGCACAGAACAACACTATGGTACAGGTTGGTTCAGGTGAAGTATCATTTCGGGAAAGTAACTGGTTGGGAAATGACTCTTTAATTGATCTATGGGATTCTGAAATGGATATACCTTTTGCTGAACTGCCAGTAAATGATTTTGTTTATGATCAACATAATATTACAGAAAGTTTAATGCCAGGTCTTCCCCATGATACCATTGCACAATTACCGAAGGATCACTCAATATTTGAGGGATATACTAATAAGCTCATATGGAAACTTGAGCCAACTGGCTCTTTCTCTTTATCTTCAGCTTGTGAACTTTTGAGAAGTAAAAGGATAATAGTTCCTTCTTATAAGTTTCTGTGGATAAAATATGTTCCCATGAATTTGTCAATGGTTAGTTGGAAACTTTTAAACAGACTAATTCCAATGGGTGATATATTACAGCAAAACATGATCTATATTACTTCTATATGCTGCTACTGTGGGAACTATTGTGATGAACTACAACATGTCTTTAATGACTGCAGGGTTATAAAGGACTTATGGAATTATTTTCATAGCATATTTGATCTGCCTCCTGAAACCTTTGATAATCTGTGGGACAGACTATTTTTTTACTGGAACTTAACTGTGAAGTCCGAACTCCATAGGCTCTTGGACAGAATATTTCCACTTTTTATTACATGGTCAATATGGTGCACTAGAAATGCATATTTATATGAACAGATAAGACCTACATTGCTTACCATGAGAAAAAAAATGTTCTAAGGAATCTCCAAAATGTTCTAAAAGCACATAATTTGTGCTGGAGACACACTGATTCAAGAACAATGCATCCTGATTAAATAAACCTAACCACTACTTGTCTACCTGTCTCTAGAGTATCTTTGGTTAAACAGGTAACATGGAGACATCCCAGAAATTTTAAGCTTAATACAGATGGGTCCTCCCTAGGGAATCCAGGGTTAGCGGGAGCTGGAGTTGTAATCAGGAATGCACTAGGAGAGGTGATCCTAGCGAAGCAGTGTTTTTGAACAGGAAAACAAGTCTAGAGGCAGAGATACTAGCACTCATAGTTGGTCTACAAGCAGCATACCGTATAGGGTTGCATGATCTGTAAGTCGAAATAGATTCATTGGTACTCCTAAAAATCATCACCAGACAGTACAAAATCCCATGGAAATTGGAGCCTCTAATCAGAAACATATGGCAACTTGTAAGTGATTTTGAACCTTCTACTGTCTCTTTTGAGCTTATTTATAGGGAATCCAATGTTGTAGCAGATTATCTAGCTAGAATAGCGAGTAAGGAGAAGGAAAATTACACTTATACACACAGTTCTTTGCCTAGTAAAGTGAAGGGTTTAGTTTTGCTTGACAGTAGGAGTGTACCATATCTAAGAGTGTAGCTAGGTACTGTTGATATTATTTTACCATTGCAGGCGCAAGGCCATGAAAAGAAGCAAGCTGGAGCAGCGGATAGTAGAGAGCAGCAAGCTGGAGCACGGAGCTAGATAGAGCTTACAAAGTGGAGCTGAAACAACTGTATACTGAATCTTTTGTAAATATTTTTGATGATGTCTGGAAATATCCTAGACTATCATTCTCTTTGTATCAATTATGCAATCGAGTACTCATTCTTTATCTTTTCCCCGTACTCGTCGGCAGAGTTGGGTTGCGCTTAGTGAGCCCGAATATGCTTGCGAGTTATGAGTCTTTTCATCGGCAAAATTGGAAATAGCTTTGGCGTGCCCTAACCTGCTTGTGAAAATCGACATGGGAAAAGTATAAGGAAGGGAATCCTTTTCTCAAACCCCATGCTTGTCGGCAGAGTTGGGTATTGCATAGCAAACCCTAATATGCTTGCAAGTATTGAGTCATTTCATCGGCAGATCAGGGTATCGCTCTGGCGTGACCTAACATGCTTGTGAATTTGACATGGGTGTGGCTAAGGATCTCTCATAGATATTTAATATTTCAATCATTGATTTGTAAGATACTTGCCTACATAGGCTTTTTATGGTGTAGTGAACCTAATAAATTTCACTCCACTTTTTTAAGTGGCTTTTAAATTTTTTTAAAAAAGGACAAATAAACTCAGGTTTAATTAGAGGAAATTAACTCAGGTAATTAGCTCCATGACCTTTGCAGCGCTTCCCCAATTCTCCAGATTGTTGGTTTCTTCAGACCCTAAAACTTTTCATCAGCTAGTGTTATAACTTGTAGTGACAAATCTAATTTACTTCTTAATGATTAAATTGCCCTCGTCATTTTCATTGATAGCATTACAAACCAAGAAATTCTTAGATACAGACATGGAGAGCTAGTTAGGATCACAATCAAGACCAAGTTTTGTGCTGCAACTTTTGTGCGCTATTTCAATTTCAAGTTGTTGCACATTCATTAGATCTGAATCACGCAGTTCAGTCAATTTGTATGTGATATTAAATGCCCAGACTCGATTTTTTTGATCAAATTAAGGTTTTGGACCATTTGTCTGCTGCAAATTTTGTGCACTATTGATAGTGCAACTTTCGTGCACTATTTGATTCATGCAACTTTCGTGCGGTAGTTTTTGCATCCTAGCCTTAGTCACTCAGTATATAGACATTTTAGTTGGAGTAGAAAATGCCCAAACTTGTTAGGGTTTCAGATTAGGTATATAACTTGGTTTTTTTTTATTTTTGATATCCAAAACATTGAATGAGTCTAATCACATAATATTTTTTCATCCAAAATACCAGAAAACTGTTTCAAGTTGACATGAAAACATAATAGTGCAACACCTGATTATTGTTATTGTTACAACATATACATATAACATATTATGCAGGTTCTGGCAAGACTTTCAGGCCTTCTTATATATGCTGCGATGCATCAAGCCGATCGAGGAGACTTGCGCGACTGTTGCTTCTTCTCGGGAGGAAACAATATCCTCTTAATTAATTCTTTCGTTGTTGGAACCATTTTCGCAGAGTTGAAAAAAAACATTAAATTAAATAGATGATGTGACAATAGAAGAAGAATCCGATTAGAGTTTTGTTTGTGTTTTATTGTATTTATTGTATATTGCAGTTATGTCCTTAGGGTTTAGACAGTTTTGGTTATTATTATTACACCCATGTATGTAGTATAAATACTTATGTAAATCCTAATGAAAATCAGTTTGGAAATTAGTCTTGGACACAGCTACCGGTCGTGTTTATATGACTCGCCATGCCAGATTTGATGAGACTCATTTTCCTTTCTCTAGTCTACTTCGGAGGCTCAGTTTACTTCACTGGATGTCTCGTCGTTCTTGGATCCTTCCACTTCTGACTTGGATGTACCTTTTGTTGGGTCTTCTGTTGGGTCTTCTCCAGCGGTGTCATCTGCTCCTTGCCTTGTGTGTCCTGAGCCATCGCCATCTACGGCTGTTTTGGATGATCCTATTACCGTTGATGAACCTGTTACTCCTCCTCGTTCGCCTACACCCTCGGTGTCGTCGCCTGAGTCCTCGGCTTCTGCATCCTCAACTTCAGCTTCGACTCCTCCTGCTCCTCGGGCTCATAGGATGGTCACTCGTCATCAGGATGGGACACGTGTGCCTCGCGATCTTGGCCCCGACTTTGTTGTCACTGGACTAGTTGCTGAGCTGGTTGCTCAGACGGAACCTCGAACTTATCGTACTGCTGCTAAGGACTCTCGATGGGTAGCTGCTATGGATGAGAAGATTGCTGCACTTCGTCATCAGCACACGTGGGATCTGGTTTCGTGTCCTCCACAGGTTAATGTTGTTGGCTCTAAATGGGTCTATCGCCTCAAGTATCGACAGGATGGATCCATTGATCGCTACAAGGCTCGTCTGGTTGCTCAGGGTTTTTCTCAGATTCCGGGTTTTGATTTGGATCACACCTTCAGTCCGGTGGTCAAGGCTGGCACTGTTCGCACTGTTCTTGCCATTGCCACCATGAGAAACTGGCCGCTTCATCAGTTGGATGTCAAGAATGCTTTTCTCAATGGCATTCTTGATACTCCAGTTTATATGGCCCAGCCAGCGGATTATCAGGATACAGCTCGTCCTCATCATGTGTGTCTTCTTTGGATGGCTATCTATGGTCTGAAACAGGCTCCCAGGGCATGGTTTGACAGGTTCAGTGCGTTTGTTCGGGATCTTGGTTTTGTTGGGAGTCTCTCGGATCCGTCTTTGTTTGTGTTCACTCGTGATGACACTGCAAATCATGCAGCTTTTAGTTACACTTATTTTTTGTGACTAAATGTCAAAAAAGTGTGACTAAAAGTATTGGTCACACTCATGAACAAAGTGTCATTACTGCCAGTGTGGTTAATACTTAGTCACACTCAAATGGGGTGTGACCAAATGTATTCGTCACCTGATTGATATGTGACCAATTACTATTAGTGACCCTTACTCCCAAAAGTATAACAAGTGTGACTAATTATAGTTTTATAAATTGCAATTTTCGTCTCAAAGTTTTATATTTTCAAATAACCCCTGTAACTATAGTATTTACAAATATATCCAGAACTTTTGCATATTTAAAAATTGACCCAAAATTTTAAATTTATTATAAATTTGCCCCAAAACTAAATGTATTTATAAAATTCCCCTAAAAGCATCTGTATTTACATATTTGCCCCACAATTATCTTTATTTACAATTTTGGCCCAAAATTATCTATATTTTCAATTCTGACCTGAACTATTTTCTGCACTGCTACTCTTCGTTTCTCCAGCAGATTCTGCATTTCATCTGATCTTGCATCCAACCTGCTTCTCCAACCAAACTTGCAAAAACCTTTCCAGTCCGCATCGTCTCTTTCTCCTTCATCACCTCTCCATGGCCATTCTCATCTGCAAAAGCTCCGCCAACCTTTGCAGCAAAAGCTCTGCCACCAACCTTTGCAGCAACCTGCTCGATAAGCTTCCCGACCTCACAAAGCACCATGGGATAATCAATCATCTTATGAAAACCTCGAGACATCAAGCTCCTCGACTTCTGAACCGCTGCCTGAAGAACATAAGTATCCAGAACATCCTCGGCTTCCTCAAGGATCTTCCTGATCTCAAGGAACAGCAGAATTCTCAGAGAAAACGCACTTCTTAGTAGCTTTCACACCAAGCTTGCTGGCAGCAACAGCTACACGCAGTTTACCACTTCCAACTTGGCCAAGCAACCGATATCCTTCCCCAAGACCATCACCTGCTCACAAGGAAAAACATAAAAGTGAGAAAATGCAAATCCAACCCAAAGGTCTTTACACTATTCAAACTAATGGCATATACCTAGAGAGCTTTCCTCAGTTAGCCAACTTCCTCATATCTGTCACAGCATATCTGAAAGACAATATGACGGGCATAATCAATAGGGTGATGAACCAAGGACTCCAACTCTGGAAACTTCAAGCGGTATTTATCACGAATGAAGTTGTGGATCATAGCTATTTCATTCTCAATATCAACTGAAAGTATATTACATTCCACAATCAACTGATACTCGGGGTCGTCCTCCAGATTAACACAAATGCAACAATAAATATACCTGTTACACAAAATCATCGCACTGTTTCATTACCCTCATTGCACTTGGATGTGTTGCAATTCTAACTATAAGAGCACCTGAAAGGCTTGGAAATTCTAACTATAAGAGATGACTAAGAATGATTATGGTGTCAAAGAGGGTCTTACGTGGTTGGCGAGTACGAAGTTGGCGGTAACAAAGATGAGTCCATATAAAGTTTGACGAAAAACCCCAATTAACAAAAGTTAATAAGCTATATTCAAACAGGTAAGTAAGAATGATGATGATGATAATGATGATGGAGAAGAAAAAAAGTGTTACGATTTATCTTCCTTACCTGGTGAGTACTTAATTTGCCCGAACGCATACTTGGGCCTGACAAATAAAATTAAACAAAATTTAACAAGTTAAGTTCAAACAAATGATGATGAGGATGATAGAGGAGAAGGAAAAGTTAGGGCCATACTTCTGATGTCTTTGACGAAATCCAAAGGTGGGATGTATAACCTCTGAGCAGGAACTGCAACCAACATATGTATAACCTGCAGATAAAATTCATGAAAGGAAGAAACAGTGGAAAATGAGGTGGGAAGAGGAAAGACAACGGTGAAATCATTACCTTTCAAAGCAATACAAGCCGTGACAGTCCAGGTACATGTGGTAACATCATCTCCAAGCATCTCAGTAAAGAATAGCCTGCGGGAGGAGTCCCCGTTAGGTTGGCAGGCTACAAAGTTGCAATGAACCCAGGTTCCATCCGATTTGAAGCAGTTGCTAAGCAAAGCACAAGCAAATTAAGCTAAGGATAGGAAGTTCCATGTTAAATGGAGACCATCATTCCTGGCCATCCACTTCAAATTAAGCTCCATCGGTCCTTGTCCTTTCTGTTTACTAATTACCACTAATATTATAAATCATGCAATGATAAATACAATTACTATTTATTAGGATATAACCACAACACAACCTTCTTATTCCCAGGTAACAGGATAATGTTCTTATTATGTTATCCGACAAACAGCATTCTACAAGATATCATGTAATTAGCCATAATCACTACTACAAAGGGGTGGATGCAAGGCACATATTTAAGGCGTTTGATGGGGGCGCGTTTTTTTACGCCTTGATTGATAGTAGCGAGTTCGCTACCTCTTCAAGCTAGCAAAAAAAAATTACATTCAAGACGGAAAGAGGCAGTTAAAGGCGGAACTGGGATTTGACGTTAAAAGATACTTGACCAAGGCGGAAAAAATGTATCCGCCTTAAATTGAATTGGTTGTTGCGATCTCGTAACCTTTGTAGTAATATAAACTTGTCTGTAGCGATTTCGTAGCTTAGCTCGGTAGTCGTAGGTTTGTTTGTTGCGATATCGTAAGCTTTGCTAAACCCTAATTTTAGCAGGCGAGGATATGGGAGATGTCGTAACTGGGACGGTAGTATATTGCATTTGCCGTTACGGTATCGCTTCTTAAAAGGTCAAATTTGTCATTGCTCAATGTACAGTGCATGTGAGGGTGATTGAAATGTTACGAGGTCGCTGGCTACTCAAATGTGTGAGCAAGGTCGTAGCGAGTTCGCAACAGACTCTGTATGGGTCACAGATTTAAGTTGAACTTGCCGTTCTAACTCCAAAAACAAAAACTTTAAAAGGGTCTAAACAGGTGGGTATTGAAGGGTGATCAGTTGAAGTGTTCTCGGAGGTCTCATTGTTCCCATGTTGGTGTAGGTAAGGTTTAACTTGCGTAATGTACTGGCTTGTCTCTTGATTTTTGTTGATTTTATGCATAATTTTTGGTTGCATTTTGGTTTATCTTGGTTGTTTTGTTAATGCAGTGTGTAGTTTATGTGTTGATCATCTAAAGTCAGTGGGTTAGTAGTATTGTGTAGCTGTTTGTCTGATTTGTGAATTATGGACCGCGAACGAATAATGAAGGAGAATGCTCGATTATCGAAGGAGTACTTAGATTTGGTTGAACAGTTCTTAGATGTTGGGTTGCGACATTGTAGACAGAACAGCATAGGAGGGGTTAGATGTCCATGCAACAAGTGTAGAAACAACGCCATATTTGAAGATATTGCTGTCGTGCGTGAACATTTAATCTGTAAAGGTTTTGACAAATCCTACACAGAATGGGTTTGGCATGGGGAAGGCCATTATGGAAGTGACCAGGTGGAGATGGAGGAGGGAAGCCCCGAGGAAATCCTGCAGTATAATGAACAGCTTTCAGACATATGCGACGATGTTGTTATGGAGTTTGTTGGGAAGAAAAGTATGCTGGAGGCAATGTATGACGATAAAAAGACAAGCTTATATGTTGGGACTAAGCATTCTAGACTGGGAGCAACATTGTTGTTAATAAACCTAAAGGCAAGGCATGGTCTTTCTGATAAAGGAATGACGGAATTGTTAGAGTTGGTTAAAGAGTTACTTCCTCAGGACAACTTATGTCCTGACAGGGTTTATGCAGCGCAGAAGATATTGTGTCCTATGGGCATGGAGTTTACCAAGATTCACGCATGCCCGAATGATTGTATGTTGTATAGGGGGGTTGTTGATTCCTTGAGGGATGATTGCAAGGTATGCGGTGAGTCTAGATGGAAAAAGAAGGAGGGAAAGGTCGAGGTGTGTGGAGAAACAGTGACAACATCGACAAAGCAAGGTCCTGCTAAGGTGATGTGGTACATGCCCTTGAAACCGAGATTGACGCGTTTGTATGCCAATCCAGTTGATGCAAAATTGTTAACATGGCATGCCGATAGGGTTCGAGAGGAAGATGATGATATTATATCTCACGCTTCTGATGGTGATCAGTGGAAGAAGATGGATGCTATGTACCCAGAATTTGCTGAGGAACCTAGACACGTGCGCTTAGGACTATCTACTGACGGAATGAACCCTTTCGGGAACATGTCCAGCACCCACAGTTCATGGCCAGTGATGCTTGTTATTTATAATCTACCTTCATGGTTGATGATGAAACGAAAGTATGTGCTTTTGAACACTATGATCTCGGGGCCTAGGCAACCTGGAAATGACATTGATGTATATCTAGCACCTCTCGTTGAGGAGTTGGAATCCTTGTTTAAGCATGGGATTCATATTCCTGACGGAAGTCGAGGGGACACGACATTCCAACTTAAAGCCATGTTGATGTGGAGCATCAATGATTTCCCTGCTTTGGGTAACCTTGGAGGGTGTTCTGTGAAAGGGCATTTTGCATGTCCCGTTTGTGAGAGCCATACTAGTCATTGTCAATTAAAGCACGGTGGTAAGCCTGTTTATCTAGGTCATAGACGATTTCTACCTAGAAGCCATCCGTGGAGGAGTGCAAAGAAGTGGTTTAACGGTCAGGAAGAGCATGGTTTTGCCCCAGTCCCACTATCAGGTACTGAAATATTGGAAAAGGTAGCAGGCATGGAGTTTGTGTTGGGAAAGGGAAAAAAGAAAAGCGCTCAAACTACGATTTGGAAGAAATGTTCGATTTTTTTCAAGCTCGAATATTGGGAGCACTTGGATGTGCGCCACTGTCTAGATGTCATGCACATAGAGAAGAATGTATGCGAAGCTTTGGTTGGGACGCTATTGAATACACCGGGCAAGAGTAAGGATGGATTGAAAAGTAGAAAGGATTTAGTCAATCTTGGTATAAGGACGTCACTTGCTCCCGTTCAAGAAGAAGCAGGTACAACATACTTACCACCTGCTTGTTATTCCTTGTCATCTGAGGAGAAGGAGAGTTTTTGTAGAACTCTAAAATCAGTAAAGGTGCCTCTAAATATGGTTCGAACATTAGTAGTTGTGTATCTACCGCCGAGTTGAAATTAGTGGGAATGAAGTCGCACGATTGCCACAACCTGATGCAGGATTTGAATGTCATTGCTCTGAGAGGTTGCTTGCCTTCTCACGTTGGAGACGCAGTTGCAAGGCTTTGTTATTTTTTTAAACAAATATGCCGCAAGAGAGTAAGCCGTCGTAAGTTGGATCAATTGCAGGATATGGTAGTTGAAGTACTGTGCAGGCTAGAGATGTATTTTCCCCCTTCATTTTTTGACATAATGATTCATTTGATAGTTCATTTGGTGCGGGAGGTGAAGTTGTGTGGACCGGTGTACTTGAGATGGATGTACCCATTTGAGAGGTACATGAGTATTTTCAAGCATTTTGTTAAGAATCGTTATCGACCGGATGCCAGTATAGTGCAGCGATATGTCGCGGAAGAGGTAATAGAATTCTGTACCAACTATTTACAGGATGTACCTACTATAGGACTGCCAGTCTCCAGACACGATGGTAGATTGGATGGTGTCGGACTACGCCATAAGTCTAAATTTAGTCCTTCTTCCGATGAAATATCTACAGCACATCTGTACATTCTGCGCAACCATCATTCAGTGAGTCCTTATGTTGATGTTCACCTTAATGATATTAGGTCAGCACACCCGAGCTGGTCGGAACCTAGAGTTCTAGAAGCTCATTGCAGAGACTTTACTAGTTGGCTGAAAATACATGTGCAGAATGGCGGTCAACACCCCGACGTTGTAAAATGGGTTGCCAAGAGACCCCTAGGCACAGTTACGTCGTTTAACGGGTATGACATTAATGGATACACGTTTGGTACTAAGTGGAGTGATGATAGGTCTACAACCCAAAATAGTGGGGTATCAGTACCTGGAGAGGGTGATAATGGTTTTTTTGGTACCATTACTGATATATGGGAAATGGACTTTGTTCATGTCCGAATCGCATTATTTAAATGTGAATGGGTAGATCAAGGTGAAGGGGTGCGCACAGAGGATTTAGGCATGACTCTAGTTAATAGAGGAATTCTCGGGTCTAGGGATGATCCATTCATCATGGCGGCTCAAGCTCATCAGGTATTCTATGTGGAAGATCCAACTGATGCTCGATGGGAGATCGTTGTTGATGGTAAGAAAACATTCATCTATGGTGACGGCTTGTTCGACGATGACTCCACTGTTTCTACCGACACCATTCCGCCCTCGGTGTACGAAACTCTGGAGGAGGATGATGACATTGTTTGCGCGTCGGTGTGCAGAATGGATCATGAGGAAGGCACGTGGATTAATCCTGCGGGGAAAACTACAAAGAGGAAGGGGAGGCAATCAAAGAAGAAGAAGAGTAAAAAGAGTAAAAAACAAAAGTAGCTATTTGATAACCATTGTTTTTGAATATTATGCTGTATTTCATGGTTCATGTAGTTAAATTTTGATTTAATTAATGTTAGTACACTAAATCTTCTAATTCTTAAAATAATTTGTACACTGTTGTAGACGTGGCGATACCGTAACGAAACACGCTAGAAACCAATGCATGTTAACTTGTTGCGTTGCGAGTTCGCAACATTGGCGAACCGGTTACGATTTCGCAACAAAAAGCTGCAATTCGCAGATAAGCTTCTGTCTCTTGAGTCTGATAGGTTACGATCTCGCTTGATTTAATCAAATTTGTATAAATTTGATTAACTAGAACTAGCGAGTTCGCTAGTAGCTCGCCAGGTGAGAAACTTGATACTGGCGAGATCGCTAGTATAAAGCCACATACCAAAAAATTAGATTTAACTCCTTAGTAAAGTGGTGTTATATTTTGAAAATTTAGCCACACTAAATAAATAATGGAAGTTTAAATAATCAAATATACATAGTAAAATAGATGACATTCAAATTCAAATATTCTTTGCAATGTTGTTAGACAAACTGATAAAAACAAATTGAAAATGAAATTGTTTGGATTTGAGTACAAGTACTAGCCAACATGAACAAATGCAAATCTAATCATCATTGCTAGGAGGTGGTGTCTGTGATGGTGCTGGTGGATCCCCCTTCGATTTTTTCCTCGCACTAGCCCTTTCAATGCCACGTATCACCTTCTCCGTTAACCAGTTTTCGTGATTGATTTTGGCCACTTTATCCCTGAAAAGGTCGATTGTCTCTTCTACACCCTTGTAGTATGCCTCTGAGGGTACACCTGTTCATGTAAGTGAAACAAAAAAAGGGTGAGTATAGCAAATAAATTGTATAAAACAGAAAATAAACTGTAGGGGTTTAGTTTGGCTAACCTTCGACGTTCTCTCTGACTTCTTCAGGATTCAACTGTAGCGGTTTCTTGGGTCCATCCGCTACTTTCTGCCACACACCATCAATCAACTCAAACTTACTTTTCCTCTCAAAATATGACATCGTATAGAAGCAACACTCCTGGGCTATTGGAGATAATTTTATCTTGGGATGCACTGAGGTAAGAAACATGGTTATGAAATTACCGTAAGGGAGCTTCTTGACTGTCCTATTATTTTCGACCACACTTTGTCTCAAGTGCTCGAAAATGACATGGCCCGGGTTCAACTGTATCTCCTCCATGACGCAGTAAAATATGCTCACAGTAGTATAGTTCATCTCGGTGATCCAACCACCCTTAGGCACGACACTCCTAGCGACCATCTCATAAACATTCCTCTCCTCACCACTAAGTTTATCCAACTTATAAGATCTAGGCACCCCTAAATCGTCAGCATCTCTATCAAAGTACTTCTTAGCATACTCTACAACTTGGGCTCGATCCAAAACCCCACACTCAGGCCATTGTTCTCTAATGTAAAACCCCGGAGGGGGTTGGTTGCTATAGTCCTCATCGTCCTCGTTAACAGCATAGGACACGTTCAATGCCTTGTTAAAAAACTCCTCCCCAATCTCGTAGTCCTTCTTATTAACCCTGGTGAACCACCTACCCGTCTCCTTTTCTTCCTCAATCAACTGGTGAAAATTAGCATAAAATTGGCACGTCTCATCCTTATGTGCCGGATAATTCAAACCTAACAAGTCACCCAACTCATGAAATTGAAATATCTTTAACACATTCCCCAAACCTAGTTCTTCTATCTGATCAAAATCAACAACATAACAATCTAGCAATTGACTATGCTCCATGTAATTAGAATAGGCTTGGGATGCATCAAAACTTACAAATCTTTGCTTATCATACTTGGTTGAACTTGTTCCCGCCGTCGCCCGGGGCTGAGATCCCGAAGCCCGACCTTCATCACGTCGGGCACCATGCACAAACGGATTGGGTGCCAAATTCTTCGTCCTTGCCATTGCTCTTGTCGGATGGGTATGTGAGATTTTGGTTTGTTTATTTTTTCTAAGCTCTGAGACGTTCGATCGAACTGGTTTTCTGGGTTATGTGGGTTTGTGGGTCTGCGGGTTTGTGGGTTTAGGGCTTAGGGTTTAACTGTGGTAACGTGTATACTAGCGATATCGCTACTACACAAGCTAATTAGATTGTAACTAAAAAATCAAACTTTTTAATTTTTTATTAGCAATTTTCACATTCTAACATATATATATTTTATATAGATGCAGTACAATACTCTATTTGTTAAATATCCATCATGATATTCACTCAGGTAGAGTACATCTTTGTACATAAGCAGTATGACATAACTCTATGTAAAACATCAATAATTCGGTTTAAATTTTTAAACGCAATATCATATTCTTAAATATGTACATTTTATATCTAAACAGTATAATACTCAATATGGAAAATATCGAACATCACATTATGTCAAGCAGAGTACATCTTAGTACATCAGCATGCAATGTTATTAAGCGATACTCGGTAGTATGATGAGTGATGACAGTTGGTGAGTGAACGTGTGCATGATACTTTGTTTAATTCAATAATCGTGCTTGTAATCACATAAATGAGTTGTAATAAACTAAGTATCTCTAATGAAATGCACTTGAACTGCGCTTATATATATATATATATATATATATGTAGTTCATGTGTGAAGCTCTACTATGCTGTTGTCTCTAAAGGTAAGCGATGGATAGCGTTTTCAAGCGTACACATGATGTGTAGAGTTTCTTATTGTCTTACAATTAAAGACTAAGTTTCTTAAAACTCTTTCAAATTATGTAATTGCAGATTAAGTGACCAAATCCCTATCCCGTTCTACATGAGCATACGACGGAACAAATGAAAATTATTCTTAAAATAGAATGATTAGTGTCTTATATCATCATTTCGTTTAAATCGTTATTTAAAAATGTATGAGTGCATTAAAAAAACAAAGAAAAATCTTAAGTAGGGTTCTAGCGAGCATTTGTAGCGAACTCGCAACATCCTAGTTACGATGCTTTATGTCAGCTTCTCAGTTACGATGTCGCTAGAAGGATAAAGTAGAGCATAAAAGGCAATCACATGAGCACGTAACGACTTCGTAAATAGCCACGTCAGGCGTAACGAGAGAGTTCCGAGTTCGCAACGAGGTAAGCCAGAATAAAGTAAACACGTTATAGAACAGAAAAACCCTACACTTTTGGCATCTTATCCATCACTTCTTACGGGTTTCATCTCCAAAAGTTCAAACTTTTGCACATCTTCTCAAATCTCCTCAACTTTCTTCACATCAAATCTCCATTACCCATCCCATACATGTTGGACACATCAATTGTGTCAAAACAAAGTGGAACTAGCCACTAATTGCATCCAAAAGATTGGTAAGTTTTGCAATAAATTCTCAACCACATTTTTGCCTATAGTTTTTGCAATTAATGTCAATCTTTATTTGTTCTTGTTCAATTTGGTAACATCCTTTGTTATGGGTAGGAGAGGGACAAACAAGGTAGACCATCCCCAACCAAAATAATCAATTCCACCGACACAACTTTGTCATATACCAAAGGTACGATTTTTTTCATTCTTATATGCTAAAAATTTGATTTTCTTGTACATAGTGCCTCCATTTATCATGTTATTACTAAATATCATTTCAGAAGCATGTCCTGAACGAAAATCAAGATTTTCGTTTAAAATTATCCGTAGCTAGCTTAGCCCTAAATTTTAGGATTATGAAATATAATGTTTTTACTACAAAGTACAACTTTGATTTATTAGTATTTTGTTAGTCATTAACTAAATTCAATATACAAAGGAAAGCTTAATGGAGAGCCCTTCAAGTTGCGTTAACTCCGACTCAAGTGGGGGGGAAAATGTTGTTGGCGGTTCAAGTGAGGTTAAAGACAACGAGAAGTGACTCGCGCATCGAAAGAAGCTCAACTCCTCACACATTGTCGCGAATTAGAGATTAGGATCGATAACAAAATACTAACACATGTCAAGTTTAATGACATTGGTGTTGCTATTTCACCCGTAGATGATGCCGCGCGATGGTCGAGTTGGTGTGCTAAGACGGGTAGGATACGCACACCATTAGACACAACGGATTGGAGGCTACTAAGCATCGACATCAAAAAGGATATATGGAAGGAATGCAAGGTTAGTGTGGTACTTGTTATTTTTAATTTCAATTGAAAATTGTGAGTGTGACTATTTTTATGATCACATTTGTAGCGCCCCTTTATTATCGAGGCAACATCCTATGATCAAATGAAAAAGAAGGCTCTTCAAAGTGAAAAAGAAGGCAACATCCTATGACCAAGACAATTTACATAGGCCCATATCTAGAGAGGTTAGTTTTCTTTGTTACAATTGGATATTTGCACTTCGTAAACATTATAATCTTCGAGACGGGTTCTTACATTTTCATTTCTTAAAATTGTAGCGGCCATTGGAGTTTTGTAGCTATGATACCATCGTTGAAGCGAGTGTATTGGATGGACCCGCTACACTTAGGTCCATCTACAAAATTTGCAGATTTATTAGAGGTTGCTATGCATAGTGCACATGACGACACACTACTTCCCTTCAACCTTATACAGATTCAGGTGACAGTACAAATCCAATGCTCATTTATTTCCACTATGATTTCATTTCAAATCATTTGTTATACTTCTTCACTTTCAGCACCGAAAGCAATTGTCAAATTGGGAGTGCGGTTACTATATGACGTTGTACGCAAGCGAGTGTGTAGCTGGCCTTGTTCAAGATAATATGGAATTACATCGCGTAAGCATTCTTATAACCTACTTATTGTACCTATTACTATCTACGTTGCATTCAATAGTATTAAAAACACATTTCATATTCTTAGATTATCGAGGAAAATCATGCACCGTACACCAAAAAGGAGTTGGAGGATGGTAGAGATGCATTGGCTAGACACTTGGTCCTTATTAGATCTCGGTACATCTCTAGGCCTCACATTCCCAATAAAAGCTAGTTTCTTTTTTTGTCAAATGGATGCATATACTTTTGAGTTCCATTACTTGCATTAGTTTATAAATTGTGGCTTGATAGTGTTTCATGTTCATGTTTTGTGCTTATATACCATGCATCTTGCAATTGACAGCTTAGACAATTAAAATGAAACTCAATTTTAGTGGAAATGGGTGGAAATGGCTCAAATCCTATAATTTTGTGACACTTACGAATTACCTGCGAGTTCGTAACATCTCTCGCCCGTAACATTAAAATATTTGCGATCATCTTGTACTATCGCTACTTTAATCGCCAGGATTATATTTCTGATCTTAGTTTTTGCGCCATCGCTACCCAATCGCTCGTTCTTCTCTGCCTCTCCAATCTGATCTCTGTCGAGCTCGTAACCATACACGCCAATGCCAGGCGAATGTCTAGCTTACTCGTAACGACATTTTTTTTTCTCGCTCACCCAGTGCTAAAACGACGTCGTTTAACCTAAGCGAGATTAGTAGCGAATTCGTTACTACACAAATAAGCGATATTACTTACGATATCGTTAACTCTCTCGAACCAACAACTTTTATTATATTTTTATAATATCATTTTCACAATTTTTACATTTTTATGAAAAACAATTGTTCGGTTGCGACCTCGCTACGGTGTTGCTAGCGAGTAGCTAGTGGCTGTCGTAACCTGGCTCGTTTTGATTAACCGGAATTGTTTAATTTGGGTTGTAACGAGTTCGCTACCTATAACCGAGCGATTCGCCTCTATTTTTCGTAACTTGTCTCGTCAGCAGATAAATATATGACAAACTAGGAACCCTTACGAGATCGTAACTACTATTAGCGATCCGCAAGGTGGAAGTCGAAAACCAGTCTCGTACACATTCATAACAGTCTAGGCTTTTCAATGTAGCGAATTCATTAGTATTCCATCTGGCGATCCGTAAGCTGCTGTCGTAACATAACAATCAACCATTTGTTTGGGACTAGCGTTGCTAGTTACGGTTTCGCAACGAGCCAATTTATATCATACAGACGTTCACGCTAGCGAGTTCGTAAGCCTTTTAGCAAGGCGTATAAGCCTTCATCCAAGGCGGAAACAAACGTCTTAAACCCAAAAACATCTAAGGCGGAAGAGGAACCGCCTTAGATGATTTTTCTCATTCAAGTCACTACCAGAGAAGGCATTTGTTTTCTGCCTTAACACATGAAGGATGAACTGCCTTAGATGGCTTGATATTGTAGTAGTGAATATAAAGGTTAAACGATACAAGAAAGAAGCTTCAACTGAAATAAGTTGATCATCCGATCCAGGGGTGGTTTCAAAGTGATGATCGAATAGCCCTTGCAGATGTCCTAGAATGCACACATAACTTCAGTGTGTAAGACGTCAAAAAGAAATACCAAGTCACTAGCAACCTATATTTCCGATTCAAGTTTAGCGAATTGAGATTTAGCAACCAAGGAAACTTACTGGATTGAGATTTAGCAAATTCTGATTTGCAAGAGCCACAACCTTCACACATGGAGTTTACTTAATATCATCAAACCATAAGAGAGTTGTTGCTGGCAGAGTCACATGAGGTTAGTTGAAATAACTTGCTGAAAAGGCTTCATTGATCTCATAATAGTCAATTTGGGACTGCTTCAACCCTGAATTTGCTAGAACTTCTCCAAACTTACTATAGGCAGTGGAATCGAAGCTAGAACTGCTCCAAACTTCCCTGTATACAAATTCAAATAAGAGGCATGTTTCAAATACTAAAATCAGTATTAGCTTTATATAATATGTCACTTGGATAGAGCATAGTATGTTATCTAGTATGGAGAAGAAAAACATGAAAAAGGTTGATATTTGGATCACTCTTCGACTTCCAACATGAGTCAGCGCCAGTAAACTGTGAATAAGACCTCCAAGTATAATAAGATTGTACGGAAAAATGAAGAAAAGAAAAACTTCAAATGTAAGTGCAACATTTTTTCAGGCTGTTCTTACACTGATACTGTGGATCCACTGGAGAGTTAAGGCTCAAGAGTTAAACCTTCACACCTGGCAGAGGCGATCCACTAGCAACTTCAAAATCAGTTGTATCAAGGACAGGTGGAAATAATCAAAATAGACTACAAAATAAGTCGAGCAATAGAAATGCATTGATAAACAAACCATAGGCTGCAGAACAACCAAAAACTTTACCTCAGTTTTGGTGTTATTTACTGTGCTACTTTGGCTTTCTAGACTTATAGAATCGAGAACTGCAGCGCTGACAGGTTGCTCTTCCTCATCCTACAAACGAAGAAGCCAAGTACCAAAATTATTCAAATTTTACTGCATGTTACCTTGAAAATGACAAAGAAATTGATTCAAACAAAACAGTGAGTTTACTTCACTAGAACCGTTTTCCATGACTAAATCGATCGCCTTCATGTGATCAGCAATACCCTGCGTTACATATAAAAAGGATGCAAGAACAGCAGCATATCAACACGAGTTCTTAAAAAAATTGGCAGAGTTCCACAATATTACCAAAATAGATACATACGAAACAAATATATGGATCAGAAATTGAACCACAAATGCCATCCCTTCACTAAGTCAGAAGTTAAGAAGATACATAAAATCAGGAAAAACATATACCCCTTCCATTTCACTGACATGTTCTTAAAACCTACTTTAGGTACAGGAATACAAGTCATTATGTGAAACTGAAGGAATACTACATAGCATAGCATCAGACAAGCTGAACATACACAAGATAACAACAGAACGATGCACCTCACTTTCGGCACCAGATTCTACACTACTTTGGCTTCCTAAGCTTTTAGACTCCAGTGCAGCCCCGGGGTGATGGGCTGTTTTTCCTCATCCTACAAACACGAGAAATTGAGCACCAAAAAACACCATAATTCAAATTAGAACACATATACTAACATGCTTCATCATCAAACTATCAACGGATTAAACATCATAGTAAGGTCACCTTATTAGGACATTTTCCCATGATTGACTCAATCGCCTTCAAGTGATCCGCTATGTCCTGTATTGAAAGCAATCAGAACAACATTTCAACACGAAATTCTAACTCATCAAAATCAAACAGAACATTACTGATTACAGGTTGAAAAAGGGGAAAATGAGCTGAAGAACATGCACACAAACTGTTTGTGAAAATGCTTCAATCAAAAAACCGACGCACCTTTCTGGAATTCTCCATGGAACTTTATTAAACTCTTCGCCGACTGTAGATTCGCTGATTCGGCAATGAGTCGGACAGTTCGCCTCCACAACGGAAAATCGGAGAAAATCGCCAGAGAAGCACTTTTCAACAAACCGGTGCAAATCACCGGAGAAAACCGCACCTTTCAACAAACCGGAGCAACTCGCCGGAGAAAATCACCGGAACTGACGGTGGGAGTACTTGCTACAAAAAATTTGAGAGCTTACCCGGGCAAAAAACGAATCCAATAAAGGGTTCTGACGGTGGTTTTCCGGCAGGTGTGGTTTTACTCGTAAATTGTTTCTGTTGAAGAGCTTATAAGTTTTCTTTTACAATATGGTCCTCAGGATTATTTAAAGTTTATAAATAAAACCCCGTACAGTGCATTTTAGTCCTTTGTCATTCAGTTTAATCCCTAGGCTAATTATATTCACTTTAAGTATATGTTAAAACTAATTGGTCACACTCGATTCTATTTTTCTATAGTTCAAAATTTAGTGTGACCAACACTAATTACTCACAATCAAAAATTAATACACCACCATTGATTCACTTCACTTCTTAATGCGTAATAATATATAACACAGATAGCATGTTAGCGGAGGCAGGTAACCCTGAAGGCCCACCCTAAATCCCTCACTGACTTTTTTTTTAAAGTTAAAATCGAGGATTATTGAAGACTACTCAACCCATAATGCAATTTGAAATGCCTGCAGGCTAGTACAATATGAAGGCTATTCCAGTCCTAAAACCGGAAGCAACATGATGCCCGAAGGCTTATTCCAGTCAAAGACCAGAAGCAAACACTAAAAAAGACCTGTAATGGTCTATGTAGCCCTGAACTAGAAAAGAGAAAAAAGGGATATATAATCATAGTGGTTGTATAACCAACAGCATTCTCAGCTAATCCGAGTCTGACTCGCCAAGCACAAATCAGTTATCAATATTGGACCTGCTCCCTAAATCCACATTTTCATCCAGTACTAACTAAAACCCCTCAAGCAACAGAAAACCAGTCCCGATAATAACTCATAACCTCCCTATTAAGAGAAATCCAGGTAACATGCTAACTTATTACCCACCCAAGTAAGAGCATTCCCAGACAAATTCATAAATTCAGGGCATGTGAAAGTCAGTCCAACCGCACCAGAACTGAAAATGAATCCAGCCTGTACGATCTACAAATCTAATTCAGAAAGAGTCGCCATCAGGTAAGTAATCAAACTACCTTGACTCGGATTTCTCCTGTCCAACTAAATCAGATCGAAAGCCAACAAGGATTTAACCGAGCAATAGGACTCATCGGAAAAACCAAGAATTGGCAAACTGACAGACTCGACCAAACCATACCAAAAGCAACCCAATTTTTAAATTAATCCCTTGAAACCTAAAAAATAGATTCCTAAAAATACTTGAAAGGAAAAAAGGGGAAAATAGAAACAACCCATCTCAGACGACAAGTGGAAGGAACAAGGGAGGCCTCCGGTGGCGCGTGGCCTGCACGCGCGGACGCTGCTGTCGCTCGTGGCGGCGCGTGGCCTACACGCGCGGGCAGTGCGTGTGAGAAACGACTCCGATGATGTCCCGATCGTTGCCAAGCTCCTAACTTTTCCGGCGAAATTCGTTAGAGCCACCAAATTGGTGTTCCACGACAGGGTCGAGCCGGATCTGTGGATCGGGCTCTCCCCAAGTCAGCTGTGGTATTGACGCTCCAGATCGGCGCCGACCTGGTCACCGGCCGACCAGGGGGACGATGACACCGTTGACTGGCGGAGTAGAGATCGGGTGGGGTTTTTGGAGTGGGAAGTGGGCGGCAGGAGCTAAGCTAAAGGTCTGGGTGGGGAGGTCACCTTCCGGCCGGCGAGAGGACGCCGGCTGGAGCCTCCCCGGCGATGGCTAAAAAAGGGGGGTTTAGGGCTGTCGGTGGGGAGTTTTGGGACGGAAATCCCTCACTGACTGATATCTAACTTATCGCTTCACAATTGAATTTATTACCTTAATTTTATAGGAACATTGATACGTGTGTTGTTTATTAAAATATGTGTGATAAATTTATAAAACAAGTGATTGGTATTTATAATGTACACAACTAACTCTTAAAAAAATATAACTAAATTATTTTTTATTGTTTTTCGAACTTTGTGTAATCAAATTTGTATTTTAAATCAGTAGACATTCAATTATTCATGATGAGAAATGCATAACCTCAAGAGCAATGCGAGATATTTCACGCAATAATTTCATTAATTTGTTCCTTCAAGATGACTGAATTCATAAAATACATGCACGTATGTTGCTTAGTAAACACCATAATCATATCACAATCAAGAATTAATACATGTCATTTTCAAGGACTTATATAATACAACACTAATTAATTCATTTAACATATGCTGTCTTGTACATAAATTCCTTATTGGTTCTAAATTTCTAATACACATTTTATTAATAAAACTTTAACAATCAGAGATATAATATTCATATGCGCATGCATGCATGCACATATGCACATCAAACTCACGTAGACGGGTTGTGTTGTTTCAATTTTGGTTATTTGATTTGGATAGTTTGGATCGATCTCTTAAAGTTAAAACTTCAAATCCAAACACTACTCAAATGGCAATTTGAATTTGAATTTCATTTTGAACTCAAATAATAATAAAAAACATAAATTATGAGTTTCGTTTTTTAAACAAAATTTCAGTTTTAAATGTGATACAGTCCAAAATATTGATAATTTTCAAACATTTTTGAGTTTATTTTTGCTGAACTGTATTAGATTGAATTGAATTACATTTATTTTGAATAAAATGAAGTGATGTGAAAATTTAATGTATTATAAAATATATGACTAAAATTGCCTGAATTAAATCAAATTTAATTAATTTATTTTTATAAACTCAGGAAAACATGCACTTAGTCTTTAAATTGAGCTAAACTAAATGAAATCAAATCAACCAAATTAAATTTAACCCAAATAAATTGTGACCTAAATTATTTAACTATTTTAATAGGTATCAAGTTTGAGAGATGTGCGCATGTGCACTCCACACGCACATTTTTATCAGAGTTTACAGTAGCTGAGAGACGTATATATTTTTATCATGATGATTCAGAGTTCATAAAGAAGATATAATTTCCTTTCCGGCTGAGCGAAATTATATTACCATGGTCTTATAACAAGCTGGGTACCGGTACGCATTCTCTTATACAAACTAATTAACAAAATGAATAGCCTCACCAAAATTTAATTAATTTTATACAAACTAATTAATGTAAAACTTATATATTTTATAAATTCTGTATTGTCTCAACAGTGAAACAAATTCATGCTATGGGGAAAGCAGGACTGTGTCCTCCGCAGATTGTGAAAGAGGTTCCACGTTTGAGGTACGTAAAGATATATATGTGTGTATGGTGGAGAGGTTGACTACACCAGCAAGAGGGAACACGACTCCTCTCAAGCTCAGATGACCGTCGAAAACCCAGCCCGGAGTCTCATCATCTGCTCTGATAGCTGCGGAAACATATTTCGCCTGCAATTGTTGTACCTTCTATGAGAAATATTCCAAGCCCTATGAGAGGAGAGTTAATTGTGGCCTTATTTAATTTCCTCCTCTCGGCTTCTGATGGCATCAATAAATGTTATTTGTTGTTCCAAAATGCTCATTCCATGTTTAGTCTCTAACATGAAATTATCGAATTTCAATTTAAATTTTGACACATGTTTTATTCAATAATAATTAATGCGTGAGACATGCATGAATAGCAGGCACCCGCACGGGATTCCAATTTCCGTACAAAACTTGCTCTTAATAATTAATTGGATGGGGAATTTGTTTCCTAATTTTCACTTAAAAGATCGTGTTCATTGTCATGACGTTAGAGACGTTTTAAAATTCTGGATTTGATAGTTAGCTTTGACGTCATGAGTTTTTTTAAAAAATTTGTTCACACATGTAATTGTAGCTTTTTATTCAATTCACTTCATAATCAAGCAATCGAGCATTCAAAGCTTATGCATTTTTTAGGCCGCGCTGCGTTTGCAACTACTCTCTGAGCATGTTGTACAGAATCTGGAGATCACTTCCAGATTGTGAAATCGGCAATTAGCTCCAAAATAAAAAGGAGGTTTCGAGTATAAGATCAGTCCATTCGGGCACGTCTCCATTTCCCTCTTCATTGCGAGCGTTTGAGATCAGTGACATTTCAAATAAAAACTGTTCTCCCAAATACTAATCTCCTCAATCTATTTTTCTCAATTTATTATAGACTTCTTCCAAATACTTTTAAGATTTAGATGGTAAAAGTTAGAACACTTAGAAGTGTATGAAATAAATGAAAATTGAATATTGATATTAGATTGAGGTCACGTAAATACTAGTTAATTTGTTCGGCACGTTGCCTTCTTTATTAAAGTATCTTTTAAGCACGTGCATACATACATACGCACGTCTCTCCTGCATGCTCAGCCCAAACTCGCACGAAAATTTAATTCTTCCACCATAATTAATGAGCAAATAATTAAAAATATTAAATTATGAGTTTCTTTAAAAAAATGAAATTTCAGTTTTAAATGTGATACAATCCAAAGTATTGATAATTTTTAGTCATTTACGAGTTTATTTTTACTGAACTATATTGAATTGAATTGAATTGATTTAATTTTAATAAAAATGAAGAGATGTGAAAAATTATTGTATTAAAATTTAATATAAATGTAACTAAATTTACCTAAATTAAATCAAATTAATTAATTTTTTCTTAACTGAACTGAATGAAATTGAAGTAAAATGAAATAATTTACTTATAAACTCAAGAGAATATGCCCTAAATCTTTAATTGAGCTTAACTAAATCAAATCAAATCAACTCAAATCAACCAAATTTAATTTAACCAAAATAAGTTGTACCTAAATTTTATTTCAAATCTTATGCATTTCTGAGGCCGCACAACGTTTGTTTGTAACTACTCTCTGAGCATGTTGTATAGAACCTAGTAATCACCTTCAGATCGTGACATAGACAAATAGCTCCAAAAAAGGAGGTTGCAAGCATAAGATCAGTCTATATGGGCACGTCCCCATATCTCTCTTCATTGCGAGTGTTTGAGATGAGTGACATTTCTCTCTCTCGTTGCTTGTGATAAATTTTTTTGAATTATATGTAACTAAACAATTTGTTGCAATATTTATACAGTCATTATGTCACTTATTATGTCACTTATAAAGTAAATATTCCGGTCTAAATCTCAATGAAAGAAATACAAATTTGTTTTTCATTTTTTCCACCTACTACTAATAGAAATACTTTTGAATGTAATGTAATGTTCCCAACATGGTGCATGTGGTTCCAATCAACTTTAGGCAGGTAATGGAACTAATATTGAGAAAGTCCATAGGAGGTAAAGGTAGGAGTCAAAGGAGGTGAAGTTAGGACTGATCCCCGTTCCAGAAAAGGATGATCCAGTCGAGGGGGATTTCGTAGATATCGATCCTGCCATGAAAGATCTGGTTCGGAGGATGGTGGTTCATGTCTCCATCGACTCCGGGCTGAGCTTATTTGCGGGAGACCCTATTACAGTAGTTGCTATCCCACAGATTCACTTTCTATATGGCCTAACTTTCCCTCCCCCCCTTTTCCGGCTAGTTTTAAATATTTCAAAATATCTCCGGCTCAGCTGCAGCCCAACTGCATTGCTGTCATCCAGGTGTTCCTCCTCAACGGTTATCGTTGCAAGATAAATCCATCTCTCAAACTGTTCCGGGCCTTTTATCATCTGGAGGGCACCAAAAACGAGGGGGTCTTTACTTTTCAGAAGAGGATAAAGGTGAAGGACTGTTGCAGGGATCAACGCGACAACTATGCCAACTGGCAGAAGGTCTACTTTACCTTCGACATGACCCGGTATCCGTGCCCCAAGTGGAACTATGAGGCTACGAAGGAGGAGAAGATGGTGTACCGGTCGGATGGGTTGGAGGCAAGCATTGCAAAGCTGAGTTATAATCAGCTTGACTTGACCAAGTACTAGAAGGGTCAGTATCTATTCCCCCTGATGGCGTATGAGTCTGGGGTGTTTACCAAGTGCCGGTTTTATGTCGACCAGGATCCGACCCGTAAGTGTCTTCCCCCTGTTACTATTTCTTTATATGTATCATTGTCTCACTCGTTCTTTGTACTTGCAGAGTTTCCCTCAGTTGAGGCTGCCGTCGATCCGCCCTCCGGATTGGGTAGGACGACGAGGTTGGAGAAACCAAAATCCGGTTCGGGGACCGGCATGAAAACCCCACAAGAAGTTGATGCGGAGGAGAAAAAGAGAAAACGCGAGCTGGCTCTGCAGGAGCAGGAGGAGGCCAAGAAGGTGGCCTTGGCTAAAGTAGATGCCACCACCAGCAAGCAGCCTCCGGTGAAGGAAAAGGAGGACGAGGTCGCGATGGCGGCCACCAACCGGGCGGCGGCACTCATGGTTACAGGTCCTCAGTCGTCTGAGGACGAAGACACTAGTGGAATAATAGGCGGAATACGGCGGTTCCCCGGAGGTTGGACGGCGGTTTTGACCGCCGTCCAAGGTGGCGCCGTGCAATTGGCGCCACCGATGCACGGCGGTCATAACCGCCGTGTATTGTTCCGGCTAAATTTCCGAGTTCGGAAATCTATCCGGATGTTTATAAATCCGGCTAAGTTTACGAATTCGGAAAGTTAGCCGGATAGAACAAAAAAAACGCCGGCCGAATTGGCCGGCGAAATCAAAACCAACATAAAAACAGTTTCATCCCCAAACCATGGGTACTTGTGGATCGAATAGATCGTACCCGGAAATCCCAAAAACACAAACTATCATACTAATCTATTGATTTTCAGACTAAATCATATGAAAAACACATAATTTAAAGTCAACCTTTTGTTAGAAGAAGGAGAAGGAGGGAGAGAGGGAGAGGGAGAGGGAAAAGAAGGAGAGGGAGAAGGAGAAGGAGAGGGAGAGGAAGAAGAGAGGGAGAGGGAGAGGGAGATGGAGAAGGAGAAGAAGGAGAGGGAGAGGGAGAAAGAGAATAAGGAGAAGAAGAAGAGGGAGAGGTGGAGAATGAGTGGGAGAAGGAGAAGGAGAAGAAGGAGAGGGAGAGGGAGAAGAGAGGGAGAGGGAGAGGGAGAGGGAGAGGGAGATGGAGAAGGGGAAGGAGAAGAAAGAGAGGGAGAAAGAGAATAAGGAGAAGAAGAAGAGGGAGAGGTGGAGAATGAGTGGGAGAAGGAGAAGAAGGAGAGAGGAAGAAGATGGAGAGGGAGAAGGAGATTATAACTTGCAAGGGAAGATCTGTTTGATAACAACCATCCGGCTAAGTTTCCGAGTTCGGAAACTTAGCGGGATGGTTGTAAAACGGCGGTTTCTTAAAAAGTCCCGCGGAACCGCCGTCTAACGGCGCCGTGTTCCGGCCTGATTCTACTAGTGAGAAGAGTATTCGCCCCTTAAGAGGCGGAGGGTGATCATTCCCTCGACGTCCCGGAAGCCCGCTCATAGTCAAGAATCTGAGGCAGGAGCTCGGAAGGAAGGGAAGAAGTTGATTCCGGACGCTCAGGGAGATGGGAAAAAGATCGTTCAGGCCGAGCAAAAGGACGGGAAAGAGACCACTCAAAGCAGCGGTCGTCAGTCTAGCCGGGTAATTAATCTCTCCTGTTGAGGTTTGCACTTGTGATATTACTAGCGTGTTGATATTTTGCCTTTCCAGGACTTCGCTGCCTATTTGCTCAATTCTTCGGACGTCGCCGAATCTATCAACAAGGCGTATCACGTCCAAAACACAAGAATGGCCCAGAGGGTTAGCGGGTTGGAAAGGTCGAACGGGAATCTGACCCGTCAGCTTGCCGAGGCGGAGGCTCGGGCTAACGAGGCGGAGGCCCGGATAAAATAACTGGAGTCCGTCGCTTCTCCATCTGCCCAAAAGGATCTGTGTGTGGCCTTTGCTGACAAGGTTCTCCAGAGTCTCGCTTTTGAGTGGGACTTGACTGACATCTGCCTCGCCTCCAATAGGATTTCAATGAATTAGGTCAACCAGAAGATGAGAGGTTGGGTTCCGGAGAGCCGTCGAGGCGAGTATGGCGAGCACTTCTATCATCAAGACGCCGCCGAGAAATACAACTACGATGTGGACCAGTTCTATCGCAGCGGCGTTGAGAGGATGGGCCCCTCCGTACTGAAGATGTTCGAGGAAAACAATGAAGCGGAGGTCCAAAAACCGGTGTCAGTTGCGGCCGTTCGCGCCTTCAGCCACGGGTTGGTGAACCTGAGCAAGGAAGTAGCTCTGCCCCGGAAGATTCAAGCCCCGGAATCTCCCGCCAAAGCCAAGTACTTGGAGGTCCTCAAGATGTACTCCTCTCCGGGCACCGGAGACGAGCATCAGGACGAAGATGAAAAGGAAGGAGCTGAGGGCAATGGCGATAGAGATGGGGGCCGTGATGAAGACAACGAGGAGACAGATGTAGGAGGCTACTCCTTAGTTCCTTTTGTAATTTTTTGTAATCGCTTCCGTACGGTTAGATTTGATGTTCTTTTGTTTAGTGTAGGAAGGGCAGAAGCGACGACTCAGATGGGGATGACAACCCTCCGGAAAATGTAATCCTTTCTTTATAATACAAATCTCATTTCTCTATGAATTGGTCTCATTCCTTTATTTAATTATGCCTTATCATTTTTCTGGTTATTCTTAGCCCGGAGGCCAAGGTCCTGTGCTCCGATCCGGAGAAGGGGGAGTGTGCCCTTCTACAAATAGTTTTCATTCGACTAGCCCTCCGTGCCATAGGTGTCTGGAGCTGGAGACGGAGTTGTCCGGGTGGAGAATGGATGGGGAACGGACTCGCGAGCTGTTTATCCGGTCCGGAATGGAACCCTTGATGGCTGAGTTTCCGGACATTCCTTCCTTGGTTTCTCGCCTTCAGGAGATATCCGACGAGTTTGGGACTCGGACCCAATGCCAAGCTTTCGCGCGGGAACGGATTGACGCGACCCTTGACGCGGATGCCACGATTTCCATGCTTCAAGCTGAACATAAGGACTACAAAGCTAAGTTTAAAACTGAGCTAGATCTGGTGTGGTCTGAACTTCCGTTCTACTGTGATAAGCTGAAGTGGTTGGAGAAGAGGACGGATTACTTACGAGATTACTTGAAACTAGAGGAAGAGAATCGCGAGTTGGCCGGCCGGAACATGATTCTTCAAGAAAATCTGACCCTGTAGTTGTCATATCATCTCACCGGCCTTCGCCTCAGACTCGTTTCTCCGCCTGTATATCGTAACTTTCCCCATGACGTGAGTGCGATGATCGTCCGGATGTTTAAGACGGGTTGGAACGACCAAGAATCTCGCTACCGTCCGGCGTTTGAGGAAGCGGTTGGGTGGTGGAAACAGATGCACGTCCCGAGCCTGGTCTCGGTAGAATTCACCTTTGGTACACTGGTATTCAAGTGTCCATTGATCCGGAGGAGTCCGCCCGCCGTGTCGCATGTCTCCAGGAGGATGCTGCCATTATCCGTCCCTTTATCACCAGGGAGTTAGCTGAATTTGCAAGGTGTCGACTGGTCCGTATCCGAGGCAGGGGCAGTCGAGGTTTCCGGGGCGGTCGCCGCGGAGGTACTCATCGCGGAAGTGGGCGCTGCGGAGGTGCCCGACAAGTGCGCCCTCAGGTGCTTGTCCAGATTGGTTCTCCGTCCCGGAATCCCCCCAGTGCCGTCTTTCCGTCAAGAGGTTGAGGGCCTTCTTCCAAAGGGAAGGCAAGGGTTTCCGGAGAGGAGATGCAAGCCTCTTATTCTGATTCTGACGAACCTTTTGGGTCTGGCTCGGAGATACCAGGTCGCTTATCAGAACTTCCGGAAATCCCCCCTTATCCATACTTGGGCCAAGCGGGTCAATCCAGTGGAACGAAGTTTTACGACCTTGACCCCGATACTCCGGAGCGAAATCCTGCAAGGGAGGAGACTCTCGAGACTGCCGCAACCCCTCAAGATCCGGAGATCCGTACACCGGAGGTTGCTGCGCCAGTGCCTTCTCCGGACCCCCTACTCCGGGACCCACGTCCCCCATTGACTGGGATAGCATCGATTGGCCTAAGTAAATAGTTCATTAGTGCTTTTTTGTTTGTACACAAGTCCGTTCGGACTTATTAGACATTTTATTTACTTACACTTTTGTCTGTATACTAGTCTGTCCGGACTTATTGACACAATTGTATTCCTTTTACTTGTGTTTTGTATACCAGTCCGTCCGGGCTGTCATATATTCCATTTATTCAAATGTTTGTATCTCTTTCTCTTTAAGATTTTGTTGTTCAAGCGTTCCATCTTATCGTTTTTTATCAAACTGTCCGTTCCTTTCTTCCCTCACCTCCGTTAGTTTGTTCAAACAAAACGGAGGGAATCAATGCATAAAATGTAACCTAAATAAATAAGTATAAAAACCGCAAACTCTTCATTCATTCATTAAACCAAGTAGACTCCGCCCGGGCATACTCTTTGCCTCCAAGGGTCGGAACCGGGTACATGGTAAATAAAACAATATGGGGCCCTAGGCGTAACCCTACCCAGAGGACCCGGAGCTACATATTCTATCGGAGTTCGTACCTATTCAGGATGCCCCGTAAAATATTCGAAGGTTGGTGATGTTCCACCTCCTGGGAATGGCTCGTCCGGACTGGTCTACCAGCTCGTAACTTCCGCCCGGGAACGAAGTTGTGACTTGATACAGTCCTTCCCAGTTTGGTGCTAGCTTGACGGTGGCCTCCTGCAAACTCTTGTCGTTTCTCCGCATCACCCAATCTCCGAGGGCGAATGCCTCCTTCCGGACGCGTCTGTCATGGTAACGCTTCACATGTTCCTTTACCTTAGCTTTATGCAGTGCTGCCTGCTCCCGCTTTTCCTCTTGGAGGTCCAATTCTAGCAGCCTGCTTGATCCCAGAGGGGAGCTCCGTCCGCCCTGATCATCATCCCAGGTGAGGGTCCGGAGACTGGGGACTCCAACTTCAGCCGGTATCACTGCTTCCGTTCCATACACCAAGTTATAGGGGGACTCCCCAGTGGCGGATCCTTCGGTTGTCCGGTATGACCAAAGGACACTTGGTAGCTCGTTCAACCAGTTTCCTTGTGCCCCTTGCAGCCGGGTCTTCAACCCATTTACCACCGTGCGGTTTGTTACCTCAACTTGAGCGTTGGCCTGTGGATGGTAAACGGACGTGAGCCGTTGGGTGATACCATATTCTTTGCACCAGAACCGAAACAGATCATTCTCGAACTGTGCCCCGTTATCGTGACTATAAACTTTGGGATTCCGTACCGGCATATGATGTTCTTCCAACAGAATTTGACACAAGTGCTGCCACAGATATTTGTAAGGGGTTCCGCTTCCACCCACTTGCTGAAGTAATCGATGGCCACAATCAAGTACTTGAATCCCCCAGAGCGGAGGGGAAAGGTCCAACCAGGTCGATACCCCACCTGTCGAAAGGCCATGAGCCGGTAATCCCTATCCTTTCTTCTTGAGGTACATGCATGAGGGGGGCGAACCTTTGACTCTGCACACAAGATCAGACATATTTCTATGCATATTCAAACAGAGTCGGCCAGTAGTAGCCCGTACACATTATCTTTTTGGCGATGGTCCGAGCACCCTAATGGCTACTGTTCGGTCCCTCATGCATTTCTCTTACCAATCGGCCTACCTCGTCCGAGTCCACACACTTTAACCAAGACTGGAGGTATCCCCGTCTGAGCAAGAATCCGTCCAAGATGGTGTAGCGTGGTGACTTCTGTCGAATCCTCCGTGCCTGTACCTTGTCCTCCGGGAGTCTGCCGTCCTGTAAGTACTCGAACAAGGGCGTCATCCATGATTCATTTGATACTTTTACTGCTTCAACCCGTGGGGTATCGTAGCTCCGTGCGGACAATGTCTCCATCATCAAGTTGCTCTGTCGGTGCTGCGCCGGTCTCCTCAGCCTCGTCCGATCCGATGGCGAAACCGTGGAGGTCGGAGCCCTTGTTCCTGACTGGATCGGTTCAGTCTTCCGGCGTTGACTTCCAGTCCAGGGGTCGTCGGTGCCGGATCCATCTCCACCTAGCCCTCGGCTTGTAGATTCGCAGCCTCCCGAGCGGTGGCGACCCGCTAGAAAACCATCGTTGTAAAGGTGGACGGAGATTCAGAAAAAGAGATGTAACTGGTCGGTCGAGATGTGGTTTTGAACTGAGAGTTGGGGATTAGGGGAAAGATAAGTATAGTAGGGGTGGGAGGGGTGGCCTGCTCGGCGGCGGATCGCCGGCGGCCACCCTGCCAGGGATGAATCTGGGACTGGGACTGTTTTCGCTAGGGAGAGAAAAGGGGTGGGCTTCAATAAATTTGACTAGTTATTTTGAATTGATTTTAGAAATATATATATATATATATATATATATATAAATATATAACCAAGTACATTATCGTGTCAAGTTTTTATAACTACTATAATTTATTATATATTAATTATATCTACAATATAAATTTTATCATATCGATTAATTAGATAAACATTATGTTAAAATTATTAATTAAAATGAGATTATCATTTACTTTTTTTTTTATAAAACTTTAACGGCCAGAGATATCATCTCATAGGCGCGTGCGTACGACGTGCATGCCCGTATCTCCACACGCACACCTTTTACACCAAAATTAGGAGGTTTTGAATTTATTTACCATTATAAAAAATAGATTACGAGGGTTGTAATCCAAATAATGATTCATGGTTTCCATCCTCTTCATGGGAAGCAATATCAGACAATATGTTATACAGAGGCCATGTTTTAGATAATTTCTTACTATTATAAATTATTTAAAGCAGATTAACAATGATAAAATCATATCTCCTTTTCATATTTATCGATGTCTATATATGTTGCAGTAATTAGAGAATCGTAGTTTGTATTTATCATCCCTCAAAGAGCGCCGACTAGCAAGGCATTCAGGGCTTTCACGTTTCATGCAGTGAGATCAAGCGCATCAAGACTTACCTACAGGCTACAGGGCAGCTTGAATGCATAAACATAATAAAACTAACCATTCTTCGAGACTTGTTCTTCACATTCTTCATATTTGTAATAACTATGAACTGATTCCTCTTCACATTCTTCACATGCTGCCCAGATTATACCTCATCTCGGCTCTAGCCCTTAACAATAGAGACGTACACAAAATGGAGACGTTTTTAAAATTCTAGGTTTGATAGAATATGGCATTTACTTTTATGCGCTAAAATTCAGGAAGATAAAATGGAGGATAATAATCTGTTGATGACCAGGAACTTGCAAAAATTAAATGAAAAGATTTTACAATGAAATACAGACTGGATGTTAACATTATGCACGATGAATATAGTGCACGCGCCCTGAGTCCACGCACATGTATAATGCACGTACTTTTTTTAAAAATAAAATGAACAAGAATTTTATAATTTAATCAAATAAACAATTGGCATTCGAAGCATCTGCATCATGTGTATTATTCTGGACATGGTTGTTTATATTTCAGGTGTATATATATAGGTGATCAAACATCTGTCCTAGAATTGGCAACAAGGAAACAGAAAAGGAACTCCATCCTGTGCCCAAAAAGGATGATCAGCAGATGCCATTTCTGATGTGCTTGAGGCACTTACAGGCGTATTTCTGATTGATTCTGGCTTTAAATCAGCTACTGCTTTCCTCAGATGGATTGGTGTAGTAATTGATAACGACGAAGCAAAATTTTGTCAAATCTTTTGTTTGCTGCTGTTGCAATTAACAGATTTGAGATCAGCATCTGTAAGCAATACTTCATTTGCTGCTGTTGCAATTTGTCGCTCCATTCTTAGTGAATCTCCTGCTCTCTCTCTCCAAGTCAATACAGAAATATGCCGGTTTCATTCAAACCAGTGAAGAAGAGAATTCTGGTAATTAATAGTATGTTGCTCATTAGTCAAAATTACATCTTTAGGACTTGACAATATTCTAGCAAAGTCTAGCTTGATATTTGGTGTTTGAGCACTGGGATTATTTAAATCAGTGAGCTTAAAGAACTTGGTTCTCGTGTGTTTGTACTCATTGTAGCTTTATACTAGAATTCACCACTAAACCTTTTTTTCATTGTTTGGAACTCATGGTAGCTTTAAACCTTTTCTGCGTCTCAGATTTAAACAGTTCTTGCTTTAATTTTTTGCAAACTAGGATCTTGAATGTTATTTATTTGGGAAAAAAGTTTTGGTTCTTGAACACTGAAAGCTCCAGGTTATATTGCTAATTTTCTGTAAAATACAGGAATGGAGAAAACTTCCTTTAACCAGTTGTGGATAAAATTTATGGTAAAAGATGATAGATTCATGCTCATCAAAGGGCTTACGGAAAGCATTGTATCACTGACGCAATCTGTTTTTGCATTTGCTTGTAAAGACTAATTTCCAACGTAATCTGTATTGACATACTGAACAGGTATTTATACTTACAGAGAAAGGGTCCTAACTGTTACAAATTAAACCCTATGGGCATACAAACAATATACAAGAATTACATTAATTATCTTCTAAATCCTCCAAGTCTTCTATTGTCACACCCCCTTTCAAGCGAAGCGTCGGATTGATCGAAACGCGAAGTTTGAACCGGAAGAAATAAAACAACGCACGATTGAGTCTTTTAGTGAAAATATCTGCTACTTATAACGATGTAGGAATATGACCTACTCGAAACTTGCCAGCTGCAACCAACTCTCGAACAAAGTGATAATCAATATCAATGTGCTTCGCCCTCTTGTGAGCAACAGGATTCTCAACAATAAAGATAGCACTGTTATTGTCACAAAGAAGGACAGGCGACCCCAGAAGTGGATAACAAAGGTCCCGAAGAATGTAAGTCAACCAGATAACCTCCGTAGTAGTATTAGCAAGAGCCCTGTACTCGGATTCCGAACTCGAGCGAGAGACAGTCGGCTTTTTCTTCGCACTCCACGACACTAAATTTCCACCAAGAAAAACAGTATAGCCATAAGTGGAACGACGTGTCTCCAAGCAGCGTGCCTAACTGCATCAGAATATGCTAAAACCTTTGAAACACCATCAGCAGTGAAAGTTAGACCACAATGTTGTGTGCCACGAACATATCTGAGTATCCGAGTAACGGCAGCAAAATGATCATCCTGTGGATCCTGAAGATACTGGCTCACTGAATTGACTGCAAAGGACAAATCAGGTCGAGTGATGGTCAGATAATGGAGAGCACCCACAAGACAACTTTGGATTGTGAAATGGACCACTGGTGCTACTATGAAGCTGGGACAACGGAAGAAATGGGGTAGAGACAGGTGTGGCATCCAACATTCCTGCCCGCTGAAGAATGTCCCTAGCATACTTAGCCTGACCCAAGAACAATCCAATAGTAGTATAAGTCACCTCCAAGCCCAGAAAGTAGCTGATGCGTCCAAGATCATTGACAGAGGACTCCTGATCCGCACGAGCGATGAAACGACGAATGGCAACACCATCATTGCCGGTGAGAATAATGTCATATACGTAAATGAGAAGGTAGAGAATGACCAAATCTCGTGTGAACACAAACAGGGTAGGATCTGAAAGACTGCCAACAAAACCAAGACCACGAACAAAAGCATTGAACCGATCAAACCATGCCCTTGGAGCTTGCTTGAGACCATAGATCGCCTTGTTCAGCTGACAAACATAATTTGGCCGAGCAGGATCCTGATAGCCAGCCGGTTGGGTCATGTAAACCGGACTATCAAGAACGCCATTCAGAAAAGCATTCTTGACATCCAACTGATGAAGGGGCCACTTTCGCATAGTGGCAATAGCAAGCACAGTACGGACAGTTGCAGCTTTGATCACCGGACTGAAGGTGTGATCAAAATCAAGACCCTGAACCTGAGAGAAGCCCCGAGCCACCAATCGAGCCTTATATCTCTCAATGGAACCATCCTGATTGTACTTCAGACGATACACCCACTTAGAACCCACCACATTAACATGGGAAGGACGAGGAGCCAACTGCCACATCCGCTGCCTCTGAAGTGCATCAATCTCCTCATCCATAGCAGCAATCTAGTGAGGATCCTTAACTGCAGTCTTGTACGTGTGGGGCTTCTTTAGGACCAAGAGTTCAGCAAGAAGACCTGTAGCCACGAAATCAGGGCCAAGATTTCGAGCAACTCTAGTTCCATCCTGATGACGAGTGACCATTTGATGGGCGCGAGGAGCAGGTGGAACATGAGGAGCCTGCGAAGCATGAGACACAGGAGGAGTCTGAGAGGCTTGTCCGGATGATCCACCAAAGGACGGACTCGAGGGTACTGGCAAAGGTACAGGAGTTGCCGGAACAGACTCATCACGTTCAGTAGGCGGTGCTGGTGAAGAAGACTCATCACACAAAGTGCAAGGCTGTAGAGGTGGTATAATCTCAACTGAGGTAGTCTCAAGATCAGGATCAGTAGGATCAATAAATGAGCAAACATCAAGCGAGGATAACTGAGTTTCTGACAATTTCGCAGAGAATGGAAAGTG